>CM069301.1:39931675-41299175 GCA_035609425.1 Epinephelus awoara | reverse complement strand
ATCCTCCAGATATTTTTTTTTTTTATTGTCTTTAATTTAATTCGGGCTTTTCTTCCTCCCCATATAAAGTTACATAATAATTTATCCCATTTATTAAAATTATTTTGAGGGATAAAGATTGGTAAATTTTGAAATAGAAAGACAAATCTTGGCAAGATGTTCATTTTAACTATTTCATTTCTTCCAGTAATTGACAGTGGTATAGTTAACCATCTTTGCAAGTCTTGTTTGAGATTATTTTCGAGTATGCCAAAATTGTACTCATATAATTTATGTAAATCTGTAGGGATAATAACTCCTAAATAGTTTAATTTACTTTGTTTCCATTTAAATTGATATTTTAATTGAATATCTTGGGATATTGGTTGGCCTACTGCCATTGCCTCTGATTAATTTGTGTTTAATTTATACCCAGATAGGTCACTGTATTGTTTAATTTCTTCCACCACTTCCAGAAGTGATTGATTTATATTAGTTAAATAAAGAATTACATCATCTGCGTACATTGCGAATTTGTGTTCATCCTGCCCGATCTGTATTCCTTGTACCTTATTATTACTTATTTTTTCTGCCAATGGCTCTATAGCTAAAATGAAGATCAAGGGGGGAGAGGGGGTCCCCCTGTCATATCCATCTTAGGAGTTTGGTGGATGTTGACAGGGTTCCATCCATCATGGAAATCCTGAGTATAAGAAGCGTGTCTTCTCTGGTAGTAAAATGAGGATGCAACAAATGAAAGAAAAGTTAAAGCAGTTTGATGCCAAAGTAGTAGTACTTTTTAGCCAAAGTAGAAAATGGGCCAGATTTTGTGTGTTCCGTCTGCAATAGGTTGTTGTTTAAACATCAGGTGTTGCATTGTAAGAGAGAGGATTATGGTAAGCGTAAAGATATAGCTTTAATTGCATATAAATGTATTACAGAAAAATATTTACACAAATGTAGTGATGATTGTGAAGGGTCGTGCAAGTGGCTAGATATGGGTAGAGGACAGCTCTGGATTTGTTACGCTTGTCACTATAAGATTAATAAAAGTGAAATGCCACCTGAATGTGTACTAAATAATCTGGCAGTACATCCCATTCCAACAGAATTGGCTTGTTTAAATAGCTGAGAACAGCATTTGATTGCTTTGCATATACTTTTTTATGAAGATGTTGGCGTTACCCAAAGGTGGGCAAAATGGCGTACATGGACCGGTAACGTGTTTTCCAGCCAATATTGTACAAACTATTAATTTGCTTCCACGTTCAGACATGGAAGGGTCTCTTTTGCATGTGAAATTAAAGCGGAAGTTGACATATAAAGGTCATTATGAGTATCAATTTGTTGATACTATGCACATAAGGGATGCACTGCAGTATTTGAAAGAAACAAAGGTGCATTATAGAGATGTTGAATTTAATGAAGCCTGGCTGAATGAGTTTTGTAGGGAACAGGGTAATGATGTTGTAGAAAATGTGACTGAGTTAAATGTTCAAAGTAATAAAACATCTACAGATACTGCTGAAGATGAGTTGTTACATGATAGGCAACAGCACCAGGTAAACAGGCAGTAAAGATCATGAAGGCCATTAAAGAGGCACTGTCCAATGAGGATAGTACTTATGATAGTGTGGAGCAATTGTTTGCTAGTTTAGGGATAGATCAAGCTATCTTTGAGGCAGCATATAAACGTATTGCCAGAAATACACGTTGTATTAACCTCCTTGGCCCGATCAGCCCGCCAACGGGCTGAAAAAACGCTGCACGTCATTGAGCACTGTAAAAAACGTACCGAAATTTGACGGCGGTGTTTACTTTCAATTCTCGATCAAAGTTTAGACTCTAATGATCACAAAACAGGGTCGGGTGTCTGTCTTAGTGCAAACGTTACCTTTTTATGGTGATTTTAATCTGTTTTGGTACGAAATCAGGACATTTAAATTTTGCGACCACTGCGGAATCAAAGTTGTATAGTGTAACGTAGACTTCCTCTGTACGGCCATGTTTGTAGTCTTTGGAAAGTGGAGAAGCTACTGAATCGATCGACACCTACCATTCTAAGAACTACAAATCCCAGCTACGTAAAAATTCGAGCGTAAAACCTGCGTAAACTATGTGCTCTTGCCGGCTTTTACGCACAGCGCCTCACAGACGAAGACAGACCGCTGAACTGCACCCTGCACACTCGGGTCAAGTGCTTATGAAAAAAAACATTTCAACGATGGAAAAGAAAACTTTTAACACCAAGAGGGATATGGCAGACATCCTCTTTGAGATACAGCGGGGGTCCGACGTTGACATAGAGGATTCGTCGGACTCCGACAGCAGTAAAGACGCCGGCTCCGCGGAGGAGGCTCTGTTTACGAGTCGCGTGGACTCAGTTTACGAGTGAGTACCGGTATTTGCATTTATCTATAAGGCTCAGTGTTGTGTAAATTGTGTAAATTTTTATTTTCATGGAACACCAAACCCCCAGGTTTGTCATAAACCTGTAAACACAGTAGTAAACAATAGTAGTAGTAGTAGTAAACACAGTAGTAGTAGCAGTAAACACAGTAGTAAACAGTAGTAGTAGTAGTAGTAGTAAACAACGTAGTAGTAGCAGTAAACACAGTAGTAAGCTTGGCAATTCAATAGTAGGCCTATTGAGTATTACCGTTTTACTATATTTGTTTATTTTTGGCTAACTTTGTTTTCAGATATTGCATTGTATCTGTAAATACAAATGTAAACAAATTATAGTAGAGGTCATGGCTACATATTTACACACCTTTTCCGTCCTTTGTTGAAATGTACAAATGTTATTATTTATTTTTGTTCTACATAGTAATTTTTCACCATTTTCTTAGCCTCCAACAAGAAGGGAGTGAGGAGTGTCCAGGTCCATCAGGGGTTTTCACACCTCCGGCACTCCCTGCACCAGTCACCCCACCCCCACCCTTTCCTGCAAGGGAGGTGTCACCGCTTATACCAAGGTATGTGTACAGATCAATTGTGTAGTTTTGGTCTCTAAAATGAATAATACACTCTTTACTGCTTCAATTATGTATTTATATGTCTTATTCTATGTAGAAATTGATGTGAATCATCAGTCTGTGTTGTAAATATAATATATAAATATATATATTGTTTTATTTATTTTATATTTGTTGCACTCTTACTTTATTTTACATTGTTTGCACAGAATGGTTGTTTGTTTCTATGTTTGCACTTTTCTGAAAATAAATATACTCCCTGTGGAGCCAAAAAAGTAGAAGTTCCTGTTATTTTTCATTATTCTGTATTGCATATAGACATATAATTGCAGAATGTAAAAAAAAAATGATGGGGCACAAGGTAAATTTCATATCCAAAAGCTCCAATAGTTAGTAGTAGACTACTAAAATGAAAATTTATTGTAATTTGGAGCCAGTTTTCATCAGAGGGAGAAAATAATCCCTTTGGCACAATTTGGCACAAAAGTGTGCCAAACTGAGTTCTCGCCTGGGTGTATCCTTACAAAAACCTTGATGTGGGCTTCACTGTTAGCCCAAATTCTATCAACTTTGGTAAATTTGTGGTCAAGGAGTGGATGAAGCTAATCAGTGGTGTCTGGGTGCATGAAATCATTGCTGGCATAGTGTTTTCCTCTGTCAAAAAAATAAAATATTTTGGCGAGAGTAAAAAAACGTAATTTTTCCTCTGGTTTATTCCAATTTACTCAGGCTTAATGACAGATACAACACTTCTGACACTTGGAACACATTCTCTGAAGTCCCTAGATGTCCAAGGACACCAAGAACATGCATATAACCTTTAGTAAAGTGTAGTAATTACACATTTACTATGGGTATGTCTTTTTAGGCGTTTTTTCCTGAAAATATGCTGTGAGTGCAAGAGGTTAAAAAGACAGGTTGATGAGGTATGGATAAATCAATACAGTAAGCCACTTTTAAAATGCTGGAATGCAAACATGGACATTCAGTATGTAGTTAATGCATATGCGTGTGTTGTGTATATTATTTCATATATTTCAAAAGCAGAAAAGGAGATGGGATTGTTAGGGAATGCACATAGAGAAGCATCCAAACAGGGCAATGTGGATGCTAAGGATGCATTACAAAAAATTAGGGAGTGTTTATTTGCACAAAAGATGTTTGTGCTCAAGAGGCAGTATATAGATTAACAAATATGCCTTTGAAGGAATGTTCAAGGAAGGTTCAGTTTGTGCCAACAGGGGATAGTTCAGTGAAAATAAGTTTGCCAATAAGTGTGTTAAAGCAAGAGGCAAACTCTGGAAGTCTTAACACAGAGGACATGTGGATGACTAGTTTAGTGGACCGTTATAAGAATAGGCCAAATGATGCAGTTTTCAATGATTTGTGTTTGGCGACATTTGCATCACAATATCGTGTTTTGTCCAAAAGTGAGCGCTCAAAGACTAGCATTACCCTAAAGAATAACTTGGGTTTTGTTGTTAAAAGAACACGAACATAACCTGCATTTTTGCGTTATGTACGGTTTTCTGTGACAAAATGTCCACAACAATTTTTTCATAGTATTTTGCAGTTGAGAAAATGACAATGTAGACGAGGAGCATGCAGACGGTATTCCCGATCTTGCAGTTAGTCATCAGCAAGTTGCACATTTAGAAAAGACAAGTAACACCATGTGTAGAGATGAAGGTTTGAAATTAATTCGGTCTCTGAATGAAACACAGATGTCTATTTTTTATCAGATAAGACAATGGTGTTTAGACAAGGTTTGTGGTAAAAATCCCGACCCATTTCATGTTTTTATAACAGGTGGTGCAGGGACAGGAAAGAGCCATTTAATTAAGGCACTACAGTATGAGGCAACAAGGTTACTTTCAACACTAGGTCGTCACCCTGACGACATTTGTGTATTGTTAACCGGTCCAACTGGCATTGCTGCATATAATCTACAAGCTTCTACTATTCACAGTACATTTCACATTGGCACAGATGTGAAATTGCCTTACACACCTTTAGGTGAGGAAAAGGTAAATAGTTTGCGTGCCAGATTTAGTAATCTGAACATTTTAATAATCGATGGAATATCCATGGTTGACCATAAACTAATGGCATATATTCATGGCAGATTGTGGCAGATCAAACAGACTGGTGATTTTTTTCACCATTCGGTAATGTTAGTGTGGTTGCCATTGGAGATTTTTTCCAGTTGCCTCCAATAAGAGGGAAACCATTGTATGTTGATGATGTAGGCGTTAACTTGTGGTGTAATCTCTTTAAAGTTGTAGAGCTGAAGGCTGTTAGGCAGAAAAATACTGTGTTTGCGGAGTTATTGAATAGATTGAGGATACGTTCTAAAGGAACGCCATTGTCAGCAAGTGATGTAGATTTGTTGAAGACAGTGAATGCTTACATTTTCCCCACCAATTCTCAAGTTAGTAGTCATAATTTGGAGCGATTATTGAAAACTTGTCCAGATTATGTATAAATAGATGCTCAGGATTTTGGACATGATAAGAAAACAGGGAAACTTGTGTTGAGAGAAGGTGATTCTGGGGGGAAATGCTCGTGTCATGCTAACTAAAAATATGGATGTGATAGATGGACTTGTTAATGGAGTATGTGGCACTGTGACACACTGTTTTTTCAGCAGGTGATAGGTTTCCTAAATTGGTGTATGTTCAGTTTGATGATGATCAAATTGGTGCACAGAGGAGGAAACAATGTAGACATGCCTCAAGCCATTTAGTGACCTCTACGCCTATTGGTCCAGAAGAGGATAGGATCACTAGTAAAGGTGGATTGCGTCGCCAATTTCCCCTTAAACTGGCTTGGCCTTGTACGGGGAATAACTGTTGATAGAGCTGTGGTGTCTCTTAAGAAAATATTTACTGCAGGACAGGCATATGTAGCTCTAAGTCGTGTTACAAGTTTATCTGGATTAATTATTAAAGATTTTGAGGACAAGGCCATATATTGTAAAGAGAATGTTCAGCAAACCATTCAATGCATGCCTCTTTTTTTACATCAAAATAAAGGACAGGAAGTGCACAAACGCAGTTTTACTGTGTTTTTGATGAATGTGCAAAGTTTGAGGCGTCATGTGGCAGATTTGGCTTTGTGCACACAACACTCGCAGCTTAACTGTATAGCTGTTACAGAAACATGGCTACCTGCTACTTTGTCATTTGAGTCAGTAAACATAAGTGGCTATGCATTTGATAGCTGTCCTCGAAGCTCATACAGCAGCAACAACCCGACATTGGCTGCTTTGCAAGCCCAACAGCATGGAGGTGTTGGCATGTATAGTGCAGACAGTCTGACATACAATATCCTTAAAGTACCAGATGTCAATTTAGAATGTTTAGTGTATGAGTGCCTGACTTACAGCATAGTCATAGCAGTGATTTACAGACCTCCATCATATCCCATGTCTTTGTTCAAAGAATATTTAGGCAAGCTACTTGATTGGCTAGATCCACTAAGTAACACATTTGCCATTATGGGAGATTTCAATGATGACATTTGTAAATCATCAACAATCTGCAAATATATTACAGATAAAGGGTATGTTCAAGTTGTGGAACAACCCACTACTGAAAAAGGCACATTAATTGATCACGTGTATGTGAAAACAACACGTTATGATGTAAAATGAATAGTGTTGCCAACATATTTCAGTGATCACGAGGGGATTGTATGTAGTTTTGCGAGTCAATGTATTAACAGTGACGAAGAAGATTAACTGTAGACTTGTAACAGCTGTAGATGTGATTTCCTGTGTTTAGGTTTGGTTGGCATTGGAGGCAGAAATTTCACTTCACCATAATTTAATTTGTTTTTTACTCTGTATATATGTTGACAGCATACTGTATTCATGTTGTTTCTTTTCCAAGTTCTTGCATGTTCTTTTTTGTGAGGTTCATATTTATAAAAAAAAATAAAAAGGTTTCGTTTCCTGCATTACAACAGCATTTATGAGAATGACATGTATTCACAAACATGTATCATTTATTCAAAGCTGCAGTAATGAAAATGATCCACATTTGGTCAACAAAATTTAACACAATTATGGCCAAATAAAAAAATGCTGCCTCTCATATGCTGTTGCTAATAGGCTTGGGCGAATATATCGCCAATCGCCCATCGGCCAAGTCTATCACGGTTGGTTTCATTTTTGCCGATTTTTTTTTTTTTTTTGGACGATTTGTCAGTTTATTTTGCTAAATTAATGGTCTGTCTCCACAGAATTAAACTCGGTACATATAGTCCATAATTACTATGTAGAGCACAATTCAAAGTGTGTGCGTATTGGAACCTGCAGCTTCACACTGATTTCCGACGAGTCTTTCACAAAACACGTCAGTGATGGCGGAGCTGAAAGTTACGGCTGGGGTCCACCAGCAACGGGAGCAGCGCGACACGTCTGCAGCGCGAGTCCTGAAGCAGCTCGCCCCCGTTATCAATTACAGCGGCTGCACTGGCAACGGGAGCGGCGCGACAACTCTCTATTTTAGGATGCTCTTCTATTTTTGTCGCGCTACGCTCCCCTACGCGACCCTCCAGCAGATAAAAACTACATGAAATAGTGTGCTAAACGAGGACACTGTGTTTTTAAATGAATAAACCATTATCAGAGGAGATAAGTAATGATTTTTTTTTTTTTTATGCATTTACCCATGTTTATCCGTGACATTTGAAAGCGAGTAGATGACAAACGGTACAGTAAACTTGTAGATTACTCAAATATATGTAATAACTTAGGTGGAAAATGCTTCAACTATCATGGCTCAGCAAACGCTAAACAAGACGCTTGACATGCAGCCGGTGGAACCCAGCCGTAACGTGAACTCATATGCGCATATGGTTAACAATGTTATCAGCCGTGCTAAACACCCTCTCTGACGGTGTGCTTGTTGCCGGTATGCACAGATATTTCCATGCCATGTTGGACATGAGTGGGCTCGCGGAGCACGCTGCATTTTTTTGCTGCATTCATGTGGTGTCGGGAGATCAGAGTTGCCGAGTTGTTTTTCTGACATGAGGTGGCGTTCATGTGAATTATCCCATTCTGAAAGTCATTTTTCAATTCTTTCCAACATCACATGAATGCAACATCCCCCCTCTTTTTTTTTTCTCCGCCACACACACAACTGCCGAATATATCAAAAACCGCCGGTTGATGGGCTGACGGTGGCCGGTTGGAAATTTTTAACATATCGCCCAACCCTAGTTGCTAATGCAGTTTTTGCTTTCCCTTCCATGTAGCATAAAAAAGCAAAAGACACTGGTAATGGTACTCCTGGTTTACTGGGGTGGGGTTCAATTCCCTGCGGTGTCCTTCTGATTGTTTTGGCTACATGAAAGGTGAAGTTTTATTCAATCAATTACTTGTCTTTAACAAACAAAAGATCTTGAGATTCTTCCAACAACATCTGATGTGGTTCAGGTCAACCTTTTTGAGTGTAAATCAAAGTATAAATGTAATACTCTCTTGCCACAAGGTGGCACTATGATAAAGTCAAGATTGGCATAAATGTGTTCAGACCAGGACTGTCATAAAGCATGAGAAATTAGAGGGGTATTGCACCATGTACACTCAAGTTACAACAACTTCCTGTTAAATGGGCAAACACTAAATGGCTGCAACATTGTTTCACTAAAGTAGAAATTTTCATAATAAAGCACCAACATGTTAAGAATTTTCTGACCATATCTGAGGTGGATATGGTGAAATTGCTGGGACTAGTAAATGAAAATCTAAACAATATTATTTCCTGTTGCCACTAAGTGGCGCTATAAC
This sequence comes from Epinephelus awoara, assembly GCA_035609425.1. Classification (NCBI taxonomy): domain Eukaryota; kingdom Metazoa; phylum Chordata; class Actinopteri; order Perciformes; family Serranidae; genus Epinephelus; species Epinephelus awoara. The sequence goes on along the minus strand of CM069301.1, from coordinate 41,290,418 downwards.
TAAGTAATTATTGGTATGTAGATGTTCTCAGGCCAGGTCTGTAATGAAGCATGAGAAATGGATCTGGTGAACTTGCTGGGAGTAGCACAAGTACATAAAAGTTGGTTCTTCTTTATTTGCTAACATTCATGTCCTATTACTGCATGTCACTAACTGGGCTTCTTCTCCGGAGCCTTTGTGCTCCATTGTCTCGCAGGTTCCTTTGAATCGCAGCTACGTCTGGATCATGGGTTGTTGGTTACACTGCTGTGGTGCTCCTGCCTGATGCCAACTGCTGCTGCTATTATTATTGTCATACTTCTATTACTGTTATTATACACATATGATTATTATTTCACATACACACACTGTCATATATTGATATTTACTTATAACATATATACTACCAAAATACCATTATTATCATTGTTCTTATTATATTATTAGTAAAATCAGTGTTACTGTAACTATTGTCATTAGTGTTTGCCATGCATCTCTTTCTGTCTCTATCCTCTTTGTCTGTCTCTGTCTCTCCCTGTCTTCAAGTATCATTTTGTCACATGGATTACTGTAAATTTATAATGTTAATCCGTTCTGTGCACACGCTTGTCTGTCTGTTCTGGAAGAGAGATCTCTCCTCAGTTGCTCTTCCTGAGATTTCTACCATTTTTTTCTCCATGAACGTTTTTTGGGGGAGTTTATTCTTTTTCTGCTGTGAGGGTCCAAGGACAGAGGGATGTATGCTGTGAAGCCCTCTGAGGGAAACTATGATTTGTGATACTGAGCTTGATAAATAAAGTTGAATTTAATTAAAAAATAATTATCTAAATAATGTCATTTCATGTTTCCTGTAGATGGTGCTATAATTATAAGTAATTATTGGCATGTAGATGTGTTCAGGCCAGGACTGGAAAGAAGCAGGAGAAATTGGGGCCATTTTGACAATAACTTTGTGTTTTATGGCCAGACGTGAAAAATGGTGGGCTCACCACATCAATGGCATTTGATGACAACACACGGCTCAGAATCATCTGAATTTTGAGGTCAGCTTTTGATGTAAAATAGGTAAATTAAGAGATAGACCTATTTCATATTAACACTTGCTTGTCCACAATTTGGTGCTGGAGAATGACTAAAGTTATGTCATGAGACTGTTTGTGAATTGTGATATGATTCAAGTAACAATTTTTAAATTACACAGAAGGTACTGATGTTAACTTGATGGCAAACATTTTACTTCAGCAAATTGCTGGCAATAAAAATCAATGTATTTTAATAAGACTTGTGATTCCGACAAATTATTATTTGATTATTCATGGTAACATTGAGGTGTAAAACTTCCTAAAACCTTGCTTCACTAAATGTCACTCTCTAAATGATGCAGCATTTATTTTATGATCAACTTTTGCATATTCCAGGTATATCAGACATGCAGATCACGCAATGCAGTGCTTCACGTCTATAAACAGAGCAACACTGCCCTTCAGAGATCAGCCAGAAGATTCTTTTTGTTGCTACGCGTGCTAAAAATGGAGCTGTGATCTTTTGCTGCAAGAAGGTGGCACTTTATGAATAATTATAAATTGACATGTAGGTCTCTTAAGGCTTGAACAGTCATGCAGCATGTGAAGTTGTAAGCAGATTATTTTGAGAGACCAAAATTCACCCTGCCACGGCCACGAAATCAAGAGCTTCAAACTACATCATAGAATGAAGAAAGTAACTTCTGTTGCCAGTAGGTGGCACTATGACAGTGATTCAAAATTCCTCTTAAGATGTTTTCAGGGTGGGACCGTCATCTTATGTGAGAAGTTTTGGAAAGATATGCCCACGTGGCGTTACAGCGAAGTTGGACATCGCATGCAGGAGTGACTTGGCATATCCTTGATACAGTACTGGAATGACATATTTCACATTTTGTATCACTTCCTCTTTCCAACAGGAGGGAGTTAGAGAGCGCACTAATTATACATCATGTTTTTATACATCAAATATACACCACAGCATTTAACTTTCAGATAAATCAAAAGATGAGTGTTTGAGACCTGTCACCACTAGGTGGCACTAGGAGTATCAGGGAATAGGGACATATAAATGTATTCAGGGCAGGACTAATATGAATAATCTGAAGTTTGATGGAGTTTGGAACATTTACACCAAAAATATAGCAATTTGCCGTTTCATGGCGAGACATAAAAATTAGACCCTCTGCAGCACATGTCATGTTTGTGTACATCAAATACAGACCACAGCACTGAAATTTCAGGTTAATCCAAAGATAAGTGTCTGGTAAGAAGTACTTCCTTTCACCACTAGGTGGCGATATGACTATAATGTAATATTGTCTCGTGACTTTCTGATCCTTCACACGCAGACGTGCTGACGTATTGCGGTAAGCAAGTTGTGTCATTTCCGGTGTTTCTGTGGCAGCGTCTCTGTACTCTGGTGAATTCTACTAACCTGCTTTCTCACTTCAGTTGCTTAAAACGTCTCTTAACCCACACTAGTTCTGTTTAAGCACTCATAGCTCTCCTTTCTACGACTTTCTCGCTAATCTCTGAGCTGTTGTTTGCACGTTACTAGCCTTGGTAGCTACATTAGCTTTACTGCTAGCGATGGCTTCTCCCTCTGCTCTCTCTTGCCCGGTGTGCCACATGTTCAGTTATGCCTCTGCCTCCTTTAGCGACAGTGGTAAGTGTAACAAGTGTAGCTTATTTGCTGCGTTGGAGGCGAGGCTTAGTGAATTAGAAGTGCGGCTCCGCACCATGGAAAATCACTCAGTAGCTGCGGTAGTTAGCCAGTCCCCTGTAGCCGGTGCGGAGCCACATAGCATAGCCTTAGCTCCTGCTAGCGGTCCTCCGGTAACTCCCGTTCAGCCGGGACGTTGGATAAGTGTGCGCCAGAAGCGTAGCTCCAAGCCGAAGCCCACGGCTCACCACCAGCCTGTTCACGTCTCCAACCGCTTTTCCCCACTCAGCGACACACCCGCTGACGATAAAACTCTGGTTATTGGCAGCTCTATTTTGCGGAACGTGAAGTTAGCAACACCAGCGGCCATAGTCAAATGTATCCCTGGGGCCAGAGCGGGCGACACTGAATCAAATTTAAAACTGCTGGCTAAAGATAAACGTAGATTCAGTAAGATTGTTATTCACTTCAGCGGCAATGACACCCGGTTACGCCAATCGGAGGTCACTAAAATTAATATTGCCTCGGTGTGTGAAAATGCAAAAACGATGTCGGACTCCGTAGTTTTCTCTGGACCCCTCCCAAATCTGACCTCTGATGACATGTTTAGCCACATGTCATCATTTAATCGCTGGCTGTTCAGGTGGTGTCCAGCAAACGATGTGGGTTTCGTTAATAATTGGCAAACTTTCTGGGGAAAACCTGGTCTCATTAGGAGAGACGGCATTCATCCCACTTTGGATGGAGCTGCTCTCATTTCTAGGAACCTGGAAAATTTTATTAGCAAATTAAATCCCTGACAACCCAGAGTTGAGACCAGGACAGAGAGTCGCAGTCCTATACACCTCTCTGAGCTTCTAGTTCACTTACCCAGCCATAGTTTTCATAGTTTTATACCAACGGTGTCTGTCCCCCGATCACCTAAATTATTTACATCTAAAATTAAACAAAGAGGAGTTGTGCAAAACAACCTCATAAAAATTAAAACCTCTTCTGTGACAGGAAGACAAAACAGGAGAATTAAATGTGGACTGTTAAATATCAGGTCTCTTTCGTCTAAAGCAGTGTTAGTAAACGAATTAATATCAGATAATCATATTGATTTACTCAGTCTCACTGAAACCTGGCTGTGTCAAGATGAATATGTTAGTCTAAATGAATCCACTCCTCCCAGTCATAATAATACCCACATTCCTCGAGGCAGCGGCCGAGGAGGGGGAGTTGCAGCCATTTTTAACTCTAGTCTGCTAATCAGCCCTAAACCTAAACTAGATTATAATTCTTTTGAAAGCCTCGTTCTTCGTCTTTTACATCCGACCTGGAAAACCTCGCAACCACTTTTATTTGTTATAGTGTACCGTGCTCCTGGCCCGTATTCTGAATTTATATCTGAATTCTCAGAGTTTTTATCCAGTCTAGTTCTAAAATCAGATAAAGTTATTATTGTAGGCGACTTTAACATTCATGTCGACGTTGATAATGACTCCCTGGCTACCGCGTTTATCACATTATTAGACTCCATTGGCTTCAGTCAGGGTGTACATGAATCCACTCACTGTTTTAACCATACCCTCGATCTAGTTCTGACGTATGGAATTGAAATTGATAACCTAACAGTCTTTCCACAGAATCCCTCGCTATCAGATCATCATTTGATTACTTTTGATTTCTTTTTACTCGATTACACGCCACTTAGCAACAGTTACTATACCAGATGTTTATCAGATAGTGCTGTCGCAAAATTTAAGGAAATGATTACTCCGTCGTTAAATTCAATACCAAGTCCTTCAGTAACAGAGGTTTCCCGTACCGACTTTAACCTCTCCCGAATTGATCAATTTGTTGATAGTGCCGTAAGCTCGCTGCGAACAACACTCGACTCTGTAGCTCCTCTTAAAAAGAAGTTAACAAAACAAAGAAAGTTCGCTCCTTGGTATAACTCTCAAACCCGTAAATTAAAGCAAATATCGCGAAAGTTTGAAAGGAATTGGCGATTAACCAAACTGGAAGAATCTCGTGTAATCTGGGCAGACAGTCTCAAAACTTATAAGAGGGGCCTCCGCAATGCCAGAGCAAACTATTACTCAGCTTTAATAGAAGAAAACAAAAATAACCCCAGGTTTCTTTTCAGCACTGTAGCCAGGCTGACTGAGAGTCAAAGCTCTATTGAGCCTTGTATTCCTTTAGCCCTTAGCAGTAATGATTTTATGAGCTTCTTTCATGACAAAATTCTAGCTATTAGAGGCAAAATTCATGACCTCCTGTCCTCAGATAGTACCTATCTAACCTCAAACACAGCTGTAACACCTAATATTTATTTAGATTGCTTCTCCCCAATTTCTCTTCAAGAGTTGACCGCAGTGATTTCTTCATCTAAATCATCAACGTGTCTCTTAGACCCCATCCCGACTAGGCTACTCAAGGAGGTCTTACCTTTAGTTAACACCCATATATTAGATATGATCAATATATCCTTATTAACAGGCTATGTACCACAGTCTTTTAAGGTAGCTGTAATTAAACCTCTACTAAAAAAGCCCACCCTGGATCCAGAGGTGTTAGCCAACTATAGACCAATATCTAATCTTCCCTTTATGTCAAAGATCCTTGAGAAAGTAGTCGCAGACCAGCTGTGTGATTTTCTCCATGATAATAATTTATTTGAGGAATTACAGTCAGGATTTAGGGTGTGTCATAGCACTGAGACAGCACTAGTTAAAATAACAAATGACCTTCTGATTGCTTCAGACAAAGGACTCGTCTCTGTACTTGTTTTATTAGATCTTAGTGCAGCGTTTGACACTGTTGACCATGAAATTCTGCTACAGAGACTGGAACACTTAATTGGCCGAAAAGGTTCTGCACTAAGCTGGTTTAAATCTTATTTATCTGATCGTTTTCAATTTGTTGACGTTAATGAATCTTCCGTACGTACTAAAGTTTGTTTTGGAGTTCCGCAAGGTTCTGTGCTCGGACCAATCCTATTTATTCTGTATATGCTTCCTTTAGGTAACATCATTAGAAATCACTCTATAAATTTCCATTGTTATGCGGATGATACACAGTTGTATTTATCTATGAAGCCAGAAGAAAGTGATCAATTAACTAAACTTCAAAATTGTCTTAAAGACATAAAAACCTGGATGAGCACCAATTTCCTGATGTTAAATTCAGACAAAACTGAAGTAATTGTTCTTGGCCCCAAACAACTCAGAGACTCTTTATCTGATGACATAGTTTCTCTCGATGTCATTGCTCTGGCCTCTAGCACTACCGTAAGAAACCTCGGAGTAACATTTGACCAAGATTTGTCTTTTAATTCTCATTTAAAACAAACCTCACAGACTGCATTTTTTCATCTGCGTAATATTGCAAAAATTAGGCCTATCTTGACCCAAAAAGATGCAGAAAAATTGGTCCACGCTTTTGTTACCTCGAGGCTGGATTACTGTAACTCTCTACTATCAGGTAGCTCTAGTAAATCATTAAAAACTCTTCAGCTAATTCAGAATGCAGCAGCACGTGTACTTACAGGAACTAAGAAACGAGATCATATTTATCCTGTTTTAGCTTCTCTGCACTGGCTCCCTGTAAAATCCAGAATTGAATTTAAAATCCTACTGTTAACTTATAAAGCTCTAAATGGTCAAGCTCCGTCATATCTTAGAGAGCTCATAGTGCCATATTATCCCACCAGAACTCTGCGCTCTGAGAACGCAGGGTTACTCGTGGTCCCTAAAGTCTCCAAAAGTTGATCAGGAGCCAGAGCCTTCAGCTATCAGGCTCCTCTCCTGTGGAATCATCTTCCTGCTACGGTCCAGGAGGCAGACACCGTCTCCACATTTAAGACTAGACTTAAGACTTTCCTCTTTGATAAAGCTTATAGTTAGGGCTGGCTCAGGCTTGCCTTGTACCAGCCCCTAGTTAGGCTGACTTAGGCCTAGTCTGCCGGAGGACCACCTATAATGCACCGGGCACCTTCTCTCTCTCTCGCTCTTTCTCTCTCTCTCTCTCTCCCCCTCTCTCTCTCTCTCTCTCGTATCCTATTACTGTATCTTGTTTACTCGGCCATTCTGGATGTCACTAACTCGGTTTCTTCTCCGGAGCCTTTGTGCTCCACTGTCTCTCAGGTTAACTCGTATTGCAGCGGTGCCTGGATAGTGTGACGTGTGTGGTTGTGCTGCTGCCGTGGTCCTGCCAGATGCCTCTTGCTGCTGCTGCTGCTGCCATCATTAATCATTAGTCATACTTCTACTGCTATTATAGACATATGATATTATCATACATGTATACTGCCTGATACTAATATATATTTTCAACATATTGTACCACAGTATTATTACTTTCATGAATGTTGTTGTAAACTACTGTCATTACCGAGGATGTCATACAGATTACTATATTGTGTCATACAGATTACTGTTAATTTGTTATGCTGATCTGTTCTGTACGACATCTACTGCACGTCTGTCCGTCCTGGAAGAGGGATCCCTCCTCAGTTGCTCTTCCTGAGGTTTCTACCATTTTTTTCCCCCGGTAAAGGGTTTTTTTTGGGGAGTTTTTCCTTATCTGCTGTGAGGGTCTAAAGGACAGAGGGATGTCGTATGCTGTAAAGCCCTGTGAGGCAAATTGTATTTGTGATATTGGGCTTTATAAATAAAATTGATTGATTGATTGATTAAATGTGTTAAGGGGTGGGACAAATATGAATTATGTCAAGTTTGGTGGACAACAGACCATATACTCCAAATTTATAGCAATTTCCTGTTTCATGGCGAGACATCAAAATTAAACCCTCTGCAGCACACGTAGACACTAATGATATGTCATGTTTGTGAACATCAAATATAGACCACAGCACTGAAATTTCAGGTGAATCCAAAGATAAGTGTCTGGTAAGACGTACTTCCTTTCACCACTAGGTGGCACTATAACTATCACGGAATATTGTCATATAATTGTGTTCAGGGTGGGACTAATATGAATCCCGTCAAGTTTGGTGGACAACAGACCATTTACTCAAAATTTATCGCAATTTCCTAAGATAAGTGTCTGATAAGAAGTACTTCCTTACCACACTAGGTGGCGCTATGATTATCAGGCAATATGGTAATGAAAATGTGTTCAGGGCGGGACTGATATGAATCATGTGAAGTCTGGTGGAGATTGGACCATTTATGCCAGAGCTACAGCAATTTCGTTTTTCATGGCGAGACCTCAAGACTCAACGCTCGGCAGCGGGCACACCATTCAACATTGGGCAAATCCTGTGATAACTTTTGGTCACAACATAGTCAGGCTTACATACACTTAGTTTGGAGCCAATACGATTAAATCTGTAGGACAAGTTCGTTAATTTACAAGCCCTGGAAATGGGCAAAAATGCACAAAAGTGGCACAAGTAAATTCAAAATGGTGGACTTCCTGTTGGATTTGGAGCATGGCTCCAAGAGGCTTTTTTGTACATAATAGAGTGTTCCAGGTGCCTACCATGTTTCATACATGCAGGTCAAACCAGCTTTGGGGGCTGCTTAATTGAAATATTCTAGGGGGAGCTGTTGAGCCATCTTGGTGCATCAAAGCACAAAAATCACATCAGACAACAGGACTTGTGACCTGTGATGTGTATGCCACGTTTGGTGAGTTTTCAAGCATCCCTTGTCCCTTCAAAACAACATCGTGTTTGATGGCGAACAAGGCGGCGCCACGGTGATAGCATTTGATGAAAACTCAAAAGCTTCATTTTTAAGTATCATCAAGGTCTAAGGACTTAGACCAGCAAGTTTGAGGTGGGTCTGATTAACCTGCTAGAAGAGGGACATCAAAGAATGTATAAAGAAACTTTCTGTTGCCAGTAGGTGGCGCTATGACGGTGATTCAAAATTCCCCTAAAGATGTGTTCAGGGCTGGCCTGTCATCATATGTGTGAAGTTTTGGCAAGATGTTCCCACGTGGAGTCAAGTTACAGCAATGTTTATCATCACGGCGAAACATCAAAGTGGCCACGCCCTTCGACAAAAACTCACAGTTTCCACAATAAAGCGTCATCAACGTCTTATGACTTTTTTCACCAAGATTGAAGTGGATCTGGTCTTTGAAGCCATCCCATGGTCACACGCATTGACGAAAACTCAAGCTTTTGATAACTTTTCATCTTCAAGGTCTTGGGATGGGACAGACCAAGGTTTGAAGTACATCGGATGAAATCTCTAGGACATGTTTGTTCATTAATGACCCCTGGAAATGACCAAAAATGCATCAAAATTGCACAGTAAATTCAAAATGGCTGACTTCCTGTTGGGTTTAGAGGATGCCTCCAAGAGGCTTTTTTGTACGTCTCTAAGCATTACATAAGCCTGCCAAGTTTCATACATGTAGGTTAAACTAGCTTCAGGGGCTGTTTCCTCAAACTTTTGTAGGGGGCCAGCGCATGAGACCCTTAAAATATCAAATTTATCACCAGTTCTGAGATGTGTGCAAAGTTTCATGAGTTTTCGGGTATGTCAAGCCTCCTCGCACTGCTAGGTGCTCGGGCCCTAATAAATGCGCAAAGAGACCGAGCAATAATTATAAGATTTATCTGAAGAAAAAAAACAAATAGTAATGCAGATAATTATACCAGAATGCACAGTACCAGTACAAACAACAGTAGACACGTAAGGGATAATGTATAGTGAGCTGGTGACTGTTTAAAAATAACTCCCGACAGGGGAATGGAACCCCGACGCACAGCGGAGTTATTTTTCAACTGTCACCGGCTCACTATACATTCTCGCACACATCAAGCCTGGTTCTAGGCAGGCACATATGAGAGGGCAGTCATAAATGTGAAGGGGGCATCATGCTCCAGCACATTTTTGCCATAGGTAGAGCTGACAAATAAAGGTCACTCACTCACTCACTCGCAGGATGTGGGGACGCTGTGTGAGTGCCCTATAGAGGGTTTCAAAGCACCGTGGTCTCAAATGTGCTCGCCGCTTGTTTTGTTATTGATAACAGTGTTTTCTACATGGAATTGGGTTGTTGTTAGCTGTGTGTCCAACCTCCAACCTAAAGAAATGGATTGCACTTTGTCAGGCCTCTACACTAAGACCTGTCCAACTTGTGTGTCCCACCTGACGACTAAACTCCTGCTGGTATAGCTCTTAGGGTCACTGAGGCACACAAACCCCCTGACCACAATAAGGTGGCAATCCCTCAGGGAGGAAAACTGAAAAATAAAATAAACAAAAAATAAAATAAAAATTAAGAAAACAAAATAAAAATATCCTTCATCCAGGCACAACCAACATCTTAATATTTATCTTATTGGATGGCCATTAGGCATCTAGGCATATGAAATAAATTTGAACCTAATAATTACAATAACCTCACTATAGCCAGTATTTACCAAAGCTAGTCTTATAAAAAACTTATCAAACTAACAGAACACAACAGGCTAGAGCAGAACATTTTAAATTTTTTGTTTTGTTTTGTTTTTTGTCATTTTTGTTGTTGTTTTTTGTTGTTTTTTTGTTAGCAATTTAACAGATTTATCTTCACTCCACTCTCCTTTGAGCTACTGAAAGCTGCAGGAGTGAAAAGTTAATAAAAGCTTTGTAAAGAAAAAAGCTGTGATTATCAAAAACCAGCGTGCAGAACTAGAGGCTGGGCAGGGCTTTATGTAGGGGTCCGGCACACACAGGGCATTTGTCCTCAGTATGTGACATGCAGCATAAACTCATCTCTCACTGTGCTTGTGTGATTGAAGAAACGTTCGCACTGACAGGCTCACTCTCTATGCTCACACTTTGTTGTTAACTATATATTAAGTATCTCACGACACGAGACGCTACGACGAGTTTAACGGAGCTTCACGTTACTGCTGCATTCTGCCTCACTGAGACTGAGAAACCTGACCAGGTTGCATCTTGGCTCATGTGCATACTAAATAGTGATTGGGTGTTTACTGGGGGGAGGGTCTCTGCCGACTGCAGACACTAACGTTAGATCACACACAGCCGGCACACAGCACGGAATGGAGTGGAGACAGATGAGAAAACGTTTCTGTTTTGGGCCTTTTTCAGCGGACTTAATTTGTGGGGGCAAGACATTTGTTTAAGGGGGCATTGCCCCCTCTTGCCCCTGCGTAGAACCGGCCTCGGCACACACACTCACTACTAAAACATTCAAATGTTACAGCTGGCATCAATATTATTAAACTGCTGGCAGAGTGTATTGACAGAGGAGAGGCCAGACAAACGGGAGCGGAGGAGAGGATCTTACTCCACTTCTCCCGGTTGGAGATGCTGTGTGCCCAGTAGCTGTGGCAGCGGGGGCAGCAGGGGGGTGGGGGTAATCACTGTCCGAGGGCTGCCGTAGAATGGCAACTAGGATGTCAGCCGACCAACACTCGCTACCCGGTCCCTGGTTGCGGCGATTTGCGATGCTGGACAGCTAGGAATGAACTAGCAGCCAGTACAGTACAGTCCTCTCTCATCTAGCTAACATTTAGCCGTGTATCTTACTGATCCATTAGAAAGAAAGCTAGCTGGACATCGGTTCTGAAGCCTCTTTGGTCACGGAGCTCCCTCCATCTCTTGAACGCCTGACTGAGGTTTACTCTTGTTTTTCCTCTTCATTTATCACTCTCCTTTTTGTGCATTCTTGCCTCCTCAGACAGAGGAGCTCGTTTTCTTTTGCTAGGCCGTTTTTCACTTATCTCCAAACTTTGTCTGTCTGCCACTGTGCTCCTGACTCAACTAACTTATGTCATGGCCAGTTCCTCATAAGGACCAGTTCCAGTCCCTGATTGGCTGACCGACCAGTTTGGCAATGCATGACGCATTTCCTGCCGTAAAGCAGATTTTTTCCGCGAAAATTCGTCCCCGTTGGCAGAAGCTTATTGTAAAGTCACTAAGTAACCTATGTAAACGCTGATAGTCTGATTTTACTGTGTATACTACCCTGTGCAACCCACATTATTTTCATAATGATATATATAGGCAAAAATGCTGTCTGTTGCTTCTTTACGCCTCCCAAAAAGGCAATTCATTTGGAGGAATAAGAAGAAGAAGAACAATTAAAGCTGCAAGCAGCGATGAACGGGACCTTCACGAAACTCAGGGGGGCTGGCAGGATGCCGACACTAATGATATGGCTTGTTTGTATACATGTCATGTTAACCACAGCATGTGAATGTCAAAAAATATGTGTCTGAAGAGACATATGTCCTGTCGCTGCTAGGTGGCAATGTACTCTATACTGAATATTGACATACAGATCTTTTCAGGGTGTGACTGTCATCAATTCTGTGAAGTTTGGCCAAAATTGGATCATGTATGCTGGAGTTATGAATTACTTTCTGTTTAGTGGCGAGTAACTTTGACGCCAAAAATGCACCAAAATTGCACAGTAAATTCAAAATAGCCGACTTAATGGCCGTAATTGGTGTTTGTCAGTGTAAAAGATGGCATTTCCTATTTCCACAAGGGGGCGCCATGAGCGAGATTGCCTACGAGCATATGGAGGCGTTGAGGGCGGGGCTCTTATCATGTACAGAAATTTGGAAGCAGTTTGGATGAATTATGTGGGAGAGAGAGCTGCTTGAATATGCATGGCGATGGATCAAAAATGGCAGTGCCATAGCAGCCACGCCCTTTGACCTACAGACATGCAAAGCACAACTTTTGATCAGCATGGTGTCTGGATGATCTGTAAAAAATTTGAAGTCGATTGGATGAAATCCCTAGGACTAGTTCGTTAAAATACAACATGTGGAAATCACGCCAAAATGACAAGTCAAAATCAAAATGGCCGACTTCCTGTTTGGAGTAGACCATTGGTGCCACAGACTTTTATGTGCATCTGGACAACATACACATGTGTACCAATTTTCATTTGGCCCCATCCACATACAACACTGCCAAAATATCAAATTTTTTGCCAGACCAAACGCATGTGCCAATTTTGGTGAGTTTTTGAATTTGGGAAAGGGGCTAAATTGGAGATTACATGTTCGTAATAATAATAATAATAATAACAATAATAATAATGATAATAATGATAATAATAATAATAAACAGCGCGATTACAATAGGGTCCTCACGGACGACTTCATCGTCGCTTGGGCCCTAATTAAAGCTGCGAGCAGCGATGGCCGAGACCTCGGCCCCTCGCTGTCGGCGTCCAGCTCACGAAGACGGTGTGAATTCGCCTATTCGTAGAAGTCGAAATGTCGATAAAACAAGCAATGTCAATATAACGCAAGGTCATTTTTGGCAATAAACTCATGACTTGGGAGTAGAACTTTGATGGTTTCTGAAAACCAAACTACTGACGAGGACATCAATAAATCAATCAATCAATCAATATCACAAATCACAATTTGCCTCACAGGGCTTTACAGCATACAGCATCCCTCTGTCCTCAGGACCCAATGAGACAAAGGGGAGACAAAGAGAGATGCAGGACAGACGATAATGACAGCAGCTTACAACAACATTAATGAAAGTAATAATATTATAATCATAATTCTGGCTATTGTGGTGCAATATGTTGAATTAATACCTGATAGTATACATATGTGACAAAAATCATATGTGTATAATAACAGCAGAAGTGTGTCACACACAGACAGACACAGAGAAAGACACACACACACACACACACAAGACAGCGCATAGACTAACTATAGCTTGTAGCCTACCATTAGATAGATAACAATAGCGGAGAGAGCCAACGGTCAAAAGTGTGGCTTTACATTACAAGAGTTGATGCAGACACAGCGCGTTGTCACAAGTGTGACACATGTTCTGCGTGTAAGGGCGGCAATACTAGTAATTTGTCAAAACACCTTGCGAAAGTGCATCATATTCAGACAGAAAGATGTACAGTGTTTGACTGCCCTAGCACAGCTAGTTCATCTACGTCCAGTCCAGGTTTGAAACATTATGCTTAGCAGCCAACAAGTGGAGTTAATAACCATTAGCTATTTTGCGACCCTTTTTACTAAATAGGGTTTCAGATTTGGGATTTTATTTGTGTATTTTTCAGATACTTCTAAATACATGAATATAATCATAATTACAGCCTGGGCTAACATACCTAGAATACCTAATATTTTTACTTGTAGGCTAGATTTGTTTATATATGCTAAAGTGATCTGTTTTCGAGAGAGCTCTACGGTGCGTGCATTTTACTGCATTTGCGACTAAAAATAGTTTTGTGCAAGTAAAAGAAATCATTCAGGAGCACGCTGTGCGAGTACAGATTTCAACCAGCAGCAGAATCCTGTCGGTTGTGGGTTGAATAGGGGTGACAGACACGGACAGGAATACGTATACCTGTCAAATACGGCGGCCATAGTGCTCCACGGCACAAGTACGGCTTACCGACAACGGAGAAGCCTGGCTCCAGGTCCAATATTTTCCTCTTTGTTGATGTCATGACTGTCCAGAAGTACCTGAACAGCCGACACAGGTACACAGGTATGTGACGTGTCAGAAGGGAAACGAGCCGTTCACATTTCTCTCTTTGTGGCAGGTAACAAACCTCACCGCACTTTAGGGACTGTTCTTTAATTGTCAGGGGAGGAGGATGGCTGGTCAATTTTTATTTTATTTTTTTAATTTTATTTTGATCCCCCCTATGTCAATCACTTGAATAAGTCAATAAGTATTCCTTTGAAATATCATTGATGTATTATAGAAAAGTGATTTATGTTTTTATAAATGACAAAAGGCACATCTGCCTTTTTGCTGTGATATTGTGATACTACTCAGAACCGAGGCCGGTTCTACGCAGGGGCAAGAGGGGGCAATGCCCCCTTAAACAAATGTCTTGCCCTCTCAAATCAAATCCGCCGAAAAAGGCACAAAACAGAAAAGTTTTCCCATCTGTCTCCACTCCATTCCGTGCTGTGTGCCGGCTGTGTGTAATCTACTGTCTGCAGTCGGCAGAGACCCTCCCCCCAGTAAACACCCAATCACTATTTAGTATGCAAATGAACCAAGATGCAACCTGGTCAGGTTTCTCAGTCTCAGTGAGGCAGAATGCAGCAGTGAAGCTCCATTAAACTCTCGTAGCGTCTCGTGTCGTGAGATACTTAATATATAGTTAACAACAAAGTGTGAGCATAGAGAGTGAGCCTGTCAGTGCGAACGTTTCTTCAATCACACAAGCACAGTGAGAGATGAGTTTATGCTGCATGTCACATACTGAGGACAAATGCCCTGTGTGTGCCGGACCCCTACATAAAGCCCCACCCAGTCTCTAGTTCTGCACGCTGGTTTTTAATAATCACAGCTTTTTTTTTTTTTTTTACAAAGCTTTTAATAGACTCGTTCGAGATGAACTGCGTCTCGCCTGGAAAGTAGACGAGAGCAGGCGGCCGCAGCGGGGGGCGGTGACAAAAAGCTGCGGTGAAGTCGGACAGTTTCCCGACAGTTTCCAGCAGCCTTCAGTCCGTACAGGAAGTCACAGACACATTTACATCCTGTCTGGAATGATGTCAATTCATTAAAAAAGTGATCAGAACCATATATCAGTTTGTTTTCACCATCAGTCACACAACATGTTTTCTGTTCATAGAATAAACCTTAAAATCAGACAAATACAATCTTAATCTCTAAAATTCAACAAAAATGAGTAGTTTATCTAAAACGTCATATTGTTGAGTCGACATCTGAACCAATCAGCTGTTAGATCAGGTGAGAGCCAGGCGGTGCAGTCGGTGGAGAGCAACTGCAGCACCTGGCTCTACAAACTGCGGCCGCCTCGCTCTCGCGGCTTTATCGCCATCCACTTTTGTAATACGTCAGAGCAAGTCGGGATGAAGTCGGACACAAAACTAACCGGCGTGCGTTGTGCGCCGATCGCTGGTTGATCTAATCTGCGCAGGACTGGCTCATCTCGAACGAACCTATTAACTTTTCACTCCTGCAGCTTTCAGCAGCTCAAAGGAGAGTGGAGTGAAGAGAAATCTGTTAAATTGCTAATGTAGCCGGAGGTTGTCTCCCTCCTTGCCACTATTCGGCACTGTGTCAGCTTTCCACCCACCGTGATTGCTGGGCGGTGCCAGGCGCACCGCTATATTCCGGTGTGTGGCCGCGCCCCGTCCTCTTTCTGCTCCTCGCTTGCTCCTGTGGTGGCCGTGGTGTGGCGTGTCAGCGTTGTTTGGCGTGCAGCCTTTGTTTGGTGCAGCCGTTCCGTGTTTGTGACCACCGCTGAGGCACACAAATCTTCTCTACCCCGGTAAGCGCTCTGCGGTCTTCTCCTTTTCCCTGTACGTGCGTAATGCGCAGTTTGGTAACACGCTCTCCATTCCTTGCAGCGCAGCTGACTTCTTGGTCCGGGGGGAATGGGAGTGGCTCGCTGGAGCCTCGCTGTGTCCGGCTACTAGTCCGCTCTGGTATGTTTGTCCGCACGTTGTCTGCCTGTTCATTTCCACCTGTTGCTTAGCTCCCTGCTGACCACTCTTCTGTGCATAATTCCCAGGCCGTGTGCGTTAAAGCTGCGTCCTGCGAGGTTCGCATCCTCTGGTTGTCTATGTTTGCTGCATGTGCCTGGCGCCCCTGGTATGTATTAATTTGGTGTTTTTTTTGTTAGTTTCAATTCATTTAATTAATTTATTAAACTTTAGGTTTTGTTTCTGTTTCTTCTTTTTAGCGGCCTGTAACTGTGGCCCGCTACTGACATCACTCCTGGAGCTGCGTTGCTGTTTTGGTTCTCCTGTTTTAATTCTGTTTTGGTTTGTATTTGTTTGCCGTAGAGCAGGCTGCATTTTGGCCCGACGCGGCTTGTCCCTGCCTGGGCGTCTGGTCTGTGTGGCCTCGCTGATCCATGGGCTGTTCTGGGGCCTACATGCTCGCCCCCGCCTACTGACCATGACCAATTAATTTTAAAACTTGTATTCATTTGTGTCAATTGTTTCTTTGACTGTTCTTTCAGTTAGTTTAGTAATTTGCCTCATATTTTGGATAATTAATTGCGATAAATTAATTTAATTATTCCTAAGTGTTTTTGCATTGATTTCAGTTGGATTAAATTAGTTTATTAAATTGTTTCTTTTGTGGTTTTGTGTTATAATTAGTTAGTCCACACCACTTTTTGGTTTAGTTCTTGGGCCTGTCTTATTAATCCTTATTTTCTTTTGTGTGCAGGTGCTGGTGGCTGACGGCGGCAGCTTGATCCTTGGTGGTGGTGCGTTCTTCACAGTCCCCTCCCTTTTTTTGTTGTGCGTGTGTGTGTGCAGTTTCACGGGTGGTTTGCTTTGAGGACCTCTTCTCCTTTTTTTAGTTACTGCCTCACGGTAAGCCCCAGCCCTGACCTTATTTCCCTCCCCTGCCCAAGTGCCTACTTTATATTATGTGTGGTGTGTGACATTTTGTTTCTTTTTTTTGTATAATTTAGTTTAATAAAAATTAGTTTGCTTTTAAATTACAAACCGTCTCGCCCCAGTGGTATATATGAATCTGTGTGACCTGATCTAGTTAAAACCTTAGTCTAGTATTTCCTGGGGTGCAATTCCCCAGGTGGCGTTGTCGGACACTTTAATCCTGGTACCTATACTTAAACACCCACCCCCCAACTCGCCACATTCTGGCGTTGTCGGCAGGATACCACATTTAAGGGGCAGAGACGTGTTTTCATTTTTTTTCTTATTTTGTTTACTTTAATATTAGGTTTTCTTTTTTTTTGTGTGTGTGTATGTGTTAAGTATTTTATTTGTCTTAGTAGTGAGAGCTAAAACAGCAGCGTATATTCTAGGATCCAATCTTTCATATTATTATGTTGGCTTTGGCGCAGCGTTCCCTCAGTCAGCATGGAGGAGGAGGTGCAGCAGCTTAAGGAGCTGGTGCTGCAGCTTAAGGCAGATAACGAGCGACTTCGTCAGGAGCGGGCTGCTTCCTCAGGGGGCTCCGGTGGGGCCGCTTCCTCTTCCTCTGCTCCGGACGGTCACGTTCCATCTGCAAGTGCTGCCTCTGCAGCCACAGAGCGGCTGGTGGTCATACCAAGAGAACGTAAGTGTCCTATATTTAATGGTAAGACCGGTATTGGGATAGCTGAATGGGTAGAGGAGATTCAGGCGTGTGCACGTGCCCGCCATCTTTCTGTTGCTGACCAAGCCTTCTTCATTTTTGATCATTTGGAGGGAGAAGCGAAGGAGGAGATCAAGTTTCGCTCTAGCGCAGAGCGTGGGGACCCCGCCCGGGTTCTCGCCATCTTAAAGGAGCTGTATGGCTGTGCTCAATCTTATGTCACTTTACAGCAGGCGTTCTTTTCTCGGCGCCAACTTGAAGGAGAGACGCTGCAGGAGTTTTCCCTGGGCCCTTATGGCTTTAATGGCACAGGTCCAGCAGTGTGCACCGGATGGGATGCCCAATGCTGATGTTCTCCTTCGGGACCAATTTATTGAGCATGTTCTTGACAGTTCTCTTCGGAGGGAGCTTAAGCAGTTTGTTCGCCGCCAACCAGCTGCCACTCTTTTGGAGCTACGGGGTGAGGCTATTAGGTGGGAGAGGGAGGGTCTTCCAGGAGGTTCTAGGGGGCGCAGTTTCTCATTGCCATCAGCTTATGGCCTTCAGTATGGGGAGCAGGGTTGTGTGCAGCCCACCCCTAATGTCACATCTCAGGGGCCAGGTTTTAGTGAGCTGATGGATCTTTTGAAGCGCCAGCAGCAGCAGCTTAACCAACTCACCCAGACTGTTGCCTCCCTGCAGGCCCCCCGTACCCAAGGTCCAGCTCCTCGCACTGGCTCATTAATATGCAGGAGGTGCCAGCAGCCGGGCCATTTTGCTCGTGAGTGTGATGGTGTACGGGCTCCCCCTCGGCCCCGTGGTAATTTCTTAGCTGGCTTGAACTCCAATACTGACGGACTCCCTCGTTCTTCTCACCCGTCGGAAAACTGAAGCCCACTGAGCTGTTGAGCCACAGCTCAGTTGGGGAGTCCTTAGGCTCACAGGAAGGTGCAGCGGCTGAATTAGTTGCTTCATGCCCAAACATTGATGTTTCCATTGAGGGAGTCACAGTGTCATGCTTGGTGGACACGGGTTCTATGGTGTCCACCGTTACAGAGAGCTTCTTTCTGGCACATTTTGCACCTTGGGGTTATGATCGTCTTCACTCTTGTCACTGGCTACAGCTGCGAGCGGCTAATGGCCTAGCAATTCCTTATATCGGCTACTTGGAGCTCGAGGTCGAACTCTGTGGCAAGATGATGCCCCGCTGTGGGATCCTTGTTGTTAAAGACCCCCCTGGTGCTGTGACTTCTGTCCCTGGAATCTTGGGAATGAATGTGATTCGTCGATGCTATAGAGAACTCTTTGGTGCTTTTGGCCCCTCTCTTTTTGACTCACCTTGTGTTTCACAAGCCCCTGGTCCAGTCATTGCAGCCTTGCAGAGGTGCCACCAGTCTGCCGCTCAAGCCCCAGGGAGCCCCACCGGTGTTGTGAGGGTCCGGGGCAGGCGAGCTGTGCGCATACCAGGCGGGGTGATGAAGTTGGTTGCTAGCACCTGTTCCGAACAGCTTTCCGGTCAGAGTGTACTGTTCGAGCCCCCTGAAGATGGTCTACCTGCTGGGCTGCTAGCTTCTCCTTGCCTTGTTCAAGTCGTCCGGGGCACAGTGTATGTCCCTGTGGTCAATGTTGGGACAACCGAGGTTCTTCTTTACCCACGGACTGGTCTTGGCACCCTAGGAGTTGCTCAGGTTGTCAGCTTGCCTGCAGGTGTGACTGAGGAGAGGTCCATGTTGGCAACGGTTTCTTCCCAAATGGCTGCTCCTTCTGTGCCAAATAGGGTAGAGTCATTTGATCTGTCTGCACTGACTGAACAGGAGCAGACAGATGTAAAATCATTACTGCACAAGTACCACTCCGTCTTCTCAGCCCATGATGGTGACTTGGGCTGCACCAACCTTATTTCTCATGACATCCCTTTGCTTGATGATGTTCCAGTTAAGCAACGGTACCGACGCATCCCTCCCTCAGAATATGAAGCAGTGAAGGCCCATATCAATCAGCTTTTGGAGTCTGAGGTCATTAGGGAGAGCAGTAGTCCCTACGCATCACCCATCGTTTTGGTCCGAAAAAAGATGGTAGCCTGCGTCTGTGTGTGGACTACCGCCTCCTAAATAGCAAGACCAGGAAAGATGCCTCCCCCTTGCCTCGTATTGAGGAGAGCTTGGATGCGCTTTCTGGGGCCCGCTGGTTCTCCACGATCGATCTGGCTAGTGGCTACAATCAGGTTCCTGTGTCAGAGCAAGACCGGCCCAAAACTGCCTTCTGTACACCCTTTGGACTTTTTGAGTTCAACCGCATGCCATTTGGCTTGTGTAATGCCCCAAGCACCTTCCAGCGACTGATGCAGCGGATGTTCGGTGACCAGCAGTGTCAGTCCTTGCTGCTTTATCTCGATGACATCATCGTCTACTCATCCTCTGTTGAGGAACATCTCCAGCGGCTGGAAATGGTGCTTGGTCGGCTCCACAAGGAGGGCCTGAAAGCGAAACTCGAAAAATGTGCATTTTTCCAACGGGAGGTTGACTATCTGGGGCACGTGATTTCTAGCCAGGGGGTCTCCACAGACCCCAAGAAGATCGAGGCTGTGGCTAACTGGCGGCGCCCCAGCCATGTTTCAGAGCTGCGCTCCTTTTTAGGCTTTGTCAGCTATTATCGGCGCTTCGTAGAGGGCTTTGCCAAGCTGGCGGCACCTCTGCATCAGTTGGTGGCTGAGCTGGCAGGCACCAAGACGAAAAGGGGATCAAGTCGGATTCTTGGGGCTGCATGGACATCTCAGTGCGAAGACAGCTTTGAGGCCTTAAAGGCAAGGTTGGTTTCAGCCCCAGTTCTCACTTATGCTGACTTCTCCCGCCCTTTCATTCTTGAGATCGACGCCAGTCATGCAGGCCTTGGGGCGGTTCTCTCACAGGAGACCAGCAGTGGTGTGAGACCAGTGGCCTACGCCAGCAGGGGTCTTCGGCCCAATGAGCGCAATATGTCCAACTACAGCTCTATGAAGTTAGAGTTTCTTGCGCTCAAGTGGGCCATGACGGAGAAGTTCAGGGAATATCTTTTGGGGCATAGGTGCACTGTCTACACTGACAATAACCCGTTGAGCTATCTCCAGTCTGCCAAACTTGGGGCCACAGAACATCGATGGGCTGCCCGACTTGCTGCTTTTGATTTCGATATTAAGTATCGTTCTGGCCGCAGCAATCAGAATGCAGATGCACTTTCATGGCAGTACATGCCGGCTTCCCATGTAGTTGCTGATTCCTTGCCTGGCACTTCGGTTCCAATCGACCTTCAGCAAGACCCCCACCTAGGCCCTGTGGTGTCGACCACTCAGTCAGTGGTCTCTGTCCTGCCCGCCCATTCTGTATCCGATCTTCGCTCCTTGCAGGAGGCTGATCCCCTCCTGAAGACTGTGCTGCCATTTTGGCGACGGAAGGTTCCACCGACCTCGGTTGAAAGGCAGCAGCTTTCCAAGGCAGCTCTGGTCTTTCTGCGCCAATGGGACCGCCTGGTGGAGAATGATGGGGTTTTTTCCGCCGGGTATTCCGTTCAGATGGGGGAGAAGAGTGTCTCCAGCTCATCTTGCCTGCAGTCCTCAGGCAGGAGACTTTAAATCAGCTTCACCAAGAACACGGCCATCAGGGCATCGAACGGACAGCTGAGTTGGTCCGACAGCGGTGCTATTGGCCAAACATGACTTCTGACATAAAGCAGTGGGTCTTGGAGTGTGAGCGTTGTCAAGTCGCGAAGGACTCTGTACCAAGGTCGCATAGTTTCCTGGGCCACTTGCTCGC
Source organism: Epinephelus awoara (assembly GCA_035609425.1). Taxonomy (NCBI): domain Eukaryota; kingdom Metazoa; phylum Chordata; class Actinopteri; order Perciformes; family Serranidae; genus Epinephelus; species Epinephelus awoara. The sequence continues at coordinate 41,268,964 of CM069301.1, read as the reverse complement.
CTCCCGACCCAATGAGATCTTGGCCATAGATTTCACACTGTTGGAGCCTGCCCGAAACGGGTATGAAAATGTCCTGGTCATGACTGACGTGTTTAGTAAATTCACTGTAGCTGTTCCTACACGGGATCAACGGGCCTCCACTGTGGCCCAGGTCTTGATCTCAGAATGGTTCTACAAGTTCGGCGTTCCGAGTCGTCTTCATTCGGACCAAGGCAGGAGCTTTGAGAGTTTGCTTATTAACCAGCTCTGCCTTCTGTACGGTGTTGCAAAGTCCCGTACTACTCCTTACCATCCCGCGGGTAATGGTCAGTGTGAACGGTTCAACCGAACTCTCCATAACCTTCTTCGCACTTTTCCAGCATCCCGGAAACGGGACTGGACTTCCTGTTTGCCTCAGGTGCTCTTTTGTTATAACACGACTCCTCACCAGGGCACGGGTGAGTCCCCGTTTTATCTGATGTTTGGCCAGGAACCTCGGCTTCCTGTGGACTTTCTCCTGGGTCGGGTCCAGGATCCAGTGCCTGGCGAGGTCCAGGATTGGGTGGTTGAACACCAAGCTAGACTCAGAGTTGCTTTTGAGGGTGCTCGTGAGCGGTTGTTGGCAGCTGCTGGCAGACGAAAGGAGCGGCATGATCGACAGGTCCGGGAAGCACCTCTATCGGTGGGCCAGCTAGTGTACTTAAGGGACCACAGTAATAGAGGGCGCCAGAAAATCCAGGACCTCTGGAGCTCTGTGGTCCACCAGGTGGTGAAAGCTCCTGCCGGCGAAGGAGTGGTTTACACTGTTGCTCCGGTGAATGATCGGCACAAAGTCCGAAATGTGTATCGAGACATGTTGAAGATTGTAGTCCGACCCGAAGCTGCCGCTCCTCCACCGAGAGTGCCCTCTCCACCTGCTCTGGCCGCACCGGACCACGAGTCCTCTAGTGGTGGCGACCTGTGGGTCTTGGTCCCTGAAACACCTCTTCCATCACCTGTAGCTGTTCCCGGTGCTCCGTGTCCTATGAGCGCTCCTGTTGCGCCTCCTTTGCAGGCCAGGCTTGTCCCGGCAACATGTCCAGTACCTGAAAATTTCTTGCCGCCAGCTCCTTCGTTGTCTCCAACTGACCAGCCAAGTACTAGTCAGCAGGCATTGCGTAGAACCGTTCGTTCCACAGCTGGCCAACATTCGAATGTCCATCATCTTCCTTGGTCTGCTGGTCACCAGGACCACACAGCTGGTGGAGTCCCAGGTGCTGTGTCTAATGCCCAGTTTGCCATTTTTAGGCCTTGGTGCTAGTTCCAGTATGTTTTGTACATCGTCGGGGCGACGATGCAAAAGTGGGGGGTAGATGTAGCCGGAGGTTGTCTCCCTCCTTGCCACTATTCGGCACTGTGTCAGCTTTCCACCCACCGTGATTGCTGGGCGGTGCCAGGCGCACCGCTATATTCCGGTGTGTGGCCGCGCCCCGTCCTCTCTCTGCTCCTCGCTTGCTCCTGTGGTGGCCGTGGTGTGGCGTGTCAGCGTTGTTTGGCGTGCAGCCTTTGTTTGGTGCGGCCGTCCCGTGTTTGTGACCACCGCTGAGGCACACAAATCTTCTCTACCCCGGTAAGCGCTCTGCGGTCTTCTCCTTTTCCCTGTACGTGCGTAATGCGCAGTTTGGTCACACGCTCTCCATTCCTTGCAGCGCAGCTGACTGCTTGGTCCGGGGGGAATGGGAGTGGCTCGCTGGAGCCTCGCTGTGTCCGGCTACTAGTCCGCTCTGGTATGTTTGTCCGCACGTTGTCTGCCTGTTCATTTTCACCTGTTGCTTAGCTCCCTGCTGACCACTCTTCTGTGCATAATTCCCAGGCCGTGTGCGTTAAAGCTGTGTCCTGCGAGGTTCGCATCCTCTGGTTGTCTATGTTTGCTGCATGTGCCTGGCGCCCCTGGTATGTATTAATTTGGTGTTTTTTTTGTTAGTTTCAATTCATTTAATTAATTTATTAAACTTTAGGTTTTGTTTCTGTTTCTTCTTTTTAGCGGCCTGTAACTGTGGCCCGCTACTGACATCACTCCTGGAGCTGCGTTGCTGTTTTGGTTCTCCTGTTTTAATTCTGTTTTGGTTTGTATTTGTTTGCCGTAGAGCAGGCTGCATTTTGGCCTGACGCGGCTTGTCCCTGCCTGGGCGTCTGGTCTGTGTGGCCTCGCTGATCCATGGGCTGTTCTGGGGCCTACATGCTCGCCCCCGCCTACTGACCATGACCAATTAATTTTAAAACTTGTATTCATTTGTGTCAATTGTTTCTTTGACTGTTCTTTCAGTTAGTTTAGTAATTTGCCTCATATTTTGGATAATTAATTGCGATAAATTAATTTAATTATTCCTAAGTGTTTTTGCATTGATTTCAGTTGGATTAAATTAGTTTATTAAATTGTTTCTTTTGTGGTTTTGTGTTATAATTAGTTAGTCCACACCACTTTTTGGTTTAGTTCTTGGGCCTGTCTTATTAATCCTTATTTTCTTTTGTGTGCAGGTGCTGGTGGCTGACGGCGGCAGCTTGATCCTTGGTGGTGGTGCGTTCTTCACAGTCCCCTCCCTTTTTTTGTTGTGCGTGTGTGTGTGCAGTTTCACGGGTGGTTTGCTTTGAGGACCTCTTCTCCTTTTTTTAGTTACTGCCTCACGGTAAGCCCCAGCCCTGACCTTATTTCCCTCCCCTGCCCAAGTGCCTACTTTATATTATGTGTGGTGTGTGACATTTTGTTTCTTTTTTTTGTATAATTTAGTTTAATAAAATTAGTTTGCTTTTAAATTACAAACCGTCTCGCCCCAGTGGTATATATGAATCTGTGTGACCTGATCTAGTTAAAACCTTAGTCTAGTATTTCCTGGGGTGCAATTCCCCAGGTGGCGTTGTCGGACACTTTAATCCTGGTACCTATACTTAAACACCCACCCCCCAACTCGCCACACTAACAAAAAACAACAAAAAATGACAAAAAACCCCAAAACAAAACAAAAAAATATAAAATGTTCTCTAGCCTATATCTGTTGTGTTTGTTAGTTCTGTTAGTTTGGTAAGTTTTTTTTTAAGACTAGCTTTGGTAAATACTGGCTATAGTGAGGTTATTGTAATTATTAGGTTCAAATTTATTTCATATGCCTAGATGCCTAATGGCCATCCAATAAGATAAATGTTAAGATGTTGGTTGTGCCTGGATGAAGGATATTTTTATTTTATGTTTTCTTAATTTTTATTTTATTTTTTGTTTATTTTATTTTTCAGTTTTCCTCCCTGAGGGATTGCCACCTTATTGTGGTCAGGGGGTTTGTGTGCCTCAGTGACCCTAAGAGCGATACCAGCAGGAGTTTAGTCTTCAGGTGGGACACACAAGTTGGACAGGTCTTAGTGTAGAGGCCTGACAAAGTGCAATCCATTTCTTTAGGTTGGGGGTTGGACACACAGCTAACAACAGCCCAATTCCATGTAGAAAGCACTGTTATCAACAACAAAACAAGCGGCGAGCACATTTGAGACCACGGTGCTTTGACACCCTCTAAAGGGCACTCACACAGCGTCCCCACATCCTGCGAGTGAGTGAGTGAGTGACCTTTATTTGTCAGCTCTACCTATGGCAAAAATGTGCTGGAGCATGATGCCCCCTTCACATTTATGACTGCCCTCTCATATGTGCCTGCCTAGAACCGGGCTTGCTCAGAACCGTGATACTTTCACTGGTATCGTACCATGGGTTCCAATTTTGGGACTGTGACAACACTATTATTTTATGTATTTTACATTTCAAGTTGTAAAAAGTAAAATGTTTTGTCAAAAAACTATTTTGTTGCATAATGAGAATTGAGAAAATAAAGCAATTTATATTCTTGATTTGTTTTTTTCTTCCTCAAAAAGTATTGATAAGAGTACCGTTAAAATACCGGATCGATAAGCAGTCTGGCCATATACCATCTGCACTAAAAACAGCCATTATCAAACCCACCCTTGACCCTCAGGTACTTGCAAACTACAGGCCCATATACAATTTGCCATTTCTCTCCAAACTTCCAGAGAAAGTAGTTGCCGGCCACCTACAGGATCACCTCCAACACAACAACATCTTTGAAAAGTTTCAATCTGGCTTCCGCTCCGCCCACAGCACAGAAACGGCTTTACTGAGAGTTACAAATGATCTGCTGATGACCGCTGATTCTGGTTCACCATCCCTCCTCATCCTCCTCGACCTATCTGCAGCATTTGATACGATCGACCATCACATACTGCTCCAGCATCTACATGACTCTGTTGGCCTCAGAGGCACAGCATTGAGCTGGTTTGAGTCCTACCTCACTGGCAGGTCAGAATACATTGCCATGTGAGGATCAAGGTCTTGCTAACATGCTGTTGGCTGCAGGGTTCCACAAGGATCGGTGCTTGGACCCATCCTGTTTATTCTCTCCATGCTCCCCCTCGGTAAAGTCATCAGACGCTTCGGGATATCTTTCCACTGTTATGCAGATGACATGCAATTATACATCAAAACGGACACTCATCCATCACCATCAGCAGTATCACCTCTCTCCATGCTCACTGCATGTCTGGAGGAGATAAGGGCGTGGATGAGACATAATTTTCTCTAGCTGAACAGCTCGAAAACTGAAGCCATCCTCATTGGTTCCCCTCATCAGATTCGAAACTCTTCCATAACCTGCATTACTTTCTCTGGCAAGGACATCCCTCTATCATCAACAGTCACTAACCTTGGTGTCAGGTTCGACCCCCAGCTAACCTTTGAGGCCCACATAAATCACCTCTGCAAAATATCATTTCTCCACCTGAGGAATATAGCCAGACTTCGTCCCACACTCACCATAAGAGATGCAGAGAAGCTCGTCCACGCCTTTGTCTCCTCCAGACTCGACTACTGTAACGCACTTCTTAGCGAGATTCCCAGCAAGAGCATACATAAATTACAATACACGCCGCTAGAATCCTGCTGAGAGTACGTAAATATGAGCACATCACACCCATTCTTCACTCATTACACTGGCTACCCATCTCCGCTCGGATCGACTACAAAGTCTCCCTCCTCACATTCCAGTGCATCCATGGCAATGCCCCCCAGTACCTCAAAGAACTCCTCACCCCCCAGACCTCAGCACGCTCACTCCGCTCCACCAACAGCCACAGAATTCTCCCTCCAAGGACCAAGAGCCGCAAACTGGGAGATCGAGCCTTCTGCTCCTCTGCTCCTCGACTGTGGAACACCCACCCAGAACACCTGAGGGTTCCACAGTCAATTGATTGTTTTTAAAAGGGCCTTAAAAGGTAGCTTTTTAAAAAATCTTTTAATCTTTAATTTTTGCTCGTGATACTTTGATAACTGCTTTTAACTCTTGTCTTAACTTATTTTTTTTTCTTTTCTTGCTGTTGTAGCACTTTGAGATTTTTCGTTAAATATAAAGTGAGTTACAAATAAATTGTATTATTATTACTATTATTATTATTACCGTTAAGAGTAGTTGTACCTTTAAAATCTTAATGATACGCATCCCTCGTCATCCATCTGCTGTCAATCAGCTTTCAAGCTGTCATCTGTTTGCGGCCCAGTTGATATGACGTATCGTTCGTCGCACAGGATCATGGGTCAGAATAGCCAGAGAAGCATGCCGGCTTGCATACTGCCAATTGTGACTGGATGCGTTAGAGCATCCTGGTATTTCTGGCATACTGCATTTCACGCACTATGTAATGAGACATACTAAATCTACTTCTGGTATACTGTTTAGTATGGTTGCATTGAGATTGAAATGCAGAGTTAGTCACACATATTTGTTTTGACTGACACAAACCACCCAGCATGCACCCCAGAATTCACAGCCTCCCACCTCCCAGACATTCTGATTGAGCTCTGGGAAATAAGCAGAGCTCATCTGTCCAATGTAGGGGGGTTAAGGTCAGACCAATATTAATGCTTTAAATGTAATAATCAGTTTGTATATGTGTTTTAATTAAATGTATTTTGGCACACCAGCAATTTGTATATTCTTTAAAATGTTTAAGGAACAACTATTTGTAATTTGTGAAGCAAAGGTGAGAAACAGAAAAAGGGAACTGAAGGAGGAGGCAGGGAAGGAGGGAGGAAAGGGGCATCAGCAGTGATTTCAGAAGACAGATGGTGATGGCATCCTCATCTTTACTTGGGGTACACTAGTGTGAAGAAGCACTTATATCAAGCTTCAGCGACAAGATTTCAGTCAGTGAGGACTCTCGCTGTAGTTCTGCTCAGCTGATCTGACTGATGACAGGGGCAGTAGGTTTACCTCAGTAGCTGACTAATGAAGCGTACTGGGCTGTCTACCCAGTGTCACACACAAACAAATCTCAGGGCTTATCCTACAATCCCGCCCCCCTTGCCTCTAGTTCGTTAGCCTCTATTTACCTCAGTGTTAATCCTCTCCCCTTTCAACCCCCCCCCCCCCACCCTTTCTCTTTTGCTCCTCCCCTCTCTACCCTAAAAGCCAGCAGGCTGCTATTTGATCCAGACTGCTTGTTACATGATCTCCTGGAATACAACGCTCCCTCGCTACTCGATGGCTTTTTGGGTTATTCTTGCTTTGCTGTGCAGAGAGCACAAAAGGACGCCTGCGCCACCCTAACCCTACATCACCTTTCCGACCCTTTCTCCTCCTGTGACCTGTCTATCCATCTTTCTCCATGACCTCCATTCCCACCCGCTGTCCAGACCCCCTCAACCCCATCTCCTAATTAATGCTGCCATCCCCTTGACAATGATACCATGCATTAACTGGCTGCAGCCTTTCCTTGCCTTGATCTCCTCTACTTTGCTTACACGAGGCCACAACTGTCCATCCAGCTGTTTGTGTCCAGACCACCACACTGTGGATTGCACTGGCAAAGGCCTAACCAGAGTCCCAGACTCCATCCCTCTGGATGTTCGCCGTCTCCTGCTCTCCAACAACTGGATTCACTGGATCCCCTTTGACTTCTTGGTACTCTACAGTGATCTAGTCTACCTGGACCTGAGGAATAACTCCCTCTCCCAGCTGGAGCCAGGGACCCTGAGCACCTCCTCTAGATTAGTCTACCTCGACCTGGGGAGCAACAATCTGACAGAAATCTCATCTGGAACATTTGGGGAGTCCAGGAGTCTGATCAAACTTCGACTGGGAAACAACCCCTACCTAAACATGGTGGGCCGGGATGCTTTTGCAGGGCTGACATCTTTGAGAGAGCTGGAACTGGAGAAGAATGGACTAACAGCCCTGGACGTCGTGGTCCTGGAATCTTTGCCCTCCCTTCGTTTGCTGCGTCTGGAGGGCAACCCCTGGCTCTGCAACTGTCACTTTGCCAAACTGTTTTTATGGCTGACAGAGAACCGACACAAGCTCCCAAAGGGTAAGACATAAATTGTTTAACAACAAACTTGCAGTCTTTGTCCCACACCAGAGCAAAGAAAATCAATAATTTCTCTAGGATGCATTTACACATAACATTTGATTGATCAGCTGCAAAACTAGACACAATGGATGGTTAAAACTCTGGACAGAAAACAATAAAACATTGATGCTGCAGACATCAGTCTAGGTCCTCCCTAGTTTACTCTATGACTATATAGCCAAGATTATCATCACAGGTCCTTTAAGGTAAACATCAACATTTCTCCTCTATTTACTCATATATTTGTGTGTCTGCAAGTCATATACCATGATTAACTTACATTATTTAAAAACAAAAGTGCAGCAACACTATGGAGCTCTCTTAGTACTGATATATACTGTAAATACTAAATCTAGATTTTGCAATGCACTCCTTTTGTCTATAACAGTTAACCCCAGGGATGTGACATCTACTCATAAGGCTACACATCTGAAAATCAGGTAGATTTACAAAGGCCTATGAATAGAGCAGACCACTCATGTAAGAATACGTAATCACCAAAATGTTGGTATTGTCATTTCTGCAAACCACAGTTACATTAACTTTGTACACCGTTATGTGGCAGATACATTCATACTTAACCTTTCTTTGTGTTTCAACAATGCTGTTGTTAATGTGTGGTTATGTCTAGGTTAGGAAAAGATCATGTTTTGGCTTAAAATGCCTGGTTTGGATGGCACAAATCTAGCTGAAAATGCAGCAATGTCTAAAAAAACCCCCAACTGCTTTTCAAGGCACTACTGCAGCTTGACACACAGTGATGTAACCAATTATTTTCCAATCATATTTTGTGGCACTATTGAGGCTGGAAAAGCAGTGATATTTGGGGAAAAAAAACAATGTGAGGCACTATCCCAGCTGGAAACAGTGTTGTATCAGTAAATCCAATCACTTTTTGTGGCACTATTGATGCTGGAAAAGCAGCAATTTCTGGGTAAAAAAGGATGTTCATGGCCATGATCCTCGGTGGAAACACAGTAACAGGTCGCTAAAAACAACGTGTGTTGTTTGATTGTCTCAAACAGTGGTGGGCAGGCATCTTGGCTATCCATGGTGCTGAAACAACAGCTTAGCGAAATCTGGCCTGTTGCCTGTCATCACAAATGCGTACTGTGAGCTAGTTTTATGGTCATGTTGTATGGCTAATGTTAAGAGTAAAAACACAATACCCAATCTCTTTTTCTCTTGCTTTCTCACTCACTCATTGTGTAGACTGTGAATGTGTATGTGTGGAAACCTAGCTAGCTAGCAGCAAATTTCAAATGTAAACATGGAGGAAAGATAGTGAAGGTGGGTAGGTATATCTCTTTCTATATGGTGATCAAACAGAGCAGAGAACTCTGGTGAGAGAAGGATAGGAGGAATGTGCTTTATGATGAATAAGGACTGGTGTATTGGTGGGAATGTGAGGTGCTCCTGGTCTAGCTGTTGATGCGCTTTAACATGACTCTCTGCAGATGCAGCTGCAGAGCAGCTTTGCCGTGTTCAGGAATAGTGACCCTGCAGCCGTCTTGCTGAGGCTGGGATGTGTGAAAAATTAAATCATTCCACAGCCAGAAGCCATGGATTACAAGAATCATCCAGAAACATGGACAATTATAAAGCAGCAGCCACAGATGTAAGATGACATCAAAAACAACAAAATTACAGTGCACAAGTTAAAGCAGCTGATAGGATCGCATTTCACTGGAGTTGAACCATGTATAACTTCCATATAACAAATAAATGGTACACATACACTGTAAGTATTTTGTAAACCTGTCAACACTTAAAAAAGTACATATATTATCTCATAACTTCCACATACATTACAGTTCTTTATAGTACATTTCTATATTAACAACACTGTATAGGTGTTGGCACAAATTTCCATTGTCAATCTACAAGCCTATGGTTGTTTTTGGTCTCAAAGCAAAGTTGACAAAGTTGACATATTTCCCCCATAGTAACTTGTCATGGCCAGTGTTGGGCAGTAGCATCACTGCAAGTAGCAAAGTTACTAACTTAACTCCATTTCTCAGTAGCGTGGTGATAACATCACTACTTTCTGAGTCAAATAGCTTTTCAGTAGTGAAGTTGATTAATTTATGGAGTAGCGCAATAGCATCAGCAAAAGTTAGTAGCTCCCTCTTTGGCAGGTATCATAGCTTCTAAACGCTTTTTGTAACCAACTAAGTTGGACTTTCAGGTCTTGTTTCGGGGCTTTTCACTCATTCTTCCTGCAAAAGGCCTCTAGCTCTGTGAGATTCTTGGGGCCGCCTTGCATGCCCTGCTCTTTTGAGGTCTATTCACAGATTTTTAATGATATTTAGGGGACTGTGAGGGCCATGCCAAAACCTTCAGCTTGCTCCTCTTCAGGTAGTCCATTGTGGACTCTGAGGTGTGTTTTGGATCATTGTCCTGTTGTAGGGGCCATCCTCTCTTCATCTTCAGCTTTTTTACAGATGGTGTGATATTTGCTTCCAGGTTTTGCTGGAATTTAACTGAATCCATTCTGACCTCTGCCTGTGAAATGCTTCATGTGCCACTGGCTGCAACACAAACCCAAAGCATGATCGACAGCTGGGCAGGTGTTCTTTTCATGAAATTCTGCACCCTTTTTTTTCTTCAAACATACCTTTTCTCATTGTGTCCAAAAGGTTATATTTCAACTTCATCAGTCCACAGTACTTGTTACCAAAAAACATCAGGCTTGTTTAAATGTTCCTTCGCAAACTTTTGATGCTGAATTTTGTGGTGAGGACACAGGAGCGGTTTTCTTCTGATGACTCATCCATGAAGGTCATGTTTGTACAGATGTCACTGCACTGTAGAACAGCGCACCACCACTGCAGAGTCTGATAAATCTTCCCACAGGTTTTTTGCAGTCAAACAAGGGTTTTGATTTGAATTTTAGCTATACTACAAAGAGCTCTCTTAAATGTCTTGGGGTGCCCAAACTTTTGCATGGTGGTCTTTAAAAAAAATTGTACAAAAAAAACAAAACAAATAATAATACACTGATCTTGCTTAAAATGTGGAAAACCATGTTTCATCTTTAGCTTCATGTTTTTTGGAGCTCAGTTCATCTTCTATTCACTAACAGTAACAGTAACAGTTAACAGTAAATGAAATTTTGACCAGGGTTGCCCAAAGTTTTGCATGCTACTGTATTTTTGGAATTGTGTTTTTGAATAAGATACATAGCCAGTTAGCCTAGGCCTAGACAAAGAAATGCATTAAGTAGAAAGAGGAGAGAGAAAGAGAAAGAGCAATAGGCTGACTGATAGGAAGACATGTTCAAATGTCACAGTCTTTAAAAAAAAGAAAAAAAAGATTTAAGTCTGTTATTCTCTAATAAATACTTGAACATTTTTTTGCCGACAGTTTTTCTAATCACTTAGAAAATGCTGATTTCACATGAAGTACAAAAATAAATAAATAAAAGTAGCTTAACAAGTAGCAAGCTATTTTTCCATTTTTTTATAGCTTAGCTTGCTACATTTCTCTGGGTAAACCTTCAATGTAGTGAAACTTTATTTTTGATGTAGAGCAACTGGTAACTTAGCTCACTACATTTTCCAAGTAGTTTGCCCAACAGTGGTCATGGCTACTTTTTACCTTTTGGTTACTGACCCACCTCAATACAGTGACATGTAAAAGTCAAAAGACAGCAGCCTATTGTAACTGGGCCATAGTGGTTCCTGAGATTTAAATAAGAATGAGTTACAAGGCAAGATATATGCCCCTAGTGTTTGCATTGGTACGTTCAATGGTGAATGAGCAACATGCTTTATTCAGCACTACAACACATCTGATGCTGTGACAACACTGACACCAGTTACCCATGGTTAGATGCCTTCCTCACAACAAATGATACTGTATACACAGCTGTAGCGTGCACACACACACACGCAAAAACATTAATGTGGATTAAATGGCTTTAAGAAATGAGCCAATAAAAAAAAAAAGGACTTTCTTGGATTCTGTGCAGAGCCACTTAGAGGACATTGTCTTGCTGTCAGTTTGTAATTGTGGTCCTGCTACATTCAGATTGGTGTGTGTTTGTGTGTATGTACCTTTGTGTATACATGTGTCTAGTTGTATGTGCCTGTCGCTGTATAGCCATTTTATATTCGAAATGCAAGCCTATCTTTCTTGATGCGTTCTCTGTGTGTGTTTGCATCTGTGTACCAAACATCTGCATGTTTCATTAGGCATATATTTCTGCATTTGTACACCTGGACATGTGTTTGTAAGCAAACACGTTTGTGCCTGTGAGTGTATGTGGTTTTTTTTCGGGGCGCTTTTGTATGTCTATTTGCACATGGTTTGCCCATGTAAATAAATATACAGTAGGCTACATGTGTGTTTGTGCCTGTGTGTGTTCCTATATGTGTCTTTATTTACATACCATTATTATCAAAATACATTTTTTAAAATATATTTATACACTTTATTAATCCCCGAGGGGAAATTCAATTTTTTGCAAACAGGACCTATGAGATGTGAGGGTGAGGGGGCTGCCTTGGTCAGGTGCCCCGAGCAGTTGGGGGGTTCGGTGCCTTGCTCAAGGGCATCTCAGCAGTGTCCAGGAGGTGAACTGACACCTCTCCAGTCACCAGTCCACACTCCATATTTGGTCCAGACAGGGACTCCGGTTCCCAACCCAAGTCCCTATGGACTGAGCTACTGCCGGCCCACATTTAAGTGATTGTGTTCAGTGGCTAATCTACTGTCTGTCTACTGTCTAACTGTCGGTATGTTTGTATTTAGACTCTTTTTATATTGTCCTATTTGTCTGTCTGTCTGTCTGTCTGTCTGTCTGTCCATCTGTCCGTCCGTCCGTCCATCTGTCCGTCCGCATGAGTCTGGCTGCCTGTTGTAGTGCCACGTGACTGGAATATCACCAAGTGATGAGGTCACTGAGTCCCTTTTCATGTGGAAAACCCCTTCTGGTCTCATGTGACTCACAAAAACACACGCACGCGTGCACACACACACACACACACACACACACACACACAGACACACACACACAGACACACACACACACACACACTTGACAATGATGTCTAGTGACTCTTGGGTACAGCAGTGCTACAGAGGAATCAGGATAAAATGGAAATGCCTCCCTCTTCACAATGCACAAAATGTTTTTTTAAGGTTGTACAGTGCATTGGTGACAAAAACACACTGCTTGGTTTGTATTTCTTGGTTTAGAAATGCAATCTTTATCAATCATGGCTGTACATGATTACACATCTCAAATAAAGATGTCTTGTTTTTAGTGAAGAGTCAGTTACTATTTTTAATGTTTAGTTTTTGGATTAAAATAGTCATGTAATAATCATAATATCCCCTATGGTGTCTAATATGTTGATAAATTGGATTGTGTGAAGCTAGGTTTCAATTCAGTTTCAATTTTGTTTATTATAAAGCCCAGTATCATAAATCAGAATTTGCCTCAGAGGGCTTGTATGTTGTATACAACAGACCCTCACAGCGCATAAGGACAGCAGCTCATAAAAGAGATCAACAACCACACTTTCGCTCATCAATAACAACACAGTGGTATTAAAACAGACATAAAATAAGATAAGTTAAAATAAGTGGATAAGTAGAAATTAAATTAGGATAAAATTGTCCATTCCACAGTCCAGCCAGTTGTGGCTAATGTGATGTGTGTAAGTATGTGTGTGACTGGATTCAGGAGGTGTTAAACAGTCTTATTGCTGTAGGGATGAAGGATCTCCTGAAACACTCTGCTCTCAGTATTAGAGGACCAGTCCAGCTTATCATCCAAGAGGACCCCCAGATATTTGTAGGTATGCACCAGCTCTATGGCCTCCCCATGTATAGAGACTGGTTGATGGGGTGACCTCTTCCTTCTGAAATCCACTACCTTCTCCTTGGTTTTGGCTGTGTTCAGGTGGAGACAGCACTAACTACACCAGTCCCTGAAGGCATTCACAAGGTCCCTGTACTCCCACTCCTGATCGCTCCTGATACAAGCCACAATAGTCGTATCTTCAGAGTATATTTGTATGTGGTAGGACTCTGAGTTGTACTTAAAGTCCGCTGTGTAGAGTGTGAACAGGAATGGTGCTAATTCAGTTCCCTGTGGAGCACCAGTGCTGCTTCTGACCATCCCGGACACAGCTTCCAAGTGTGACATACTGAGGTTGCTCTGTCAGGTAGTCTATTATCCAGGAGGTCAGGAAGCGATCCACTCCCATCCTCTCCGACCAGTCTCTCAGTATGGGGGACTGGATACTATTAAACGCACTTGAAAGTCAAGGAAAAGGATCTTTGCGCAACATCCCAGCTCCTCCAAGTAGGTGTAGGCCCGATGCAGCATGTAAAGATCTGCATCATCCACTCCCATGTGCTCCTGATAGGCAAACTGGAGGGGGTCCACAGCATCAGTGACCTCTGACTCCAGGAAATGGAGGACCAAGCACTCCAGGGTCTTCATAATGTGTGATGTTAAGGCCACCGGTCAGCAGTCATTTAACCTGGCCGGGTGCCCCACTTTGGGCACCAGACCAAGACAAGATGTTTCCACTGCACTGGGACTTTGCCTGTTCCAAGACTCCTGTTAAAGATCCACTGAAGGGGCTCCACTAGCTGGCCTGAACAGTCTTTCGGGAGCCTTGAGTTTTCACAGTTTTAGTTTTATGCTTTTTTTTGGACATTTTCTGCATTTGAATGGGTCTCTATGGAGCAAGCTAGAGCACCTGACATCATCAACTAGAATGTGGACCATCTTTGAAATATTCAAAAAACTTCCGAACAAGTGGATTTCCTGTCCACAATTTTCACTGTACATACACAATTTCACTAAAAAAAAACATAGGAAAATTTGTGCTGGTCACTGAAATGTTGACATGGAATCTTTCACACGTACACATTTTTGCTCAGTGGTGCCAAAGCGAAGGGAGCGGCGATTTTTTTCTCATCCACTCCCATGTAAAATGAGAGGAGAAATTTCTGGATAACAGCTGAGGTGCAACACATTTGTAACTCGCGAGTATGATCACATTTTTGACTCCAAATACACAATATTATATCTATGCGTTGGGGAGAAGTCTTTCTCTCTCACCATCACGTTATTTTGATGATTGGACCAATGGTTTGGGAATAGGAAGAAGTAGTTTGAGGAGTTAAATCTCCACTAATAGAGCTCTCTTCAGTGTGTTCTGTGTGTCTCTCTGATCTTCTCCCAGGTGCACCTAGTTAATTACCATGACAACGGCTGTGACACACAAACTCAGAAACATGATGGTGTGTGCGTTCACAATCTTAAATGCAGACATGACAGGGGCAGAATCTCCATTTTAACCCTTTAGCTGCCAGAGTTAAAATATTCAATTTTCATTTCAACATTTAAAAAGGCTGTAGCTTGAAAGTGGTGAGAGATAAAGGCATAGGCTACTGTAAATGAGAAAACTATTCATTATGACCCAAAGTTTATGATGAGAGTAAATTAACTCATCTAATTTGCATATTTTGGCATATCACTAGGCTGCGGCCATATTGGATTTCATAAATCTCAGTAAAACAGCATTTTTAACAGATTTACACAGTAGATTTCTTTTGTTTTGTTTTTGCCATCTCATCCTCAAAATAAAGGAACAGGAATCTGATGGGGGTAAATTTGCTCATCTAATTTGCATATTGTGACATCACTAGGTGGCAGCCATATCTGATAACATAACTCTCAGTAAATCTGAATTTTGAACATATTTACACAGTAGATTTTTTCATGTTTTTAAATTTATTTTTGTCATCTCATCCTCAAAATAAAGGAATAGGAATTTGATGGGCGTAAATTCACTCATCTAATTTGCATATTGTGACATCACTAGGCGGCAGCCATATCTCTTTTTTGGTTTGTTATCTCATCCTCATAATGCCCAGTGGTCCTCAGTCTCAGACTTTTCTACGAGCCCCATGCACAAATGAAGTGACGATGAAGCTTTCATCTCAGCGACAGTGACATCATACCAGTCATTGAATTTGGATTTTGGTTTTATCTGTACACTGGATAAGAACTGATTAGCTTTTCTGTTGGTTTCAATTTCTTTGACATTTCTGCACTTTCAGCATTTTCAGCCATGGTCTTTGATGTTGTTCTGCTGCAGCTTACTCTCCAACTTTCTTTTGTAGTCTACATTTGCCTGTCCCAGTCTCCCCTTCAGCTCATGCTAAACCTCCCTGGCCCTCTTCTTGTCTCCCTTTTTGAACGCCAGCTTTTTCTGGTTGAGGAGCTGCTTATATTATTGTTAACCCAGGGTTTATTACCTCGTTGAGGCGTTGCCCCTTGCTGGCGACTCTGCCACTAGTGCTCTGTCGTTGTCTACGTTTTATGTGTTTTTATGTGTTTTTAATGGCCTTTGACTGTTGTTCACCCGTGTGATCAACCCCTGATGACATGATTTTGGCTATATTTAATTATCGCTTGATTATCTGCATTGTGCTGCTGTGGACTTTAATTGTTTGGAAAAGGGCGCAAACACTCCATGTCGGGAGTGAGTTGGGCCCGCCTGTCATTACCTACAGCCGGCAGGAGCTTCTTCGTCTGCGGCACCAACTTTGTGGGATCATGATGCTAACCTGTCGGGAATCAAGCCCAGAAGGAGAGGCTGCCGAGGAGGCGTCCGGGTCAGAAACAGCCAACAAGGATATAAACCAGTTCTTCCCTTGGTGGTTATGGGGAATGTCCGCTCCTTTGTTAACAAAGTGCTGTCAGCTTGTCTGAGGTGCAGTCGCCTGTAATGGTGGAGCAGTGTACTCTGTTTATCGGAGGTGTGGCTGTCTGACAGGATACTGGAGTCTCATGTGAATATGGAAGGCTTTACACTTGATCGGATGGACCATGATGAGAAAAGGACGGGCAAAAAGCAAGGAGGGGGAGTTTGTTTATATGCAAATGGACAATGGTGCCATCCCAATCATATTACAGTTAAGGAGAAAGTATGTGACCCTAAGGTCCCTGCGGTGAGCTGCCGTCCTTATTGTTTGCCCAGGGAGCTGACCCATTTTATTGTCCTGGTATAGTCTACATTCCTCCATCTGGCAATGGGAAATTTGAGACAATATCAAAAATCACACATGATTTACAGCATTCCTTGCCAGACACGCTGGTTATTATAAATGGGGACTTCAATCACTGCTCTCTCTCCTCCACTTTACCATCTGTTAAACAAATCATGTCGTGCCCTACGAGAGGTGACAGAACTATTTATTTGTTTTATACCAATGTTAAGGACAGCTTTGTGGCTAAGACACTTCCTCTGCTGGGCAATTTGGACTATAACTTAATTTCTCTGTTGCCCAGATATTCACCGGTGATTCGGAAACAGCCGATCACATCCAAAACTGTGTACATCTGGTTGGAGGATGCCTGTGAATCATTAAGAGGACGCTTTGAATGCACAGACTGGACTGTGTTCTTTGATGAAGATAATGATCTGGACAGCTTCTCTGATAAAGTTACCAGCTATATTAATTACTGTGTTGAGTCTGTAATCCCCTGTAAACAAATCAGAATTTTTCCCAATAATAAACCCTGGGTGACTAGAGAGGTTAAGGCTGCGATTAACAAGAAGAAAGCTGCCTTTTATAGTGGTGATAAAGACAGGATTAGAGTTGCTCAGAGGGAACTTAAAGCAACTAGAAAATGCATTTCCTGCGGAACATGCGTGTGGATGCTGAATGCTGAAATAAATTCAAGACCATGGCTGAAAATGCTGAAAGTGCAGAAATATCAAAGAAATTGCCACAAACATCTGAAAATCCTCACAGAGCTGAACGTTTTGACATTTGAATGGTTTCTGTAGCTGAAAGTATGTAGAAGTAGTGATTAATCAAAACATGTACAGGAGAAGTACTGTAGGAGAAGCAGTACTACAAGTAGATATAGAGTTAGCAGTAGTAGCAGTAGTTCAGACTTTAAACAGCATAAAAAGTAGAAAAAATAAAGTATGAATGTCCTTAAAGAACTGAACATTTTGACATTTGAATAGTTGCTGTAGCTGTAGGCATGCAAAAGTAGTAAATAGTCAGAAAATGTACATGAAAAATAGTAGAAGCAGTAATACTTAGTAGTGGTAGAATGCTGAAATGAAAGAAAATGCTGAAAGTGCAGAAATATCAAACATCACCACAAACATCGGAAAATCCTCACAGAGCTGATCGTTTTGATGTTTGAATGGTTTCTGTAGCTGTAGGTATGTAGAAGTAGTGATCAATCAAAAGAAGTGCTGCATACTACATGTACCACAGTTACTGAACATTATGTATGTATAATATTGTATGCATTTAGAATATGTTACAATATGTATTTAACATTCATAATGATAAAGCTATCAACAGTAGTAAAGGCTGTAATAGCACGACAGACAGCTAACACTTATATATAATGTTTAGATGCTGCAAGCAGCATTGCTGAATAAAACAGACCAAAGCTCCAAATATACTGCCAAATCTTGTTACTACTTTGTACCCCTAGGTGGCGAACATGCTCAGCTTCAATCCTGACGTCATTTGTGGCTGTGTTTCTATTCAAAACATTTGAGAAAAAAGAGTTTGAAACATGGAGGGAGGGGCAGAGCGTAGGGAGCCAAGTGAACACAGCAGTTGAACGGAGTCAGACAGAGCGGTGCGGGGGCCAGCTGATAGAGAGTCCACACAAAGCAGCACGACATCGATATTAACCAGACTTTACCTCACCGTGGTCGGGGTGGCAGAAATAAGATGAGGAGGGGGCGTGTTGGAGGCAACAGGGGTGGTAAAAGTAGGGCTATAAACAGTGATGATGATGGCTGGCTTTACTTGAGAAATGAGGAAGTGGATCACAGGTGGATTAGGGACTGTTGGCTATCGTGGAGACACGGATCTCACAAATGCTAAACCCACTGATTTATTTATATATTATTTGACCCTTATCACAAATGAAACCAACAGAAAAGCTAATCAGTTCTTATCCAGAGTACAGATAAAACCAAAATCCACATTCAGTGACTGGTATGATGTCACTGTCGCTGAGATGAAAGCTTCATCGTCACTTCATTTGTGCATGGGGCTCGTAGAAAAGTCTGAGACTGAGGACCACCGGGCATTTTGAGGATGAGATAACAAACCAAAAAAGAGATATGGCTGCCGCCTAGTGATGTCACAATATGCAAATTAGATGAGTGAATTTACCCCAATCAGATTCCTGTTCCTTTATTTTGAGGATGAGATGGCAAAAACAACACAAAACAAAAGAAATCTACTGTGTAAATATGTTAAAAATGCTGTTTTACTGAGATTTATGAAATCCAATATGGCCGCAGCCTAGTGATGCCAC
Organism: Epinephelus awoara; assembly: GCA_035609425.1. Lineage (NCBI taxonomy): Eukaryota > Metazoa > Chordata > Actinopteri > Perciformes > Serranidae > Epinephelus > Epinephelus awoara. The sequence goes on along the minus strand of CM069301.1, from coordinate 41,250,210 downwards.
AATATGCAAATTAGATGAGTTAATTTTTATAATTAACTCATTTACAGTAGCCTATGCCTTTATCTCTCACCACTTTCAAGCTACAGCCTTTTTAAATGTTGAAATGAAAATTGAATATTTTAACTCTGGCAGCTAAAGGGTTAAAATGGAGATTCTGCCCCTGTCATGTCTGCATTTAAGATTGTGACACGCACACACCATCATGTTTCTGTGAGTTTGTGTTGCAATGGTAATTAACTAGGTGCACCTGGGAGAAGATCAGAGAGACACACAGAACACACTGAAGAGAGCTCTATTAGTGGAGATTTAACTCCTCAAACTACTTCTTCCTATTCCCAAACCATTGGTCCAATCATCAAAATAACATGATGGTGAGAGAGAAAGACTTCTCCCCAACGCATAGATATAATATTGTGTATTTGGAGTCAAAAATGCGATCATACTCGCGAGTTACAAATGTGTTGCACCTCAGCTGTTATCCAGAAATTTCTCCTCTCAGTTTACCTTACCGGTGTGGTGCCATGTTTGTTTACCATTTAGCTCTGCTTTCCAAAGCGCAGCCGAAATATCGCGAGAACAAGCAGCAACAGCTGGAAGGCAGAACCTTACAGTAGCCTGAAAAGTTAATTCATTTATTTTATGAAAGAATTATAGAATAATGGCTGACTTTTTGCCAGACTTCGACTTTATGGAGGAGGAATTTGATTTTGCAGAGTTTGATGGCCGCCCTTATTTATTTGAGCCAGAATACACTGAGGAAGAGCTGCATGAAATTGAAGAATGGAGGAGGAGAGACAGAGAGAAAGGCACAACAGGTAGAGGACGAGAGAGGAGGAATGGCTGCTGCAAGGCTGCGTAGCTCTGGAGATTGGTGGTGTACCTGTGAATGCTGTGCCCCAATGCCCACAGAAGAGGAATGCCTCTGTTGCAAGGAATGGGACCTGTTGTAGCCTTATTTTCAAGGTCTGGATGTGACCGAGACACCTCCACCTGGAGTAGTATCTAGCTGGGCTTTATCCAGACCTCGCAAGATTTCAGGCATGGTATGAGATTCCTGCTTGTTCTCGCGATATTTCGGCCACACTTTGGAAAGGCGAAGACCCTATTGTTTTTTGTCCGTTTATTAGGGACCTCGTCCAAACGGGCCTATTGTTTTTGGTGCGTTTATTATTATTCTTTCTTTCTTTCTTTCTTTTTCTTTCTTTCTTTCTTCAGCCGCCTCTTTGAACTGGAATTTGAACCCCTAAACATGCTCCAAAACTCACCAAAATTGGCACGCACATCAGAACCGGTGAAAAATTTTAGAAAATCATGAAATTAACCCCTAAAGTGCCAAAATGAGCTCTCCAGCGCCACCTAGGCAGACTAAAATGGCCGCTACGGCCTGTAGGAACGTCGTAGAAACATTAAACCAAAACTGCCGTGTTCGTCTCATGAAGATGCAACACATTTTAAACTCGCTCCTGTGACCACATTTTTGACTCTAGAAATATAAAACACGGCACGTGCGTTCACGAGAAGCGGCTGTCTCTCACCATCACTTTATTTTCTTGATTGGACCAACGGTTTGGGACTCAGAAGAATTTGTTTGAGGAGTAAAAACCCATATTATACAGCCATTGCTGATCTGCTCTCTCATGATCTGTCTGTGTGCCCCGCAGGTGCAGGCAAGTCATTAATCGCCATGACAATGGCTGCTCACACAGACACAGCCACAGGGCTCTCAGTCTGTGTGTCTCACAATCTTTAAAGGACAGATTACAGCAGCAGAATCTTCATTTGAGGGCGGCACGGTGGTGTGGTGGTTAGCACCGTCACCTCACAGCAAGAGGGTGGCCGGTTCGATCCTGGGTGTGGGAGCCCTTCTGTGTGGAGTTTGCATGTTCTCCCCGTGTCAGCGTGGGTTCTCTCCGGGTACTCCGGCTTCCTCCCACAGTCCAAAGACATGCAATTTGGGGACTAGGTTAATTGATTATTCTAAATTGTCCATAGGTGTGAATGTGAGTGTGAATGGTTGTCTGTCTCTATGTGTCAGCCCTGTGATGGTCTGGCGAACTGTCCAGGGTGTACCCTGCCTCTCGCCCGATGTCAGCTGGGATAGGCTCCAGCCCCCCCGCGACCCTCACGAGGATGAAGCCGTTAGAAGATGAATGAATGAATGAATCTTCATTTGAAACAGCAAATACACATTATTAACCCCTAAAGTGCCAAAATGGGCTCTCTAGCGCCACCTAGGTGCACTAAAATGGATCAAATAGAAATAGATCAAACCAAAACTGGCATGTCCTAAATCCAACAGGAAGTGACCTGTTTGCCCTTTAAAAGTAAGACCAATGGTTTGGGAATGGGAAGAACTTGTTCAAGCAGTTAAATCTCAACTAAAAGACGTCTCTTCTGTGTTCTGTCTATCTCACTCTGACCCTAGCTGTACGTACTTAGTGATCATGGCAACCACTGTCACAAACTCACAGAAACATGATGTGTGCATGATTCTAAAACTTACCTGATGACATGACAGCGGCAGAATCTCCATTTTAACCCTTTAGTTGCCAGAGTTATTTGAGGAAAATATTCATTTCTACATTTCCAAAGGTTGTGGCTTGAAAGTGGTGAGAGATAAAGGCATACTATTTACCCCTTAAACATGCTCAAAAACTCATGAAAATTGGCACGCATATCAGAACCGGTGAACAATTTTAGCAAATCATGAAATTAACCCCTAAAGTGCCAAAATGGGCTCTGTAGCGCCACCTAGGCACACTAAAATGGCGACTGCAGCCTGTAGCTGTGTTGTTTTTGTCATCTCATCCTCAAAATGAAGAAACAGGAATCTGATGGGAGAAAATTAATTCATCTAATTTGCATATTGTCATATCACTTCTACATACCTACAGCTACAGAAAGCATTCAAACACAAAAACAATCAGCTCTGTGAGAATTTTGTGATGTATGTGGCAATGTGTGTGATATTTCTAAATAATTCGCTGGAGGCCGAAATGGGCGAGGTCCCGCCAACTGCTGCTTGCAGCTTTAATTATTATTATTATTATTATTATTATTATTGTTCTTTGTTTCTTTCTTTCATCTGCCACGACATTAAACTGGAATTTGACCCCCTAAACATGCTCCAAATCTCACCAAAATTGGCACGCATGTCAGGACTGGCGAAAAATTTTAGGAAATGAAAAAATGAATTCAAAAAGTGCCAAAATGGCCTCTCTAGCGCCACCTAGGCGTTTAGTCACACTAAAATGGCCGCTGTAGCCAGTAGGAACGTCGTAGGAAAATCAAACCAAAACAGCCGTGTTCGTTTTATCAAGCCCTACAATTCTCGTGCTCACACCCATGACCTAAATCCAACAGGAAGTGAGGTATTTCCCTTTCAAAGTAAGAGTTTTCCTCAAAAAAAGAAAATCCTTAAAAAATCAACTAGTCCTACACCGTTTATCGTATCGGCTTCAAACTCACACACATTAACGATCAACCTGTCCTTATCAATTATTGTGCGTCACTCATCATTCATTTGAATGGTTTGGATTTACTGGCTTCATACAGGTGATGTGCTCCAGAACCTCCTGACGATTTATTGTGCCACCTAGGCACACAAAAATGCCCGGTGCGACGGGTAGGAACCACTTAGAAAGACCAAACCAAAACTGTCTCGTTCGTCTCATAAAGACCTACAAATGTCGTGCTGCAACCCCTGACCTAACTCCAACAGAAAGCGCACTGTTGTTGTTTGAATGTAAGATGACGTTTTTGACAAATTCTGTCGCTCAAAAATTATTTGCTCCTACACCGTTTATCATAACTGCTTCAAACTTGCACAAATTACAGATCTACCCCTGGTGAACATTACTTGTGAAGGATTTTGACATAACTTGAACGGTTTGGATTTGAGAAGCGTTAGAAGGTGCAGAGCACAACTCCTCATGATGATCTCTGTAAGAAAAGATGAGTGACAACACATCATAAACTTGTGACTAAGGCACCTTTTCTTAGTCCGGAGACATACAAGCTAGATATTTTTGCATTCAGAACAAGTTTATCTGATGCTTTCAGATTGAAAATGTGACTCACGGTTTGGCATCTAAAAGGACTAGTTAAACACATTTTCAACCCATTCTGCTGTCTGCCTGTCAGCCACATGCAGTTATTAATTAGCATAACAAAAGCTTCACCCTGACAGTCGGTGTCAGAGTGAAGTGTGTGTGTGTATGTGTGTACACATGAAAGTATAACATTTACCAAACTGTCCAGCTCATGGTGCAGATTCCAAAAACTTGTCAAAGACATGCCTGATACCAAAAACCTGTAAATACAAGATGTCCTGGTGAAACTTTTTTTTACCTCATTAAGAATTGGAATACATGTAGTCCTGCTCAGTTTCTCCACTGACATTAACTAGTACATATTTGTGTCTGTTTGCAGCACTTAGATTCTCACAGCAGCCAATACACACCACTCAAGCTTTCACTAGGTCACATGATTTCAAATGAATATGGATGTCTACAACTTGAGCTGGGGGATGACAGCGAGGGGCCGAGGTCCTGCCCAACGCTGCTTCGCAACTTTAATTAGTCTTTCTTTTTTTCTTCCGCCACCACTTTAAACTGGAATTTGACCCCTAAACATGCTCCAAAACTCACCAAAGTTGGCACGCATGTCAGGACTGGTGAAAAATTTTAGAAAATGAAAAAAATTATTGGAAAAGTGCCAAAATGTCCTCTCTAGCACCACCTAGCCATTTAGGCACACTGAGATGGCTGCTGCGGCTTGTAGGAATGATGTAGAAAAATCAAGAAGTTACAAAACCTCCTGACGATTTTCGCGCCACCTAGACACACTAAAATGCCTGTTGTGACCGGTAGGATTCACTTAGAAAGACCAAACCAAAACTAGCTTGTTCGTGTCATAAAGACCTACAAATCTTGCACTGCAACCCCTGACCTAAATCCAACAGAAAGTGCACGATTGCCCTTTCAATGTAAGATGATGTTTTTCACAAATTCTGTCTCTCAAAAATTATTTGCTCCTACACCGTTCATCCTAGCGGTTTCAAACTTGCACACATTACAGCTCTACTCCTGGTAAACATTACTTGTGAAGGACTTTGTCATTACTGGAACGGTTTGGATTTTAGAAGCGTGCAGCACACAAATCCTCATGATGATCTCCTTAAGAAAAGATGAGGGCCAACACATCATAAACTTGTGACTAAGGTCACATTTGTGAGTCCATAGACATAAAAGTTTTATATTTCTGCGTTCAGAACAAGTTTATCTATCTGGTGATGCCTTCAGATTGAAGATTGGACCCACGGTTTGGGAACTGGGAGGACTTGTTTGAGAGATTTTCTACCCATTTTGGTCTCACTCTGTCTGCCTGTCAGCTGCATGCAGTCCTTAATTAGCATAACAAAAGCTTCACTCTGACAGACACAAATGTGTGTGTGTGAGTGTGTGTTTAGTGTCTAAACTCGGGCAATGTTTCTGGGGAATATCAGTTTTTATGCATTTTACCTTATTTTGTAATGTTAGACTGAAAACAAAATATAGATTTCACCCAGTTAAGGACTCATTGCGTCCTCAAGATAGCTGAAGGTATAACTTTTTAATGGTTTTATATCTTAAGATTTTCTTTTTTGGTTATGTTATTTCACTTCTTTCCCACCATGTTACATTAAAAAAAAAAAAAATTACTTAATTAAGCCTTTACAGACCGGTTTCTGTGATTTACCACTCATTTTTATACAAAAAACACACCACAAAAGTGAAATAATTTGTGTTTAGGCTATAAGAAGCTGTAGGGATATTTTTTAATTCTTCAATCTGCCTGAGGTCAGTCAATTTTCGTGCAGAATATCAGTTCATATGCCTTTTTGCTTATTGTATAGTGTAAGATTAAATTAAAAGACTCATTGAGTCCCCTATTTAATTCCATGTAATTTGTTTTGAGAACAATGGGTGAACCCTTGTCTGAAACAGTTACTGAAAAAGTTAATTGAAAAATTTCAGTCCAGCCTCTTGTTAACTGAAATTATTTCACCTCTGGGGTATTCTTTCTTGTATAAAAATGAGTGATACGTCACAAAATCGGGCCTTTAAAGGGTTTTTTTTTTTTTCAATTTAACAGTTATGGTGGGATAGAAGTTGAATAACATAACAAAAACTATAATAACTGAAAATATAAAACCATTTAAAAGTTATACCTTCAGCCATCAGGAGGACACAATGAGTCCTTAATTGGGTGAAAGCTTTATTTTGTTTTCAATCTAACAGTACAAAGAAAGTAAAAATGCATAATAACTAATAATTCCCAGAAACATTGCCTGAGCTCAGACAGTTGTAATCATTTAAAAAAATCCCTGTCTGACTAGAGAATATTCAATTTTTTGGGCTGTTTTTTTTTTTTGTTTGTTTGTTTTTTTGGCATAAAAATGAGTGGTACATCACAGAAACCGGCCTGTAAAGGGTTAATTAACTAATTTTATTTTTGTAATGTAACAGTCATGGTGGGAGAGAAGTTAAATAACATAACCAAAAAAGAAAAATCTTAAAATATAAAACCATTAAAAAGTTATACCTTCAGCCATCGTGAGGACGCAATGAGTCTTTACTGGGTAAAAGTTATATTTTTCAATCCAACACTACAAAAAAAGTACAAATGCATAAAAACTGATATTCCTTATAAATATTGCCTGACCTTAGCCTTTGTGCTCCACTGTCTCGCAGGTTAACTTCTATCACAGCGGTGCCTGGATAGTGTGACGTGTGAGGTTGTGCTGCTGCTGTGGTGTCAAATGCCTCCTGCTGATTCTGTTATCATTATCATCATTGTGTGTGTTTGTCTGTCTGTGTATATGTGTGTGTGTGTGTGTGTGTGTGTGTGTGTGTCTGTGTGTGTGTGTGTGTCTTTGTCTGTGTCATACTTATACTCTTATTATACACATTTGATTATTGTCACATATGTATACCATTAGATATTAATATATACTTTCAACATATTGTACCACAATAGCCAGAATTATAATTATAATATTATTACTTTTATTAATGTTGTTGTAAGCTACTGTCATTACCATCTGTCCTGCATCTCTCGCTGTCTACCCTTCTGTCTCATTGGGTCCTAAGAAGAAAGGGATGTTGTATGCTGTAAAGCCCTGTGAGGCAAATTGTGATTTGTGATATTGATTGCTTGATTAATTGATTGACTGATTGACTGATGTCCTTGTCAGTAGTTTGGTTTTCAGAAGCCATCAAAGTTCTACTCCCAAGTCATGGGTTCCTTGTCAAAAATGGCCTTGCGTTCTACTGACATAATAGAACGCAACTCTCACTGTCTATGTGAGCTGGACGCTGAAACAGCGTGAAGCTGAGGTCCCAAACAACGCTGCTCGCAGCTTTAATGTAATTTGTATTTGATAAGACCGATAAAAAGCAAATGTAATTTGTACGAAAATACCTTTGCATGGAGTAATTTTGAGTATGAGTATGCTACAAATGAATTGCCTCACGTGGGATCAATGAAGTTTTCTGAATCTAAATCTGAATCAGTTACAGTGCAGTTACTTGTGGTCTCTAATTGCAGCATGTAAATTTTGAGCATTTTTGGTCAAGGACTTTTTGAGTTATTCACAAAAAGAATTGAATCAGTTAGTATAGCACCACCTATGGACAAATCGTGGGCATTCTTTCTGGTATAGTTACTCATGGTCTCTAGTTGCAGTTTTGGAGTTATTCACAAAAAGCTTCGTGGACCGACCGACCAACCAACCGACTGACAGAGTGACCTATAGAGCTGCAGGTCACTGCTAAAAAGACAAAGAAAAAAAGTATTTTCTGTATTGGATTTTGATGTATTTTGCCCATCTCTGTCTACTTTGTAATGTTTCATTTACGTATTGTAATGCAGCATTTGGAGAATATTTCTCCTACCTATTTGTTTTTCCACAATTTCCTAAACTCTAAAGCACCTTAAAAGTCCTCCTCCCTAGGCCTACTCTTAATTGTGTTTTATCTTTGGAGCTCTCTTCAGGACTAAGATGCTCTGTGGATAACTTTTATCTTTACCCGGATCTAGTCTTAATTTTATACATTATACATTGTCTAGTGGATGATTTTCGTGAAACAAAACCACTCTTAATTTTGACCCAATTCTCTTCTCCACGATGACATCAAACACCTTTTAAAAATTTTGTATATAGGCTCCATATTTTTTCAATTAGAGAATGTAAGAGTCACTTTTGATAAAATATATGAATGTAAAAAACAAAAAAAAACATTATTCTTTTCCATAGAATTATTTTTATGTATTTATTTTTTATTTTTTTGTCAAAGCCACATGTGGTTCCACAAGCTGTATTGGCGTTTTTGCCACACGGTTGTGGAGAGGAACTGTTGTCTTGCTCAGAGGTAGGATTTGAACCACAGTAAGGGAGTACCAGTTACACCAAACAAAGTTTCTAACTAGTTAAGCGAAAGATTATTGCACACTGCATCAAATTAATTGGCACCTGTTTATTAAAAAGAAAATACCTACATAAAAAAACATAATAGTTCCCAAATTTTTGCACCCATATTCCCTAACTTCACGTTGTTCCCTTGTATCTATTAGTATGTATTGTACTTGTTCACTGTGTGTTGTAAATTGGGAAATTATACACTCTGTTACAAGCTTGTGGACACCTATTTCCCCCAGTGCCAGATATTTCTTCAGAGGCTTCGTTCAGAGGCTGCAGAGCAGAGGCTAAGCTAAAGGCTAGGAGAAGATACAAGCCTTTCCTGCTGTCGGTCCTTATGGAGTATGTCAATTCACTATTCAACAAGTGTGATGAGCTGTTCATGTAGGGCGTGGATCGAATGAGAGGAAGACAGCCAGCTGGTATCAGAATATAACCGCTTCACCGGGCCCAGGTGCAGCGCATCAGCTTTTGACGGTCCCTCCTGAAAGGCAAAGCAAACCAACCAGCGACCAGCAAACCCTCACACCTCCAGAGTAAAGGGAGGGACCGTCACACTCCCCCCCATCAAAAGTGGGGTTCCAGTAAGAACACCTCAACTGCTAGCCTACTGAACACTATACATAAAGACTTTAAATACATACAATTACCTTGACCACCTTCCTTTGCTATATTCAACTTTTACGCTAGATCAAGAATCACACTGACCGTCATTCATCTCCCGCGAACCAACCAGCCCCATCCTGAACCCCAGCAACTCCACGCCTGAAGGAGCATTTAAGAAGAACAGTAGGAACATAGCAGACCAGAGGGTTACACCAACGAGTCAGGCAAAAAAAAAAAAAAAAATCAACAGCAATGGACACGTGAAAGGGCATCAGCCACAACAATATCTGAGCCTTTAATGTGGTGGATGTCCAAACAATATGACTGTAAATACAGCATCCATCGCATCAGGCGGCGATTTGGACAATGGACGGAATGCAAAAAAGTTAAAGGGTTGTGGTCAGTGTACACGACTAGAGGAACGCTTGAGCCTACATACACATCAAAATGCTGCAATGCCCAAATCAGTGCAAGGGTCTCTTTTTCGATCACTGAGTAGTTCAACTGAAAAGAACTGAACTTCTTGGAGTAAAAACTCACGGGCCGATCTACCCCAGTAGAGTCCACCTGCAGCAACACAGCTCCTGCCCCCACGTCACTCGCATCCACGTGCATCTTAAAGGGATGATCCAGCCGAGGAGCTGCAAGGACAGGAGATGAGCACAGCATAGACTTTGCATTCTCGAAAGCTTCCTGACACAAAGATGACCAAACAAAACGAGTGTTCCCTTTCAACAGGTAAGTGAGAGGGGCTACCACAGTAGAAAAGTTCCTACAAAAACTGCGGTAGTACCCTACCAAGCCCAGGAACCGCTGTAGTTCCTTCTTTGTGGTGGGAACTGGGTACGTAGCCACTGTACTCACCTTGGCCTGGACAACGCACACCTTCCCCTGCCCCACAACCTTACCGAGGTAGACAACTGTAGCCTGCGCAAACTCACACTTTGCTAGGTTCACAGTTAACTTGGCATCACTCAAACGCACGAAAAGGCTTTCGATACGGGCCAGATGTTCCTGCCATGTATCACTGAAGATGACCACGTCATCTAAATACACAGCACAACCCTCCAAACCAGACACAACCATATTCATGAGCCGCTGGAACGTTGCCGGCGCATTGCGCAAACCAAAACTCATCACTGAATATGAAAATAAGAGGATGATGGCTCAGCGATACCATTCTCAAGCATGTACTGGATTTCAGCGTCCATGACCTTGCGTTTTTCTTTTGAACTTCTATAAAAGCGCTGCCGAATGGCAGGTGCATCTCCCACATCTATGTCATGTTTCACCAGGTGTGTACGACTTGGCGTGTCCCTGAACAGACCTGGATAACGCTGGATTAAACTAGACAACTGTACCCTCTGCTCCTCAGACAAATGAGCCAACAGCAAACTCAAATTCTTCAATGACTCACTGTTCTTTAATCTACCCCGCAGCAGCCCGTCATCGGGTGCTGCAACCTCATCGTCCTCCCCTGCTGTCAACGGACCCCGCTGCTGCGACGGCTGACAGAGGCTTGGGCTCCCGAACATAGTAGGGTTTTAAAAGATTAGTGTGACAGAGCTGGGTTGGTTTTCTACGGTTTGGTGTAGATAAAATATAGTTGTGCTCGGTCACCTAACGCAGGACAGTGAACGGACCGGAAAATTTGGACTGAAATGGTGAATGGACCAAAGGCAGCAATGCCAGGACCTGATCACCAGGACTAAATACTCGCTGCTCAGCTCTACGGTCGTACAACCGCTTCATCTTCTTCTGAGTGGAGAGCAGCTTCTCTTTAGCCATCTCCCCTGCTGAGTACAACCGATACCGGAACCCATTCACATAGTCAATTAATTTTGGTGGGGGATCTGATGATGGTGGTGCCACAGCGTCATACAGTAACGCTAGCGGTCCCCGCACTGAATGGCCAAAAACGAGTTCATTGGGGCTAAAACCGGTGCTATCCTGAATTACCTCTCAGGCTGCCAACAGGAGCCACGGTAGCCCTTCCTCCCAGTCCTGGTTCAACTCAACACAATAACTACGCAACAAAGATTTAAGGGTTTGATGGAACCTCTCTAATGCTCCCTGACTCTGTGCATGGTATGCAGACGACATACTATGTCGGATTTTTAACTGCTTTAATACTTGGGCAAAAAGATGTGATGAAAAATTTGAGCCCTGGTCACTCTGGACAACTTTTGGTATTTCAAAAATGGACATGAACTGAGTAAGTGATTTCACCACCGCCTTTGCTGTGATGGACCACAGAGGATACGCAGCTGGATAACGTGTACTCTGGCACATCACTGTTCGCAAGTAGTTACTACCTGATTTTGACCTAGGGAGAGGACCAACACAATCAATAATTAAATGTTCAAACGGCTGTACAGTTGCCGGTATGGGACAAAGTGGAACAGGGTTAATGACCTGATTTGGTTTACCTGTCATTTGACAAGTGTGGCAAGATTTTACAAAGCGCGAGACATCCCTCTTCAACCGAGGCCAACAGAATGTAATTATACGTTTTGCGAACACCGAGATGACCCAACTGGTCATGTGATGCTTTAAGGACCTCGTTGCGAAACTTCTCGGGAACCACAATCTGAACCACTGGCTGTCCAACCAACCTCTCCCCATGTGGCGACCATTTCCTCACCAGAAGGCCCTCCTGCAGCAGGTAACCACTAGCAGCGCTTCTGCCATCCTCAGTGGTAAGAACAGCCTCAAGCAGCTGTCCCAGGGACGGATCCGCTCTCTGCTCTGCCCCAAGAACACTGTGAGAAACGGACAACAATGAGACTGGAACGTTAACATCAACCTCTTCACTTTTCTCTGGCTCCTCCTGCTCTACGCGGCTCATAGCTCGCGTCACAGCACAAGCTGTAAATACTTCAGGTAAATCCTGGGCAGTTTCATCCAAATTACCAATTACCACAGGTGCAGACGACACGATCGGGGGTGGTGGACCTGCCCAGACACGGCTACCAGCCAGGCCATTTCCCAGGATGATGTCCACGCCTTCTATTGGTAGCTGAGGGTGGACCCCCATGAAAACCTCTCCCTGCACCAAACCACAGTCAATATAGAGAGAATGCAATGGAACAGGCTCAACATTCAGTCCCATTCCCCGCATCAACACAAAATCTCCAGTATCGGAAGCCACAGAAAATGGTAACACAGAGCTCAGAATGTATGAGTCATAAGCAGCAGTGTCCCTCAAAATTCTCACCAGTACACTGGTGTTACCTCCATCCAGCGACGCACGGCCCTCCGACATGAATACTGAAAAATCAGGCTCCCTCTCCCTCCTGGGCTGTTGAGGATGAGAGACAAAAGAGACAGGCTCCACAGACACAGCACAAACCCCAGAATTACCCTGTCCCCCACTATTTTCCCATTGAGCATTAGCTTTGGGACATTCAGCCTTCCAGTGTCCCTTCTCCTTACAAAAGTTACACACGTTTGGAAACACAGGTTGAACCTGACCATGTGTTATGAGTTCAGACCTACCATGGCGTGAGTGACGTTTCTCCTCCCACTTTGTTGGGGCATGATACGTACCAGCACTCTCAGAGGTCCGGAAATCCCTCCTATGGGTCAGCACATACTCATCAGCCAACGAGGCGGCTTCAGCTGCAGTCTTCACTTTGTGCTCACTAATATAAACTGCAATGTGACTGGGGATAGAATTTTTAAATTGCTCCAAAACAACCATATCACACAAGGCATCAAAAGTGTCAACCCCTGCGGCAGTACACCACCGACCAAAAAAGGTAACCAGGTCCCTGGCGAACTCAACATGGCTCTGCTTGCCAGACTTCTCCCAAGATCTGAATTTTTGGCGGTAGGCCTCAGGAACTAATTCATAGATCTTTAATACGGCCCCTTTAACTGACGCATAAACCCTGCTTTCCGCCACTGACAGAGCTGAATAAGCTTCCTGAGCCCTACCTGTTAACACACATTGCAATAGTAGAGTCTGATCAGGGTCAGCCCAACCCCTAGCCTCAGCTACACGCTCGAAACAAAGAGAAAAATGTATTTTTCTTCCTCTTATCAAAATGCTCGGCAACACGTACCAATTGCTCACGCGAAAAACCATCCAGCACCAGCTCTGACGGCGCGGCCAAAAACTCCTCCACACCTGCCATTACTCCCCTTCACGCAATCCACTGCTTACCTGGCCGTAAAAAAACACAAGGCTTGCAATCCGACACAGCCACACAGCCTGAGCGTCACCGCAGCACCGTCCCTCTAACTGCCTAACGAAACTAGCTAAGCTCCCCCCTAGTCTTCAGGTGCTAGTTACGGCGGGTATTTATGCACCATTTACCGTAAGCTCGGCGAGGCAACCAGCAATCGGCAACCCCCCCTGCAGCCTCAGCCGTGCTCCCGAGCATATAGCTCCAGCCACGTTCACACCACGCTACAACACCCCCCCCCCCCCCCCCCCCCCAGCAATCAGTAGTGTAAGTGTGTGTGGATGCATGTGTGTGTGTGAGCGTGACAAAACCAAAAGCAACAGAAAAGGCACGGCCGCGCCGCGGGGCCCTCATGTAGGGCGTGGATCGAATGAGAGGAAGACAGCCAGCTGGTATCAGAATATAACCGCTTCACCGGGCCCAGGTGCAGCGCATCAGCTGATGACGGTCCCTCCTGAAAGGCAAAGCAAACCAACCAGCGACCAGCAAACCAACACACCTCCAGAGTAAAGGGAGGGGCCTTCACAGTATCAAAATAAAATACAAAAGCAAAACAGCAAAAGAGAGTATCGGTAACGCAACTTAATGGAAAAAATACAAGTGTAGTAATCAGAGGTCGAAATGAGAAATCAATTTGGAAATCAATTTGCAAAATATTATCAAGAATTGTATGACGCTGCCCAAAATAAAGATAATTTAATTAAGTTTTTTCAAAAGTTGAATTTACCTAAAGTGACTAAAGAACAGAATATCACACTTACAAAGCCATTAACAGAGGAGGAAATTCATAATCATATTAAAAAACTTAAATTACATAAGTTGCCTGGGAGCAATGGATGACACATGGGCAGCAACATGGAATTCCGCTATCATAACAGTCAGGTAAAAATCCAGCAGATTGTTCATCTTATAGGCCAATTAGTCTTTTAAATACAGATCATAAAATTTTATCTTCAATACTAGCTACTAGCTTAGCGAAAATTATACCTCAACTTATAAATCCAGATCAAACTGGCTTTATTAGTCAAAGATAGCTTGTTGACGTGAGATGAACATTAAACCTTATTGAGATAGCACAGAAACAGAATCTACCTGTGGCAATAGTTACCTTAGATGCCGAAAAGGCCTTCGATAAGGTATTATGGCCTTATCTATTTGAAACCCTAAACAATTTTGGTATACACGACAGTTTTATAAGATGGTTGAAAGCTATGTATAAAGAGCCAAATGCCAGAGTCAGGGTTAATGGGGCAATGTCTGATTTCTTTAATATTTCTAAAGGTACTAGACAGGGGGTCCCCCTGTCTAGTACCATTATCCCCATTGATTTTTGCACTGTGCATAGAACCATTGGCAGAACGTATTAGGTTAGAACAGAAAATAAATGATATAGACATAGCAGGAGTTGATCATAAATTGTTGATGTATGCAGACGATATAATAATTTACTTGAACAGTCAATTGAAGCATTGATAAATGTAATTGGGGAATTTGGAACCATCTCAGGCTATACGCTGAATGTTAATAAATCAGAAGTAATGGTTATGGGCGGTACAATTAGTGATGAACTAAAACACAAATACACATTTCATTGGGATGTGGAAAGGATAAAATATCTTGGGATTAATATAACAAAGAATTTGGACAACTTGTTTGCAAAGAATTTTGATGAATTAATAAGCCAAATCAAACAGGACCTAAACAGATGGTCCATAATCCCATTTTCCTTATGGGAAAGAGTCAGAATTATACAGATGAACATATTACCAAGATTTCTGTTTCTTTTTAAAATACTGCCCCTCTAACATCTTCAAACAGTGGGATTCTATTATAAGGAAGTTTATATGGAATGGCAGGAAACCAAGAATAAACAGCCAGACAGGGCCTGCTTGACAGGTGGGAAAACTTCCGCCAGCTGACAGCACAGCGATAGCCTAGGCCTACATCTATGGCTACATCGCTACACGCTGATCTGGACCCCCAGCTTGTAAAAGCAGACAAAAAATTTATGACCTGAAAGAGGACATTCAACGGCTCTCTGGTGAGCTAAACATCAAATCCTCCTTGCTGACTGCCCTCCAGGAGGTGGCTCATGAACAGTCGCTCCAGATCGCCTCACTCACGGCAGCCCTTCAGGACACGGTGCACTGGGATCCCAGCGCTTGGCCTCCACCGTCCTCCAGCTCAACACCGAGTCGCCGCTGGTCCTGGATGGAGGTGGTCGGCAGGGGTAAGAGAGCCCCTGGCTGTGCTGGCTCACCTCTGCGCCTCTGCCTGTCAAACCGCTACGGCGCCTTGGCATCGGACGGAGATCCAGACGCTGGCACTGCTGACGCTGCTGCTGCGGCTCCTTCACTGCCGTCCGGTGTTGCTCCGGCCGATCCGCACTTGGAGGAGTCAGCCTCTGCGTCTCGGCGTGCTGTGGCTCCATCTCCGCCGGCCGGTGGTACTCCTGCGGCGCCCTGCGGCGCCCTGCATGGATGGTCTTCCTTGCTGGCACCTGTGGACCGGAGTGCCGCGGCTGCAGGACCCGATCATCGACTCCCATCCCGGACATCGGCTTCCGCAGCGCGTCGGAGGCTCCTAAAGGAGGCTGTACGGAGACGCTCCGGGGGACTCCTCTCCCACAGCCGATGGCGCTGCTCCTGCCGAGGCAGGGACCACCGAGTCGCCACAGCTCCTGCCCCCCCAGTCACGCAGCATGGACCGTCCACCTGCCTCATGTGGGTCCCCCAATCTCCATCGTGTTCCTCTTCGTCCTCTTTTCCCTCCTTCCACCATGTTATTTGGAGACAGCATCATCAGGAATATTCGTTTTTTTTCAACGCCACAACTCACTGCTTTCCTGGAGCCACAGTCCTGGTCATACTTGGCAAACTTTCAGAACTGCTTCATTCACTCCCTTCGTCCATAAACCGGCTGATTTTCCATGTGAGCTCAAACGACATGGCCCGCCGGCAATCAGAGTTGAAAAAAATGGATTTTGTTGCTCTTTTTAACCGTTTAAAAAACTGTAGTAAGTCTGTTTTTATCAGTGATCCCCTGCCAACACTGTCCCGCGGGGCAGAACGCTTCAGTCGGCTCCTCTCCCTCAATACATGGGTCCAGACTACCTGTAGCACTTATGGATTCACTTTTATCGACAATTTTAACTTATTTTGGAACCGGTCCTCTTTTTACAGGGCTGATGGGCTTCACCCGAGCAGGCTGGGCAGCCGCATGTTAGCAGCTAACATTCAGCACGCTGTTCAGTGTGCCCCATGTGACTGACAGCTACGCAAATCGGAAGCACACGCCCCCCTGGTTTCCTCTCTGGTTCTTCCCCAACCCACTGCCACATCCATATCCATCCCAGTCAGAATTCAAACAGGTTTAACAGACCAGCTTCACCATGGATCAATAGCAACCCCAAAAACTTAGTTCCCGTCACACCTGCTTCACACTCACCACATGGAGCACACCGTCAGCACGAACATTAACCTGGCTGTGCTGAATGTGCGCTCCCCTTTAAGTAAAACTTTTATCATAAATGACCTGATTTTAGATAACAAGTTGGACAGTATTCTTTTAACAGAGACATGGCTTGGCACTGATGCACCTATTGTTCTCACCGAGGCCTGCCCACCAAATTTTAATTTTTTATTTTCTACTAGGGGGGGTAAAAGAGGGGGCGGAATTGCTTCAGTCACTAAAAATTCACTGCACTCTACTGAAGTTTCTTTTAACAGCTACTCATCATTTGAGTATCATGCCTTTGTTTTTAGCAGTCCTCCTATTCTTTGTATCACAGCTTACAGACCACCCTACCATTCCACCTCTTTTATCAGTGATTTTTCTGAATTATTATCAATCATACACACCACATACAACAGAATTTTAATATCTGGTGATTTTAATCTACATGTTGATAATACCTCGGATACAATGTCCAGAGAATTTTTAAACCTTTTAACCTGCATGGATTTAAACAGCACGTCACACAGCCAACTCACAACAGAGGACACACCCTGGACCTGGTCATAACCTATGTCCTGTCCCCTGGTGTGTCCTCTGTTGTTGACCTGGCTGTGTCTGACCACTACTGTGTGTATTTTAACATCACCAGTTTTAGCCATCAGGAGGCCCCGGTGAGAACAGTGAGGAAACGCTACCTAACTTCTGAAGTGGCTGCAAATTTTATCCAGATTTTACAGAGCACTCCTGCCGAAATTTTACCTGCACCTTGTGATTTTATTGTGGACAATTTTAACAGTAAATTAAACTTAACACTTGACTCAGTGGCTCCACTTTTAACCAAAACCATACAAACAAAGCCCACACCCCCGTGGAGAAATGACAACGTCAAAAGACTGAAAAGAAAATGCAGGAGTGCAGAGAGGAGGTGGAGAAAAACCAAATTGACAGTTCATTTTGAAATTTTACGTGAACAACTCAAATCCTACAATAAAACAGTCAAACAGGCAAGAATATCCCACTTTTCAAAACTCATTTCTGATCATAAAAACAACCCCACATTTCGTTTCTCCACCTTCGATCTTTTAACCAGCACCAATTTTAATAAACCATCCAACATATCAACAGACGCCCTCTGCGAGGACTTTGCCGACCACTTCAGAAGTAAAATCCATGATATCAGGTCCAGTCTTTTATCTCAACAGAATAAAATTTTTAACACACCCGGATCATTGCTTTTACCTGAGGAAACACTGGAGAGTTTTGTCCTGGTTGATGCAAGGACACTTGGTCGAGTTTTCTCCCAGGTAAACCCAACAACCTGCCTTTTAGATCCGATTCCCACATCACTTTTAAAAACATTTTATGGATTCTTTGAGGAACAGATTTTAAATATAGTGAATTACTCTCTTCAGACGGGTGTCTTCCCCGCTGCCTTCAAAACAGCAGTGGTGAAGCCCCTTCTGAAGAAGAGTAATTTAGATCCCAACATTTTTAATAATTACCGACCTGTATCCAACTTACTGTTTTTAAGTAAGATTTTAGAAAAACTGGTTTTTAACCAAGTTAATGACTTTTTAAAAAGAAACAGTATTTTAGAGAAATATCAGTCTGGTTTTAGGATGAACCACAGTACAGAGACAGCCCTTTAAAAGATTTTAAATGATATCAGGTGGAATGTTGATTCACAAAAACTCACAGTCTTGGTACTACTGGATCTCAGCGCCGCCTTCGCTACAGTCGACCATCACATTTAGACAGACTTAGAAACCTGGTGGGCCTCTCTGGTACTGTTTTTAACTGGTTCAGCTCTTATCTCACAGATCGTTGTTTCTTTGTAAGTATGGATACATGTTCCTCCAGAACACTTGAAATCAGGTGTGGGGTGCCCCAAGGGTCAATTTTAGGTCCAATCCTTTTTAATCTATACATGCTTCCCCTTGGGGACGTCATCAGGAGGCACGGCATCAGCTTCCACAGCTACGCAGATGACACACAACTGTACATCACCGTGTCTCCTGATGACACAGGGCGAATTGATGCCCTTTTTAACTGTATTTTAGATATCAAGTCATGGATGGCAGTGAATTTCCCACAGCTCACCCAGGACAAAACAGAGGTTTTAATTATTGGTCCTGAAGGCAAGAGAGAGAAACTTTTACCAAAACTACAAAATTCACAATGTGTGAAGAACCTGGGCATCATTTTCGACTCTGAGCTTAGTTTTATTCCACACATCAAAAATGTAACAAAGATAGGTTTTTATCATCTTAAGAATATAGCCAGAGTCCGCCCGTTTCTCTCTCAGGCTAACACGGAGGTGCTGATGCATGCTTTTATTTCCTGTCGTTTAGATTATTGTAATGCCCTGCTCTCTGGTCTTCCCAAAAAGACCATCTATAACCTGCAGCTACTCCAAAACTCAGCCGCACGGGTGCTGACGAGGACCAGAGGGCGGGAGCACATCACACCAGTTTTAGAATCGCTGCATTGGCTCCCCGTGTGTTTCAGGATCGATTTTAAGGTTCTTTTATTAGTTTTAAAATGTCTTAACGGTCTTGGGCCATCTTATTTATCTGACCTGCTTTTATCATATCAACTCTCGCGGAGCCTAAGGTCCTCCCGCACCAGCCTTTTAATTGTTCCAAGAGTTAGAACAAAAACCCATGGGGAGGCTGCATTCAACCATTATGGCCCTCACTTATGGAACAGCCTGCCGGGGAACATCAGGGCTGCAGAGACTGTTGATGTTTTTAAAAGGAGGCTCAAGACTCACCTTTTTAAGTTAGCTTTTAACTGAATTCTTTTACTCTTTTAACTCCAATATGTTACTTTTACTTAATGCTTTTAAATTATTTATTTTTAAATCTTTATGCATTTTAGTTTCTAAATCTTCATTTATTTATTGGTAACATTATTTTAATTGTTAAATCTTTAATTTCTCCTAATCTTACATTTTTATGCATTTTATCACTATTTTATCTCTTACTTGTTTTATCGTATCATATTGCCTTTAGCCTTTTAGTCTTTTAGTTTTTAGCTCCAGTGTTTCCTCATGGGGGGCCTCCACACTGAGAGGTGTGTCCGGTCTGCCTGCAGGGATGTCGCCCTGGAGATCCCTCAGGCCCAGAGGACTTGGGGGCTCTGCACCATGTGTGGAGTCCACCACTGTCTGTCTGGGTCGGGGTGGTCTCTGTGGCGGCATTCCCTGTGGCCGTCGGCTGTGAGGCCTCTCAGTGTGGATGGCTCCCCATAGGTGGTCCTTTCCTCACCTGGTTCCTCAGTGCCCAGCCATGTCATTGACTATATTGACTGTGTGTGTGTGTGTGTGTGTGTGTGTGTGTGTGTGTGTGTGTGTGTGTGTTTATATGTGGGGGTGAGAGGGGCGGGTTTTCAATATGTATGTATTATTGTTGTTTGTTTGTTTTTTATTCTGTGAAGCACTTTGTGCTGCATTTTAATGTATGAAAAGTGCTATCCAAATAAAGTTTGATTGATTGATTGATTGAATAAAAATGAATTATCTTAAACTGCCAAAACAAATGGTTGGCCTAGACCTTCCAAACCTGCAAGCTTATTATCAAGCAGCACAAATAAGAAATGTTAAAATTTGGATGGTCGAATGTCCACATATAAAATGGAGAGAGATGGAAGTAAACTGTGGAGATATACCATTAACTGCTCTCCCTTTTTCCAAATACAAAAAATCATACACTGAGAACAATAGATGAGTAGTTGCTACATTTAAGGTTTGGAGGGAAGTCTGTCATAATTTAAAATTAAATAGATGTAATTTTTTTTGAAAGAAATGGGGAGTGATCCTGACTTCTCTCCTAATAAAATGGATCAGACGTTTAATATATGGGCTTCTAAAGGATTATGTAAATTTGGACAAATGTTTGGGGATAAAGAAATTAAATCCTTTGAATAGTTATCATTACAATATGGTTTATCCAAGTCTCATTTATTTTGATTCTTCCAAGTGTGGTTATCTTATTGATGTTTTAAAAAAGAAATCTATTCAAGAAATAAACCCCTTGATAAAATACATGTTTAAGATATATGATTGTGGTAGTGAAACAAAACTCTTAACTAAATTAGTTAAACTAATACAAGCTAACCATCAAGATAAACAAATGGATCTCAATGTTAAAAACAAATGGGAAAATGAAATTCTCTGTAATATCTCACCAGTAGATTGGGAGCAAATGTGTAAAAACATACATGAAACAACTAATTCAAACTACTGGAAAGAATTCGCATGAAAGATTACAAATCGATATTTTAGGACACCCCCAATTCAAAGTAAATATAAAGGTAACTTAACTTGAAGCTGTTGGAGAAAATGTGGGGAGCAAATAGCACACCACAGTCATGTATTTTGGTCATGTAAAGTTATAGGTGGTTTCTGGGAAAATTCTGTTTGAGAATTGTCAAATATTTTTGGCATCTCTTTTAATAAAAATCTATTAGTCCTATTACTTTAGGAAACTGCCAGAAAACATCAGGAAGAATGATGTTCATTTGTTTTTAATAATAAGAATTAATAATTATAAATATAATTATAATTATATATATAATAATTAATCAAACAAATGACAAGAAATTGGTTAAAAGATGATAATTTAAGTAACTCCAAATGGAAGGATCTTGTAAATGAGATATATAGAATGGAAAAAATAACAATGAGAATTAGAAATCAAGTTTATATTTGTGAAGAAAGATGGGAAAAATGGGTGAGGTATATAACAAACAATATCTCTTATGATTTGTAATATATATATATATATATGTCTTTCTTTCTGAATATAGATATGCATTTGTAAGTTAGTCTATATGTGTAAGTTGTTATGGTAGTCTGTGCATATATTGATGAAAATGTATCCTCTGACTGAAACCTTAGACAATTAATTGAACTATTTTTATTTACTTGTTTGTTCGATTTTTCTGTTTTGTTTTGTTTTGTTGTTGTGGTTGTTGTTGTTTTTGTTTTGCTTTGTTGTTTTTTATGTTATAAAATCTTCAAAAAATGCAAATAAAAAAAATAAAATAAATAAAATACAAAATACTGGTGCCAGAAAATACATGTATTTTGTATTTTCAAATACAGAAAATACTTTTTTTTTTTTCTTTTTAGCAGCGACCCACAGCTCTATAGGTCACCTGTCGGTCAGTTGGTTGGTCAGTTGGTCGACAAAGCTTTTTGTGAATAACTCAAAAAGTCCATGACCGGGGCGTCGGTAGCTTAGTGGATAGTGCCGGCGCCCCATGTATAGAGGTGATGCCTCGCTGCAGCGGTCGCGAGTTCGACTCTGGCTTGCAACCCTTTGCTGCATGTCGTCCCCCCACTCTCTCTGTCTCCCCATTTCACACTGTCCTGTATATTAAAGGCAAAAAAGCCCAAAAAAATAATCTTAAAAAAAAAAAAAAGTCCATGACCAAAAATGCTTGAATTTTACATGCTGCATTTAGAGACCGCAAGTAACTATGCCAGAAAGAACAACTCATGATTCATCCATTAATGGCATGATAGTAGCAAATTTGGTCTCAGCTATTGAAAGATTTGCGCTAGTTTTCTCACAATTTGGTATAGTAGGGTATTCAGGTTTGGGCTATAGGATACACACAAAGCTCTGATGAACCCCACAAAAAGGCAGAACAGTCACAGAACTAACTGTGTAACTAAGCAAAGCCATTAAAAGACAACAGCTTAGTGGGAACCAGCACCCCACTGTGCCAATGCAGGGGGCCCTGGCAAAAAAACACAGGGTCATCTGAGGGTAAAAAAAGCTGAACCTACCTCACTTTTGTAACAAAACAATACTACTTCATTTAGCAACTTGTGTTTGCCAATCAAACATACAAGTGAACATTGCTGGCACAGTACATTGTAGCAACAACAACATAGTTTTTCCGTTTATCTCAAAATTATTATGCAGAGGGGAATGGAACTGCAGATGGATTTTATCAATACACCTGAGGAACCCCATCCCTTGCACAATTGCTCCATTCAGTCTGAACAGCCATTTACCCTGAAATAATTCTGAGGCTGTTGATACAGGCATGACTTTGAGAAAGTCTAGTGTGTCATTTGCTTCTCAACAGGTTAAACTTGTTGTTGTCTTTTTTCCCAGGTATGGAGGGGATAGAGTGTTCCCTGCCTCTGGACGAGCGTCGTATTCCTCTAAGTTTGTTGTCTGAAGACAGTTTTCGGAAGTGCCGTGGTACCCTCACCCTCACTGATTACCTCATCGTCATCTTCTCTGGTATCTCCGTCTCAGTGGCAGCCATCATGGCCAGTTTCTTCCTTGCTTCCACAGTCCACTGCTTCCAGCGTCTTAGCAAAGGCAGCAAAGAAGATGAGGAGGAAGGCAATGACTGATGGGCAAAGGGAGAGGGTAAATGGATTACATCAGACACAGGTGTTTAATTTAACACTCTTGCTCAGAACCTGACAAAACATGAAAGAAAGTAGAGATGGTGGCAGATGGTAGTGTTAAGGCATCAAAAGAAAAAGCTTCATCAAGAAAGCGCTTACCATGTGAAATCCAAGCTCACACTTGAGCTTTATTAAGAATCAAGGACTGGTTTGGGAAAAATCAGAGGGCTTGAATCTTTGTGTGCAGGTATTGCATTCACTGAATGTTGCAGTTTCTACTACTGTGTACAGACACTGGTCAGTGCAATGGATTTTTGTTAAAAAAAAAAAAAAGAAGAGCTGTAGTATTGCACAGCAATCACGGCATTCTTGAAAAATGTATGCAGTACTCATCGTTAAGACATTGGTAAATACATTCTAGATGCACGGGGGCAGGGACGAATGTGGATTGTAGTGTTTGGATTATAAGGAACCAAAGATTGGCAAGCACTGCAGGGGAAATAAAAAATGGTGTCTCTGACAGCTGGTGCACAGACAGTTCAGTTAACACACAGTCCTTTACTGTTGGTCTAATACAGGTCTTCACAGCTCTGACAATATATAACCAACCCAAAAAGAAACCATGACTTATGTCAGGATCCGACTACAGGGTATAAAAGACCGCACAACTTCATTTCTGTCTTCTCCATTTTTTCATTTGTGCTCATAGGAGCACTTTCCAACATCTCAGAACACATTACAGAAGCTGTCAAATTAGACAAGGCAACAAAAAAATCTAGCATACTGGGCTTTCTGTTGAAAATGTTGGTTTTCCTATATTACAATACACTACACAGGATTAAAAAAAACAATGGACAAAGGATGTTGGACAAGTCATAGTCAAAGCAGCTGAGCCTTGCTCAGACAATAATTATAAAAAAAATTGCAAAGTAACTGTAGAAAATTCTTGACTCTTGACATTATAAGTAAGACCCGACCCAGAGCACATGACAGGACAGTGTGTGAAATAGGGAGACAGAGAGAGAGTGGAGACTGACATGCAGCAAAGGGCTGCGAGCTGGATTTGAACCTCTGGCCACTGCAGAGAGGCAATGCCTCTGTACATTGGGTACCGGCACTATCCACTATGCTACCAACACCCCTAATGTCTGTCTGTTTTACCTCCAGTTTGTTCTACAAGTAACAGCAATATTTATGTTTGTTTTTTACTGGTAATAATCTATTTTACAGAAAGAATCCATTGGAGAACAGGGAGATATTGCTTGATATAAAATTCAGAATAAAAGCCTAATGTTCACAAATGGAGACATTCTGTCCACAGAAACACTAGAGGTATTTTATTTTGAAACTGACATAAGAAGTGTTGAGTTAAAAATGAATATTTATATATTTTCATGACTGTGACATTAAATCTGTAGAGAAAGGTGTAAAGTTGTTTGTCTGATGTCAGCATCAATATCAACAGATCATTTTCACTGTCTCTGATTTAACCTCTTAAACTTAGTAAGAGTGCTGCTCATGTTCGAGCGTCTCAGCTCATCTCAAATGGATTTGATGGGGTTGAGATCAGGGCCCTTGTCTCCAAATGTATCTCAGCAAATGTAGGCTCACAAACTGATATCAAGCTAAAATCAAAACTGAGGAAGTGGAAACCTTCACGGAGCACATTAATACAGTGGACACCAGTGTTGGGTAAGGGTTACTTTAAAAGTAATCAAAGTACATTACTGCGTTACTTTCTAAAAAAGTAACCAGTTACTTTACTGCATTACTCCCTGAGTAAAGTAACTCAATTACTTTAAAAGTACTTCCAACGTTACTCCCTGAGAGAAGTAACTCAAGCCACTTGCCCTTCACTGAGATCCAGTTCTCCCATCACAGCGGTCACTTTGACCAGTAGAAACACAGAACAATCTGTTGCCGTAGACAACTGTATGACAACAACACCCCAGCATTTTTAATATTTCCTCTAGGGATGTTACCACACAGAGTAAAAGGGGGAAATGATGGTGTGAAACAGCAGAGGCACTTTGTTAACCCGATCAGTTAAAGTTACTGTCATTAGCATCAAGCTAGCCAACAATGGTAACGTTACATCCTCACAGTCAGACATAAAGTATTAACATTAACAAATAGCCGCGGGGCTTTTACTCACCACAACTGCAGAGGCTCCCAGCTTCATTTGAAGGGTCCATGTCATTGGTCCGACAGCCCATTAGTTCGACATCCTTTTAGTCCGACTGTCCGCAGTCCTGAAGGGCTCACAGCGGGCGTATGGTGCACCACGACCAGCTCTGGGTCAGCTGGGAAAGGCTTGAGGCGGAGCAGGCTCACGGCTAATGTGTTTGTCACTTTCTTTTACTTTTTAACCCACACCATGATCTCCTGACCCTAACCAAGTGTTTTTTGTGCCTAAATCTAACCAGACCTTAACCACAGGGCATCATGATGATTTCGGAACGGACTTCGGAACAATGGGTTTAATATGGTTGGAACAATGGGATGTCGGACCAATGGGCTGTCGGACCAATGGGCAGTTCCCCATTTGAAACAGACTACATTATAGATGGTCCATTATTTATTAATCCCTCTGTGTGTTTATATATTTACTTTTTATCCGCTCCGTTGTCTTTATAAAGATAACATATCGCACCATCATTAAAAGCCCCTTATAACCTCGGTTGAAAGAATCCCTCCATTTTCTAAATAGACTTTTATTCTGAAACATTTGTCAGAACTTCCTGTGGAAGATACAGTAGCTTGACAGTTTACATATGGCGCTTCAAATGTAGCTCCTGCCATCTGCTGACGCTTTTAGGTGACTACAACAACATGTCGGCTGGCACACGAACAGACACAGTTCTGACTCAAAAAATTGTGAAATAAAAATAGGATAAGAATAACCCGATGACATCACACACACCGTGAAAGACAAACAGGGATAATTGGTGAGTACCAGCGTGTAGTGTGTACCAGGCATAATGCAAGTCCTGAGTCTGAAATATGTCTGTCAGTGAGTCCTACTCCACCTATTTAGACTCCACCGTAGACAACGACAGCATTTCTCCGACCACGTAGTGAGCCACAAGCTCTGTGGCTTCTTTCAGACTGATAGGTTTAACGTTATCTCCGTTATTAGAACCAAATGACAGCCGTTGCTGTTTCGAAGCTGAAGGACCAGTGTTCTAAAAGTAACGGAAGTAACTGATGTCTTGTTTGAAAATGTACTTAAGTATTTGATTACTCAAACAGCAAACTAATGCGTTAGGTTACTCGTTACTGCAAAAAGTAATCAAAGTACTATAACGTATTACTTTGTAAAGTGTTATGCCCAACTCTGGTGGACAACAACATTAAATTCAAACGGGAGGATGGCAGAGGAGACAGTCTAGGTAATCAGCAGACTTGGCATGCTCACTCAAAGAGTCTCAAAAAAGTCGTGTGCATTTGTCTGCTGCTGTGCAGTTAATTAAATCTAAAGTGTTACACTTACAAGTGAGTGCTGTCAGGTTTTTTTTACTTTTTTAGAGGAGACAGTCTACCATTCTTAGACTGTGCAAGAGGACAGAAACCTTTACATTGAGGTGTACAGAAAACCTACACACATGGACCAATACCTGCTGTTTGGCTCTCACCACCCACTGGAGCACCAGCTGGGAGTTATCAGGACACTGAATCATCGGGCCAAAACCATACTCACGAGGACAGAGGGGAAGATAAAGGAACAGAAACACATTAGGGAAGCACTTCAAACCTGTGGCTAGCCCAACTGGGCCTTTGCGAAAACCTCTAAAAGACTTGGAGCAGACAGAGAGGAAGGGACACAAAAACATAACAAGATTGTCATTTCTTATGTCGCAGGAGTGTCTGAGAAACTCAGGAGAATTTTCAGCAAACACCACCATACATAGGGCAAACAAAACAACCACTCCACAAGCGCATGGCGCAGCACAGGAGAGCCAGCTCGTCAGGTCAAGACTCAGCTGTCCACTCTCCACTCTACAGGAGAAGGGACACTCCTTTGAGGACAGCAATGTGCACATCTTAGCCGGGAAAGAAAGATGGTTTGAAAGAGGAGTTAGAGAAGCCATCTACATCAAGCTGGAACAACCATCGGTAAACAGAGGGGGTGGCTTACGACACCACTTATCACCCACCTACAACACAGTCTTGGGATCCCTTCCTAGACGACTTCACACCCATTCACCCCGGGCCCAACCTGACCCTAACAACTCACATTGTGACCTTAACGACTCTGAAACTAAGAGCTCACATCACTCTGTAAGGGTTCACATCCACACAGGGTTTAAACCCTGCAACTCTGTACCAATCATTTAGAACTGAAGAAGCTTCTTGGATGAGAGGCGAAACATCTGCAAGAAACGCAAGTCCAGTCCAGTTGCCTACGATCTAGCACTTACGATTGCCATGACCTTGATGACTGAGAATCTCACTCCCCGACAACTTTTTTTATTATTATGACTATTATTATTATTATTATTGATGTTTTATGGATACGATGGGTGGTAAACTGCAAATGAATGTGACGCCTAGAGAGGAAAAGGGGAGCTGACGCTGGCTAGTAAGATGGGCTGAGAATGCGCTTTGGACAAGATCCTTACGGATAGCTTTCTGTGAAGCTGATGGAAGGTTTTATGGTTGTGGAATTTATTAGATGGCTGTGACAATGTGATGAAGCCTTCGAATGCAGAGATGACAAGAATAATGGAATGACCTGGCTCCCTGCTAGTAGGATTGACGTCACAGATGGCAACCCTAGCATGGATGTCTGTGGCGAGGATCCATAGATGCCGGAAATTACGTACACATGGCGTTTAATGGAGTGGCCCATAGTTGAAAAGAATTCCTTTTCCTTTCAAAACGTATTGGAGATTGTCTGCCGTCTGGTCCCTGATGTCCAGTTTGGATTGTGAGGTAGAGAATGCTGTTGCATGGAGGAGGCCGAAATTTGTGGCCCTAGTGGATGGAGGAGAGAATCGATCCAGAGTTGGAGCGTGTTTGTAGGACAGATGGAATGGGAGAGCCGGCGAGGCCGAGGTATGAAAGCCACGGAACGCTTGCGGCTCTGCCTGGAAGCCTGTCTGTCTGACAGGTGCGGGAATAAGATGACTCGCTTTCAGGTGGACTTTCATCTGGATCCGAAGGATTGATCTGCAGTTCTGGATCTGTGGTGAGTTGATCATTTGATACAATAAAAGCTCGCCATTGTCTCACTTTTAAGCCCCTTTTACACTGCCAGATTTTCGGCAAATGTTGGGCCGTTTTGCAGGCAAACTATGAGCATTTGGACACACAGAGCTGGATTGGCGAATTGATCCGAGTTGCCCAATTAAATTTATTTAAACCTTTTTGGTTTAAAAAGAACGATGCGCCCTTCCGCCACGGGAGGGGCTGTTGATGACTTGTGGGAGGAGCTGTTGATGACGCCGTAGAGCGACTCACTGGCGGTGGACTAACAGGAAACAGCTGATAGCAGTAATGAGCAGCTAGTAGCAAGACGGAAATACAAACCTGAAAGACACTGTAAAGATGAGCAACTGGGGAGACAAGGTAATTGCCCATTAACCATCAAATGACAGGAATGGTGAAGGACGGGCCAACTTATGAGAGAATCATTGGACTGACCAGCCGCGGCATGTATTGTACGTCACTGTTTACATCACATGCTGAGCTACACGTTTTGTTACTTACTCCCCATTGCCCCAAAAAAGGCACATTCTGTATAAAAGTAGGCAGGGGGCATTTCGCTGCACTCCCCGATTTTTCTTTTATACTGCCAGTGCTGAATGAAGACGAACTGGGCTTTCCTGCAAATTTGCACAATTCCTGTTTAAAAAGGGCTTTAGACTGAGGTAAGCCTGTGGTTACACGAGAAGCGCATGGAACATAGAGACAGACAACCATTCACACTCACATTCACACCTATGGACAATTTAGAGTAATCAATTAACCTAGTCCCCAAATTGCATGTCTTTGGACTGTGGGAGGAAGCCGGAGTACCTGGAGTACATGCTGACACGGGGAGAACATGCAAACTCCACACAGAAGGGCTCCCACACCCGGGATCAAACCGGCAACCCTCTTGCTGTGAGGCAACGGTGCTAACCACCACACCACCGTGCTGCCCTACAAAACAATTTTACAACCACAAAACAATCCTACAACCAGAAAAAAATCTACAAAAAAAATTTCACACGCGTAAAACAATCCTACGCCCAGAAAAACAGCCACGTGACTTTTGGCAGTAATATTCCTCCTGTTTGTTTTTCTCGTGTGCACTGTGATCCACAAACAAATGTCCCGCAATTGGCATCCACAACACTGGGTGGCGCTGTTGAATCACTATAAGGTCTCCAGCGCCATAGTACCAGAGTGAGACCTGGTCCCGGACCCAAAATGGAGAACCGAGGAGGAGGGAATGAAGCTCAACCTGTAAGTAACGCGTTTGTTTTATTATCCCCTCGTTTTCGATCATGCAACATTATTGAAATATTATGAGTTGGTGCGTTATGCTGCACCAAGAAACACGTGGGAGCGCTTTGTGTTCAATTAGGTCCAGACGTTGCGCTCCTAGCATTGCAGGCTAACGTTAGCTCTCGGTAGTTTCCCTTTCCATGACTGATGGCGTTGGTAGCTAGACGAAAGGATGGGGTCAGGCTCAGGTTACGTTGAGTTGTCACTCTGGCTTGTAATGTTACTAATGCCGGTATGTATTCTGAAAAATTAACATTCAGAATTGCACATGGCAGATGTTATTACCCTAGCTATCACTACAACCGTAACATTACAAGCAGCACACATGCGGCTCAGATCAGGCAGAATATGTAAACGAAGAGTTTAGCTCAGTTAGCTCAGAGTGACAGATCAAACATCGGAATTGGCGTTACACTTGACAGAATAACAATGGTTAGATTGGTATTAGTGTTGTTGATGATGTTTGATCACTTGAACAAGTTGACATAAATATGGGACAGACTGCTTGCTACAGGTGGCTTGGCTGACATTAGCCTTGTGCTTCACGAGTTCAAGTTTAGCCTCCGTGTTTAATTATGTCGCAAGCGGTCACAAACTAACCAATTTTACAAGCGGTGTATGACATGACGGTAGGAACGGTAACGGGAGAGAGAGGGGCTGCCCAATGGACTGAGCAGTCAGTGAAGACGACGTTAAGTTTGCAGTGAAGCTAGAACAGTGTGCATCCTGTTTTTATAGGCAACTGTGGCGGGAGTAGTGGTGACTTTAGCTGTAGCAGCTACAAGTCTCCCTGTGCCAATCCATGTTATTTAAGTACATATATTGTTGATGTTTCAAGTCTTTTTTTTTTCATTTTTGTATGTATGTATGTATGTATGTGTGTGTGTGTGTCCAGAAGCCTGACTACATCCACATCGCCGCTGCTGCCCGAAACTTGCTTTCCCTATTGGCAGCAAATGTGGAGCAAGCTGGGCAGGTGGCTGAGGTGCCAGGCCAAGTACAGGGACAGGGACAGGGACAGGCCCCACAGTCCAGCCAGGAACGCAGAACGATTCAGGAGAACGTGCAGCAGGAGATGTCTAAGTTAGAAAAACAACATTGTATCTATAATGTGTATAGGCTATGCCGCTTCTATATGTTGGTGTTGTGAACTGTTTTTGTCTGTAAACAACAACATCCCTTGCATGCCTGCCGGTCTGTTGTTCACCCTGAGGTTTCTCCAATTCCCTGTTAAAAGGGTTTTTCCTCAGTGTGAAGGTCTAAGGGTAGAGGATGTTATGGTATTATATTACTATGTAAAGCCCTTTGTGACAAACTGTGTAAAAATGGGCTGTACGAATAAACTTGCCTTGCCTTTCCATGTGGGTTAAGATTTTGTATGACTTGCCTTTCCATTTTCTTTACTGGTCTTTTCCTGCTCTCTTTAGGAAGAGCACTGGGAAGCGCAGGTTTTCAGCGACAAAACCAGGCGCAGCGTCATCCCCAAGAGGAACAAAGATTAATTTCTATTTGCTTCCAAACCCCTTGACAACCTGAACTCCACAGGGCACCGAGGAGCTTACACTCCTGATGGCAGGCTTGGGAAAGAGGGTTATAATGGTTCCTGACAACAGCAACCATTCAGAGGTAATACCTGTCGATGTTATAAATGATAAAAATGTTTTAAAATGGGAGACAGGAATTAACAGTATGCCAGAATTTAACATTCTATTTTGATCAACCCTTTAACCTAGGTGAATTGGTGATTTCTCTTGACCAGAACCAGAATGTAGACCGATACCAGGCTCTTTCCCTCTCTATGAAGAGCCTGGTAGAGCGAGGCTAGATAATCAGCGAAAACACCCGTTGAACTCTTTGTTTAGAAGGAAAAACTGCATTCACACTGCTCTCCATGGCACATACTTCCTCACCACTAAAGAGAAAATGTGTTTTTTCCCCCCAAAAGTAATTGACAATGGTTTGTCCTATTAAGATTTCAGAAATGCTTCAGTGTGAGTATCCAAAGCTGAAGAGTTTGTCTGCGGGATGGCTGTTTTACAAGGCTACTGGTAGGCATACAACATAATTTGTGATGATGTGTGTTTTGACACATCTGAAATGGATTATTTTAAAACTGTAGAATTAAATCAGTGTTGCTAGATATTTATGATAATATTCCAGGGTTCAGAATTAACATGCCCAAAATGTGGATAGAGTATTCAGTTGATAACTTTATTTTACTTTGATCCCTATTAATTTGATCATTTTGCCACTGTTCAAAACAATGAAGGAGGAAGTGGCCAGAGAAAACTCGCCATGGTCCCACCACAGTCGGAAAGGTACAATGACAAGCTCCTAACAAGTGTTTCCAGTTATGGAAAAATCACACTATTCATCATTCCACTGCAAGACAACATCGACACAACACCACTCCCAGCTGATGCCCCCGAGTTTAGCAAGATGCCAAAGTCAGAATGCAAGTGCTGTGGAGAATGTTTACCACTACAGGCATTGGCTCTGCATGTAGCCTCATGTAGTCGCAAATCTTGTACTGAAGAAGTAAGTTTTTCAACATAACACTTTTAGCTAAAGTGAATGTTTTTAAAATATTTTTTTCAACCTCACCTAATCTACTTGACAGGAAGACAACAATGAAGACGAAGAAGATAATGGTGCTGGTGCTGGGGTTGGTGCTGCTGTTGAGAAAGATCAGGATGATGTTGCATTTGTATCCTGCAGTCAGAGCAGTAAGTATAAGTACACTGTCATCGCACAAGAATACCGAAACATATTTTTATGGTTTATTGGTTAATGATGGGTTAAGCAAGCCCAACAGGGAATATGCATAGATAGATAGATAGATAGTAAAATCAGTTGTTTTGGGTTATTTATATCTTCTAAACAAAACAGTAAGTCCTTGATAACATTTGATTCATTATTTTTCTTGTCTTCTCTGCTTTCACAGATGCTACAGAGATGCCGTGTCCCATTTGCCAGGTCATGTACCCTGCTCAAGTCATTGAGATGCATGCCAGCGGCTGCAATGATTTGTATGTTGTTGTATTACTCCCTGTATTTACAAGGTCTAGATTCTGCCTAGACCCTATTCAGATATTAGAGTAAGCTAAAACCCAGAAATTATGTCATTAATGCCATCAACTAAGGAGAAGCACTTGTTTGAAAGCAGGGGATTGGATTTAGATCCAACGGAAGGACCATGTGGTGCATCCTCACAGACTGTGCCCTCTCAGAATCAGGCCACAAGACCTTCTGAGTTAGACCACACAATTGAGGGTTTGTAATCTATTTGATACACCATTTGAGTGTTTCATGTTCAAATTTTTGGTTAATGGCTTACTATGTTAAACTTTCCATCTATTTCTAGATTGGAAGACCATACCAGACCAGGCAAAGGCTGCTCATTTGTACAGGAAGACAGCACTTGAAATCCACGCATCAGGGAAGCCACTGTATTTGCGTATTGACATTAGGAGCAGCCAGTTAGACCAGGAAATGGCTTTGATTGCTTTTTATAAAGCATGCAGCACAGAGTGGGCAAATCCTCTGCAATGCAGACTTGAAGGTCCATCTCTTTTCTCTCTTTTTATTCATTTTAACAATTTATGTGCAGTTTGATTTTCACAAATAACCCTGAGTATTTCTTATATTTAATAGGTGATCCAGCAATCGGAGAGGGAGTGAACCGCTTCGTGGTGTCCAGAATCCTGGAGAAGCTCAAATATGGTTTTAAGATCAATTTAGGTAGTGTCCTCAATTACATTGCCATATTTGATTTTGCTGCAATATTCTTACTGCCATCATCTCTCCAATTAATGCTGTATGTGTAGAGGCCAAGTAAAACTTTGAATACAAGGTACCTGATCAGGGAATTTCTTCTGTTTGCCAGGAAATGCTGGTGCCACGAATCTATTTGACGGCGTGCCGGATCACCTTGTTCCCTCTTCCTCTGCTTTCATTGTGGACAGTGACCTGTTCCTAACGGCAGGCCGCATGATCGGTCATTGCTTTTTAAATGGAGGTCCTGCACTGACGGGACTAAGCCCTGCCATTGTGCACGTCCTATGTGGCGGCACACCTGAAACCGCCCTCATAAAAATTAATGACTGCCCAGACTTGGACCTACGAGAGAAGATCACATTGGTGTGTATTCTTCAAACTAAAAAAAAATTGTTTTTTTTTGTCTAATGGTAAATTCAGGTTTTTACAGATTTGTGTTTCTGTTTTTTTGTTTTTTTTTAAATAGATTCTTCTTTATTGGGTTTAAGTGTGTTCATATTTTGTCTTAAAGCTTGAAGGGAGTTCTGAACTGTCAGCAGAGGAGGAGAGCCTTGACACCTTGTGTCTCGCATGGGACCTTCCATTGATGACCCAAAACAACCGAAGATGGCTCTTTGAGAGGCTTCTACATCATGCAGTATTTGAATATATTTCTTTTTTAACTATTTGACAACATTTATATCTCTTTTAAACCACTATACGTGTAAAGATTTGTCTTTGTTTCCCCACTAGGTCATTGGACGGACGATGAAGCAAGTAAAGCAAATAAGAAAAGACCTAAAAGAAACCATAGTGTGGCCCCTCATTTGTGCGCGCCCAGATGTTGCTCCAGAGATTTTCCCTTGGGAGATGAGTTCTGTGTTGACCCCAGAGGTAAAAAGCACAAGATAAGCAGTTTTGGTAGTAGCTGAAAGTTTGTTAAATCCACCAGGACAATTGCCTATCCCAGTTTGTTTCTCTGCTTGTTGTTTTTATGTGCAGTGCATTCTGGAATGCATCAAGTGGCCCAAAATGACCGGGACCGAGGACCATGACGATGATGAATGCTCTGTGTCGGATAAGAGCCACATCACTGGCTACCTACGGCAGTTCATTGAAAATGGTATACTTTATTATATGAGTGATGCATGTACAAACAAGACACTGGCTCTGTTCGTCATTTTTATTCTTAATTTATGAAAAGAAGAATTGCTCGAGCTTGTTTTTAAAAATAAATATTGAAAACTGGAGTCAAACAGTAATGATGAAATAATATTGTTGAGTTGGCATCAACTATCTTAACCAATACTTTTCAGGTAAACTTTTGGAAAGCATTGTTCTTGACTAAGACTTACATGACAACCATGAGCAAAATGTATAAAAAAGGAGAGCATGCTCATCACTATGAGCATTAACATATTTTAAACATTTCTGTTTTTCAGCATCCAGTGATGAACTTAAGGCACTTGTGAAGTTCTGGGTTGGATGGGAGGCTCCAACAGCTACCCTCATAGTGGAGGTCGTAGACTCCAGCCTACCAAAATCGTCCACATGCTTTGAGACTCTCCATCTTCCTGCCCGCTACAAGGACTACATGACCTTTAAGAAAGACTTGATTGCCTGCCTTCAAACTTCCGACACAGGGTTTGGATTAGTGTAGTGGCAGTATAGTGTCATTAAAGGGGAACTATGCAGGCCTGGTCGCTTCCCCACTGTTTTTCTGACCCTCCTTCCAGCTATGTGTGTTTGTTTTCAATGAAGCTGGCAAGAGGGAAATCCATGAAGCGGTGGATAACGTTATATATGCAATGTTAGGAGGAAGGGTATATTTGTATAGTTTCATTTGTCATAAACAAGAGATTTCAGTTTGCAGGGCGCATTAAGGCATGGTGCTGCTAGGATGGAGGCACTGATCTTGCAAGGTTGGTTTTTCGGCTAAGAGGTGCTACGTAGAAGACAGAGAGCCTCTTCTCTGCCTCTGACAGGTTACAAGTCTTTAATTTAACCATAATTGTAATTCTGAAGCTGTTTAATGAAGGTAAGGTGCGTAGTTCCTCTTTAAAAGCTGGTTATTGTTCTGTTAAGGTTTTATTTTCACCTTGGCTGCCTGCTGTGACATAAGCCCTGTAGCAAAGCACAGAGAAAAAACATATTGTCATTACTCTGAAACAAAATAAACACATTCTTGAAATAATTGAATGACATGTTTATTGTACAGAGTTTTCAACAAACAGCCCAACATGTATTACACATAAAGCAGTGGTAATAAATTTATACATAAAGCACCTTTCACAGAAAGACTTATACATCATACATCATCTGAACATTGTTAAACTCTTTGACATCAATTTTGCCTTTGTTTCCTCACCAGCTGATTGGACAGACGATAAAGATAAGAGGCCTTCATTGTTACTGAATAAAACAAGGAAACTGAAACTGTCCATCAATAATGGTGACAACCCCCTTTTTACTTGGTATCAGGCCCTTGAATATGAAAAAAGCGGTCTGCTCACCTGAATGATCTTAACTGAGGCATCAGTGTGTGGGAGGGAGGAAGCAGAACCATCATCTTCATTGTGCTTTTATTTACAGGTTTTTTTGAAGCAATTGTACACAACAACCGCAATGACAAATAAACATAAGCCAAAAAAAACAAAAAACTTTCAAACCATGATTCCGCCACACCCTACAGTCCCAACATCACCAACAGTCTTACTGTAACCCTAATAAGTGCTGTACATACTGGACCGTAGCTAAGTAGATGTCTGCACCATGTGATTGTGATTGTCTCAGAGGATTTATGGCTGCCCTTAGTGCAGCCATTTGTTCAGCACTCAGTATGTTGCTGGTCTCCCAGTCCAAATGTGGTAAGTACAATCCCTGAAACGACATGTAGATTGCTGAGCAGTGGTTTTAAAACATTCACTACCAAAACCACCAACAACCCCAAAACAAAGACAAAAGTTCTCAAATTTTCAAAAGAAAATTGAACCACAATGCCTGAGGAACCCACTTCGCTGGATGTAGAGCTTAAAAACACATTGGCATTTTTATTTTTAAATCTGACTGAATATACTTGATGAATTCAATTAAAATCTTCTCACACAACTTGTGCATATAATACTCTCTGGCAAATTTGAATAATGGAGCACATTATGCCCCCAAATTTTAGCTTAAATTGGCCAATAAAAGTCTAGTAGTCCTTTCAATAACTATTATACATATTGTGATATTGTGAATTAATATTCTCTAAAATGTGACATTTATTATTTACCTCTGCATTTTCTGGTTCTTCCATGGCATCTTGAATGCTCCCCATCTCCCACAGCTGATTGGGTGTCAGGTTACCCTCAGTTCTGAGTGGGTGGTTGTCCCATCCACTGCTGAAGGTATCAAGACTCGCTTGTAGTCTTGGCAGAAATGCATAATGACAGCTGAAGAGTGGTGCAATGTTTGATAGTTCAAGAAAACCGTCCTCCTCTAGCGAGTGCAGCACACTATAGTAGACGCTGGTCACAGCACACCACACATCTCTCCAGGGTTGTTCAATTCTGGGAAGAGAATTTGATTAAGATTAGATATATTTTACATAGATTTATGCATGTGTTCCAACTGCATAAATTAACCAGAGATATAACCTAAAGGTCTCGAAGAAAACTGAAAGACAACTAATTGAATATTCTTTTTCTTTTCTTAATTTAAAACCTTATTTTTCAGTCACTATGTGCTGCATGTCAAAGACTTGGATATATATTTACCTTGTTTATTTTCATAAAAGATTTTATTTTGCATAGATAGACAACTTTGTTTTAGCAGCTGAAAGACTAGATAGAGGATACATGTGGGGGTGCATGAATCCCCAGCTGGGAGTCAAAAACTAGCTGGTATACTGTATATGGCTCTAGCCAATCCACCACCTTAGCACCCAGATTTAATTACATTTCATGATCAGATATATAGGTATACCACCATCGACCAATGCTGCAAGATTGTCAGGTGGAAGACAAAGAAGTCTGCAACTTCTTGGTCATAAAAAATAAATGAATAAATAAATAATAAACATTAGAGAGTTTTAAAATGAGCATTATATCAAAAGTATCCAAAACGTTTTTTTTATATATATATATATACATATATATTTGGTCTATAGAAATAGAAGTGTAACAAAAACCTGCCTTTGATTGTGTACGCTCTTTCCAGCAATGAAACTTGACCTTCCAGTTCCCTTGACAGAGAACATCGGCCGTGCAATGTCAACATTCTCAACTCCATGATCCCCTCTTACCCTTTAAAATAAAAATATTGAGCATTTATTATTTTTGGTGCTGTAAACATTTATAACTTCAGACATTCCCTGTTTGTGTGGAAATACACACAACAACTTAACACTTAAAGATGAAGTAGTTACATTTAGCAAAACAAATAAATAAAGGGTTATAGTCAAACTCACCTGCTTGATTGACATATTTTGGTGAGTTAAGTCAAGGCATGAACCACAGAACCTGTACTATTTACCTCGATGGGAATCCATATCTTTCCACTGACTGCTGGAAGAATGCCAGTGCTGTTGAGGACCGATTGTTGTTTGCTGCACCCAAGTACATGATCTATAGAAAACATTAACAAGGTGTAATTTTTTTTTTTTGTCAACAGTCCTCTTAAATGTTTTTTATGTCACATGAATTGCACCTTTCTTGAGAAGCCATCCACAGCACCAAAAATGACAATATTGTACCTGGTTAGACCAAAGACATCATTATAGTACAGCCAGCAAAAAAATATAAATGAAATATCTTTCATTTATATTGCATCAAATCCAAACATACCGTATTAGTTTGTGATTGGTGTCAACATGAGGCCCGTTTCCACCGCAGGAACTTCGGGGTAGATTTACGGGGCCGGGGCCGTTGGTGCGTGTCTCCACCGCAGGAACCAGCCCCGAAGGACAGAGTTCCGGAACTTTTACAGGGGCTAAACAAGTCCCTGCTTCGGGGTAGGTACTCAGAACGGCCCTGAAAGACTCCTGGGTGGGGCTTGGGGGTTACTTGGTGCTGATTGGATTTACTCAAGGCGGGATGTGACGTTAACAGAAAGCAACAAAATAGCCGGCATTTTTAAAACTCAGCAGACGAGGGTTAGCTTGTTCATAGCTTCCACCGCCATGTAAACAAACTCAATAACCGGTCCGTGAAAAACATATTTTTCCCGGCGGATGTCTTAGTTACAACATGATTGAGCTAGCAAAGCAGTTTTGTGTTGCTATGTGTGGTATTTATTCAGTTTTGGGAAATCACGATGTCTAGAAAGCATCAGTAGCTGCAGCTGACAGGGACAGCTAACAGCAGCAGCAAAGCTAACATCAGGACGTCATCTGTTAAATGCCTCCTGTTGTCGGATACGACATGAAACTCCTCCAGTTAGCTCAATCATGTTGTAACTAAGACATCTGCTGGAAAAAAAAAATTCACGGGCCACTTTGTGAGTTTAGTGAGTTATTACAGACACCGCTAACCGCTAACAGCGTCCCTACGCCGCTACGTTGCTCCGGTCAAAATGGTCGCGTAACGATTACGTCACATCCAGAGCCTGGTAACTTCACAGGAACCTTCCTCCTACTCCGCTCTCTCAGTGGAGACACGGCGGTTGAGAGGGCCGAGCGAGAGGACGTTCCTGTAGTAGTTCCTGTCCCCAAATAGTACCAGGAACTTCTTCAGTGGAAACGGGCCTATGGACCAGAGCTTTGGGGCCAGGAACTGAGTAGGTGCGACGCACAACACACCCTAACTGGTTCAACCGACATAGGATGCCAACAGTGTCCACGCGGTGCATAGAGGCCCGCACCCTCTCCCACTGCACTCTGAATCCTCTGGCCTTCAAGCTTCCTTTAACTAAGCGGTACTCAGCATGAGGCATTTCTTTTTTTATTTCAGTGATCAAACGGTCCAACTCCATGTTTGAACAGGTGCTATAGCGTGCTCTGACAGAAAAGCCAAACTCTTTCATTCTCCTATAGATAGAGCGAGTGGACACACCCATCAAGTTAGCAATACAGGGCACAGGAAGCTCTTGGTTGATGAAATGTAACAGTGAATCTGGAGAAATATCGAATCTTGGACGCCCGGTAGCTCCATGACAAATCTGCACAAATAT
This sequence comes from Epinephelus awoara, assembly GCA_035609425.1. Taxonomy (NCBI): domain Eukaryota; kingdom Metazoa; phylum Chordata; class Actinopteri; order Perciformes; family Serranidae; genus Epinephelus; species Epinephelus awoara. The sequence continues at coordinate 41,210,720 of CM069301.1, read as the reverse complement.
TATGGGGACCTGATTGTCTCTCTCTTCAACAACCAACTTGTGCAGCTCTGTAAGTGCATTTACAATGGCTTTTGGGATCAGGACCTGGGCAGAAACAGCACTGAAAAGAACAGCCTCCTGAGAACACACAAATTCAAGATAATCCAGGTCAAGTGGCTGCCGACTGATGATATGCTGAATCCGAGTCTGGAGTCTCTGTAACATAGTTTGTACAAGCAGTTCCTAGAGAGAAGGGAACAGGGGGGATGTTTGAGAGCTCAAAAATAATGGTTGATTAAAAAAAAATAATAATAATCATATAATAGTAATAATCTCTTTCACAGAAACCAGATATGCATAGACAAAGGTTAGATTGACTTACGTAACGTGTACCGCTCTATGTATTGACCAGCAAAATATTATAATAACAAATAGATAAAAATAAAGGATAACACAACGAGCCTACATATTTATTATCATTTACTATGACTATAACCGACTCATTAAACAAAGACATAATTAAACACGGAGGCTAAACTTGAACTCGTGAAGCACAAGGCTAATGTCAGCCAAGCCACCTGTAGCAAGCAGTCTGTCCCATATTCATGTCAACTTGTTCAAGTGATCAAACATCATCAACAACACTAATACCAATCTAACCATTGTTATTCTGTCAAGTGTAACGCCAATTCCGATGTTTGATCTGTCACTCTGAGCTAACTGAGCTAAACTCTTCGTTTACATATTCTGCCTGATCTGAGCCGCATGTGTGCTGCTTGTAATGTTACGGTTGTAGTGATAGCTAGGGTAATAACATCTGCCATGTGCAATTCTGAATGTTAATTTTTCAGAATACATACCGGCATTAGTAACATTACAAGCCAGAGTGACAACTCAGCGTAACCTGAGCCTGACCCCATCCTTTCGTCTAGCTACCAACGCCGTCAGTCATGGAAAGGGAAACTACCGAGAGCTAACGTTAGCCTGCAATGCTAGGAGCGCAACGTCTGGACCTAATTGAACACAAAGCGCTCCCACATGTTTCTTGTTGCAGCATAACGCACCAACTCATAATATTTCAATAATATTGCATGATTGAAAACGAGGGGATAATAAAACAAACGCGTTACTTACAGGTTGAGCTTCATTCCCTCCTCCTCGGTTCTCCATTTTGGGTCCGGGACCGGGTCTCACTCTGGTACTATGGCGCTGGAGACCTTATAGTGATTCAACAGCGCCACCCAGTGTTGTGGATGCAAATTGCGGGACATTTGTTTGTGGATCACAGTGAACACGAGAAAAACAAACAGGAGGAATATTACTGCCAAACGTCACGTGGCTGTTTTTCTGGGCGTAGGATTGTTTTACGCGCGTGAAATTTTTTTGTAGATTATTTTCTGGTTGTAGGATTGTTTTGTGGTTGTAAAATTGTTTTGTAGCCGTATAACTGTTTTGTAGTGGTAAAATTGTTTTGTAGTGGTATTTTTTTTAGGTGAAGGATTTTGTTTTTCTCTTAAAGAAACATTATTCGTGTCAGAAGCATGGTGTATTTGTTTGATAGGTAAGTTTCCTATTTGCAAAACAAATACATTAGTTTGTGAATTGTGTTTTGTATTTGCAAAACACAGTAATGCTATTGCCTGTTTGTGGAGTTTTGGCATTAATTTCACCCCATACATATGGTCTTTTAACTCCATTGGTCTTTTAGAAGTCAGAATCTTGTAGTTGGGTCTTTTCACTCAAGGTATCTACAACTAGTTTTTTCATATTTTAATGTTATTTTATTTGATCGTGTATGAGTAAGTAAGTGTAAGTTTTTATAATGAAAATATAATTGCGATAACTACAGATCATGTAGATTTTACAATAACCTGCATGTTTTCATCTAAAATCAGCAGACCATTTGTATCTGAAAATGAGTTAATGTCTGTGGTTCACAGTAAAATTTCTAAAACTCTGAATTAGCCTGTTATTCATGTAGGAAGAACAGGTCCCAGGGCTTTGTGCAGGCCAGTCAAGTTCACTCTTACTAAGTTTATGGTGTATGTTTCTTCCAAAGCAATCTGGGAAAAGTATTTCTTTATTAAACCAGGGCACAGTATCCCCAGAATACAAGAGGTTGACAACGCCACTCTAGGAATTTCGCCCAGAGAATAAATCAAGCAATACACAAGTTCTTTTGAAAGAAAAGGAGCAGAGATATGAATTTCTAGTTTTAAAATAGAATCACTTTTATTTAAATCACAAGTAACTATCTTATGGGGGGAAGAAGCTGAAATGGAGGCTAAAGGTTAAAAATGGGATTCTTTATTACAAAATAGACTCTAAAAGGGGCACATGGGTTAATACACATAGCAAACGCATGCAACATAGAAATGTCCCACTCTCCGTGCAGAGGTACACACACACACACACACACACACACACACACACACACACACACACACGTTAAGGCCCAGATAGTTGGAAACCTCCATCCAGTGATTCAATTTTCAATTCAATTTTATTTATAAAGCCCAATATCACAAATCACAATTTGCCTCACAGAGCTTTACAGCATACGACATCCCTCTGACCCTCACAGTGGATAAGGAAAAACTCCCCAAAAAAACCCTTTAACAGGGGAAAAAAATGGTAGAAACCTCAGGAAGAGGGACTGAGGAGGGATCCCTCTTCCAGGACGGACAGACGTGCAACAGATGTTGTAGAGAACAGATCAACATAATAAATTAACAGTAATCCATATGACACAATGACACAGAAAGAGAGAGAGAAACAGAGACAGAGAGAGATGCAGGACAGACGGTAATGACAGTAGCTTACGACAATATTTTAATTATAGTTCTGGTTACTGTGGTACAATATGTTGAAAGTATATATTAATTTCTGATAGAATATATATGTGACAATAATCATATGTGTATAATAACAGTAGAAGTATGACTAATGATAACAGTAGCAGCAGGAGGCATCAGGCAAGACCACGGCAGCAGCACAACCAAACACGTCACGCCATCCAGGCACTGCTGCAATACGAGTTAACCTGAGAGACAGTGGAGCACAAAGGCTCCGGAGAAGAAGCCGAGTTAGTGACATCCAGAATGGCAGAGTTAGCAAGATGCAGTAATAGGATGAGAGAGAGAGAAAGAGAGAGAGAGAGAGAGAGTCTTAAGTCTAGTCTTAAATGTGGGGACGGTGTCTGCCTCCCGGACCGCAACAGGAAGATGATTCCACAAGAGAGGAGCCTGATAGCGGAAGGCTCTGGCTCCTGATCTACTTTTGGAGACTTTAGGGACCACGAGTAACCCTGCATTCTCCGAGTGCAGTGTTCTGGTTGGATAATATGGCACTATGAGCTCTCTAAGGTATGATGGAGCTTGACCATTTAAAACTCTGGATTTTACAGGGAGCCAGTAATCCAGCCTTGAGGTAACAAAAGCGTGGACCAATTTTTCTGCATCTTTTCGGGTCAGGATAGGCCTAATTTTCGGAATATTACGCAGAAAAAATGCAGTCCATGAGTTTTGTTTTAAATGAAAATTAAAAGACAAATCTTGATCAAATGTTACTCCGAGGTTTCTTACGGTAGTGCTAGAGGTCAGAGCAATGCCATCTAGGGAAACTATGTCATCAGATAAAGAGTCTCTGAGTTGTTTGGGGCCAAGAACAATAACTTCAGTTTTGTCTGAATTTAACATCAGGAAATTGGTGCTCATCCAGGTTTTTATGTCTTTAAGGCAGTTATGAAGTTTAGTTAATTGATTACTTTCTTCTGGCTTCATCGATAAACACAACTGTGTATCATCCGCATAACAATGGAAATTTACAGAGTGATTTCTAATGATGTTACCTAAAGGAAGCATATATAGAGTAAATAGGACTGGTCCAAGCACAGAACCTTGCGGAACTCCAAAACAATCCTTACGTACAATGTACGCAAGGATGATTCATTATGAACGTGAACAAACTGAAAACAATTAGATAAATACATTTAAACCAGCTTAGTGCAGAACCTATTAGGCCAATTAAGTGTTCCAGTCTCTGTAGCAGAATTTGATGATCAATTGTCTCAAAGGCCGCACTAAGATCTAATAAAACAAGTACAGAGACGAGTCCTTTGTCTGAAGCAATCAGAAGGTCATTTGTAATTTTAACTAGTGCTGTCTCAGTGCTATGATGCACTCTAAATCCTGACTGAAATTCCTCAAATAAATTATTATCATGGAGAAAATCAAACAGCTGGTCTGTGACTACTTTCTCAAGGATCTTTGAAAGAAAGAGAAGATTAGATATTGGTCAATAGTTGGCTAACACCTCAGGATCCAGGGTGGGCTTTTTTAGTTTAATTACAGCTACCTTAAAAGACTGTGGTACATAGCCTGTTAATAAGTATATAGTGATCATATCTAATATATGAGTATGAACTAAAGGTAAGACTTAAGTGGCCTAGTTGGGATGGGGTCTAAGAGACACGTTGATGATTTTGATGAAGAAATCACTGCGGTCAATTCTTCAAGAGAAATCAGGGAGAAGCAATCTAAATAAATATTAGGTCTTACAGCTGTGTTTGAGGTTAGATAGGTACTATCTGAGGACAGGAGGTCATCAATTTTGCCTCATAGTAGAATTTTGTCATTAAAAAAGCTCATAAAATCATTACTGCTAAGGGCTAAAGGAATACAAGGCTCAATAGAGCTTTGACTCTCACTCAGCCTGGCTACAGTGCTGAAAAGAAACCTGGGGTTATTATTGTTTTCTTCTATTAATGCTGAGTAATAGTTTGCTCTGGCATTGCGGAGGCCCCTCTTATACGTTTTGAGACTGTCTGCCCAGATTAAACGAGATTCTTCCAGTTTGGTTAATCACCAATTCTTTCAAATTTTTGCGATATTTGTTTTAACTTACAGGTTTGAGAGTTATACCAAGGAGCGAACTTTCTTTGCTTTGTTAACTTCTTTTTAAGAGGTGCTACAGAGTCGAGTGTTGTTCGCAGCGAGCCTACAGCACTATCGACAAGATGGTCAATTTGGGAGAGGTTAAAGTCGGCACGGGAAACCTCTGTTACTGAAGGACTTGGTATGGAATTTAACGACGGAGTAATCATTTCCTTAAATTTTGCGACAGCACTATCTGATAAACATCTAGTATAGTAACTGTTGCTGAGTGGCGTGTAATCAAGTAAAAAGAAATCAAAAGTAATCAAATAATGATCTGATAGCAAGGGATTATGTGGAAAGACTGTTAGGTTATCAATTTCAATTCCATACGTCAGAACCAGATCGAGAGTATGGTTAAAACAGTGAGTGGGTTCACGTACACCCTGACTGAAGCAAATGGAGTCTAATAATGAGATAAACGCGGCAACCAGGGAGTCATTATCAACGTTAACATGAATGTTAAAATCGCCTACAATAATAACTTTATCTGATTTAAGAACTAAACTGGATAAAAACTCTGAGAATTCAGAAACAAATCCAGAATACGGGCCAGGAGCACGGTACACTATAACAAATAAAAGTGGCTGCGAGGCTTTCGGATGTAAAAGACTAAGAACGAGGCTTTCAAATGAATTATAGTCTAGTTTAGGTTTAGGGCTGATTAACAGACTAGAGTTAAAAATGGGCCGCTGCCTCGAGCAATGTGGGTATTATTATGACTGGGAGGAGTGGATTCATTTAGACTGACATATTCATCTGGACACAGCCAGGTTTCAGTGAGACTGAGTAAATCAATATGATTATCTGATATTAATTCATTTACTAACACTGCTTTAGACGAAAGAGACCTGATATTTAACAGTCCGCATTTAATTCTCCTGTTTTGTCTTCAACCACCAACCGTCCTGCAACTAGCAGAAGAGACCCAGCAATATCACAAGCCCCCAATTATGTTGGCTACACACCCACATCAATTTACAAAATAAAGATTATTTTACAGAGTAAAGTAGTTCCTTCACCTGTTACTGTCCTGAACATAACCCATATATACATAGAATGAGACAGGATAGAGCTAACTGAATCTGCCTTATAGACAGAAAATAATACAAATCAACTACCACAAATGAATGGAAGCAAAAAAAGAAAACCAAAAAGGTATGAAAACTAAATTAGCTACAGGACAAAAACAGCAGTGGCAACAGAGCTCTGCCTAATAGGGCAAAAGGACAGAAATAAGATTAAGGCCCAATCCCAATTCCTATCTTAACCCTTAATCTTAACACTCAGTCTCAAAAATCCGCACTCCCGCAAAGTACTAGTGCTGTCCCGATTCTCAGAGTGTTGAGTTGAGGGCCAAGAGTAAGGGCTGTATGTCCGTCACTTTTAAGATTTTCCAGGACCACCCTTGGTAGTGAGTGCTATCCCAGAATCCCTCGCGCATCATCCGCCGAGCCCAGCCGAGCCCGGCCAAGTAGCTACAGACGATTCAGTCAATGCAAGATGGCGGCAACAAGCATAAGGAAGCGGAGTTATCAATGTGAGTATTTTCCTCGTTAATAGTTGTTTTAAAATTATGATAACCATTGCATTATCTTAGTTTAACGGCATTTTATGGACTATAGACCTCTATGTAGTGTAACACACATATCTTTTGGCTAGCTAACGAAGCCGGCGCGGGCGCTTGCCCCTGCACGTAACCCCGGTTCTCTGATAACCGAGTATGCTGTCATTCAGTTACAAAAAGTCATTTTTCTCAGTGATAACGTAGTTGTTAAGTTGTTTTAATATACGTGAAATGTTTGCATTGACATTTTTGTAAGATGACCGGACGGTGTCATCTCCTGTAGCCGTAGAGTCTGCAGCTGGTAACGTTACAGCTGCAGGTTAACGTTAGTGATCGTATTATCTGGTGACTTTCCGCTGAATAAGTTACGTCGGTTGTTGTGGTACAGATTATTTGGTTGAATATCAACTTAAAACCCAAAGAGTATAACCTTAACGTGGATGAAAGTCACCAGATAACACTTGTGTGACCGTATAAACAGCCTCACCAGTTCTGCTGGATGTTGACTACAGTATTCATTGTGATAATACTTGCAATACTGCATGAAACCAAACTAATAACTTAACGAATATCTGACAGGTAGCCAAAAAAGTAAAAGAAAGTAATGTTGTTATCTCTGTTCCATTCCAGGGCCACCAGACAAAACACAAGCCCTGATTCATTTCAGGGCCACCAATGAAGACAAGTTTACAAAAAGCACGCAGGCTCCAAAAAAACTATGGGAGTGAGTAATTTGTAACTTGTGAACTGTTCATATTCATAACATAATTCTCAGTCACAACGACAACTGTTCCCCGAGTGATCAAGCATTCTGTTTCAATATGAAATCAACACAGCTGCAGACGGCAGCAGATTATTGTTTGGTAACTGCACATTTGTTTTGCTGCCCCTATACTGTCACTTTTTGGAAAGATTTTGTCGAGTATATTCGTTGTAACATTTATGTTCTATTTTCACTACTGTACAAAGATGCGCTGTTTGGATTTTATGATGTCAACATTCTACACAAAAACAATTCTATTTCATTAATCTATTTATTATCTATAGCGAAATTCTATATTCAAAAGAGTAAATTTTGTAATAGAAAATCCTTGTTCAAAATTTTTATGAATGAAATGCAGCAATACTTAGAAACCATTCAGCACTCCACAAACTCCAAAGCTATAAAGAAAATATGTAATCAATTTAATGGTTTGAGCTGCTGAACTTTTTTATTTATTTATTTGTTTATCTTATTTCTCTTTCTTTTCTCTTAACCCTGGCATATTTGTTCTGTTCATGTCTGTCACTGCTTGTTTTGTACAAGAATTGAAATAAAGTGTTGGGGGAAAAAAAATTGTCACATCTTTTTATTGACGACTACTGATGATGTATATTTCTTCTTCTTTGAACTGACAGACTGGACAGAGTTTTGGCCCCCCACAGTCTTAAGACGTATTTGCCTTTGAGGGTGTCCCATTTTAAAGTCACAAGATAGCCCTTAACACTTGGTTTTGAGGGCTAGTGAGATTGAGGGTTGAGCTTGAGAATTAAGATTGACGGTTAAGATAGGAATTGGGATTGGGCCTAAAACATAGGCCTTCACTTGAGTGAGAAAACACTACTAGGCAGTTGAACAATGGTTACCTTTGCTCAAGTAAAACAGAACTAGTGCATATGGGAAGCCAACATCATACTCCTTGTTCCTACAATAGACTGACATTACCCAAAATATGACATTTGGTAAAAAGTATGATATGTACACTCATGTGTGAAAAACAGTGATAAACAGTAGCATACCCTGGGCAACAGCTTACAGTGACCAAACAATTGTGTTCAGGCTAGGGATGTAACAATTACCTTTATTATGGTAAATCTCGGTTAATTTTTACACAGAATTACCGTTTATGTTTAAATTAATTGCATTATCGCGGTGGATTATCAGGATATGTAATAACAGCCTCATTCAAGTCTTGCGATGCAGGCGCTGCGTAGCATGTGTAAACAAAGAATGAAAACATGGCGGAAGGTGGTGATAGCGACACTCAGGACATTTTCCCAACTAAACGCACAAAGTCTGAGGTCTGGGCGTACTTTAGATTTCTGAAGAATGCCGAGGGACAGCTGGTGGAGGACAACTATCCTGTGTGCAGAACATGCAGAAAGAAAATTGCTGCGAAGGGTAGCAACACTACAAATCTGCTGGCTCATCTCCATTACCATCATCCACAGCTTTTCAGCCAATGCAAGTTATGCCATGCAAACGTCAGTTATTCAGTTTTACTAAGATTGTCATAATGTGTAACTCTTGACATATACAGGACATTTGAGCCGTATCTGTCCTCCTAAACGGCGACTGGGTTTTCCGTATTCATTTAAGACACTTAGGAGCTAATACTAGCTGAGTAGCTAATAGCCGTATTAACAGCTATGTTGCTAAGTGTTTCAAAACGAAACAGAGCTGAAATCACTGAGTTGAGCCGACAGAATATAAACCGATGTAACATAACGCTAATTGAAATCAACTTTGATTGAATCACTATGATTATGGTTATTGTATGGCGAGCTAGAATCAATATAGATGGCCAGTTGTGGCTTCTCGACATAAGCTCAAGGAAACAACATAAAACGCTGCCGTGTTAACCTTAAACCGAGAGCCTTAATGGGGGCTCTCGGTATTATAAGGTTAATTAAATTCACTGCTCATAGTTTTGACCTAACACACACACACACACACAAGAACATGCACTCCTTTTCTCATACAGGCTCTCAATCACATACACATTTCTAATGTGTGAATTATTCTGTGTAATGATGACCATTGCCCTTAGGGTTTTTTTGGTTTCTTCTGCACATTTGTGATATCTATCCTATATATTGTATATAGGGCGAATGCTACCCTCCAGTCATGTCCTACTGCAAACAATGCCTGTGAAGATGCTAGAGAGACATGCACACAGGTAACAGCTAGAAAGTAGGCAGGTAAGATGCATACCTTATTGTGACATGATCTCTCTTAAACATGGGGCCAGGACAGATGAGGCAAGCCTGAGGCTGGCTGCACACAGCAACTTTTAAAGCCTCTGGAAACCCAAACCCACAATAGCCTTCTAACTATGTAATTTAGGGTCTCATGTACATAATATTAAACATGTAAAAACAATTAGAAATCAGTTTCCATCCAAATTTGAAATATCTGTCATTTAAGTTTTTGTACAGCCTTGAAATTGGGTTTCATTTGGCCTTGGTTATCTCTGAGATTTATTAAGCAATAAATTCCAAACCAATCATAAATCATCCGTCAGTTGTCTCATCCCGTGCCCCAGTGGCAGGCAAATACTCCCGCTTTGAGGGTCAGTGTGTGTGTCAGAGTAAAACATATTTAATCTATTAAGACTGGATGTGTTTGAATGAAAAAGGCTATTATCGGAAAAACGGAATAGATTTATGTTTTCAATGAAAACGTATCTCAATGAGGAGCTGTCAATCAGAGGGTTATCTGCCACGCCCACTCTGTCCTGGCAAGTGGTCTAAACAGCAAAATGAGCTGTTTTTAAACCAGGTTAGTTAATAGTTAATAGTTATGAATGGTTATTTTCACTCAGACGTTTGTGGATGATTAATGAGACACTCAACTTTGATATAATATATGCATTTGTACTATTTCAAGCTGTGTTTCCAAAAGACTTTAATGAGTGGTTAGACCTGGGGGTAATCAAGTCTCACCTGGTCTCAATAGGTTGATCAGAGGGTGTGGCAGAATGCAAGAGGGAGGATATCTAGAGGTCACGTGACCGGCAGGCGTAATGGTCACAAGGCTCTAGAGCTCTGGTCTAGCCATTCTTGCAATTAATTTGACTCCTAAGACCTTGGCAGAGCTTTATTTGGTTGTGTGAACTGTACAAGATGTCAAGCCAGAGGAAACTATTTGGTTTGTCTTCAAAAATTCCAACGAAGTGTAAACAACCATATGCTAGCGGATCGGCGGCTGTCGAGGCTAACATGAAGGAAGCTATTGCATTAGCCCTGGCTAGGCAGCGCGACAAGCTGGAAACGATTGTTACACGGGCTGTAAACACGGCAGTGGAGTCTATGGATGCCTCCATCCAGAAGCTACAGAAGGATCTAGACAGCCATATGGCAACAGTTTGCGGCGTGTTGTCCAAAGTCGGAGAGGTACAGGCCGAGATGCGGACCGTGAAGCGTCAGGTGTCAACTAACACTACAGGCCTTGAGACAGTGCAGCAGAAGCTGGCTCACCTGGAGGATCATAACAGTAGGAATAATGTCCGGATTACAGGGATTCCTGCTGGCAGAGAAGGCAACAATGTGATTACATTTCTCCAAGAAATGCTTCTCAAATGGATACCCGCGCTGGGCAACAGAACTGTTGAGATAGAAAGGTCACACCACATTTAAGGCGTGCAAACAAAGGGGAGTTCCCCGCAGACGATGATCTTGAAACTGCTCAGACACGGAGACCGTAACGACATACTAAGGGGACCCCAGGAGGCAGCGAAGAAAGCTCCGATTCAAGACACCGGCAGATTGCTGCATTTTTATGCGGATTACAGTGCATATACAAACCAGCGGCGGAAATCATTTGCTGGTGTTCAGAGATCGCCACGGGAGAAGGGCATTTCATCCTTCATGATTTATCCGGGGGTCTGGACGGGAGGATGGGGTGTTGCCCCGGGTGCCGGCAGCAGACCACCACAGTGGGGATGAGATGGAGCAGGGAAGCTGTCATGATCCTCATCATGGTAGCCCTCCCTTCTCCCTCTATGTGTGTGTGTTGTCATTCCCAGTCTGTATTATTCCTCCTGTGTCTCTCCCCCTGTCTGTTCTGTGTGTGTGCATGTGGGCGTGGTCTCCTTCCACAGGCAGCGGCAGGTGAATCCACTTCAGTAATGAACCCCTCTGTAAAGCCACTAGATTCCTTCCTACTCGTCGCCAGATCGTTTCTTCAGTCTACGTCGTGGTTTGCATCCTGGCTCCTCTGTGTTTTTGCCTTTTGTGTTCTGTTATTAGCTTGTGTGGCTAATACCTCTGTGTTCCTCCCACCTCACCTCAGATCGCCGTGCTTGTCTCGTGAGGTCGTGTGTGCTTCTTCCCTGCCTGCCTGTGGACCTGCCTGCCCGTTGCCTGCTCTCCTGTGTTTCCCCTCAGTGTGAGTACGCTTGAGAGACGGACCCCACTGCGCCGTGCCGCAGCACCGCCATTACCACATGGCAGACGCCACATCAAGACACTCTCACTCTCCCCCTCACTGGTGACTTCACGAGTCACGTCTGGATCCCGGGACTACACACCACCCCTCCCCCTTGCACTATTTTGCACATTGAACATTAAAAGGACTTGTTATTCACTGTTAATCTGTTGTTTGAATCGTGCATTTGGGTCCAGGCTCGGTACAAACCGTAACAGAACGATCTGGCCATTTAAGACCCAGCCGACTCAGACTCAGGTTCACAGGTGACAAACCTGAGACACGCTGTGTCTTCCCAAGGAATTATGCTTGGACATCATGAACAGACACTGCGTGGGATCATGGATTCCCTCGCCAATCTGACCGCCGGCCTCTCGAGTGGAGAATCAACTCCAGATAAATGACCCACCTGTGCCTAATCTCTCCCCAGCAGTATCAGTGGGCGCCTTTCATCCCCGTGAGCCATTCGTTCCAGCCCCTGAACGTTACGACGGTATCTTAGGTGACTGTAAGTCTTTTCTTTTCCAGTTTTCCCTAGTTTTTGAATTACAACCATTGACTTATAGTACTGACAGAGCTAAAATTGCCTATGTGTTGGGTTTGCTCACGGGGAGGGCTAGGGCCTGGGGGACGGCTTTTTGGCATAGCCCACTCACTGCCAGTGCCACTTTTGAACTATTTTCCAACGATATGACTTCTGTGTTTCACCATCCCATTACCAGTCATGACACTAGCAACCGACTGCTGAGCCTGCGCCAGGGCTCTCTAAGCACGGCCAATTACTCAGTCGAGTTCCGTACCCTAGCAGCTGAACTAGGTTGGGACGACAAAGCACTTCAGAGTATTTTTTTGAGAGGTCTTAATGAAGCTGTGAAAGACTGTCTAGTGGGTAGGGCAGAGACCAAGAGTTTGCAGGAGCTAATTGCCTTAGCCGTTAAAGTGGACAATAGGCTAAGAGCGACGCAGGGAGAGAGCACAGGATGTATATTCCCCTGGTACTGCTGCTTCACATTGGCCAGCTGAAACCCGAACTGTGAACAATAACCAGTCTGTTGCTTCCACAAGACAAGAGGAACCCATGCAGCTGGGTCGGAACAGGTTGACACCAGCAGAGCCCAGTCGGCGCTTCAAAGAAGGACTGTGTATCTACTGTGGACAACCTGGACAACAACTCACTACCTGCCCACAACGTTTAAACACAAGTCCTCATCAGTCGCAGTCGGGGTTCTGGTGAGTAGCACTGTGGTTCCTATGTTACCCTGTAAACGCGCTGATGCTTGTATTTTGCTAAACGGTAGAACCTTAAGACTAGAGGTTCTCGTTGATTCTGGCTCAGACTCCAACCTGCTAGACTAACACTACCAGCTAGCAACAGTGATAGTGTCTCAGTTTGATGAGTGATGTGAGCCAGTAAATCCCCATTTAACACGTTGACCACAAGGGGTGTAACAATGGTGAAGGATTTAATCAGGGAATCACCGTGAACAGATATCCTTTCATGTTATGTCATCTTCTCACACCCCTTTGGTACTCGGTTTACCCTGGCTCCAGAAACATAATCCGGTCATCGATTGGGCTGCCGGTAGAATCACTAGTTGGAGTTCTTTCTGTCATACCTCATGTCTCAAGTCTGCTCTTCCCCCATGTTCAAGTGAACCCAGTGCTGCTCCACCAGAACCTCCTGATATCTCCTCTGTACCACCTGTGTATCACGACCTAGCTGAGGTGTTCAGCAAGCAGCGGGCCCAGTCTTTATCACCTCACAGATCAGGACTGCGCCATTGAGCTGCTGCCTGGAGCCCCGCTTCCCACCAGCAGGCTCTACAACCTCTCCACTCCTGAACGAGAAAGCATGGAGACCTACATAACGGACTCCCTGAACTCAGGTATCATACGCCCTTCCTCTTCTCCTCTTGGTGCCGGGTTCTTTTTTGTGGGCAAGAAAGATAAGACCCTGAGACCCTGCATTGACTTTTGGGGCTTGAACGATATCACAGTTAAAAATAAATATCCATTTCCCCTCATTTCCCCACTCTGTTCTTTGCCAGGCACTGGATGCTACAATGAGCTTGTCATCGGGATACCGCCCTCAGTCGAGGCGACAGAGGAGGGTGCCGACACTTAAAGGAAAGGCGAGGAGCTTTACTGCCCGGATTTCACTGAAAGATCTGTCCTGTTCACTATGATTATCTAGCTGTCCCACGCTAATTTTGACAGTGACTGCTGCGAAGCCGCACACAGGTTACACTGCCTATTTTTGTTTATAAGAAAGAACATTGACTTTGCCAACATGATGGTTTTTATGTTTTAAGGGGACAAGCAATTTTCTTTTCTTTTTTCTTCTCTCAGGTAACACAGCCTGAGTTTCTTATTTGTGAGCTTTATGTTTACACCTGTTCTAACTGTTATATAACTGCCAGGTCAGTTGTACTCTTAAGTGGGATGCGACCAAGTTTTGGAGTTTTAATGAACTGCGTCATGCAGTGGTCACGTTACACAGAAACGCAAGTTTTGGGGTGTGGGGATGGCAGCAATGGGGTGGGTGTGGGTCCAAGCCCGGTTCTAGGCAGGCACATATGAGGGGGCAGTCATAAATGTGAAGGGGGCATCATGCTCCAGCACATTTTTGCCATAGGTAGAGCTGACAAATAAAGGTCACTCACTCACTCACTCGCAGGATGTGGGGAGCTGTGTGAGTGCCCTATAGAGGGTTTCAAAGCACCGTGGTCTCAAATGTGCTCGCCGCTTGTTTTGTTATTGATAACAGTGTTTTCTACATGGAATTGGGTTGTTGTTAGCTGTGTGTCCAACCCCCAACCTAAAGAAATGGATTGCACTTTGTCAGGCCTCTACACTAAGACCTGTCCAACTTGTGTGTCCCACCTGAAGACTAAGCTCCTCCTGGTATAGCTCTTAGGGTAACTGAGGCACACAAACCCCCTGACCACAATAAGGTGGCAATCCCTCAGGGAGGAAAACTGAAAAATAAAAAAAATAAATTTGAACCTAATAATTACAATAACCTCACTATAGCCAGTATTTACCAAAGCTAGTCTTATAAAAAACTTATCAAACTAACAGAACTAACAAACACAACAGGCTAGAGCAGAACATTTTATATTTTTGTTTTGTTTTGTTTTTTGTCATTTTTGTTGTTGTTTTTTGTTGTTTTTTTGTTAGCAATTTAACAGATCTCTCTTCACTCCACTCTCCTTTGAGCTGCTGAAAGCTGCAGGAGTGAAAAGTTAATAAAAGCTTTGTAAAAAAAAAAAAAAAAGCTGTGATTATTAAAAACCAGCGTGCAGAACTAGAGGCTGGGTGGGGCTTTATGTAGGGGTCCGGCACACACAGGGCATTTGTCCTCAGTATGTGACATGCAGCATAAACTCATCTCTCACTGTGCTTGTGTGATTGAAGAAACGTTCGCACTGACAGGCTCACTCTCTATGCTCACACTTTGTTGTTAACTATATATTAAATATCTCACGACACAAGACGCTACGACGAGTTTAACGGAGCTTCACGTTACTGCTGCATTCTGCCTCACTGAGACTGAGAAACCTGACCAGGTTGCATCTTGGCTCATGTGCATACTAAATAGTGATTGGGTGTTTACTGGGGGGAGGGTCTCTGCCGACTGCAGACAGTAACGTTAGATCACACACAGCCGGCACACAGCACGGAGTGGAGTGGAGACAGATGAGAAAACTCTTCTGTTTTGTGCCTTTTTCAGCGGACTTAATTTGTGGGGCAAGACATTTGTTTAAGGGGGCATTGCCCCCTCTTGCCCCTGCGTAGAACCGGCCTCGTGTGGGTCTCTTACTGGGTCGTTTGGTGAGATACTTGGATGACAGTCATGTACATAACTGGATTGTTGCCACAATGATCTTTGATAATGGTTAAATTGACTATTCTGAGCCTGAATGTCCGGGGTTTGAACGTCAATATCAAGAGGGTTAAATGTCAAGAACTGACGCGCCAAGTAAATGCTGATACAAGAATCACATCTGAAACAAGTTCATATCCACCGGATGCAGAATAAACAGTACATGGTGGTTTCCTCCTCCAGTAATGGATCTCAGTCGAAAGGTGATGATTATGTTTAAGAGAAATATATCTGTGAAAATTGAAAGGGCTGGTAATGATAATTCTGGGCGGATAGCATATGTTTGTACGACCATTCATGGTGCAAAGGTTGCATTTATGTCGGTCTATGCACCTGCAGTCTTTGATGATCAGTTTTACCCTAGCCTCTCAGAGGAATAACTAAACCTCGCAGAATATGAATGGGTTTTGGGAGGCGACATGAATGCGGTTTGTAACCTTGATCTGGACAGGTTGGCAAGTTCATTTACACATAATCAGCAGGCGGCTTCCACAGCCTTAAATACAATGATAGATGACTTGAACCGCTTTGATGTTTGGCGATTTCAGAACCCCGGCACTCGAGACTATACCTGTTTTTCTTCATGCCATAAGTCTTTCTTTTTCTTGATTATTTTTTGTTGTCACGTGGTTTGAAGGACTGCACTGCACCTGTTAAGTTTCTCCCTGCCACTCTGGCTGACCACAACTCATTAGTTTTTAGCATTGATCTCAGCTTCAAATCCAAAAAATCTCAGAGATGGCGTTTCAATACCTCTCTTTTAAACGATGCTACATTTGTCTCAGAATTTAGAACCAAATTGTCCGTATTCCTCCAAGATAATAGGGGCTCTGTCGAGGACACCAGATTAGTGTGGATGGCAACAAAAGGCTTCATTTGTGATTTTACAACATCATATGCGTCGCATATGAAAAAGGTTAGGAACCTCAGGATTAAGGAATTGGAAGAAAAATGCCTATGTCTGGAGAGGGCTCTTAAGAGGGATTATTCTGACACAATTAATGACGAGTTGAATATTGTCTCCGGGTCCCGACGGGATCCCACCTGAAGTGCTTTTGCACATCTGGGATCTCCTCGGACTGGTACTCCTGAACTCCATTCAAACCGCGATAGAGAAGGGCGCCTTTCATGAACACACTAATATAGCTTTAATCTCATTGTTACCAAAAAGTGCAAGGACCTGTTACACTGTTCCAATTATAGACCCATATCTCTGAACAATTCAGATCTGAAGATCTACTCCAAACTTCTGGCATTACATCTGGAACATTATATGGATAAGCTTATTCATACGGACCAAATCAGGTTTATGAGGGGCCGCCTCGCTGCAGATAACGCCACGCGCTTATTACATGTGATAGAGGAATCCAAACAGCTTCAAGAGCCGTGTGCTGTCTTGTTACTCAACACTGCCAAAGCTTTTGACAGGGTCGAGTGGCAATATTTATGGGTTGTATTACGCAAATTTAATTTAGGTGAGGACTTTATTAACTTGATACAGGTTCTGTGTGCCAACCCCTCAGCCATGGTTAGCACGAATGGACTGAATTCTAACACCTTTCCAATTTTCCGTGGCACGAGGCAGGGCTGCGGCCTCTAACCGAGTCCTTTCATCCCCTCTCTCGAACCTCTTGCACAACACTTCAGGCAAAACTCAGTCACATCCCCTATCCGAATCAAGCAGACGTCTCATACCCTATCGGCCTTATATATATGACTGATATAGAGAATTCTATCACCTCTCTCTTGGCGGCTATTGAAGATTTTAAACGGCAGTCAGGGTATGAAATTAACTGGACAAAGTCCACTTTGATGTTGCTGAATGACCCAGCCAAAAATGCTAGCCTATCAAGTCCAGTTCCTATCCACCTTATTCCCAGCCCCCATGAGTCCTTGCGTGAAATATGGGCACGACTTCTGGTATGAACCGGAAACCGGCATTTGTTTACATGCTAACTGTTAGCGCTGATCCCCTTTCTACGAGCGTTAGAGATGTAAACCATGTGGGAACACCAGCTGTCACAGCTCAAACGAGACAACATTACAATCCCGCTGCCTACTAATATAGAGGGGTGGGAGGATGACATGAAAAAGTGGCCAAAGATAACGTACAGTCGCATTTTTAGCTACTTTCTTAACTCCGTCGCTTCAGACGGTGAGGCAATGAACAATCTGAAGAGCTCTGAGGGGTATCAGTACCTTAACAGTAATAAGGTTGGTCGCGTTTTGTTAAAAGAGGTGGGACACAGTCTTATTTACCTTAAAGCAGACGTAGAGCCCAGCCAAAGCCTTAAAGTCCCTCATCATCGAGCCTGGGTTTTAGTTTCAACATCAGGTGAAATACAAACAGCAGGATGTTCATGTATTGCAGGTCAAGGCAAATCTTGCAGCCATGCTGCTGCCATCCTTTGGAAGGTAAATGTTGATTGTTCTGGTCGTTTTAATGATAATTTTCATTGCATTTAATGTTGTATGATGCTTTGCTTCATAAAAAACATTGTATGTGTATATATATTTAATTTATTTTCAATTCAGGTTGAGAATGCAGTCAGACAGGGAAAGACAGGGACGTCATGCACTGATGTACAGAGAAAGTGGAATGCAGGCACAAGAAAGAATGCTGAGCTGAAAAGGGTGAAGCACATAAATTTTAAACGTCATAGAGCAGACCATATTCATGAAGGCTCATCGGCATCAACATCACATCCCACAAGTGTGTCATCAGCACAGTGTGTCCCGAAACTTTTCAAGGATCACGAAGAATTTAAAACTTATATCAGTTCTTCTGTGATGGCCCCACTGTATCAGCTGCAGAAGAATGGCTCCCTTCAACAGTGCTACAGATTAGATGTTGATAATGAGTCTTCTCAGAGCCAGTGTGATCTACAGATGCCCCATACAGAGCACAGCACAATGCTGACTTGCAGGAAGTGTCTCAGTTTTTATGAAACCTATGTTCAACTAAGCCCAGCTCAGGTGGAGAAGTTGAGCAAAGAGACCCAAGTGCAGAGTGCATCACGACTATGGCATGATGCAAGGAAGCTGCGACTGACTGCAAGCACGGCAAAGAGAGTGCCTAAACGGAGCACTACTAACCCACAGAAATTCCTCAATGAACACTTACACCCCACCTTCACGGGCAATACTGCCACTAAATATGATAAAGAAAACGAGGACAAAGCCATACAGCTCATGGAGGCTCAAGGGCACACAGTGGAGCGGAGGCTGGGGGTGTGTCCTGACCATCCCTGGTTTGGAGCAAGCCCAGATGGAATTTTGGACTCAACACAGCTCCTAGAGATCAAGTGTCCACTAAAGAGCAGCACATCACTTACAGAGCTACTAAGTCAGCCAACTTGTAACATCAGATGCTTAGAAGATGGGAGGCATCTCATTTTTCCCAATGGGCCACGTGGATACTACCTCCAGGTGGGTAAATTTTGTTAATTATAATGTATGAACTAATGTGAGAGGGTACTTGTCAGCGTCGTTAAAATAAACTCTAAGCCATATTTTACATTTTATTCCTCCAGGTCCAGCTGACAATGATGTGCCTGCGGCTGCAGACCTGCAAGCTGGTTATCTGGACACCATCTGAGCGCCTGGAGTTGGACATTTCATTTGACAAAGCCTTTACAGACATACACATGAAACACCTCCAGAATTTCTACTTTTCACATATGCTTCCAACATTAGTGGATGAATTTGTTGCAAAGAAGGTTCTGCTCTGCCCCAAATATCTGAATCTCTTGAAAATACAGTAAGCACTTAACAGGTGTAATGTGTGTTACAGACAACAAAAGAGCACTGTATGAAGGAAAATAAGACATTTTCAGTTGTTTATTTTTTTGTTACAAGGAAAAGGATGTTTTCAAAACAATATTTTGAAAAAAAAAGAAAAATAATTCACAAATTTCAGTATTAAGGCATAACGGCCAGATGATAGAGGAAGACAAAGAAAAGGCTAATGTTTTTAAAGAGCACCTGCAAAATGTCCATTCATGTCTAGATGACCCTCTATTTGATCCAGAGTGGAAGGAAATTGTAGAGCGACAGGTTATTTTGCCTATCCATCTACCAATAACAAATATAGACACCAACAACCCCCTAATAAAAACCGTCACAATTATAGAGCTTCAAAAACACTTGAAGTGAAAGCCCCTGGTGAAGATCCAATGGACAATAGACTCACCAAAGAATCATCAATAGAATTTCTGGATAAACTTGCAGACCTCTTTACTCTTTGCCTCCATGCCATTTTCTTCCCAAAGCCCTGGAAATCAGCTCTGGTATCAATGATCCCCAAACCAAACAAAGACCCCCGTCTGGCAGCCAGCTACACACCGATTAGCCTCCTGAGCACTGTGGGCAAACTACTGGAGAGAGTGCTGGCTGACAGGCTTCAAAAACATGTTGATGCTCTGGGAGTTTGGGGGTCCACCAGCCAGAAAGGAGAAAAGCACAACTGACAACGTCCTGAGGCTGGCAGAAGATGTTCAAAGGGGTTTTAACAGAAAAATGGTAACAATTGGAGTCTTTTTTTACATTGAAAAAGCGTTTGATAAGATGTGGCATGAAGGACTCATATACTGGCTGCTGGACCATAACCTTAACTTCCCACAGCAGATGGTGGTGCTTTTAAACCGTTTTTAAAGGACAGAGAGATTGGAGTAAGAGAAGGAGCCTCAATCTCCAACAGATTTAGCCCAGATGCCGGTGAAAAATTAAAAGGTAATAAAAAAAAATAAAAAAAAATATGTGTGTATTTGTGTATACATTATATACTTATATATATATATATATATGCTAATGGTGTGTGTGCACTTAACCCTTTCCTACCTTTTCCCCTCTCCTGAATGCTCTCTACGAGCCCCAAGACCTTCTGATCTGATCACACAGGCATAGGCAGGAAAGAAACAAACCCAAGTTTTACCACAAAGTTAGAAGCTCACTATTGTCTAGAATATAACTGGCTGTTGTAGCGTTACAACAGTGTTTCCTGTCAAATTATATTTGATCAAATTTTCTGCACACTTTAGATAACACACTGAAGATTGACAGAACAGGGAGACACTTAATTAGGATTGATTATACCATAAATTAGTTAATATTAAATAGTGCTTCATACACAAGTAGAATCAAATTATAGCTGCCTTACCACTTACGCTATATTTTTATTGGGTTCATGGCAACAAGCTTCATATTCCATTTCACGATGGCCTCGTTTATGTACTCTTTTAACAGTAAATGTATATATCATCAGTTGCCCACATTACCCTCAGAAAATGTACATTTGGATAGAGCAGGCGCCCCATGTACAAGGCTGTTGCCGCAGCGGCCAGGGTTTGATTTTAGCCTGTGGCGCTCTGCTGCCTGTCATTCCCTCACTCTCTCTTCCCCTCTTTCACACTCAGCTTTCCTATTGATTAAAGGCAAAAATGCCCAAAAAATATCTTTAAAAAGAAAAAAAAGAAAATGTACATTTGCCATTTGTCTGATGAAGACATTAAATGGAGCTGTTTACATACTGTAGTTGGGCAGACCTCTCCTGAAGGGCAGTATGCTGTTTCGGTAATCTTTGCCCTTTTCTTCACTTGATTTTGTATGCCCCTGAAGCCATTCTTTGTTAAACTGAACTGAAACAACTCTAACTGTCTTTCCTGCTAAAGAATATGTGAACATCAACCTCATCATAGGGCAATGATTTAAAACTCTACAAGTATCAGCTCTGGGGGTTATGAATGGCAGACATGTAGAGGCTTTGTCAGCCTGTAAAGACTCTGTTGTACTTCCAGTCTGAGTGTGCAGTAACTTGGGTGCCAACTAGATTTGTAATTTCCAATTTGAAAGGGCTTTATGTGTTATGATTACTTAGGATGAAGGAGGATTATCAGGGTATTTCAGTGTGTAAAATAAAAGGTGTGGGTGACAGCGGATAACAGAAAAGATGGAATAAAGAAATTTTGCTTTGAAATGTGTATGTTGTAAGTCAGTTTTGTACCTGCTAACCTGTTTGTGATGCCCCTAGAAATTTTTCACTGTGGTGGCCTGATGGGACCACTGAAAATCACCGGGTCGCACAGCAAAAGCCAGAATGAAAAAATCAGTTTCAAGGATTGATTATGCTGTCTGAGTCTATGGCCAAGTTGAAAACTATGTCAATATGGAAAGATAAGGAATCGCATACTGATAAACTTTGGTTCTTATTTTACAGTTGATATTATAAATTGTCCAATGTGCATAGACTAATACCTGTACAGTTAACATTTTGACTTCTATGACAGTCCTGTTTTGATGTGTTATGTATTACACATGTATTTACATGTTAGGGGATTGATCGTTTCCTAAAATAGATCCTAAAAAAGACAAATACAGAGAGCTTTAATTTGAGACAGTACATTTACTCTTAACAAGCCTTTCTTAATTTCAGGGGATAGTCATTGGCACTAACCCAGCCATAACCCATTTCTCTTCAGATATCTGAAGCTGATTATTCAAGACCCCAAGTTGAAAGCTGGGTAAGATCAAGACCTTTATTTTATGACAATCAGACAGATGCTCCTCTATTTATTTCCAAATCTGTACAAGGCCACACTCTCCTTTGGAAACTCTGTTGCTTACTCTTGGTCAACTGCAGAAACATTTTGGGGACAGGAACTTTCAGGATATGTTCCTGGTACCTCTTAAGACATCGCTTGCAAGGTTTATGATGATTGACCAACAGGTTGTGGAGTTATGTGCTGAGCCCCGCCCCCTCCAGTGTTCATTGGTCAATATCTTCAAAAAGCAATGAGATACCAATCAATCAATCAATCAATCAATCAATCAATCAATCAATTGTATATATAAAGCCCAGTATCACAAATTACAATTTGCCTCACAGCCCTTTACAGCATATGACATCCCTCTGTCCTTAGGACCCTCACAGCGGATCAGGAAAAACTCCCCCAAAAAACCCTTTAATGGAGGGAAAAAATGGTAGAAACCTCAGGAAGAGGGACTGAGGAGGGATCCCTCTTCCAGGATGGACAGACGTGAAATAGATGTCGTACAGAATAGATCAACATGATAAATGAACAGTAATCCGTATGACACAATGAGACAGAAAGAGAGACAGAGACAGAGAGAGATGCAGGACAGACGGTAATGACAGTAGCTTATAATAATATTAATTAAAGTTATAATATTATACTTTTAATTATGGCTATTGTGGTACAATATGTTGAAAGTATATATCAATATCTGATAGTATACATATGTGACAATAATCATATGTGTATAATAACAGTAGAAATATGACTAATGATAACAGCAGCAGGAGGCATCTGGCAGGACCACAGCAGCAGCACAACCACACACGTCACACTATCCAGGCACTGCTAACATATAAGTTAACCTACAAGACAGTGGAGCACAAAGGCTCCGGAGAAGAAGCCGAGCTAGTGACATGCAGTACAGCCGAGTTAGCGAGTGTTAGCAAAGGAGAGAGAAGGAGAGAAGGTGCTCACTGTATTATAGGAGGCCTACGTCAGCCTAACTAGGGGCTGGTACAAGGCAAGCCTGAGCCAGCCCTAACTATAAGCTTTATCAAAAAGGATAGTCTTAAGTCTAGTCTTAAATGTGGTGTCTTCCCCTCGGACCACAACAGGAAGATGATTCCACAGGAGAGGAGCCTGATAGCTGAAGGCTCTGGCTCCTGATCTACTTTTGGAGACTTTTGGGACCACGAGTAACCCTGCATTCTCAGAGTGCAGTGTTCTGGTGGGATAATATGGCATTATGAATTCTCTAAGATATGATGGAGCCTGACCATTTAAAGCTTTGTACATTAGGAGAAGGATTTCAAATTCAATTCTGGATTTTACAAGGAGCCAGTACAGAGAAGCTAAAACAGGAGAAATATGATCTTGTTTCTTAGTTCCTGTAAGTACACGTGCTGCTGCGTTCTGAATTAGCTGGAGAGTTTGTAAAGAATTATTAGAGCTACCTGATAATAGGGAGTTACAGTAATCCAGCCTAGAGGTAACAAAAGCTTAGATCAATATTTCTGCATCTTTTCGGGTGAGGATAGGCCTAATTTTCACAATATTACGCAGATGAAAAAAGCAGTCCATGAGGTTTGTTTTAAATGGGAATCAAAAGACAAATCGTGGTCAAATATTACTCTGAGGCTTTTTATGGTAGTGCTAGAGGCCAGTGCAATGCCATCCAGAGAAACATATCATCAGATAATGGAAATTTACAGAGTGATTTCTAATAATGTTACCTAAGGGAAGCATATATAGAGTGACTAGGATTGGTCCAAGCACAGAACCTTGTGGAACTCCAAAACAAACTTTAGTACATAGAGATGATTCATCATTAACATGAACAAACTGAAAACGATAAGATTTAAACCAGCTCAGTGCAGAACCTTTTAGGCCAATTAAGTGTTCCAGTCTCTGTAGCAGAATTTGATGGTCAATTGTGTCAAACGCTGCACTAAGATCTAATAAAAAAGTACAGAGACGAGTCCTTTGTCTGAAGCAATCAGAAGATCATTTGTAATTTTAACTAGTGCTGTCTCAGTGCTATGATGCACTCTAAATCCTGACTGAAATTCCTCAAATAAATTATTATCATGGAGAAAATCACACAGCTGGTCTGCGACTACTTTCTCAAGGATCTTTGAAAGAAAGGGAAGATTAGATATTGGTCTATAGTTGGCTAACACCTCAGGATCCAAGGTGGACTTTTTCAGAAGAGTTTTAATTACAGCTACCTTAAAAGACTGTGGTACATAGTGGGGATGTAACGACGTGGAAAATTTGATATCTCGATGACAGTGGCCAAATTATCACGGTAAACGATAATATCGCGATATTTTTTTTTTAAGCGCTGTAAAATGTCCAAAAAATAGATATACTGAAATAACTTCACTAAATCTTGTAACTTCCTTATCATACTAAAATGTTAACAGCCAAAATCTTATATTAAAAAGAAACTTTCACATTAAAGGGACAAGGGATTGGCACAGCAACAGAAAATTTTATTTTAAATGAACAAAATATATAAACAAATTACAGGAACAAAGCTTATTTGTCTGGTGCATTTTAACAGTCAGCAAAAGATGTAAACACTTCATATATTATTTATTTATTAGCAGGGACGAAAAATATATATAAAACAAAACAATGCAAGAGTAGAACAAAAATCATACAATATATAGAATGGACATCACAAATGTGCAGGAGAAACCAAAAAACCCTAAGGGCAATGGTCATCATTACACAGAATAAAGTGTGCATGTGATTGAGAGCCTGTATGAGAAAAGTAGTGCATGTTCTCGTGTGTGTGTGTGTTAGGGTCAAGACTGTGAG
Source organism: Epinephelus awoara (assembly GCA_035609425.1). Classification (NCBI taxonomy): domain Eukaryota; kingdom Metazoa; phylum Chordata; class Actinopteri; order Perciformes; family Serranidae; genus Epinephelus; species Epinephelus awoara. The sequence continues at coordinate 41,185,807 of CM069301.1, read as the reverse complement.
TAGTGAATTTAATTAACCTTGTAAAACCAAAAGCCCCCATTAAGGCTCTCAGTGAAAGGTTAACGCGGCAGCGTTTTATGTTGTTTCCTTGAGCTTATGTCGAAAAAACATAACTGGCCATCTATATTGATTCTAGCTCGCCATACAATAACCATAATCATAGTGATTCAATCATAGTTGATCTCAATTAGCGTTACGTTACGTCGGTTTATGCTCTGTCGGCTCCACTCAGTGTTTTCAGCTCCGTTTCGTTTTGAAAACGTAGCAACATAGCTGCTAATATGGCTATTAGCTACTCAGCTAGTATTAGCTCCTAAGTGTCTTAAACGAAAAGGGAAAACCTAGTCGCCATGTAGGAGGACCGATACGGCTCAAATGTCCCGTATACGTCGAGAGTTACACATTATGACAATCTTAGTAAAACCATCCCTCACACAATAACTGATGTTTACATGGCATAACTTGCATTGGCTGTAAAGCTGTGGATCATGGTCATGGAGATAATCCAGCAGATTTGTAGTATTGCTACCCTTCGCAGCAACTTTCTCTCTGCATGTTCTGCACACAGGATAGTTGTCCTCCACCAGCTGTCCCTCGGCATTCTTCAGAAACCCAAAGTACGCCCAGACCTCAGACTTTGTGCGTTTAGTTGGGGGGGAAATGCCCTGAGTGCCGCTATCACCACCTTCCGCCATGTTTTCATTCTTTATGTTGTTGACACAAGCTACGCATTCACTCAGCGCCTGCATCTGCACCTTGAATGAAGCTGTTATTACATATCCTTATAATCCACCACGATAATGCAATTAATTTAAACATAAACTTTAATTCTTACCGTGTAAAAATTAACCGAGATGTACCATAATAACGGTAATCGTTACATCCCTAGTACATAGCCTGTTAATAAAAATATATTGATCATGTCTAATGTAGGGAACATAAATTAGGAGTCACACGGAGGCACCAATTATGTAGGGAACATAAATTAGGGCGTCACATGGAGGCACAAATTATGTAGGGATCAACATTTCTAGGCGTCACATAGAGGCAACAGTTATGTTGGGAACAACTATATTAGGCCTCACCAAGGGGACACCATTAATGTTGTAAATTGGCTATCTGAAATAATTAATAATTATTAATAATAATAATTAATAATTATGTTAAATAATGTGACTTAATTAACATTAAATCACCTTGCCAGTTCAAGATATCAGTCTCATAAAATACGCTTAACAATAAATTTGGAATTTTGATTAATAATTAAATTAATGACAACAACCAAAATTAACAGTAAAGCCTGAAGGATTTCAGAGTTCTTGAAGCAGCAGAGGTTGACTATTCATTCACCCTTGTGCAACATTAAACTGACAGCAGGTATGATTCCAAAATGGTATTTTGGACAAACACACTAATTCTAACAAACTATATACAATCTTGGTGTGTCTGTGTGTGTGTGTGTGTGTGTGTGTGAGTGAGTGAGTGAGTGAGTGCAGGGGCGTCTCTAGGATTTTGATACATCCGGGGCTTAGCCCAGAAGAGTTAAGCAGATGTGCGCGCAGAGCACACGCCGAAATTTTTAGACATAGAAACATTCTCCACATACCCTACAGGTACCTGCTCTTCTGGACTGAATTGAATTAAGACATTTCATGGTTACCAGTTAATACCAAATAGGCTAGCAATTTTCACAAACTTCCCTCAATAGCCCAGGCACAAAAATGCCCCATTCATCATGTTGAACATACCAACAGCAACCATTCAGCAACAGTAAACATCTAGTCATGTTCAGTATTTACATTGTTTTACTTTGTACATTTAATGCTCTTTACATACTCATATGTATTTATTCTTTAACATTCTTTAACATAACATACTCTTTAACATAATATTTGTATCTCTTACAGGTCTCAGGTTAGGTCTCTGCTTTAACTGTTCTTAACTCTACCTATTGTCTTTGCTTCTTGTACTTAACTTTTATTAATGTACTCTTTACATCTTTTTTCCTTGTTCATTTGTCTTTAGTTTAACTTCAAACATTTGTCTTGTACAGTATATCTGTCTTAACTTGCACTCTACACTTGACTTTACATCTTGTTTTTCTTTTTCTTTCTTCAGTCATCATGTACAATTAGGTCTCTGCATTAACTCTTACTCTACACCTTACAGACAGATGCTAATAATAACAGATCGTTTTTTCCCATGTAATATCAACTAGCTGCTAGCTAGCTAACATTAGCTACTTCCCTCTAGTAGTTCCAGCTGCAACACTCTTTTCGAAATTATATATTTTTACATAATTTCTATTCCCATTACATCTTTGATTGCTGACCACCTTTGGGGGGAAAAACATGGAAATCTTTTTTTGTGACATCCCAAAGACAGCTGAACAGCTTGCTGTTGTCAAGCCTGCCTGTTGTCAAGTGCGCCTGCTGCCTGACGCTGCTGTTTTGGGTGAATGACGTCACGTGCGACCTGGAGGTGTTAACCACTTGTGTGCCAAAGCCAAAGTAGTGGATTTTAAAAAAAATAAAATAAAATAATTGTCACTCAAACCTGTCCAAAAACACTGTTTTATCGAAGCATCAACATAAGATAACCGTAGTTTGAGGATGTGATCTTAAAAATATATATATATATATATATATATTTTTTTTTTTTTTTTTTTTTTTTTTAAATTAATATTCATATTCAGGGCTAATTAAAAAGCATCCGGGGCTTTAGCCCCGAATGTTTTGGCCTAGGGACGCCACTGAGTGAGTGAGTGAGTGAGTGAGTGAGTGAGTGAGTGAGCGAGAGAGAGAGAGAGAGAGAGAGAGACAGAGAGAGACAGAGAGAGAGGGGCAGGTGTGGTGATCAAAGGGCCGTTTGGCCTACTAAACAAAATGGCTGAAAACAAATCAAAGCTGGCTTCAGATTGGGGGAGGTCTTGTCTGACTGTGTGGTCAGGGCAAAGACAAAGCAGGAAAAGCGGGTATTTAGCTCTGTTGAAAGCCTATTTGTCAGTGAGTATGTAAATGTGATGTGTGTTGCAAACTAGAGCATGAATCGGGAGTGGATTTTCACTCCCGTTCCCTCCCGCTCCCAGAGAAAAATTCCCAATCCCGGGCCAGAGTCAAAAAGTAAATCCCATCCCGTCCCACTCCTGTAAAATGACTCCCGATCCCATCCCGCTCCCAGTCAAAATTACTCCCACTCCCATCCCACTCCCGTTTTTTTCTTTTTTTACTTACACCTTTAAGTTGGTCATTAGGAAAGTCGATGGATTGTTCTTTTTAGATTACCGTGTTACATGCAGTTTAAAATCAAATTATGACACCATGAACAGTTATCTGTTAAAAAATATAAAATGAGGAATATACTGTATGTTGCCATAATCCATTTCAAACAAAAGCCCAACACAAATATCTCATTGCCTGTCGTCCTGATTGATTCTTGGATGAATAAACCCAAACATTTTTCAAAAATGATGCATTTTATTTAAGAACTTGTTTTCTTTTAAACAATATTTAAAGGTTTAACCTTTAAGGTACAGTAGTAGGCTTGCACTGACTGCACACAAGTAAACGTCCTCAATGGACGTCAAATGGACATGGACAATATAACAAATAAACTTGGCATATTAGCCTCTCCAGAAACTTCGGCCTAAGTCATGCCTTTAAATTCACATACTTGAGTTTGGTGTAAACATAAATAAAAAAAAGTGCATATAGGTAAAACCAAGCCATTTATTGCTATTTTTTGTCCGCCTGGCCCCTCTGTCTATTAATGCATGTATAATCTCAACCCTTTCATGCACAGTCAAGTAATGAACATCTTTTTTTTCAGGACAACCTGGGCAATAATAATATGTATGCTAAAATGATGCCACATGAATGGATCAATAGTTATATGAGTATAAAAACAAAAGAAAAAGCAAAACGGAAATTGAATGTCACAGAATTTAATTCAAAAAAGACACAGATCAACAATGTACGAGCTCTTTCATTTTCAAATATGTTTCTCTCAGGCCTTGGCTATCAGGAGAAAAAGATCCCAACATTCTAACACAAACACAACAAAAAATATTTACATTTTTACATTTTTTCTCCACTCGTTTTTTTCCCTCACTTCCTCAGTCACTTGTGCCACTCCTTGAAACAGTTTCTGTCTGGAACAAGACAGAGGGCTACATCACACATCAAAAGTTGTTAGTAAATGTTTATTTATCTTTGTTTTGGCCATGGGAGATTATTATTCCTTTGTTTTCGATACTGGAAGATAACTATTTCACCTCACGCTGATCTTTGGCTGCTGGGATTGGATGTCACCGTCATAAAAACAAAAGAAGAAGAAATCTGAGCATCTCATTGGTCAAGAGACCGACCGGAAGTCATAATTTACACGTTTTTATCACAAAATGTAATGAATAATGAACTTATCACGGAGTTATCACGGTGGAATTCACATGCGAAGTTCCCGGAAAAAACGACGCACTTAACAGCTGGATTGAAAACCTTCTCGAAAGGCTAGAATTGCCCCGAGCTCACCATAGATCGCCCAAAGAGTATGCTTATGATAGCAATTTTCCCCATTAAGTTTTGTTGTGTGGTTCCCGAGATATTCTGCAAAGTACCGACGCTGTCGCGTGGGAGCGCCCGCGCACCCGTGGAGTTAGAAGGGTTAAAGTGGTTATTGCGCACTTTTCTCTGTAGCTCACTCTTTATATCTTCATCTCCTCCACCCCTCGCCATGTTGTTGTGTGTTCGTCTGTCTTCAGTCCACTCTCCGCTGCTTTAAGTTCCGGTAGTAGCAGGAAGTCGAACTGTTGGGATATTGGAATGTGTATTTCTTTTGACGTGCCAACGCAAGTCAAGATAGTGTTGGCCCACGAAAATAAAACTACAAAAATGGACGCTTCGGTCCTCTAGGTTGTTTAACACGGGTGAAAATCATCATCTATTTATGTGTTCCCGATCCCGCCCGCTCCCGTTGATTATTATTCCCGTACCGTCCCAATCACGGAGTAAATAAAATTTTGACTCCCATCCCGCGGGAGTCCCGCGGGAGTCCCGTGATCCGCGGGATTTCCCGAAATAATTCATGCTCTATTGCAAACAGTCTGGATTAGTGCAGATATTGTTTAGTTGTGTGCAAGAATCTGTTTGTGAACAGCATTCGCTTGGCTTTGGCGAAACCAACTAACCAATGACCTAACTGCAAACAATCACAACAATAACTCAATGCCAGCACTAAATCATATACAACAAGTTAAACAGTCTTGCTTAGCCTATAAAGCTGTGATAAAGCTATGCCCAGTTGTTACGTTACCAATCCTTGAATGGATGGAAGAAAAGAGTCACTTGGTGGTGTGCTGCTTTTGATAGCTGGCAGAAGAAGGCTGGAAAGAGCTGCGGTTCCAGATGAAGTTTTCTTGTGTCCTTGTTCCAAAGGTTCTTCACTCAGGGTCTTTGGAGAGTTGGACGCTGTGTGCTAACTCACTTAGTTCTCCTGCTGTTGGAAGGTTGTTGCAAACCTTGTGCTTGCAAATCTAGCTTCTCTGGTTCAGGTTTGCCTCTGCCTTGAGCGTGGGCAAGTCGTGGTCCAGGTAAAAGAGAGTCTGTGTGCAATTGTCCTCCCTTAAGTGGTTTGGGGCAATGGCCTCTGGGTTGGTCAGAGGTTGTGTGAGCTGCTTGGCATCTCACGAACAAGAGAGCATCTGGGCTGTTCCAGGCCCAGCAGAAAAGAGATGTGAGTTGTTCAGCATCTCCAAAGTAAGAGAAAAACTTTCTGAAGGGAGCAGACCTTCTACAGATGCCTGTGACATCACAGAGTCACATGCCACTGTAAAAGTCCTGTCCAATCAAGTTTTGAGACTTGTGTCTCATTGAGGTGTGAGGTGGCACATCCTGCAGATGGGTTTCAAATAGCTCTCTTTGTTTGAAGAACAAAGAGCATGCAGGGAAGAAAAGCCTCACATGTCGAGTTTAAATTTTAACAAATGACAAATCATCTGTGGTCCTGTGAATCCCAACACTAATATGTAAGTGTTAACTAAAGGTAAGACTTCCTTAAGTAGCCTAGTTGGGATGGGGTCTAAGAGACATGTTGATTTAGATGACGGTGAAGAGAAATCGGGGAGAAGCGATCTAAATATATGAAATAAAAACAGGAGGACTGTCCTGATAGTAAATTGAAAGTTTCAAAAAGTGTTCAAAAATGCAGTCCAAACTGAAAAGTCCAAGGCACTCCGTGGAAATATTAAAAGTCCTTTATTTAAACACAGGGATATCTACGCGTTTCGACTACACGAGTCTTCATCAGGATATGAACCAGTCGAATTACGAACAGGTGTTTAGATCACATCAGGAATGTGTGAAATGATCATGTGACTGGATCATGTGACAAATCAATCAGCCTATGCTTAGAACAAAAAGAAGATAAATAAAAAGACATATAAGTGACGACAGTTGCATGACTGTGTGAATCACAGCAGTCGTCAGAATAGTGAAAAATACAAATACACAATTTATACATGTGTGACTGTCAGATTTCAACAGCAGTGGATAGCAGGACATTTATACTATAACAATAGAAATACTATGCAAAAATGTGTAAACAACAGCATCTAAGGAACCCGTGTCCAGCCGTTCAGAGCACAACCAAAAGTAGAGACAGGCAGGAGTAGCACAGCAACAACGTTAAAACATCATAAAAACAGAGTGTATATAGATAACTATCATGAGACAGTCAGCACACTACATGTGTAGAAGGCAATTGGTGCGTCAAAAACAATATACACAAAATATACTCAGTGCCGATAAGGCTGTCTACAATAAGCTGAAGGGCAAAGAGTCTAAATTTAGGGAGACTAAATGACAGTGGTACTGTAAACTCAAAATAATGAAAATATTTAGACTGAATATTTTATAATAAAGACTACAGTGACTGAATGATCCGTGTGACCCTGTAAATAAACAAATAGTTCCTGTCACTTTAAATAAACACCTGTAACAAAAAACAATTAATACAAGAAATATTACAAGAAGGGAGAAAAATCTATCTCTTTATTGAGACCAGGATGAGCAGTGGCCTTCAATGTGTAAATCCAAAAGGTCTCACGCTGTAGGAGGCGCTTCAGTCTGTCCCCTCCTCTCAGGCTACTGGGGACTACCTCAATGGCCATGCACTTTAAAGTGTCAGGGCTGGTGTGACCAGCAGTTTTGATATTGTTGGGCCATGGGGTAGTTTGGGTTTTGAGTTGGTATGGCGTATTTGTGTTTAGCCAGTCTTTCTTTGAGCTTTCTTTTTTGCGTCCAACATAGAAGCAACCACATTCACACTCCAGTCGGTAGACAACATGAGTTGTGTTACAATTAGCAAAACTATGGCAATGAAATGTCTTTTGACTGGAAACGTCAAAGAAGGCATTGTCTCATTTTATATTGTGGCAGTGTCTGCATGCCCCACACTTAAAATTGCCTTTAGGTTGGGGGAACCAGGACTTTGGTTTGGAGACAGAAAGGTGACTCCTGACCAAGGAGTCCTTCAGAGTAGGGGCCCTTCTGAAGCAGAAGCCCGGAGATTCACTGAAGGTGGAGCGGAGGGTGTCATCACTCAGCAGAATGTCCCAATTTTTGTTAACAATGTTTTTAATTTGGTGTGCCATGGTGCCGTATTGAATAATAATAATAATAATAATAATCTTTATTGTCCCCGAGGGGAAATTTGGTTTCACGGCCTTAATGACCTTGTTGTTCATATCAACAAGAGTGGGTATAGGAAGTCCGATAATCTTGGAAGCAATACGGGTGATACTGTACAGTTTGTTTCTGTTAGGCACGGACAGTAGAGTGAAGTAACATGCTGAGCAGTACAACAAAACAGGTTGGATAATGCTTTTGTACAATAATAACAAGAGGTGAGGAGCAACAGATAATGATCTTAGCTTACGGATAACATGAAGTCGTTGCTGAAAACGTTTATGGATAGATGTGTGTGTGAAGGGTGCAAAAGATCTTAGGAGGCTGTTGTTTTTTCTCAGGTCTTTTGTTTTATAAATAAATAACTTGGGTATGATGTCTTTACTTTGTAGTTATGTATGATCTGGAATGCAGACAGCAGACTCAGGCTATTACACAGAAAAAATAATGTAGAAACACGGTTGACAGTTTCATAGATATGAGTTTGGCATTTAGGAAATTCAGTTCAGTGTGGTTTCTGGAGCGAAGTGAGCGCTGCAGACCCGGTGACTGACCCTCCTCAGTTCTTCCATAGGAATATTCGGATCTATTTTCAGGACAACAAGCCAGAGCTTTAGTAACTCCAGGTTTTTCAAAGGAAGCCTGTGGAATGTGAACTTGTTTGTACCCGTGTAGCTCCTAGCCTAGCGCCGGCTGGACTGCGCTCCTGCGGCGCACGTCTATGACGTCATCAAAAGTTACCCATCCTTGTAAAGCCCCGGATGACCATAAGAAGGAAGTTGAGCTGACATGGTGATAACACTGGCCATTCATTTATAAAATGTATGTGAAATGAGCGAGTTTCGCAGCAGATAATGTCTAATTTAGGCTTTGATGTCTGGCCCCGTCCGCTTCTATGGCATGAGAGAAAACGCCGTCGGATGGATCTAAATTGCTCGAAAACGGCTCTGAGCTCCACCAAAATTGTCTGGGTGAGTCTACGAGCGTATTTATTCCTAAAAATAAGGCCCAGGTGTCAAAAAACCGAACTTAGCCTTTAAGTGTGGGGCATGCAGACACTGCCACAATATAAAAAGAGACGATGCCTTCTTTGACGTTTCCAGTCAAAAGACATTTCATTGCCATCACATGTATAAATTGTGTATTTGTATTTTTCACTATTCTGACGACTGCTGTGATTCACACAGTCATGCAACTGTCGTCACTTATACGTCTTTTTATTTATCGTCTTTTTGTTCTCAGCATAGGCTGATTGATTTGTCACATGATCCAGTCACATGATCATTTCACACATTCCTGATGTGATCTAAACACCTGTTCGTAATTCGACTGGTTCATATCCTGATGAAGACTCGTGTAGTCGAAACGCGTAGATATCCCTGTGTTTAAATAAAGGACTTTTAATATTTCCATGGAGTGCCTCGGACTTTTCAGTTTGGACTGCATTTTTGAACACTTTTTGAAACTTTCAATTTACTATCAGGACAGTCCTCCTGTTTTATTTCATTAAATTCATTCCCTGTCTTTGAAGAGCACCTGAGCGACTTTTTGTCTCCTGACAATCTTGACCCAGTGCAGCACTCACTATTTTTCTTTTTTTCCGATCTAAATATATGTTGTGTTTGAGGGCAGATTGGTTCCGTTTGAGAGCAGGAGGTCATGAATTTTGCCTCTAATAGTTAGAATTTTGTCAATAAAAAAGCTCATAAAATCTTTACTGCTAAGGGCTAAAGGAATACAAGGCTGAATAGAGCTGTGACTCTCATTCAGCCTGGCTACAGTGTTGAAAAGAAATCTAGGGTTGTTCCTATTTTGTTCTATTAATGCTGAGTAATAGTTTGTTCTGGCATTGCGGAGTCTTCCTAGACTAATTAATTCTCCTGTTTTGTCTTTCTGTCACAGAGGAGGTTTTAATTTTAATGAGGCTGTTATGCACAACTCCTCTTTGTTTAATTTTAGAATTAGATAATTTAGGTGGTCGGGGGACAGACACCGTTTGTATAAAACTATGGGTGGGTAACTGCACTCGAAGCTCAGAGAAGCGTGTTAGACTACGACTCTGATCCCTGGTCTCAACTCTGGGTTGTCAAGGTCTTGAATTACTCATAAACATGGCCAGGTTTCTAGATATGAGAGCAGCTCCATCCAAAGTGGGATGAGTGCCGTCTCTTCTAATCAGACCAGGTTTTCCCCAGAAAGTTTGCCAATTAGCCTATCTACAAAGCCCACATCTTTTGCTGGACACCACCTGGACAGCCAGCGATGAAATGATGACATGCAGCTAAACATCTCATCAGTGGTCAGATTTGGAAGGGGTCCAGAGAAAACTACGGAATCCAACGTAGTTTTTACATGTGCACACACCTACGCAACGTTATTTTTTGTGACCTCCGTTTGGCATAACTGGGTGTCATTACCTCCGACGTGAGTAACAACCTTACTAAATCTACATTTAGCCTTAGCCAGTTGTTTCAAATTTGACTCAATGTCGCCCGCTCTGGCCCCAGGGATACATTTGACTATGGCCGCTGATGTTGCTCACCTCACGTTTCTCAGAATAGAGCTGCCAATGACCAGAGTTTTCTCCTCAGCTGGCATGTCGCTGTGTGGGGAGAAACAGTTGGAAGCGTCAGCAGGCTGGTGGTTAACCTTGGGCTTCAGCTTAGTACTACACTTCTCTCTGACAGTTACCTAACCTCCTGACTGCACAGGAGTTGCAGGAGAACCACTAGTAGAAGCTATGCTATGTGGCTCCGCACGGCCTACAGGGGGCTGGCTAACCACCGCAGCTACTGGGGGATTTTCCATGGTGCGGAGCCTCGCTTCCAGTTCACTAAGCCTTGCTTCCAATGCAGCAAATAAACTACATTTATTACATGAACCACTGTGGCTAAAGTTGGCAAAGGTAAACATCTGGCACACCGAGCAAGAGAGAGCAGGAGAAGTAGAGTGCTAAGCTAACGTAGCTAACAAGGCTAATAGCGTGTAAACAGAAACTAGGATTGGCAAGACAGTCACTGAAAAAGAGGAGAGCTATGAGTTCTTAAATGGAACTAGTGTGGGTCTAGCAGTTGAAGTGAGGAAAATCAGAAAACTAGCTGGTAAGAGTTCACTAGAGCAGCACAGAGATGCTCTCACAGAAACACTGGAAATGACACAACACGCTTATCGCAGTACATCAGCAAGTGGTGGTGATAAAATTCTAAAAAAAAAAAGAAAAAATCACCTTATACTGATTTCAGGTATATTGTCAAATATTTTGGTCACATTTGGTTAAAAATGAGATGAAATAGAAAATGTTGTGCATTAGAGATGCGTGGGTCAGGTGATAAAAATGAACAATCAATTAATGGCGGATGGGTTATGGGCGGGTGAAAATAATAGTCTAATAATAACTTATTTAAATCGCACCCTTTAAAAACAAAGTTTACAAATTGCTGTGACAAATATTAATGAGGGGAAAATGTATTGCATGCTCTAAAATGTGAACAACACATTTTAATATTTATATTTAGTAAGGCACGATCTGGCCGGCGGCCAGACTCTCATTGAGCCTAATTGAGGACCCCTGTGTATGGACCAGAACACCAGAGCATGATGGAGGGCGTGAAGGCAGTCATGTGGAATGGTTTATTTAACACAGTGATCCCCGCAGCAGCAGAAATGAGTGTCTCCTCATTAAGAGTGCCAATGTGCGCCTTTACGCACAGAGTAACGGCGCCGTTTTATTGATTATTTTAATGTCAGTCAGCTGACGGGATCGGCCAGGATCTAATCTTTCCTGATAATATAAACATGCGGGTGCGGGTGGATGCGGGTCTGTAATTATAGAAAATTAATTTGCTCAGATGGGTGGCGGATGGATGATTGATGGATATATGCGGATTCGGGTGCCGTCAGAGCCCATCCGCGCATCACTATTGTGCATACAGTACAAATTACAACAAGATAATGAATATCAATGTGAGCTAACTGTTAAATTGAAATAGAAATTGAAATATAGATGTTTATTAAGATTGCATATTCTTAAAAATACAGAGCGGCAGACTTAGTTTTGTCAGTGGATGTGCTAAAAAAAAGCAGCTCTGTAGGACACACTGCTGATTTATTATGATTTTTTGAAGTATGGAATGTGAAATGTCTAGAAATTTAGACGAAATGTAATAAGCCACGCCACCATTAAGCAATCATTTTCAAATATTGTGCATTGACTGAGACATTACCCGAGATGATGCAAACCAAATTTCGTACAAATATCTCTTGCTGATTATGAGATGTCAACTTTTTGCATGTGTAGTGCCCCCTACCGGTCAATTTGAATCAAACTTTCAGGGGATAATTCAGTAACTTATGTAGACATTTCCTACAAGTTTTGTGATGAATGGCTCAAGGGTTTAGGACTAAAATCCACTTATGTGCTGAGCAATGCCCCATCTTTAGTTCATTGCTCAATATCATCAAAACGCAATGATATACTGTATCAAAAAAGCCTCTGCTAAATTCTGATGAGCTTTATCCCATGAAGATCCACAGAACTTTGGTATAAATCAGACCTACACCATAGGAGATGTCAAACAAGTGTTTTTTTGTTTGTTTTTTTAAATAAATATGGCAGACAATCTAGTCAGGCAGACCTTGAGGGTTCTTAAAGCTCGCATAGAACCCAATTAACCTGAAAGTGTGTGTCGAGTTTCAAGTCAATCTGACATTCGGTGCAAGGGTGGTGGCTTTTCAAAACAGATTTCTTCTACCTTAATTATACCGCCCTCATCTGGCCTATTGGCATTATATTTCTTGAGCACCATTTGCCCACAACCTTCAATCACTGGTGAAAAGTTCATGTCTCTATGATGCACCATCTCACAGAAAGTTTCTGAACAATAATAATAATAATAATAATAATGATAATTAAAGCTGCAAACAGCTTTGATCGGGCCCTCGCTCTCCCGCACCACTTCGGGGGCCAGCAGCAGTTACCATGGTGTTGGTATTTATCGATATAAAAATATGGCATTTCCTGTTTCCACAAGGGGGCGCTATGAGTTAGAGTGAGTATGAGAATAGGAGGCATGCAGGGTGGGGCTCTTGTCATGTACAGAAATTTTGAAGCAGTTAGGATGAAGTATGTGGGAGAGAGTTGCTTGAATATGCATGGCAATGCATCAAATATGGCAGCGCCATAGCAGGCCACGCCTCTTGACATACAGAAAAACTTTTAATACATTTTGATAAGCATGGTCTCAGGATGATCTGTACTAAATCTGATGATGACTGGACAAAATCTGTTGGAGGAGTTCATTAAAATACAACATGTGGAAATCACGCCAAAATGACAAGTCAAAATCAAATTGGCCGACTTCCTGTTTGGAATAGACCATTGGTGCCAGAGACTTTTATGTGCGTCTGGAAAACATGTATGTGTACCAATTTTCATGTTCCAACTCCAAAAAAAACCCTATGGGGAGGGGTTTTTGAAAATTTCAAGGGGGCGCTATAGAGGCATTTTGTCCCCCCCATGATCGACGCCCCTATCAGATGTAAGAGCTCACCATTCTTGACCTGTGTATCAATTTTCATGAGGAGATGAGGTCGCTGAAGCCATCAAAAAGCCAAACGTATTTAGTGGCGAGGGATCGATAGTCACCATGCCGCCACATGGACATCATTACACATAGCTTCACAGTGTTCATAAGGTAGCTTCACCAACTTGTTCTGCATGCATTAGAAGTGAAATGAAGTTGATGCAGTCAAGTTTGTGTCATTAGTACATGTTAAAGTAAAAACTGGTCACTTCCTGTCACCACCGGGGGACAATATGAGTAAGGTGGGATATTAACATATCTGGCTGTTCGGGGCGGAGCCATCATCATGTTCAGCAAGTTTGAAGCTGCTGAGATCAATTATGTGGGCAGGAGAGCCATTCGAAATTAGATGGCAAGAAATCGAAAAGTTAGGAGGAGGTCGTTCAAATTTAACTTGTGGAAATCGCCGTAACAAAAAAACAAAACAAAATGGTTGATTTCCTGTTGGGAATTTACCACGACGTTAAGAGACTTTTTTGTGTGTCTGGGTATTATACATGCGTGAGGGGTTTTTGAAAATTTGTAGGGGGGGCTATTTCGGCATTTTGCGTCGACCATGTGCAACCACCCAAAAATATCAAATTTTGGATGTGGCCGGACGAATGTGGAAAGTTAGAAGCATTTTGAAATTTGGGAATGGGTGAAATTGGGGCACAAAGTCAGGTAAAGAATAATAATAATAATAAACAGCGCGATTTCAATAGGGTCCTAATTAAAGCTGCAAGCAGCAATGAACGGGCCCTCGCACCTTCACAAAACTTGAGGGGGCTGGCATGACGCCTTCTGACACATCAGTTCATTTCTGTCAAAGTTACACATCACATACAGGAGTGACTTGGCATAACCTTCATACAGTGCTGGAATGACATATTTTACATTTTGTATCACTTCCTCTTTCCACTAGAGGGAGTTCGAGAGCGCACTAATTATAAAACATGTTTTTATACATCAAATATACACCACACCATTAAATTTTCAGATAAATCAAAAGATAAGTGTTTGATGAGACCTACTTCCTGTCGCCACTAGGTGGCACTATGAGTATCAGGAAATATGGTCATATAAATGTTTTCAGGGCAGGACTAATATGATTCATCTTAAGTTTGATGGAGATCAGACCATTTACACCAATGTTATAGCAATTTCCTGTTTCATGGCGAGACATCAAAATTAAACTCTCTGCAGCGCACATAGACACTAATGATATGTCATGTTTGTGAACATCAAATATAGACCACAGTACTGAAATTTCAGATTAATCCAAAGATAAGTGTCTGGTAAGAAGTACTTCCTTTCACCACTAGGTGGCGCTATGACTATAATGGAATATTGTCATATAAATGTGTTCAGGGTGGGACAAATATGAATCATGTCAAGTTTGGTGGACATCGGACCATTTATGCCAGAGCTACAGCAATTTCGTTTTTCATGGCGAGACCTCAAGACTCAACGCTTAGCAGTGGGTGCGCCATTCAACATTGGGCAAATCCTGTCATAAGTTTTGGTCACAACATAGTCACGCTCACATACACCAAATTTGGAGCCAATCTGATTAAATCTGTAGGACAAGTTCGTTAATTTACAAGCCCTGGAAATGGGCAAAAATGCACAGAAGTGGCACAAGTAAATTCAAAATGGCGGACTTCCTGTTGGGTTTGGAGCATGGCTCCAAGAGGCTTTTTTGTACGTAATATAGTGTTACAGGTGCCTACCAAGTTTCATACATCCAGGTCAAACCAGCTTTGGGGGCTGCTTAATTGAAACATTGTAGGGGGCGCTGTTGAGCCATCTTGGTGCATCAAAGCACAAAAATCACATCAGACAACAGGACTTGTGACCTGTGATGTGTATGCCACGTTTGGTGAGTTTTCAAGCATACCTTGTCCCTTCAAAACAACATCGTGTTTCATGGCAAACAAGGCGGCGCCACAGTGACAGCGTTTGATGAAAACTCAAAAGCTACATTTTTAAGTATCATCAAGGTCTAAGGACTTAGACCAGCAAGTTTGAGGTGGGTCTGATTAACCTGCTAGAAGTGGGACATCAAAGAATGTATAAAGTAGCTTTCTGTTGCCAGAAGGTGGCGCTATGGCGTTGATTCCAAATTCCTCTGTAGATGTGTTCAGGGCTGGACTGTCATCATATGTATGAAGTTTTGGCAAGATGTTCCCATGTGGAGTCAAGTTACAGCAATGTTTATCATCACGGCGAAACATCAAAGTTCGCCGCCAGGCCGTGGAAACTTCGACGGAAACTCACCGTTTCTACAATAAAGCGTCATCAATGTCTTATGACTTTTTTCACCAAGTTTGAAGTGGATCTGGTCAAGTCTGTAGGAGATGTACATTAAAGTCTATAACATGACATTTCCTGTTGCCAGTAGGGGGCACTATGTTTATCTCTAATTATTGACATGTAGATGTGTTCAGGATGGGACTGTCATCAATTCTGTGAAGTTTGGCCAAGATTGGACCATGTATGCTGGAGTTATAAACTACTTCCTGTTTAGGGGCGAGACCCCTAACTTTGACGCCATCCCATGGTCACACGCATTAACGAAAACTCAAGTTTTCATCTTCAAGGTCTTGGGATGGGACAGACCAAGGTTTGAAGTCCATCGGATGAAATCTCTAGGACAAGTTCGTTCATTAATGACCCCTGGAAATGGCCAAAAATGCATCAAAATTGCACAGTAAATTCAAAATGGCCGACTTCCTGTTGGGTTTAGAGGATGCCTCCAAGAGGCTTTTTTGTACGTCTCTATGCATTACATAAGCCTGCCAAGTTTCATACATGTAGGTTAAACTAGCTTCAGGGGCTGTTTCCTCAAACTTTTGTAGGGGGCTCTCCTGAGTCATTTTTTGGAACCAGCGCACGAGACCCTTAAAATATCAAAATTTTCACCAGTTCTGAGATGTGTGCAAAGTTTCATGAGTTTTCGGGTATGTTAAGCCTCCCAAAAAGGCAATTCATTTGGACGACTAATAATAATAATAATAATAATAATAATAATAATAATAAAAAATCCTTGCATTTCAATAGGGTCCTCGCACCACTAGGTGCTCGGGCCCTAATTAAAGCTGCAAGCAGCGTTTGGCGGGACCTCGCCTCACGCCCATTTCGGCCTCCAGCGAATTATTTAGAAATATCACACATATTGCCACAAACATCAGAAAATTCTCACAGAGCTGAACGTTTTGATGTTTGAATGCTTTCTGTAGCTGTAGGTATGTTGAAGTGATATCACAATACGCAAATTAGATGAGTGAATTTTCTCCCATCAGGTTCCTGTTCCTTAATTTTGAGGATGAGATGACAAAAACAACACACCTACAGGCTGCAGCAACCATTTTAGTGTGCCTAGGTGGCGCTAGAGAGCCCATTTTGGCACTTTAAGGGTTAATTTCATGATTTTCTAAAGTTTTTCCCCGGTTCTGATATGTGTGCCAATTTTGGTGAGTTTTTGAGCATGTTTAGGGGGTCAAAATCCAGTTCAAAGAGGCGGTGGGAGAAAGAAAGAAAGAAATAATAATAATAAACGCACCAAAAACAATAGGGTCCTCGCCGAACTCCTCTGTGAGCATTCCCCTGCCTCTAGGCTCGGTCCCTAATAACAATAAATGCACCAAAAACAATAGGGTCCTCGCCTTTGCCTCTGCCTCTAGGCTCGGTGCCTAATAAACACTACAGGAACAAGAGGGCCCTCGCCCGTTTGGCCGAGGTCCCTAATAAACGTACCAGGAACAAGAGGGACTTCGTCCTTCAGCCGAGGTCCCTAACCCATTTTGCCCCATCGGTCACAATAGTGACCGTAAAAAATGTTCTTATTTATAACCCCGGATTTCCACTGGATGTGTGTCCGTTGCGGTACGGCAGCGCTGGTTATCCGCTGCGTGCTCCGCCATCCGTCAATACCCACCAGCTGCGTTTGCTGTGCGGAGCTGTGCAGCTCCGCCGGAAGACATCTCGGTGCACTGCCATGATGGATATCTCCTCGTCCACGGTGTCAACAGGGTGAAATGACGTCTAAAAAACTCTGACCTATTGACTTCAGGCCTGCCTCTGCCCATTATGTAGTTTTCAAGGTG
Organism: Epinephelus awoara; assembly: GCA_035609425.1. Lineage (NCBI taxonomy): Eukaryota > Metazoa > Chordata > Actinopteri > Perciformes > Serranidae > Epinephelus > Epinephelus awoara. The sequence continues at coordinate 41,168,455 of CM069301.1, read as the reverse complement.
TAGTGCAGGGAAATATGATCCGCCGTGAACACTGTGTATCTTATTTTGAAAATTAACCGGATGTTTTATTGTATTTCTCTGCACGATTTCCTGCCCCGCACGATCTGCTCTGTGCTGAATTGCTGCGTTGTGCTCCGGCGTCCGGCAAAAATAGAAGTGCTGCGTATCTGTTGCGGAGGCCTCCGGAGTGCCGGAGCTGAGACAGAGCCGGAACGCAGCACTGCCGGAGCCGGTGGAAACACACACATTGACTAGAACTGAATCTAATCGGCTCCGTTGCCGTGCCGGAGCGGAGACGCAACCAACACACATCTGGTGGAAATTGGGGGTTAGGCTCTAAAAATGTTACTGAATAATTTTTCAATACATTTTCATTAAATATTGAAATAATACAATGTTTGGATGAAATGTGTGCAGTGTCACATGTTTAGAGAAAATTGTCACATGACCAGAGCTGTTTACTTCCTGGTTGCACCTCGAGAGGAAGATGGCTGCCTCAAAGCTCCCAAAGAAAAGGTTAGTAAAGTATGTTAAAATAAACAAAGGACAAAGATTTTTAGTACACATGATCTTTATGGTGTCTAGTAATGATATACGCATTTGCAATTACTCAAATTGGTTTGGTGTGTTTGCAGAATGAGTAAATATGTTAACAGTCACAATAGTGACCGTTAGGATAACGTGCACATATACTTCTATACATACAAAATTCTTATTGTACTTAACTTTCTACTTGTTTCTTTCTTTTAGGTTCACTTTAAGTGAAGTTCTGGATATTTTGGATGAAGGTGATGGCCCAGACAAGGCATGCAACATTGCAGTTATCCCTCAAAATGAGAAAGATGCCATCCTCAGTGACTGTGATAGTGATGGGTCAGATATGGACTATGAGGGGGAGATAGGCCATTTGCCAACCAGGATGTTAAATGCATATGCTGAACTTATGGGGACAGATGATGACAAGAACAACATTGATTATGACCTCCCCCTCCACCACTCCACTAGCCCTCCCTTACCACCTAGCACTATGGAGAATGGAGAATACAGGGCCTCTACCAGCCATACCGGGCAGCCACAAGTGCCAAGGGCAAAACTACAGGTGGCCAAAAATAAAGATCAAGACAGAAACATTATCAGTGATGATGGCCTAACCCTCCCCACCGCCCCTTCTCCACCACCTTCAACTGTTGAAGAGCCACGGTCCTCCAGCCACCAGAGGAACAAGTCTAAAGAACCTCTGAAGTCCTCTAGCTGCCAGAGGGGCCGGTCTGAGGAACCTCCAAGGTCCTCTAGCCACCAGAGAGACAAGGCTAAAGAAACTCAAAGGTCATCTAGCTGCAAAAAGGGCCAGTCTGAGGAACCTCCAAGGTCCTCTAGCCACCAGAGAGACAAGGCTAAAGAAACTCAAAGGTCATCTAGCTGCAAAAAGGACCAGTCTGAGGAAACTCCAAGGTCCTCTAGCAGCCAGAGGGATAGGTCAGAAGGGCCATGGGCACGACCAGAGGTGGTCAAAAATAAAGACAGAGTGTTCAAACGATCAAATAGGCCAACTCCTGTTAGCATTCCTGAATACATAATATACAGCCCAAATGCTGAATGTGTCAGTCAAAGCTGTCCTGATCCAATGGAGGTTTTCTTACTAATGTATCCACCCACCCTAAGAGAGATCACCATTGAAATGTCCAACCTCTACTCCACCTAAACCAAGGCCAAGCAACTAGATATGAGTATGGATGAGCTCCTTACATTCTATGGGATCCTTGTGGCATCTGGCTACAGCACTGTTCCAAGAAGACGTATGCACTGGTCGCTCGACAGCGATGTACATAATGAAAGCATTTCAAATGCAATGCGGCGAAATCAATTTGATGAAATAATGGCCTCTCTACATTTTGTTGACAACACGAAGATCACTGAGGATCCATTTTTCAAGGTGAGGCCCATCTTCACCGAGCTCAACAAGTCCTACAAAGTCATGCCATATCCAGAATGGCTGTCAATAGATGAAAGCATGATACGATATTATGGCCGCCATGGATGCAAGCAATTTATAAAAGGCAAACCAATCCGTTTTGGTTATAAAATCTGGAGCCTTGCCTCATCCAGTGGTTACATGCATCATATGGAGCCATATGGGGGACGCCACACGCTCCTCCCAGAGATTGGGTTAGGTCAGGGGCCGAGTGTCGTTCTCGGTCTTGCAGAGCAAGGAGAGGTGCCTCAAGGTTGTAAATTCCATCACGACAACCTCTTTACTTCCCTTTCACTCCTGGATGAGATGACGAAGAGAGGATTTGGGAGCTGTGGGGCAATGAGGGAAAACCGTCTCTTTGACATTCCCTTCAAACCAAAGAGAGAATTCATGCACTTACCCCGAGGAACCTCTGAAGTTCTAATGCAAGGAGAGAAGCTGCTGGTCCGCTGGAAGGACAACAACATTGTCACCATAGCAACAAACAAGGAGAAGAACTATACTGAGACAGCTATCAAGCGATGGAACAAAGAGCGACGTGCCTTTGACCAAGTCCGACAGCCACAATGCATCAAACAATATAATGAGCACATGGGAGGTGTAGACCTTCATGACCAACAGGTCTCAAGATACAGCATCACAATTAGGTCCAAGAAGTGATGGTGGCCCATCTTTGCATCGTCTCTCAACAGTGCACTTGTAAATAGCTATTACTTTTACAGAGGTGTTATGGGAGGGACCACTGACCTGCTCACCTTCACACGAGTAGTGGCACAGTCTCTCATGCAAAAGTTTGGCACAAAGCCACTATCCCATGGAAGGAGATTGATTCTGACTGCTTCTGTACAACACCTGGCAAGATATGACCAAGACTCTCACTGGCCAATCAACACAGGGAATCGGTTCCTCAGATGTCGCCTTTGTGATAAACGCACCACCTATGCATGTGACAAATGCAATGCGTCACTGCACATTGAGTGTTTCAAGAAATACCATGGAAAGTAGAAAAGAAGATAAAAGTGAATGTACAGGGATGAAAGGGCCAACAAATGAAGAATATTGAAGTTGTTGTGTTTTTTGGGAAAGGTCAACTGAGTCAAGACAAACTGTATGGCTGTGGGGCTGACAGATCAAGTTTCAGATCATTCATTGTTTTTGTCATCCACATGTAGGCTTCTATCCAAAATGTTACTTTTATGTTCTGTTACTGTAATAACAGTATGTCTGATTGATTGTAATGCAAAATAGTTATGCATTAACAAATCAAGCACTTTGTTCTGAAGCCTACCTCTTTATTCCTGCCTCTAATCTAGAATATGTCAGCCTTTACTTGAATGTGCTTTCTATAGGGACATAGTTCCTAAATATTTTATGTTCAGTGTGAATGAATCACGAGAGGAATGTTTAGAGAATGTTGCACTAAGAAGTTATAATGACATTACAAATGATATTGCACTAAAGTACAATTTAATATTAATATTGCAAATTAGTTAAAAATAAATGCTTCAATACATGTTGCACTAAAGTGACACTGTTGCAAGTTACATTCAAATAAATAAACAATGTTAACATATTTTGATCTTTAGTCTTGGTCTTGGTTTCAGTCTTCATATCAGTGTAGTAAGTCCCAGTTCCTGACCAAACACTCTATTTCAGTGATTGCTGTCAGAATACAGAGCCATTTTACCCTGATTTTAACAAAAAAAAAGCACTTTCAGCAGCTTTAATTGAGAGTACGACACATTATCCCACCGGTCACAATTGTGACCAGTCATAAAACACACCTTGTCATCTACTTTCCCATATTTTTTTTTAAAAAATGTTCTTGATTATTTCAAAGGGTTACCAATGACACATGGGTCAAAATCCAGTTCAAAGAGGCGGTGGGAGAAAGAAAGAAAGAAAGAAAGAAAGAATAATAATAAACGCACCAAAAACAATAGGGAAGGCGAGGACTCCTCTGTGAGCAGTCCTCTGCCTCTAGGCTCGGTGCCTAATAAACACTACAGGAACAAGAGGGCCGTACCAGGAACAAGACGGACTTCGGCCGAGGTCCCTAATAAACGTACCAGGAACAAGAGGGACTTCGTTCTTCGGCCGAGGTCCATAATTATCGCAGCAAAAACAACAGGGTCTGTGAGCAGTCCTCTGCCTTTGGGCTGGGTCCCTAATAATAATTAAAGCTGCAAGCAGCGTTGGGCGGGACCTCGGCCTCTCGCTGTCGGCGTCCAGCTCACGTAGATGGTGTGAATTAGCCTCTCTGTAAGAGTCCAAATGTCGATAAAACAAGCAATGTCAATAGAACGCAAGGTCATTTTTGACAATGAACCCATGACTTGGGAGTAGAACTTTGAAGGCTTCTGAAAACCAAACTACTGACGAGGACATCAATCAGTCAGTCAATCAATCAATCAAGCAATCAATAATCACAGTTTGCCTCACAGGGCTTCACAGCATACAACATCCCTCTGTTCTTAGGACCCAGTGAGACAGAAGGGGAGACAGAGAGAGATGCAGGACAGACGGTAATGACAGCAGCTTACAACAACATTAATGAAAATAATAATATTATAATTATAAATCTGGCTATTGTGGTACAATATGTTGAAAGTATATATTAATATCTAATGGTATACATATGTGACAATAATCAAATGTGTATAATAACAGTATAAGTATGACACACACAGACACAGAAACACACACACACACACACACACACACACACACACACACACACACACACAGACACAAACATTCACAGACAGACAAACACACACACCACACACACACACACACACACACACACACACGAATCAGTGAAGCTATTGTTATATAATTAATGACCATGTAGTTAGGTGACAGCCCAGGCACTTCAAGATTGTTAGTTTTAACTAATGACTAATGACAACAAAATCAGCAGGAGGCATTTGACACCACAGCAGCAGCACAACCTCACACGTCACACTATTCAGGCACTGCTGTGATAGAAGTTAACCTGCGAGACAGTGGAGCACAAAGGCTCTAGAGAAGAGGCCGACTGACATGCAGTATGGCCGAGTTAGTGACATGCAGTAACAGGACACGTGTGAGAGAGAGAGAGAGAGAGAGAGAGAGAGAGAGAGAGAGAGAGAGAGAGAGAGAGAATATTAACAGTAGAAGTATTTCTGTTTTCTCCTGCTTCCCCAGTAGAGCAAACACACACTAAATAATAAGCAGTAAAATTACCTGTATTTTTCTCCTATTTTTCCATTATTGAGGTTTGCAAGCCATTGTTGCAAAGAAAATAAAATAAATGCTATGTTAGTGTTGATATGGATGTGTGGGTTAGGGTCAGGGGTTAGGCAAAAGAGCTTCATTCGATGGCACGGGATTCGATTGTGAATTTTTTTTTTGAATATTTGGGTTTTAATTTTTAGTGTTAAATCAAAAGTTAAACACTACTTATAAGCAACCAGAAGTTTTTTTCGTTCGTGAATGTTTTTATATTAATTCTTGGGTTGCAAGAAATGACCTTTTCGCCATAATTTGTAAATTATTAACTTTTTGGGACTTTTTTTTCTCTGCTCGTGTTGCCTTGGGGGGCAGACACCTCAGCATGACAAACTTTGCAAACAATTTCCTTTTGCTCGACATCTGTCAACTTGAAGCCAAAATGTTTCCAGATGACTGAAGTTGTCCTACCTTTCTTCTCAACCAAAGGCTGTCTTTCTGCCATGTTCTCAATCGCTAGCTCCACATATTATTGATCCACACACGTCACGCGCTTGCTCCTGCTGTACTTAACAGAGGTGCATTCACGGTGCTTTTCCAGCACAGGAACTTACATACACGCCATGCCCTGCGGTGCGTTAATTATAATGTTTTTATGATCGTGACAAGCCAAAATCAGAATCATGATTAAAATTCAATTAATCGTCCAGCCCTGCCTGAACATAGGATTTTCACATTAGAATGTCTGTTCTGCCTTAGCTAAGACTTGAACTCACAACTTCTGAAATTGAGGTTCATCTTCTATCTCACTGAGCTAATTGGCAAGTGACAGTTCATGTGTGGCTTCACAAACTGACTAAGCCAAGCATCAGGGTGCCAGACAGTAGCCATCCATGCCATGGAAAAGCAAATTTCAAAGTGAAGGTTCCAAAGCTGTAGCACATATGGTTGATTTGTTATGAATTTTCAAAGGTTTAAAATTTAGAGGCTTGCTGCAGCGCCACCATCAGGACTATTGTCTTGTGTTTCCAGTTGAGGACATCTGGCATGGGACTGGACCTTTATAAAAAGTTTGGGTAGACTTCTCATATGGAAATGTTGCATGAGCTGAGGCTTGAACTCATGATCATCAACACCCAGAACCATCCTCTATCTCACTGAGCTAACTGGCAAACAGAAATATTGCATGTAGCTTCACAAAATGACTAAGCCAGTCACCTGTGTGCAAGACAGCAGCTGTTAGTGTGTAAAGGCAGATTTCAAACGGCTGTCAAAAATTCAGTTACTGGGACAAAAATCCGAAAATACACAAATTGCATCTGGACAGCATGGAGATGTTGGTAATTTGTTTTTAACAATGATTTATTGGCTCCATAAGTGAAAAACTGATGTTTAAAAATGCCATTTTTGCATTGACTCCAATTGTTCGCATGAGAGCGAAATTCAAAATGCTGTAAAAAAATTCAGTTTTTGAGATAAAATTCTGATATTTTCCAAACATCATCTACCATGACTCCAGAATTTTGTAATTTTTTTAATGCATATTGAAAACGTATTTAGCAAGAATTTGCAAGTATATGTTTACAATACTCTTTATAGTCAACATTTTAATGCACTTGTAGCAGCATAGAGGGGCTTACTCTGTATATAAATTGTCACTGTTTGTAATGTGCGCCGCTGGTGGCCGCTAATGAGGTGGGCCGGTATAAAAGCGGTAGTCCTCCCACCGGTTCTTCCTTTGCGCTCCCATCGTCGCCTCTGCGTCACTTCCGGGTCGGAGGTCATCTGGGCCGACAGGTATGGCTGCACGCTGCTTCACCTCGCAGGTCGTTTGTTTGTCCATGTGCTTAAGGCATTGGTGTTGTGTTGTAGGGCGACTGCCTGTGTGCTGCTCTGGCCCCCCTGTATGCGCTGCTGCGTTTGTTGGCTGTGGTAAGTGTCCTCTCTCTTTGTGGTATAGTTGATGCTATTAGGTGGCTAATGCTAGTGTGGTCGCAGGTAAACGCTGGTGGCTGCACGGAGCCCTCTCTCTCCCTCCCTCCTCTCGTGTGTGTGTGTGTGCGCCCGCGCTGCTGAAAAGGTATGTTGTGTGTATTGTAGCATGCACCGCATCATGTTCAGTGTATTTAGCCATGATAATAGTATTTTTTTCTTGAAAAGGTGTTAACTGTAGCCAGCTTATTGGGCCGCTGCTGCTTTGTCTCCGCTGTTGCTTCGTCTCCGCTGTTGCTTTGTCTCCGCTGCTGCTTCGTCTCCGCTGTTGCTTTGTCTCCTGTTGTGTCTCCTGCTTGCCTCCATCACATGTGCCGTTGTCTCCGCTGCTGCTTGTCCTCACGGCACGGTGTCACGCTGCGGTCCTGTAAGCCGCTCCGCAGCTCTGCTTCCTCATAGACACTGTTGCTGTTTCACGTCTGGTGCAGGACGGTTGCTAGTCCGCACGCCGCGGGCTGAGACATTTTTAACCGGGGTTTGGTCCCCCGCATTTTGAGTGAATGAGTGTGTGAGAGTGTTATATTCTTATACTGTTATATTCTATTAGTTTGTTCATTTATATATTGTTTGGGTTGAACCTGTTTTTGTTTGGTGTAATTCATTCGTTAATTAGGTTAATTTGAGATATTTTGTATATGTAATTGGGTAATTGTTTGGGGTTTGTTTTCTTTCTTTAGATTAATCCCCTTCTTTACTTGTTTATATTTGAGTATTCCAATTGGGCAGTTATTTGGTATACAGCATTCTGTTAAGTTTAAACTTGTGATCTGCCCATTAATTACAATTTTTGTTAAATTTTGATTTATTGATTTTGTTTGTTTCATTGCAACCCCACTAATTTGTTTTATCATTCCCCCTTTTCAGTTGCTGGAGGCCGGTGGTGGCGGTGCTGGTGTTTGGTGGTGGCATCCATCCTTCCGTCTCGTCTGTTGTGTTCCTGGGAGTGGGTTGCTTCACTGAGTGTGTCTGCCATGTGTGCCCGGTGATTTAAGTTGGTCCCTTTTCTCTTTTATTTGGTGGATCCTTCCCCTGCACTAGTCCTTGACCATTCACTAGGCCTCAGCCCTGATTAGGTTCTTCCCCCCTCCCTGAGTGAATGCTTTTTAAAGAAAAGTTATCTAATAAAAATTGTATTTTTTTTTATAAACTTGGAACCACGTCTCATGCCTCTGAGTAAACGAACCTGTGTGTCTTGTATTGAAGAAATAATTCCCTAGGTGAAATTCCCAGGGTGGCGTTGTCGACCTTTTTTGGTAACAGTATTAGCTCTATACCTTTTCACCTCCACCTCGCCACACACTGTAGACTCAATTTTCAATAAATCAAAAATCTGTGTGGATTGTTTGTGTAGGACAGTCTGAAGATGCTCTGTAGTAAGTTTGGTGTCAATTGAGCAAAAATTGAAAAATTGTGGGAGGAGATAGGTTTAAGAAGTTTTACAGTTTTTGGCAGCTTAGGCTGCCCGGCCCCTAATAATTCCTTCAGTTTCAATAGGGCCTTCAGCTGTGATCGGGCCCTCGCTCTCCCACGCCACCGCGGGGGGCCAGCAGCACGCATCACTGAAGCGGTTATGTGAAAACTCAGAGTAGGTTAACCCTGATGTGGTGTGATGTTTCCTCTTCCTTCTTCTCCAGATATCGGATCACCGGATATCCGCCCATTAGGAGGGATATCCAGTGATAGCAAAACTTACAATCCTATTCTTCTCTTAATCTGAAGACGTATTTCTCAAACATTCTTCAGCCTCTAGCCTTGCTGCTTTAAGCTGCCCTCCCTTTTCCTAGCAAAACAATCCTTGAACAAACTTAAAAGGGTTGATGAAAAAAGCTGTCCTTACATATTCCTTTTTCTGCCCCTTTTTCCTGAGATGATCTGCCCTTCTAAGAGCTGCTAGCCTGCTTCTCAACTCCTCTTGCAACACATTAATTCCCTCCCTTTCTTCTTCTGTAGCCTTTTTTCACTGCTTTCTTAACTGTCTCCTTTCCTGAGCTAACTTCTCTATTTCTCTTTGCCGCCTAGACTTACCTGACTGTACCCTCTCACCCCTCTTTCTCTCATGCACCCCAAACCTCTCTACACCATATGAGGAAATTATATATCCCATCTTTTCTAACTTTTCTATTGCATTTCCTCTAAGCGTGCTTAAGATTACTGACAAATCTCTATTAACTGTCTCCCATTCTCGAAACTCTAGGGGGAAAAGGGTTAGGGAGGTGTGTGCTTTATGGTGAATAAAAACTGGTGTGACAGTTGGAATATAAAATTCTATCCCATCCCTGCTCACTTGGGGTCTCATTTATAAAACAGTGCATTCATTTATTTTGGTTTATTTTTACATCGGATCCATAGTAAAAAAAAAAAATACAGATGTACAAAAGCCAAACTTGGCATGCGTAATATTTGACAATGTCTACAATCAGGCTTTAGCCTCACTACCTGCATCGCCACTTTCTCTTCTCCAAAATTTTCATTAGCAAGTTTCTCCCATCAAGTCTATTTTGAAAGATCACAACTTTTCTGTGGGAAGTGGCATACACCTCTTTTAGGGCTTTTAAGCATTTATCACATTTTCTTCTGAGGAAATTCACTTTGGTCATTGTCACAGCGGTTTACCTTCCACCAAAAGCAAAAAACAGAGACTGCTCAGTTGGATCAGACTTGAACCATTCACAGAACGGTAATCCTGATGCTGCACTTATCGTTACCGGAGAATTCAATCAGGCTAACCATGAGAAGGTAATCCCTGACTTCCATCAATATATTGACTGCAACACAAGGGGGAATACGGACACTGGACCACTGTTCTATGCCATTCAGGCTACAGAGGGGAATCACTTCTCCCCTTGAGTGAAGGCAAACTCGCAGCCATCCTGTTAAGATCAAGGTATGTAAGCAAATTACTGTGTACCCCCTCAGTAATGCATGAGGTCTGGAAATGGTCAGGCCAATCAGAGTGTGCAGTCTGCACCACACGATGCAGTCTGGAGCAAGTTCTAGGACACCACCATCAGCGTCACTGGTGACATCAGTGAACTCTGGGGCCTCTCTGCCTTTCTATTCGGAAAGCAGAGAGGAAGGGCAGAGAGGTGTGCTCTCTCCGTCCTTCCACATGCCTTCATGGAAAGCTTTAAGGCAGAGAGAGAGCACACCTCCCTGCCCTCCCATTCCTTCCATGATCTTACATGGACAGCCTAAGGCAGGGAAAGCAGCAATGACTCCCTAAGAACAGAATGGAGCATGCATCACTGACAAACAGAAATGACATTGATAAGTCAGACAACAACATGAAAAGGAGGAGCTGTGGTGGAGGTGGGTTGCAAAGCAGCTTGCGGAGGAAGCAGCAACAGTAGGCAAAGTAGTTTAAATAGGGCGCCCTGAATGAGATTGGCCAATTGATTGCATAGAAAGGTCATGCGATCCATCAGCTGACTCCCTTTCATCAATCAGGTGATCCATTGGTTGATTGGGCTACTTGACATCATCACCTGCCTGAACTAAGGCTACACTCAATTTAAATCATTCCACAATCAGAGACCATGGATTACCTGATGCATCTGGTATGCCATGTTGTCGAGAGCAGGTCTGAGGAGGAGCAGGAAGGAGGTGAAACCTAGGGGGTTGAGATCAGGTGTGAGCCCTTTCCTGCACTGCCTGCAGCAGAACCTTAAAACAATTATTTGACTGAGTAAAATAGGTGGGTTCCTTTGTTCTCATTTTTCAGTACCTATTAGGATGGTACCTGAATTGGATTTCGTAAATGGTAATAAATAAAACAGTATGTTTTGTGTTTAGATAAAACCAGCAGTATTAATTTGTGTTTGTGTTTGTTGTGTTTTTATTTTACACTTGCTTTTGCAAATTAAACACAAGTTTTCCCAGAATAATAAAGCCCCTTTGAATTAAAAATGAATTAAACCTACAGTATTAAAAGGCAGTGCACCTGCATAACACAGCAGGGTGGTCAGATTCGGTGTACTTCTGTTTCTATTGAAATACACAGGCTTGTTCAAGATGGGCCAGGCCTGTCCAGATTCAATCACTGGCCATCGACACACAATGCATGCCAGTTAGATTTGTGTCCGACTTCATCTCATCCCAACTTGCTTTGATGTCATGCAAAAGTGGACATCAATAAACTTGTGAGATCGAGGTGGCTGCAGTTCTTAGAGCTAGGTGCTGCAATTATTCTCCACCGACTGCAGACCCAGGACATGATGGGAAATGTCTGGCTCTTACCTGATCTAACAGCTGATTGGTTTAGATGTTGACTCAACACTATGATGTTTAATATAAACTCTTCATTTTTGTTGAATTTCAGGGATTCAGATTTTATTTGTCTGATTCGAAGGTTTGTTCTCTTAACAGAATACATGTATTACTGATGGTGATGTTTAGTAGTAAGACTAAATAGGGTACATTTCTCATAAACTATACAGTCTATTGTATATTAACATTGGACTGTTTTAATTATTGAAATATTTAGTAGCACAGAGACTTGTAGTCAGTGGGCTGTAAGGATTCTTAAAATGACATCTGTACAGATGTGAAGCCCTGACTATATCTGACCTATCTTTAATGAAAGCTGTTTCCTTTTTCTGTGTTGGACTGTTAAGTGTGCACACTGCCGCCATACGCCGTGCGTCAAAACGCCCGCCTCCATTATACTCTACGAACAAACCCACACCGGAAAAGCCTTTTATATATAGGCTAGTGGAGCAGATTGCTGAAACAATCTTTCACTTGGTGATGCAAGCACCAAATTTGGCACACAAGTGCTTCAGAACCTACTCTCTCAGAAAAGTACAATGTCCACTTAAAAAAACCAAAATGGCCGCCATTCAAAGTGGTAGTAAATGGTGTTTGAACTATATTTTGATTGAATAATCCTATTTTGATGATCTATACATCAAAATATATGTTTTTGAGTATGAGAAATCCAATTCTGCATTTAGAAAATCCAAATTATTGAATGTTATGATGATAAAATGGGTGTTTCCGTCTGGGTGAGTTGACCACCCAATGTAGAGACATGATGGACTGCAACTGCTTATTGCATTTCAACAGTGCTAGAAGATGTAGTATGGCTTATCTGGGGTTGACCAGTACATTACAAATATGATGACACTTTTCCGATAGGGTTATGTTAACTTCAATTACAAACAATGTGAACAAACTGATTGGCTTGTGTGGTTTGTTTGTTTTTTTTTCTTTTCTTTTTTTGGCCCGCCACCACCCCCCCTCTATGGAGGACAACTTTATTGACCTGCCACCTCCACGGAGGACAACTTTGTTTGACCCGCCACCACCCCCCCTCTACGGAGGACACTTTATTTGACCCGCCACCTCTATGGAGAACAACTTTATTTGACCCTCCACCACCACCCCTCAATGGAGGACAACTTTATTTGGCCCGCATCCCCTCTATGTACAGCTTTGATTGGTTCTTCTTTTAGTCCTCACATTTGCAGGCACACAACTGTGTACACTTCAGGATGAAGCGATATCATTTGCATCCTCCTCGGCATTTAGTCTTGCAGCCGCATTTTGTCAACTGCTCACAAATCTGAGCAATGGGTGGAAGGGTTGTCCAGAGAACTTGCCAGACCTCACCATCTTTTTGCCAGCCCCAGTTGGCAGGGCTTTCGTTTGCATTTTGTACACTGTTGCCTGGCCCCATATGCAGGCAGCTTGGAGGGCAGACTGTTTCACATGCTGAGCTTGTCGGTGGAATGGCATTATAAGACCTTTGCTTCCAAGCAAACAAGTCCAGCCTTGCCTCATCAGCCTTGCTTGTAGTGCTGTGCTTGTCATACATGGTAATGACAAACTTCTCAAGGATGACGAGGTCTGCATCTGCTATGATGGGTGGATATTGACTAAGCTTTTTAAAGACAGGGCTCACTTCAGGGCAAACCTCCCATGCTTGCCATGCAGTTTTCTTGCCTTTACCACAAAAAGCTGAAACAACATCACAGCCAGTAAAGGCGTGAAAGAATAGCATGCCACTAGATTTCTCTGGGCCAAGATTCACTACCATATCATGGATTGGTAACCACCTAATGGACTGACCCTGGCCAAATTCTACCCAAATAATTTCTAAGCCTGCATCCTGAAGAGTCCCAAAAACACTGACTGCAACAACAAGAATATCTGTGTCTTCATCTGTTGCTTGGCTGCATGAAGAGCATGTGTGAAGCTTCTTCGTGGTTGCAAGGACTTAAGCCTTCAAGGCTGATGAGTTTGTTTGATACTTTGCACTGTTTCACCTCAATGTATCCTCAATACCACTTCCATCATCCAATCTGGATGGGTTTAACTTGATGGGCAACTTGTTGATTGCCTGAAATTGTGGTATGTTTTTGGCTATCGTCGAATAGCCATCTCATAACAGATTATTGGCAGACATCTTGTGTTACACAGTTATAGGTTGAGGGTTAAATCCTTTTACCACACAACTGTACAAAACATTAAAGCACACTGAAATATGGGATGCAACTAGGTTCAAGCATCTGGTGCACTACACCTAGCCCGATCATTCATCCAGTGCCATTTAAGTCCCGTGCGATCTGTACACCATCCAGGTAACTGAAGCCCCATTACCCTTGGCTCGGCTCTCCCGCACTGGCACATCCTGTCAATTCAGGTGCGGCTATCTAACTACAATACTACAACTAACTAAACTTCTAGTTGAGATATATAGAGGGGCTTATTAGATAGCATTTGAGACACTAAAGTATACTACAAACTACAGTGAGTACACCACTACAACAGTTAGTTAACTACAGCTACAGTTAGTACACAACAAGCCGACACTGAACCCAATGCTGAGTCTCACAGCAGTGATGTCACCATTGTGCCCTGGTTGTGCTTTGACATCACTCTTATAAAAATTACAAACCAATAGAGCTTGACCACAGCACTTCAGTGAATGATCATGGATATTTCCCTTCAACTTAATGCAATATCTGTGATCGGACAGCTTCTGAAAATGCTAATTTTGAGTCACATTATAGTCGCCATCTTGAAAACTGGTGGCCATATTGGAATCAAGCCCCAACCTCCGGTGGAGATGAGTGAGACCAATGCGGAAGTGCCAAAAACTGCAGTTCACCGACTGTCCACTTGAGGCTGGCTCCGGAAGTGAGCAAATTCCCATAGACCCCCATGTTAAAATGCCCAACTTTAGAGCAGAAATAAACATGTTTACAGCCTGGTACAAAAAATGGTTTTGGTCTCTATAGTTAATTTCCCCTTTCATGACAACTCTGAGGGGGGTGAATTTTTTTCTAACTCCTCCATTTAAATGTTATTAAGGTTTGAAATTGCGCATAATTAAGGGCGTGGTCACTTTGAGTGACAGGTCGCACCATCACGGGTGGCTAACTAGCATGCTAACTAGCCGCTGGCTCTGCTGTGCGGAGCTGAGCTCAGACTCGGCCGTCTGCTCGGCGTCATCTCAGCCAGTTCGTGCCCATGTTCAAGGCATTGAACCTGTCCTCTCAGCCGTGTCTGTGCCTTCTGGATATTTTTTCAGGCAAATATTGGAGTAATATGGCTTGCTGTTCGATTAATTATACCAACAGACTGTCCAAGAAGTCTGTGCTCCAGGTTTTTCGGTAAGAGAAATTCGGAAATTCTAGTATTATTTTAATTGTGTTTATATGTTAGCACTAATTAGTGTGTATCGGTGTCTGCGGTCACTAGTCACCACCTAGCTTGTCAGCAGCGTGTATCGGTGTCTGCGGTCACCACCTAGCTGTCAGCTTATTATTATATTATTAAGCCTTTATTTAATACATGTAAAATAACGTTAATACCGGAGGTCTCATTTTCAAGTGCGACCTGTATCACAGCAGCAACATCCACATCAAGTTACAGAGCCACAGACAATACGATACAACACAAGCTTAGCTCCTTAATTAGCTAACCAGCCAGCTAACATTTAGCCTTTGAGCAAGACGTCAGTCCGGAGATGCATCGAAGTCAGAGCCTGACGGAGAAGTGTTAGGATTTAACGTTAGGCATTTAGGGAGAGGATATTTTGAACAAAAGGCTGTGTGAGGTTTGAAAATAAAGGTCCACCACGTTAGTTAGCTAACGTGATGCAATGTTAACGTTGTCATATGAGCAGTGTAACGTTAACGTAACATTAAGGCTATACTTGTGTATGTAAATTAAAAAGTGGTGAACTGTGTGAAATTACAGTAAGGTGTGTAACGTAATTTAAAAAAAAAGCTAATGTGACATTTGACTGTCACACATAAAATATTAAGAAGATTAGTGTATGATATAGGCCTGTAGTTACACAACAATAGATAATGCACAGACAGAATATGGGGATTGTGATGGTCACCACCTTTTTGTTTTGTATGTGTAGCTAACACATATATTTCTGTGTAAAGTTTTCCTCTAGGTGACCCAGACAGACTGGACCAGTGGACACTCAACACGAGGAGACAGAACTGGACTCCAAACAAGACTTCCCGTCTGTGCAGTGAACACTTTGAGAGTCATCACTTTAGCACTGACTCCAGGATAAAGACACCTTTTTTCATACAGTACTGACAGGGTCTGTGTTAAGCTTGGACCACAGTAGCAGAGTCGGAGACAGCAGAAGACTTAAAGTACAGTTTAATGTTCAGAAAAAAGTGAAGACAGGCAGATACAAACAGAAACGATGCCAGCGCTGAACATGAATGGTGACCGGAGGGTGGCTGACCGCGGCGAGTTGGTGGCAGGCAGGAAAAACTCCCGAAGTCACAGAGAAGGCGAGTTTCACACAGCACGGCAGGTGAGGAGGCAGCGAGGCACACTCTAGCGAACCGGAGAAGAAAAGAAAAACAGGTGAGCCACAAGGAAAAAACACACTGAGGTTTTCTAGCGAGCTTACTAGAACAGAACACAGGTAACAACTCAGGTTGCACTACCGAACAGGACGGAATTATCTGGCAGTGTGGCGAAGTGAGGACCGGTCTTTTATGGAGAGGTGATTACTGAAGAATGAGCCTCCGGTGTGCCTCGGCTGCAGAGCGGGAGAGGGTTAGCCACGCCTCCAGCCACACACTGAAAGGAAGGTAAGGGAGGGGAGAAAGGTGGAGGAGAACAACAGAAACAGCCGGAGGGCTAAGGGTGCTGTGGGACACCGGCTTGAGAAGAGAGACATGGAAGGCGGGGTGGACATTGAGGGCTGGAGGGAGTTTGAGTTTCATGACACTGGGATTTATAATGCGGACAATGGGATAGGGACCGATGTACCTGGGGGCGAGTTTCCTGGAGTCCACTTGGAGAGGAAGGTCCCGGGATGACAACCAGACTTGCTGACCGACCTTGTACTCAGGGGCAGGGGTCCGGCGACGGTCGGCGATGCGCTGATTGCGGACCGCGGTGCTGGTGAGGGCGGCCCTGGCTTCCCGCCAGACACGGCGGGCACGGCAAAGGTGGGCTTGTACCGAAGGGACGGCGACCTCAGTCTCCTGGCAGGGGAACAATGGTGGATGAAAACCCAGGGAGACCATGAAAGGAGACATACCTGTGGCGGAGCTGACCAGGGAGTTGTGGGCATATTCTACCCACGGCAGGTGAGTGGACCAGGAGGCCGGGAGCCGGGCTGCCACACACCTCAGCGATGCCTCCAGGTCCTGGTTGGCCCGCTCCGTCTGGCCGTTGGTCTGCGGGTGATACCCGGAGGAGAGACTGACTGAGGCCCCCAGAGCCTGGCAGAAGGCCCTCCATACCTGGGATGCAAACTGGGGGCCCCGGTCTGAAACCACGTCCTGGGGGATACCGTGCAACCGGAACACATGTAAAACAAGGAGATTAGCAGTTTCCAGGGCTGACGGCAGTTTGATTAATGGAATCAATCAATCAATCAATCAATTTTATTTATAAAGCCCAATATCACAAATACAATTTGCCTCACAGGGCTTTACAGCATACGACATCCCTCTGTCCTTTAGACCCTCACAGCGGATAAGGAAAAACTCCCCAAAAAAAACCCTTTACCGGGGGAAAAAAATGGTAGAAACCTCAGGAAGAGCAACTGAGGAGGGATCCCTCTTCCAGGATGGACAGACGTGCAGTAGATGTCGTACAGAACAGATCAGCATAACAAATTAACAGTAATCTGTATGACACAATACAGTAATCTGTATGACATCCTCGGTAATGACAGTAGCTTACAACAACATTCATGAAAGTAATAATACTGTCGTTATAGTTCTAGCTACTGTGGTACAATATGTTGAAAGTATATATTAGTATCAGGCAGTCTACATGTATGATAATATAAAGTGGACAGCCTTGGAAAACCTGTCAACTATGGTCAGGATAACAGTGTTACCATCAGATGGGGGTAATCCGGTGACAAAGTCCACGGCGATATGTGACCAGGGATGGTGAGGCACAGGCAGTGGGCGGAGGAGACCTGCAGGGGCTCGATGAGAGGCTTTATTGCGGGCACAGACAGAGCAGGCGGCGACAAATTCCCTGGTGTCAGCAGTCATGGACGGCCACCAGAAACGCTGCTGCAGCAGGGAGAGGGTCCGGTGGTACCCGGGATGACAGGCCACCTTAGAGGCATGCCCCCACTGGAGCACAGGGGATCTTGTTGGAAGAGGAACGAAGAGTCGTCCCGCAGGGCAGCCCTCAGGTGCCGGATGTTCCCGTTGGGCCTCCTGGACCACCTGTTCGATCTCCCACCTGGCTGCTCCGACCACACAGGAAGATGGTAGAATGGTCTCCACGGGGCTGTCCTCCACTGGGGGTGCAAACTGGCGGGAGAGTGCATCCGGCTTGGTGTTTCGGGATCCGGGCCGGTAGGTGAGGGTGAAGTCAAACCTTCTGAGGAACAGCGCCCACCGAGCCTGGCGAGAATTGAGCCTGCGGGCGGAACGGAGATAGGAGAGGTTCTTATGGTCGGTCCAAACAATAAAGGGGTGTACTGCACCTTCAAGCCAGTGTCTCCACTCTTGCAAGGCGAGGATGACGGCGAGCAGCTCCCGGTTCCCCACGTCGTAATTCCTTTCCGCTGGAGTGAGATGCCGGGAAAAGAAAGCGCAGGGGTGGAGCTTCTGGTCCGTGGATGAGCGCTGGGACAGGACAGCCCCCACGCCGGAGTCTGAGGCGTCCACCTCCACAACAAACTGTAGGTCAGGGTCTGGGTGGACCAACACTGGTGCAGTGGAAAACAAGGTCTTTAGATTATCAAAGGCTGTTTGAGCGGCTGGGGACCACACATAGGGGTGTTTGGTAGAGGTTAGCTTGGTCAGGGGGTTCGCTAAGCTGCTATAGCCCTTAATAAAACGTCTATAAAAGTTAGCGAACCCCAAAAACCTCTGGAGCTGTTTGCGGGTCTCAGGAGGGGGCCAGTCCAAAACGGCCTTGATCTTGGCTGGGTCAGCTCTTAGTTGCCCCTGCTCAACAATATAACCCAGGAATGACACAGATGAGACATGAAAATCACATTTCTCGGCTTTGACAAATAGCTTATTCTCAAGTAGTCTCTGTAATACAGTTCTTACATGCACCACATGCTCCTCATAGTCTTTGGAAAAGATCAAAATGTCATCAAGATAGACAAACACAAATCTGTTGAGCATGTCTCTCAGTACATCATTTATGAGAGCCTGGAAAACAGCGGGGGCGTTAGTCAGGCCGAAAGGCATTACCTGATACTCGAAGTGTCCTAGGTGCGTGTTAAAAGCCGTCTTCCACTCATCCCCCTCCCGTATCCGGACCAGGTGGTACGCGTTCCGGAGATCCAGTTTGGTGAAGATCACAGCGTCGTGGAGAGGGGTGAAGGCAGCGTCCATGAGTGGCAACGGGTACTTATTCTTAACTGTGATCTTGTTTAACCCTCTGTAGTCGATGCAGGGTCGGAGCGTCTTGTCTTTCTTCTCCACAAAAAATGACCCTGCACCGACGGGAGAGGAAGAGGGCCGAATAAGACCGGCAGCTAGTGAGTCACTAATATAGGTCTCCATGGCCGACCTCTCAGGTTTGGAGAGGTTGAATAATTTCTTGGTGGGGAGAGGCGCACCAGGGAGTAAGTTGATCGCACAATCATAGGGTCTATGCGGGGGCAAAGACAGGGCCCTATCTTTGCTAAAAACTAGTCTCAGATCATGGTATACACTGGGGACGGCCGAGAGATCAATATTTTCGGGTGGAGACTGGGGGGGTGAAGGACTAGTAGAAATGGCTGATTTTAAACAGTTTTGGTGACAGAACCCACTCCAGGATGTGATGGAAGCAGTTGACCAATCAATGACAGGATTATGATGCTTTAACCAAGGGAGACCTAGCACTACGGGATTGGTAGGTGAGGAAATGGCATAGAGTTTGATGGTTTCAGTGTGATTTCCTGAGAGAGTCAGTGAAATGGGAACAGTGCGTTGTGTTACAGAAAAAATCGTCCGTCTAATGCTAGCACAGGTTGAGCTGAGGGAAGAGTTACAAGGGGAATACTAGCTTGTTGTACCAGGTCAATGTCAATGAAACTATCATCTGCACCAGAATGTACTAGGACGTGCACAGGCAGGGAGTCAAGTGACCACTGTAACATACCTCTAAGGAGGAGCGGTTTCTGGGCCCCCCAATCCGTTGGTGAGCCTACTCTTTTGGCCGGCTGGGGCAGGCCGCCAAACGGTGTCCCTCCAGGCCGCAGTAGATGCAGAGACCGAGGCGTAGACGACGCTGTCTCTCCGCAGGAAGGAGTCTGGATCTCCCCAGCTGCATGGGTTCCTCAGTGGATGTTGCAGGTGCAGGAGGGTTCCTGGAGCTTCCGGCTGCGGCGCCCCCCGTGGACACAGGCGAAAGCTGCGGTGCTTGTAGGTGACGAGGAGGGGTGAAGGTGTTGATTGTGGCCCTCTGCTTCTCACTCTTCTCCCTACGTCTTTCTCTGAGTCTGTTGTCTAACCTAATGGCTAAACCTATTAGCTCCTCTAGAGTACTAGTCTCATCACGGACCGCTAACTCATCTTTAATTTCCTCAGAGAGTCCCTTTAAGAAAACCGCTTGTAGAGCGGCCTCATCCCACCCACTCTCGACAGCCAAAATGCAAAAATTAACAGCAAACTGAGAGACAGAGTCCCTTCCTTGAGTAAGAGATAAGAGCTGGCTAGCTGCTTCCTTTCCCTTAACAGGATGGTCAAAAACTCTGCGCATTTCAGAAACAAAATCATTGTAATTGGAGCAGAGAGCCGGGTTATGAAGCGAAATGGCTAGTGACCAGGAAGCAGCCTTATCAGAACATAGGCTCATTATGTAAGCTACACGGGACTGATCAGTTGAATAAGTGGCTGCCTGCTGGCTGAATACTAAACTGCACTGGTGAATAAACTGAGCACATGTCCCTAGATCACCTGCGTACCAGAGGGGAGTCGGGATGGAGGGCTCCCGTGGAGGAAACACCATGGCCGTCGGAGGAGGAACCGCAGGAGAAGCTGATGCGGGCTCTGGAGGAGCAGTGGGCTGGGGAGTGCTGGCTGGCGTGGTGAAGCTGGTGATTCGCGTGGCTATCCAGTCCATCCGATCACCGAGCTGTGTCACGTTGGTGGCTAACTGCTGTAGCGAGTCCATAACTTGGCGTAACGCCGCCTCGTGCTGCCCCACTAAAACGCCTTGTAAGGCGAGTGCCTGCTTCCAGTGCTCCGACTCTGCTGGGTCCATGGTGGCCAGATAATTCTGACAGGGTCTGTGTTAAGCTTGGACCACAGTAGCAGAGTCAGAGACAGCAGAAGACTTAAAGTACAGTTTAATGTTCAGAAAAAAGTGGCGACAGGCAGATACAAACAGAAACGATGCCAGCGCTGAACATGAATGGTGACCGGAGGGTGTGACATTTGACTGTCACACATAAAATATTAAGAAGATTAGTGTATGATATAGGCCTGTAGTTACACAACAATAGATAATGCACAGACAGAATATGGGGATTGTGATGGTCACCACCTTTTTGTTTTGTATGTGTAGCTAACACATATATTTCTGTGTAAAGTTTTCCTCTAGGTGACCCAGACAGACTGGACCAGTGGACACTCAACACGAGGAGACAGAACTGGACTCCAAACAAGACTTCCCGTCTGTGCAGTGAACACTTTGAGAGTCATCACTTTAGCACTGACTCCAGGATAAAGACACCTTTTTTCATACAGTACTGACAGGGTCTGTGTTAAGCTTGGACCACAGTAGCAGAGTCGGAGACAGCAGAAGACTTAAAGTACAGTTTAATGTTCAGAAAAAAGTGAAGACAGGCAGATACAAACAGAAACGATGCCAGCGCTGAACATGAATGGTGACCGGAGGGTGGCTGACCGCGGCGAGTTGGTGGCAGGCAGGAAAAACTCCCGAAGTCACAGAGAAGGCGAGTTTCACACAGCACGGCAGGTGAGGCACAAGGAAAAAACACACTGAGGTTTTCTAGCGAGCTTACTAGAACAGAACACAGGTAACAACTCAGGTTGCAATTATCTGGCAGTGTGGCGAAGTGAGGACCGGTCTTTTATGGAGAGGTGATTACTGAAGAATGAGCCTCCGGTGTGCCTCGGCTGCAGAGCGGGAGAGGGTTAGCCACGCCTCCAGCCACACACTGAAAGGAAGGTAAGGGAGGGGAGAAAGGTGGAGGAGAACAACAGAAACAGCCGGAGGGCTAAGGGTGCTGTGGGACACCGGCTTGAGAAGAGAGACATGGAAGGCGGGGTGGACATTGAGGGCTGGAGGGAGTTTGAGTTTCATGACACTGGGATTTATAATGCGGACAATGGGATAGGGACCGATGTACCTGGGGGCGAGTTTCCTGGAGTCCACTTGGAGAGGAAGGTCCCGGGATGACAACCAGACTTGCTGACCGACCTTGTACTCAGGGGCACTGAAAGGAAGGTAAGGGAGGGGAGAAAGGTGGAGGAGAACAACAGAAACAAAAAACAAAAACCCAAACCATGACAAGTACCTCACAAAGAGTCAAGACACTTTGTTTAAAATGATGAATTATTGTCCTTAATACAATGAAATGCATTACATATATTACTAATTGTCATACATTACTAAGTACTCGATTAGGGCACAGCTTGCTCTGTACTATTACTGATAAGGTGAAATTACTGACACACCAGTGCAGTTTAGTGTTCCCCTGATGCAAAAGGCCAAATGAAGATTTTACCAATCAAGGAACATGACATGTATTTACCAACTTTAACATTTTAGTGCCTTTTATGCAAAGACCCTTTATCAAAGTGAGAATTACTACCTTTTTCCCCACACACAGTCTGTGAAGAACCAATGGAAAATATATTCTCATAATGAGACAGCCGAACATAGCATGATTCCACAGTGGCAGTGAGCTTCGAGAACAGTTCAGTTTCCTTTTGATAGCAACATTATGTTAATGTGGATGAACTGCATACTGTACATTCATACTCCAGTTGTTTTGATAGTACAGTTAAATTTAAAATCAAATTCAAATATAAAGTCGAACATCTACAGAATTTAAACACAAAACTATTTTATGAATGACAGCCACTTACTCAGCAATAAGATCATTTTGGTGGTAAGTGGGCTTTTAACCAAGACGGGCTGTAGTCAATGTTTTGTACCTGTTTTTTTAACCTGTCATCTTTCTGTCTTGTAGGACACTTGAGGAAAGTTACAACGCCTCGACCAATGTGATATTTACTCCACAGTAAAGAGGTTGTTTCACAAGAAATTAAGATTTTGCAAATTATGACACTGGGTCCTAATTCATAGGTTTTATAATTACTGTTACAAATCTTTTCATTTATTTCATGTGTACTTTTTGTAACCTTTTAATAGTGATGATTTCATGAATGCAAGCTTTGACTTAATTTTGTTAAAGTGTTTGTGTAATGGTTAGATTTTTTGTGATATAAAATGGATCAGACAAAATTTACTTTAGAGTAAAAGCAAAAAAATTTTGAAAGCTGTCATTCAACAGTTTCCTGTGATGACTGGAAATGTAGTGGTGATTTAAACCATTAACAAAATATAATCGTTATTAATGGCATCTTAATGTTTTCATTTATGTCTTAACATTTACCCAAGTTTGCATTTATCTTAGCAGAATGTAAAAAAAAAATAAAAAGCTGATGTTATGTGCTGGTTTTGTTTTAACATTTCTTTAAGACAAATGAAGAAAATTCACTGAGAAACTATTCTCCTTTTGTGAAAAACAAGGAATTATCTGTACACTGAATAATTTTAAGTCCCGTAGGCAGGGGCGGCGCTGGGGGGTAGCTTGCAGTTGCTATAGCAACCCCAAAATATGGCTTAGCAACCTCAAAGCAACCCCAAGAATGGAGACTATTAAAAATGAAAAAATCTTAATTGTGTTAAATAAAATAAAAATGGTGACAATTTAATTTAAAATTAATTTCATGTGTTTTTGTTTAAAATTAAAATAAAAGGAAGACAATAAAAACGATGAGAGACTCGTCTCGCGAGAGCTGGCCTGCAGGGGTCACGCGAAGTCAGCTTGGGAAAAAAAAAAACGGGCCGTTAGAAAAGTGACATCAAAATGGAGCGCTGTCTGTTGAAGCGTAAGGCGGCTGAGATTGAGTCCGTGCAAATAGAACAAGAAGAGCCTGAGGAGCATCCTGCAATAGAAGGATGAACAGGTTATTGTTAAATGATTTGTAGTCTAGGCTGTTAATGTGCATTTCTCACTGCTGTGAAAAGCGGCATGACTATATGGTAAAATTATAATAACGAACTTCAAATTGATTTTTTTTATCTGTTTCATGGCATGCGCGCTAGTGTCAGATAGCGCTGATTAGAATGAGTAGGCCAGTAATGACATACATATCCATATTTATGCTATTTAATTGGTATTGCAGTAAATTGTCCAGCAACTCCATACAATTGTTTTGCAACCCCTAAGCAACTGCAATGAAAATGTTTTGCTGCCGCCACTGCCCGTAGGAGGTATTATTTATTGACATTGTGACATATGAGAAGGTTCTGTGGGTATTGCTTGGTATTGAGGCTTATATAGTGAGGCTAAAAAAACCAACAACACATAATTGGCTGATTATCTTTCTGTTTGCCTCACTATAAAAACGACACGATACCTTTGCCTGAGGAAGACCCTTTAAGAGTTGGCAACATAGCGAACAAGTGATACCTTGGGGGCTTCAAAACTATTGTGTCCAGCTAATTCTTTGTTTTTCATTTTGAGCCCTTTTATCCAGTCACATTCTTCTGTGTTAAAACTACACTTCTAATAGAGCAGCAAACAAAGGTTACTCTCTAAAATCTTCTCAGGCTCTGCTGCTGGGTGTAAGGTGCTAGTTATCTTCAAGTACAGAGTTAAAATAATCAGGCCCATACAGAATTGGACTGCCTAATTTTTTGTCAGTGACAATGTTAAACATTAATGCTTTATGTTTTATCTGTAGTGTATGATTTGTTTGCCCTTTCAATTGACAGTCAGATTTGATTGTGAAATACAACATTCAGTCAGTAACAAAGACAAAAGCAGTGCAAATGTAAATAGAATTTATTGAAATTTTAAACAAGTTATAGATGAATATAAAAACTCAACATTGGCCATGACAGCCTGGGCTATGTTCAGGCCTAACAAAATGTGTCCTAAAGGCCAAATTCAAAAGCAGTGACACTGCCAACTGTAAGCAGTTCACTGCATTTGGAGGTGGTCTTTAAGACAATTAACTAATTTACTTAAAAACATATAATTTCTCCTAGGTGTGAGATGACTGTGTCTGATGTGAGGGTGCTCACTTAAGGCACCATTTAAACTATGAACAAATGCAGTCATAACACTGTAAACACATTTCCTGGCCTTATCAATCTTTGCTGGATTGCCACCAGCCTCCCAGCTGCACCTTTGGGCCAATGAAGAAAATACTATCTTAATGCCAGGATGCTGGAGGTGAAGCTGGTGCAGGTCCTCCTTCATCATGCTGACCAGCTTGACACTGCTGACCTTCCCCGCCACAGTGGATGATGAGGACATCTGGTGCTGCTCTTCCTCGCAGGTAGTGGGAAAAGAAGGAGAGAAGGCGTCTCTGCAGTCCACCCCGGCCAAACCAGCAGACATGGACGCCCGGCATGTTGAGGGTGCTTCCCAGGGTCTCTGCAGCTCTCTGGACACCACGCAGGACATAGCTGTCACCAGTGCTCCACACTGTGCATATGAAAGTAAAATGAGTGTAATAAATAATTACCATTATATATTTAAAAAAAAAAAAAAGTTGAAGCGTTTTTTTTTTAAGATAACAGCTGAATCATTGTTTCAAGGTTTGTTGTATAACGTTAGTTTAAGCTAAACTCAACTTACCTCAAGTTTCGTGAGGGAGCTGCCACAGGGCTAGCCAAAGTAGCGTAGCTTCTTAGCCAAAGTAGCTTGTTAGCCTAGCTTGTTAGCCTTAGCTAACTTAGCAGCGCCGAGCGAGGTGGGCGTGTTTAAGCAACCAGGCTTCCTTCGGCCCGCCTCTTTGCCCATGTTTGATTGTCCGGGAGTTGGGCGGAGTCAGGCACTGCCAAGATGGCGACGTCCAGAGTAGAGTATTTTCAGCTTCAAATTCACTCTTCAGAAACGGACGAGTGACGTCACGGTGACTATGTCCATTATTTTTATACAGTCTATGATTGGAATTCAGTTTGACACTATTGAGTTCTTCCAGTCAGAATACATTCATTTTGATGTTTGGATCATTAATACATTTCTGTTCATTCAAGTTCTACTTCAAAAACCTTTTTTTTGCATTTGATGAGGCGGCCATCTTGAAAACTGGCGGCCATCTTGGCTTTTCAGCTGGACATCATACTTTTCTTAAATAGTACATCATGGACATCATTTGTGCCAAATTTGGTGCTTGCATCACTACACGAAAGATTCTGAGGGAATATTGGCTTAATCTGCCCCACTAATATGTTAGTTAAACATTTTAAGATAGTCAATTGTGGGTTTCATTTGCAGCTTTCAAAGGGGTATCTGGATGCTTAACATTATTATTTTTTTCAATTTTTTGGGGGGATTTTTCAAATCCAAGTTGTTGTTGCCTCAAAGTTTTTCCTCTTCTTCTTCTCCACCGGCGGTTACTAGCAGTTGGCAACCGTTGGCAACTTGTGTAGGTACAGCCACCTAGTAGGCTGGGGTGGGAAATACACTTTAGTGTCGATGGTGCCGCTGCGCGCCGCTGCCAATGTGTGTTGGGGGCGGCACTTGACGGCCACAGCGCCACACCGGCGCCAGTGTGTGTTGCACTTTAGGCTGATGTTTTCAATTTATTTATATAGTTTGAGGAGGATAGGTTGGATCAGCTGATTTATATAGCAGAACACTGGACATACCGAAAACTATTTAAGATTATTTAAGATTGTGATTTTCCACTTATGGGTTGTTGAGCCCACACTGCCAAGAAACGTTTTCAAAATTATGGAAAACCAGGGCACAGAAATCCTCATCTACCTGTACTATTTCATTATTTTACACAACTGCACCCTGAAGGTTCATTTTCACTGCTGCAATGCGGACATGCGGGACGGATTTGTGGAATGTTCATGCAGCGCTTTTCCACGCTTAAACCACACACAGATGCGATACAGATGCAGTGCGAAATTTCACATTGGTGTGTTCCAATTCCGCGCAGTGCGAACAGGTGTGGGTGAACATGGACAAGAGTAGCAGCAACGAGCTAGCAAGCTAATGTTTAACAAACGTCAACATCAACTTTCTTTAGCACCTACCACTCTCACCGCAGCCACCAAGCTGGACAATGGACTGCCAGACGTTGTCCTGTAATTCATTGTTCATAAAATCATACCGTCTTTTATCAAAAAGGACGGGGTGCTGTGAAACGAAGTTTATCAACCTTTCTCCCATACTGTCCTGCCTGGCTGGATTTTGGACTCTCCCGGGTCTGTGCAACTATAGACAAACAATTTCATTGGGCCTGCTGTGTAGTTCCACCGGCGAATTCCGCGGGGGGTCAAAGTCTGGGCGGAAACTTTTTTCACCGCACGAAAGTTCCGCCCCGGTGTGCAAACTTCCATAAGAACCTATGAAATCAACTTTTATATTTTTCTGCAAGAATAATCCGTGCGAATATTTGCCCTCAGTGAGAATGGACTTCTTCTTTTTAACAATATTTTTATTATGATTTTTTTCATAAACATACAAAATGAACACATTACAAACAAACAGTGGCCACAGAAATTACACATCTTCCTGAAATTCCTGACATAAGATATACATAGCCCACAACCTACCTGGAAAAATAATTGCATACAATTGTGTAGGTGTACTGTGGGAGGTGTCATAGCAGCTAAGTAAACATATGCACATAGAAGCGCTCAGCCCATTACAATTGACAGTGATGCAACAACTCACCATCTTGAGAGAAATAAGTGAAAAAAGGATTCAAACTTACATAAATAAAAGTATTTGAAATTTTCAACAAAATTTCATAAGACAAAATACATGAGTAATAAATAAATAACAATCACCAAGTAAGTAGAAATCTAACTTTATGACCCAAATTGCCAATTGTCAGTGCTGCAGTCAACCATTCCCTTTAGGACAATATTTGTGAGTCTTTTACCAGCATATTTAAAGAAGGGTGTCCAAGTCTTAAAGAAAACTCCATTTTTACATTTGAATCTGTATGTTAAATATTCCATTGGTATTAGCTCAAATATCATTTTATGCCATCCTATAATTGTAGGAGGTGCAGTATCAGTCCATTTAAGCAGTATTTTTCTGGGCAGCGAATGTAAGAATATTGAACTGCCTTCTTTGATAGAGCCTTTAATATGAGGGCTGGGTAAGCCCAGAAGCAGAGCCTGAGGCCTAGGGTCAAGGTGGATATCAAAAATCAAATTGAGTTTATCAGTAATTTTACCCCAGTACCCCTCAATATGAACACATGACCAGACACAGTGCCTGTAACTCCGCACCTCCACATGACACTTGGAGCATATTTCTGCCAAACTCAGATTCATCCTATGTCTCAGCTGGGGGTAATCTGTAAGTGATGCAATATCCTAAACTGGGTCTCTTCTGTTACATATAGAGATCTCTTTCGCCAAATGCCAAATTTCTGCCCATGTCGTTTCATCCATTGTGAGATTGGGATCATTACTCCACACCTGTCGCAGATAGTCTCACTAGCACTAAACTGGGTTCTATTAATATTCACCTCCACTGCATTGAGAGATAGAAAACTGACAGACAGTACATGATGGCACACTATCTGTCCACTGTGACAGATCAGAAACTGAGAAGGATACTGACTATGTATAGACTCAGTGATCACAGCCTGGCCATAGAGACTGCCAGACACAGGCAGACCTGGGGCCTGTATTATGAAGCGAGATCAACCTTTCCTGGGTTACCCAGACCTATCCTGGGTTAACTAACCCTAACAATGGCAATCAGGATAATCAGTATCACGACACTGGATATCAACTTGGTAACTCAACCCAGGGTTGCTTTATCAAGAGCCGTGAACGCGCACGCAGCGGACCAATCACAATCATGAGAGAAGCGCAACGTCGCTAAGCGTCACTGAGTGTCCTCACAGAGCGTCCTCACAGAGCGTCCTCACAGAGCGTCCTCACAGAGCGTCCTCACAGAGCGTCCTCACAGAGTGTCCTCACAGAGCGTCCTCACAGAGCGCCGTATGTGAGGAGAAAAAAAAGTATTTCTCGTGAGGATCAGAGATTAATTCTACTAAAATATGAGGAGAAAAGAGACATTACAGAAAAGGCCAACACCATGGCAGAAGAAATAGAGGAGGAGAGAGGGACAAATCAAGACAAAACAAGGTAGCAAATACAATTATGTGTAGGTTAAATTACTCATCACCGGTTCAAGTAGCTACAGTACCTGTACCTGTACATCTGACACTGATCACACCCTTGAATCCCATGAAATCAATGCTGCGCAGATGAATTGCGTGTATTACAATTATCTTCTAACATCATTGCGTCTGATGA
This sequence comes from Epinephelus awoara, assembly GCA_035609425.1. Classification (NCBI taxonomy): domain Eukaryota; kingdom Metazoa; phylum Chordata; class Actinopteri; order Perciformes; family Serranidae; genus Epinephelus; species Epinephelus awoara. The sequence continues at coordinate 41,139,306 of CM069301.1, read as the reverse complement.
ATTGGTCTTCTTTGTCATAACGTTATATATGCCACAATAAAGCTTAAAGCTGACACCACAATTAAATCATATCAACACCAAATTGTTAGTCTGAATAAAATCATCCTGATATTGAGCTGTGTTCGAAATTAACAGCTGCGCAAAAATATACCTAGTCTCCCTCTTTAAAAACAAAAAGGAAAATGCCTCAAACACCATGAAGTGTAGACATGATAGGATACTTTCCACATTTCCAGCAGCAAAGCTGTCAATTAGGCCCATTATCTTTAACAGAGATCATTTCCTCCAATGAAAAAATATTGGCACTAATTAATGGTGCTATTAAGTGTCCGCAAATTATTAGTTTCTTCCTTATGAAGGGGTGGGATGAAATTTGGACTTCTTTCCACTCCTTTGTGAACAATCTTTTCATTGTCTGTTGTTGTTGCTTTCTTTTCTTTGTTAGTGTTCAAAATAAAGTTTCAAATCAAAATCAATCAAATTAATTAAACTTCCGTCATGACTGGGCTGCATTTCTGTCAGCGGAGTCATTTTTTCCGAACAGCTGATTGGCCAGTGGGTGGTGCTTTTCATAGGATCAGATTCAACCCTGAATTTACCCTGCTCCGGAGCAGGATAGCCGTTCAGAGTAAGTTACCATGGTGATCTACCCCGATAAGAACTGAACCGGCTTCGTGAGACCAAAAACCCAGGGTTAACCCTGAAGTTACCTCGCTAAGACATTAATCCTGATTCATGATACAGGCTCCTGGGTGCCTTGATAAGACATCCTGTGTCACCTCTGTCCACAGAGTAAAATGGGGACAGAGCAACATTTCCTACTACAATGTAGCACATACGAAGGCATCAGAACAAAGTTCTTTTCAAAAATGTAAACTCCAAGATTTGGATACAATCTCTGACCAGACTGAAAAGCAACATCTGTTTAGAGAAAATAGTGCCAGCGCCATAGAAGCAGACACAACACAACACTTCATTGCCACACAGCTCACTTTGCCTTTTTATTTACTCCGACATTTCATGGGTTTTCACACACACACACACACACACACACACACACACACACACACACACACACACACACACACACACACACTCACAGTACATACAGACATATATATACATACATATCCCATACAAACACACAAATATGTATGTATATATATATATATATATATATATATGTATATATATATATATATATATATATATATATGTCTGTATGTACTGTGTGTGTGTGTGTGTGTGTTCATTACATTTCATTTAGTCATTCATTTTCTATTATTAATCACAATATTTTATTCTTTAGTGCAAAAATAAAGACAACAAAAAACAAATAACAAAAAACTAAGGAGCTGGTAGTAATGGATCCCTAACCAACTGGGTTAAAAAGAGCCCAACAGGTAAGAATAACATTGCAAAGTATGTGTTGTCCTTTTGTTGTGATTGTGCACCACCCTCCAAATGGCATGCCAATTAAGTCTTTTTTCATTGAATTAACAAAATAGAAAACAGCCTTTATAATGTCGGTGTACTGACTCTTTGTTTTTCCTTTTACTGTAATTAAGTAGTTACTGTGTCCACTGCTTGAGGGTCACTATTGTAGTATTTTGGATATGGTAATTATTACATTTTAAATGACGGTAGAATATTACACAGTGCAGATACTGTGAACCATGTATTAGTACAACAGCACCCCCCTGCGGAGGAAACAACAACTACCTGCCAGAAGTGCTGATGCGTTGAGTGCATACCATTAATAACTTCTTACTGTTACTGTTTGTAGTAACTTTCACCTAATTTTGGCAAATCTCATATGTCTGGTGCTTTAAGGAACATCTTCTTGCTGTATGCTGTATATTCTTGTATTTTCTATGTTTGATAATATATATATTGTTGGGAATAGAATGATTTTATGTGTTTTACTATAAGTTGTGTTTCACTATGTAAGTTTTAGATGTGTGAACAATGACAATACTGAAATGATTTCAGCTGATCTGAATGTGTTTGCTTTGCAGAAGTGGAGAAGTACAGGAGAGGAAGAGGCATGAAGTCTGAGGAGCACATACCGCAATGCTTAGATACTTAGTTTCATATGGTAAAAAGAATAGAAAGTGATGTACAGATAGTAAAGTACAGCACGTGTAGGGAGTTGTGTTGTTCTCTTGTCTTTCAAAACAGGATAGACAGAAGTGGAACTGCCAATGAGAAGAGGACAACGTCTTGCATGCACAATGACATTCTGTTACGCTCAAAATATACTGGGTCAGGGGAAGGACAGGAGGTCACACCTTTGTTGTTCGTCAGGGACGTGCAGTTGAGACCCAGAGCTCTGTAATTTTATTCCTTTACTGCTTAATAACCTACATTAACTGAGACCGAATATCTTCTCCTATTGCTTCATTAAAGAACACGCAGGACAGAGCTCACACATAGCACACTGGAGAGTAGGATGAGCCTCGAGTCCAACAATATATATACTGTATATATATATATGTACACATTTCCAAGCATTCCAGTATCCATGCATGGCATTGAGTTGTCGGCTTTCTTGTACTCAATCCAGGCGGTGCACAGGTTGGTCTGCCTGGTCTTGCAGTCTTGGGTGACTGCTCTATCGACCAGTGGCTGTAGCTTCGCTCCCCTGATATACCAATTCCTTTCTGGGCCTTGCTTATATAATGGGCTATGTGCCTACTGATGCCCGACAGGAGCTTCCATGCTGTACAGAGGCAGGTTATTGGCCAGTAGATGGATGGGACCATGCCCTTCTGGGGATCCTTCATGATCAAGACTGTCTGTCCCTGGGTCATCCACTCTGGATGGGTCCCATCAGTCAGCAGCTGGTTCATTTGTGCTCCCAGGCATTCATGAAGTACAGTTAGTTTCTTTAGCCCATAGGAGTGGATCATGTCAGGGCCCAGTGCTGTCCAGTTCTCAGAGGGTACTAAGTGGTTCTTAGATCCATTAACCACTTAGTATCGGTTCTAAATGATGCCTCCTTCTCTCATATGCTTTTCTAGTATTGCTCAGTTTCAGCCACTGAGAGTCCACTTTGGGTGGTTCAGTGGAGAACATCCTATTTATTCTTCTGGCTTCTGCTTCTCTTGTGTATCTCTTTAGGCAGGTAGCCAGAGGGAGGCACTAGCAGCATTACGAACCTTGCCTCAGGGTCCAGACTGAAAATGTGTTACCTGCCCTGACCAGGATCAGTAGCCTTAACTGCTGAGCTATCCAGCGTGTGTGTGTGTGTGTGTGTGTGTGTGTGTGTGTGTGTGTGTGCGTGTGTGTGTGCGTAAAAGCTTTTCTGGCAGTTTGACACCTGTTAGAAGTCACAACGCCAGATGACAGGACATTCAAGTAACTGATGCCCAGGTGAACATTAATTATAGGAATATTAATTGTTTAAGTGAACATAATAATCAAAAATATTACAAACAACAATAGGCCATAACTATAAAAATTATAGCTGCTGCGCAGTAATGGGTTGGGTCGGGCATTTTTAGGCAATTCTGAGCAACAAGCAAAAGATTTGGAAGACATTTAGGAATTTAGCAACACAATTTGCCTTTTGCATCAGCTGAGGCTTGAACTCACAACCTCTGAGACTAAGAATCAATTTTTATCTCTGAGCTAATAAGTCAGTGACATTTCATGTGTAGCTTCACAAATTGACTAAGCCAGATGTGCAGGTTTAGCAGCCGTCCATGCATGGAAAAGCAGATTTCAAACCACTGTAAAAAATTCAGTTATCAAAACAAAAATCTGAAAATACACATATTGCATCTAGACAGTGAAAAGTGAAAAACTGATGTTGCCTCAGATGGTTTCACACTAAAGTATTGACACTGGATCTTGGTGCAAAGTTTGGTTTATTTTCAAGCATGAGAAGGCAGATTTTCTAGCAGAAAAAAGACCTGAAGTTGCTGCACAGTGATCAGTCATGCTCAGGTAATTTTAAGCAATAAGCTGGAGCACAAGATGTTTACATTACAATGTGGATTCTGCACCAGTTGAGGCTCAAATCTGCAACCTCTGGAACCTAGGTTTAATAGGTTTAAGTGTACAAAACTTTCTTCAGTATTTGGGCTACAGTTTGATGAAAGTTGTGAAGTTGTAGCATGTATGGTTGATTTGTTATGAATTTTCAAAGTTTTGAACTTTAGACGCTTACTGTAGCACCACCATCAGGACTATTGGCTTGAGTTTACAGCTGAGGATATCTGGCATGAGACTGGACCTTTGTGCAAAGTTTGGTGAGTTTTCACCCATGGGAAGTATGATTTCCTCGGAAGAAGAAAAAAGAAAAAGAAGAAGAAGAAGAATACCTAGGATTACAATAGTGTCCTGGCAGCTTAGCTGCCCAGACCCTAATAACAAGCAGTGTTGGGGAAGTTACTTTTAAAAAGTAGTGTTTGCTCGTTACTCGTTACTTCTTAAAAAAAGTAATCCCTTACTTTACTTAGTCACCCTCTGTGAAAAGTAACTTTTTACGTTACTCGTTACTTTTACGTTACTTTTATGGTGCTTGACTTAGAACTCTGGTAGAACCCCATCTCGTGTCCTAAATGTGAAAAAATCTGAGTTTCCCACTGGTATTTACCACTTTGGTGATAAAAAAAGATTAAAGAGTGAGAGTTAATTTGTGTTAACTAGGCTACATGAATTTGTTACATGACAGATTACTACTACTAATAGCCTATTTGCCAGACCTGCTGCATCACTGAATGAGGAAAATATTAATATTCACAGACACTATCTGGCACTATCAAATAGTGTCATATTCATGAATAAATAATTTTCTGTTCTGTTATTACGTGTGTAACTGTGAGACTGTTTGTTTAACAGACTCATACTTTGCAGTAAGCTACAGACCTGCACGAATAAATGAATTCATTTTCTCTTCTGGTATGGTATGGTAGGTACTTTATTAACCCCTCGGGGGGAAATTTCAATGTCACAGCGGCAATTTAAAATACACAAAATAGGAGCTGCTGCAACAGGCTGCCGTTCGCACAGCGCCAGGAAGGTAGGCAGGTTATGATTGTTCTGTTTTCTGTTAATACAATGCTGCATTTTATTGATGTTTTGGGGGTTGTTTTGATTTCTTTTGAGGCCGTTCCCGGTTCCGGGGTCGTATGTTGCCCATGTCTGAGGTCTGACGCTGGCTCGGCAGTACTTCGGTCTGTAGAGCACAAAACCCATCAGATAAATCCCGGTATTCAATATCTTGGACATGACCGCAAAGTACAAAATTATACGCATCAAGGGATTTATATGCCTTGAGTTTTTCATGGGTATAAACGCTGGGTTTCTCCACAAGATAAAAAAAAAATGTCCGGCCACTGTAGCTTTGGCCATTTCGTTGGGTCGGTGACCCACTGACCCGACATTAAGTTCGGGTCAGGAAACCTCACTCCGTTGCTAATTGTTAGCTTATTACAATAAACTAACCTGTGTTAGGTTGACAAACCGTTAAAATAATCCGAGGAGGTGTGTGTATCTTCCATATTCCTCGTACGATTCTTGATTTTGGCGCTCCTGTCTGTACTGTTGACATGGGAACTGGCACAGTTTCTGCCTAGTGCGCAGCTGAGGCAGACAGGCAGTGTCACCGTCAAATCTGTCCCCGGGAAAACTAATGTTGTGCCCAACTGACGAAGTAACTACGTTCCATTACCATATTTTCAGTAGTAATGCGTTACACTACTTTTTACCCAATAAATGCAGATACGTTACTGTAATGCGTTACTTTGTGACCTGTTACACACAACACTGATAACAATGTAGGGGAGAAGTGCAGATGTGACTTCACTGTCGCAAATATAATCTGCTAGAATCTACAATCCGTGCAGTTATAACTTGCACTACATACATTGCAAAGTAACAACAGCAGATCTCTCTGGGTTAATCTCTGTCTCTGGTGAACTAGATAAGTGGTGCTTGTTTTAACTAAGAAGTATAAAAGCAAAATGGTCATAGTTAAGGGCGTAATGTTATGTGAAAGTATGCATACTTCATGCATCAGTACGTACTTTTTAGGGGCAGCTGCAAGTACCGACTAAAAGTAAAAAGAAAAAGTGTGTGATACGCAACACACACTTGAAGTCGCCGTTTAGTGGAAAAATGGCCGTTTTTCCTGGTTGGACATCAACGCCACACGAGAGGAACGGTTTGTTTTCGTCACATGACAGGAAGTATGTATTGGAGGTGCAGCGCTATTAGGAAGTGTGCCTTTATACGATGCAGCGACACTCAACACTGAAGTCTCGAAATACAACAGTTACATCGATATCCTTGAAGGGATACGTGTGTTTTTAATGAAATGACACGCGCTTGCTGTTGTCTCTGAGTTGGATTTACCGCTAGCTGTGTGATTTCGGCTGTGAGTACTTAACCTTCGCAAGCTAGTTTTAGCTAAGTGGCTAGCTAAGTAGGATCACAACCTTGCCCTGTCCGTCACCACAACCACGCCGAGTTTAGTGCTGTGCGCTGATGGTGACAGCTTCTAAATAAACCCAGTTTCATTGTCACTGTTGGTTGATGTCGGAACGCTGCCCGACAGTCCACAGTGTTCAGCTGATGTAACGTTTACTAACGCGAAATGTCAGCATAGCACGAGTCCTGTCCGTAGTGGATTTGACAAGACATGACTACCGACTGACAGTGACGTCTGACCGGCATGGACTCAGCAAAGCTGTGTGGATGAAGAGCCACAACTGTCGTCTCTGGCGGTGAGTCAATAACCCTGCAGTTTGTCGAGTAACCTTACATTGACGCTGCGGTTCTGACAGCTGTAGTAAGGTAGTTACAATGCAGCTTCGATGCTAACCGAAGTTGTGTGTCTTAAAGTTACTGTCGCTCTGCAAACACAGGATAAGTGAATGCGGTCTTTGGTAAGCCACCGACTTTAATTAGGTGCTGTCACTCCTTTACTTCTATAACTAACTGAAATGCAGCCATTGACCACACGACCTCGGTAAGCTTCAGTCTGCTAGCGCAGTAAAGTTAGTTTTAAGTTGGATATTCGACAGACATTGCTCTGGGGAAACTCCTCTGGACCACCCAGTCTGACTCCGAGTCAGTCACTCCAACATTTCAAGTGCACCCGTATTGCGGACTTTACAGTAAATGCAAGGAGACAGATGATGGCTACAGCGTGTACCGACTTCCTGTTTTCAAAATAAAAATGTGGGATATTTAAAGCAGAGATACTGTGTTTAAAGGGAGTAAAAGGAGACGTATCAATAAGCTCTAACACTGGCTTTGATTCACTATATCACATGACCTAATAGATATTCAGTTAAAATGCACTTGTTTCATATAAAAATGATAAATGATTTGAAAAAAACAGGTGTATCTCATCCATCCAGTGGAGTACTAGGATCCTACACTGATTTTGAGTTAACTGATCACATTACCTGGAATAAACCTGGATATTTAAAAGCAGAGATACTGTGTTTAAAGGCAATAAACTATGGTCCCACACTGATGAGTCAATTTATCATATTTCTTGGAAGCTATTGAGCTAAAATGCTAATATTTATATATAAAAATTCATAAAAAAATATGAACAGATTTAAAATGTGTTACGTGCAGCAGCCTGTGCTGTCTCTCTTTCCTGTCGGGCTTGTCTCCCTCCTCCCTCTGCCTGCTGCGCACCTGAGGAGGAGGGGATAAGAGGGACAGAGAGAGTAGAGACAGCGCTCGGCACAAGGCACAGACACCGGCATAGGTGGTGAGGAGTTTTTCCCCTTTTCCTCCTGTGTCCCCCCCCCCCCCATGCTCATTTAGGAGCTGAGGTTTTGTTGTGTTAGTTTGTTGTTTTAGTTTGGGCTGGAGGTTACCGGTAGTTACTTTATTCGTCTTTTTTGTTTATTCTAGGTTTAGTTCCTTTTTCAGCTAGTTTAGGGGGAGACGCTGGGAGCGATGGCCCACTGCGTGGTTGGCTCAGCGTCTTCCCTCCTTTTGTTCTTTTTGGCCGGGGTCTCCAGTCCCTTTTGTTTCTCCCTTAGTTGTCTGTGTTTTGGTTAATATTTTGGGTTACAAAAATAAAGCTTGTGGGTAAACTGTTACTTTTGGTGTGGCGTCCTCTTTTATATGTTGCAGCCTCCTGCCCCTATTGAGCCATGATTTCTGTGTTTGTATGGAGGCCGTAACAAATGTAAAAACAAGAGGCGTATCTCATGCAGCCAGTGGAGTACTAGGGCTGTCAAAAGCACTATGAAATTGAGTTCGAATATTTTCGAATTAATTTAGTAGAGTTCGAATGATATTAGAATTTATTATTATTTTTTTTGATTAATTTAGTATTATTATTATTATTATTGTTATTATTATTATTGTTATTATTACATTTTTTATTATTTAAAAACACAAAAACAAATAAAACCAACACAGAGATGCTTATTGCTGGAGCAATATGAATGTGACTCTCGGATGAAAACACTCGTTCTGACTGCAAAGTTTGGATACTTAAGTGCACCTGTAGTTTTCCACCACAAGAGTGGATCCTGTGCGGCTCGTAGTGGTGGCTCATTCTGGTAATGTTTCATCTCTTCTTCAAAAAGGGTAGGCAGGGAGGCAGCAGGTGCAGCACTCTCCCTGTATGTCTCCCCGAACAGGTCATACATCGCGGACAGCGCAGTGGGTGCTGTTGGCGTAGCGGGCTCCTCCGTCCATGCCTCTCCCTCCGTCTCTCGCTAGAATTCCACTGGATGCGGGTCCGTTAATAGTATGAATTGTTAATGATATTCGAATTGTCACATGTAGGTTCGAACTTTAAAAAAATATATATATATTCGAATATATTTCGAACTTCGAATTTTTTTTGACAACCCTATGGAGTACTATGATCCCACACTGATTTTGAGTCAATTGATCATATTTCCTGGAAGTATGGAAATATGATCAATTGACACAAAATCAGTGTTGGACCATAGTACTCCACTGGCTGCATGAGATCCGCCTCTTGTTTTTACATTTTAAATCTGTTCATATTTTTTATTAATTTTATATATAAATATTAACATTTTAGCTCAATAGCTTCCAGGAAATATGATAAATTGACTCAACATCAGTGTGGGACCATAGTTTATTGCCTTTAAACACAGTATCTCTGCTTTTAAATATCCCACATTTTTATTTTGAAAACAGGAAGTCGGTACACGCTGTAGCCATCATCTGTCTCCTTGCATTTACTGTAAAGCCCGCAATACGGGTGCACTTGAAATGTTGGAGTGACTGACTCGGAGTCAGACTGGGTGGTCCAGAGGAGTTTCCCCCAGAGCAATGTCTGTCGAATGTCCAACTTAAAACTAACTTCACCCCAGTCAGTCAGCTGTCTGTCACCACATTGTAGCTAATTAGCCCTCTAGCTTGTGAAACTAAGAATGCAAGTTTAGAGATCGCATTATCCCTGAACACAGCAGCACAAGTTAAAGGGCAACTTTGGTATTGTTCAATCTGAACCCCACTCATGTTTTTGTGTCAAGTGACTAAAGACAACAACAGTTTTTGAAACTGGTCCAGTTTTTAGTGAGACCCCCACAGCTGGCAGCAGAAAAACAGGCTGCAGTGTTATCACTTGGGGCAATTCTGCATCGTCAGTTTACATCAACTAAATGTTTTTTGTTTATGCCAAGGACAGTTTCAAATTGTTATTCATACTGTCTGACAATATAATGAAAAGAATTCCTGCAGAGGTAGAGCTTTTTTACTAAAGTGAGGTCCTTTGTGTTTAATCAGAAACAGCCTCAAAATCACCAGTGCTAAAACCACCAGACTCCATTTAAATGAACAGTAATTATTATGTTTTCGCCGGCGTTGGTCTGTTTGTCTGTCTGCAAAATAACTTGAAAATTGTTGAACGGATTTTGATGAAATTTTCAGGAAAGGTTGATAATGGGACAAGGAAGAGATGATAAAATTTTGGTGGTGATCGGTTGAAGCGAAGTGGATAAAATAATAAATGGCGGGAAATCCGAGCTGCTTGGCGGAGGTCTGCGCTCTCCGAGTGTTCTAGTTTTATTATGAAACGAACTTCATTCAAAGTCCACAAAAAAGAAATAAAACTTACAAAAGCTGTCTTGGCTTGTCTTTCCATTGTTCCAAGTATCACCAACTCTGGTTTGGTTGAATTAAACCCTTTATTCTCTCAGTTAGCTGTAAAAATACATTGGCTCTACATACACTAAAATAACTCTTTATTTGAATAGAGTCTGATGGGTTTGGCGATGGCAATTTTGGGGCTGTTTGGATGAAACAAAAAGGATCTTACTCTTTACAACAAAGGTCTACCTCTGTTAGGATACATTCCATAATGTTGTTAGACTCTTAATAATAATAGTAATAATAATTTGAGCCTGTCTGTGGCCAAAACTACCACTTAGTGGACATACTGCTAGGCTTGGGCGATTGGACGAATATATCGCCAATCGCCCATCGGCCAAGTCCATCACGGTTGGTTTCATTTTTGGTGATTTTTTTTTGAGGCAATTTTGTCATTTTATTTTGCTAAATTAATGGTCTGTCTCCACAGAATTCAACTCGGTACATATAGTCCATAATTACTATGTAGATCACAATTCAAAGTGTGTGCGTATTGGAACCTGCAGCTTCACACTGATTTCCGACGAGTCTTTCACTAAACACGTCAGTGATGGCGGAGCTGAAAGTTACAGCAGCTGCACCGGCAACGGGAGCAGCGCGACACGTTTGCAGCGCGAGTCCTGTAGCAGCTCGCCCCCCTGTTATCAATTACAGCTGCTGCACTGGCAACGGGAGCGGTGCGACAGCTCTCTATTTTAGGATGCTCTTCTATTTTTGTCGCGCTACGCTCCCCTACGCGACCCTCCAGCAGATAAAAACTACATGAAATAGTGTGCTAAACGAACACATGAATGATAATCATCACATATCTCCTCTGATAATGGTTTATTCATGAAGATATGTGATGATTTTTTTTTATGCATTTACCCATGTTTATCCGTGACATTGTATAAATGTCCGTGGCGGACATTTGAAAGCGAGTAGATGACAATCAGTACAGTAAACTTGTAGATTACTCAAATATATGTAATAACTTAGGTGGAAAATGCTTAAACTATCATGGCTCAGCAAACGGTAAACAAGACGCTTGACGTGCAGCCGGTGGAACCCGGCCGTAATGTCAACTCATATGCGCATATGGTTAACAGCCGTGTTATCAGCCGTGCTAAACACCCTCTCTGACGGAGCGCTTGTTGCCGGTATGCACAGATATTTCTGTGCAATGTTGGACATGAGTGGGCTCGCAAAGCACGCTGCATTTTTTTGCTGCATTCATGTGGTGTCGGGAGATCCAAGTTGCCGAGTTGTTTTTCTGACATGAGGTGGCGTTCATGTGAATTATCCTGTTCTGAAAGTCATTTTTCGATTCTTTCCGACATCACATGAATGCAACATCCCCCCTCTTTTTTTTTTCTCCGCCACGCACACAACTGCCGAATATATTGGCAACCGCCGGTTGATGGGCTGACGTTGGCTGGTTGGAAATTTTTAACATATCGCCCAACCCTACATACAGCCTGTTTTGCTGCTGCCAACTGCAGCCCTCTCACTCATTATTTGACCAGTTTCTAAAACTTTAGTTAGCACTATTCACTTAGACACATATGTCTGGGAAAGTTGGCAAAGTCCAAGTTGAAAAATATCAAAGTAAGCCTTTGAAATTAAAGCTGCAGTAGGTAGAAAGCCTGAAAACGGTTGATTTTTGAGTCTCATCTGAGTTAGGTTTCGTTCGTCTCTGCCCTGAGATCCTCCTACCAGACGAGCACGCAAGTATTTTATCCTACTTGGTTCTATTTCTCCCTCTCTGGGAGCCTTGGCTCTCCCTCCCCATCCCTCCCTCGCGGCCCCGCACGTACTCCCGAGCCTCGCTCTCCCTCACCGCGCAGCAGCCCGCCCCAGCCCTCCCCATCCCTCCCTTGCGGCCCCACACATATACCCCGAGGCTTGGCTCTTACTCTCCACGGACAGCCCTCGGCTCCGCTCGTAATGGCGAGAGAGTTCTGTCTTCCTTTTTTTAGGTTTAGCCGTTCAGGCAGTTGTAGCTAATGCAGGAATAGCCTTTTTACCTGGTGCACTGTTCGCAAATGCCGCTTGCTCTCCCCTTCTGCTGGCGGCACGGGAATGAGCATATGCAGTAGAACAGCCAATAGAACGCAGTGGTCTGAGCTGACCTTTGATTGGTTGATGCACATCGGCACGATACTGATTCTTCAGAGGCTCAACACAGAGCCATGGTGAGGTGCAAAAAACCTATTGTTTGTCTCAGACCACTTGATTTGCATTATGCTTAGAGGATATTATAAAGTTTTTACTCAGTTATACCAAAACTATGTTGCCTACTGGAGCTTTAATGATTGGCCTTAGTACAAATTAGGGATGGTCCTGGCGACTAATTTATCTGTTGACGAAACGAAAATCTTTTAAGACTAGTCTAAAAAAGGGAAAACACTCAGAAAACAGTCAAAATTTAGCACAATTTATTGTTAAGTATTTGAAGCATTGTCCTAAAAAATATTGTGTGCCTTAAGAGCCCTTTGAAGTCTTTAATCATAATCTTCAACAACCATGTTCAATTTTAAATGCTGCCGTGCAGTATGAATGTGAACATGACGGTAACTCAGTCAAAACTAAAATAACATCTAAAATAAATAAATTGCCTCTGAAATGTGGGGCACATTGAACCTCGCAGATCATCTGACAGTAGACTCACAAGTCAGTCTTGAGATGCTTTGCTTAACTAAAGACTGATGTCTTTCTCCCTGATTTTGTGTATAGATGGGCGCATACAATTTCAGAGTTTAAAAAAACTCCCTACGTTGCAGAACCAATAGTAAATCCGCAGGGCGGAACTTCGGTGCCTCGCTGAACTCGTGTGCTCGTAAACATAGTCCAACTGTGTTAAAAGTTTGAAACAAAGTCGCTGTAAGTCCTTCATTTCCACAATCTTGTGGACTGATCACATGTTTGATTAAACGGAGTTAAATCTCTCGGCATCCATTTTCAAGCTCTCTGTGTGTTTGCTTCCTTGCGGACGAGAAAAGGGGGAGCGCACATTTCCGGGAGGGCGTGTCCTTTTAAAAAATGCAAGAGGCGTTGCTTTGTTGCCGAACGTTTTCTCTGGTGAGTGTCCCCAGACTATCAGAAGGCGGGAGATCATGGATTGCCTGGTGGTGAGACTAATCTGAAAGAAATTATAGCAATTCACTTTGAAGTTAATAAAACGACATCTAAATTATAATTATTATTATTATATTATTATATTTATTATCTCAGCTGAAATGAGAGGCATTTTGGGCCATGCAGTATGAATGTAAACCCTGCACATCATCTGACAAAAACTCACTTAAACTGCGCTCGTTTTGCAAGAGGACATCCCTCCAATATCCCACTGTACTGTTTCAAAACTCCAGTCTACTTGAGCATTACCGTGGGAAGGGGCTGCTGCCTGATGGCTCTGTCGCCCCCACTAGTGGCAGGTGGCTGCATGACAGTTAAGTGGCCTTGCACATGAATAACACAGTAATTACTAGGGATGCACTGAATATTCGGTAACCGAATATATTCGGCCGAATATTGCAAAAAAACACACATTCGGTATTGGGTGGAATAAGTTAAAAGCAAGGCCGAATAATAGCGGCGTGTTTTGATAACGCAATCAAACAGTGTGCCGTGACAGGGGGAGTAAAATGTTGGCAGTGTGGCGATCCGTCCGTCACCGCACTCGCATTTGCGACTAAAAATAGTTTTGAGCGAGCAAAATAGGCTTAAATCATTCAGCACGCTGTGTGAGTACAGATTTCAACCACCAGCAGAAACGATAGGCGAATCCCACTGGTTGTGGGTTGAACGGGGGTCACAGACACAGACAGTAATGTATTCCTGTCAAATACGGCAGCCATCGGCCTACCGGGGAGAAGAAGGCTCCAATAATATCCTCTTCTTGGCGTCATGACTGCCCAGTAGTACCTGAACAGCCGAGCCAGCGGAACACAGGTATGTGACGTGTCAGAGGAGAAACGAGCCGTTCACATTTCTGTCATTGTGGCAGGTAACGGTCCACAAACCTCACCGCACTTTAGTGACTGTTTCTTACTTATGAAGGGACTTGTCAGGGGAGGAGGGTGGCTGGTTGATTCTTATTTTACTTATTTATTTTATTTTGATCCCCCCTATGTTAATCACTTATTGATGCTGTTTTTGAAGTATGAATAAGTCAGTAAGTAATTTATTCCATTGAAATATCATTGATGTATAATAGAAAAGTGATTTATCTTTTTACAAATGACAAAAGGCACATCTGCCTCATTTTTGCTGTGGTATCGTGATACTACTCAGAACCGTGATATTTTCATTGGTATCGTACAGTAGGTCCCAATTTTGGTACCGTGACAACACTAATCTGGAGGGGGTTCATCTGCAAAAACTAATGAAAAACTAAACAACGATATTCTGTATTTGGTACTCGGTATTCGACCAAGCGTTTAATATTATTCGGCTTCGGCCACAAATTTTTATTTCGGTGCATCCCAAATAGTCACATATGAATCCACTGACCTTGAAGTCCAGGCATCACAAGTCAATGCCACCCTCCTACTGTACTCAAAGATTCTGCTCTGCTCCCCAACTCTAGAATGCACTCCCCCCTGACCTCCGAAATATTGATTCTCTACCACACTTCAAATCCAGGCTGAAAACTCACCTGTTCAGGCTCTCCTTCTCTCTTTGAGTGGGTAGATGTTTTGTTTATGTTTGTTTTGTTTGCTTTATTAACTGATATTTTTTTGTTTGTTTGTTGTAAAATGTTTAATTATCTTGTACTTTGTATTTTATTGTATTTTACTTTGTATTTTACACTGTAGGGCGACCTGAGTGCCATGAAAGGCGCCCAGAAATAAAATGCATTGTTATTATTATTATTATTCCTCAGCTTTATGCTTTACGTTGCTGTAGATCTTGGCTCTGTCGGTGAAAAGAATGTGGGGATGGAGTCACATACCTGGGTTCCAGTGTTTTTAGCATGTAACAAAAGCCTGATGAAATAATATTGACACACTAGCAGTTGTTTAAAGTGACACTGAAGCACTACTTAACTTTTTTTAAAAAACAAACAAAAAAAAAACAGACTTTAGAATGGATTTTGATGTAAATGTGTGCTCACTGATACAGGGGTTTTGATGAACAATTCAATCACTTTACTTTCATAATAAAACCAATATGTCTCTATTGATTAATCAGACATATGTTCTGTGTTTATCAGACGTTGACCTACTTACCTGTGAGGGCTACAGCCGAGGGGGTCATACTTTTCATCATCAGAATAACCTTACACGTTGGAGTAGCTCTCATCATCCCTGAACCACCAGGATGTTGGAGGGTCTCGTTGCCTGGGTGCTCAACACATACCTTGGAAAATATGTCAGCAACCTGAACACAGATCAGCTCTCCATTGCCCTTCTGAAAGGTAATTCCACATCAGGGCTTAACACTAACTGGTAAAAGTGGTTGCCAGGCTGGCATCAACTTTTTGTTGCAGGAACTGAAAATATGGTTACCATTTTTAGTCACCTCATTCTTTGAGTAGTTGGGATACTATACATTAATGCTTCAGCTTAATGAAAATGTGACATATCAGAATGTGTTACAGCTGAACTGCATTGTCCTCTGAGAGCAGCAGTGATTCAGTCTAATACTTTGAGTGTCTTTGAGAGTTAGAGCTGGGCGTACATATGTGTGTGTGTACACGACATATATATATATATATACATATACACACACACACATGTGTATGTATATGTATGTATGTATGAAATGGCTCCATGTTTTAATGCTGATGGATGACACAGTTATCCTGGCAACATCATCAAGAAAAAGGCTAATTGAGAATCTGAAATATTTGGAGGAATACTGTGATGACTATGGCATCCTTGTTAATGAAGGTAAAATAAAGGTCATGGCTATTTGGGGATCTGAGGAAGACAGGCAACCCGGTAAGCTTGATTCTTTTATAGTGAGACATTGTTTAGTTGAGTTTAGTTTAGTTTTTTCGTTTAAAATACAGAGACAATGCACATTAATAATCATTACTGTAAATAGCACTACAATCATTAAAGTATAATTGCATAAAATACCTAATTAAATACAGTAAAATACAAATACAGTATACATGACAGTTTTAGAGCAGGTGGTCACAGAGCTGACCATCTCTCAGCTATGATTTTAAGTTACGTTTAAAAGAAAAAAAAAAAGTATCATACTCCCTGAGCGTTGTTGGAAGACTGTTCCAAGTCTGAGCTGCTCTCACAGAAAAGGCTGCCTGACCAAAAGGAGACTTCCTTTTCGGTACTACAGTCCCTTCTACTGACAGTCCTGGTGTGTCTGTCAGTAGAGGTTTTCTGTTTAATAAAAGCACCAAGAGTGGGAGGAGCCAAGCCATGCAAGATCTTGTAAGTATACAGGCATCTTTAAATTTAACAAAATTCTCCCAGCTTAGTAGGTTCTGGTTTTTAATGCAGTGACAATGGTGATGGGTGTTTGGCTTCTTGTCTAGTACTTTCACAGCCCGATGGTAAACTGCCTGTACAGATTTTAATGTTGTACAGGAGGCTTGTGCCCAGCTAGTCAGACAGTATGACAGATGTGATATGATAATAGCATTAAAATACAGTGCTGCTGCACAGTCATACATATCTTGGGGCCATCTTCACTGCTGATGGAAATGCCTGAACCTCACTTGCGCTAAATGTAAAAGAGAAAAGTAAAGCACTTACTCACAAGTTAATTGTCCTCTTATCCACCAACTATAATGCCTCATTTTGTGTCAAACTAAAGGTTTTTGAGTCAGTTTTCTCTTCAGCTGTTTTGTATGGGTGTGAGTCTAGGTTAAAAGTGCCCTTAAAGTCTGTTGAGTCTCTTTACATGACTGGGGTGAAATCCCTACTTGGGGTGAGGTCTGCTTCAACTTACCTAACCTGCCTGTTGGAGGCAGGACTCCCTTCAGTGCAAGCTTTAGTGAGAGAAAAGCAAGCCAGGTTTTTGACCAAGATGAAGCAGCGTCAGGGTGCATTAGATGACCCCTTGTGGTATGTTCTAGAAATGATGAGAAAAGATAATCAAGTCATTAACTCATACTTGTCTGAGATAATGGAGAAACAATATTATATTCAGAGTGACCGTAGAGAGATGATTGAAAAATTAGGATCTGAAGAGGGAACAAGATACGACACCTACAAAGCCATCAATCCGGATATAGCTGTTCATCCACTATAAACCAGCAATACAGCGTACACTGAAGACCATCGGCTCATCAATAAAACAACTAACTAAAACTATAACCCTTATTTTGTTGCACTTTTATGTTCATAAATAAATTATTATTATTATTTTTTTTACTAATTTGTCATTTTGTATGATGGCATATGAAAAAAATCACATAACGTGGAAAAACAACACTGGTATACCGGTACCCAGCACTCCTTGAGATCAGCTCATAATTCAGTTCACACCTTAATGTTGCTCAAATATCAATTTGTCATTAAAATTAAAGAACGGTCACAAACAAGGTAGACAATTATAGAAAAAATAACAGTTAAATATGGCAAATATCTACATATTTCCTCCTCCTACATTTGCCTGAATGGTTTCTCAGATGTAGATAGGCATTCATACTAGGAATCCTAATAATAATGAAAATTCGTGACTTTTTAACACAATAACAGGGTTCCCACGCGTCCTGTAAAAACTTGAAAACCTGGAAAATGATTGACCAATTTTCCAGTCATGGAAAACACATGGAAAATGAGAAAAAAAGTAAAATGTCCTGGAAAAGCTTGAGTTGTCCTGGAAAATTATTTTTCCTCCCTCTGCTTCTCTCTGCCTTGTGGGTGAACGCAAACGTGTTAAACATATATCACGCATGTATGTCTGTTTTCAGCTGCCTTTAATGGGCAACATTGAGCTGTAGCACTTCTCTGCTTCATCTCTGCTTCTAGCAGGCACAGCGCCCCACGTGATGCTACCAACCAATCAAATTGCATATTCCCTTAGAACAGTTCTGCTGCCCAGTGTTTTCATATGACTTTGCTGCTAGATTTACCGACTTTTCAGACCCAAGTTAGAATTTATTTTCTCCAAAGAAGCGCCAAAACTAGCGACTTTCAGTGCAAGAGTGTTGCTGTATCACTATATATCGAGTGTGAGGTTTTTCTCCCTCTCTCTGCGGAGAGCTGTAGTGGGTGTGCCGTCACTTTTGGCTGTGCGCTCGGAGATGAAGTACATCTCTGGTTTCAGTAGAGCCGCAGCGACCATGACTACAGCTTCGAGATAGCGACGGGTAACAGGTAGTCTTACTGGGCCACGTTTCACTCAGTATTTCATACTTGCTCCATTGTCCGACAGCAAAAACAGAAAATATGTGAGTGAGAAAAACTTAATTAGGAATTCACCTCTATTAAAATACTGTGTATGTGCACAGAGAGCAGAGCTCCGACTTTTCATGCAGTTTTTAGCTAGCTACTTTGCAATGAAAGTAATTTAGATGTCAACATCCAAGTGAGATCTTATATATCCATGAGTGAGATGCACACAGACCACAGCGAAGAGGCACACCCCTTATTAGCCTAAATGAGGAAAGAGGGCAGTGAAAACTGAAGACTTGCATGTTCATTTGAATAATGTTGTTAGCATAAATGAATGGGATTCAACATGGCTAAATTAATAAATAGAATAAGTATAAAGTGATAATCATAAATTTATAATAGTAAGACACTACATACAGTACAGGCCAAAAGTTTGGACACACCTTCTCATTCAATGTGTTTTCTTTATTTTCATGACTATTTACATTGTAGATTCTCACTGAAGGCATCAAAACTATGAATGAACACGTGGAGTTATGTACTTAACAAAAAAAGGTGAAATAACTGAAAACATGTTTTATATTCTAGTTTCTTCAAAATAGCCACCCTTTGCTCTGATTACTGCTTTGCACACTCTTGGCATTCTCTCGATGAGCTTCAAGAGGTAGTCACCTGAAATGGTTTCCACTTCACAGGTGTGCCTTATCAGGGTTAATTAGTGGAATTTCTTGCTTTATCAATGGGGTTGGGACCATCAGTTGTGTTGTGCAGAAGTCAGGTTAATACACAGCCGACAGCCCTATTGGACAACTGTTAAAATTCATATTATGGCAAGAACCAATCAGCTAACTAAAGAAAAACGAGTGGCCATCATTAATTTAAGAAATGAAGGTCAGTCAGTCTGGAAAATTGCAAAAACTTTAAATGTGTCCCCAAGTGGAGTCGCAAAAACCATCAAGCGCTATAACGAAACTGGCACACATGAGGACCGACCCAGGAAAGGAAGACCAAGAGTCACCTCTGCTTCTGAGGATAAGTTCATCCGAGTCACCAGCCTCAGAAATCGCAAGTTAACAGCAGCTCAGATCAGAGACCAGATGAATGCCACACAGAGTTCTAACAACAGACCCATCTCTAGAACAACTGTTAAGAGGAGACTGCGCGAATCAGGCCTTCATGGTCAAATAGCTGCTAGGAAACCACTGCTAAGGAGAGGCAACAAGCAGAAGAGATTTGTTTGGGCCAAGAAACACAAGGAATGGACATTAGACCAGTGGAAATCTGTGCTTTGGTCTGATGAGTCCAAATTTGAGATCTTTGGTTCCAACCGCTGTGTCTTTGTGAGACGCAGAAAAGGTGAACGGATGGATTCCACATGCCTGGTTCCCACTGTGAAGCATGGAGGAGGAGGTGTGATGGTGTGGGGGTGTTTTGCTGGTGACACTGTTGGGGATTTATCCAAAATTGAAGGCACACTGAACCAGCATGGCTACCACAGCATCCTGCAGCGACATGCCATCCCATCCGGTTTGCGTTTAGTTGGACGATCATTTATTTTTCAACAGGACAATGACCCCAAACACACCTCCAGGCTGTGTAAGGGCTATTTGACCAAGAAGGAGAGTGATGGAGTGCTGCGGCAGATGACCTGGCCTCCACAGTCACCGGACCTGAACCCAGTCGAGATGGTTTGGGGTGAGCTGGACCGCAGAGTGAAGGCAAAGGGGCCAACAAGTGCTAAACACCTCTGGGAACTCCTTCAAGACTGTTGGAAAACCATTTCAGGTGACTATCTCTTGAAGCTCATCGAGAGAATGCCAAGAGTGTGCAAAGCAGTAATCAGAGCAAAGGGTGGCTATTTTGAAGAAACTAGAATGTAAAACATGTTTTCAGTTATTTCACCTTTTTTTGTTAAGTACATAACTCCACATGTGTTCATTCATAGTTTTGATGCCTTCAGTGAGAATCTACAATGTAAAAAGTCATGAAAATAAAGAAAACGCATTGAATGAGAAGGTGTGTCCAAAATTTTGGCCTGTACTGTAAAAGCCAGACTAAAAAAATGGCTAATGATAGATATTCGGGCCGTTGGTGGCTTGGTGGTAGAGCAGGCGCCCCATGTACAAGGCTGTTGCCACAGCGGCTCGGGTTCGAATCCAGCCTGTGGCCCTTTGCTGCATGTCACTCCCTCTCTCTCTCCCCCTTTCACACTTGTCTGTCCTATCGATTAAAAGGCTTAAAAATGCCCAAAAAAAAAATATAAAAAAAAAGAAATAAATATATTTCAGGTTCAATATGATACTGTGGTGCTAGCTAGAGATATTAGTCATCAACCCTGAATCTTGTTTCTTAGATGACTAGAGTAACATAAAATGACCAATACTGGAACAACAAAATGCAGTTTAGCATCTTACTATGTATGAAATAAGCAGTATGACATTGACATTGCTTTGTTTTATATTGACCTTTTTGCACTGCAGGATAGGATTTGATTTTGATATTTATATTTTTGATTTATTTTTGCAGTGATTTTGATTTTTACTTTACAAATGCAGGTGACAGATGCACAAAGTAAACTGTAAGTAAACAGTAAACAGATGAACTAAAGGAAATTGTTTTGGTGATTTATTGAACATATAAAAATATTTTGTGGAGAAAGTACAAGAGAGAAAGAGGGAGAGGAATAAACACTGAAGCAATCTGGTTAAATGTACAAAATATAAGGTACAATTGTAGAAAATAACACTTTGGGGGTGGAATTTATTAGTGTATGTTGTGATAACTTGACTCGTACTGTAGCAGCTGAAAAAGTCCTGAAAATGTCCTGGAAAAGTCCTGGAAAATAATTTCAAGAAAAGAGTGGGAACCCTGAATAAGGTTAGAGATTAATCTCCCAAGTGTTACTGTAAACTGGCTTACAATAAATTAATACAGCAGATGTTACCCAAGTGTAAACAGCTGAGATTTCGCATAATTGAAACACTGTTTGGTGGACTAAACATACACTGAATTAAACACAACAATTTGCCAAAGCTTATTAAATGTTACATGGTACTTTGCAGTAGGGGTGGGAATCACCAGAGGATCCATGATCCTTGATTAGTAAGGTGTACCTGGTGAACTGTCAACGATGTTTATGTTATTGTAGGAACTGTCTTAAGACATTTAAAATCAGTAGTGGAAAATCATTCAGTGACTGTGTAATGAACAGATTTATCAGTTGTAATTGGTTTAATTGAAATCATGAGCACCAGCCAAGGAGGAGCGTAAAGATGGTGTGTGTCTGTTCCCTGTCTTTCCTCAGGTGCGGTGGAGTTGGAGAACCTCCCTCTGAGGAAAGATGCCCTCCGAGAGTTTGACCTGCCGTTTGAAGTTAAAGCAGGTGAGACACACCACCAGATAAGTTTTACCTTATATGATAAAGTTTTCAGTCTGTTCATCTGACTTTGATCATTTTTATTGCAGCAAAATTTGATGTTAAGTAGACAGACTGACCCACACCGTCATAAAACCTGTCGGAAATGCTGCATGCACCTGACAAACTGAACTGTTGGCAGATTTAACGCCCTCTGTGAAGCCAGATTAAGCACTTGAGCGAAACACTTCACATGCAGGTATCCTGCTAAGCTGAATGGTCACACCCGTGTTAGAAGTGTTATGTGTTAAAACCACAATCGACCATTCTTGTGCTACATTTTGCAGGAGGTCTGCAATGTTTGCTCCAGTGTGACTTTTGTGTACTGCTCTAGTTGAACGTGACACAGCAGTCGCCAGTTCTCTGTGAGATTATGTGCCTTTATAGTCACATATGAATCCACTGACTTTGAAGTCCAGGCATCACAAGTTAATGCCACACTTCCTGCTGTACTCAAAGATTCCTCAACTTCATGCTTCACTTCTCTGTAGAGCTTGGGTACAGCTTTGTCGGTGAAAAAAACGTGGGGATAGATTCACATACCTGGGTTCCAGTGTTTTTAGGATGTAACAAAAGCCTTTGTTTTCAAAAGCACTGTATGGTCCCAGATCTTTGCACATGAAGTAGGTGATGGACTGTGTTATTTTCTTAGCTCTGTCAGAGTTGGATGGTAGTTTTGTCAAGTGCGTCCAGTGTTGGAGTGGGTTTAGCGTTAGCTTGGCTGTCAGCGGCTAATGCTACCTCTGGGTGGTTGAGTGTGAGGTGAGCCCCCATGTTTGTAGTGTTCCCAGAGTATTTCATTCTCGTATGACACTGCTTGCAAATTGCATGTGTCATATCCAAGTTCTCCTTTTCTTCTGTGGTAAAAAAATCCAAAATAAGTCCAGACATTTGATTTAAATGCAGACGGTGCATTTCTGATCTGTTACTCTGGTGCCTCCATTCGTTCGGTACGCGACTTTTGGTTCGGCACGACCCTGTACCGAATTATTGGGTGCAGGATATTATTTTATTTTATTTTGTTTTATTTTAATTCCATTTTTGCGAGCTGAACCATTTAAAATATCTAGTTCCCCGACGTACATAATTGAGTCCCGTAAATCTCCGCTTTCACTTTGTGCAGCGCATTCTCGCATTTTGACAACATGGCAAGTGAGCCTGATGAACCTGAAGACCCACCCGCAAACCTTAAGTCCTCCGTTTGGGAACACTTTGGTTTCAGGGTAAAATACGAAGATGGAAATAAACAAGTTGACAAGACAACCACCCGAGTTTAAACGTTAACTGGCACGACTAGAAAAAGCAATCTGGTGCAAACTACGAAAGAGCGTTTCCCTGACCATCGCGCTAAAGAAATAACCAACGCCATTGGAGTTGAGTAAAATTGTTTAAGCTGCACTTTAGATATAAGCATGTTTTGTTTACTGCACTTTAACAAAGTGGGAAAGCCAAGTAAGTTCCTAGTAAAACTGAATCTGGGCAGGCTTTAAAGCTGACCAGCTGCACTATACTTTTTATTTTAATTGAGTAAAACTGTTAAAGCAGAAATGTATATTTATATTTTTCATTCAAAAAAATGTGTTAAAAAAAACAGCAGGATTTTATTTTTCACTTTTATATTTCTATTTTCATTCAAACAATGTGAAAAAGCAGGATTTTATATATATTTGTTTCATTCAAAAATTGTGTAAAAACAGTTAACTGCTGTGGTGGTATGTTTTAATAAGGTTACCAGTAAGTAAAAGATATTTAGTAGTTGTGTATTTTTTTCATTATTGTACCGAAAAAAAACGAACCGTGACTTGTGGACCGAGGTACGTACCGAACTGGGATTTTTGTGTATCGTTACACCCCTAATATATGGGTCTAATTAAGTCTGTATATAGAGAGACCTAATTTTCCTACCATTGTTTAGTAATTTGGTTAATATTTGTTAAATAATATCATTAATTATTTTAATTAAATAAAATGGTACATAAGATCATGTGAAAAAAAATCAAACAAAATATCAAATAAGAGCTAATGAGTGTATTGCCATACTTGCATAAGGATATGACACAAGCATTGGTTGTCTTTTCACAGGCTTCATTGGAAAGATTACTCTCCAGATCCCTTTTTACCGGCCTCACAGTGACCCATGGGTCATCTCCATGTCCCAACTCAGCCTGATCATTGGCCCGGCCCAGCTGCAGGAACATGATGTAGAGAAGGAGAGAGAGGAAGAGAGAGAGCGCAAAACTCGCCTCCTCAAGGCTCTCGAAGACAAATTCAAAGTAGGTGGATCAACACCGCAGATTATAAAATGTGTTTTTTATCTGTCCCAATAATGGTAAGGATAAAATAATAACAAAATCCTTACTCATTTTTCATCCCTATTACGTTTTATTGGTCTCTAAAGAGCAATGCATCCTGAGAGTGACACTGAAGTAGCTACACATGTGCAACAGCATATCATTGTTTTGAGCTGCATGTCACTTAACACCAACACAGTTGAGGTTATGTTTCTGAACTATTATTTCTAGTGCTCTCACAGTGATTTTAAATCTGGGACAAAGAGAGTACCAGTTTCAAATTGTTCTTCTAGCAGCAGAAAGGGTTTACATATCAGCATAGTCAGATTGGAATTCTGGAGTCGGATTTCTGGAATTGCATTATATAGCTTGGCTTTCTTGTTCTAATCTATGTTTGCTGCCTCCTTTACTTTTTTATTATGTCTGTTTTACAGTCTTCTTCACCAACTTGCACTTTTATCTTTTAAGTACTCTGTAGTCGTTTACAGTGTATGTATGTTTATAGACTATATGATATGTGTTTGGCTCCTCCAGAGTGAGTGTGAGCAGAGAGGAGAGTCTTACTGGTATTCTGTCACTGCCTCTGTGGTCACCAGGATTGTGGAAAACATTGAGGTAGGTTTTCCATCATTAGATACTGGAGCTGGGACTCATAAGCAACACATGCATTCTGCATCAGTTGAAACAATACCCTTCTGCAATTTATATACCAACATGTCCACTCCATTTGAATGCCTGGGGCCAGCTAATGAACAGGCAATTGAGTGTTTTATGATACAATACAATTACACAAAGATTTGAACCCATGAAAACACTTTAAAGAAGAATATCTGAACAAGTACATATTTTCCAGATGTCAGGACAGTGCACACAATAAGGGCCAAGGAATCAGGCACTTGTTATTGTTGAGCTACAGATAAAACTTTGATTTTATGGCTTCTGTGTAGCTGAAGATCCAAGATGTGCATCTTAGATTTGAGGATGACTTCTCCAACCCAGAGAAACCCTTTTCCTTTGGGGTTTGCATCAACAACGTGTCTGCTCAGAACCCCTCCAAAGAAGTGGTAAGTCTTCACTCAGAGTGATTTTAAACTAACAGTGTGAAACTACACTTCAATCTTTTTCATTAAGGCTTTTAGTGGATCAAGAGAATTTAAAGATTAGTGATTCTCATGACAATAGGTGCTACAGTAGTCCAATTCATCATTCATTTTTATACAAAAAACATAGTTTTCTATCACAATACATGCAGTAGGTTAGTAAAACAAAAGTTCACTGCATTCACCAAATAATGTTTTCTTGTGGTGATAACTTCATATCTTATATTTATGAGAGCTGTATGTCATTATTATCTTTATATTGTCATTGATAACATGATTTCTGCTGGTCTTTGCATTAGAGGTTAAAAGGGATTTCCTTTGTATTTGCAGGTTCAGAAGCTCCTCCGGCAAAAACAGCTAGAGATAGAAGACTTCAGTGTATATTGGGATACAGAGTGTGAGATGCTGGGAAAGCTGCCTGCCAATCAGATCCAGGTCAGACAATCCTGCTTTTACACCCGTAATTGGGTTTATTTGGTCGCACCACAGGGAAAAAATAATACACTGTTTCATTTTTGCAAATGAACCAAGAGGAATAAACATGAAGTTCTACTGACTGACATGTAACTCGTTGATTAAACAGTTTTAGTGTTTGTCATCCTGCATCATCAGGACCCATGTGGGAAATCAGATTTTGGTCGCTGACAGAAGTTTTTGCAGCAGGACTTTCAGTGTTTATATTTCTGGTCTTTGGTAACACAAAAAGCTCGTACAAAAGTAACTGATGGGAGGCATTATTAGTAGGCAATTATTACTGCAAAATCAATTGCATATTGAATAATGACCAACATTTCCCCCGTTAAAGGTTTTTTTTGGGGGGAGGGTCCTGAGGACAGAGGGATGTCGTATGCTGTAAAGCCCTCTGAGGCAAATTGTGATTTGTGATATTGGGCTTTATAAATAAAATTGACTAATTGATTGATATAGACAGGGTGAAAAGAAGGCAACCTGTACGGTAGTGATTCAGGGCTTAATACTGTGGGATCACTGCCACACACTTTTTAATGGACTTAATTAACAGCCAGCATACACAGAGTTGGATACAATGATAGCAGTTTGAACAGCTCTTTAATCAGGGAAAATACCCTCACTGACGTGCATGTGCACGTGTGCATGCTACCATGGTTGCATGTATGGATCAGCATAAATAGGTTTTGAGATATATGTGACCTTTATCATAATCAGTTATGAGATCACAGATAGATTTCACAATCAGCAAATGGATTTATTATTGGTAAAGCTGTTGCTAAAATGACAACCTTGCATTCTTAAAATCCTGTGACTGGTTCGTTTTCTTTCGCACCACAAAAAAACGAACCAGAGTCAGTTTGGAAGCGGACCGAGACTCACCTTTTCAAGCAGACTGAGTTCAATTGTTTGGTCTGCACCAGGGTCCGATTGACAGCTTTGACACCACCCTAAACAAACTATACTAACTGCGTAAACGGACCTGAGTTTGTTTTAACCGAACCAAACAGGTTGCATGTGAAAGCACCTTCAGCGACCTTCGTCTGTTAGCGGCCAGCTCACTGGAGGATTTAGTTTTGAACTTCACCCCGAATCAGAAAAGGTCGAGTTTATCACCCGCCCAACATGGTTAAATTGTTGGAAGTGGTGTGTAAAACCATCAGACTGCCCACCACTTTAGTGGACAGAGAAAAGGGACAAAAGAAAGACTTTGTACCTGCTACTTAAAAGGATAGTGCACCCAAAAATGAAAATTCAGCCGTTATCTACTCACCCATATACCGAAGGAGGCTCAGGTGAAGTTTTAGATTCCTCACATCACTTGTGGAGATCCAAGGGGAGAAGGGCTAGCAACAAAACTCCAGCTAATGGAGGCTGGGCGCCCCAGATTAAAACATCCAAAAAACACATAATTGAAACCACAGAATATCTCCATACTGCTCGTCCATAGTGATCCAAGCGTCCTGAAGCCCCGACATAAAAAGTTGTTTGGAAAAACGTCATTTGAACTCTGTTTTTAGCCTCATTGTAGCGTGTAGCTCTAACTGCTTCTGTGTACACCAAGTTTTCTTGTGCGTGCTTGCGCGTGAGACCAGCGGAAGCACGTGAACACACATGAAGGCGGTGCCCATGTCTCATGGTCTCGTGCAAGAGCACACATGTGAGTGCGCTCTACAGAGACAGTTAGAGCTACAGGCTACAATGAGGCTAAAAACAGTTCAAGTGACGTTTTTCCAAACAACTTTTTATGTCAGGGCTTCAGGACACTTGGATCACTACAGACAAGCAGTATGGAGATATTTTGTGGTTTCAATTATGTGTTTTTTGGACGCTTTAGTCTGGGGCATCCAGCCTGCATTAGATGGAGTTTTGTTGCCAGCCCCTCTCCCCTTGGATCTCCGCAAGGGATGTGAGGACTCTAAAACTTCACCTGAGCCTCCCTCTGCATATGGGTGAGTAGATAATGGCTGAATTTTCATTTTTGGGTGCACTATCTGTAAGGTTGGTCGAGCGGTGAAGGCAAAAGGAAGAGGACTTTAAACTGTTCAACAGTCCAATTTTTTTATTCCCCTTTTTTTTCAGCAGTGGGTTAGGTGCAGCAATATGTACAGTGCAGATCAGCTGGCCAAAACTGAAGAAAAACTTAAACAAAAATCAACTCTGCCCCGGGCTATGCCCCCTTTAATTTTGGGCCCCTGGCAGTAACAGCTGCTGTGGCCGGCTTGCTAGACAGATCTCAGAGACTCGAGAGTAGCTTCCAACTCCTGCATATATAGACAGTAGCTCCTGCTACACATGGGAAATACAATTAATAAATTAATCAACAATCAGCAGTGATTAATTTATACTCTTTAGACTACTTCTATAAGCCAACAGTGAAAAACATTGCTACACACTCCAAAAGAGTAAAAATGTTCTCAAACTGCTCAAAATCAACACTTGCACAAATATCTCTCCAAAACTTCCCCTCATCCATACCACACTTGGCACATTCCCCTGGGAACTTGACTATAAAAGGAATCCAAATGGGCGGGGTCTGGTTTGGCAGTTCCTGAGTCCAAACCAGAGGTTGGCCAAGTGCAGTCATTAGAGGTCACGGGGCATCCCTGTGACACTGTCCCTTTAAAATCAACTCTATTGGCCATAGAACCTTATTTGTTTTGACTGACAGTTGAATTTCACTGAATTCTGACGAATAACCATCAATAAAAAGTAGGGGTGCACGATAACTATCGGGCCGATAATTATTGGGCCGATAACAGGAAATCATTACGTCATTCCGATAAGTCCGATATCATGATGAATAGCCCCGATAACATATATAATTTTGTCAGCACGGCAGTGCCCCGCTCCCACTATGAGACCTGAATGGCCTGCAGTGAATGTTGCGTTCAGTGATGTCGGCATAATCAGAAAAACTCAAGAATACCCCCTCATGTCGGAAAATAACTCGTTAACTCTGTCATAATTCCACACAGATGCGCACACTCTCTCTCTCTCTTTCTCACACACACACACACACACACACACACACACACACACACACACACACACACACACACACACACACACACACAGACGTGCACACTCTCTCTCACACTAGTGTTGCAGGGTGTACTGGCGGGACCGCAGAACTAAAACTCCACAGTACATATGATACCATAATGTTGGAGTACCGTAGTACTACGGTACCTCAGGTACCACTACTGTGGGATAAGTTCAAAGTCCAATCGCGAGAGGGTGAGTGTCCATGCGCTGTCCAATAACGGCGCGCGCTGGCCACTTGGCACTCAATATGCTGCTGCAGTGACATTTCAGGTAGGCCTATTTGCTGAGCTATTGAGTATCTTTGAGCAGTGAAAGTTATTAATTTATTTTTACTTGTAGGTTAGATTTGTTTATATATGCTGCAGTGATTTGTTTTCCACAGAGCTCTACGGTGCGAGCATTTAACTCGCATTTGCGACAAAAAATAGTTTTGTGCGAGCAAAAGAAATCATTCAGGAGCATGCTGTGCCAGTACAGATTTCAACCAGCAGCAGAAATGAAAGGCAAATCCTGCTGGTTGTGGGTTGAACGGGGGTCACAGACACAGACAGGAATATGTAATGTTATTCCTGTCAAATACGGCAGCCATAGTGCTCCGCGGCGCAAGATAACGGCTTACTGGCGACAGAGAAGTCCAGCTCCAGGTCCAATAATTTCCTCTTGTTGGCGTCATGACCGTCCAGAAGTACCTGAACAGCCAAGCCGTGGCAGCACACAGGTATGTGGCGTGTCAGAGGAGAAACGAGCCGTTCACATTTCTCTTTGTGACAGGTAACGGTCCACAAACCTCACCGTACTTTAGGGACTGTTCTTTACTTGTCAGGGTAGGAGGGTGGCTGGTTGATTTTTATTTTATTTATTTATTTTATTTTGATCCCCCCTATGTTAATCACTTATTTATGCTGTTTTTGAAGTATGAATAGGTCAATAAGTAATTTATTCCATTGAAATATCATTTATGTATTATAGAAAAGTGATATATCTTTTTATAAATGAAAAAAGGCACATCTGCCTATTTTTGGTTGTGGGATTGTAATACTACTCAGAACTAGGGGTGTCAAATTATCGCGTTAATTGCGAATAATTAATTACAGCCATATTTAACGCATGTTTTTTGATCACGTTTATCTCATTTTTAATCTCTAACTTTACTGTTTCTGTATGCCACAGAGTTGCCTTTTATAAAATCCGTCTGTAGGCGTACGATTGGGCTTCTTTGTGCTTGAGTTGTGGGAGAGCTGCAGCGCTACAGAGCAGAGCCCAGCATCAGCATTGTATGAAAAGCTGTCTGCCCTAGCACGCAAGTATCTGACCTCCCCGGCAGCCTCTGTGTAATTTTCTAAAGCAGAGTCTGGAGTAGTTATTGCCCGATAAAACATTAAAAACTGATCATAGTGGTTGAGTTATCATGCTGCTCCCACCGGCTGCACATTGGCTGCAGCAGTTCCTCCATGAATTATGGGTGTTGTAGTTTGAAGAAGAGAAAACAGTGCAAATTGCAGCTGCAAGGACAGGGAAAGCGCAGGCAGCCACGAGAAGGAGTGATTTGCACGTTGCAGTGCAGCCTCTTCTAACTCTTCAAAATTGTTCTATAAACCGATATAGCTGTAACGAATGTACCAGGTGTCTTTTATTTTGTTAGCTTTTATTTTTTAAGTTTAAAGAACAGGTGCACTTACATTGATCACTTCCATGAACTAAAACAAGAAATTTGAAGAGTAAAATAATTTAGAAAATTGTTAAAACAAGAAATTTGAAGAGTAAAATAATTTAGAAAATTGTTAAAATAAAATTAGGGAACACAGATATATTGTTTCTGTGTGTTTTTACATCTATTGTTGCGTTAATCTGCAGCTATGCTTTTAATGAAGCTGACATGTCATGACAGTCAAGCACCCTCCTGGTGGTCGAGACTGAAGGTTGCAGCACTCTTTATTGGGACTATGTATATATATATATATATATATATATATATATATATATATATATATATATATATATGTATGTATATACATGGTTCTGAGCAAGTTTTCCTTCCAGGCTTTTAATTTAGACTGTGAGTTTTCAGGTGAGTAAAATGACAACAGATTGTAAAGTTCTGATATGATACCTTTTCTCAACTTGTCCTTTATCGTGCTTTTTCCAGAAGTGAATATAAAGGTCTGGTAAATAAATTATTTTGATTTACTTTAACAA
Organism: Epinephelus awoara; assembly: GCA_035609425.1. Taxonomy (NCBI): domain Eukaryota; kingdom Metazoa; phylum Chordata; class Actinopteri; order Perciformes; family Serranidae; genus Epinephelus; species Epinephelus awoara. The sequence goes on along the minus strand of CM069301.1, from coordinate 41,108,384 downwards.
CATTTCTAAGCTGAAGATACTTAAAGAAATGTTTGTTAATAAGGTTAAAATTAGATCTCAGCTCTTCAAAAGACATCATAGTGCCTGAGTCTTGTATATAGAGATCTATGAAGGTAGATTTGTGTCTTTATTATTCAATAAAAAAAAAAAGAGTTGCTTCAACCAAAAAATATATTTTCAATCAAAGAAAACTTAACTTCCATAAAAAAAACAACATTTTTAAACAAAGAAAAATAGTGTTTGAATGCAAAAATTGCATTTGAACACTTTTAGGACATTTGTGTCTTTGTTATTCAATCACAAAAAATATCACTTCAATCAAAAGAAATATTTTCAACCAAAAAAACATTCACTTCAATCAAAAAATATATTTTCAATGAAAGAAAAGTGTTTGAATGCAAAATAAAATATTTTTTTCTTTTTTTTTTTTGATTGAAGTGAAAAAAGTTTTTAATTCTGTTTTTTTTTTGTAATCATTTTGACACAAATATCCCACAGTGGGCGGATGCTTCCCCATTGGTCAGACATGTCTGAGTGACAAGTGTCTACACCAGTGACGTTTGAAATAGGAATCTCTTTCTGGAACAAGCTAGCCGCCATTTTCCAGGTACCGCACTGGCACACCTGAACAGATGGGCTTTTCAATGATTTTCCCCACTATCGACGCACCAAACCTCCATCTGAAAGCAGGTCAAACAGGTCCAGCTTTTAACTAATATCACAGAAAGAGAGCAGGACTTGAAAAAAAAAAGCTGCGTGTTTCAAAGAGTGAGACGAGCCTTCTCTGGGGGGAGACAGAGGACTTCAGGAGAAGCGTAGCGTGAGGAAAAAATAAACCAGAAAATGCAACTGTTTGCATCAGGCTCGCTAACTTCAGATATGTGTTATGACTGTTGTGGTAATTTCTGTAAGTTTGTGTTTTCCTGCATGTGTTCTCTCTGCGTGGTTTGTTTTTCTGTATGTAAAAAGGTGTGTGCCACAGCCTGGCGGTGATTGGTGGATTGATTAGGTCCTCGTTCGTGATTGGCTGCAGCCGAGGGCGTTCGGCGAGCTAGCAGGCGAGATTTTTTTTTTTGGGTCTCAATTTTATTTTTGCATTCAAACAATTTTCTTTTATTGAAAATATATTTTTTGATTGAAGTGAATGTTTTTTTAGTTGAAAATATTTCTTTTGATTGAAGTAATATTTTTTGGGATTTAATAATAAAGACACAAATGTCCTACCCATAGTATGGCCCACACACAGAAAAGATGACTTCAATCAAAAAAAACCTTTTCAAGCAAAGAAAAAAAGTGTTCAAATGCATTTTTTGGGCCTCAAATATTCTTTTGCATTCAAACACTATTTTTCTTTGTTTAAAAATGTTTTTTTGATTGAAGTGAAGTTTTTTTGATTGAAAATATATTTTTTGATTGAAGCAACTCTTTTAAATTGATAATAAAGACACACATCTGCCTTCATAGAGATCTTGAATCATTTTAAGTCCCTTAGATTCCCATACTTTAAATATTGCATCTGCTCTCCCTGGTCCAAAAACTGATTACCCTATATTGGACTAAACTGTGATAATGTTCCCAGTTCTTGTGAATATTTTTTAACCTCGTACCATTTCTTGATCATGTGTCTGATAATTGGACTTTTAGTTTGTTTATGTAGTTTCTTTACTGTGTCTGAATACATGAGGGAAGAGGCAATTCAAACCATGAGCCTCCATTTCAGTCCAATGAGGAGAATTGTTTGTTGAAAAATAGAACATTATAGATCTCAGCTGTGCAGCCCATAATACCACAACATATTAGGAAATTTCAAACTCCCTCAATCAAATGGTTGATATAATAAAGACAGACTGAGTCTTGCCCTCCTGTTGTTCCATATGAATCCTGCAAATATTATCTTAATTCTTGAAAAGAAATCTGAAGGTGGTGGTAGAGGAATATTCTGGGATAAATAGAGTAATTTTGGCAGTATATTCATTTTTAAAATATTGACTCTCCCAATTATAGATACTGGTAATGAAATCCACTTCTCAATTGACTCATTAATTTCTGACATTAAAGGTTCATAATTAGCGTTAACTACATGTTCTAGGCTTGGCAGAATCTGTACCCCCAAATATTTAAACTGATCTACATCATTAAATTGAATTACCTCAGGGACTGGATTCCTTATTTCATTTGCATTTAGTAATAATATAGAAGATTTAGTATTATTCACTTTATAACGTGAAATGTCCCCCAATGTTTTAAAAAGTTGTAACAAAGCCGGAATAGTTTTATTTAATTTTGTCATGAGTAGAATTACATCATCAGTTTATAAACATATCCTATGTTCTGTTGGACCTACTGTTATTCCATAGAATTGTGGGTGTGAACGCACTGCTATTGCAAGAGGCTCCATTGCTATTGTAAACAAAAGGGGTGAAAGAGGGCACCCTTGTCTGCACCCTTTACTGACTATGCCTCACACGGGGCACCAAATATGTTGGGATCAGCATAATTTTAGGTCTTACACGGCAGCACCAAATATGTTGGGGTCAAATGGCTATCGGAAATAAATAATAAATATTTATATTCATAATTATGTTATATAATGTGACTTAAGTAACATTAACCTCACCTCATGGGGAACCACTCCTGTAAAGGGACAAATGATAGCCAGTTAAAGATATCAGTCTCATAAAATATGGTAAACTATTAATTTGGAGATTTGATTAATAGCCAGTCGCTTGGGGTCCTTGCAGAGTTAGACGCTGGGTGCTAACTCACTTAGTTCCTTGTTGCTGGAAAGCTAGTTGCAAGCCTTGTGCTTGCAAGTCTAACTTCTCTGGTTCAGGTTTGCCTCAGCTTTGAGCATGGGCAAGTTGTGGTCCAGGAAAAAGAGAGTCTGTGAGAAATTGCCCCACCTTTGATGGTTCAGGGCAAGGAGAAAGGGCCTGAGCATCTGGGCTGTTACAGGCCCAGCAGGAAAGAAGTGTGCGCTGCTCCGCAGTTCCCGAGTAGGAGAGCAGGTCATCTACAGATGCCTGTGACATCACAGAGTCACATGTCTCTGTAAACGTCCTGTCCAATCAAGTTGTGAGACTTGTGTCTCACTGAGGTGTGAGGTGAGACATCCTGAAGATGGGTGTCAAATAGCTGTCTTTGTTTAGAGAACAAAAAGCATGCAGAGAAGGAAGCCTTTAAATGTCCAGTTTAGATTTTACCCAATGACAAATCATCTGTGGTCCTGTGAATCCCAACATGTGGTTTGGTTCTACATGGTTGCATAATCTCCAGCATGGTTGTTGGGTCTTTATTTATTTACTTTTAATTTTAGGTGTGATAACTTACTGAATCTGGTTCTTCCAGATTAACTCTCTCCACCCCTGTGATTGTGTCGTGTTCAGTGTTTCCACGTCATACCACATCCTTTCTTGGTTTTCTTCACCAAGTTTTTTTTCTCCATTTGATTTTTACATAAAATGTTGAATTATGTTTAGACTTCATCAAACAACGGTACAGAATTGACACTATTCTGGGTGTAGCCTTACTATGTGCTTTTAATATCTTAATGATTAGCTGAATTTCCTCCACTCCTTTCTTGATTTTTTTGTTAGAATAATCCCTCATCTGTAAGTATCTAAATAAGACCTGATTTACTAGAGTAAATGTTGTTATCTGGTTTAGGTCTTGTAATTCTTTTTCGTGGGTGGGGATCATTTTTTCACCAATGAGTGTTTGAATCGAGTATTTATCTGCGGACATTTCAGTTTCAATTGGGGCGGCTGTGGCTCAGAGGTAGAGCAGGTCGTCCACCAATTGGAAGATCAGCAGTTCGATCCCCGGCTCCTCCTGTCTGCATGTCAAAATATCCTTGAGCAAGATACTGAACCCCGAATTGCTCCTGATGATGCTTCCATCAGTGTGTGAGTTAAAAACTGAGTAGCAGGTGGCACCTTGTATGGTAGTCTGTATGTATGTGTGTGTGAAAGGGTGAATGTGACTCATAGTGTAAAAAGTACTTTGAGTGGTTGGATGACTCGACAGGCGCTATACAAACGCAGGTCCATTAATCATGCAGGTCCATATCTTTCCGTAGGGCTACATAATCAGCATTGCACCAGTGAATAAGCTGTGCCACATGATAATATTCCTTCAAATTTGGAAGAGCCCTTCCTCCTTTATCTTTAGATAGTTGTAGCATGGAATAACGTATTCTGGGTCTTTTACCGTCCCAAATAAATTTTGAGATGAGCTTATCCCATTTAATGAATTTAACTTGTGGCATATTCACAGGAAGAGATTGAAACAAATATAGCAGATGTGGTAAAATGTTGATTTTTGTCACATTTATCCTGTCATCACCCCTAATGGATATGTGGACCATTGGTCTATGCGTTTCCTGATGTTAAGATCAACTTGTCCATAGTTGCATTCATATAGGTTTGCTAGATTTTTAGGTGCTTTAACTCCCAAGTATACAATTGATTTTACATCCTAGTTTATTTTCAGTTCTTTGAGCTATTGAGTTGGTGAGGAGTGAAACATGAGAAATTGAGTCTTAAGTAAATTAAATTTATAACCCGAATATGAGCCAAATATTTCCAAAGTTTTCATTAAGTGCATAAAGGTGTTAGTGGGATCATGTAAGTGGATCATAATGTCATCTGCAAAGAGACTTATTACATGTTTATGCCCATTGATGTCTATTCCTGTTATTGAAGTTTCTTGTCTGATCATTTGCGCCAATGGTTCTCAATACAGAGCAAATAGAGTAGGACTGAGGCAACAACCTTGTCATGTTCCTGTCTCTAATATAAACCTTTCTGAGATGGATCCATTCACTTTGACTCTGGCTGCAGGTGTGTTATAAATAGATTTAATGCAATTAATTGATTTTCTGTTAAAGCCGAATTTACAAAGTACAAAAAGTCCCAGTTTACCATGTCAAATGCCTTTTTTGCGTCGAGGTTAGTTAATGCTGCTGGTAGCTTATTTCTATGTATTTTGTGTATGATGTGTGATGTTCTTCAAATATTGTCTTGAGTTTGTCTACCACTAACAAAGCCAGTCTTGTCTTCATCTATTAAGTCTTGTATGAATGGCTTGAGCCTATTTGATATAATGGAGGTAAAGAGTTTGTGGTTAACATTCATAATTGATATTAGTCTATAATTCTGGCAATATTCCTTATCCTTTAGTCATTGGGTGTTTCGGGTCTTATCTTCAGACACCCTCTTCCAGGCGACCCGGCCGGGGGTGATCAGTCCCAGACCTTTGTCCAGGTAGGTAACTGTGACATTCGAACTACTGGGGCGAATTTCCTCCTCTTCTGCCCGCACCTCCTCCTGGATCAGCCTTCGCCTCACCTTTCACTTGGCATTGCTGTAGGAAGGTGTTGGGGTGCTCCCAAGCCTGGCCTGCCCAGTTGCCACTGTGCCCAACAGGATATTGTGCCTTGCCTTGCCTCAGCTCGGTTGACCGCCTCCTGGGCACACGGTTTCCTTCCTGTTCTGACCTCCACACCCGCGGAAGAGACCTTGGTGTCAGTAGAGTCTCTGTAGAACAGGACTTCCCTGGCTCTGGTGACCTTGAACTCCTCCACTAGACTGCTGAACGGAAGCTGCAGCTTGGTGTTGCTGGGCGATGCTGCTGAGACTCCATTGCAGGCCCAGCCACCTTTGCAGGAAGTGATTTATCTTCCGTTCGAAGCTCTCCAGGGTGGTAATCAGAACTTCATATACCAGAAGAGGCCAGAGGAGTCTGGGCAGGATTCAATGCTGTTAAATCCAGGCCTTGAATTTCCCGGCAAGTCTTGACCTGTCCACGGTAGAAAGCTGAGAGCTGAAGTCATCACTGGCTGACTATTGAGATGCAGTGTCCTTCAGATCGCTGGTGAAGAGCTTCCCAAAACTCTTCACTGGCTTTTACAGATGGGATCTTTGTGTCCCCCAGAGAGAAGTGGAACTGGTCAGTTACCTTGCCTTTCTTAAGGACGAGACCTAGATTTGGCAGGCTTGAAACTCATTCTTGCCCATGTAATGAGCCTTTCCAGACCTCGAAGGGTCCACCTGCTCCCGGGCACAGATGTTGTGGTTACCGTCAGGTCGTCCATGTACACTCTAATCGGGGGCTGTCGGGTGCCAGATCTGGACAAGAGGCCTCTGCACTCTACTTCGGCTGATTTCACAAGCATCGTCATGGCAAGTACAAACAGGGATACAGAAACTGTACAGCCAGTGATGATGCCCTTCTCAAGACCATGCTGATAGGTAGTATTGTGATTATTGCATTTCTCCACGAGGGGGGGCCAGTGTCTTTAGTCATAGTCCAATTGAAAGAACTGCGGAGTAGGGGTGACAGTTCTTTTTCAGATGTCTTATACTACTCAGAAGGATATCTGTCACTGCCCGGGGTCTTAGATTGTTTTCAGTTTTCCTATTGCCTTATGAATCTCCTCTTTTGTTATCTCTTTTGTTATGCACTTGTTTTGTTCCATTTCAATAGAAGGAAGATGAAAGATGTCAAGGAAAGCTTTAAAATCATTTTGATTTAGGGCTACTGATTTTGTATACAGTTCTTTATAGTTGTCTCTTAAAATGGTCTCAATTTATTTTGGTTCGTATTTGAGCTGATTTGTTTTTGGATCATTCATTTTATGAATTCTGGTTTCTGTCAGTTGTTTCCGTATTCGTCTCACCAGCAATTTGGTTGCTTTGGGGCCTGATTCATAGTAATTTTGTTTAAAGTATCTTGATTTTATCTCTATTTCCTGTTGCAGTAAGTCATTAATTTTTTTTCTTACCTCTTTAATTTCTTGTTGTGGCTTGTATTTCTGTTCCGATTGTCTCAGTCCAGACAGGAGTATCATGTATTTGTTTGTTTTTTCTTTTTAAAGGTTGCTTGTGATAGCAATTACTTTTCCTCTTATGACTGCCTTTAATGCATCCCATACTATAGCTGGGTCTGTCTCACCATTGTCATTTTCCTCCAGATAGTTTTGGATATCCCTCCTGATTTGTTCTGCTATCAGCTTATTATTTAGTGTTCCCACATTCAATTTCCATAGTGTATCGAAGTCGATTATCTACTTTAACCTTCAAGAAGATGGCACTATAATCAGACACATCAGATACCCCAATTCTTGAATACTGTCCCTATTTCCTTTCTGTGTAAAAAAAAAAGAGTCAATTCTGGAATAGACATTGTGTTGCTGAAAAATGACTGTAGTCCCCCCGCAGAAGATGCAGGTCCCTCCATACATCAAAGAAGCCCATTTCCTCCCATTTTTAACAAATCTTGTAACAGATTTTTTTAATTTCTCTTAAAGCTGGTAGTATTTCATACTTAGTCCATTATCATGTTTAAGTCTCCTCCATATACACATATTCCCTCTATTTCAACAGTAATAATATACAAGAGCATTGTGTTAAATGTAAGTCACAACTGTAGCCACTAGGTGGAAGCAGAGTACTCACATGCAGCTCAAAAGATTTTGGGACAATTCCACGTTTGACCACAATGTGGCTGCAGTGGAGAGTGGCACAGTTTATACTGCAGGTAGTGTACTACTGTACTGTAGGACCATGAGCGCAACTGACAACAACACAAGACCAAAAACTACAAGGTAAAACCATAAACCTTGTTTCATCTGTACATATGTGTGTTGTGTTAGTGATCAGTGATAACAGGCATCACTTGTCATTCATGTAGGCTACAGTAATTTATCTGGAAACGGCTCCCTTTCTGGTTGAGAAAAGCCGTTCAAACTCAGTCATACCTTTTTAATACATTAGAGACACACAGTAATTATTTGTCTAGGATGATGCTGTGTTGAAACACACAAAGCCTTCAAACACACTCTAAAAGTATGGTTAAAAGATAATCAGGCCTGCGATCACAATCAGTAGTCCATACTAATCCTATAATTCTGTCTACCTGCTTGCGTGCCTCTCTGCCTCCATATTGCCTGCTTGGCTGCCTATCTGCTTGTCTGTTTCGCTTGCTTACATGTTGCTTAAATGTGCATTGCGTTTTTGTTTGGCATTGTTCTATTTTGTTTGCTCCTGGTGTCCTGCCAACATGCTGCACTGCTACTATGTTTGTCTGTTTGCCTGGTGTAGCCTACCTGCCGGCTGAAGCTTTTTTCCCTGTCCTTTAATGCACTTGATGTGCTTTCCATTGTGATTATGTGCCACTTCTTATCTTTTACTGTGTGTGTTATGCCTTCTATTCTGATCCATGTGCTTTTATACGTGCTGTGCTGTATATTTTACTGTTATTACAAAATGTCGAGTGTCATGTTTTCTCTTCCTTTTAGCTGGCATTTAACACCTTGCCTGGGGACTGCAGTTGGAAACTAGCTACTCAGCTAAAACTGGCACATTTACAGAAATGTTCATTAATGTGCATTGTCCCTGTACAAATAAACAAATAAATGAAATTTTAAACAAATTTTTAACAGATAAGATTGTCATTAAACACAAGTTTTAGATTTTTTTTACAGTGGCGGCCGCGCTTCATCTGGTTTAAAATCAACAATCTGTTATTAATGATAGACTAATCAGTGAAAACACATAATATAATATTCTTACACATTTAACAAAAACGTAATGACATTTTTAATGACTAAAAGCAGGAATTTTAACCTACATAGGGCCTACTGTAATTGGATCAGAATATTTCCACCGATTCAGAGTTTAAAAAAAAAAAAACTAAGCCTATAGCTCTGATTTATGTAGAAATTGATAATCTAATGAAAGGGTTAGTGTGATTTAATGAGTGTATATCACGGACTGAAGTGATGTATTGCTTTTATAAAATGGTTACCAATAAGTAACAGCTCAGAGTACAATGTTCACACACAAAAGTTCAGAGATCAATGCTCACACAAGAACAATACAGAGACCAATCTCAGTCCAGAAGCTCACATAGTTAGTAGTCACACAAATAGTTAGTAGTCACAAAAAGGGTTTGATGTTAAAGTCCTCATTGAGCCCCTTAGGTGACAGAGTGTCTAGTGGATAAATCCAGTACAGTTCCCTTTTTAAGAGGAGAGTGTCTACATCTCCCGTCTACAGGAGGGGATGTAGACACTCATCCTGCCACCTGCTACTCATCCTGTAGACACTCAACTGTAGACACACCAAAAACACTGTGAGCATTGATCTCTGAACTTTTGTGTGTGGATTGGACTCTGAGCTGCTTGCAAAAGAATTGGTGTTCCAAAATAATTGGTGTTAACTTATACTGGCCTGTGTTGCTGCGTTCTGTGTCCTCCTGTGCACTGTGTGTGTTTGTATATGTATATATACTTGCTTGATCATGTTCTTACCCAGGGTTATTAACACTAAAAAGGTGGTAGAAAATGTTAAAAAAAAATGTTGGTGTACTAAACATGATAACTGGTTTTCTAAAAAAATTTATTATATTATTATTATACATTTTATAGAGGCGCCTCTATACATTTAGCCAACTGAGTATGATGGCCTTAGCCTCACTGTTTGGATGTGCGCGGCTGCTCTTTTTATATTTATTTTATTTTATAATAACTTCCCGGAAATTACTCAAAAATGCATTTTTTGTGTGCTTCTGAGCACACGGGCAGCATAAACATGATACGATGGTCTGGCAGACCGTTGCAATGCTTGAAGGGACGCTGTAATCCTTGTGATGTAGCATTCCTTTGTGAGACAGTCAGGTTTCTTTGCCTTCTGTAAATTGTCAGACTAAAGGCGAGCCCTGCCCCCTTCTTTCACAGCAGTTCAGCTTTCTGAATGGGTTGCAAAGAGCCCACTTCGGTTGACTGCGCTGATTACGTGTGAATGTGCTGAAAGAATGGAACGTGTAAAGTGCGCTACACAAACAGTATGGACAGAGGAATAATTAGGAGGCAAAAATGTAATTTGTGAGATTATTTACAATTGTGTAATTAGTTTATAAAAGCTTGTTTTAATTTTTTCTAAACTTAAGCTTCTAACTAAATACTGGACTTAAGAACTAAACTATTATAAATGACATAAAATATTAAGATGTAGGCCTAACATCAAATCATTTCGTTATTAAATAAATTAACCGAGAACCGTCACCTTATCGTGGTGGAGGAGTTTGAGTGCCCTAATGACCCTAGGAGCTATGCTGTCGGGGGCATTTTGCCCCTGGTAGGGTTTCCCAAGGCAGATTGGTTCTGGGTGAAGGGTCAGACAAAGAACGGTTCAAAACACCCTTCATGATGGACAACAGAAAGAACCTGTGTACCCGGCCCGGAGGGTTACCGGGGCCCCGCCCTGGAGCCAGGCCCGGGGTTGGGGCCCGTGGGCGAGCGCCTGGTGGCCGGGCTTTCACCCATGGGGCCCGGCCGGGCCCAGCCCGAACCGGCTACATGGGCTCGTCCCCCTGCAGGCCCACCACCCGCGGAGGGATCCAGAAGGGTTCGGTGCAATGTGGATTGGGCAGCAGACCAAGGCATGGGCCTTGGCGGTCCGATCCTCGGCTACAGAAGTTGGCTCTTGGGACATGGAATGTCACCTCTCTGGCGGGGAAGGAGCTGGAGCTTGTGGAAGAGGTTGAGCGCTACCGGCTTGATATAGTCGGCCTCACCTCGACACATAGTTCCGGCTCTGGAACCCAAGTCCTTGAGGGGGGGTGGACCTTCTCCTTTGCTGGAGTTACTCCGGGTGAGAGGCGGAGGGCCGGGGTGGGCTTTCTGATAGCCCCTAGACTCTCTGCCTGTATGTTGGGGTTCACCCCAGTAGATGAAAGGGTTGCTTCCCTGCGCCTTCGGGTCGGGGAACGGGTCCTGACTGTTGTCTGCGCTTATGCGCCAAACAGCAGTTCAGAGTACCCGCCCTTTTTGGAGTCCCTGGGACGGGTGCTGGACAGTGCCCCAACTGGGGACTCCATTGTTCTGCTGGGGGACTTCAACGCTCACGTGGGCAATGACAGCGAGACCTGGAGGGGCGTGATTGGGAGGAACAGCCTGCCCGATCTGAACCCGAGTGGTGTTCAGTTATTGGACTTCTGTGCGGGTCGCAGTTTGGCCATAACTAACACCATGTTCAAACATAAGGATGTCCATCGGTGCACGTGGCACCAGGACAGCCTAGGTCGCAGGTCAATGATTGACTTTGTAGTCGTATCATTTGACCTGCGACCATATGTTCTGGACACTCGGGTGAAGAGAGGAGCAGAGCTGTCAACTGATCACCACCTGGTGGTGAGTTGGATCAGATGGTGGGGGAAGACGCCGCGCAGACCTGGCAGGCCCAAGCGAACAGTGAGGGTCTGCTGGAAACGCCTGGCGGAAGAACCTGTCCAGATGATCTTCAATTCCCACCTCCGGGAGAGCTTCAACCGTGTCCCGAGGGCAGAGGGGGACATTGAGTCTGAATGGGCCTTGTTCCGCTCTGCCATTGCCGAGCCGGCGGCTGCAAGCTGTGGCCGCAAGGCAGCTGGTGCCAGTCGTGGCGGTAAGGCTGAAGAAGGAGGCCTACAGGGCATGGTTGGCCTGTGGGTCTCCGGAAGCAGCTGGTGGGTACCGGCGGGCCAAGCGGAGTGCAGCGGCGGCGGTCGCGGAGGCAAAAACTCGGGCGTGGGAGGAGTTCGGTGAGGCCATGGAGGAAGACTATCGATTGGCTCCAAAAAGGTTCTGGCAAACCGTCCGGCGCCTCAGGGGGGGAAGGCGGCAACTAGCTCACACTGTTTACAGTGGGGGCGGGGAGCTGCTGACGTCAACTGGGTAGTGAAACAACTCCGAGGCAGCGGAGCCCCGGGGGTGGATGAGATTCGTCCTGGATATCTCAAGGCTCTGGATGTTGTAGGACTGTCTTGGTTGACACGTCTCTGCAACATTGCGTGGACATCGGGGGCAGTGCCTCTGGAGTGGCAGACCGGGGTGGTGGTCCCCATTTTCAAGAAGGGGGACCAGAGGGTGTGTTCCAACTACAGGGGGATCACACTCCTCAGCCTACCTGGTAAGGTCTACTCCAGGGTGCTGGAGAAGAGGGTCCGGTCGATAGTTGAACCTCAGATTGAGGAGGAGCAATGTGGTTTTCGTCCCGGACGCGGAACTGTGGACCAGCTCTTTACCCTCGCCAGGGTGCTGGAGGGGGCATGGGAGTTTGCCCAACCGGTCCACATGTGTTTTGTGGATTTGGAGAAGGCTTACGACCGTGTCCCCAGGGGCATCCTGTGGGGGGTGCTCCGGGAGTATGGGGTTGGTGGCCCCCTGCTAGGGGCCATCCAGTCCCTGTACCGAAGGAGCACGAGTCTGGTTCGCGTGGCCGGCAATAAGTCGGACCTGTTCCCGGTGAGGGTTGGACTCCGCCAGGGCTGCCCTTTGTCACCGGTTCTGTTCATAACTTTTATGGACAGAATTTCTAGGCGCAGCCGAGTGGTGGAGGGTGTCAGGTTCGGTAGCGGGAGGATCTCATCCCTGCTTTTTGCGGATGACGTGGTCCTCCTAGCCCCATCGAACAGTGACCTCCAGCTCTTGCTGGGACGGTTCGCAGCCGAGTGTGAAGCGGCTGGGATGAGAATCAGCACCTCCAAGTCTGAGGCCATGGTCCTCAGCCGGAAAAGGGTGGATTGCCCTCTCCGGGTCGGGGGGGAGGTCCTTCCTCAGGTGGAGGAGTTTAAGTATCTCGGGGTCTTGTTCACGAGTGAGGGTAGGATGGAGCGAGAGATGGACAGGCGGATTGGGGCGGTGTCAGCAGTGATGCGGGCGCTGAACCGGTCCGTTGTGGTGAAGAGGGAGCTTAGCCAAAAAGCGAAGCTCTCGATTTACCGGTCTATCTTCGTTCCAATCCTCACCTATGGTCACGAGCTCTGGGTAGTGACCGAAAGAATGAGATCGCGAGTGCAAGCGGCCGAAATGAGTTTCCTCCGCAGGGTGGCTGGGCTCAGCCTTAGAGATAGGGTGAGGAGCTCGGACATCCGGGAGGGACTCGGAGTAGAGCCGCTGCTCCTTTACATCGAGAGGAGCCAGTTGAGGTGGTTCGGGCATCTAGTGAGGATGCCACCCGGACGCCTTCCTTGGGAGGTGTTTCGGGCGTGTCCAACCGGGAGGAGACCTCGGGGCCGCCCCAGGACACGCTGGAGGGACTACATCGCCCGGCTGGCCTGGGAACGGCTCGGGGTTCCTGCGGAAGAGCTGATGGAAGTGGCTGGGGAGAGGACTGTCTGGGCTTCTTTGCTGAGGCTGCTGCCCCCGCGACCCGGACCCGGATAAGCGGAGGACGACGACGACGACATATAGCCCACAGTAGATAAAAGTAGAACATGCTAAAAGTAAATACAATAATAGGCTAAATAGTATCTAAGCAATAATAAAGTGTCTAAACAATAATTAATTGTATCTAAGTTATCTATTAGGCTGCCATTCCACTCTGTAAATAGATTTTAACATTTCAATATAATTTTAATGTTATTTTTGCTTATTTCATTATTGTTATTATTGGTTTTACTTTTTAGTAGTATTGTATTGTCTGAGGATGACTCATTTTAGTAACTATCTACAGTAAAAAAGAAACAAACAAAAGTCATTTAATGCACTGGTCCTTCAAAATGCTCTCTGAAACTAGACCTGGCATGGCTTGTGTCCAAAAAATGAAAAAAATCAAAACTTTGTCGTAGAGCTAAACCAAACACATCATTGGAAAGGTCTCAACCTGGAGAGTAACATATGTCAGTATGAAGATTCTACATGGCTCCTGCTTTCAGCCATTCACCTTTAAACCTTGACTTCAGTGCATGTTTGCAGGCCTATAACTCAGCAACTAAAGGGGGTACAGACATGGGACCAACTGTTATAGAGAGCTCTTGACCTCAACTATCATGTGAGTGTAGTCAACAACTAGGGGTGCTGTCAGATATGGGTAAAATATGGATAAAATTAATATTCACCCATTTAGAAATTAGATATTTAAAATATGATTACACAAGTGTGTTTACCATCCCCTTAAAGTCCACAGTGTACTCTCAATTCAGTATTTACAACTTCCAAATCTAGGAAAAACACTTATATTTTTAAAAAACTACAGTTCCCTGGGACCACGCCAGGCAGCTTGATACATATCAGCAACATAGTTGTAGTTCTTCTGATTTGCAAAGTAGGGTTCTAAATAGGGTTGTAAAAAGATATATCTACTGAATATATCGAATATCTTGTAAAGCCCAACTAGTTATTACATTCCACCTAGATGAACTATGAACTAATTTAGCTAGCACTGTAGATACGGCGTTTTTTGGACTGAATATTTGAATAGGCCTATATCAAATATCTAGTACAGACGAACTATCATGTTATTATTATTATTATTATTATTGTTGGTGGGAAATTATAACAGAGGAATATATTTCCCATTTTAATATCAAGAACACTTTCGTATTTTTGTGTGTATACAGGATGTTGTTGAATCAGGGAATCCGTGTGTACAACACGACAATGGATCCTAATTGACTTTACGGAATATGGAAATATTCTGATCCAATAACTACGACGGCGTACAGTATTAGGGCCACACGAAGAGAAAAAAATGAGAGGAGGGAAAAAAATTAGGCTAAGTTCCTATTTCAAGAATAAACTTGAAATTTCGTGATTAAACTCGAAATGTCGAGAAAAAAGTCGTATCTCAATGACAAACGTAATAAACTACAACTTCACACAAATATAATAATACAATGAATAATGGTTGTTGTGGTTTGTTTGCCTATACACATAATGACCGTGGATGCAAAATCCAGGCGAGGAGGGCTGCACTCTCCGCTGCGATATCACTCAACGGAGCGGCGCTCTATAGGGTGCAGTATTTCAGTAATAACTCAATAATAAAATCATAAAAATAATAAAATCATTCATGCAACATCATAGGGCTGACCCAAAAAATTCGAAGCTTCGAAGCTTCCTTCGATGGCACGGGATTCGATTGTGAAATTTTTTTTTTGAAGTTTCAGTGCTTTTTTTCCGTTTTTTTGGGGGAGGCCTTAAACGCAACACTAACACCGTCAACGAGCCACAAGCGCACTCAGAGCCGCTCTGAGTCTGGTGTCAGAGACACTTCTGATCCTCTGAGTTGCGCATCTGTTTGATTGTGTTGCAGTGTGCGCCGAGAGTTTTAATTTAAGGTGCTCACAGACTCGGGCGCACTATAAGCGGAGCGTTGAACGCACTTCCGTGTTGTAGTTTCCAATAAAAATGTCCATGAAACACTACATTACCCCCAATTCTTGCACGTTTCTGTCATGGCGATGTCGTCGAATGCTTCGAATTATATTCGTTCTGAGCTCCGAAGCTTCGAATGTCCAAATATGGGTTTGAAGGTCAGCCCTACAACATCAGTAATGTAAGTCTTTGTCATCAATGCCTATCAACAGTATCAGTCATCAGGACGGTAGTTAATAAAAGGTCATTGGACATTACAGAATAAATGCTGTTTTGATTTTCACAAGCTACTCGGTCAATTTAATAGGTTATCATCTATCATACAGACCATTGTTACAACAGAAACAGATTCAGATCAGATCTGTCGGGATGTAAATATTTCTGTGACTTCCTAAATACTGTATTCTGCTTTGAAGGCTGCTGGAAACTGTCCGACTTGACTGCAGTTTTTTTTATCACTGCTCCCTGCTGCTGCCGTATGGTTATGGCGGCGTCCTCCTGCTCACACATGCCACCTGGTGGTTGTTTGGGTACACTGCAGCTTCTCCTGAATAACGCAATTACTCCTCCACTGCAAGACAGGGGATCCCTGTGGGACTCGGGTGAGAGTCATGTGTGAATCCGACCAAATTAAACCAGGACCCACTGTATATTCACTAAAGTAATATTTGAAAGTGGCGACTCAGACGGTGAGGTGGAGAAGTGGAGTCAGATTTTTATTGATGTCTCACACAAATTTAATGCCACGCTATATCCACCTTAGATCCACGTTATCACTGAAATTAAATCCAGCAGCCTTATTTTTCGCTTGGAGTGAGTGATAATTGTTTCATAAAAACGTTGTAAAATCCAACTCAAATCCTGAATTGAAATTCTTTCTAAATACGTACTTAATCCGCACTGCCTCTAACATCTCATTGTCCACTCTGTGAGCGTAGGAGGGGGAGAGGACGGCGCGACTGGATGGAATATATTTATTTATTTAGCTAAATATTTCCAGTGCATTTATCATGTCTCAAAATACAGCCATTAAGCACAACCGTTACACTCATTTCATCAGCCCTACTTAGACTGTTCATGACAAAACCGGCATGAAGAAACGTGTTCGCCTATTACACGTTCATCTTTGAATTGTATTTCAAATTACACGTTGAATTTTGGGACAGGGATACCACTGGTTCATGCTGTAATTCAGGCCGGGAGTCTGATCAGACTAATTTCCATAAACATATAAATACTGCGGTGACCCTCGTGCGTAATTGCGCAAGATGGCACTGGCACATAGGCCTACTCCTTTTTGCCTCCACCATTTAATAAATGTGATTCTTTAAGTCGCACATCAATGTCAGACATCCTCAAAATTAAAAGCAACACATTACATGTTGGTAAAGGAGTAGAAATATTTGGTGTACCTTTAGATCAGTCCACTTTTTTTCTCTCTATCACTGTCCGTGCAGTCCCACAGACACAGCTGACAGCATCAGCAGCGTTGTTGTGTTGCCACTTTTTTTGCTTTCTTTTATTAGTGATCCCGCTGCTGTGGCCACCAAAAAAAATCTTTCCTCAGTCCTCCACCTCCCGTTAAAGGGTCTCTAGCTCAGTCGGAGAAATTCAGTTTTTTGATTTGTTTCTCACACCTGTCGCCGTGACTCACAACGAGAGAACACTCACATGCTGGCTTATTTTTATGCAGATCGCATTAATGAGGTGATTTGCATGACCATTTATGGTTGAACTAGGGCGTGTAGAGGGCGGAATATGAGGCGGATCTGGGTGCGCACAACTCCAGGAGGTCTGTGATTTATAAAGAGAACATTGCGTGCAAGTGTGCGTGCACACGGTTTTATAAATCAGATTATTTTTTGGCGCACGCCATTTTCAGCTTTTGGGCGCACGTCAACTTTTAGTATGAATTCTAAGCACTCTTTTATAAATGAGGCCCCAGAACATTTAAGCTTAACTTTGGAAGGGCCCCCTACTACCTTTGTGTTTCAACCCAAAATGGGTTAAACTACTTACACCAACTAGTACTATGGTAGGCAGCTCTTACGTCAACTTGTCAATTCTCAAAAACCCTCTAAAGCTCACTTTCACATACTTTAAAACCTGATAATTTTCTTTTCATCTTTTCTGAAATACTAGAAGTCCATTGTCCATGGTCTCTCTGATGTTCAGGTTGGCTCAAAGTTTATCATGTGTTGTTATCCGTGCGTTGAAGTTCTTGCAGCTGTCCCCTCGCACATTTCCCTGTCTCCAGACATTGGTTGCTTCTGATAAGTTTCCATGTTGCATTCCTGGCATCCTGTAGCCTTTCACGAAGGGGGGTGTCCCCAGTGTCACCTCCACCATCCTGCACTGCGTACCCTCTCCTCCGCATGTCTCTGGCTGCCTCCTCTGCGCTGTTGTAAGTTTTCACTCCACTTTCCCAGTGTATGTGTATCTTGTTGAGGGGCGTCTGGAGCCATATGTCTTCTCCCCTGAGGATCTTCTTGATGTGTGTGTTTACTTGACACTGCTGCAGCGTCCTCGCAGTATAATCATGGTCAAAACAAATCTGAGTTTAATTGTTTTCTTCTCCCATTGTTTTTTTTAATACCAACTCCTTCATGGTGTAGTGCTGAAAGTTCATTAAGACTTCCTCACGGAGCCATTTCGTAGGTTGTTCCTTCTGGACCGCGCTTCCAGGTTGTCAGTTTTGTCCATTGATTCTTGCTGCTCTGTCATTTATTCCTGCAGTACACAGTTAGCTTTGGAGCTCCACATTTCAACTTCCTCAATACCTCTGACATCCCAAATAACTTCAGGCCAATCTCCAACCTACCCTTTCTGTCTAAACTACTGGAATGTGCTGTAGCCTCCCAACTGAAACACCACCTCTCAGTCAATAACATGTATGTAACATTCCAATCTGGATTTAGATCACACCACAAACCTGAAACGGCCCTCCTTAAAATCACAAACGACCTCCTTCTCTCCTCTGATGCCAGAAGCCTCAACACCCTCATCCTCCTCGTCCTCAGCGCTGCCTTCGATATCATCAATCACTCCATTCCTCTCACCAGACTTGAAATCCTCCTTAACATCACTGACAGTGCTCTCAGCTGGTTTAAACCATATCTCTTTGACAGACTTCAGTTCATCTCCATCAATAATTGCAAATCCCCCACTGCTCCCCTCCCTCAAGGTGTCCCCCAAGGTTCAGTTCTCAGTCCCCTCCTCTTCATCCTGTACCTGTTCCCCCTTGGTCCATAATCCGCCATCTTGGTCTCCAGTTTCACTGCTTCGCCGATGATATCTACCTCTTCATCTCCACCAAGACAATCTACACTGCCACCCACTTTTCCCTGACAAACTGCATCACTGAAATAAAATCCTGGCTTCAAACGAACTTCCTTAAATTAAACTACGAAATGATCATTATTGGACCAAAAGCACTCACCATATACACCCCTAACTTCACCCTAAACATAGACGGTTCCACAGTATCCACCTCCCCTCACAACCGAAATTTTGGCATCATTTTGGATCAATCCCTCTCCTTCGACCAGCACATTAAACACATAACCAAAACATCCTTCCATCCCTCTACTCCTCAGCCGCAGAAACCCTCATCCACACCTTCATCACCACCTGCAACAGTCAACTCTATGGCTCATCTTCAGAAACCCTCAGTAAGCTTCAGTATATCCAGAACTCTGCTGCTTGGCTACTCACCCCCTCTCCCACTAGTGACATCATCACCCCCATTCTCCATAAGCTCCACTGGCTCTCCATCCCCCAAATAATTCACTTCAAAATCCTCCTAATAACATACAAAGCCCTCAATAACCAGGCCTCACCCTACCTGTCTGATCTCCTCCGTCATCACACTCCCACCTGTGCACTTGGCTCTGCTGATGCCAACCTCCTGTCCCACCCCACCCGACCAAGCACAAATCCTGGGGGGACAGGGCCTTCTCAATCGCTACTCCCACCTTCTGGAACTCACTCCCCAAACCTATCCGAGACTCCCTCCCTCTCTCTCTCCACATTGAAAAAATCACTTAAGACTCACCTGTTCAACGCTGCTTTCAATCACTGAGAGTTTCTTCTCCACATCCCTTATTTGTTCTCTTGCTTGTCTGTTTCTGTCCCTGAATTTGTAAAGTGTCTTTGAGTGCCATAAAAAGCGCTATATAGGTAATGTATTATTATTGTTATTACCAGTTAAAGCAACGGCCATTTTTTCTCTCTGCTGTCCTATCTCAGTAGTTATTTTAGTGATTTTGTGGTCAATGTCATCTTTGAGTTTTGACAGTTCATTTTTCATTCTGGTTGTAATTTCCTCTGTGACCAACTTCAGGTCTGTTTTCAGTTCGTTTGCATGGTCTGAATCTGTTTGCTAATGCCATCCAGGCCGGTTAGCATATTCTTTATGTAGGTTGGGCGGCTTTTTTATTTACCTTGATTTTCCTGGTCTTTGTTTTAGTTGTACTTCGCTCATTCTCAGGTGTTTTTTAGGCTCTTCTGCATTTCTCGAGTTTTAGCGGAGAAAATTGCATTGGCGTGAGGGAGCTCTCAACTCAGCCGTGCATGCTGCTCTACCGTTCCCCTGGAAGTCCAGATAACCGTCAACTTTTAAATCAAGGTATACTTTAAAACACATACCGTACCTTCCCATTCCAGAAAAAATGGGCTCTCCTTAAAGCCATAGAAGCTCTTTTTACACAGAAATGGTGCTATACAGCCGCTACCAAGCCACAGAACCAAACAACAGCGGTATCATGCTGCTCCATTGTGTGATTTTAGACGGCATGTTGATATCGCAGAATCAAAAGAGGCGTGAGGGGCATGACATTTAACACAACAGCGTCAACCTCTAATGTGACATAAAATATATGCATCAGCGGCGCTTAATAAACAATAACAAAGGCAAAATGTGCCTATCACAATCATTTACCATCCCTGTTATAGGAAGGCTGATCTCATTCTCTGCTCAGAGGATAAGGAGCTTCCAGGCCTTATTGGTTACCCAATTTCTGAACATTTTGCTGTTAATTTTCTTTGAGTTAGCTGCTACTTTTTAAATCTCCTGTGGTGGATCGTACACATAACATGTCATCAAAACGTCACGTCTGTGCCACCCATGGTCCTGTCCTGCCTATTTTTACAGACACTACCTCCTGTGGCAGATTAAAGGTGAGACCACTCTGTCCCTCCATTCTGTGATCATAGCACCTTATATGCAGCACAGTGAGGCGGCATAATGGTGCAATATTCCTGCCTTGAACAGGCATGGTAAAAGGCTCTAGTGTTACTCAAACACTGGAATTGAGCAGTAGTGGAAGAAATAAAATCCTTTCCTTAAGTAAAAGTATGAATGTACCAAATGGCATAATTAAAACATTATGGAGGAGTCAGTTTAGGTATATTTAATCATATAATGCCTAACCATACCTGGTGATTTTCAGTAAAGAATGATATCATGAACAGTGTTGGGTAAGGGTTACTTTAAAAGTAATCAAACTACGTTACTGCGTTACTTGCAGTACCAGGCATAATGCAAGTCCTGAGTCTGAAATATGTCTGTCAGCGAGTCCTACTTCACCTATTTAGAGTCCACTGTAGACAACGGCAGCATTTCTCCGACCACGTAGCGAGCCACAAGCTCCGTGGCTTCTTTCAGACTGATAGGTTTAACGTTATCTCCGTTATTAGAACCAAACGACAGCTATTGCTGTTTCGGAGCTGAAGGACCAGCGTTCTAAAAGTAACGGAAGTAACTGATGTCTTGTTTGAAAATGTACTTAAGTATTTGATTACTCAAACAGCAAACTAACGCGCAAGGTTACTTGTCACTGCAAAAAGTAATCAAAGTACTCTATACCCACTTGCACTTGTACTGTAAGAGCTGCGGAACCTGTCCGTGTGACCTCCTCTTGAGTTATCTCCAGTACAAGAGATAAAGTTGAGTAGTCTGCTTGTTTCATCACTGTACAGGACGCAATGACCCAGTGTATGCAGAGCCGCGAGCATCAGTACATCTTTGAACCTGTATGTGCATCCGTGCTGCTCAGAAGAAACGCCACCAAGGAGCCTCTGAGGTCTCGACACACCCCACGAATTGAAGGCCAAGTTCAGCTGGAGCCCATGTCCTTACGCCTGTCACAGGTCTGTATGAACACCTGATGCCTTTGTTATCAACAATGGAAGTGAAGTTAACAGGTGATATCTCTGAGTGTTTCAAGTCACCATGCTGAAATTCCCAGAGGTAAAAAAAAAAAGGGCAAATGATTTTTTCACTTTTTCTGATCTTCCATCTCCAAACACATGGCTATCTAAAAAAAAAAAAAAACAGTTGAAAGTGATGAACAATTTATACTTGAAAACTGAAAACCATTTGACCTATATCCTAACAGTGTATTTTTATTGTATGTCTAAGCCTGGCAGCTCCTGCTGCGGCTGGCTTCACAGAGTCAACTGAGCACCTTATTAATAGGTTTCTCTTTATTGTTTAGTCAAGTTGTAGTTATTCCTAGACAAACTGGTATTTACACTGGTATTTACAATCTTTATTCACATGCAGCCATGTTCAAAACAAAACTGAAACTTCACAAGGGGGATTACTATATAATCAGACGACCAGCCAACAATTAGCACAGTGATATTAAGGTTAAGGATAAGATTTTTATGTTTGTGGCAGAGCCCAGATGATAATATTTGATTAGATGTTTTCAGATCTGCTCCTGTTTTAATTTGTTACTTGTACAGTTTTGTCCATTTAGATTTTTTTAAGATGCTGTCAGTGGCAGTCCACACTCACGCGCTTACACTGAAATTCTTCCAGCAGTTAAAAGGGCATATGCCTATTGTTTCCTGGTAGGCTTTTTATTTCAAAGACAGTTCATATATTTCAAGTCAACCCTAAAACAACAGTGACATGCCTATAGTTATATTGAAAGGGTTATTGGTCACTGTAATTGTTCCTACTTTCCATACTAGCCCAAATAAATGTCTTCCTAATGTGATTTCAATGTAAGTGATGTGGGACCCACACTTCTAATTTTAGAACAATGACACACTATAAGCTTCAGCTGAAGCTTATATAAGGCTCACTTACACTAATCAAACAGGGATCTTCCAAAGTTATTTTAAGGCCACAAAAATTACCGTGGTGGTACAAAGAGCCACATCATGCATTTGTGCTTACAAACGCACTCCCTCTCTCACACAAACACGAAATGACATAAAATCAAAATCCAAACATTTCCAGTTTTCAAAGCCAGATTTCTTTATCTCACACACAAATGAATAACCATGAATAGAGATACACACAAACACAGTCTCTCCCTCTCATACTGTCTTTCTCCATCCCCCCTCCACACCTGCAGTCTCTCCCTCTCATACTCTCTCCACCACATCCACACAGTCGCTCACACTCTCATCTCTCCAAATTAGTGTTGTCACGGTACCAAAATTGGGACCCACGGTACGATACCAGTGAAAGTATCACGGTTCTGAGTAGTATCAGGACACCACAGCAAAAGTGAGGCAGATGTGCCTTTTGTCATTTATAAAAAGATAAATCACACAGCAACAGTAAGTGATTAACATAGGGGGGATCAAAATAAAATGAATAAATAAATTAAAAATCAACCAGCCACCCTCCTCCCCTGACAAGTAAAGAGCAGTCCCTTCCTAAGTAAAGAGCAGTCCCTTCCTAAGTAAAGAACAGTCCCTTCATAAGTAAAGAACAGTCCCTAAAGTGCGGTGAGGTTTGTGGACCATTACGTGCCACAAGAGAGAAATGTCAACGGTTCGTTTCTCCTCTGGCACGTCACATACCTGTGTGCCGCCACGGCTCAGCTCCTCAGGTATTTCTGGGCAGTCATGATGTCAATTTATTCACCTGGAGCCGAGCTTCTCGGTCGCTGGTAAGCCGTTATCTTGCTTCATGGAGCACTATGGCTGTTATTGGCCAGCGCATGGACACTCACCCTCCTTTAATTAGACTTTGAACTTATCCCACAGTAGTGGCACCGTGTCATGTACCTTGTTGTTTAAGAAGCAGCCCACTGCGGTCTACCGTTGGTACCAGTATACCGTGCAACACTACTCCACACACATCCACACACAGTCTCTCTCTCTCTGTCATACTCTCTACACTAGGGATGCACCGAATATTCGGTAACCAAATATATTCGGCCAAATATTGCAAAAAAACACACATTTGGTATTCGGTGGAATAAGTTAAAAGCAAGGCCGAATAATAGCAGCGTGTTTTGATAACCCAATCAAACAGTGTGCCGTGACGGGCGGAGTAAAATGTCAGCAGTGTGACGATCTGTCCGTCACCGCACTCGCGACTAAAAATAGTTTTGAGCGAGCAAAATAGGCTTAAATCATTCAGCACGCTGTGTGAGTACAGATTTCAACCAGCAGCAGAAACGATAGGCGAATCCCACTGGTTGTGGGTTGAACGGGGGTCACAGACACAGACAGTAATGTATTCCTGTCAAATACGGCGGCCATTGGCCTACCGGGGAGAAGAAGGCTCCAATAATATCCTCTTCTTGACGTCATGACTGCCCAGTAGTACCTAAACAGCCAAGCCAGCGGCACACAGGTATGTGACGTGTCAGAGGAGAAACGAGCCATTCACATTTCTGTCATTGTGGCAGGTAACGGTCCACAAACCTCACTGCACTTTAGTGACTGTTCTTTACTTATGAAGGGACTGTTCTTTACTTATGAAGGCACTTGTCAGGGGAGGAGGGTGGGTGGTCATATGCACTCATAACAATAAATTGATTTTTTTATGACGGAAGAGCCACACGCCGATGGTTTTAATTAATGGATCGAAGAGCCACACACTGATAGACAAAGAGCCGCATGCAGCTTGCAAGCCGCGGGTTGGCCACCCCTGCAATACAGCGATCCGCTACTTGAAGAGGCAACAGATAGGATTCGGTTTTTTTAGCTTGGCACCACCTAGCGTCAGCGGTGTTGCTCGCACTGTTGCAACCACCAATTTGACCGTGGGGACCAAGCAACAGTTATCAGATTTATCTGAAGAAAAAACAAATAGTAATGCAGATAATTATACCAGAATGCACAGTACCAGTACAAACAGTAGACACGTAAGGGATAATGTATAGTGAGCTGGTGACTGTTGAAAAATAATTCCCGACAGGGTAATGGAACCCCGACGCACAGCGGAGTTATTTTTTTTTGCTTACTATTAAAACATTCAAATGTTACAACTGGCATCAATATTATTAAATTGCTGGCAGAGTGTATTGACAGAGGAGAGGCGCTCACCAGACAAACAGGAGCGGAGGAGAGGATTTAACTCCACTTCTCCCGGTTGGAGATGCTGGGTGCCCAGAATCTGCGAAGGCTGCCATCACATTTATGGCCAGTGACTGACATGATCTCCCTGCTCTCCAGGCCAGCTTGGGAGAGCTGTGTGGACTAACATTAACTGATTTTCATGCTCCTCAGTCTAAGGCTGTTGCAGTGAAAAGTTCAGTGTTCACAGTTGGGTGTAACTTAGCTGGGCGATGTCCATCGATAGCTGCTTCCGTGAGAAGAGAACAGAAGGAAGGGAGGGGGGTATCACTGTCCAAGGGCTGCCTTAGAATGGCAACAAGGATGACAGCCGACCAACACTCACTACCTGGTCCCTGGTTGCAGCGATTTGTGACACAGTACAGTCCTCTCTCGTCTAGCTAACATTTAGCCGTGTTACTTACGGATCCATTACAAAGAAAGCTAGCTGGACATCGGTTTTGAAGCCTCTTCGGTCACAGAGCTCCCTCCATCTCTTGAACGCCTGACTGAGGTTTACTCTTGTGTTTTCCTCTTCTTTTATCACTTTCCTTTTTGCTCCTCTTTGCCTCCTCAGACAGAGGAGCTCGTTTTCTTTCTCTAGGCTGGTTTTAACTTGTTTCCAAACATTGTCCGTCTGCCATTGTGCTCGTGGCTTAACTATCTTATGCCCAACTCCTCATAAGGACCAGTTCCAGTTCCTGATTGGCTGACCAACCAGTTTGGCAATATATGACGCGTTTCCTGCCGTAAAGCAGATTTTTTCCGCGAAATTTCGCCCCTGGTGGCAGAAGCTTATTACAAAGATTGCAAAGCCACTAAGTAACCTATGTAAACGCTGATAGTCTGATTTTACTGTGGCCACTACCCTGTGAAACCCACATTATTTTCATAATGATATATTTAGCAAAAGGTGCTATTGCTTCTTTAAAGTTAATGTGGGCTCCTTTCTAGGGCTGTCAAAATTGCTCAAAAATGACGTTCGAATATTCCTTGTAAAAATAACTCACAGGTTCGAACCATTCAAAATTTTTTTTTTTTTTGCATTATGTCCACAAGAGGGCAAACTAATACAAAGAAACATATTTGTATATGTATTAACACAAGGAAACATAACTACTTGTAGGTATGTTTATTTCAACATTAACGTCTTTGAAAACATTTAGGCCTACATACCTACACATTAAAACACATAAAACTATTATCTATAACATTACGTAAACAACCACGGACCTCTCGCTCGCCCTCCATCAGGCCACACCGCCCGCGGAAGCGCTGCGAATAGCCTCGAAGTGCTGAGAAGCGAAGCCGGTTTCTTTTCGGCGCCCATGTTAACCGATTGTGTCATCCACACCGGCTGCGCCACGCCGCGCAGCTCCGTGGCTGGCTCGATCGTTTCAGCGTCTGGCCCAGGCCAACGCCCACTCGCAAAGAGGACAGCTGCGGTGGTGTTTTTTTTTCCCTCCACAATCGAATATCAATTTTCACATTTGAAGGTCCTTTTTTTTTTTTCAAATTCGAATTTAAATTCTAATTTAGAATATTCGTTGACAGCCCTACTCCTTTCCCACTTACCAATGTAAGCATGGGACAGTTGTCTTGGTGTTCTTCACCAAGGTGGTACACATGCTGAAAGAGCACCAAGACAACTGTCCCATGCTTACAGTCAAGTATAGTGGTGGCAGCATCATGGTTTGGGGCTGCATGAGTGCTGCTGGCTCTGGGGAGCTCAGCTCATTTAGGGAAACATGAATTCCAAGCAGAGCATGATCGCCCCTCTTCAGAAAACGGAGCTGCAGTGCAGTTTTCCAACATGCTAATGACCCAGAACACACCTAGTAGATGACAACTGCCTTGCTGAGGAAGTTGAAGGTGAAGGTGATGGACTGGCCAAGTATGTATCCAGCCCTGAACTCACCTGTGCACCTGTGGGGCATCCTGAAGCTGAAGGTGGAGGAGCGCAAGGTGTCTTCACATCCATCTGCTCCATCATGTCATCATGGAGGAGTGGGAGAGGATTCCTGAAGCAACCTGTGAGCCCTGGTGAATTTCATGCCCAAAAGGGTTAAGGCAGTGCTAGGTAATAATGGTTGGCACAGAAAATATTGACACTTTAGGCACAATTTGGACATGTTCACTGTGGGGTGTACTCACTTATGTTGCCAGCTGTTGAGATGTTGATGGCTGTGTTTTGAGTAATTTTCAGAGGAAGATAAATCTATACTACTATGCAAGCTGTACACTGACTACTTTAAGTTAAATCAAAGTGTCATTTCTATAGTGTTGTCCCATGAAAAGATATAATGAAATATTTGCAAAAATTGGAGGGGTGTACTCACTTATGTGAGATACTGTATACCTTGGCCTTTTATTAAACAAACTAAATAGCCTTGTGTTACAGGCTGAGCCTGATGTGTGTGGCTTGTGTGTGTGTGTATATATGTGTGTAGTTGATGTAGGAGGTATGAGACGTTAGCGCGCCGGGTGTGGTGTGTGACGTCAGACGGATGCGCCCCAGGAAGAAAGTGAGGCATGTGCTATGTTGTTTACATCGAGCAGCCGAAGTGAAGAAGCCTACGCAGTTCTGCATGCTGTTTTTGATTTATTTCCCTCTATGTAAAAGTCAGACACTGAGGCTGTGCATCATCCCTGCAGTGCTGAAAATAAAGTGCCGTTCTTTAACGCAGACGAAGTCCCGTTGTTTAAGTGTTGTTGCCACAGCGAGCTAACACAAGCTAAAGGAGCTAATGGTCTTCAGAGGTCCCTTTACTATGGTTTATGGTTTACTATGGTTCGGGGGTCTGCCAGCTTGGCTTGGTAACACTTATCTACACAACGGCATGTCATTTATGTCCCTACACGGTGCGCGTCTAAAATCCTCCTCTGCTCTCTGTGTCGCGCACGACGGAGTTGGCCCTGATGCGCACACACACGCACATAGACACAGGTGTGCACACAAAAGCGCTGAAGAACTCGTTCCCTTTCTTGAGAACGAGTTCTTCCCCGCTCGCTGCCATGTTGCCAAGCTCTCGGGGGGGAGGAGCCCACTCTGAACTATGAGAGCCCAGCGTGGAGCGGCGGTGGCGGATTTTAAATAGAAACTCTATTTTCACTAAAACAAATTGGCCTAAACTACACATTCGAATTAATCGATAAAATCGATTTATCGCCCAGCCCTACGACTGAGCTACAGCAGCACGGCAAGCAGCATTAGCAGTGTCCTGGTACATAGCATTAGCAGCCGGGTCCTCCTCAGCTGTATCCCGGCAGCAGCGTTAGAGAGAAGCTGGACTTGCTTGAACGGTCCGCTGGAAAACCAAAGATCAAGGACGCAGTGACGCGGCCCTGCCATGGCAGCCGCTCATGGGCAAACAAATCAGTCCCCAGCATGCCGCTGTCCAGCAACCTTAAATCTGTAGAGGAGGAGGGTTGGACACGACTCGCGGCAGTATTTCGAATTTGAGTGCAGTAACCGTTTTGGCCACATTCTTACATACAGTGCCTTTAAGTGGAGCTACAAGGCCATTTAGTGGGACTAATGTCCTTGTCCCAGTAAACAAGCATGGGAGGGGAATCTTTTTATTGACCGAAGTATGTCCGACTCCACTACGATAGGTGGTGATGTGCCCTCTTTCAGCTTGTTAGTATAGGACCTTTTCTGGTTGACCTGTTAATGTCACAGACCAAACAATCAACAAACAAGTTAGCTACGGTTAGCTAGCAGCAAACTGGTACCATGGTGGACAACTTTTCATACTTTTCATTTCAATACTTTAGGCTATCAACAACTTTTTGTTTGATATTGACAGACATTTGGGGGATTATTTGATTGATTTTGTTATCAACGGGGACTAATCTTCTGTGTTGCTAGGTTTCTAAAGAGGGGTGGCCTTTTCGCTGGTGACTGATGGTTTTTAGTTATTCATCAGACCACACCTTTTTTAATGGAAAAGGAGATAACACTCACAAAACGTGTTTTATTTTGAGAACTGTTACGACCCGGCTCTGAGGCCGCAACCAGAAACGAGAGCAGAAAGGGGATCAGTGCCAAATAGCGCTTAGTTTATTTATAAAAGTTAAACAAAAGAAGGCAAAAGGGTCCATTTCAGCGACCAGCAGTGTAGGAGCACTCCCGTGCCCCACGGATGGAACGAGTGTCTAGGTACAGTGGCAGACACGAGGAATCTGAGGAAGGAAGGATACATGGTCAAGCACATCACCGGGCCCAGGTGCAGGTCATCACCTGATGACAATGACCCCGCGTCGGACCAGAACCTGCCAGAAGACAACAGCACACAGTACGGCAGCACCACACAGAGGAGTGGAGGGGTCGTCCCCCCCCCCCCCCCAAAAAAAAGAGGTTTCCAACAGGAAAACTGACAACCGCTCACTTGTATCAACTTAACATGACAAATGAAATCTATGAATCAGACCTATACATACCCAGATACAATAGTTTAAAAAACATAAAGGAACACCACTAAACTAATCCCACCACCATATGGAAAACTGTACTGACCGTTTGCGATGCAGTTCCCCACCAGCCAACCACCAACGAAGCCACCCACTCAGCAGCTCCGGCGCCTGAAGAAGCATTTAAGAGTGATAGACAAGAAAAATAGTAGGCCAGAGCGGTTAATGCAGTCAGACAAAAGATACCTAAGAG
This sequence comes from Epinephelus awoara, assembly GCA_035609425.1. Lineage (NCBI taxonomy): Eukaryota > Metazoa > Chordata > Actinopteri > Perciformes > Serranidae > Epinephelus > Epinephelus awoara. Next base: position 41,079,270 of record CM069301.1, on the reverse strand, counting down.
CACAGACCATCCAACGCATCAACCTGCAATTAGGGCAATGATCTGAGTCTATGAAGGTTAGTGTGTTGTGATCAGTGTACACCACCAGAGGAACATTATTACCCACATAAACTTCAAAATGCTGCAGCGCCCAGATGAGGGCAAGGGTCTCCTTTTTAATCACAGAGTAGTTTAACTGGAAAGAATTGAACTTTTTTGAGTAAAAACTCACAGGACGATTTACACCTCTATCATCTGGCTGAAACAGCACAGCTCCCGCCCCCACATCACTCGCCCCCCATGCAGTGTAAAAGGTTGATCCATGCGAGGAACTGCAAGGACAGGAGGTGAACACAAAACAGACTTGATGTTCTCAAAGGCCTGCTGACACAAGGGTGACCAAACAAAACGTGTGTAGCCTTCAACAAATCAGTCAAGGGGGCTACCACAGTGGAGAAGTTCTTGCAAAAACTGCGGTTATATCCCACCAAACCAAGAAAACGCTGCAGCTCTTAACAGGTAACAGGATACTTCTTAAAAGCAGTAACTTTAGCCTGGACAGCACACACCTTCCCCTGCCCCACAACCTTACCAAGATAGATGACGACCCCCTGGCAAACTCACACTTTGCCAGGTTTACCGTTAGACGTGCCTCACTCAGACGATCGAACATGCTTTTGATACGGGCCAGATGTTCCTTCCACGTATCACTGTAAATGACGATATCATCCAAGTACACAGCACAGCCATTCAACCTTGACACCACCCTATTCATGAGTTGCTGGAAAGTTGCAGGTGCGTTCCGTAACCTCACACTCATGACACTATAGGAGAACAAACCAGAGGGCATAATAAACGCGGAGATCTCCTTTGCTCTCTGGGTCAGTGGGATCTGCCAATACACCTTTAGCAGGTCAAATTTACTTACAAACTGAGCTGCACTAACCTGATCGACACAATCCTCAATTTGAGGCAATGGGTAAGCGTCGGGTTTTTTAACTGCATTTACCTTACGGTAGTCTGTACAAAACCTAGGACTTTTATCAGACTTCTCTACCAGCAAACAGGGTGACACCCCACTCGATGATGCAGGTTCAGCAATACCATTGTCAAGCATGCACTGAATCTCTGAGTCCATCACCCTGCTCTCAGCTACACGTTCAAACAAAGAGAAAAAAGTATCTGGGCACCGTTCACTAAACTGAGGAACTAACCGCATATTACTGGCAACATCAAATGAAGAAAAGGATCCACCAGCAGAGCCAGAGGCATGAACAGGACCACCACTATGCAGACTCAACCTCCGCTCCTCCATCTCAAATCTCTTAAGCTCAGCCTCTCCTCAGCTTCTCCACTGCTAACTTCTCCATCTCTGTCTACAGGAGCAACACTTCCTTCCTCTGCTCAAAAGACAAACTAGCCTCACCACAGCCAGACACCTCAACGCTGTCCACAGGTCCAGCAACATGTGTTTTAGGACTGAAAAAACGCCGGTCAGCCAGATTAGCTCTGATAATGTTTTTTACGTTTTCTTTCATCCTCTTATCACCAACATTAAAGTTAAAATACTATGTAATCCGGATCAATTGTTCACGTGAGCAGCCCTCCAGCAGCTCCTCTGATGTCACTTTCAAAAACTCCTCTACACTCGCCATGCTCACTAGAACTCACTTACCTACACACAGTCAATTAGTCAGACAAAAAAAACCCCAAACACTTGGCATACCATGCTCACCCAGTAGGGTCGGGCGATATGTTAAAAATTTCCAACCGGCCACCGTCAGCCCATCAACCGGCGGTTGCCGATATATTTGGCAGTTGTGTGTGTGGCGGAGAAAAAAAAAAGAGGGGGGATGTTGCATTCATGTGATGTCGGAAAGAATCGAAAAATGACTTTCAGAACAGGATAATTCACATGAACGCCACCTCATGTCAGAAAAACAACTCGGATCTCCCGACACCACATGAATGCAGCAAAAAAATGCAGCGTGCTTTGCGAGCCCACTCATGTCCAACATGGCACAGAAATATCTGTGCATACCAGCAACAAGCGCTCCGTCAGAGAGGGTGTTTAGCACGGCTGATAACATTGTTAACCATATGCGCATATGAGTTCACGTTACGGCCAGGTTCCACCGGCTGCACGTCAAGCGTCTTGTTTACCGTTTGCTGAGTCATGATAGTTAAAGCATTTTCCACCTAAGTTATTACATATATTTGAGTAATCTACAAGTTTACTGTACTGATTGTCATCTACTCGCTTTCAAATGTCCGCCACGGACATTTACACAATGTCACAGATGAACATGTGTAAATGCATAAAAAAAATCATCACATATCTCCTCTGATAATGGTTTATTCATTTAAAAACACAGTGTGTTCGTTTAGCACACTATTTCATGTAGTTTTTATCTGCTGGAGGGTCGCGTAGGGGAGCGTAGCGCGACAAAAATAGAAGAGCATCCTAAAATAGAGAGTTGTCGCGCCGCTCCCATTGCCGGTGCAGCTGCTGTAACTTTCAGCTCCGCCATCACTGACGTGTTTAGTGAAAGACTCGTCGGAAATCAGTGTGAAGCTGCAGGTTCCAATACGCACACAATTGTGCTCTACATAGTAATTATGGACTAGGCTATATGTACCCAGTTGAATTCTGTGGAGACAGACCATTAATTTAGCAAAATAAAATGACAAAAATCGCCAAAAAAAATCGTCAAAAATGAAACCAACCGTGATGGACTTGGCCGATGGGCGATTGGCGATATATTTGTCCAATCGCCCAAGCCTATCACCCAGCCCATCACACAGCCTAAACATCACTGCGGCAAAGTCCCTCTAACTGCCTGCCCAGATCTAGCTAAACTCCCCCCTAGTCTTCAGGCGCTAGTTGCGGTGGGTATTTATGCACTAATTACCGCAAACCCGATGAAGCAACCAACAAGTGGCAACTCCACCGCAGCCCTGGCTGTGCTCCCGAGCGTATAGCTCCAACCATGTTCACACCACATTAACAACCCCCCACACGAACTCCAAAAGGGAGTGCTAAGCCTAACGGGGACAAAACCACCGGCAACAACAGCGGCTGTACTGGACCACTGAACTCACTGCCACAAATTTACCACCACCACATTAACTCTGGCTCCCAAACAAACAACAGCTTCACTGAAAAGACCAAAAAACAAACACATACCCCTGTCACGCTACTCTTTTGCTGCAATAATGTGCTCAATCGCCAAACGCTGGTGATACACACAACAGCTATGTGCTTTCGTCACGTCACGCTACAATCACACCCGGCTTCATTCATAAAACCGACGAACCCCAATCTGTCATGACCGGGTTATGAGCAGAGGGGGAATCAGTGCCAAATAGCGCTTAGTTTATTTATGAAAGTTAAACAAAAGAAGGCAAAAGGGTCCATTTCAGCGACCAGCGGTGTAGGAGCACTCCCGTGCCCACGGATGGAACGCGTGTGTAGGTACAGCGGTGGACACGAGGAATCTGAGGAAGGAGGGATGTATGGTCGAGCACATCACCGGGCCCAGGTGCAGCTCATCACCTGATGACAATGACGCCGCGTCGGACCAGTACCTGCCAGAACACAACAGCACACAGTATGGCAGCACCACACAGAGGAGTGGAGGGGTCGTCACAGAGCGCGTTACCCCATAATATGAATATATTTTGATTTTGTCTTTTATTTTGTTGGTATCGGTTGTATAATCATAAAATTATACCCAAGGGTGAATTTTACTGTGATTACTGGCAATATGTATAATATTGCTTAAATCTCTGCTAATGTAACAGGAGCAGGCAGACAGACCAGTGACTGAATGTGTGTTCCCTCATAGGTTCAATACCAGCAGATCATGGCATTCCTTAAAGAGCTGGACCGTCGGGAGAGAGAGATGCTTTACCGAAAGTGGAGACCGAAAGTGCCAATATCTGGGAAGTAAGTTCACACTTAAACACTTACAGCTTTTTTATAGTAGGAGCAAACGGACAGCTGACTTTCTCACATTTTCGAGTTTCTTTGGTCACAAAAAACTGATGCAGACTCTGTCATTTAAACAGAGTTTTTCACACTAGTCAGTCACTACACAATGTGTCATTGGGCCTCATGCAGCAACATTCTCTTAAAATTTCTCCTATATTTTCTCTTATCTTTTGGGTGAAGAGAAAAAATAAGAGAAGTCAACTCCGGATGCACCAATTGTTCTTACCATCCAAATCTGCTCTTACCCAGGTGTGCTGAATAATGAATCCCACTTGATTGTAAATTGGAGGCGTGTGGCCGATTGTTTGCAATTAGCATATGTGACACCCACTAAACACAGGCCAGGTGATGTGCCGCGTTCAAAGACCTAACTCTGGCACAACAATTGGAGAGATGCCACCGAAAAAGGAAAGTAGAAAGAAGAAGAACTTTAGCAACAACGAAACTGAGGTACTATTAAATGAAATTAAACATAGGAAAAATATAATTTTCCAGAGCGTCAATAATGGTGTTACAGGCACATCAGAAACACAGCAGTGGCAAAATATATGCAATGCTGTGAATGCCCTGTCAGCAGAGGGACGCACAGTTGCAGAAATTAAAAGAAAATGGTTTGATATGAAAATGGAAGCAAAAAAAGCGCATTGCTCGTGCCAAGCACAGCATGATGACTACTGGGGGAGGACAAGAAGAGGTGAAGATCTCACCAGTGGACCAAAGAATTCAGGAAATAATTGGGGAGGTGGCACTGACAGGTAAGTGACTTTAATTTACAATTCTACAATTTCATTTAGTAGACACTTTCATCCAAAGTGACATTTATATTTATATGATAGAAACAAAAATGCAAGGGATAACATGTTAACTGAAAAACAATCATTTTCAATGTGCCTAAAGAATGGGAAAAAAACAACAACATGTTTGTCCTGCAAAGGTGTTCAGTCGGATGCTCCATTTGACAGTGATGAGGTTGTGGTATTGTCTGAGGCACCCAATGCAGCTGATGAGGAAGATCCGAAGCTGGGTACATCTGGGACTCAAGCCCCCACCAGCCAGGAAACCACACCATTGAGTGTATCGGAGCCTGAACGCCCTCGCCACAGTTTCTCCCGGAGGCAAGTTGAGTCTGACGCTGCAAAACCAAAATCAGATGCTTTCAACACTGCAAGTTATATCTACAACTTTGATCAGAATGACCTCGGTGCAAGAAAATACAAATGAAAACCTTGAAAGGATGAATGAAACACTTAAAGAAATTCTAAATAAAACAATATGACACTGTGACTGGCTTGTGTGAAATTCCTCTAATTTGTTGTTCACTACCATCTAAAGTTGAAGATTATTCAAAGTCTGCATCACTATTTACAGTCTCAAAGAGCTTAACATGCCCACAGGTATTGAAAACAAAATTTTAACTTACCTCATAAGTGGGCAATTAATTGCTGCCGAACAATGATGCCACCTCCATCAGGTGCGTCAACAGGGTCCTCCATGATTTCCTCCACAGGGGGTATCTGCTCTGGCAGTGGTATGCCACGTCTCATCGCCACATTATGCAGGACACAGCAGGCTATAGTCATCAAACATGTTTTCTCTGGAGTGTAGAGAAGCTTTCCACCTGCCAAGTCCAGGCACATCCACCTGGCCTTCAGTATTCCAATTGTGCGCTCCACCACGGAGTGAGTGCGTGCGTGCCGGTGATTGTAAGAGCGCTCCTGCCTGGTCTGGGGATTCACCAGGGGAGTCATCAGCCATGGACTGAGGGCATAACCTTGGTCACCTTTGCAAGAATCAACTAGGCTGAGATTTATAAAGAAAAATAATAAATGTATTTATTTATTTATTTTTTTAATTTTTAGAATCATAAATCACTTACCAATCAGCCACCCATCTGCACCTGCTTGAGCTAGTCGCCTTCCTACAGAAGTATTCTGTAGCACAAAGGAGTCATGTGCTCCCCCTGGCCAATGGGCCACAACATTTTTAATGTTGCATTTTGCATCAGATATTATTTGTACATTGATTGAATGGGAGTTTTCTGTTCAAATATGGAAATGGATCTGGAGAGGGGGCTTTTATCCGTACATGTGTACAGTCTATGGCACCTATGAGATTTGGCAGTCCAGCTATGGCAAAAAATGCATTCTTAACATCAACCTGTTGGTCAGAAGGAAATGTATTGTGGCATATTTGAAATGATCGACTTCAACATTTTGGAATGATCCGGTGGCCAAAACTCCAAGTGTGCTGAGTAGCTCAAGGTGTGGAGGCACAGGATTTGACCGGCATGTGTTTTGCACAAGTTTTGGCTCCAGAGTGTTGCACAAATCCAGAAGTATAATGCGTGGTAATCTGAACCGGCTGAGCAGCCATTCGTCCATCTCTGCAAAAAGATCATCATGATCTCTAAAAACATGCTGTCTGCGTAAAGCCTGGTTGGCCAAAGCATCCAACAGCAGCAGGTAAGCCATTTTTCAGGTGTGAAACTCGTGAGATAATCCCAGGGTATTTATAGTCTTGACTGGGTTCAATTAAAATAAATAAACCATTGAAAGTCATTTAAAGCGTATAATAATCTACATTATATTATATAATCTGTTTTCTTAAATTCCTTAAATAAAAAATAACATGCTTCCATGCATTTGACAAGCAATTTATAAGCTGTGTAAACAGGATGATTTTCTCTTACCTTGGTAAGAGTGCTCTCAACCACTTGTAAATTTTTTTCTTACCTGAGAAAAGAGCGAAAATAAGAAAACATCGGTGAATCCCATAAGTCAGTGGGTACCAACAAAATAAGAGAAGATCGAGGATACAAACAAAAATGACAGAATATCCGTTTGTAAACTGTTTCTTGCATGAGGCCCATTGTCTCATAAACCTCTGAATCCTCTGATTTGAGCCTGTTACATTGTTTCCCCCTGCAGCTGCCGGCAGTGGTGGATGTTTGCTATCCAGGCCAACCTTAGTGAAATCAGGGAGCAGCGGCGGCGAGGCAGCTGGGACTTTGCCCTGCAGCGGGCACGAGATGCCCAGACCTACACCAGCCTCTACTTCAGAAGGCTCAAAGGAGTCCCACTGAGTCCTCAGGAAGAGGTACTGCGCTGTAACACAGACATGATGCGTCAACAAACATTGAAGTTATATTGTTTATATCCTTAAATAGAACCTAATATCCATGCTGAACAACAAAGTTATATTGCTGTTCATGTTCTTTTTTATTTTACTGATAGAACTCATAAAATGATCAGACTTAACAATGTCACAAATGTTTTAAAGAGGATGAGCCTTTGTATGGCATTAGATAGATCCAAGAAGGGTTCCAAATTCCAGGAAATTCCTCATCTTTTTATTAAACTCATATTGAGAGTCTGTTGGAAAAGAGGATGTATTGTATGTATCGCACAGCTCATGCCACCAGTCTCACGGCGTGAGATGTGCACCAGTGTTAATTTCGTTGATGAAAACTATGACAAAATGATTGGTCAACAACCTTTTTTTCCCATGATCAAAAGAAGATTGTCCCTAAGTAGGCCCCAGTAGGTACCCATTTATTTGGGATCTTTGTTTCTTTATTCAATGTGCTGTGATGCACCCTGAATCAAAAGCCAGTGTGGAATTTTGAGATGTTGTACTTAACGCACTTTCAACCACATATCACTAAACTGATGTTTGTCTTTGTCACTCAGAGTGAGCTGGAGCGAGTGGAGGAGGAGCAGACATTGGAGGAGCTTCAGAGTCTCAGAGAAATTGTCCACGACTGGTTTCGAAAGCAGCAAGAGATTGCAGAGGTAAGCTCTGATAATTCATCTATGTGTTCAGCGGTATATAAAATTAAAAATAAAATACAAAACTCATCTTTGTGGCCCCTCTGCCTTAGGTTATACTCCTATTAACAGCACTTAGCCTCTTAGCTTACAACTTTGTCTGGAAGCGCCGTGAAGCACGACAGTTTTCCGTGCTGCCCACATGCTTGCATCCATCCCACCTCACAGGTATGACATATCAAGATGCCGATTAGACAGCATGAATATTGCACAGGTTATCTCGGCAAAGGAGAACTGCTCACTAACACAAATTTAGACAGATTTGTGAACAATATTTGTGAGAAATGGTCTTTTGTGTGTATAGAAAATGTTTTGGATCTTTGAGTTCATATCATGAAAAATGGGAGCAAAAACAAAAGTGTTGCGTTTATATTTTTGTTCAGTGTATTTCATGTCTCCATCTGCCAATGGGACAACATGATAAGAGTATGCATGCATAATATGATGTTAATTCCACTGCAGAAGAGACTTGATGACCACTAAAATGGGGAATATCAGTATTGTTTATCGGCCAAATAAATTGTCATATATTGGCATATCAGATTTCAGCAAAAAAAAATCCAATATTGTACATCCCCACTACCAAATGTGTATTTGTTATAGTTTCAACCTGTGTTCCTCCTCTGTCTGTTCTTGCAGAATGTGCGAGAGCCCAGCAGTGACCCCCAGCCCTGTTTACCCACCACATCCATTCCTAAGAGTGGGAGCTCAGGAATGATCCAGTACCTGCAGTCTTGGTTCCCGGGCTGGGGAGGCTGGTATGGAGATACCCAGGACCCAGACAGGCCTGCAGAGCTCCTGCCGAGTCCATCCTCCTGGGATATTCTAGGTGAGAGACTGACTCCTGTCTGGTGCCAGAGAAGAGCTGACAACATTTAGCTTTCTATCTTTAATCTCTTACAAACTCCAGCAGAGGTTACTAACACAAAATTGGTTTGATTAGCATTACATATTCTGTTACATTAGAAAGTTAGTCAGTAGTAGTTGACAAGCTGGAGTTTTGTGTTTTATATTATACAGTACATGGTACATGGGCTTACACATACACACACATGAAGACATATAACATGCACACCCCCTCCAACTCAACGCCTTCTAGGCTCGTTTTTTTATGTTTAAAAAAGAGAAAAGCACTTTGAATTACTTTGTGTACGAATTGTGCTATACAAATAAACTTGCCTTGCCTTGCGTTGCCTATTATCTGGTAGAGTTGGCTGTAGTGCCAGACAAAGAAATTATGATATGGAGGAATTCTGGCTGCTGACTCAGATGATATAATGTTCCTCCAGCAGAGACAGAAGACTTGTTCGACCCGTTGGAGGATTCTCACACTCTGAACACGTTCACTAGACGAGATCACCTGTTTGCCCGGCTGGAGTTCTTACTGGAGAAGGGTGGAGTCACACTCTTCCACCAGGACAGGAGAGGGGACACGCTGCGTGAACGTGGGGTCATCCAGTTGGAATTCTCAGGTACACAGGAGCAGTGATTGGAGAGATGGAAACATTTTTCAGTTTCTTATCTAAGGCAGCCGCCTCTCTGTCTGTAGTTGCCACTTTGTAACCTTGCTCAGTATCCTGCCCATAGCATCCGATTGGTTACACACAACAAGTAACAGCCTATCAACAGGCTGCTGTAGCTCTGATGAGGAAAAAGGAACGTGGAACCTCTTCGTGGATGCACAAAGCATCTCCTGCACTATTTTCCAGGCCAGCAGATAGAGAGACAAAGCAGGGATCCACTACTACATATGATGTATCAAATTAAGTTGCACTTGAGATAATTCTCAGAATATTTTTGGGTCTTCTGTCATTTGGGCTTGCCTGTAGCTGAGTCAGCAGCAGTTGTAGCATAGCTAGGTACATTAGCTTCCCCCTCTGCACTTTCATCTGTGGTTTCTGAGGCGGATGGTGTGTCAGAGTCTCTTTGCTCTCTTTTACAAAACAATCCACTGTGGCTCACAAGAATGCCCATACACTTGGAATAATGATACAGCTAACTAGCCAATATGTTTCAGTAGTAGACAACTGTTGACCAACTACATCACCTCACCATAATGTAGCGATGCACAACAATATCAGCAGTCCATCTGTATCGGCCAATGTCTGCTTTAAAATGAACTATGAGGATCAGCCAACACGCTTTTACTTATTTTACAATAAATTAATATTACATACATTGAAAAGTATCTTATTTTATGTCTTGATCTGCTGGTGGGTCATCACAATAAGTGTATGCATGCATAATATGATGTTAATTCCACTACAGAAGAGACTAAAATTATGTGGGGGAAAAAGTGGATATATCAATATTGGTTATCAGTCAAATAAGTTGTTATATATCAGCATATCAATTATTGGCCAAAAATGCGATATTGTGCGTCCCTACCATTAAGTGTTGTACAGTTATTTAACGTTACCTTGCTTACATGATTGCACAAGGATTCATGGGTAACGCTTATCATTAATGTGTACGGTAAATTAGGGATGGGCAATATGGCCCGAAATTGATATGTTGGTATTTTCAGGCTGAATGGCGATGCACGATATATATCTTGGTATTTTCTATGAAATGGGCTAGATGTTCAGTTGCAAGTCAAAGCCACGTGATATGTCACAAGCACTTTAATAACAGTCATAATCAAAATAAAATGCAAGGACAGTGATTTTTTTCCCTTTTTGAAAATATACAGCTGCATGGCACTTCCGGTTTTGTGGCCATGAGGGTAGCAGAATATTAACGAATTCGGATGGAAAATTTTAATTAGATTATTTATAACACCGACACAGAATAATTTTTCAAATTAAAAACATCCCATGTTGGAGGTCCTGTGGGGGGAAAAAAGCAAACTTTTACCATGTATTCTTGCATTGCCCATTGTTCTTTAACTTTGTGACCATGTATCTGGGTATGAGACCAGACACTGGGATTTGCAGATATGTTTAATATTTTACTGATAGCGAGTAAAACAGCTCTCACGAGAGAATGGATGTCAACAGACACACCCACGGTAAAGGACTGGATCGTAATCCATGACATTTTTGTGATGGAAAAAAGAGAGTTACTTATATAACTGCGGTTCTATGAATCCTGGATGATCGCCAGAGGCTGTGCATAAGCACTGAATGTCTTCGTCTCATGCATGCACAGGTCGAGTAGCTATACCGACAAAGTCAACTGTGACCGCGGACAGGCTATATCTTCTGGTGTGGTCAGAGAATTTGTTCCTGCACAATCTTCTCGCGAGGCCGCAAGGATTCTGAGTGACTGAATGCTTTGGCGGTCATCCAGGATTCATAGAACCGTAGTTACATATATAACTCTCGCTCTGTTTCATCCTTCCTGATCGCCAGAGGTGTTGCATCAGCACTGGATGACCCATACCAACAGAGTCACGAGGAATCCCAAGTACATAGCTCATTGAGTGGAAGCAGGAACTTGGTAGGAGGACAACACCCAATGGGTGAGGAGCGGCAATATTTACTGAATAAAACATGGCAAAGGTGCTCAGCGATGCCCACAAGGCCACAGCACATATGGCCTCCAAGTGCACCTCTGTCAGGTGTGGAGACACTCCTCACAGAGGACAAGACAGCTCCCCTCCAGACAGGACCAGCTTCACCCCAGACCACATTTGTATCTGCTGGATCTTTGTTTGACCACCACCTACTTCAAGTACAGTGAGGGTCTCTACCGACAAAAGCACGGCTGTGCTATGTGCTCACCGGTGTCCCCTATACTGGCCAAATTTTTACATGGAAGATATGGAGAAGAGAGTTCTGACCACCTTTACAGGAACTGCTCCTAGCCGCTGGTTCAGGTATGAGGACGACACCTGGGTCAAAATCGAAACTAAGAAAGTGGAAACCTTCAGGCAACACATTAATACAGTGGACCCTAACATTAAATTCACACGGGAGGATGCCAGAGGTCAGCCAGTCTACCTTTCTTAGACTGTGGAGTACACATTGAAGAGAACAGGAACATTAACATTGAGGTGTACAGAAAACCTACACGCACGGACCAATACCTGCTGTTTGACTCTCACCACCCACTGGAGCACAAGCTGGGAGTTATCAGCACAAGTTGGGAGTTATCAGGACACTAAATCGTCAGGCCAAAAACGTGCCCACTAGGACTGAGGGGAAGGTGAAGGAACAGAAACACGTCAGGAAGGCACTTCAAACCTGTGGCTATCCCAACTGGGCCTTTGCAAAAACCTCCAAAAGACCCAGAGCAGACAGAGAGGAAGGGAAACAAAAACATAACAACATTGTCATTCCTTATGTTGTTGGAGTGTCTGAAAAACTCGGGAGGATTTTCAACAAACACTACATCCCTGTGCACTTTAAATCCAGCAGCACACTGAAACAGAAACTTGTCCACCCCAAGGACAAAACACCCAGACATAAGCAGAGTGATGTAGTGTATGCAGTTCAGTGCAGCCAGGAATGCACAGATTTATATATTTGGAAAACAAAACAACCACTCCACAAGCGTATGGCGCAGCATAGGAGAGCCAGCTCCTCAGGTCAAGACTCAGCTGTCCACTTACATCTACAAGAGAAGGGACACTCCTTCGAGGACAGCAATGTGCACATCAACAGCTGTCCGAGTTCTAGCTCAGACATGAATTACTGAATGACATGGCATGAAGCTCTCCTACACGCTTTGCTGAAGTGATGACGAGGAGGAAGGCAGTCTTTGCTGACAACCATCTCAGTTCTGCTTGTGCCAGTGGCTCAAAGGGAGGCAAGCATAGAACATCCAGCACCAAGGGCAGATCCCATGCCGGAGCCCTTGGCGTTAAAAGAAGGACACCAACCGGTGGCATCCAACTGTGTTGTTATTGACTCAAACATGTCGAGACGAAATGGCTGCTACGTACACCTTCAGGGTAGAGGGGGACTGACCGCCATCCAGGAGAGATTGTAAGAACTCCAGAATGGTAGGTACCAAGTGGTGCACAGGGTCCTCATCCCTGTTTGAACACCAAGCAGAGAACAGCTGCCACCTGTTCTCATACTGTGCCCCAGCTGAGACAGGAGATCTTTCCTGTTGGGGAGGCGCCATGGCGAGCTGCAACATAGCCTGTGCAGGAAAGGACACCACGTCCTTCACAGCCAGAAGGGGGCCACCCAGGTCACCTGCAGCAACTGCGTGGACCTGGTACCCCCTTGGTGATTTATGTGGGAGACGGTCATGATGTTGTCCGACCGAACAAGCACATGCCTTCCCCTCGGTCTCCCGACAGGATGGAACAGAGCCCATGGGCATGCCCTGCAACATGAATGCCCTCTCCCTTCATGGTGACAGGGTGAGGAGGCACCGCTGCAGCACCCTGATCTTCCTGTGCCTATGCCACTTGGCGTCTAAGTGAAAACTGTTCAGCCATCTTTGAAAGGGGCGTAGTGACAACAAACCCAAGGGAACAACAGTTTCAGCAGCCGTCAACTTGCCCGGGAGGTGCAGAAACATTCTTTTTTTTTTTTTTAAGATATTTTTGGGGGCATTCTGGCCTCCAATCAACAGAATAGCCACAGGCCGGAGTCGAACCTGGGCCGCTGCGGCAACAGCCCTGCATATGGGGCACCCGCCCCACCACCAGCCCGTATTCACAAACATTTTGAGAGTACTCTAAGGGAGCTCCTAACGTAGACCAAAAACTTAGCTTAGGAGTGATTTAGGAAAGTTCTCAGAGCAACTCTGAGCAAGGAAGGGACAGAAACTTTTATTTTACTGACGGGGTGTGGTTGACCCTGTTTCTAGGTATGATGCATTCTCTTAACAGATGTAATTGGTTGTCACAGACAAACCCTTTTGTGAACTTGCAAGGTGTGTACACCCAGTGGAAATTAAATAAACTGCATCACAATATGAGATTGACAGTGTTGTTACTGTTGGTGTGATCACTCTGCTGATGTAAGGTTGAGATAGACAAAAGTCATCACTGCTGCAACTTTTTCCAGTTTTTCAAATATGTTAATATGGCAATAATTTTATTTCTGGCGTCAAAGCGTTTTTTTGTTAGGTGAGAAATGTGTGCATATCCCGAACGAGATCGAATGAGGGCCCCCATGGAACTATCCTCTGAGGCCTTACCTGAACTGTGTGCCGCCACGCCTCCAAGGCATGGGAGACCGTGTCACAAGGGACAGTATCTGCCCCATATTCCCCAAATTCAGTTGCTGAGGCTGCCGTCGAGAGTATATCATCCTCTGGACCCGACATGGTCACAGGAGGAGTAGGTGCAACCGCATTCCCCACACCAGTGTCAGTCTGGAGGGCTGGTAAAATGGATTTTATCTGATTAGACTCCCTAGCTTTCTTCTTGGAGAAGGTGCCTTCAGTCTCTGCAGCCCACAGTTCAACAGGCTAGGCTGAGTAGGGGCCAATGTTTGAGATGAGGTTAGCTCTTCTGGCGGGGTAACGCCACCTAGAATCAGCTCCACCTCAGCCACCCTAGCAGCCCTCACCACCAGGGGCATTAAGCTGCAGTTCATGCATGGGTCCTCCGGGAGGCCCTCTCTCAGGTGCTCGAGGCCATGACAAAAGGGGCAAAGATCATGACCGTCCTCAGGCTGCAGAGGAGCCATGCAGGTGGTAAAACAATGAGTGTTCATCATAATGGCAGCCGCCAATTATGAAAACAACACACAATGAACAACGTCTGCTGGGAGTGGGAGTGAAAAACACTGCCTTTACCAACAAAGGTTGCAACAAGAAACCAGAACAACCAAAGCTGTTTAGTGGTGTAAGTAAATTAGTTTAAGCGGGAACGCTGCTGCTAACTGTAGAAAACAAAAAATCTATTCCAAATATGTAATGCTATAAATATAAAAAAAACCCTTGTTACGACCGAGTCGTTACCAGATTAATTCAGGTAGCTCAAATCAAAGCACTGCTGCTAACTGAAAAAATTCTAAATCTAATCCAAATAAGGAATGCTGTAATAATAATAGAATTAATACAATTTAAGAATTATTAAAAAATCATTAGAGACAATAAATAGTTAAAAGGAGAGCCTATAAAAGTCATTTAGCAGAATGCTTTTGTAAAAAGATAGATTTTTAGGTCTCGTTTAAAAACATCAGTAGTCTGTGGGGCACAGCCTCAGAGCAGCAGAGGAAAACGCCCGGTCACCCATGGTAAGGAGCTTGGTTCTGGGAGCTTGGAGGGTGTTTGTGGTTGTGGAATGGAGGGTGCGTGAGGAGGTCTGGGGGGTGAGGAGTTCCTTGAGGTGAAGCGGGGCATGTCGATGAATGCATTGTTAAAACAGGTTTTGTAGTGTTAAGCAGTAGACATGTACTCTGCAGCCAGTGTTGGACCATGATTAGACCGTCCGTTAACTTGTTTGAGATCAAGTCAGGTTTTTTGCCATGAAGGAAGATGACTGCATCATCTGCGTACATTTGGATGTTAAAGTCAGGGCATGCGTCAGGCAGGTCATTTATGTACAAGGAAAAGAGTAGTGGCCCAAGGACCGAGCCTTGTGGCACACCTGTTGGATTATCAAGGCAGGGCGATTTGACACCGTCAATCATGACACACTGTTTTCTGTTTTCTGTTTATTAGGTAGGACCTGAACCATTTTATAGTATCTATGGACTAATTGAAGTGAGATAGTTTTGCCAGGAGTATTTGATGGTTGACAGTGTCAAATGCCCTACTGAGGTCCAGGAACACAGCACCTATGTATGAATGTTTGTCCAGCATGTATTTGATTTTTTCAATGAACACACAGTTCACTGTCTCAGTGGAATGATGGGCACAAAAGCCAGACTGAAGTGGGTGGAGTGGGGTGTGGCCTTTATCTAGGTGTATTTCACTGTACTTGTACTTGTACTTGTAATAGTGACAATAAAGGCATTCATTCATTCATTCATTCATAATCAACAGTTTCGATACCCATTTTTCGGCAACCTTGGATATGGTGGGGAGGATGCTAATTGGTCCATAGTTGGCTACTGCTGCCCTGCTACCAGACTTAAATATTGGTGTCACCATGGCCACCTCCCATGATGATGACACCTTATTTGAGCCTATTGATTGATTCACTAAAATGGTGATCGGTTTTATTAAAGCATCGGAATATGTTTTTATAAAATCTGTATCTAGGCCATGTGCATCCTTGGCTTAGAGCATGTGCTCTGTTTGTTGATCCTTATTTACTCTGACAGCCGAAATATTTCCACACTGCTGATTTATTCCAAAGTAAATAACATTATCCTCATCTTTCTCTTGGCTGCTTGCCATCTGCCTGCTGCTGTTTGACAGTGACACGACTTTCAAAATAAATGCGTATCCCAAAGATGACGATTTGGATTGATGTTTTCACTTTGCATCAATGTGATTGGATCGTTGATCATTAAATCGATATATCCAGATCGATGGATAGTTACACTCCTACTAATTTCCGCTGCTTGCATCCGCAATCTCATTCTTCCGGTCACTACCCAGGGCTCATGACCATAGGTGAGGGTTGGGATGTAGATGAACCAGTAAGTCGAAAGCTCCCACTTCCGGCTCAGCTCCCTCTTCACCATGACGGACCGGCGCATCACCTGCATCACTGCAGTGAACAAGACCCCGGGATAATTGAACTCCTTCGCTTGAGGCAGTAACTCTCCCTCAACACAGGGAGGGCAATTCATCGGTTTCTGGCAGAGCACCATGGCCTCAGATTTGGAGGTGTTAAATCTCATCCTGACCGCTTCATACAGTTCTTGGCTGCAAATTGCCCCGGTGCATGCTGGAGGTCACGGTGTGATAAAGCCAACAGAACCACACCACCTGCTAAAAGCAGAGATGCAATTCTGAGGTCCCCAAACCAGACCCCTTCCTTGAGATCCTGTTCATGAAAATCACAAACAGGATCGGTGGCAAGGGACCGGATTGCTCTTAGCAGTGAGCCCGGTACCCCGTACTCCCGCAGTACCCCCCACAAGACTCCCCAAGGGACATGGTCATAAGCCTTCTTCAAGTCCACAAAGCACATGTGGACTGGATGGGCAAACTCCCACGACCCCTTCAGCAACCTCGCAAGGGTAAAGAGCTGATCCACTGTTCCATGGCCAGGCAGACTCCGCATTGCTCCCCCTGAAGGAGGCTAAGCAATGTGATACCCCGATAGTTGGAGCACACCCTCCGGTCCTCTTTTTTATAAATGGGGACCACCACCCCAGTCTGCCACAGGCACTGTATCCAACCCCCATTCGACACTGAAAAGGTGAGTCAGCCAACAGTGTCTAGAGCCTTCAGCATCTCAGGGCGCATCTCATCCACACCCAGCGCCCTGCCACTGGGAAGCTTTTTAACTACATCAGCAACCTCTGCCAGGGATATGGGCAAGAGTTCCCCCGAGTCCTCAGGCTCTGCCTCGTTCATGGTGGAAGCCTGAGACTTTTTGAAGGCATAGTCATATAACAAATGTTTTATATGTATTTGAATATTTTGTCACTTTACCTACAAAGAAATGGGAAAAAATAGAATGCTTGTAACTATGATGTGATGAAAGAATTGTGCTCCAATTTTGTTCTAAATAAAAGTTTAAATTAAAAAAAAAAGAAAAAAGAAAATATACAGCTGCATAACATGCAACTTTTGGCACATTGTACTGGAGCTACAGAGGTTTAAAGTTTTGCAGCACAGGACACAAAAATATAGCATGACAATAAAAGTATCAAGTAGGCCTAGATACATTATAGTTTAAACAATTAAAAATCTTTGCGGGGGGAGTTAAAAAGTGATTTTCCGTGACCTTTCAAATAAATCTAGTGCTGGAAAAATGATGTCAATCAATCAATCAGTTTTATTTATAAATAAATAAATGATTTATAAATATTTTTTATTTATTTAGGCTATTAATCTTATTAATGCAGAAAGCATCAACAGAGAGACAGATGGAGGGAAGGAGCAAGAGACGCTTTGTCCACGTTATATATGCCTTGTATATGAAATGTCTGTGTTGTCACTGCATTTTAAAAAAACCCACTTGCATCCAGGCGCTGTCTCAATGTCACAAAATAGACTACAACTACCAAGAAAAATGGTGATGCGCTATGATCCACCTCACACACAAACTAGCAAGCAAACGCTCACCTGACAATCAAGCAGCTCTGTCTTCCACACATGCAGCACAGTGCTGTACTGCACGTGTGCTGCTGCGATCATTTAAATAATCTCCAAGACTGATTAAGCGAAGCATGTGCAACATACAGCGATGAAGCACAGTGTTGTACTGCACGTGTGCTGCTGCGGTCATTTAATTAATCTCACAGACTGATTAAGCGAAGCGTGTGCAATATACAGACCGATGACACGCTGTCACCGATGTCTGTTATGCTACCGTAACTATTGCACATTCACATATGTAGTTTTTGTCAAGCTGCGAGCATCATGTAGGCTTACATCACCAAAGGTTTATGACAAAATTTATTTTTGAAATTTATGACCCACTCCCATGTGTGCATGGTGAGAGAGGAGAGGGAGAGACGCTGAGCTGCTGCCAGAGGAGCCTCTGAATGAGTTCCCTCTGAGCAGTAAGTCGCTAAAAGAGTCTGAGAAGTCTGGGGCTGTTCATAAAACATTCAGGACGTCACAGTTAATTCTAACCTACTGAAGCTGCTCCTCTTTTTGGAACCACCGCTAAGTCACTAATAATATCAGCCATGCTTTTGTTGCTGTGGTTAACAGTAGGATGTCAGTATGTCATCAAGTCATTAAATTGCAAGTATCAATATATGAATATGTCATATCATATTAAAAATGATATTGGTATTATTGTGAATGCGATGAAATGTTGCACCCCTAATGTCCTCCCTTTCTGTCTCCACACTTTTGCTCCTTCTCTGTCTGTGCGTTGTCCACATCCTCATCTTCATCATCATCCACCTGAATATTACTATCTGACATATTGGAAGTGAGCTATCTGAGTTATGAAATGATTCTTCCTCTTTCTCTGTCTTGTCACAGCTTTGTTCCACCGCTACATTTTCTTCACTGATTCTCTGTAAAACAGCTCTCTAAAGGGTTCTGACGGATTTGAAAAACACAGAAATTCAAACCTGTTCAGAAAATGTTTATTATGGACGAAAGTTTTAGACTCGGTGTGCAAACGTGATTGGTACATTGTGACGTAGTATTTATTTTTAGACAGGCGACAATTTCGGACAAAGAAAACTGACTCAGTGGGCGAAGGCCTTAAGTGTGGAATTTTTTGCAATGTTGAAGTACATCAATAGGATTAATAGATATTTTATTTAACCATATCAACAAATATAGTCTTAACGTACATCTTTGAAAATATACGGAGAGACTGTGTACAGGAAAACTACCCACATAGAAGTGATCCAGTCAATTTAATACCTCACAAATCAAGGGTCTTTATCAGATTGATGCAAAAATCCTGTAAATCCAGTACTGCCATATAACCTTCCTGCTGTTGAAATTTTGTGCTGTTGCCCACAACTCTCCAAGTGCAACTAGAGATACCGAAAGGAAAAACAACCTTGGTACATCTGATGGTTGACTGGTTGATAATCATATTCCTATAAATTGTGTCATAGTTATCGAGTGTAATAAGCTGTTTTCTGGTTTGAGAATGGATGAAAATGAGTAGTCCACTGAGTTAAAGTTCTTTCAATTTCAATTCAGTTTTATTTATAAAGCCCAATATCACAAATCACAATTTGCCTCACAGGGCTTTACAGCATACGACATCCCTCTATCCTTAGGACCCTCACATCGGACAAGGAAAAACTCCCCCAAAAAAAACCTTTAACAGGGGAAAAAAAACGGTAAAAACCTCTGGAAGAGCAACTGAGGAGGGATCCCTCTTCCAGGACGGACAGACGTGCAATAGATGTCATACAGAACAGATCAGCATAATACATTAACAGTATTCTGTATGACACAATGAGACAGAAAGAGAGAGAGAGAGACAGAGACAGAGAGAGATGCAGGACGGACGGTAATGACAGTAGCTTACAACAACATTAATGAAAGTAATAATATTATAATTATAGTTCTGGCTACTGTGGTACAATATGTTGAAAGTTATGTGTTGTTGTTGTTGCTACCTTCATTGAATTCATTGTGAGCATGTTTCCACAGGGGTAAAGGTGATTGTGGAGTCTCTCCCTCGCTCTGAGTCCTCCCTGTTGTCTGTGAAACTGGGTGGTTTGTTTCTGAGGGACTTGACTACACAGGGCACCATCTTTCCTGTCCTGGTGTCTCCCAAAATGGTAAGCAGTGATGGACAGAGGTGGGCGGAGAGAGTCCATAATGTGAGGAAAAGTGAATTGCAGCTCCTCAAGTACATGACATTTATATTGTTTTCTACTGTATGTTTTGTCATGCTTCTCCTGTTTTCAACATGTGCCATTTGTTTTAGGACAAACTTGTCGTTGCCATTAACCAGCCATCTGTCCAGTCCAGCAGTACCTTGGGTAAGATTTTTGTTTTCTTTTTAAGAATTGATCTTAAAATATCTTTACAATTCAAACAATATTCAGTAATGCTTTCTCTGAGTTTGACATTGTGACTACCTCAGATTCTTTTTCACATTGAGTTGTTAAAGCTGTCAGAAATGTACCCATCTGTTTAATAAGGGCCATTTTATAACTGAGCAGAGATAAACTCTTTATGCCTCAGTGCCGGCGATGGCCGGCGATAGCCATGGCCGGTGGCATCATGTTTTTGGGTTGTCCGTCAGTCTGTCTCTCCGTCCATTTGTCCATCCATCCCATCCTTGTGAATGTTATATCTCATGAATGACTTAAGTGAATTTCTTCAAATTTGGCACAAATGTCCATTTGGACTCAATGATGGACAGATTTTGCTGGTCATAGGTCAAAACTCAAGGTGTCTTGTTCTTGTCTGTCTTATTCTCGTGAATGAGATATCCCAGAACACCTTGAGGGAATATCTTCAAATTTGGCATACACATTCACTTGGACTTGAGGAAACTGATTAGATGTTGGTGGTCAAAGGTCAAGGTCACTGTGACCTTGCATTCCTCTCATTCTTGTGAACATGATATCTCAAGAACAGCGCAAAGGAATTTCTTCAGGTTTGGCACAAATGTCCACATGGACTCAACGATTAACTGGGTATTTAACTGATTATTTTTTGGTGGTCATACGTCAAAGGTCAAGGCCACTGTGACCTTGTCTGTCTCATTCTCATGAACGTGATATCTCAATGCCTTGAGTGAATTTCTTCAAATTTGACACAAAAATTCAAACATTGTTTTTGTGTTGTCAGGATGCTCAGAGTGCTCATCATCACCTGTGTTTGAGATGATTTATGAGCGTAACCCCATGAGGTGTAAATTTGAGAGGAGACTGGAAGTGAAGACCAGCCCATTGAACATCATCTACAACCCACAAGCAATCAAAAAAGTGACCGAGTTCTTCTATAAAGGAAGAGTTCATACCTCAGGTAAGTAATGAAATTTGCTGCCCCTTTTTTGGAACGTATGCATTGCAAGGCCGGAGAATATCACACTGTAGGCAGACATTTTTACAGACAGACAGAATGTTTGCAGTTTCCTATAAACATGTACTTGTAGTTTTCTTCATTTTTAAGAAGTGAGGTTGTTGTTTTTTTGCCCTTCTACCAAACTACCAAAACCAGAAGTTTTTTAAAAGTCAAATGCACAACAGATTTCAATAAGTAAAACAAATTTAAATAATTAAGAAAATAAAGCATCCATGAGCAACAGTGCAGATATAGAAACTCATAAAGTGAGGTGCAAAATGACAGTCCTCAACTGTAATTCCCAATGGGGATTTTAAATGGCGTCTGGGACTGAATACTTATTCCTCAATCAGCAAGCAAGCATCCACTGTCACCTGCTGAGTTGACCACTCGAAGCACTTTCACACTACTTAGTCACAGTCCCCCATTTACAAGCACATTCATACACCGTTGGCTGAGGTGACCAGACAAGGTGCCACCTGCTACTCAGTTAATCATTCATACACCAATTTGGGGTTCAGTATCTTGCCTAAGGATACTTCAACATGTGGATCGGAGGAGCCCGAGATCAAACTGCTGATCTTCCTATTAATGGACGACCAGCTCTACCCCCTGAGCCACAGCCATTTAATTAGATGATTGTCTAAACAGTTGCCTCACTCCTTAAATACATGGCTGTTGCTTAGTTAATTAGCACCTCTACTCTTTTTTTAGTTGAGCCTTGATAAATTTTAGTGAAGTGGCATCATTTAAGTCAAGGTAGGATGCCTTCTTTATTATTCACTGCAGGAAATCATGCCATAGATCATGTTATTAAAGACACTTGCATGATATTTCAGAAAATCAATTTCCTGTCTGACTAAAACTGGATTTTTAAAACTAATGTAAACATGGCATTGTACTAAATTGAATTTCTTAAAATCTGACTTACACAACCAGATAATGCCATTTGGAGTAGAATTACTCCTGCATATAAACAGTCAATCCGACCAAAACCCAATAAGTGCTCTGCGTATGTGCCACAGTTTCCACCCTGAGCTTTGACCAGGCTACATTGTACATACATTATGTTAGTGGACCTATGTGTCAGTGGAGTTAATAATAAAACTAATAATAATACTAATAATATTAATAATAATAGTGATAATAAAAATGATAATAATGTTGATAAAAGAATAGGAAAATAAATTCAGCTGTCCAGCAGCTCATAAAAGAAATAAGATACCTTAAAATAAGTGCACAAATAGAAATTGAATTAAGATAAAATAAGATTGTCCATTGCACAGTCCAGTCAGTTGTTGCCAATGCGATGTTTGTAAGTGTGTGTGTGACTAGATTAAGAAGGTGTTAAACAGTCTTATTGCCGTGGGGACAAAGGATCACCTGAAACGCTCTGTTCTGCAATGCAGTGAGATGAGGTGACTGCTCCAGCTGCTCCTATGTTGCTCCAGGAGGCTGTGGAGAGGGTGTCTGCTATTGTCCATTATAGCTTCCAGTTTGTTCAATGTGGCCCTCTCCACCACAGTTCTTAGTGGGTCCAGTCTCTTGCTGAGCACTGAACCAGGTTTTCAAACCAGCTTGTCCAAACGCTTGTTGTTTTTGTCTGTCGAGCTGCTTCCTCAACACGCTGCAGCGTAGAAAAGTGCACTGGCCACCACTGTGTAATAGAACATTGTCAACATCTCCACACATACATCAAAGGACCTCAGTGTCCGCAGGAAGAACAGGCAGCTCTACCCCTTCCTGTAGAGGTCGTCAGAGGACGAGTCCAGCTTATCATCCAAGAGGACCCCCAGATGTTTGTAGGTGTGGACCACCTCATAGTCCTCCCCCTGTATGGAGACTGGTTGATGGGGTGACCTCTTTCTGCTGAAATCCACCGCCATCTCTTTGGTTTTGGCTGTGTTCAGGTGGTGACAGCACTTACTGCACCACTCCCTGAAGGCATCAACAAGGTCCCTGTACTCCTGCTCCTGATCGCTCCTCATATAAGCCACAATAGCTGTATCGTCAGAGTATATTTGTATGTGTCAGGACTCGGAGTTGTACTTAAAGTCCGCTGTGTGAACAGGAACGGTGCTAAAACAGTTCCCTGTGGAGCAACAGTGCTGCTCTTGACCATCCCAGAGATACAGCTTCTAAGCCTGACATACTGAGGCTGCTCTGTCAGGTAGTCTGTTATCCAAGAAGTCAGGATGCGATCTACTCCCATCCCCTCCAACCGGTCTCACAGTTTATGGGGCTGGATAGTATTAAACACACTTGAAAAGTCAAGGAAAACGATCCTCACACAACATCCCGGCCCCTCCAAGTAGGTATAGGCCCTACTACTGTAAAGAACCGCATCTTCCATTCCCATGTGTTCCTGATAGGCAAACTAGAGGGGGTCCACAGCATCAGTGACCTCTGACTCCAGGAAACGGAGGACCAGGTACTACAGGGTCTTCATAATGTGTGATGTTAAGGCCACTGGTCGGGAGTCATTTAACCCGGCCGGGGGGTCAGACAGGTAGGGTGGGGCCTTGTTATTAAGGGCTTTGTATCTTATGAGGAGGATTTTGAAGTTGGTTTCTGGGGGATGAGGGGCTAGTTGAGCTTATGAAGAATGGGCTGATGTGGTCCCTAGTGGGAGAGGGGGTAAGTAGCCGAGCAGCAGAGTTCTGGATACACTGGAGCTTATTGAGGGTTTTTGAAGATGAGCCATAGAGTAGACTGTTGCAGTAGTCCAGACATGAGTTGATGAGGGTTTCTGCAGCTGAGGAGGAGAGAGATGGACGGAGGTGGGCAATGTTCTTGAGGTGAAAGGAGGCTGTTTTGGTGATGTTTAATGTGCTGGTCAAAGGAGAGGAATCAATCAAAAATGAGCCATTGATGTTAAGGGTGAAGTTATGGGTGTATTTGGTGAGGGCTTTTGGTCCAGTGATGATAATTTCAGATTTGTCACAGTTTAATTTAAGGAAGTTGGTTTGAAGCCAGGATTTTATTTCGGTGGTGCAGTTTGTCAGGGCTGAGTGGGTGGCAGTGGAGATTGTCTTGGTGGAGATGAGGAGCTGGATATCATTGGCGAAGCAGTGGACCTGGAGACCATGACGACGGATCATTCAATTCAACCTTTATTTGAATTCGGAGGATCATTGATCATTCTGATGCAGCTTTGTAACAATTGTGGTGATATGATGCTTAAAAGTGAGTTTGATTCAGCCAAATACCAAGATATTTATATTCTGCAACCCTTTCAATATTTTGACCATCCTGGGTCCTGATGCCCAGCGGCATGTCGATGTCAACTTCATTTCTAGACAAAAACATAAATTTGGCCTTGTTAGGATTCAGTAAAAATTTTTAACTTGAAAAGACAATCTTGCAGGCTGTCAAAGGCTAATTAAAGGGTTTCAATACTGGATTGAGCAGTATCAGCAGAACAGTATAGAATTGTATCATCTGCATAGAGATGAGCACTACTGCTGGTCAAAGCAGATGTAATATTGTTAATGAAGATTGAGAACAAGGTAGGGCACAGGATAGACCCTTGAGGAACCCCTTTTGACAGTGGTAGGAACATAGAACTATCATTACCCAGGATCACACACCGTTGTCTATGAGACAAGTAATCACTAAACCAGTTACAAGAGTTATGATCAAAACCAATGTCACATATTTTCTGAAGGAGCAGAGTCTTTGCCAACAATGTCAAACGCTTTGGAATGATCAATAAAAAGTGCAGCACAGTACTTCCACTCAATATCAGAAGTAACATCATTTAAAACCATGGTAGGAGCAGTGATAGTACTATGTTGGGCTCTAAAGCCAGATTGATTTGGACTCAACACAGAATTTCTGAGAGAAACAATTTGAACTACTCATTTACAAGAGATTCCAGTATTTTAGCAAGGCAGGGTAGTTTAAAAAACGGTCGATAATTATTTAAATCATTTTTATCACCACCTTTATGCAGTGGGATTACATGGGCAGATTTCCAGACTAGAGGGACAGTTCCACTTGATATGGAAAGGTTAAAAAGATAAGTAAGCTGTTCTGTAATAAAAGGTGCACAGAGCTATAAAAATAAGGATCTAGTTTGTCCTTCCCAGTTGCTGTCCTACCATTGATGAACTGTAGCACATTCCTAACATTAGAGGGAGTAACGGTCTGAAGAGTGAAATGAGAGGCAGAAGTAGTAGAAGAGGGAGTGGATGCATAAGCCGGCAAGATTAAATGACTTATCATGAGATAAATCCATTTTCAGAATAATCAATTCAAAACAGTGGGGCACAGAAACAGCACTCAGCACAACAGAGAAAGGCAAGCTAGATCTGACAAATACAGCAACGCCACCTCCTCTGCCAATCAGGATTCAGTCAAAACCAAAACATCAGGGTCAGACTGTTGTACAAGAATCTTTAGATGTTCTAATTGTCTGCAGAGACTTCTAATATTTAGGTGTAAGATCCCCAGGCCTTTTCTGGCCTTAAACAAAGCAGGGTATAACGGAGGAAGCGTAGGGGGTTCCAATGTTGGGGCTGGTAAAAGAAAAGAAAAGACACCTGGGGTGACGACCATGGATGAGCTGGGATGAATAAATGTAGGCTTAATGCAGATCAGATTGTTATAATTTGGGGCTGGTCTATGAACAGAGACCCTTTTATTTGATCTTGGGTTAATGATAAGAGAAATCAGTGAGCCTTGACAATTAATAGGTTGTGAGAGGAGGACCAGTGAAGGTACTGCCATAGGAAGCTGGCAGGGGGCGCTGTGGTCAGTAATAGTGTCCAGAAGTGAGGGGGGAGAGAAAGTGGGTGAGTGCATACAGTTGGATGTGTTTACTGTCAGTCAAGCAGAGGTGGGTGCTCAACAGGACTTCACAATCGGATCAATATTAATTGATAAGAGCCGTGATCCTTCTCGGTTAGGATGCAGACCGCCCCTGCCAAACAACCGAGGTCTGCCCAGGAAGGTGGTAAAGTTGTCCGCTCAGGGAACATTTCTGCTTAGACAGTAACCCTTCAGCCACAAGTGGAGTTGGCAGAGATAGCTGGTGGTGACGTCACCGAAACGAAGTGGGGAAGGGGGCCAGAAATAATTACCTGCTTCCCAGTGTCCAGGTCGTTTATGCTGGCCTCGACAACCACTGTGGACACAGAGGTGTGCTGGACTGTAGCCTGCAGGGCGGCAGACGTAATATCCTTGATGGTGGCAACAGGGTGGCAAAAGGTCTGACCATCGCGTATGCCGCATGTCTGACCATGGAGGCCCCCACAGTCAACACAGAGGGAGGGCGCTGTACCTGGGCACAGACCCCTGACCTCCTGGGGGTGTGTCAGCGGTGTGATGGAGCCTGTAGATGACCCACATGTCGCTGGACCCCATCCGCTCCAAGTGCAGACGATGGGGGGATGCCAGACCGGGGACCCGGCCATTTGTCTGATGTCTGATCCAAGGGGGAACAGGTACAGGATAAAGAGGAGGGGACTGAGAACTGAACCTTGATGACACCTTGGGGGAAGAGAGCAGTGGGAGATATGCAGTTATTGATGGAGATGAACTGAAGTCTGTCAGAGAGATATGATTTAAACCAGTTGAGAGCAGTGCAAGTGATGTTAAAGACGGTTTCAAGTCGGGTGAGAGGAATGGAGCGATTGGTGTCGAAGGTGGAACTGAGGTTGAGGAGGATGAGGATATTGATGTTTTCAGCATCAGAGGAGAGAAGGAGGTCGTTATGATTTTAAGGAGGGCAGTTTCAGTACCATGGTTTGATTGAAATCCAGATTGGAATGTTTCGTACATGTTATTGACTGAGAGGTTTTAATTCAGTTGGGAGGCTACAGCATGTTCCAGTAGTTTGGACAGAAAGGGTAGTTTGGAGATTGGCCTGAAGTTATTTGGGATGTCAGGGTTGAGTCCAGGTCTTTTTAGAATGGGGATGACAGCAGCGATTTTGAGAGATGGTGGGACGATGCCAGTAGACAGGGAGGAGGTTATTTTTGTGGTGATTAGTGGAGAAAGAGCTGGAAAGCAGACCTTAACAAAGCATGAGGTGATGGGGTCCAGGGTGCAGGTGGCAGTAGTGATGTCATGAGAACCGATACTCGCGATACCTTTTGATTCCAAGATGAAAAAAACCTGGTGATACTAATTTTTTTAAAAACTGGAAGAAACGATACCAGTGTAAGAATTGGTGCTATGACTCTTCCAGAACTGATGGGGGCAGTATACGCCATATAGCGTTACAGTCCATGCCTACATGCAGAGTGAGGGGGTGACGAGGAAGTAGAACTACACATGGCAGCGGCTGCCTGCTAAAGCCCACATTCAGAACCAGTCAGGGCCACACTTAAGGCCAGAAAATAGATCTGCTAGCAATATATGCAGTTTTAAACACCACTTTGTCTGTTTATTAATTGTTTTTAACTTGTTCCGAATTGCTTCTGAACTGTCCGTGATCCGTGCAGAGCTTTGTCCGGACTCCGGACATCTCCCTCTCTCCCCCAGCCCCTCCCCTGGGAGAGAGTCTGGTGGTCTCCTATGAGCCCAGCCTTTGAGACGTGCAACACTCCCTTAAATGTCATTCAGTTCATCAAAAAATATCCCAATTAAAATCAGTAGCATAATAAGCAGATATGTTCCATGTTATTTTGTTTAATTTCAACAAAACAGAGAACAGCTTGAACAAGCTGTGTGAGCTAACGATCAGGGATTTCACTCTCAGCAGTACATGACTACGCATGTGTGTCTACTTCCGAAACATGGCAGTTGGGGTGCGTTTGATTTTTTGTACTGGGACGTTGGATTTTTCCAAAACTGGACCACAGACATCAAAAAACGCCATTTGCACCGGGACAGGACAAACAATTAATGAAACCAACAAAATTCCACACATTCTTGTGATTGGCTCAAACGCTGTCAGCGTGATTTAAATAGTAAATATTTAAATAGTTTATTGAGTTTGTTGTAGATGTTGATCAATGTTTTTACAGCGAAAAATAGGTAAAGATAAAAAGAGAAAAAGAAAAAATGTAAGTAATATCAATCTGTTGAAAGAAATGTTATTTTATATGCAAATATTTTACTTTTATTACTTTATTTTAAAGTATTTCTTGTTTAAAGCCTCTGGAAACCCAAATCCACAATAGCTTTCTAACTATGTAATTTAGGGTCTTATGTACATAATATTAGACATGTAAAAGCAACTAGAAATCCGTTTCCATCCAAATTCGAAATATTTGTCTTTTAAGTTTTTGTACATTCTTGAAATTGGGTTTGATTTGGCAGTGGTTATCTCTGAGATTTATTACGCAATAAATTCCAAACCAATATAAATCATCCATCAGTTGTCTCATCCCGCCCCCCAGTGGCAGCACAACAAAACCTGGACACAAGTTTTCATCAAGTGGAGCTCTGGGGTGTACCAGGGAGCAGAGTGGGTGAGGGTGGATTTACTGGGCACTAGTTTTCATCAAGTGGAGTTCTGGGGTGTACCAGGGAGCAGGGTGGGTGACAGTGTTCCTTCACGAGGAGGCAGGAGGAGAGAGTGAGATTATAGTAGTCTGTGAGGTCTGAGGGGCTGTGAAGGTCAATGAAGGGAGAAGTGGATATTTTTTCAGAGAGGGAGGATGAGAGGGAGGTGGGAGAAACAGAGTTTAGTTTATGGAAGGTGATTGCGCATTTTTGCTTTGGCAGTGGGGTGGGAATGTTTGTTGACATAGTGATAGCTAAGTGGTCAGAGGTGGTGAGGTGGGAACCAGAAAGATGATGCAAGGTGAGTAGAGCGAAGCAAACAAGGTCCAGAGTGTGACAACAGTTATGGGTGGGAAAATTGACATGTTGAATGAAATTAAAGCAGTTGAGTGTATCAGTGAAGTCTGTGGTTGCAGAGGAGTTTGTGGAGTCATTGTGGATATTGAAATAATCAAGGACAATTGTGGGGGAGAAAGAACAGAGCTGGGTCAGAAAGTCAGAAAAGTCAGTGAGGAATGATGGGTGAGATTTGGGGGGCAGTAGACAACTGCCATGACCAACTGTGAGTGGCTGGAGAGTTTAAATACCAAATGCTCAAATGAAGGAGCATGAGATGGAGATTAGACTTGTTTTGATTTCCTGTCTGTGTACGCCCTCAGTGCGTGGTTTATCAATGCATGAGTATCTATTGGGTGCAGTGAGGTTGAGTGATAGATAATCCAGTGGTTGTTGCCAGGTTTTAGTAAGACAGAGAAAGTCCAGTTTATTATCCATAATGATTTCATGTAGGATGTGGCTTTTGTTATTGAGGGACCAGGTATTAAATAGAATGAGCTTCATATTGCTTTGCATGGTATGTTGGAAACTTTCCTGCTGCTGGATGACTGTGATGACGGCTAGCGGAAAGCTAGCTAGCCACGGCTAACAACAATGTCGCCAGCTTTCAGTGTTAACCCGCTGGAGAGCAGTCCATGCCAGAGAAAGGCTATCCATGGCTGGACAGGTGGTGATGTCCAGGAGTGGGTTGCAAGCAGCAGTGGATGAGCTGGTTAGATTAAGCCAGGAGGATAAAGTAAAGACCAGAGGTGAGCTGGCGGATCAGCGAAACAAAGCCTGTGTTTCAGTGAGCTGGCGGATCAGCGAAACAAAGCCTGTGTTTCAGGTGTGTCAGCAGGTAGGTAAACACAGCAACTAAACACAGCAATCAGTGATCCAGGTAGCGGTTTGTAGAATCAAAAGAGAAATAGAGCTTACCAGGCTAGTTGGCTAAAAGGTTGCTCTTAGTACTGAGAAAAAAATAGGATTTATCCTGACGGAGAAGCAGCAAACAAACAATGCCATCACCCTCTCACATGCGGGTCACATCAATGCATAAAAAATGTATAATAGAAGAGGAAGCTGGTAATAAAATGTCAAAATCTACAGAGTTGTTAAGTTGTCCACTATGGTACCAGTTTGCCACCAGGTAACTATAGCCAACTAGTTTGTCGATTGTTTTGTCTGGGACATAATAGGTCAATCAGAAAATGGTCCAATACTAACAAACTCATTTTAGCGAATACCTCAGACACAGATTAATGCCCCCTGTGGATTGTGACAAAGAATAGAGAACATAGAATAACCTTCTCCCTAAATTTGATAACAATAATTATTATCAACAAATACATTTAGTTGTGTGATCAGTCTCCTAAGTTATATAAGTCTGTAAAATCTGTCACCACCACTCAAAGTAACAACGTTCTGTTATTTCAAACCATGTAGTACTCATAGATTTTCTCATTTTCTCCTGATACTTTTTTGAATAGCAGCAGATTGTTGTATTTGAAACATAACTCTTATCCACAGGTTTTGGCTATCAGTCAGAGCTGGAGCTGAGGGTGGCAGAGGCTGCTAGGAGGCAGTACAACAAGCTGAAGATGCAGACCAAGGCAGAGATCAGACAAACCATTGATCAGCTACTTGTGGGAGAGTTTATTGTAAGAGAGATTCAGTGGATAGTGACATACTGATGACTGACAGTTGAATCGAATCTAAAAACTACTGATGTTTTTGCTTTGTAGGAAAACAGTAAGCGTTGGACCATGAAATTGGACATCTGTGCACCCCAGGTTATTTTCCCTGATGACTTCCAGTCAGAGGACCCAATGCTAGTTGTTGTTGATTTAGGAAGGATTCTCCTTACAAACTCTCAAGGTAAAACAGGCATCCATTTTACCAAATAGATAAAAAGGACATTATTCCCAAATATCTTTACTATTTTGCCGAATGAGGTTTCTAACTCAGCTCATACCTATTGTCGTTCATTTTCTTTGAAGATGAGACTAAGGCCAGCTCAAAAGCTACTCAACCTGAAAGGGAAGACATGAGTGATGATGAGTACCAGACACCACTTGCCACCCCACCAGAGTCTCCACCACCTGAAATGGACGTGCCTTTAAAAGAACAGCTCAAAGGCCCTGAACTTGCCAGCCTCAGATCCCCTGAAAGTACACAGGCCTACAGCCGAAAGCTTTATGAAAAATACTCCTTGTCCTTTAAGGACCTACAAATAATGGTTGGTCGCTGTAAGGACAACTGGAAACACCTTCAAGAGAGTGAGGTAGGGCCTACTCATGTGGTGGAGAAGTTTAATGTGCTGCTGCAGCTTGAGCAGAGACTGCGCTACACATCAGACCCCCAGCTCCCCGGGGCTGTGCTGTCAGGAACTCTACCAGACCTCAAGGTACATATCAACCTTGAGAAGATGACTGCCCTGAGGAGTTGTCTGGCTAGGCTAAGCAGTCCATCTGTGAGTGAAGGGGACAAAAGCCAAGAGAGAGGCCCAGGTATAAGGTCTCCTGACCCCCTTACCCTTCGCCATGACAAGATCTTTCAGAGGGAGGATAGCTCCTGGAAGCTGCAAGGTTCAGCTAAGAACCTGACCCAGAGTGTGATGACTTTAGAGCAGCACACACGTGAAGTCCTGGTGGAATCCCGTCTGCTATTAGCTGAATTCAACATCAACTACATGCAGCTTGGTGTAGAAAGTGATGGCCGCTATATATCTGTTCTCAAGGTATTTGGCACAAATGCTCATTTTGTCAAGCGACCATATGATGCTGAAGTCTCTCTGACTGTCCATGGTCTTCTGCTGGTGGACACCTTACAGACCTATGGCTCAGACTTCGACCTGCTTGTGGCTTCTCATAAAAATCTCAGTTTTGACATACCCACAGGTAGCCTCCGAGAGAGCCAGGCTTCATCCCCTGTGTCGTCTGATGGCAGGTCTCCTGAGCATCAGGGTCTTACTGAGACATCCTCTGTCATGCCAATGGATAGACTCTCACCCTTCAGTTCCTTTTTCAAAGACCAGGAGGCCCTAATTAAGCTTGAGTACCAGTTTGTGAGCTCGGACTGCCCCTCCATGAACCTGGACAGCTCTCTTCAGGTGACAAGCATGCAGGTCAATAACTTGGACATCATTCTCAACCCTGAGACCATGGTGGAGCTACTAAAGTTCCTCCAGAAGTCTTTCCCCAAAGAAGAAAGCACCTCATCAGTGCAGCAACATCCAACACAGCCTTGCAGCAAGGAAGAGGAGGGGACATATCAGGCCACCTATGACCAGAGCAAAGAACTGACTGTGGAGATCCACCGTCTTAACCTGCTTCTCCTTCGGACAGTGTCCACGGGCACTGTCCTGGGTACTGAGAAAAAAGGGTTGAAGATTGCCACAGCCAGCATAACTGGCACCAAGGTCAATGTGTCAATGGGCAGCCGGTTGGACATCAATGGTTCACTTGGGTCCATGCAGTTGGTGGACCTGACCCAGGAAGGAGGTCGAAGTCAATTTGTGGTCAGCATTGGCTGTGTTGAGGAGAGTTCCTCAACTCTTGGTGGATTAACATTCCTTGCTGACACAGCAGCTTCTCCCTCAGAAGCTTTGAATTTTTGCCTCACAGAGGAATCCCAAGGCGAGTGTTCCTTGCAACTTCACATGGCATCCTTGCACTACAACCACTCAGCCAAGTTCCTGAAGGAGCTGAGTCTATCTGCCAATGAGGTAGAGGACAATTTCCGCTCCATGCTGAAAAGTGCTGCCACCAAAGTGTCAACCGTTCTAGCCACCAAGACTGCAGAGTACAGCGGTATGGTTTCGCTCTTTGAGACTCCCTCGCGGAGAACTCGAACTCAGAGCCAGAGCTGGGCTTATCCATTTGAGGATGAGGAAGATCTTCCCATGGAGGAACCTGAATCCACCTTGGACACATTCTTGGTGAAGCTGACTCTTAATATCAGCATTGAATCACCAGTTGTGTCTATTCCCCGTAAACCTGGACACCCTGAGCTATTAGTAGGCCACCTGGGAAGCATAATCATCCAGAATTTTGTAACTGGGCAAGACTCTGAAGGAGAGAGGTTGCAGGTGTTGGTGAAGGATATTCGACTCTATTCAGTCAACATGGGTCATTTGGTTTTGAAGAGGGCATCCAGAGGAGATAAGGCTGGCAGCATGTCACCATCCCGCAATGGGAGCATCAACCAGGATGAACCACAGTTCACGCGTCATGACTTCTTTGAGTCCCTCAGCCGTGGAAAAGGTGAGAATGTTACAAATTTAGTATTCAGTAATGCAGATCATGCAAGTTTACGTTTTATATGCAGCTTGTAGCACAAACTTCCATAACTATTTTTTTTCTCAGCTTTCCATATACTCAAAGACACTACAATACTGTTCACCCTGGAGAAAGTTCCGATCGGTGAAGAGATCCAGTTTCCCTTCCTCACCGTAGAGGAGCCCTGCAGGAGCACAGGGTTACTGAGAATCAAGGGCAAATTTGTCAACCCCGTTCAGGTATACATCACATTATACTGTAAATTCTTAAATGTAAAATGGTATTTAAGTAATGTCCATGACTCACATACCAGCAGTATTTATACTGTGGCAAACTTGAACAGCAATTCCATCAGTGCAACAGAATCGGGTCATACTCTCACTCAACTGCTCCGTTACTCTTTTTAACACAAATAGTGCTGTCATTCACATCCATTCAATTCCAACCTCCTCTACTTAACCATTCTAAATATAACACCAGGTGATGAAAACAGTAATAGGGACGTCAGTAGGTTTGTGGATAGTGCCGACGCCTTTATTACTGCCGTTTTCTTCAACTGGTGTAGGAGTGTAGTCTTCATCGCTATCCCCACTGTCACTGAGACAGCTGTCGTCTCTTTCGACTGATGGAACCCTTGTTTGAAGTCCACCTGTTCGCTTCCCGTAGAACACTGATGCATTCATTTTGTTGTGTCTTATGAAAAAGCACAGAAATTGCTTTTATATCCCAGCATGCTATTTTTATAATGATTATAGAAATTTTCTAGAGTGGCATTTCCCAAAGAAAATGCATGCGAGTGCTGAAATCCATCTTAATACAGTATTAATTATATGATGCCATCATGGCCGAATGTAGCCGTTATGGATGAATCTAGCGAATTTGCGACAAACAGAAATCTTCAAATAACGTAAAACATTTTCGTCACATGAAGTCTATTCCAATATGTCAGCTGTAGAAGCAAACAGTAAGCTGGTACGTATTTTTATCTTAGCACAACTTACCTCATATTGGACAATTTGTCCAAATTTGCAGCCTCCACGCGCAGTGGTTGTTAGCCAAAGTGTTAGCTTCCATGAACTGGATGTAGTTCTCCCACTCACCAGTCATACAAGAAACCAGTGCTTGCAAAAGGTTCCTAGGTACGTATTGAATATGCACAAACTAGCAATACATACGCTATCTTGGCTGCAGTCTGAATGGAAGCAGTATGATGCAAATTCGCGACAATCAGCGTCATTTCAAAAGTCGTAAAGAAAGCAAGGGAAGAACATTTAATGAAGCCCTGGAGGGCCAGAGTGGATGAACCCAGTTAAAGACTACCTGCCCTGACGGGACGCTCTAAAACTAAAGCGAGCGCGCCCGCAGGGAGGCAGGGATCATTTCATTGGTCAACAATAAACCTGGCATTCTATTGGTTGGGGATTTTGAAAGGGTTGTTACACAAAAAAATCAAAACACAAGGCAGAAATCTGAGAGCAGAAATTCCACGAGTGCACAGAAGCAGCTTGAGCGCGAGGAGAAGAGCTGAAGCTGGAGCAGGAAATCTGTGCAAGCAACATTGTATCTGAGTGCGAGCAACATGGTATCTGAGTGCGAGCAGACAGTTTGAGCAGAAACAAAGTAGATCTAAGCGCAAGCAGAGGCTATTTTGGTGCGAAGGGGTTTTGAGGGACAATATTCCAAAATCTGAACATGAAATCAATAAATAATGCTCTCAAACTGATAAACCACTCTCTTGAATAAAGATAGGAAAAAAGCTCCATAAAATATCTGTTTAACTATTGTTGTGAAAATCAACACTTTCTGCTGGGGATGCACGATATTAGAATTTTTGCCAATATCCTAAGTACTAATACGTAACAACTCATTTGACAAGATAACCCATATTGATACAGCCACCTTTTTCCCCGCCTAATTTTAATACGCAAGTTGCTTCTGTAGTTGAATTATCATCATACTATACATGCATACTCTTACTGTGATGGCCCACCAGCAAATGGAGACATGAAATACAATACTTTTCATTGTATGTAATATTCATTCATTGTGCAAATTAAGAAAAATCATGTCGACCGATTCCAATATTTTATTTTAAAACCAATATTGGCTGATACCAGTGACGTACAGATATTATCAGCATGACAGTTGAGTCCAGTATTTCATTTTAAAGCTAATATCCGCTGATACTGATGACAAGCTGATATTTTTGTGCATCCCCTGGCCTTTCGCGTTGTCAATTTTTTAAAGGGCACAAAGGCCAAAATCCAGGGCAGCGAGACCATACAATAAAACAATGATTTTAAATCCACGTCCATAATGAATTTAATTTAAGGACTGAGGATGTATAACTATCTGTGAAGTGAATAAATAAAATGAGCTCAAGTAATAATAATGAGTATAATAAGTAATAATGTGATTTATTTAATAGCTATAATAAACCCAGTGTGTTTTAAATATAGAACGACCAGGTTTATGTATTTATAAGCAAACAATCTTAAATATCAGGCCTAAATATTTTTGAGTGTACTTGATAAATTGATTCACTGAACAAGACTGGCTTACAGTTTTTTTTTATGTGTTGTTAGATAGCAAACAAACAAACAAACTATAGCAGGGCTATTCAATTAGACTACTCTTTCAACTGGGCTGCATTTCAAAACCAGATCATGTCGAAGGGCCACATTTTTAGCAGCGAGCAACCAATCCACTTTTTTTTGCATACATATATATTTATATATACATGCATGGCCCTCCTCAACATGATGCAGAATCAATAAAAAAAAGCTATCTATGCACAGAGGCATAATAAGTGACATTAACAGTATGTAACAACACACACTATCTTTCTACCAGCATCTCCCTCTCTCCTCTCCTCCACACACATACACACACCTCCTGATGCTTTCCTTATAGGTCAGTTACACAGGATATAGTTTTATACAGTCCAGCAACAGTCATGTTTACAACAACAAAGTTGCTATTTAAAACCGTATAATATCTGACTGGAATATAAATATTCCTCCTGACATCACAATACTGAGTGGAGAAGGTCATGTTATCTCAGCAGAAACACAAACATCAGTATCAGTCATTCATCCTGCTCTCTGTCCCTCCTCTACTGAGGACACTCACTGTCTGCAGGTCGGCTGCCTCAGGTACATGTTCAGATAAAGTGTTAGCCTACATACAGACAGCTTTCATTTTAGTTTGTCTTTAACACTTAGCTGTTAGCCTCGCGAGCGCAATGTGCTTGTGTCGACCGCGATCATAAATCATAATAGAATAATAGAATGAGAGACTGCGGACAGAGCAAATTGAAATATGGCTTTTTACATGCTGATCACATGTATTGATAAAGTATTGGCTTGGCTGGCAGAGGTTTTATTGCACTTACTCACAGTAACAAGCGTAGGTGTGGTCAACTAGAGTAATCTTGAAGTTATATTCCCTTCATCTGCACCGCGGCCTCTCTGCTGTTGAGTTTGTGTGTCTGTGTGTGTGTGCACGCTGTGAGGGGTGTGTTACACCCGCAAACGTAATAACAGTCCACAAATGTAATACACCACAAACGTAATACAAATCTGCAGCTTTGAATGTAATAATCCCGCAAATGTAATAAATTTCCCACAAACGTAATAGCAGCTGCCTACTACAAACGTAACACACAATTTTCCGCAAATGTAATAACTATTACATTTGCAGGAAATTATTACATATGTAAAAAGGTGAAAATCTAAACTGTAATAACTTCCCACAAATGTAATATGAGACTGAATAATGATCTTTGTGGTTGTTGTTGTTTGTTTGTTTACTTATACAACTGCCGATAGTGATGCGTGTGTTGACAAGCAACCTGCAGGTCGGGTGGGGCGTGTCAGAAAGTGACAGAGCAGCGTTCTGAGTAAGTTAGCAATAACTTACAGAAACACACACATACACACACACACACACACACACACACACACACACACACACACACACACACACACTGGTCATTCCTTGTCAGTTCACAGAATTACTCTGTGGCAGCAAATATTTCGTTAAATTGGATTTATTTTATTTTATTCTGCCTCTAGTTAATACGGATTTCTCTGCAGCATCTGGCCTACAGTACCTGTTCAGCACCTCAGATGTCATTGCCTGTTGAAGACATGTAGTTAGCAACTTGTATAAGCTGCAGATTTTTAGTATTCGTGGTTTATTCATTCAGTTAGATTCAAATTTGCTTTATTGGTGTAAATAACAACAACAATATTGCCAAAAGCATCAAGAATCAGTTCGACAAAAATTAATGAATTTCATGAATTAAAACAAGAAAAGAGTAGCATAGTACTGTTAAAACTTGCTTTGTTTGTGGGTGTACATGTGTGTTTGAGTTATATTATTGTATATGTGTGTATATGGGGAAGAAATAATTAAAAGAAAAATAATAATAATAGTAATAATAATAATGATTAAAATAATTGTGATTATTATCACAATTAATGTATCTTTTTTTGATTAAAATAAATGATAATTTAATCATTAAAGATTCCTTCAAGACATGTTTTAACGTATATAAATGTTTCTCTTTCAATAATAATGTATGATATAGTTTTTCCACAAAAAAATCAATTATCTTGTCAGAATTCTTAAAATGACATCTACACCTTCTCCCTCTGCCAATTTTATTCTTCATCCCAAAAGTGTCACTGTTAAGTCCATTCTCAGTGTATGTGCACTGGAGGCTTCAAGTTTCGACATCACACTTGTGTAAGTTGAACGTTGGACCATGACTGGCTTCTAAAATATTTGTGATGTCACGAATCATGCTTGTAGCCCTTCCAAAGAATGAATGACATATTCAAGATTTTGGCTTTTGACATGCAGACATATTTTAATTAAATGGTTCAAACATAGGCTACACAAGCCACCAACAAAGGCCTTAAAATCATATAAGCATTTTCAGCAGATAAATGTGAAAACAGCCTTCAAGTGCCAAGCTCTGCACATCATTCTGTACAGTGAGGCTCAAACATTCATCTGTAGGAACAAGAAGAAAACACATTTTTGAGTTGAGGAGGATTAAGCTATTGTAAACCATGGTTTTTAAAACCTTACAACCTGCACCTGACCCCCTATGAGAGCCAACCCATCCTGCAGCGCCGCTGTCCAAGGTGCTGAACAGGTACTGTAGGCCAGATGCTGCAGAGAAATCTGTATTACAAGAGGCAGAATAAAATAAAATAAATCCAATTAAACGAAATGTTTGCTGCCACAGAGTGATTCTGTGAGCTGACAAGGAATGACCAGTGTGTGTGTGTGTGTGTGTGTGTGTGTGTGTGTGTGTGTGTGTGTGTGTGTGTGTGTGTGTTTGTTTGTGTGTGTGTGTTTCTGTAAGTTATTTCTAACTTACTCAGAACGCTGCTCTGTCACTTTCCGACCCGCTCCACCCGACCTGCGGGTTGCTTGTCAACACACGCATCACTATTGGCAGGTGTATAAGTAAACAAACAAACAACAACAACCACAAAGATCATTATTCAGTCTCATATTACATTTGTGGGAAGTTATTACAGTTTAGATTTTCACCTTTTTACATATGTAATAATTTCCTGCAAATGTAATAGTTATTACATTTGCAGAAAATTGTGTGTTACGTTTGTAGTGGGCAGCTGCTATTACGTTTGTGGGAAACAGCTGCAGAATGATGATAAAACCCAAACTTTAAAAAGTAACACCGATAATGGCAGAGCTTACTGTTATTACGGTGTTGATTTACCTTGCCTTGGGTTGTTTAATACCGGGTCTTGGTGCTGATCCCTGCCCGGGCGTTTGAAGTCTCCTGGTTGGCCGGTGATAGACTGGTGTCAAACTGTCATTAAAGCCCGTCCGAGCGGTTCATGCCAGGCTCGAATCAAACCCACCACTGGTGATGTAGGCTACGCATCTTCTCATTTGATGTTGCCCAGTAAGAATCCAGAATGTCATCGCATTATTTTTTTTCTCAATAGACGCAGGTGTCAAAGCCATGTTGACAGGAAAGAGGCAGAGGAGAAAACCATAAAATCACCTGGGGCAGTGCGGGTAGGGCATTAAGGCCACTGTGGCCTTTGGGCAGATATTTTTTTCAAGGGCACAGGGCCAAATGAGGAGGGCATGAGAGCCATGGACCTCGTGAAATTCCTGCCCTGATCCCTAGTTCCTGCAGATGTTTCACAAAGGCTACCAGGGAAGAGATTTTTCCTTTGAATGACTGGAGGGTTTTTAATTTGATCTATGAAGAAAGTGTTGAGTACCATTAATGGGTAACTGGAATAAAGAAATGATCAAGTAGAACAAGTGAAATTGCTTAGAAAATGAAAGCAATATCATTGTAAAAAAAAAAAGAGAGAAATTCAGAGCAACACAGGGACCATATTTACATGGTCAAAATATTCCAATTTTTGCTCTGAAGAAAACAATATTCCTACTACACTGTTTACTTCCCATGCTGTTAATCATGTCAAAATATGAAAAGGAGAATGGCTGGTGCTGCTTCTCTGAATTCACTTTAAGTTTTCCACCAGAGGTGGACTTGTTTGACTTTGTGAACACACCCTCCCTCTTTCATTCCTTTAACCACCTTCCTTTAAAGGTCGCTGGTGTGATATTTGTGCATATCCAAAAACCTGTTGATATCCATCTTTTTTATAATATTTGGCCAGAAATGTGGGCTTTTCTTTTGGGCATGCATCTTTTCACTAGGCCTGGAAATTGTTGGCAAAGTAAATTTGTGTACAACGTATCCATGACAACACACAGAGCTGACTGTGAATGGGCAAAAAGCGTGTGTGAAAAACTGCAGTAAAAACCCGAAGTGATATGCATATTCCCAATTAGGGGTGTGCCATATCATATTGTTCACAACTATACCGGTGTAATTGTTTTTGTACAAGTGATATTGTCTTACACCATTGGTAATGTAAACCTATATGATGCTCGCAGCTCAACAAAAAGATACATAGGCCTACAGTATATGTGAATGTGCAATAGATATGGTAGCATAACAGCCTGTCTTAGGTTACAGTGTGATGATTAGAGGAGTAATGACAGAGCATGAAGGTCCAGGTGGGAAAAAACCCCCAACTCAATTATTTATGATTTTGCTATAAGAGAAAGAAATCGCCTGTAGATTTATATATATGTACAAATCTCAGGATACATTTTTTGTATTTGGGAGCAGTTTAAATGTGTAATTTCCGGTAGATTTTATTTTGTTGTATTTTTGATAATGTTTACAGAATCTGAATTTCTCTCTATAGCCCTATTTGGACGGGATTAGTTTTATATAGGGACGTGGGGTAAAGTAATAATTACTAGAGATTTTAGTCCCGTCCAAATGTGCCGTGTCAGTAATCATTACCGCACGATGTCAGTAAAGAT
Organism: Epinephelus awoara; assembly: GCA_035609425.1. Classification (NCBI taxonomy): domain Eukaryota; kingdom Metazoa; phylum Chordata; class Actinopteri; order Perciformes; family Serranidae; genus Epinephelus; species Epinephelus awoara. The sequence goes on along the minus strand of CM069301.1, from coordinate 41,038,534 downwards.
TACCGCGACTTTTACCTTCTGTAAAAGGGTCCCGGACAGTTACCTCAGGTAATACTAATCCCATGCGAATAGACCAGCAGTAAATATGTGTGTTAGGGCTGTCCAAAAAAAACAAAAAAATCGAAGTTAGAAATATATTTGAATATTGTTTTATAAGTTCGAACATAAATTTGGTAGGCTAATTCGAATATCATTAAAAATTAATTAATTAATACTATCAATACTGTTGTATATCAGGGCGAATCCCGTTCGGGCGCAGATGGCTCGCGCACAAGCCGGGCCAGAAAGGGACACAGCGACGGAGGGAGAGGCGCCGAAGGAGGAGCCTGCTGCGCCAACACCACCCACTGCGCTGTCCGCAATGTGTGACCTGTTTGGATAGACATACAGGGAGAGTGCTGCACCTGCTGCCTCCCTACCTACAATTTTTGATGAAGAGATGAAACGTTACCAGAATGAGACACAACTATCAGCCGACCAAGATCCACACCCGTGTTTAATCCGAGTGTCACGTTCATATTGCGTCAGCAGTGAGCATCTTATTTTTTGTGTTATTTTTTGTAAAATAAATAAATAAAAATAATAATAATAAATTCTAATATTATTCGAACTCTACTAAATTAATTCAAAAATATTCGAACTCAATTTCATGGTGCTTTTGACAGTCCTATCATACGCACATAATGGCAGGAGGGGACAGCGGTGCGTGAATGGATTTACCCCTCCCACTTGTGGTAGCTTTACTGAGATTTCTTATCCCGTGCGAATCGGCCATTAATGTTACTGATGTCCTGTGGTAAAGTGACATTATCCCACGTCCCTATGTAAAACTAATCCCGTCCGAATTGTGCTTAAGTAACTGTTGTCGTTTACAGATTACAGATATAACGGATCATTCTTGTTTAGTTTTTACTGAACAGTTGGAAGCAGACTGTTAAATCGTTGTTAAATGAATAAAAGAATATTTGTAAATAATATTTATAAATAATATATTTATCTGTTTTTTTAACTAATTTTTCATATCAACAAGACTATTGTTATCGCAAAAATACCCTGAAATATCATACTATGTTTGTGCCATATTGCCTACCCTAGAGGACAGCTCAGACCCTTCAGCCATGGTGCTAAATGCTAGACATGGGGAAAGAGTGGGAAGAGCCACCCTTATTATGAATGTGCTGTATACATGCCCAAAGAATGTTCCTTAAACCTGAGTATCACCATCATATCACACATCTTGATCAGAAAATAGCACCTTCAGACAAAGGCCTAATCCGGATTATCCAAACAGAATATGCTGTTTAAATGATGTGTTTTAAGTTCAACATATTTTCATATTATTTATATTCAGAATAAGTGTGCAATATTAGAATGCATGTAACAGAGTGTCTACAGGGTCTTAAAAAGTATTATAAGTTAATAAATCAAAAGTCGGAAAATTAAGGCCCTTAAAAAGTATTAAAAAGTCTAAATCGCAATTTTATGAAGTATTAAATTTTCTTGGCATTCAAGCTTTGAGAAAAAGTATCCATGAATGTATAATTTATTTTCCTCTTGGTGACTATTACAAACAACAATGTGTAGGTAGGCACACTCGGACTGCCACTCCGGGCCGTGCACGTACCTGTGCAACATCACGTGACAGCGCACGTCCAGGTGCCAAACAGAGGAGCAAAAGACAATAAAAAATCCATCTCATCTTATCTGAGTTCTGTTGTATGTTTGTGCTCCATAGATTTAATTTCAAACTACAACTTTTTAGTAAGTTAAAGATGCGTTGCTGCTAACGACAGCTTGAAGTGGCGATGAGGTCTTAAGGTTTTTTTGGAAGGTCTTGAAAAAGTTTTAAAAAGGTATTGAAATTAACCTCAGGATTCCTGCATATACCCTTATGTAAGCATAGTCAATGTGGGTGTGCAGAACCAGAACAACATTTTGGATGAGGAGTTACTGACTGATTATCAATTGTTTCAATATTTGGTACTCTGATTTTAGGTGTTCCTGTGCAAGCCTGTGTATGAGCAAGTCCTCCAGACACTGGACAGTTTGTCACTGATTGAGGAGCAATGTGTCACACCTAGCCAACTGCCACCTCCACCAACTCCATCCTCCACCAGACCTCACCGTTTTCCTGACCCCCAGGGAGGGCTTTTTGCAAGGGACCCTTCCCATATCAGCTTTTCCCACTCGTCTCTTTCCTCTCAATTGCCTCTACAGTCTCACAAACCTGCTCTTCACACCTCATTCACTCAGTTAAAAGTCACCCTACACGTGGCAGAATTGCAGGTCCAGCTCAGTGCTGACCTGACCCAGGGCTCTCAGGGCTTGGTCAGTCTGCGCTTCCAAGATCTGGAGGGAGACTTCACTAAAGACCACCCTCATCTACTGGCAGTTCAACTGGCTCTGCGGTCACTGCTAATGGAGGACCTCCTGGAGCAGAACCCTGAATCTAAGTACAAACATTTGATGGTGTCTCGCGGAGCTCCTAAGCCCTCTACCTTCAGCCGGAAGGAGTATCTTTCCCAGAGCTGTCCGTCACCATCCAATGCCCTGTACCCAGATATGCCCCGCTCACTGCCTGCACACATGGAGGAGGCCCAGAATGTCTTCCAGCTCTACCAGAGGCATCCCAGCACGCCATCAGCTAGCAGTCGCAAATCAAAGAGGGACCCGGACTGTCCTAGCACTCCACCTCCCTCTCCTACCCACAATACACAGTCCCCTCAGCTGCCCCCAGACTTTGATGACTCCTTAGTTCATATCAATGTGCTGCTGGTGGACCAGAACCACCCAGAGTTCAAAACACGCTATGGCAGAGTGGGACGAAGCGTGGATGTTGACTTTAACTGCCTGGATGTTTTGATCACACTACAGACATGGGTGGTTATCCTGGACTTCTTTGGTATTGGCTCCACAGCCAATAATCATGCAGTCAAGGTGGCGCCTCTGTCACCTCAGCCTGAGCCAGGACATCCTCTCTGTGAGCCAGACATCAGTGAGGAGGACACAACAGAGGCTGTCAACACTAAAGTTGACCTGAAGGTAGGTCACTGGACCTGTTGCATCTTGTTGAAATGTCTGAGCTGTCCAACTGATATCACTCAAGTTAGAAGGCTTACTTACATATTCATGTACAGTAGGAGCAAATGCTTTAGACACTATATGAGAAAAAGAACTGTTATTTCTTTTCTTTTTTTTTTTGTTAATATTTTTATTAGGAGTTAAGGAACATTGGAACAGGAACCAATGTCATATTTACATTGAGCATCACATCACATCCATATCACAATTAAAAATATAAACATATTGATACAATAGAAATAGTATGCATCTCGATGAATGAAGAGCAAGGCATACAGTCTTCCTCCTAGGATGTTTTCTCACTTTTGTGGCCCACGAGGACGTAATCGAGCGAAACAAGAAACAATATACAATTCAAGAAGGACTAATAAATAAATAAATAAATAAGGATACTAGTGTGTAATAATTGAATAAGTGTTTAAGCTACTCAGTATACATAAAAATAAAAAGGAAGCCAAAAGACAGGAAAAAAAGAGAGAGGGAGTGGGGGTCCGTCAATCAGGGAGCAGAGACTGAAGAGAGTGAAAGAATGTTAAAAAGGGAAGCCACTTGTTAAAAAATTTATCAGGGTTACCTTTCACTGAATATCTGATCTTCTCCAGCTTTAGAAAAGACATAGTGTCATTGAGCCACTGAGTGCTAGAGGGAGCTTTAGTTGACTTCCAGTGAAGAAGGAGATGGCGTCTTGCCAGTAAGGACGTAAAAGCTAAAATATCTAATTGATTAGAGGTAAACCACTTATGGTCTTCTGGGAGCCCGAATATGGCGACATGGGGGGAGACTTTTATGATCATTTAAAGTATTTTTGACATGGTATCAAAATTATTCTGCCAGAAGCGAGAAAGTTGCGAACAAGAGTAAAACATATGGGTTAAATTGCAGGATGAAGCATGACATTTGTCGCAGTTGTCTGTGACACTGGGATAGATTTGTGACATTTGAGCTATGGAAAAATGGACTCTAAACAGAACTTTAAACTGTATAGGTGTGAGACAGGCACAGGTTAAGCTTGTGTAAATTTTTTTAAGAGCAGTGTCCCACCAGTCATCCTCCAAGTTCAGACCCAGTTCTCGTTCCCAAGCAGCCTTGACTTTAGTAACTGGTGAGGAATCAAAAGACAGAATTTCATTATAAACTTTAAAGATGAGTGGGTCGTAGCTAAGAAGCTCCTCCCACTGTAGGCTCGGTGGTGAGGAGGGAAAAACTGGAGACAAAGCTTTAGCTTTAGTGTCTAATTTGAAAGTATCAAAAAAGGATGAGAGGGAGGGAGATGAAATTCTCCTGAGAGATCCGTAAAGCTGCGAAATATACCCTCCTTGTAAAGGTCATTAAAACATTTCAGGCCATTATTATACCATGCAAAAAAGGTTGAATCTGTAAGCGCAGGTCGAAACAAATGATTCCTCAGTAAAGGAGCTAAAGTAGATGCTGACTTAAATTTGAAGTGCCTCCTAAATTTATACCAAATTTTAAGTGTGGAACTAACCACTTGGTTATTTGTAAAGCCAGAGAGGTTGGATGGAATAAAAGAGGGAAGTAAAGCAGTTAGAGAGAATGAAACACATGACTGCGCCTCTAAGTTACACCATTTTGAACCAAAACAAAATTTTGTGGATATGTGCTGCCCAATAATACAGTTGGAAATTTGAAAGTGACAAAGCACCGTTGAATTTACATCTCTGAAGTGTGGATCTGCAGATCCTGGGTGCCTTTCCACACCATAAGAAGTCACAAATCAATTGTTTAAAAAAAATACTTTGGTAGGAAAAGAGACAATGGAACAAAAATAAGAATTTGGGCAAAATGTTCATTTTAACTGCATTAAGGGGCCGTTCACATGTAGCGTCTAAAAGCACGTGGAAAACGCCAGCTGTGCAGTTTCCATCGTTTTATCCACGGCGCTTCCAAGGTTGCGCTACTGTTGCGCCTGCCGTTACTAAGCAACCAAAACCGCCTGTCACTCACAGGGGGCGTAAAAATGTTACAAAGTTTTCAAAAAAGTTAAATGGATTTCCAGCAAGCATCAGGAGGTGAGGTGTATGCATGTGTGTGTGTGTGGAGGAGAGGGAGAGAGGGAGATGCTGGTAGATAGATAGTGTGTGTTATTAGATACATAATGTTGTGAAGTCCGTTGGACGGAAAGGAAGAAGCAGATCCGTGGAGCTGATTGGTTAATTCTTCTCACATGACATGCAGTGCGCTTGCTGCATTCGAAAAAGTTGAGATTTTTCCATCTCTGTGTGCCGCTGACGCGCACGAAAAAACAGGCGTGTCACACCGAATGCGCGTCGCTACGGCGTCGCTTTGGATCTTGAGCGTGCTTGGCGCGCGTCATTGACACTAATGGATTTGTGCGTGCAAAATACGCTACATGTGAACGGCCCTTAATTCTTTCAATTAGCGAGAGAGGTAAACTTCCCCATCTTTGGAGGTCAGATTTAATTTTAGATATTAAAGGCGAGAAATTAGCAGAAAAAAGAGAGTTTAACGTTCTGGTTATATTGATCCCTAGATACTTAAAGCCAGACAGGCTCAATATAAAAGGGATATCAGACTGTGTGAGCTGTGGTGCTGAAGCATTGATAGGATAGCATTCACTTTTAGAGATATTCACTTTATAGCCTGAGAATGATCCAAATCTCTGAAAAGCGGATAAAATTGTTGGTATGGAAAGAACAGGATCTGAGACATACAACAATAAATCATCAGCATAAAGTGATAACTTAAATTCTGTGCCCAATCGTGAAATCCCAGTAAAAATGGATGAGGACCTCAGAAAGATTGACAGGGGCTCTATAGCTAGTGCGAACAATCAGGGAGATAGGGGACACCCCTGTCTGGTGCCACGGGTTAGAGTGAAAAAACTGGATTGGATGCCATTGGTGGAGATGCTAGCTTGAGGAGATGTATAAAGGAGACGTATCCACGAAATGAATACATTTCCCAGCCCAAACTTCCTTAGTACAATAAATAAGTAGTCCCATTCAACCCTGTCCAATGCTTTATCAGCGTCAACCAAGATCACTATTTCAGGTGTTGTTGTGGTAGTTTCAGAGTAGATAATGTTCGTATGGACATTTAAGAATAGCTGCTGCCCCTTAACAAATCCAGTTTGCTCATGTGAAACAATAGTTGGTACAATATTTTCCAGGCGATATGCCAAAGCTTTAGCAAGGATCTTAGCATCCACATTTAGTAAGGAGAGAGGTCTGTAAGAGCTGCAAAGATGTGGAACCTTATCTTTTTTTAAGAGGAGACTTATGGAGGCTTGCCTTAAAGTGGGAGGGAGAGTGCCATGTTGCAACGATTCCTTATATACAGCATGCAGTAATGGGGACAGTTTATTCTGTAATCTTTTTAAAAATTCAACTGGAAATCCATCTGGGCCACGAGCTTTATTATTTTGCATGTTTCTCATGGCAAGAATGATTTCTTCTACCATTAGTGGTCAGTCAAGTTCTTCAGCATCATCTGAGTTTATCACAGGGAAATTGAGGCTATCAAGGAACAAATTCATTTCAGTGGTGTCAGGTGGAGATTCAGACTTATATAAAGATGAATAGAATGAGTGAAAAACAGAATTAATGGTGGTGGGATCCCTATGCAATGTGCCCAATGAATCTTTTATCTGAGGGATCATACGTGAGGCTGCCTGGCGACGTACTTGATGAGCCAGGAGCCAGCTTGCCTTATCACCATGTTCATAATATGTGGAGCGTGATCGTAAAAGAAGTCGCTCTGCATCACTACTGGTGATGAGATCAAATACAGTCTGTAAATCAACACGTTGTTTAAGTTAACTGGGAAGAGGGGCAAGTAGCGAGTTGTTGGTCCAATTTAGTGATATTAATACTGAGTTCTTGCAATTTGGCTTTGGCTTGTTCAAATGTGCAGAGTACCAGATGATTTGTCCCCGTAGGCATGCTTTTAATGATTCCCACAGCATTTTGATAGCGATAAAATCATTAATTTTAGCTGCAATAAATTTATTGAACTTATCATCTGAAAGAAGTAAAGTATTGAACCTCCAAGATGTTGAGTACCGGGATTGTGAGGAAAACGGAATATCTAAAGAAAGAGGGGTGTGGTCAGAAATAACAATAGGGTGGTAATTAACAGTTCACACTTTAGGAATTAGTTTAGCAACAATAGTAATTAGTAATTAATCCGAGAGAAAGACTGATGCATCTGTGAAAAGAGGGAATATTCCTTGGTGTGAGGGTTATAAAATCTCCAAGGATCAATGCAATGATTCTTGGACGTGAAATCTGAAAGTGACCTCGACATTAATGATGGGGTCAGAGTTCGTGGGTTAGAGTGGTCTAGATTGGGATCAATTACACAATTCATGTCCCCTCCAATTATAAGGAGGTTGTTATTCAATGAAGGAAGACATTCAAAGAGCTTATTCATAAAGTGTGGATCATCAAAATTGGGGGCATATACGTTAACTAATAAAATGGGAACATGGAATGGTGTACGGGTAACAATTAATTATCTGCCATTTTTGTCTGATATAACCTTCGAAGCTGAAAACGGAATTGACTTACCAATTAAAATAGCAACCCCCCTGGATTTAGAGTTGAAATTTGAATGAAACACCTCAGAAACCCAGGGACATTTAAGTCTGACCTGATCTTTGGTGCGCAAGTGGGTTTCCTTAACTGAAATTTAAAGAGCCCAGAGGATGATTGCTACTGACTTTGGTGATCCACTGACAGTATGTTGGCAGATTTCAGTCAAATATATCAAATCCTTTGTAAAATAAAGAAGAAATACTCAAGGTGACCAGAGAGATTTCGGTATCCATCTCTACTGACCTGCTGTATGTGTTTCTGTAACTGCTTTATAACTCAGAGCCATTCTGTATCATTTACAGCTGATTATGGGATGGTATTATAACATCCTGTGTGGTGACTACAGACTCCTTCCTCTGAAAGTGTTTCATCATAATTTCTTTTCTTTCTGCCTTTCTTGCTGTGGCTTCAAGAGTTAGTTCTGAAGTAAATGACTAAACCTGTCCATGTTTTAATTTTTAGGTTCATTCTTTGTCTCTTGTATTGAACAAGAAAGTCAACGAGCTTGCCAGAGCCAGCGTGTCAAAATTATCTGCTCACCTGGAAATGTTGGGTGTGTTACAAAAACTTCAAATTTACCATGCTTAGGAAACAGCAACACTCACACACACAACATACAGTATTTTTTTTTAATCTAAATAGGAAAATTCATAAAAAATAATTTGATATTTAATGTTCTCACATTACGTCTTATAATTTAGATGGCGACCTGGCATTACAAGGCAGTTTAGGAAGTTTGTCCCTGAGTGACCTTACCCCACATGGTGACCTCTACCGGGAGCGCTTCACCACACGAGGAGGGGAGGCACTTATTTTCAACATCCATAAGTATGTATTACAGACGTTTCAACAGAGGATTATTCTGCTCTAAACTGAATAACTTGGAAGAATCTGTCTTTCTTGTAGTCACCTTTGTGTCCTGGTCCATTCAGGTACGGCCAACCTGATCCATATCTGGAGCGGGAATGTGACATTAAGGTGTCTTTGCAGATGGCCTCAGTGCAGTACGTCCACACCCAGCGCTTCCAGGCTGAGGTGGTGGCCTTCATCCAACATTTCACCCAGCTACAGGATGTCCTTGGCAGGCAGAGGGCTGCAATGGAGGGCCAGGCTGTGAGTACTGCCTGTCCAGAGTCACATACTGTAATCTAAATAAGTTTGTTTCATTCCTATAGATTACACTAAAATAGTACTTAATTCAGATAGCAGGCATACAGGCAGCGCTAATTTCGTTGAGAAAAACCATGGCAAACATTTTCGACTGTTTTTCCATGACGCAAATGAGATGACAAGCTAAAAATAGATCTTGATATTAACTAAGATGAAACCTGTATTTCATATTCATTATATAGTCTGTAGGGAAGTCCCGATCCAGCTTTTTCACTTCCATTCCGATAACAATATTACAGCCTTGAGTTTTGGCCGATACCAATACCAATCCGATCCAAGCGTGTATTATACATATTCACTTATTTTGTTGTCAGTCATGTTAGATCAAGCGATATTACTCTAACAAGAACAACTACTTAATCGGGTTAGTTGGAATGAGCCACAACAGTTGGTACGAGAAACTGACCTGTTTATTGTTAACAGGGTTAAATAAAAAAACTTAAAAATTGAACATTAACATTAAATAAAAAATATAGCTGGTTTGTTTTGGCTGCTTTGGCCCCTTAGGCCCCTTAATAAATAGAAAATAAATCAACGCAAGAAATCTTTAAAATGTCTAAACTACGGATGCACCGAAATGAAAATTTGGGGCCGAAGCCGAATAATATTAAACGTTTGGCCGAATACCGAGTACCGAATACCGAATATCGTTGTTTAGTTTTTCATTAGTTTTTGCAGATGAACCCCCTCCAGATTAGTGTACCAAAATTGGGACCCACTGTACGATACCAATGAAAATATCACGGTTCTGAGTAGTATCAGGATACCACAGTGAAAATAAGGTGCCTTTTGTCATTTATAAAAAGATAAATCATTCTTCTATAATACATCAATCAATGGAATAAATTACTTATTGACTTATTCATACTTCAAAAAGAGCATCAATAAGTGATTAACATAGGGGGATTGAAATAAAAAAAATAGAATTAAAATCAACCAGCCGACCTCCTCCCCTGATGGTCCCTCCATAAGTAAAGAACAGTCCCTAAAGTGCAGTGAGGTTTGTGGGCCGTTACCTGCCACTGAGACAGAAATGAGAATGGCTCGTTTCTCCTCTGACACGTCACATACCTGTGTTCGGCTAGCTCAGCTGTTCAGGTACTACTGGGCAGTCATGACGCCAAGAAGAGGATATTATTGGAGCCGACTTCTCCGTCGCCGGTAAGCCGACGGCCGCCATATTTGACAGGAATACATTACTGTCTGTGTCTGTGACCCCCGTTCAATCGGTGGGATTCGTCCATTGTTTCTGCTAGTGGTTGAAATCTGTACTCACACAGCGTGCTGAATGATTTAAGCCTGTTTTGCTCGCTCAAAACTATTTTTAGCCGCAAATGCGAGTGCCGTGACGGACGGATCGCCACACTGCCGACATTTCACTCCGCCCGTCACGGCACGCTGCTATTATTCGGCCTTGCTTTTAACTTATTCCACCGAATACCAAATGTGTGTTTTTTTTGCAATATTCGGCCGAATATATTCGGTTACCAAATATTCGGTGCATCCCTAGTCTAAACTTGAAATTAAAATAGCAGCAAGACTCCACACACTTGTGCTTTGGCCCCCTGATAAATAAAAAATAGATTAACACCACTAGACATTGTTGACATTTAACAAACAATGCAGCCTTTCCTTTTCAGTTATTTTTGTAGCGTCAGTGCCAGCCTGGTGCTGCTGTTTCCCGTGTGTCTGCATGCTGGCCTGGTGGATTGATAGTAAGTGCTGGAGCGGATCACTGGAATGGACTGCTTGAATCACAAAGCACTAGGCTGGCCAGAAAACCTGGATCGGATTCCATGAAAAACTGGATCGGATCCAAATATTGGATTGGGACATCCCTAATAGTCTGCACAAGGATGTTAGCTAGCCCGCAAAAACACTCACACCGGAGCAGCATCAGCCATTGTTGTGAATTGTGAGCTTTAATTCAGCAGCTCTTGAATGGATTCAACAGTTGTTGGATGGAGTTTGTTAGTAGCAGTTGTCGCTGTCAGCAGTTAGCTCCAATTGTTAGCTGCTGAACAGCAGTGGAGCAAGCAGCCACCGGCCGCTGGACTCAACAGCTGATCCCCGCAGGACTCCACTTAGCCTGGAATGGAGAATGTTTATGGGTTTGTAACACAGTGTACTTAGCCACCATCGAATATGGAGTGAGCTAAGATCTCTTATGATATTTGGGCCTATCTCCTCTAGGTTTCGAGCAAATGACACATAGCTAAGTAGAGGTTAAAGCACACATCTTGATTTATTACAAAACAGGAAACAACATTTAACATTTAACCCAAATTTGTCTTTACAGCACAGATGCTGTTTTCTCAGTCCTTGTTCGTCAGTCTGTGAAATAGTTCAGTCTTCCACAGTTCTTTTCAGTTATCCTTAGTTCAAGTGTGTGGCCGATCCTGGATCGCGTCTTCTCAGAAATAGTCTTAGACTAAAAAAAAACAAAAAAAAAAACTGCACACAACAGGGGAAATACATCTTGTTACTATTGTACAACAGTTTTGTTGTCAATAGTAACCATCTTTCTTCCTACTCTGTCTTCATCAGTAACTTAACTCAAATGATTGATGACTTAAATCCACTGTGTTTTAGCACAACACAGAGAAAAGCACTTTGTGCATTAACCCATATGAATTTAAATGCATTCACATCTTGCGCAAACTGTTAATCTCCTATGACCAATGGTCACAGCAACAAATTTCTCACTAAAATGGCAGAAACCCGCCACAACATTAGACCAGTGAGAAAACAATGGCGTCTGCGGAGTTAATGTTACTCAAAGACCGCACGTGGTCACATCTTTCTCTATGAAACAACATACAATAAAACTCAGGAAAAACAAATAAAAAAAAAAAATTTGCTCTGGTTCGGCCCACTAGACTTGCTGCTGTGTTGTGCTATGGCCTATTCAAGTGCTGGAATTTGTTATTTACGTGCCAACACCTGAACGCAACACAGGCTCCACTCCATTGAATGTGTGACTACATGCCTAAATGGTCTTTGATGCTTTTAGGTCGTAGAAAGTCCTCTTTAGAAGTATGGTATTAAGTATGAAGCGTTTGTTTTGTGCATTGTAAAAACAAAATGCTGTGCAATGGTTCAACCAGACTGATGACTGAAAGGGACACAGGTCCCCCTGAGCAGCAGTTGAATACGAATAGAGGAAAACAGCAATCATTGGTAAAAGAGACTGGGATCTTGGTGTCAGGCCATACCACAAGGAAGACGCCGGAGGCCAGAGATTCTGCAGACAAAAAGAGACTGAGAAAACATTTGACATGCCACCACAAATTATCCATGTAAATACACCTTTACTCTGAACAACCACAAAGAATAGCAAGCTGGCTGACTGGTTTGATGGAACTGTACCAAAGGGGTGACCTACAGAGTCATCTGGTACAAGCGAGCTTGTTGTGAGGAGCAAGAGCGGTGGCCTGGCAATGAGTCAACCACACTCAACCCCCAGATAGGAAAGGTCACAGTCACCCAGGGAAGTCCAGGTACATTTCTCACATCTAACGCAACACATAGAGAGAGGCACTAAGTTACAGACTTGCTACCCTCAGCTACTGAGGTTTCACAAGCCTGGTTTAGCATAGAAGGGTAACACAAACATTTAAGCAGTTACATATATTGTCCAGCTATATTTTCTATGGCAGAATAACATTTACAGTGGTGAGAAAAAGTATGTGAACCCTTTGGGATTTCTTGGATTTCTGTATAAATTGGCCAGAAAATGTGTTCCGATTTTAATGTAAGTCACAACAATACAATCGTACATTCTCCTAAAGTAATACTCCACAAAAAAAATATGTTTTGATTTTTGTTTACTGGGCACAAGATGTTAATATTCACATCACAGGGTGGAAAAAGTATGTGAAGCCCTAGGTCAATGACTTCTACAAGAGCTATTTTGACTCAGGTGTCATCCAACATGGAGTTCAATTAGTGTGACGAGTTTGCAGGAGTTGATTCAAGCTGTCCTGCCCTTTAAAAACTCACACTAGTTTTGAAATAGCTGTTCAGAAGAAGCATTGTCTGATGGGAACCATGCCCCGCACCAAAGAGCTTTCTGAAGACCTGCGAGCAAGAATTGTTGAGCTACATAAGGCTGGAAGGGGATACAAAAGTTTCAGTTCAAGACAGTTGCCACTCTCCCCAGGCGTGGTCGTCCTGCAAAGATGACCGCAAGAGCACAGCGCAGAATGGTCAGTGAGGTGAGAAGGAATCCTCGAACATCAGCCAAAGCCTTACAAACTTCTCTGGCGCATGCAAACATTTCTGTTCATACCTCTACAATACGTAAATGTCTGAACAAGAATGGAGTTCATGGGAGGACACCACGGAGGAAACCTCTGCTGACAAAAAAGAACATTGCTGCACGTCTCAAGTTTGCTAAAGACCACCTTGATGTTCCACAGCAGTTCTGGGACAACATTCTGTGGACCGATGAAACAAAAATTGAGTTATTTGGCAGGAACACACAACGCTATGTGTGGAGGAAAAGTGGCACGGCACACCAGCATCAGAACATCATCCCAACTGTGAAATATGGTGGAGGGAGCATCATGGTTTGGGGCTGTTTTGCAGCCTCAGGGCCTGGACGGATTGCTGTCATCAATGGAAAAATGAATTCCAAAATTTACCAAGACATTTTGCAGGAAAATATAAGACCATCGGTCCACCAACTGAAGCTCAAACGAGGATGGGTGATGCAACAAGACAACGACCCCAAACATACAAGTAAATCAACAACAGAATGGTTCAAACAGAAGAAATCACGCGTTCTGGAGTGGCCAAGTCAGAGTCCGGACCTCAACCCCATTGAGATGCTGTGGCATGACCTCAAGAGAGCCATATACACCAGACAACCAAAAAATATTGCTGAACTGAAACAATTCTGTGAAGAGGAATGGTCCAAAATTCCTCCTAGTCGTTGTGCAGGTCTGATCTGCAACTACAGAAAACGTTTGGTTGAGGTTATTGCTGCAAAAGGAGGCTCAACCAGCTACTAAATGTTAAGGTTCACATACTTTTTCCACCCTGTGATGTGAATGTTTACATCTTATGCCCAATAAACAAAAATCAAAACATATTTTTTTTGTGGAGTATTACTTTAGGAGAATGTACGATTGTATTGTTGTGACTTACATTAAAATCGGAACACATTTTATGGCCAATTTATGCAGAAATCCAAGAGATCCCAAAGGGTTCACATACTTTTTCTCGCCACTGTATCTGCTGCTTCCTGCTTAACTTACTGCCTACATTGAATTTACTCCTACTCTTTATCTACTTTGTCTGTTCTCTGTTCTCCTTCCCTTGTTCCTTTGCTCCCCTCCAAAACATGTCCTCCTCTTCTCTGCTCCCTGTGTCCTCTGTCTTTCTGCAGGTCCGGGATCATCCTCAGCGTGCTTCTAGGGTTCTGCTGAATATTGAGGCCGGCGCCCCAGTTATTCTCATCCCAGAGAACTCGCGCTCTCCAAGGGTAATTGTGGCCAACCTTGGACAGCTGAGGGTGCAGAACTGCTTCTTGCCAGCTGGGGCTCATGGGACGTTTTCCCTACGAGACAAGGTAGAGAAACTCACCATGGCACATGCCTTTTTCCCTTCTCTGGTGAGTCACGTTGCCTGTTCATCCAGCCGTGCAGTCACCCTGGCCGTCCTTTCACTTCTTTTTTTTTAACTAGTTTCACTGTATTCATTTATGCATTGAATGATATTATCCAAGTTTACAAATTCAGGATTACTTAATGCCATTTGTTTTTGATTCTACCAATATACCACACACCAGGCTCTCTGAAGGGCAATTAAGATGCTGCACTGATAATTTCTCATCATCTTATTTTGGTTACTGGCCTTATATTCTGAATCTGATCTGAGATGCTTAATGAATACAGCCTACCTGATAGAAGCTTGCTTCCAGAACTAAACTTTGTTAAAGGGCCAGTGTGTAAAATGGGTTGAAAACCGTTGAAAACAGTGACATCAGTGGTCAAATTCTAGATTGCAGGGCTCACTCGCTCACCCCGCCCGTCGGGTAAATGATGGTGGCCTCGTAGGGACAAAAAGCCTTGCGTGGACAGTTTTTCAGGAGTAGGTCTATCTAGCAACGAGGTGAATATTTATTTAGAAATCTAAACCATGTTACGATATTGTAATGAATCCCTCATGAGCAGGAGACCAGAGTTGCGTTCAGGAAAAAGGCCCGTTTATTTGAGCACTCCAAAAACTCCGGTAACACTCCAGGGGGTAAAAGACGCCGTCCCAAACTCTTCTAGTGTAACACACGTACTTAATACACACATACTCGTTTACAGTACCTAGCAGGGACCCCCTCCCCTCTCTGCTCCACCAATCTCCAGCCCGCACACTGACTGACAGCGTAGCCTTTAAACAGAGCTCAGCTGTTTATTTAGCCTAGCAATATCTCCAGACTGTAGCAGCTGCAATGGACGACTTTCAACCCGATTTTGAAGAGTTTCTTGTAGCGGACACAGACCCAGAGCCATACCTGTTTGAGCCGGAGCATACAGATGAGGAACTCCATGTATTGGAAGCTGAGCAGGCGAGGAGAGAGGCTGAATCCTCCGCTCCCATTTTGCTGCACAAAATGGGATTCGGTGCTACCATCATTGGGGAGATATATCATCAGGAAGAAAAGCGCGCGCAGAGAGTGCATCACAAGGAGTGAAGTTGCGTCTTCTTTTCCTCGCAGATGACGGTTCGGGTTCATTCTCTCCTGTTGCATGGTAAGTGTGGTCCATTCGCAAACTGTATAACTAAAAAAAGTTTTCACTACTCTCTATCAACGAACTACTAACACTCTCTGCTGTTTCCTCCTCCTTCTTCCTTCCTTCCGCTGTCTCCGCTGGTTTATTTATACACGCGAAACGCGTTCTCTGGCTGGCTGGATTGTCCGCTCGGGCTGCCTTACATACATGGTGGCGCAAGATGGCGATCTCTCTAGAGCAAGGCCCTTGCAATATATATATGTGTAAAAGCATAATTATAAGGCTACGAAAACCAAACAAATTTTATTTTATAGCGATGAAACACTTATATAAACTTATCAATGGGTAGAATATTCAGATTCAGATTCAGATTTGACAGTAAACCATGCCAAATATTACACACTGGCCCTTTAATATCGGCGGTTGTCGTTGGTTTTGTATAACCACTAATTTGTTTAAATATAATATATAATATAATATAATATAATCCAACATGTTGGGTATTATGCTTGTTAGCTATCTTATGTAGCAACAGATGAGAAGATTTAGGTTAAAGAGGCAACAGACAGGATTCGGGTTTTTTTTAGCTTGGCGCCACCAATCATCAGTAGTGTTGCTCACACTGTCGCAAAGACCAAATTGACCGTGGGGATCAGAGATAATCAATAAAATGTAGGCTGTAAAGCCACCAGTATACCTCTATGTATATGTAGAATGAGAAGGTTTGTGGACACTATACTAAATAAATGAGTAAAGAGACCGAGCAACAGTTATCAGATTAACAAATAGTAATGCAAATAATTATACCAGAATGCACAGTACCAGTACAAACAACTCACAGTAAATTATACCAATATGCACAGTATCATTACAAACAACAGTAGACACGTAAGGGATAATGTATAGTGAGCAGGTGACTGTTGAAAAATAACTCCCGACGGGGGAATGGAACCCAGACGCACAGCAGAGTTTTTTTTCAACAGTCACCAGCTCACTATACATTATCCTGCTTAGAACATGGCTTACTACTGAAACATTCAAGTGTTACAACTGGCATCAATATTATTAAATTGTTGGCAGAGTGTATTGACAGAGGAGAGGCGTTCACCAGACAAACGGGAGCGGAGGAGAGGATTTTACTGTATACATGTGTATATATATATGTGTGTGTGTGTGTATATATATATATATATATATATATATACATATGTACAAAAGGATAAAGAGATTTCAAAGACTTAAAAAATAAGGGATATGAGTCAAAACAACAAGAAACGAGATATATCCCCAGTCATGCACACCCAGTTTTAATAAACTCATTACTGTTTTTCATCACATATATTGTTTTGTCTTCATTCAATGAAGTTAGCACAAATTGTTATTCTGCCATTGGTTTTGGCCTTGTTGCCCCACATTTTGGCCGTGATGCCCCAATAAATTTGTATTTATCAAAGGCCAAAGTGGCCTTGCCCTAAAAATGACATAATTCCAGGCCTGTAATCGTGTATTTCCTCTCCTGGTTCTATCCTCAGAGGGGCCAGTTGCAGTGTGCTGCTTTTTAATGTGCTGCTGCGTCCATTGGCTGAGCGTCTCTGCTGACGTAAGATATAAGTCATGAGCGAAAATATGCATCACACAGCCAGAAAAAGAACTTCTTCAGCAGGGCAAGTAAGAATTTAGCTGGGGCAAGTAGATCTGAGAAGTACTTGCCAGGTAGGGCAAGTAGGAAAAAACCTCAACGTAACGGACCCTGTATATGTGTATATATATGTATATGTGAATGTGTGTATATATACATATACAGTACAGGCCAAAAGTTTGGACACACCTTCTCATTCAATGTGTTTTCTTTATTTTCATGACTATTTACATTGTAGATTCTCAATGAAGGCATCAAAACTATGAATGAACACATGTGGAGTTATGTACTTAACAAAAAAAGGTGAAATAACTGAAAACATGTTTTATATTCTAGTTTCTTCAAAATAGCCACCCTTTGCTCTGATTACTGCTTTGCACACTCTTGGCATTCTCTCCATGGGCTTCAAGAGGTAGTCACATGAAATGGTTTTCCAACAGTCTTGAAGGAGTTCCCAGAGGTGTTTAGCACTTGTTGGCCCCTTTGCCTTCACTCTGTGGTCCAGCTCACACCAAACCATCTCGATTGGGTTCAGGTCCGGTGACTGTGGAGGCCAGGTCATCTGCCGCAGCACTCCATCACTCTCCTTCTTGGTCAAATAGCCCTTACACAGCCTGGAGGTGTGTTTGGGGTCATTGTCCTGTTGAAAAATAAATGATCGTCCAACTAAACGCAAACCGGATGGGATGGCATGTCGCTGCAGGATGCTGTGGTAGCCATGCTGGTTCAGTGTGCCTTCAATTTTGAATAAATCCCCAACAGTGTCACCAGCAAAACACCCCCACACCATCACACCTCCTCCTCCATGCTTCACAGTGGGAACCAGGCATGTGGAATCCATCCGTTCACCTTTTCTGCGTCTCACAAAGACACGGCGGTTGGAACCAAAGATCTCAAATTTGGACTCATCAGACCAAAGCACAGATTTCCACTGGTCTAATGTCCATTCCTTGTGTTTCTTGGCCCAAACAAATCTCTTCTGCTTGTTGCCTCTCCTTAGCAGTGGTTTCCTAGCAGCTATTTGACCATGAAGGCCTGATTCGCACAGTCTCCTCTTAACAGTTGTTCTAGAGATGGGTCTGCTGCTAGAACTCTGTGTGGCATTCATCTGGTCTCTGATCTGAGCTGCTGTTAACTTGCGATTTCTGAGGCTGGTGACTCGGATGAACTTATCCTCAGAAGCAGAGGTGACTCTTGGTCTTCCTTTCCTGGGTCGGTCCTCATGTGTGCCAGTTTCGTTGTAGCGCTTGATGCTTTTTGCAACTCCACTTGGGGACACATTTAAAGTTTTTGCAATTTTCCGGACTGACTGACCTTCATTTCTTAAAGTAATGATGGCCACTCGTTTTTTTTCTTTAGTTAGCTGATTGATTCTTGCCATAATATGAATTTTAACAGTTGTCCAATAGGGCTGTCGGCTGTGTATTAACCTGACTTCTGCACAGCACAACTGATGGTCCCAACCCCATTGATAAAGCAAGAAATTCCACTAATTAACCCTGATAAGGCACACCTGTGAAGTGGAAACCATTTCAGGTGACTACCTCTTGAAGCTCATCGAGAGAATGCCAAGAGTGTGCAAAGCAGTAATCAGAGCAAAGGGTGGCTATTTTGAAGAAACTAGAATATAAAACATGTTTTCAGTTATTTCACCTTTTTTTGTTAAGTACATAACTCCACATGTGTTCATTCATAGTTTTGATGTCTTCAGTGAGAATCTACAATGTAAATAGTCATGAAAATAAAGAAAACACATTGAATGAGAAGGTGTGTCCAAACTTTTGGCCTGTACTGTACATATAAGTGCAAAGAGATAAACAGAGGTAAAGGGCAATATACAACAACAAGGTGCAAAAGCATAGTGCAAAATAAAGAAAAGGAGGGCACATGAGAAACAGAGAACGAAAAGCTAATGTTAAAGGTTAAAAGTGGATTTGAAGGTGGATGGATTTGGACAGTCACGGATGTGTATAGGGAGAGTGTTCCAGAGGGAGGGAGCGGCTATAGAGAAGGCTCTGTTGCCTCAGGTTTGGTGCTTAGTCCTGTGTGCAGGCAAGAGGAGTTTTTCGTTGGATGATCAAAAGTTGCGGGAGGGAATGTGGTGGTGGAGCATGTCCGTGAGGTAGGAGGGGCCCTGGCTGTGGAGGGCTTTGTGGGTGAGGAGGAGGATCTTAAAATTGATTCTGTACGGGACAGGGAGCCAGTGTAGGTTTTGCAGGACAGTTATATGTTCATGGGAGCAGGTGTGGGTGAGGAGGCGGGCAGCAGAGTTCTGGATGTACTAAAGTTTGTTGAGGACTTTGGATGATGAGCCGTAGAGGATGCTGTTGCAGTAGTCCAGTCTTGAAGGGAGCATGGATGACAGTTTCAGCAGCAGAGAAGGAGAGTAATGGACGGAGATGGGCAATATTTCTGAGGTGAAAGAAGGCAGTTTGGGTGAGGCAGCTGATGTGATGTTCAAATGAGAGGTCATTGTCATAGATGATACCAAGGTTGTGGATGAATGGGCAGGGAGAGAGGGTGTTGTTGTCAGTGCTGAGGGTGAAGTTTTGTGTTGATGTAGAGAGGGATTTTGGGCTGATGATTATTATTTCAGATAGTTGTCACAGTTCAGTTTGAGGAAGTTGGCTTGCAGCCATGATTGGAGTTCAGTCAGACAGTTGATGAGGGTTTAGTGGGTGGCTGGGGCGATGGATTTTGTGGAGATGTAGATTTGCATGTCATCAGCGTAGCAGTGGAAATGGAGACCATGACAACGAATGATAGAACCAAGGGGGAGTAAGTAGATGATGAAGAGGAGAGGACCAAGCACCAAGCCCTGAGGGACACCTTCTCTCTTTCGCGTATCGTCATCATATGTCCAGCGTTGTGTCTTGTAGCCATGCCCTCGTCTCAGGTCCCACTCGGAAGAGGCCCTCCTCTGAAGGTGGTCTATGGAGGGGACAGTCTGTGATGATGTGGTTGGCAGTCTGCTCAGGCTCCCCGCACTCACATGCTGTATTGTCTGTTAGGCCCCACTTCTTCATGGATGCTTTGAAACGGCCAACCCCAGTGCGAAGGCGGTTCAGGAGGGTCCATTGCCGGTGAGGTAGGTCTTCCCCTTCAGCACCATCTCCAGGATCCCAGATGTAGTGGTGTAGACATGATTGTCCGGCCGACTCCCACTCCTGCTTCCACGCCGCCGCCAGCCAGGCTTTGGTTGATAGGTCCTCCGGGATTGGAGTGAGCATCTCTTGGGCCGCCAGGTTGTATGGATGGCGGGACTTGAGTCTGCTAGGTGGTGGTGCCATGGTTGTGGTGTCATGGAGGAGGTGCCAATCATTTTCCTGGGCTTTCCTTGCCAGGGTGAGGGTGGCGGCCTCCCGCCGTAGGCTGGCTGGCGCGATTCCTGCTAGGACTGGCAGGTAGAGCACGGGGGTAGGTTTAAGGCAGCCAGTTATGATCCTCAGGGCGTTGTTAATGGCCGCATCCACCATCTTGGTGTGTGGGCTTCTGCACCAGGTTGGGGCACAGTACTCAGCAGCAGAGAAGACGAGTGCTTGTGTGGAGATGCGCAGTACCTTTGCAGAGGCACCCCATGTCGTACCAGCAAGGCGACGGATGAGAGAGACCCTTGATGTTACTTTGGCCCTAACTTCCTCGAGGTGTTGTTTGTATGACAAAGTCCTGTCCAGGCGTACACCAAGGTACTTTGGGGCCTGTTGGAACTCCAGGGGTTTGCTGTTCACAGAGATCTCTAGCTCTCTTTTTGCTTCCTTGTTGCAGAGGTGGAATGCTGCGGACACTGTCTTCCCAATGCTAAGCTGCAGGCGCCAGCTGTGGAGGTAGGCAGCCAAGATGTACATGTCCTCGTTAAGGCCCTCTTCCACCGCTTTCCATGTTGGTTGTTGCAGCATGATGGCTAGGTCATCCGCATACCCGTACCCTCTGGATGTTGTTTCAGGTAGGTCAAGGATATATATTGAAAAGCATTGGTGAAAGGACAGACACTTGTGGAACCCCATTTCTCAGTCTCCTGAGCCTGCTACGCTGGCCGTCACTGGTCTGGAGGGTGAAACTGCGGTTCAACAGCATCTCCATGATGTAATTGACCATGTGACGGTCCGGGATGGTTCTCAGTAGCTTTAGATGGAGTCCACTGTGCCACACTGTGTCATAGGCGGCGGTCAGGTCTAGTAGGACAACCCCTGCTTTTGCTTTGGCCTGAAAGCTGTCCTCGAGATCTTGCATGAGCAGGGTTACTTGGTCCACTGTTGACCTGCCCCGACGGAAACCAGCCTGTTCCCTTGGGAGCTGAGGGTCTACTACAGGTTCAATGCGGCTGTGGATAATCCTCTCCAAGATTTTAAAAGGAACGGAGAGCAGCGAGATTGGCCTGTAGGACTTGGGGTCATCTGGGGGTTTGTTAGGTTTCAACAGGGCTATGATAGCCGCCTGCCTCCATATCTTTGGGAGTTTGGACTTTCGGAAGCACGCAGAGAGGAATGCGCACAGCCAGGCCGATGTTGTTTCGCTCTGGTAGATCACAAACTCTGGATGGATGTTGTCTGGGCCTGGTGCCTTGCCTTGCTTGAGTTTGGATATGGCATCCCTGAGCTCGGTTGATGTAAATTCCCCTGACATGTTGGCATTGACACTGGCTGCCCTGGAGAGTACGGATACCTCATGGGATGTTAGGCGGGCAAAGTCTTTATCTGCACCTGGGAAGCGTCCGTTTTTTAAGAGTTGGGCTGCAATGGCGTTTGCTGTCACCGGGCATTTGGGGGGTGTTGTGTTTCTACCTGAGAGCTGATTGATAGTCTGCCATGCCTTGCGGCTGGAGTGGGTGAAGTCAATCGACTCGACGACCTCCGTCCATCTGGCCCTGCGGGTGGCGTCCAGCTTCTCAAGTAGCACCGTGGCCGTTGCATCCACTTCATCTCTTGCTCCAGCCTGCTGGTGGGCTCGCAGAAGGAGGTTACACTCTTCGTCCCAGCCTGGGATGTAGTTTTTGTTATAGCCT
Source organism: Epinephelus awoara (assembly GCA_035609425.1). Classification (NCBI taxonomy): domain Eukaryota; kingdom Metazoa; phylum Chordata; class Actinopteri; order Perciformes; family Serranidae; genus Epinephelus; species Epinephelus awoara. Next base: position 41,016,331 of record CM069301.1, on the reverse strand, counting down.
CGTGGGATAGATTTTTTCGCCGCCCTGATTAGCACTTTGGAGTAGGCTGCATATGCAGCATCTACGTCAACAGTGACTGGGTCCAGAAGACTAGTGGATGTTATCTCAGTCTCTGCAGTGAATGCATTCCAGTTGGCTTTCCGGAAGTTCCACCTCCTGACAGGCTTCCCCGAGACCGGCTGTCTATGACCCTTCTCTCTGGCATTGGGTAATGGCTGTGGAACACAGCGAAGGTGAGGTCTGGGTTGGTGAAGGTGTTCCATCTGGAGGATTAGAAGGTTGGTGGTTCTTTGGGGTCAAACAGGAGCCGGGCATTGGCGGTGGAGGCCCATTCACTCAGTGTCTCACCGTCTGGTGTTGTGTGGGAGTAGCCCCAATCGGTGTTCTGGCAGTTGAAGTCCCCGGTGTAGATGGCAGGTGCCGGGGCAATCGGGAGGTCTGATGTGGACAGTACAGTTGGTGGGGGCTTGTACACATTCACTACCATTGTCGTCTGTATCCTCGTGGACATCCACTCGAGACTGGCGCCTGGTGGAGATTGGCCTGTGGCTGTCCAGTTGAGGTCAGATCTAACGAACGTGGCCATCCCGTGCTGCCTGCTGAGGATGCAGCCGACGAGGTGAAACCCAGGCAGCTTGAGGAGGTCTGCTTTTCCACAGTGTGTTTCCTGGAGGAGGATGGCTGCGACTTTGTGGGAGTTGGCGAGGAGGCGTATGATGTCTAATTTGGCGGTGGTAAGGCCCTCGACATTCAGCTGAAACACTGACAGATCCTGGCGTTTGATGGTCGGGATGGACGCCCGCCCGGACCTGAGCTTGTGTCCCCCCGACCTCTTGCGTCCTTGTCTGGCAGCGTGACGATTTGGTGGCGACATTAGTTTCATGAGCTGGTCTTTCACCATTTCTCACTACTTGCAGGGGAGGCCGCGTGGAGGCTGTCGTCTTCTCCCCCAGGGACACCTTGAAGCAGGGGGACGGTGGAGGAGGTGCAGTTGTTGACGTGGATGAACTGATGTCTGTCAGTGAGGTATGATTTGAGCCAGGAGAGAGCAGAGCCAGTGAATTTGAGGGAAGTTTGTAGGTGGGATAGCAGAGTGGTGGTTGATGGTGTCAAAGGCAGCAGTGAGGTCAAGGAGGATGCTGAGGTGGCAGAGAGGAGGAGGTTGTTAGTGATTTTGAGGAGAGCGGTTTCGGTGCTGTGTTGAGGGCGGACTCCGCATTGAAATGGTTCATATAGTTCATGAGAGTGGAGGTGGGTCTTGATTTGGGAGGCGACAACAGATGACGAGATGACGTCAGGGTCCAGGCCGGTTTTTTGAGGATGGGGGTGACAGCGGCCAGTTTCAGGGATTGAGGGACAGAGCCAGAGGTGAGGGAGGAGTTAATGATGGTAGTGATGAGTGGAGAGATTGTTGGGAGGCAGACTTTGATGATGGAGAATGGTATGGGGTCCAGGACGAAAGTGGAACTTTTCATCTTGCAGATGATGGGGAGGAGTTCCAGGGGGGAGACAGGGGTGTAGTGTGACAGTGGTTGAGTGGTGGTGGAGGCGGTGAGCAGCGGAGAGACTGAGATGCTGACTTGAATGTAGATGGTTTTGATTTTTGATTGAAAAAATGCCAGAAAGGAGTTGCATTTGCCAGTTGTGATGGAGGAGAGGGTGCTGTCAGAGGGTTTGTGGAGTTTATTGACGGTGGAAAAGAGAGTCTTGGGGTTATTGGAGCCAGAGTGAATGAGTTGTGAGTAGTAGTTGGACTGGGCGGCAGTGAGGGCGTCTTTGTAGTTTGAAAGGTGGTTTGTATAGGCATGGAGATGGACTGTGAGACTGGTTTTCTAGTAAAGTCTTTCAAGCTGGCGCTTACGGGTTTTCATGTGACGGAGTTCCGGAGTGTACCAGGGAGATGAGTGAGTGAATGAGACAGTTTTGGTTTTTAAGGGAGCCAGTTTGTGGAGGCAGAGGGACAGTGTGGTGTTGTAGTGGGTGACCAGGTCAGAGGGGTTTGGGGTCAGCAGGGTGCTGAGTGTGTACAGAGTATTTGCCAGTGAGTCAGAGAAAGCTGACGGGGAGATGGACTTTATATTTCTGAAGGATATATTGCATTTGAGTTTTGGGGGAGGGAGGGGGTCTTGAAGTCCACAGTGATGGCCAGGTGATCTGAGATGTGGAGGTTGGTACTGGAGAGTTAGTGGGTTGGAGAGTAAAAGTAGTAATAGTATAAGTAAATAATAGTAAAAAAATAAACATTTGGATTTTTGCGTCCTATGGATGACAGCACCCTTAACATTCGCCTATATTGCCTATGCCATGGGCCAGTACCAGTTTGCAGGATCTTTCAATGACTGTGTTTACAAGGTCTTTTGTATCCCAGTTTTGAGGCTTATTGAGGCTTTGAGCATATCCGGGGTATGATATTTACATGGAACACAGAGAAACCCGGTTATTCATATCCCTGTATACATGATAAATACCAGTAACCCCTTTTCTGATCACTGCATCCTATCTGTGCAGGCGTGTGTTACGTCTTTTGTTTACAACAGATTGAGTGGGAAATGTGATATATTTATTATATTTAGAAGTTAGACAAAAATGAGACCTCTGCTAATCAGAGTTTCACCTCTCATTCCCTTTAAATGAGGCGCGATTGGAGCGCACGGCGGAGAGCTAGTTAGATGGCGGACCTACCAACTGGAAAGAGTGAGCGTTTTACAGCTGAGGAGACGATAAATGTATATATTGACTGTCCCGTCACATCTGATGTCAGATCAAAGGGGATTGGCACCATTTGGCACGTTTGGCACGCGTAATGGAAACCCAACCTGATTTGATAAACGCAGCTGAGTTCACATCCCTCTCAGTCAGCCACAAACAGCCTCAGCATCAGATAGGGAGTATATATTCAGCACTTGTCATCTTAGAAAAGTCAAAAGAAAAGAAACAGAGTGAGACTGCGAGAGAGAGAGAGCGCGCGCACGAGAGAAATGCTGTCAACAAATGAATGTAAATTATTCATCGTCGTCGTCGTCCTCCTCCTCCGCTTATCCGGGTCCGGGTCGCGGGGGCAGCAGCCTCAGCAAAGAAGGGTTAGGAGACAGACAGACAGACAGTCCTCTCCCCAGCCACTTCCATCAGCTCTTCCGCGGGAACCCCGAGGCGTTCCCAGGCCAGCCGGGGCGATGTAGTCCCTCCATCGTGTCCTGGGGCGGCCCCAAGGTCTCCTCCCGGTTGGACACGCCCGAAACACCTTCCAAGGGAGGCTTCCGGGTGGCATCCTTACTAGATGCCCGAACCACCTCAACTGGCTCCTCTCGATGTGGAGGAGCAGCGGCTCTACTCCGAGTCCCTCCCGGATGTCCGAGCTCCTCACCCTATCTCTAAGGCTGAGCCCAGCCACCCTGCGGAGGAAACTCATTTTGACCGCTTGCATTAGCAATATCATTCTTTCGGTCACTACCCAGAGCTCGTGACCATAGGTGAGGATTGGAACGAAGATAGACCGGTAAATCGAGAGCTTCATTGTTCAATTTATTTTATTTTAACCCGGGAGGTTAGAGAGCCCAGCTCCCTCTCCAGCATCCCGAGCAGTTCTGTATATTCGGACACTGCGAGCAGACCTCCCGGATTATGATGATCATTATTACTGCGATTAGATCATTCTGATTAATGACTGACCATTAAGACGTGTTTCTGATAAATATTTTAATGTGCACAATAATAACATTTCACATTGTAATCATATTTTTATTTGTTATCTTTTGCATATGTGTGGCTGCTCCGTGTGTGTCTGAGCAGAGTGCACGCGTGTTGTGCACCCGCCTAGAGACGCATATTACTAACTTGTTTAACAGCAAAATATTGCGCCGTTGACTTGAGACCAGGTTTTTGTTGGTGACTGGCGCATTTGATTTTTACGCCATCTAACTGGCAACACGCCATGACTGCGCCTTACCACTCCTCATTTTTAGACCAACACACCCAGAGGAGCGCAAGTTCATTTGCTAGTTAGACAATGAGGGCGCAGGGCGTGAAAATGACAACTGCGCCTGCATTTAATAGCAATGACACTTGCGACGTGGACTATGCACCCTCCGCTTTAGGCCATCTAAATAGGGCCCTCAGAGTGGAGAGAAAACTTCAGAATGAGTAGGGCATCCTTCAGCCGGCTGTGTGACAAATTTGAACCATTCATGAAACCAGAGGAAGCTGTAGTACACACACCTTATCCCCGTCAGAGACCGGGATAAGGTGTATACATGCTCCAGTATCCCGGCTTCTATTGGAGTACTCCAGGTGGCAAAATCGGATTTCTTGAAAACGGGAAAAGGGCATAACCCGGTTTCTGAATTCGGGATATGGTGTTTACATGCACATACACAAAACCGGGATACTTAAAAAAAACAATCAAAACCGGGATACTAAAGACTTGTAAACACAGTCAATGAGGGAAAATGAGGAGATGTGCTTTTAAAAAATTTTGAGAAGTTAGTTGAACTTTCCTGTCGGAAAAACCATATCACATACATATTAGCAGTCCAGGCAGGGAAACCTGATATGTCATAAAGCAGTGGTTTCCAACTGGTTCAGCCAGGGGGTCCAGATTTCATTAGTTCAAAGTCCACACAGTTTAGTATATTCAGCGTCGTACTTGCGTTTGGCCATGTCATTTAGCTAGCTTGCTGTCTCTTTCAAGAGGCTGTCAATTAGTCAGTCACTCTACAGCAGGAAACTGCACTTTAAAATAAAAGCTCTGTACCAGAAATTCACTGTACTATAAAATAAAGTCTGTTTTAAAAACTTGACAGAATCAGGAGTCACTTACATTCCATTTAGAATGGACCCATAACCCACTTTTGGACAGGGAACCACTGTCTTAAAACATGCCCGAGAGGATCTTTTAGTGTACCTTTCGCTACAGTTACATTATGTTATTATATTGCCTGTTTTTTCATGTATAGATATTTTATTTTTTATTGTGCAAATTAAATTGCAGCACTTTAACAAACAAACAAAAGTCTTGGTTTACTTGTCAGGTTTGTTCTTTTATAAAATCATGATATATCAGCATGTTTCTAATAATAGTGAGGAATAGGAAGTGAAAATGATTTTAAGCACGGAGTTCTACTTAAAAAAAAAAATAAAAAGGTATACTCATGACGGAGCTAACTGAATAAGATTTTTTTAAGAATTTGCTAGTGTTAGCTTTTTGGAAGGAGAACACTAGGTAAATAATCTATTTAGTCTTTTATATGCATCTGCTTTTGTTTGTTTGTTTGTTTGTTTTTTGAAGAATTTTATACTGCATGAAAATTCATACAAGGATTTTTTCCCCTACAAGGTACAATGGCATGCTTTTGCTTTGGTGTGGAAAAGGGTTGTCACAATATGACAGTTTTACCTTTCAAGTGTTTATACTACACCAGATTTCACAGTACAAGAAACTGTTACTACAGACAGCTGACACAAACAGAATATGTCCATTATTTGTAGGACATACACAAACAGTTAACGTGTAACTCTTAGGGTTTCAACAATATGAGATTTTTAATGGTCCAATAACCATCTCAAAAAATATTGGGGTTTCATGGTATCACGGTATTACAGAATTTATATTATTATCGGTTAGAATGACCCTTAAAGTAGTGATGCACAATATTGGATTGTTTGCCAATATCTGATATGCCAGTATAAAACGACTGATTTGACTAGTAACTGATACCGATATCAATATTTTCTTTTTTTCATACCTTCACTTTTTTCCCCACCTAATTTTAGCGATCATCAAGTCTCTTATTTAGTGGAATTAACACCATATTATATATACATGCATACTTTTATCACAGTGACCCACCAGCAGACAGAGACATTAAATACAATACTTTTCAGTGTATTGTAATATTCAGCCATTGTGCAAATTAAGAAAAAGCATTTTGGCCGATTCATACCGATTACGTGCCGCTATTATTGTGCATCCCTACCTTACAGGAATGCAAACAGAAGGGTTGCTATTGGTGAAACAAATGTTTTATCACTATAATTAAATGACTGAGCTGTCTGCAACATGTGTTGCATGTATTGTTGAAAGGAATACATCAGCTTTCAAGTTCTTTGACTGTGCTGGTGTTGTACAACATTTTATAGTTTAATTTAGATTTCTCAACAATCTACATCATGTACCCTTTAACACATCAGCAATGACAAACAATGACCCACAATCCCAAGAACAAAGCAAAACAAGACAAAAGAAACAAAAAAAAAAAAAAAAACAGAACAACAACACACATTTACCCCACATTTAAAACAAACAAACACACACAACATTAGTATCTTTATATATGGTCAGCTTAAATACAGATCTGAAATATAAATGAACATAAACATATGTCATATATAAGTATTGAATTATGGTTAATCTCTATCTAGAACATGCATCTTTAGTCCTTTACCAACTGAAAATTTAACAATATGATCAGGGCCTCTCTGACCACTTTATTCTCATGTACCAGGTGCACTTGTCCCACCTATCTTACATTCTAAACCAGGTATGTGTTTACACTCCATGTTTGTATGTACTCACTGCTTGCAATTCCTCTATGCTTTCAAATAGCACTACTACGAATAATGCCCTATTATTTCAAAATGGGTTAATTTGTTCTTTTTGAAATGATGCATTTCTTTTTTCCAGTGTTAAACTGGAAAGGGGTATGTGGATTTCCAGCGTTAAAGTAAATGTTTCTTAAAGACAATTGATGACAAAATAACCAATGCTAATAATAATCCAACTCTTTTCAGACCTCACTGAATCCTCTTGTATATTTTAAAGCATACAAACTGATAAAAAAAAAAATCACCCCAAGATCCCTGATAACCAATGTTCTATATCAAAACAAATATTCTAAATTAAAAAAAAAAAAATTCAAAGAAGGGTGGCTCAGTGAATCCATTAAACCACATTTAAGACAGTTCCCTGAAATATTTCTATCGTATTTATTAACTTAATAACTTCCAAACTAGATTCTGTACATTCATTTTTGTTGGGTTAAACACACATTTTTGTTCAGTGTAATATCTTTTGTAACTTAACAACCTTCCCTCTCTTTCTGCATTCTAGTAAGTGTAATGTAATGTAATGTAATGTAATTTCACTACTTTAAAAGGTGAAAAATACAAAGATTACAATTTTGCAAAGAAGTTAATGAGAATGAGTTTATTCTAATGAAAAAAAAACTCTGGTTCTGTTGATATAGGTGACAGTTGGTCATAGATATATAGAGGAAAACCATCCGTGTATAATAAAGGTTTCTGAGTTGTTTTAATCTATTCAATGCGCCCAGACACCTGTGCCTTTTAAAACTGTATTGCCAACTGCTCAATAGTTATGGTCAGTAAAAGGGGAGATAAGGAGCAGCCCTACCTCATTCCCATGGTGAAGGGGGGAGCAGGATATGCATCATGATGCTATAATACAGGTAGGGTTGCAGCGGTATACTGGTGTTAAGATATGCGGAATATTAAAATTGACGGTTATCATACTGTGTACATTTGCTTGTCTGCAATATTAAAAAAAAAAAATGCAACTAGTTAATTTAATTTTTGTCATTTTCAAAAGGGAGAGATTTTACAGAAACTTATATGTAAAAAAAAAATGTTTTAAGAGAGGTTGCAGTGGTCAGTTTTTCTTATTTGCACAATGAATGAACATACATACACTGAAAAGTATTTTATTTCATGCCTCCATCTGCTGGTGAGTCATCAAGATTGCTCTCATGTTCATTCTAGAAGAGATTTCTGCAGAGGAGACTTGATTACTCAAATTAGGTGTGGAAAAGAGAGGATATATCGATATTGGTTATTGGCCAAATAAGTGGATTTGTATCACACACACCGTCTGATTTTATCTCCAGAATGTCAACAACAGCTGGCCTGTTTTTGCATCTTGGTTGAAACAGTCACCCATTTCAGAACTTCTAACTTAACAAACAATTGTAAGATGTGCCCCTGAACTTACTGGTAGAAGTTGGTGTATTGTTTTGACACAGTTTGATCTTGAAATATCAGTGTTTGTTGATTTTCTACTTTGCTGTCATTGAGAGTGTTCCAAGTAGTTAATTTGTAAAAATGTAGACTTATTGTCATAAACAATGGAGAAGACGAATTCACTGCTGTGTTGAATGGTTTTGTCTAGCATAGGAGACAATGTCATTAAGTTATTGTTTAAGGGGAGTTCAGTGAGCTTTCACTTTTCGCAAACACAGGGAACATTGACTAAGGTGCCTGTTTTTTTCCACTATCGCTGGCACAACTGCATGCCCCAGCCCTCCCATTCCATTACTGCAGTTTCAGCACTGCCCTCCACTGTTTAGGAGCTGAAAATGCTTTTAAGTGAAGAGGGATTAGTTACATCTTTCTAATAGTAAAACAAAGCATAGAAATGGAATCATTTTTGTTTTGCTAAAACCTTACCTGGACTTAGCGTGCAATCCTGTGTCTCTTTTCTTTCTCTTCTCTTAAAAAAGGAGCGTGTCCGGAGTGCAGCAGAGAGGAGTAATGAGCAGGGGAAGCCAAGGACCCCTCCCTCCAGCTCTTTCTCCACAGGGTTTACTCTTGGCAGGCCACAGGCCTCAGATGCACGGAGGGCCCCTGAGGGGGATGAACCTCACATCCTAGGTTAGCATCACAGTGGAGCTTGACAGAAAGCCACACAGTGCATCTGCAAGTACTGCATATAGGAGTTGGAGCTGAGACACCTTTAAAGGTCTTTAATCTCTGTTAATAGCAGTTTGTGCCACCTTCTGTGTTTTTCCCATCAGAAGACCATGTGTGCCTGCTGGACTGCATTGCCCTGGACCTGCAGGAGATGGATATCTTTGCTGCAGAGCGACTGCCCCATCAGCCTAGGGACAGTGGTGGTAAACCTCCTGAATCCTCAGATCTTATCTTCCCTTCATACTCTGTCCATCGCACCGGAGACAACCTGCTGAAAGACTGCTGCCGCCTCAAGCTTAAAGTGGAACGCAACCTGGACAAGTACGTCCTGCTCTTTGTTTAGGTGTTTTACAATAAAATGGTGTTGAGGGCTGGTCCTGCACATGGTCTTAATTTGTCCATCTATTATTTTTAATTTTGTCATAGTGATATTTCTGTATCTAAAGGAAATATTTGATAGAAATTACATTATACTTACCGCTCATACTGTACAACAGTCTGCAAGTAGTGACCTGTTTGGCTTGCCAACAACAACAACAAGACCAGCAGGGGCCAAAAGAACTTCATCAGGGTAGCTCTACGTCAATTAATTAAAATAGTAAACTAACAAAACATGACCCCCCCCCGCGACCCTCACAAGGATGAAGCGGTTAGAAGATGAATGAATGAATGAACAAAACATGAAGAGTCCTATCTTTTAAACAGGAATTGTGCAAATGTGCAGGAAAGCCCAATCAGTCTTCTTTCAGCATTGGCAGTATAAAAACAAAATCGGGGAATGCGGCAAAATGCCGCCTACCTACTTTTGTTTATACAGAATGTGCCTTTTTCGGGGGAATGGGGGGGTGTGAACAAGTAACAAAACGTGTAGCTCAGCGTGTGACGTAAACAGTGACGTGGGAGGTAAGCCACGGCTGGTCAGGCTTTCTGCGATTCTCTCGTAAGTCGGCCCGTTCTTCACTGTTCCCGTCATCTGACCAATAGTTGCTCAGGACTGCATATATGCTGTGACAGTATCGTTGTGGTGTTTGAGCACACCTGCAGTGCATCTACATTAAAAACAATGAATTTGAGGGCGCAAAAAAAATGCGGCAAGTGTATGGCCACTTACACACACAAGGATGCATGAATGGGGTGCAGGTGGGTGAAATAATTCATGATTAATGAGGAAAATGTGAAAGACATTCTGTAAAATGCAGAAAGCAGAGAAGAGCTGCAGAGCTGCTGTCCGACTCTCCATTAAGAGAGACACTGTGCACTTTTACACATATGGAGCAGCGTAACTTAACTGATTATTTCAGAAAAAGTTAGTTCCGTTTCCTCTTTGAAGTTTCCAACTACAGGTCATGTTATGCCTCAAACGCATGTATGATTAGTTAAGGGACTACCTTAAACTACCTCTTTTTCAAAGTGTCATTGGATATGCCCATACAGTATAGATCAATGGAGCCCGTAGCTGGTAGCCCATACAAGCCTATAGGCTTCTATCTTCTTGATCTTCTTTGCACCTGTAAAGTGGAATGCCCCCCAAATGATAAAATGCGAGAGAAAAATTAAGTTCCAAAGGCTCTACTGTGGAGTCTTTCTTTGGCTTGCTATTTGTTTTAATACCACTGACTTCAACCTCCCACTGCTTGACACACAGCCTTAGTACATCAGGCATGTTAGCATTTTGCTAAAGTGCTTCTGGTTTTAAACTGCATTTACTCTTTGTCATGAATATTGGGGGATAGCTTAGGGAGAGCAGTTGCTCACAAACAGACTGGGCCTGGTTATCTTGAGACATAGTTTATTTTCTGTAAGGAAGTAGTAGTTCCTGATGTGCCTAGTATCAGTATAAGAACATACTCATGATCCAAAGTCCTGCTTGTGTTTGTTGTCAGGGAGCTGAGCCATGCAGTACCTGACATGTCCATCCATGGCAGCTTGTCTTCGGTACACTGCTCTCTGGACTTGGAGCACTACCAGCTAATCAGAGGGCTACTGGAGAACAACCTCGGAGAGCCGGTTGAGGATTTCCTGCGACCCTACAACCTACAAGACCCCAGCACCTATGTGAGAAAACAGGCAACCACACGGCCACTCTGATCAACTAAACACTTCAGTCTGTGCTACATGTCGACATATTTGTAGCAAATGCTATTTTTGCAGACACTTACATTGTACAGCTACGGCAGCTTTGTCCAAAGTTTTGTGAAGGACAAGCTTCAAAATGGGGCCCACATAGGGTTTACAATTTATTGAATGTTTTGTGAGGTGTTTTATACTTATGTCTCTTTTACTGGTCATTTTGTGTCTTTACGATGTAGTTTTTACCAAGTAGTCCCCACTAGAGGTCCAAATCCATGTATTAATGTTTTTGTGGCTCTTCAGACGGTGTTAAGTGGAGATGTTTACACCAACTTGTCATTCCTGGTGGACATGATGGATGTCAGTCTGGAGCTCTGGGACAGCCCCACACCCACTGAACAGAAACGCTCATTAGCAAGGTGGGGCTTTTCTATCTTTTTACCAACAATTCAGTCCAGATTTGCATACTTTCCAAACTAGTCCATACCCAGGGATGTGTTATGTATAGAGAAATAAGAAATCAAAAAATAAAGTGAAAATATCTAACGGCTGGTTCGCGCACACAGACACAGACATGCGTTCGTTCAGTAAAATAATTGCCTTAGTCTTCAGCAAGTGTTGGTGGTTGAAATTGCATGTCCCAAGTGGTCTCCGTGCATGCGCAGCTCTCACTGCTAATGGTGCTGACAGTATGAATGAGTAGTGGAAACGCGAATATAAACAGTAGAAATGTAGGAAAAATGCAAAAATGGCATTGTGGCTGTCTGCACATGACCAAGATGAAAGCCTATGTGCAAGTTCAGAGAAATAGGTGAAAGCAGTGAGGAGAAAAACGGATGATGACAGAAAGACAGACGAAGGGACAGAGGTTTCTCCATTTAATAGTAGGATTCCAAATATATAAATAGTTGTACATGTGATTTACTGTGGAAAGCATCAAGAGGCACACAAATAATTGTTTAAAAAATTACAGATTGCTCAGATTTTTCTCATTGAAGCCCAGGTGCCAGCACAGCATATGCATTTCTATCATTATTATTATTATTATTATTGTTATCATTATTATTATTAATAATAATAATGATGATAATAAACTTTATTTGTATCGCACTTTTCAAAACACTGCTACTTTATGGCGCAGATAAAATAGTATACACCATCAATATAAAAACATTACATTAACATTAGCATTATCACAATTAACCATAGCTGTAAATGCACCATGCTAAGCAAGCTAGCAGTTAGTATTAGGGTTATCTCTGCCCTTTCGTCCAAATATGGTCATTTCTGGCTCTGAAAATCCAAGATGGCAACAACTACATTGACAAATTTGAGCCTTCCAAACAGGAGTCCACAAACCAATGGGTGATGTCATGGTGGCTGCGTCCAATATTTTATACAGTCTATGATGAAATATTATGTTTATGTTTCTCTTGCAAAGGTTTGACTTCATGAAATCCAAGCTGCTCTTTGAGAGTTTCTCCAATGGATCCAAGTCTGTCAACCTGGTGTCTCACTCCCTGCTGGCATACGACACCAGGTGCACGGGGCTAAATACAAGCACGACTAGATCTGATGGGACAAGGCACAATGTCTTTGACTGCATCCTCCAGCCATCCAAAACAGGCACTAATCGGGCATCGCTGCAGCTGGAACTGCATTATAGGTATCAGTGGAGAACTTTGAGGCCCATGGAGCATTTACAAACAGAAGTAAAAATACAGATTTTAGATACTGTTAGATGGTAAAGAGTTGATCACATAAATGGTGTTCCACCTTCCCTTAGATCCACACGTGATTCCTCCTGCTTCACGGTGGTCCTCAACAACCTGAGGGTCTTCCTCATCTTTGACTGGCTCCAGCTGGTGCGAGACTTCTTGCGTGTGCCGGAGGAGAAGGCATCGGGTGGTGCTGAGCCTCATCGGCGCTGGCCCAGTAACACCAGCACTGACTCATGCACCAACAGCACCACTGGGGCAGTCATGCCAAAGACAGTCAAGAGTGGTGTGGTCACCAAGAGGTCCACAGTGCCGGTCACACAGGACCGCTGCCTGGAGGTCAAGATCAATGTCACAGGTCAGATGAGAATGATCATTGACTGAGATGATACATTTTTGATTGCTTGCAGGTACAACTATTTAGTAATGTCATGCTTGGAACACTCTGATATACTGCCAAAAAAACACCATGAATTCTCCTAGCAACCAAGTACAGAAGCAACAACTTTGCTATGATCCTAAACATTAAACAGTATCTGGCACTGAAAATTCAAGAAACTACCTCAATAAGCCAGTGACCTCCCAGGGTTTATGAGGGTTATTTGTGCACAGCATATACCATTGTGAGTATTTTATTAACTGTGAAGATGTCATGAGCTGGACCTTCACCAAATAAAATAAAATGTTGGCATTAATGTTACCCTGGATTTTGAACTTCTTCGGGGAGCTGCCCAGAATAAGTTGTAAGTGACACAGTTTTTTATATATGAATTTGACCTGGCTTGTCTGTATCTTCAGGCACAGAGTTTGTGGTTGTGGAAGACTCATCCTGTCTGGATACCAATGCCATCATTCTAAAAGGCACCACTGTCCTTACCTACAAACCCCGTCTGCTGGACAGACCCTTCTCTGGCAGCCTTGCAGGAATAGAGGTGACATCTCCCACCTTCACAGCACCATGTCTTTGTCAGACATTTCTGATGACAGCACTAGTTTTACCACTGCCACCATTAATCAGGATTCTTTAAATCAAAGCATCCCAATCTCAAAGACACCACTTATTTAAATTGATAAAGAATGAACTGAAATATTGCTGCTCCTATTTTTGCTCTACTATACTACCTGTACTTGCCATTGCAGATACGGTTATTTCTGGAAACTGGTTTAAGTTCTATTTGTGTTACTGATCCTATTTCAAATACTGCTATCACTGCTGCTAAAACTGCAACCTGTACTATAACCCTACAACTCCATTTCCTCCTACTCATTCTCCTCTTACCCTCGATGGCCAAAAAGCACACAGTGAAGCTCAGTGCATAGTGCTACTAACTACTAACCAAATATTCAGATCATTTTATTAGCTTTGATTCTGAGGTACCTTGTCACCCCCAGGTGTTCTCGTGTCGGCTGGGCAGTGAGCAGGAGACGGCGCTATCCATCATTGACCCAGTCAATATTCAGGTGGAACTGTGTGGTAGCCCCACATACCAAAGCAGCTCAGGTCTACTGGACGCCTTCAATGTGGAGGACATCCCACCGCTGCTGGAGGTCAGGGATGAGCACTCAACCAAAATAAGACATGCAACATGTAACTGAGGAAAGCACAGTGTGGTTAGCACTGTTTGGATGAACAGATAGAACATGTAACTGTCATCATTATTTTTTTCCCCATATTCTGAAAAAGACAATATACCTACTACAGTATTCCTACTAAGCTGTTTACATGGCTAATGATAATGAATAGTCCACTAATATTCCTGTTAAAATGCAACCATGTATTAATGTTTGAGTTTTGAGACATTAAAGGACAACTTAGGTATTTTTCAACCTGGGCCCTATTTCGCCATGTGTATGTGTGCATATGATTCGTGGGCACGCCTCGTTCTAAAATTGGTTCAGTATTGAGGGAGCCGGATGCAGGGGGAAAATGCATCTTGCATAAGTTTGCGCATTAAAAGTGCTTTTTTTGGCCACTGACTGGTTCAGATCGCCAGTGCTATCTCTGTAAATAGCATAATAGCCTTTCCCTTACCTCTGGGCTGTGTGATGTCACGAGCTTTGCTCGACTGTGTCTGTAGCTCTCTCTACTCGTGGGACAGCCGTTTTCTTGAGGAAGAGGTGTTTCGGGATTGGATGTCTTCTCTTCTTCAGTTGGCAGTAGTCATCTTGGGAGAAGTGAGTACTGCAGACCCGATGGTGGTATCTGGACAGGAGTGTTAGCATCCATTTTGTACCACAACTAGCCACAACTTCAGCATCTCACCGTCCGACAAAGGCAGCCTATGAAAGCTGTACGGGGTGTTGCACAACATCCTGTTCTTGCGTTCGGGAAAAAGGCCCATTTATTTGAGCACTCTAAAAACCCCGGTAACACTCCAGGGGGTAGCACATAAAAGACTCTGTCCTCCGACTCTTAGCGTATCACACACACTTCATACACACATACTCACTTACAGTACCAAGCAGGGCAGCCCTTCCCCTCTCTGCTCCAACACTGACAGCTCAGTCCACTCATAGCTCTCATAACACTTGCAATCTGAACCGGTCAGTGGTGAAAAAAAGCACTTTTAATGCTCAAACTTACACGGGACGCATTTGCCCCCGGCTCCCGGTTGCATGCGCCTGAACCAATTTTAGAACGAGTTGTACCTATGAATCATACGCACAGGTACACATGGGGAAATAGGGCCCAGGTTGAAAAATACTGAAGTTGTCCTTTAACGATTAAGATACCCGGACACGGTTTATCACATCTAAATACGGAAAAGTGGAACAGCTGGTGATTCTTGTGCCATTTGCCCGATGTTTCCTACTAGTGGGCAGGTTTGACTGCATGAACTCAGACTCCTGCTTCCTCCTTCGGCCACCTTCTTAAAAAGGCCAATGTTGCAATATTTGCATAGATCCAAAAACCTGTTCATCAGTCTTTCATTATGTTTAAAAGTAGGTGTGTTTTTACTTCAAACCAGAAATGTGGGCTTTTCTTTTGGGCTTGCATCTCTACCCCAGCCTTACAAACTGTTTGTGAGTTGGTTTGTGTACAGTGTCTTCATGACAACGCACAGAGCCAACTGTAAACATGCAAGATGTTGTGTGTCGCAAACTGCAGTAAAACTCCAGTTGAGACTCGTATAATGGATATGTCTTCATTGGAAAATACCACATTCAGAATAAGGCCTAAATCAGAATATCCAAATGGATTATTCTGTTTACATGATATATCAAATTCAGAATGTTGTTATATTCAGGATAAACGTAAACGTAGTCACTGGGGAGAGTGGGGGTCAATGTAGAAACACAACATAGCATATAAATGGGCATACTATAACACATCCAATATTTTGTACCTATTATTGCCTTCAAGTGTTTGACAATTTTGCCGAGTCAAATGTACAGTGTTCCTTTTGGTCATCAGCCCAAAATTCAGACTCTTTACTGTTTATTACACCCATGTGATACAAATGATTTTTTTACTTCTTGATCAATGTAAAAGTCTGCCAACTTTATTTTATTTATTTTTTTGTTTATTTATCAGGGACAATTAATGAACAGTGAAATGTAAATATGCCGGAATTAGCCCAAAGGCTAGTTTTCATCCGTAGTCCCTGGCTAGATATGAGTTGGCAGCCTAAGTAATTAAAAAGTTAGAACAAGTTTAAAACAATATCATTGCATGCAGTTGCATCTTGGGTTTTCAAAGATGGCATCGCGTGTAGACTAGGGCTGTACAAAAATATTCGGATGTTTGAATATTCGTTCCTATGGGTAGGTTTGGTATTTGATATTTGTTTTTTTATTTACTTTTTTTTATTTATTTTTATTTTTTTTACATATTTTTTTGGTGCTAAATGTAGTCTTTTTGTTGTTGGTAAATGTAGGTTATCAATGAAAATCTAAACTTTTAAATTGCATTGTTAAAAATGTGAAAATATAGTATCGCCTACCAACGGAGCTTGAGCGCATGGCAGCTTGAGCGCATCCATCTGAGGCTGTGGATCAATGCCGAGTTTTACCACTTTATCACTATTCCCTCTAACTTGTAGCTGTTTTTTCGTTATCCTTTGAATTTAATATGAATTATGGAACCGTTTTTGCCAACGTTTGTTTCCCCCGTTTTGTACAACAAATTATTGTTTAAAGTTTCATTAAGTTTCTTTTGGAGTGTGTGACACAAGTGTGTTTTGAAAACGGCCGCGGACTGTCAACAGCTCAACACATCAGCACCTTCAGATGCCATGACAGTAATAGATTGTAGATTTATAGATTTTAATAATAATATTAAAATATCATTTACAGAGCGATTTTACAGGAGATCACTGCTGCCCGACCCGCATGTCCATTTGCGGTTCCTGTTGGTTACGGGTTGAGCCGCACATCACTACTCAGCTCAGTCTATAAATGCTGTACACAACACTAAGGCTATAGACATTATATTCTATTCAGGCCGGCAGAACCAGCAGCGCATCGGCTCTACAGTGCACGGCACTGCTGATTAACCATTTTATTGCAGCACAGAGTGTCTGCCAGCAACCAATTACTTGCAGAGGCTTCCTACAACTTGTTTCAACGGTTCCGATTTAATCAGAAGACAAACTAAACAGGATGACTAGCCAATGTGAAAATCAAAAGAAATGTGCAGAATAATGTAGTGAAGGAGACTGTTGTGCCACCACATTTTTTTGTGGTTTGAGAGCAAAGATCCGGTCGCCGCTGTGCAAAACTCCGCAATACAATAGGTCCGAAAAACCCTGGAGTGCTTCGCATGGAGGCTTTGAAAGCAGCCAAGCCTGTGCGTAAAACCTGCGAGAGCAACAAGGCCACGGCACGCCATGAACGAATATTCGTCATAAATTCTGCCGAAGGTCCGCATGTTAAAAAATGGCATTCGGGACAGCCCTAGTGTAGACACAGCGACCCGGTGCTCTTTAGTTAGCAGCTACTTTACATTGAGAAGAACTTACACCCAAACCCAACTTATCAGCCTGAAACAACAAACTGGACAGGCTGGACCCCCCCAGAGGGGTTAGACTCGTTCCCGGAGAGTGTACGGCGGCGAGTACAGACAGAAAGGAGGCGACGGCGGCGCTGCGAAAGATGCCAGAAACGAGGCAAACGAGCCGACATCAAAGCTAGGCTAGCCACGACTCCGCATAAACCAGCCATTCCAAGCGTCTTTCTCGCCAACGTCCGCTCCCTGGTTAACAAGATGGAGGAGATTAAACTACAGGTCATTAACAACCGGATAGACAGCTGTGTCATGGTGATAACAGAGACCTGGCTTCATGAAAACATCCCGGACCTAGCTGTGGAGCTAGCAGGACGTACAATCTTCCGGGCGGACCGCACATCGGACTCCGGTAAGAGGAGAGGAAGAGGTGTCTGCGTCTATATTAACAACAGTTGGTGCACGCACGCTGCCATTATTGAGAGACACTGCTGTCCAGACCTGGAGTTTTTAATGTTGAAGTGCAGACCTTTTTATTTGTCCAGGGAAATAACCCAAGTGTTTGTAGCTGCTGTGTATATCCACCCGTGAGCTAATGCTAACGTAGCTATAAGCAGGCTGCATGACAGCATCACCAGGCAACAAAACAAACACCCAGAGGGCTTCTTCATCGTGGCTGGAAACTTTAATCACATGACTGTGCTCCCCAGATTTTACAAGAATTTTGACATTCAAACAAGGAAGGGCAGAACACTAGACCAGGTCTGTACCAACATCTCTGGAGCCTACAAACCCTGTCCCTCCCCTCACGTTGGACACTCAGACCATCTTTCCCTGTTCCTGACACCAGCTTACAAGCCCCTCATCTGCAGGTCTAAGCCACAATACAAGCCAGTGCAGTGCTGGACTGAGGAGGCCACACTATCCTTGCAGGACTGTTTTGAGGACACCATATGGGAGCTCTTTGAAGACCCAGACATTGAGCTCCACACCACCTCTGTACTGTCATACATCAGTTTCTGTATGGACAATGTAACACCAAGGAAACAGGTGAAAACATTTCCCAACCAAAAACCCTGGTTTAACGCCAATATCAGAGCACTACTCCAGGCCAGGGATTCAGCACTGAGGTCAAGGGACAGAGAAGCCTACAGGAAGGCTAGAGCGGACCTGAACAGAGGCGTCAAGGCTGCCAAAACAAAGTACAGAGAGCACATAGAGGCCACCTTCAGGGAGAACAACCCCCGCTCCATGTGGAAAGGCATACAGAATATTACGGACTACAAACAATGCCACAACATCCCCTCCCCCACTGACACTTCTCTCCCAGACCAGCTTAACACCTTTTTCTCCCGCTTTGAAAAGGACAACAGACAGGCAGAGGACATACAGCTGACATCAGCAGAGCATCACCAGCCCCCCACCATCCAACAACACCAGGTACTACGAGTCCTGCGTGGCATCGACACCAGGAAAGCACCAGGACCGGATGGAGTACCAGGGAGGGTGCTGAAATCATGTGCTCATCAGCTTGCTGCAGTATTTACTAACATCTTTAACCGTTCACTGCAGCAAGCCACAGTCCCCACCTGCCTGAAAACTGCCACCATGATCCGTGTGCCCAAATCTTCTGCCATCACAGGGTTGAATGATTACCGGTCTGTGGCCCTGACACCGGTGATCATGAAATGTATGGAAAGACTGGTGTTACAGCATGTCAAGGCCCACATCCCACCTGGCTTTGACCAACATCGGTTCGCCTACAGATCCAACAGATCCACAGATGACGCCATCTCGATCGCCCTAAACACCGCTCTCAGCCACATTGAAAGCCCCAACACATATATCAGGATGCTGTTTGTTGACTTCAGCTCGGCATTTAACTCCATCAGCCCCAGCCGACTCATCAACAAACTGCAGACACTACAACTTGGAACCTCCCTCTGTCTGTGGATCAAGGACTTCCTGACTAACAGACCCCAGCATGTCAGAATGGGCACCTCCACATCCTCCACCATCGTCCTCAATACTGGTGTTCCTCAGGGCTGTGTGCTGAGTCCAGTCTTGTACACACTGTACACTCATGACTGCATCGCTATTCATGGCTCAAACACCCTCATCAAATTTGTGGATGATACAACCGTTGTGGGGCTCATCAACAACGGTGACGAGGCACCATACAGGGAGGAGGTCCAAGCACTGGCGGCCTGGTGCGGTGACAACCATCTCAACCTTAACACCAAGAAGACAAAAGAAGTCATCATTGACTTCCAGAAGTCGAGGTCCACACTGCACTCAGGCATGAGCATCACTGGGGAGGAAGTGGAACGGAAAGAACAAAAATAGTTGGAGGATCTCACACAGATATGTCCAACAGCAGATAAAAAGTTTTTAATGAAGCCTTTCAATCATTTTTTTAAGGACAAAGCGCTTTCGGCCGTCCGGCCTTCATCAGTGTGAGTTACAGACTAGCAGTGCATGCTCTGATTTAACAGCTGCAGTGGAGTCTGCAGATCAGCTGTATTGCAATCAACAATCACCTGCAGATCAGGTGAGTCTGCAGCTCAGCTGTGTTCAATCAAACAATCACCAACAGAGATCCTAGAGTGGCATGTGAGATGGTACATGCTACACACAACATATTGAAAACAAACGACAACAAACAGACAATCCAATATCACATTCATATGTGCTGAGTTAAAAACATGTCTTTCACCAACTCCAACTGTAACTGAAAACATCAGGTATGACTGCCGTTCATAAATCAGGACAGTTACAAGTTGATTAAATATATAACAGTTAATCACAATGTGGACATACTACTGTTCCCAACATAGACTCCATGTAACCCATCTGGGAAACTCTAAATATCCTTATTTTTAGACGTAAGGTTCCTCAGAAAAACAGTCTTTGAAAAATCTATCAGAATTTCCTAAAAAAGGAAGTGGAATGGGTCACCAGCTTTAAGTTTCTTGGCCTGCACATCTCGGAGGACCTGGGCTAGACTGTGAACACCACCCACATCATTAAAAAGGCCCAGCAGCGTCTCTTCTTTCTGAGAACGCTGAGGAGGAACAAACTCCCTCCACCTCTGCTGAAAAACTTCTACCACTGCACAATAGAGAGTGTCCTCACCTATGGATGTACGGTGTGGTATGCCAGTTGCACTGCATCTGAAAAGAGACAACTGCAGCGGGTCATCAAGACGGCTCAGTGGATCATCGGCTCCCCACTTCCACGCCTAGAGGAGATCTACTCCAGCAGTCTCCTCGTCTCCTCCGACGGGCCACAAAGATCCGGGATGACCCCGCCCACACAGGACACTCTCTATTTACCAGCCTTCCCTCTGGCAGACTCAGAGTCATGAGAGCCCGCACCAACAGACTGAGACACAGCTTCTTCCCCATGGCTGTGAAGAGACTGCTGCAGGAACCATTCATTGTACCCCTTGCAATGACAATAAAGCTTCTTATCTTATCTTTAAGCAAAAATATAGTAATAGGTAAACTAGCAACACAAACATAAAAGCAGAGCAAGCCAAGACTCTACAAGTAACAATTACAAAGCAGCCTAATTCACCAGAAACAAACATAGACTGCGACAAACAACAGCAAGATAGTAACAATTACAGAGCAGCCTAATTCACAAAAAACAAAGACTGCGACAAACAACAGCCAGACAGACATAAGCAAAAGAATATGGCAGGCAGGCAGTTGTTAAAGACCAGACAGAGGCAGCAGTTGAGTATTAATGTGTACAGGTTTGATTATTGATGAGCCATGATTTCAACTGTTTTGTGAACAAATGGTATGAACTGAGTTCTCTGATGTGTACTGGTACTGTATTCCAGTCCTGCGACGCCTTAACTGAAAATGCTGAGTGGCTAAAGGCACTTTTCCCAATGGGTATGACCAGGGTGTAAAATTAACGTTTTACCTCACCTGCCATTGGCTAGTGACCTCCAAAATTTTACTGGCCAAACATATTTTTCACCAGCCAAATAAAAAAACTGTGCCTTATTTGACGAAAAATAATAACCTTACGTTTTTAATATGAAAATCCAATTTTCCAATTTTAGGAAAATCCAATCCTGTCCCCTGTGTTTCTTTGGTGTGCTTGCAGCAACCGCTGCAGTAGTAGTATCACGATACTACAGCAAAAATGAGGCAGATGTGTCTTATGTCATTTATAAAAAGATAAATCACTTTTCTATAATACATCAATGATATTTCAATGAAATAAATTACTTATTGACTTATTCATACTTCAAAAACAGTATCAATAAGTGATTAACATAGGGGGGTCAAAATAAAATAAAAAAAATAAAATAAAAATCAACCAGCCACCCTCCTCCCCTGACAAGTAAAGAACAGTCTCTCCATAAGTAAAGAACAGTCCCTAAATTGCGGTGAGGTTTGTGGAAACGTGAACGGCTTGTTTCTCCTCTGATACGCCACATACCTGTTTGCCGCTACGGCTTGGTTGTCCAGATATTACTGGGCAGTCATGACACCAACGAAAGAGGAAATTATTGGACCTGGAGTCAACTTCTCTGTCGCTGGTAAGCTGTTATCTTGCGCCGCAGAGCACTACGAGCCTCCGCCGTATTCCTGTCTGTGACCCTCGTGCAACCCACAACCTCCAGGTTTGGCCTTTCCTTTCTGCTGCTGGTTGAAACGTGATAATAGGGGCGCCCCGGCGCCCACTCCACTAACCTGACATGGAAATGAGCGGTAGTCTAGAAAACTGGCGAGTTTTGTTTTGTTTTTTTGGAGGAGGGGTCGTGCGCCCTCACATAGATTGCGCCCTTGGTTGCCCACATTACCCATAGCAAAAACCGTCCCTGGACACAGCTGGCAGAAATGGTCAAAGCACATAAAAAACCCACATGCAATTCAAAATTTTCCATTGGCCACTTGCGGGTGTGTGTTTTTGTTTTACACGCCAAACTCATTTTTTGCCCGCCATTAGAAGGGGGAGCAGTGTTCATTGGTTAACTGCAGTGGTTTTTAAATAGTTTTAAAGATGGCTCTTAGAAGAGTAACCTGTTGATTTTACTTTTATAAAGTTGTTAGGCATAAGAGACAAATTACAAGGAATGGTCAAAGCCTGTGCAGCCGATATCGTGACTTTTAGTATCTAGTATGGGTCAACTCCAAAAACACTGACTCCTACATTTACCATAATGCAACTCACTAGTGTCTGTCATGAGACTCTTTCTGTCTGGTAAATGCCCACATCTCACAATGCCAGCCAAGTATTATACTTCAAGGTCAAATGAACTCTGGGGGCTGGTCCGTCGAATTTTTCTAGGGGGCACTACTAAATAAAATGATAACTTTCTGTTGTCAGTAGGTGGTGCTATGATGGTGACTCAAAATTCCTCTGTAGATGTGTTCAGGGCTGGACTGTTATCATATCTGTGACGTTTTGGAAAGATATGCCCATGTTGAGTCAAGTTACAGCAACGTTTATCATCATGGTGAAACATCTAAATTCACCGGCAGGCGATGGCCACGTCCTTCAATGAGTTTTCCCAATAAAGCGTCATCAATGTCTTATGGCTTTTTTGACCAGGTTTGAGGTCAGTCTGGTCAGTTTTGTAGGAGATGTACATAAAAGTCTAAAACATCATTTCCTGTTGCCAGCAGGTGGAACTGTACTCATTACTCATTACTAACTATTGGCATAGATGTGTTCCTGGTGGGAGTGTCATCAATCCTGTGAAGTTTGGGGAAGATTGGACCATGTATGCTGGAGTTATAAACTACTCCTTTTTTTGTGGCGAGACCCCTAACTTTGATGCCTTGCCACGGTCACACAGTTTGACTAAAACTCAAGCCTGTAATAACTTTTCTTCCTCGAGGTCTTTCATCGGGACAGACCAAGGTTTTGTAAGAGGGCGCTACTGAGCCATTTTTTGACACCCGAGCAGGAGACCCTTAAAATGTCAAATTTTTCAGCAGCTCTGA
Source organism: Epinephelus awoara (assembly GCA_035609425.1). Lineage (NCBI taxonomy): Eukaryota > Metazoa > Chordata > Actinopteri > Perciformes > Serranidae > Epinephelus > Epinephelus awoara. Next base: position 40,992,926 of record CM069301.1, on the reverse strand, counting down.
TATGTGCAAAGTTTCATGAGGATTTCTTGACACAGCAGGTGGTGATTCATTCACTTTTGTACAATCTTAAACAGACAGCAAGTATGATTCCAAAAGTCTTTATCCACATTAAAGCAAAAGTGAAAAACACAAACACTAAATTCTTTATTTGATTCCACCAATTACATTAAATATGGCAGGGAGTCAAATACAAAAGGGTCAAGAAGATAATACTGGTCACTCATGGAGATACATGACATCTTCTCCTCCATACAGCCAAGCTGCCTATAACAGCAGAAACAGAGCAGAACTAAACACACACACACACACACACACACACACAAAATGTATCCTAAATAGTAAATTTCACAAGAAATTTTGACGGGTGCTTGCCACCGCCATCTAGTACTGAGGTACTACATTCTACAGTTACCGCATACTACATGTACTACAGGTACTGAGTACTACGTGTGTAGAATATTGTATGTTTGTACTATATGTTACGGTATGTTTTTACCATTCATAAAAGCTGTATCAACAGTAGTATTTGAAGTAAAGGTTGTAATAGCACATGACAGACGGCTAATGCTGATATATGTTTACCTGCTGTTTACAATGGAGTTTCTGCTAATGTTATGTCTGCATTTAACATTCAGAGATGCACACACCAATATGTCATGTGAGTTTGTGTGTCAGTGGTTATTACTATGGTACAACAATATGCATTTAATGAAGTAATCTAGAGTGATGCCACTCACTCTGCAGACTCTGCTCAGTTAGACACTTTTCTATAATCATTTCTATCATAAGCATGCTATTTTTGGATGATGACACTGCTGTTAGTAGCTAGTAAGTAGCTAGCAAGTATAGGTTAATAACTAGGTTACCTACCTAACTAGTTTCAGCGGGTTAGGGTTAGCCCTAACCAGTACTCAAGTTGTAAAAAAAAAAAAAAAAAAAATCAGGCTGGATGGTGGATTTTTTCACATGACAGCACCACTGCTCTTACATAGTTAGGGTCAAATGCACAGGACAAGTGCAAAATCATTTCTTCTTCTTCTACATGGGTCAACTGATGATACTAATAATAATCAAAGTCAATTTTGCTTTTAGAATATTGATTTTTAGTGTATTTTTCAAAAAAGCAGTTAGTGGTATATGATCAAACTGGTATCTAAGGGTTATTTCTTAATTGTGATTAATCAAATCATATAAATTAAACAAGAACCCCTTCATGAAAAAAATGAAAAAAAATGGGAAAAATGTTGATCTTTATTGATACAAATACAAATATTGTAGGTTAAATTCCCAACTTCAGGGCATGGAGTGCAAATTGAAACTTAAAATATAAGAATATATTAAAAATACAAATAATACAAAATACATAGAACCAATTCTATGGCTGCCTACCCCACTATCCCCTATCTCATAAAAGTTTCCAGAGATTTTCATAGATTTTCATGCCATCACCACATGTCCTTCAATGTGCCTGTATTTTATATTAATTTTTATATCAATGAAAAAAACAAATCCGTGTTACTAAATTATCACATTTTTACATGTATCTCACCATAGCAAGTTGAAAGTTGACATATTCTGCCATATATGAAGAACCATGATGGTGGGACACTCTGTCATTTCACAGCTGTCCAAAACATGTGGTTTGTGCCAGGCGGACATGATAGCCAGTATTTTTTCATTATTGCCAGAAATTCTATTGACTCATTCACAAGTCAAAAATGTGTTATATCTGAAAGAAACATGCAATATTTACACCTAAGATAATATAAAAACAGTAATAATATTATACCTCACTATATGAAGTAACAGATAACAAGATCTGTATCATGGATTGTAAAGAAATTCGTCAGGTTTTAATTTTGTAGACATTTGATCTGTATTTATAGCATGATGGGATGACAGCACAATGATGTGTATGGTATCACTGGAAAGCGCTGCTTGGTCTTGTCGGAAAGCTGCGGTTCCGCTGTTTCATGTGATATGAGTGGCTTCTCGCTACAACCCACGGTTGTGGAGAAAATCCATAGAGAAGAACAAGTGTGAATTTGGACGCAGTATGCGTTGTTTGGGCGCTCTCTATAGGGCACAGGCATAACATACACGGCACAGCTCGCTGAGATATGATATAAAAATATCTTTGCATGTGTTGCCATTGATATGTGTGAAACCAAAGATAAAACTAAATGTTGAAATAGCATTAATACCACATTAATTAAAAAAAATGACACAAGGGATGGGAAGGGGGGATGGCAGTTTTAGAAGGGGGATGATTTTGACCGTTTTTATTTCAAGGGGGATGCTATCACCCCTCATCCCCCCTCAACTCGAGTACTGGCCCTAACCCTAACCCTTCTGCCAATGGCTTCAAAAGCATGCAGTGAGCTGGTGAAGTGTGGTTGTAAAAGCACAAGTGGTTGTGGTACAAAGTGCTCATGCAAGAAGGCACAATGGAAATGCACAGAGCTTTGCAGTTGCAAATGTGATAGATAATTGGATTATACTGTACATGCAAAAAACATTTTATAGTGTTTAAAAAGGAAGCTAATAAAGTTCAGTTGAATTCAAATCAGATTTGACGGTTTTCAAAAAGTCCATACAGTCCCTGGTGTAGGATGGCAGTGATGTAACTAAAGGTTGCATGAAGTGATCAACAAAAGCTTTTGTTGATCACAACAAATGGCGTCCTCAGCTGTATTTTGCAGTCTGAAGAAGGGCACCTATGGCCCGAAACGTCACTCCATGATAATGGAATAAATGGACCTATAAAGGGTGCTGAAGTGTGCAGACTTTTCTTTCTTGGAAAGTTAGCACACATTGTGTCTGCTGAAGGTGGTAACTTGTTGGCTTTCCTTACATTTAGGAGAGTTCAGTCTGTCTGCTTGAGTAGGCCACGTTCAGACAGCTACTGTTGCAAAACCCACCTCTCTGGAGGTTCCAGGAGAAGAGCAGAAGCATTCTTCTTTTGTTAGCTTGGTGACATTACAGGGGGTCACATGTCACAATGGCCAATCATGTTTAATTGGCAAGTTTGATACAAAGCCGTGAAGAAGAAGAGGCCCATGGGAGAACAAGTTTATTTGGCTTTTCTTTTGTCTGATGAGAAAATAAGAAGAACAGAGAACAGAAGCCGTTTTAAGATGCTGAACTTACAGGACACACGTGCTCACGTGTCCAGACTAAAGCTGCACAAATGAATAAATCATCTGTTTAGTCCAGTGGTCTCAACACACTCCACGTCTCCAGTTTGTAACACAGGCTTTCTCTCATAAATATGTAGTTTCCACGTCAATGCTGAGGCAGCCATGCCACTCAAGTCTTTTCCTCTGACTTGACAAAGCAAAACCACAGAAATCATACAGCTGTTTTCACAGGATGGCTAGTACTCACCATTAGTATTTAAGTGACTTTGACATAAAAACCTGAGGATTACCCCTTTAAATGTGCATCTGATTCTCTGGCAGATTCAGTTTCCTGCTCTGGACATCCGCCTGTCCTACAACGACATACAGCTCTTCTTGGCTATTGCCAAGTCCATTCCTACTGCCAGCTCTCCACTGCCCTCTGACTCTGATCCCACCTCTGTTGCCAGCACTGGGGCCACAGCTACAACCAAAGACAGCTTTAGGCAGAGGACTGAGGCCCTCATAGGTATGTGAAGACCAGGCTATAGAGTTGATTTTACTCTTCACGGTCTAAATGTGTTTTCAGAAGCTTTCCATCCCAGACAAGTATAAAATCTTTTTTTTTTTTTGTTGCAATTATTATCAGTGTCCAAAATGTAAATGTTGGCAAGGCTACAGTTTTGTCATAGTGATGGCATCTTGTTATTCCAGTGCTTATTGCTGTTCTCAGAAAAGCTGATTATGAATGTGTGTTTTGTCTCCACAGAGGGCCAGCTGACTCGTTTACAAGACCTTGGTTTCAGGAAAGAGGACTGCAAAAGAGCTTTGATCCACTGTAAAGGTGTGTTAGGCCTTTAACACTGTTCTCCACGCTTGGTAACCTGACAGTGAACTTACAAAGTCTTTTCACTATTATTTCATGAAAACCCATATAAGACACTGTAATGCATCCCTTAGGTCAGCTGGACCAGGCTGCTACATGGCTGCTGGAGAACGCTGAGAACATGGCAGGCCATGGCAGAGCCAGGGCTGACTCTGGCTCCAGCAGCCACTCAGCTCCTCTGTCAGGGGTGGAGGTGAAGGCTGAGAGTGTCTGCATCTGTTTCATCGATGACTGTTTGGACTGTGACATACCATTGGCTGAGTTAACCTTCTCCAGTAAGTCTCATTTACACAAGCTCCAAACATATGGTATAGACTGGGAAAGGCTATTGTCATTATGAGGAAGGATTAAGCAGCTCAAGTGCCACATTTTATCTTGCCTCAGTGTTTATTGCTTTCAGAATTTAATTCAGACTCATTCTTCTGGTATTCATAAACATTTGCCACTTATTTTGCCTGTACTGGGCTCCTCTGTTTGGTTAGTACAGGGTTTGCACGAGGCGTTTAAGCTTGAAGTGCTTGAACTTTTCAGGCGAAATCAAGTGCTGAATACCCTGAAAATAGCCCCTTTTTTGGACCCATGAACCACATGATTTATTTTGACCAAAGTTCTATTCATCAAGTCATTTCAAGAACATTGCTCAGAATAAGAAATCGCTCAGCTTTTTCCTTCTTTCTCACTTTGATGATTTGATTTATTATACCTCTGCGCCAGCACTAGCTGTGAGTGGAGGCATGTTTTTGGGTTGTCCATCTATCCGTACATAGTCGGTACATACGTCTGTCCCATCCTCGTGGAACACGATATCTCAAGAATGCCTCAAGGTAATTTCTTCAAATATGGCACGAATGTCCACTTGGACTTAACAATGAACTGATTAGTCTTTGGTGGTCGTAGGATAAAGGTCAAGGCCACTGTGACCTTGTCTGTCTTATCCTCGTGAGTGTAATATCTCAAGAATGCCTTTGGTAAATTTGGTAAATTAGAATTTTGTGGTTGAAGGTAGGCCTTGGTTAATTGGACGGTACATTTAAAGGGAGACGGTAACTTTTCTGGCCGCGATTAATTGCCATATTCATGTGTGTTTTTTTTTCCTTGTCTTTCTCCACCAAAGAGACTGGCTGACAAGAGCATTCACTGCTCACAGAAATAACACATAAAAATATTGGTATAATTAAATAAATAAAAAAAATAGACTCTCAGCCTCTCACTCTCAGGTGTGCAGTTAAGTTGGTCATATTCGCTCTTTTTGTTGAGATGGTTTTAGAACAAACCCGGCATACCAGCTCGTCAAGTTACTGGGCTCCCCTCTGTAATTTCTCTCTTACGCTCAACTCTGTTTTTGTCTCTGCCTCATCTCCCCCTCACAAACATGCAGTGTGTGGTCCCAGCCCATAGCCCCGCCTCCCCCACATGGACAAAGACACTCGATGACAAGAGCTCTCCCTCCGTTCATTATGCTAATGAACCAACTCACCTGGCTGCCAGACGCTGCACGGCAGTGAACGCTCTTGTCGTCCAGTCTCTTTGGGGGAGAGAAGAGGAAAGCAAACACACATGAATATGGCAATTATTCCCTTTTAATTTACAGTGCAATTAACCGACTTAAAGCATATCACCACAGGCCTAATTATGATTCCCAGTCTTGCCCGCTCCCGTTGACTTTTTTTCCCATCCGGTCCCAATCACGTGACAAATAGTGAAACTGATTCCCATCCAGTGGGAATTCCACGGGAATCACGTGACCTGTGGGATTCCCGAAAAAATGTCAGCCTCTACTCTAGTCAGCTCATCTGTATTTGTGTGTGTGTGTGTGTGTGTGCGCACGCACGTGCATCGGGCGAAACTCGACCGTGCGCAATACAGAGAGCAGAGGAGAATGGTAAACGGCGGTGTGCCGCTGCTAGTTGCATATATGGGAGACACTGCTCTTTTTGGTATGAGTTCTTCTGGGTCATCATGTACAGTTGCTTCACTTTCAGGACTCTGTCGGGCAGCCACTCTCACCTCTGAACTTCTCTCTATGCTCTCACTCTCGCCGGCTCTAGCACGCCTGTGGTGTGCAGCGGTGAAATACATCCCCACTGAAACACTTCCCTGCCATGCACATTCCGGACATTGTTTGGGCTATTCACCGGAATCGCGGTATATGAAAAATTCAAATCATAACGAAAATAAATATCAGTTTTCGGTACGAATCGGTATACCGCACAGCCCTAATCAAACATTAATAAGTGTAAATCTTATTATTTAAGAACTAGCTTAGAGTCAGTCACCACACTACATAAACAATAAACAGTCCTTCACAAAAAAATATATCAAATCATTTAACAGATAAACAATAGCAAATTCAAGAAGATGAGGATGTGCATATTGTATCTCATCTTGATTGTGAGCTGCTGACTGTTTGTTCTTGCAGGGCTTTATGTGCTGCAGCGTATTGGTTCTACTCAAGAGGGCAACGCCAGTTTCACTCTGTCTGGCGACTACTACAACAGAGAGCTGTCGGGTAACATCAGAATATTTCTTTCATATTTTCATGATAGGTCCAGTGACGGCTGATTTCTTGGGGGATTCACTGATATGGATCACATTGAGATAGTAACTTACATTTGTGGGTGTGCGTGTGTGTGTGTGTGTGTGTGTGTGTGTGTGTGTGTGTGTGTTTGTGTGTATGTGGGTATGCCAGGCTGGGAGCCCTTCATCGAGCCCTGGTCTTGCACCCTGTCCTGGCAGCAGCAGGCCGCCGGCCGTCTCCACCCTCCACGTTTCAAGATGGGGATTCGAGCCAAGCAGAGACTGGACGTCAACATTACTTCTGTCCTGCTGGGTAAGTAAAGGCAGGAACATGCTGAACTACACATTTTCTGCACGGCTGTCTGAACAGTGTTTTGGTTTCACACAGTGTTTAGTCAAATCATTCAGTACCACCTATCTGTTCCTTCCAGAACAATACAGCACCACCAAAAGCTCCTGGATAGCTGACTACTGTAACGAGGAGGAACAGACCCCCCAGTCTTCACCCCCCCTCCCCTGGATGGGCTCCTCAGTCGACCCACCCAGCTTAGGACAGAGTGAGTTTCAGCAACAAATCCTACCACAAAGATATCACTGGGTAGTGGGGAACTTCTTCACGAAAAATCAGGGTCAAAAATATGTTAGGAATTGATTAAATGGATTTTCAGATATCCTGGATAACAAATGTTTATTTATTTTGTTTATTGTTTCGAGAAAAAGATGGCGCCCGTGATGGCAAGCCGTCCGCCTCGCTCCTCCTGTTGTCTCACTATATTGTTTGCTGCTATCCTGTTTCTGCTGTTCTATGCCTGCTGAGATGCGTCTGCCCTGCTGGTATATGATCGCCAAGCTCTCTTCAAAATCAGAGCCTCGTTTGAGACTCTATTGCCATCAGATCGCTCAATGTCAGACCAGCAAACAATTTCCCCTGTGCTGGTGGATATCCCTGATCACCTGCGCCGACTGCCCTGTGTCTCATCCCGAAGGGAGCGCTTCCAGAGGACGCGCCCCGCCTCCAGGCAGTACCACCAGCAACTCTCTTGCCTCCTTTCCCGGAAAAAGCGCCTCAGAAGACGGGGAAAACGTGGCGGTGTGCTTGTCAGACTCAAGGCTTACCTGTCAGCCTCTTCCTCTTCTCTAATGGGCCTGCACTTGGGATCTGCTCCTCCTGCCCGGCTCTCGATCTGGCGATGGGTCCGCCCTGTCTTTCCGGAGCTGTGGCCTCTGCTCTCACCGGTGGCTGGACCCTCTACCCCGGCTCTGCTGTCGGCCTCACGCTGGCGTCGGGACCGCGGTGTTCAGCACGGCAATCTCCACCCGCTGAGACGCGCTGCAACATTAGCTAGTCCGGAGCGAAACCTCAGCATGGCCCCGCTTAGTGCTAAGTCAGTTGTTTATAAAACTGTCCTGTTGAATGACTGCTTCAGCTCCCGCAAACTGGATGTTAATGTTTGTGACGGAAACTTGGATCCCCGCCGGTGACGATACCCCGTTCTTAGTAAAATACGACCACATTTTAATCTCCGGTGACTTTAACATCTATGTACTGTATGTTGCGAATCCCATCCTCTGGCCAGGGAATTTTTAAACCTGATTAGTTCTTTTGATTTTACCCAGTGCATAACTGACCCTACTCATGAAAAGGGTCATACTTTAGATCTTGTCCTGTCCTATGGTTTGTCTGTCTCTGTCAATGAAATCTGCACACCACCATGTATATCCAACCACCTACCCGTGCTGTTCTAGCCTAGGTGGATAAACCTAACGCCCCTGTGCGCCGCTGGCGCGCTATAACCCCCATGACTGCAACACAGTTTTCTGCTGCTTTTACTGACTCCCGGCTATGTACACTAGATGAAAAATGTTCTCTTAGCGCTGACGACATATTGTCTCTCTTCAACTCCACATGCACTGAGATCCTGGACTCTGTTGCTCCTCTCAGGTTAAAGCGCACTAAACCATCTAGCCAGCCATGGTTAAATGAATCGACACGCGCCCTCAGACGCGCATGTAGACGCGCTGAGAGAAAATGCAAGAAAGATAAGCTCCTTGTTTCCCGACAAATTCTCCATGGCTGCCTGTCTGACTACCAGAGAGATGTCAAAACTGCCAAAAACTGCCTACTTCTCTGCCATAGTCTCTAATAACAGCCATAAGCCCCATGTTTTGTTTAATGTTCTTAACTTTCTCATTAATCCTTGTGATGTCTCCCCCCTTGTACCATTGCCTTCCCTCTGTAATGACTTCTTTCTTTCTAAAAAAGCTTCTGCCCTCAGACCCACCCTCACTTGTGTCGGGCCCATCTCAGACTCTTCTACCCTCTGCCCTGCTATGCTTGACCGCTTCGAGCCTCTGTCCCTCTCCCAATTCTCTGATGTAGTCAATCATCTGCGGCCTACAAAATGCCCCTCAGACAGTATACCCCCCATCTTCTCAGTGAAGTATTTGACTCAGTTGTTGATAGTGTCTTACTGCTGATCAACACCAGTCTCAGTTCAGGCTGTGTCCCCGTAGCCTTTAAGCATGCAAAACCTTTAATCAAAAAGAAAAATCTGGATCCCTCCATCCTCTCAAACTTTAGGCCCATATCTCAGCTCCCCTATTTATCCAAGGTTCTAGAGAGAGCAGTATATAACCAATTACAGTCTTTTTTAGTCCAGCACAACATTCATGAAAAGTTCCAGTCTGGCTTCAAACCTTGACACAGCACCGAACCTGCCCTGCTGAGAGTCTTTAATGACTTGATCTTAGCTGCCGACTCAGGTAACTCTGTCATCCTGATGCTTTTAGACCTGTCAGCCACCTTCGATACAGTTGACCACGCGATCCTGTTACACCGCCTCGAGCAGTCCGTGGGCATTACAGGCTCCGCCCTTAGCTGGTTCAGGTCTTATCTGACAGATCTGACTTTTTCTGTGCAGTCAGGTCACTTTTCCTCTGCTGCAGCCCCACTGACCCGCGGAGTCCCCCAAGGCTCCATCTTGGGCCCTGTTCTTTTCTTGTTGTATATGCTGCCTCTAGGTGATGTTTTGAGAAAGCACAAGATTTCACTCCATTGTTTTGCTGACGACGTCCAGATTTACCTGCCATTAAGGTCTTTAAGCAAGGATGCAATGCAACCTCTACTGGATTGTTTGAGTGATGTCAAATCTTGGTTAAGCTCTAATTTCTTAAATCTTAAAGGCTAAGTTCGGTTTTTTGACACCTGGGCCTTATTTTTAGGAATAAATACGCTCGTAGACTCACCCAGACAATTTTGGTGGAGCTCGGAGCCATTTTCGAGCAATTTAGATCAATCCGACGGCGTTTTCTCTCATGCCATAGAAGCGGACGGGGCCAGACATCGAAGCCCCTAAATTAGACATTATCTGCTGCGAAACTCGCTCATTTCACCTACATTTTATAAATGAATGGCCAGTGTTATCACCATGTCAGCTCAACTTCCTTGTTATGGTCATCCTTTACAAGGATGGGTAACTTTTGATGACGTCATAGACGTGCGCCGCAGGAGCACAGCTGAGTCCCGCCGGCGCTAGGCTATACAGCTACACAGCTATTCTTGTGCAACATGACGGAATATTTATCCGATGTAGAAGTGTCTGATGACGACTTTGAGTATGATGGATGCCCGTATCGTTTTGAGCCAGAATACACTGACGAGGAGCTATTTGAAAGGAGGATGCAGAGGGAAAGAGCCGAACAGCTGGCCAGAGAGCAAGCGACCACTGCACGTCCACGAATGGGGGCTAACTGGTGGTGTTGTTGTGGACACGCCACAGACAACAGAAGAGGAGAGCCTTTGCTGCTCAGAGTGGGACTTGAGACCAGAGGAAACACGTATTGATGCCCCCCAAAATACGTGTCTCACTACACTGGAAGATTTTTCTGCCATGACAAACCGGGCTGTGGTAGAGACTTTTTTTCATGTCCCGAGAGTCAACTGGCAGACGCAGCCGAAGCCAGCAGGACCGAACGGACAACTTTCGATAGAGTAAGTAGCCCATACAAATGCAAAAAGGGTATATTTTCTATGAGTGTTTGCTTTATAAATAAATAACTTGGGTATGATGTCTTTACTTTGTAGTTATGTATGATCTGGAATGCAGACAGCAGACTCAGGCTATTACACAGAAAAAATAATGTGGAAACACGGTTGACAGTTTCAGGGTCCATTTTCAGGACAACAAGCCAGAGCTTTAAGCCTGATTTATGGTTGTGCGTTGAATCGACGACGACGCTACGTCGTAGGGTACGGGGTTATGCAGAAGGCTCGCCGTAGCCCCTGGCGTAGCCTGACGTGCACCTCCCCAAAAATGTAACTACGCGTCGAGGCGACGCAGACCGGCACGGCTGTGATTGGTTTGCTTAGTAGCAACGTATTTCCGGTTCCGTATTTCCACTGCCATCCCCGCCATCTTTAAACATCTTCTATTGCCATGTAGATGTTGTTAAGGCTCATTATATATATGCCATTATGCACAACGTTCAATACGGATACAGCTGGAGCCGTCTGTCCGTGCTCCGCGTTCATTTCTCTGTGACCGGAAAAGCCGGAAGCTAAACAAAGAATCAACTAGAGACGGCGATAACAACTCAGGAAAGGAACGAAGCCTCCTACTGCTCTGGCGCTGAATTGCACCGCGACGAAACGGAGTGACGGAGAAGTTCGAAGGGTTCACGACGGCGTCACGGCAACCACGTAGCGACGTCGTCGATTCAACGCACGACCATAATTCAGGCTTTAGTAACTCGGGTTTTTCGAAGGAAGCCTGTGGAATGTGAACTTTGTCCAACTAGTCATTTTGTATGGACAAAGTGGAAAAACGAAATGACGAACCATGTTTGTACCCGTGTAGCTCCTAGCCTAGCGCCGGCTGGATTACGCTCCCGCGCCTCACGTCTATGACGTCATCAAAAGTTACCCATCCTTGTAAAGCCCCAGATGACCATAACAAGGAAGTTGAGCTGACATGGTGATAACACTGGCCATTCATTTATAAAATGTAGGTGAAATGAGAGAGTTTCGCAGCAGACAATGTCTAATTTAGGGGCTTCGATGTCTGGCCCCGTCCGCTTCTATGGCATGAGAGAAAACGCCGTCGGATGGATCTAAATTGCTCGAAAACGGCTCAGAGCTCCACCAAAATTGTCTGGGTGAGTCTACGAGCGTATTTATTCCTAAAAATAAGGCCCAGGTGTCAAAAAAACGAACTTAGCCTTTAATAACATAACCACATCATACCATCAACATAAGTGAAGCATAAGCTTTATCGACACTAGTAGACTTAGTTTTCTTTGTTTTAAATCAATACAAAAACAACAATGTCAACATGTTTCAACTCCCTGATTATCAGTTCTTAATGGAAAGATCAGTTTTCCACTTGAAATTAAAGTGCAGTGTTTGAAATACAATCAAAGAAATAAGGCTAGATTTTTTTACCAAACTTAAATTGTCACTGTGCTATCTAAAATAATAAAATAAATAATCCCAAATTATCAGGTCATCAATATAAAATGCAGCATACACCAAAACTAACACATACACTGCACTGTTCAACACTGCTCTGCTTATTTTATCATCATGTTCTTTTGCAAGAAGATTAATTTGTTCACATTCTCTGCCAAGAGACGAGATCTACTTGCAATGACGATGTCCCCTGCGGTTGAAAAAACTCGCTCACTTGGTATAGATGTACCTGGAACTGCAAGGTAATGTCGTACTAACTTAGCAATGTGAGGATACTTATGCTCATTGCTTTTCCACCAAGCAAGTGGATCTGCATCCACGGGAATGCAGCCTGTGACCTTGTATGTTGAGACTTCCTCCTGAATGATGTGGGACAAAGGCTTGGTGGTTCTCTCCTCTGTTGTAAAGAGCTCTCCAAAAAGCTCTGCCATGGCAGATTTTTTTCTGGGGAGGAGATGACATCCCTGATGCCTCTGGCTCTCCAGCTGAGGATGAACTGGCCATCTGGGATTCTCTGGGTTGACCCTGCGTGAAAAAATTATAAATAGCATAGTTGTTTTAAAAAAAACCCAACAACAACAAACACTTCCATAACAGCAAAGACACTAAAATTATTCTCTACTGGACAAAGGGAAAAGAAAAAAATATTGCAAAGGCTCAAATATTCTGTTTAGTTTAAAAAATAGAGAAATTGTAATGATGATAAAATACATTAAATTTAGTTATAATTACAAAAACATAAAAACAATACCTGCTCTTCAATTTCCATGATCTCTCTGGTGACATCACTGTAGATCTGCTGAACAGAGGCTTCTACCAAGTAGGGCAGGTACTGGAATTTTGGATCCAGGGCGGTGGCTCTGTGCAGATAGTCCTGAAGATCAGGGTCCCCATATCTACCTCCCAGGTCTTTAGTAATGGTAGCCTTAGCATCTTTGATGGTGGAGCTGTGCCCTTCACTTGGTGTCATGCTTTTTTGTATCATGTTCTGCAGAGGGATGATCATGGACACTGAGGGGGATGTTCTCATCAGGGTTGCCACAGTCTTCAGAGGTTTGAGAATCTTAATTAGGTCCTCTGCCAGTTTTGCCTCACTGTCAGTCAAAACAGCAATGTCCTTGACATTCTTCTTAACATCCTTGTCCATCAGGGCAGAATAGATGGCAGCCTGTTGTTCCACATAACACTCCAGCATGTCATACGTTGTGTTCCAACATGTGGTGACATCATGTAGGAGTCGGGATACCTGATTTACTGAGACTGCATTCTTGGCTGCAAGATTAACAGTATGTGCAAAGCAGCCAATGTGTGGCCCCAGTCCAGCTGTTGCATTGACTGCATTCACGATATTTTTTGCATTGTCTGAAGTAACAGGGATGTGCTGCTGCCCCTTGCCAACTTCCATTCTGTCACTGTTGCTGTCAGTGCTTCAGAGAGATGCTGGCTTGTATGGCTCTCATACAGGGGGCGGGTCTGTAAAACAGAGCTTTTCATTTCCCACTCTGAGCTGATGTGATGGACAGTTACAGTCAGGAAACTTTCAGTAGCCCTAGAAGTCCATCCTTTAGTAGTAAGAGCTACATAGGCTGTGTCAGACAACTCTTTCACAATTTCTGTGCGGGAATTAACGTGTCGCTGAAGTGTTTACGGGAGGGGACTTTATATCGTGGCTCAAGTGCTTTTAACATACGCTGAAATCCAACACCCTCCACCACGGCATAAGGCTGCATATCTTTGGCGATGAAACACCCCAATGCTTCAGTTATGGCTTTTCCTTGTCTGACTTTTCATTTAACGGCTGCTCAGAAGCCGCAGGGAGTAGAAGTTGTTCCGTGCCCGACACTCTCCTCTTTGTGACACACCGGAATGACTTCTCCGTATATGAGCTGACATGTTGGACATGTTGCCGGTAGCATAAACAACACGCGTTGCACAGTGCTTGCACACAGTTGCACTTTTATCCACAACTTTCTTACCGCCATCATAGGACACACTAAATCCAAAATGCTCCAGGCGGATACACTCCTGCTGGTGCATCTTCTATCTCTGAGTCATTAACATTACTGTTTTCTCCACTTGCCATGTCCACAAATACGCCTCCACAACATGCATGCTACACTCCTTCTTCTTATGATTAATGGCAGTTGGCCAGCAACTATATGGTCACTGCTACTACTACCCTGCGCCTTCATATGAAAAAAAAGGAAAAGTTGCATATGCTCATGAACAGAACGACACACATGCTCCGAACCAAAACAGTAGAACTGAACTGTTCGAGGGTTTTTCATGAACCGCTCCATCCCTAATTCCAAATCAAAAGACATATTTGGACTGGATTCTATGTTTTTAAAGAATCATGCTGCCTCCTTCACAGGGCCAGTTACTAAAATCATTAACACTTCTTTTAAGGAGGGGAATTCCCAAAGGACTGGAAGTCAGCCATTGTCATGCCAGTCTATAAATCAGGGGACACAACTGATATGAATAACTATAGGCTGATTAGTATTTAACCTGTCATATCTAAGATCTGGGCAATTGACAGAGCATCTTAACAGTAGTCCTTTTACACTACGCCCCATGCAATTCAGCTTTAGAGCCAATCACTCCACGGAGACAGCAAATTGTTGTTGTTTTTTTGTGGAAAACATCAAATCAAAAATGGACAAAGGAGGCATAATTGGCACAATTTTCTTAGATCTTAAAAAAGCTTTCGACACTGTCAATCATCAAATACTCAGTCTTATTTTAATTTCTCAACCAGTGTAATTGACTGGAGATCATATCTGTCAAATAGAGTTCAGTGTGTAAGGGTTAGTGGTGAGACATCACCACCCCTGAGGAACGAACTGGGTGTACCCCAGGGATCTATCCTGGGCCCTATTCTGTTCAGCCTTTATATAAATGACCTGCCATCAGTATGCACTGGATGTGAAGTTCAGATGTATGCTGATGATACAGTAATTTATGTTCATGCAAAAACCAAAGCCCAAGCTGCTGCCAAACTTAGTGATACAATGGTACATGTACATAAATGGCTTGCTGACTCACACTTGTATCTCAGTGTAAAGAAGACAGTCTATATGTCTGTATGTATGTTAGCAAGACTAACACTCTATTTCACTGTGAACCCAAAGTCTGTGTGTCTGGGGAGGTCATTCAAACAGTTACACATTTTAAATATATAGGTATTATCCTTGACACTACTCTATCCTTCAAAAACCAAGTGAGAAAGGTAATGCAAATAACTAATTACAATCTAGCCAACTTTAGATATATAAGGAACTGTTTGACAACGCCTCTAAATTATGGAACCAATTGCCAGTGGAGATTAGAAATTGCACCTCCCACCATACATTCACCCACCGTCTTAAGGATTGGCTTTTAAGCAATCAAAAATGTGAACACCTTTGATAGTATTTAATCTGAGTGCATGTTTGTCTGTTGCTATTTATTGTTGTAGCTGTCCTGTCTAACCCATGGTGGTTTGTATGAATGGTTGTATGGTTATATGTTTTATGGAGCCAGTCTATTGGCATCATCTTATACTGTTATCTGTTGCTGTGTGTATTCTTTAATGTGTCATTGTTTTTTAGCCATTCTGTGCCTAGCTTAACATCTTGCCAAAGCACTACAGTTGAAAATTAGCCTGCTGGCTAACACTGGCACATTTACAGAAATGTTGATTAATGTGCACTGTCCTTTAAATAAATAAATGAAATGAAATGAAATCACGGCAGACAAGACAATTTGAGAACTCTGATGAGTGTGCCACGTTTTTAGAGTTTTCAAGCATCCCTTGCCCCTTAAAAACGACCTCCTGTTTTATGGAGATTGAGGCGTTGCCACGGTGACAGTGTTTGACGAAAACTCCAAATCTTCTTTTTTGAGGGTCATCAAGGTCTTAGGACTTTTTACCAGCACATTTGAGGTGGGTCTGATTAACCTGCTAGAGGAGGAAAAGAAAAAGAATGAAGAATCAAAGAATGAAAAAAGTAATTTTCTGTTGCCAGTAGGTGGCACCATGACAGTGACTTAAAATTCCTCTGTAGATGTTTTCAGGTGTTTTTGTAGCGGTATGTATGCTGGGGTTATAAACTACTTCCTGTTTTGTGGCGGTACACCTAAGTTCGAGGCATTGCGATGGTCACACTGTTTGAGGAAAACTTAAGCTTGTAATAACTTTTCTCCTTCAAGGTCTTCGGTGGGACAGACCAAGGTTTGAAGTCAATCAGATAAAATCTCTAGGTCTAGTTTGTTAAAGTATGTGCCCTGGAAATGGCAAAAAATAAACCAAAATTGCACAGTGAATTCAAAATGGCTGACTTCGTGTTGGTTTTAGAGAACTGGTCTAAGAGGCTTTTTGTATATCTTGGGATATAACATGTGCCTACCGAGTTTTGTACACGTCAGTCAAACCAGCTTTGGGGGCTGCGTCGTCAAAATATTGTGGGGGGCACTACTGAGCCATTTTTTTGCACCTGAGCAGGAAACCCTATATATTATAGTTTTTCATTTTTTTTTACTAAATGTTATATATGTGCAAAGTTTCATGATTTTTTTTAGAATGTTAAGCCCCCCAAAAAGGCAATTCATTTGGAGGAATGATAATAATATAAAAATTCCTTGCATTTCAGTAGGGTCCTCACACTGCTAGGTACTCTGGCCCTAATAATAATTCCTTGCATTTCAACAGGGTCCTTGTGCCGCTTGGTGCTCAGGCCCTAATAAGGTTTTAAACACTAAAACAAATACGTGACAAAGAAGGAGGATATATTTTAGTGAAAGGAACAATGGAAGACCAAATGGTTACATTGATCAATATGTATGCACCCCCAGAGAGTGACAAGATTTTCTGTTAGAACTTATTTTATGTCATTGCCCTGAAAACAGAAGGGATAATGTGAGGGAGATTTTAATATTCCATTAAACCAAAACACAAGTGACTCGATAAGTCCGCATTGCAATGACAGAACTGGGCATTATAGACTGAGTAGGATTACATTCATCCTTCTATCCTACACTCCGTATACACAAGGATAGACTATATTTTATGACTGCAGCAGACAGAGTTAGAGCAGAAGAATGCACGATAGGTGTAGCAGATTTATCAGACCATAGTGCCCTGTATCTCGTATTAAACCTAAACATTAGGAAAAATGTTACAACTTGGCACATGAATGTAAGTATACTAAATGATCCAAGATTAGTAGAGGAGATTAAAACGGAAATAAATCAATACAGAAAAGGAAATGACAATGGGGAAGTAGATTCTACTATCCTTTGGGACGATATGAAGGCAGTCATTTGTGGTAAACTAATATCTCAGATGGTATATCTTAAAAAAAAGATTAGATTAATATCAGAAAAAGATCAGAGAAGTCAAACTTCTGGAACAACAACATAAAATCTCAAACGCTTACTAAACCAGTTCAGGTATACATTTACATCACTGAAAAAGAACTGGGAGAGGCTATTAAAAGACAAAAACCAAGCAAAACCCCAGGATGTGATGGCCTACCAGCCTTATTTTATAAAGTATTTAAAAAGGAACTTTACCCTTTATTGTTGGCAACATTTAAAGAAAAACCCTAATAAAAGGCAAAATTCCCCCCTCATGGAAAGAGGCCATGATTACAGTAATGTACAAGGAAGGAAAGGACAAAGAATTTTGGGGAAATTATAGACTCCCATACCATTCTGAATTGTGATTATAAGATTTATACATCCATTCTTTCTAAAAGACTTGAGACCTTTATCCCAGAACTAATAGTCATGGGCCAATCAGGCTTTATTAAGGTCCATCAAAGGCAAGTCAATATAAGAAGGACACTACATACAACTGGTTTTAATACAGACTCAGTAAACTGTATTAAAACACTCTATCAAGATCCAAGGGCGAGAATCAAAATGATTGGTAATTTTACCAGTTGGTTCAGACTGGGAAGACCTGCCAGAGAAGAATGTTGCCTTTCACCCACCCTATTTGTGCTCTTTATTGGACCCTTGGCTCAAGCAGTTAGACAAGACAAAAGCATTGAAGGAGCAAGGGTGAAAGGCACCGAACACAAAATAGCGTTATTTGCAGATGACGTCCTAATCAGTTTAGAACGACCAGATTTCTGTCTTCCCACATTATGGATCTGTTAGAATCATACAACTGTTATTCAGGATACAAACTCAATGTAAGAAAAACACAGATTTTAACCATAAATTATTCCCCTTCACAAGCTATCTAGCATGCATATAATTTTAAATGTAACATAAAACAAATAAAATACCACAGTGTCTATATTATAAATAACTTAAAGGGCCAGTGTGTAAAATGGGTTGAAAACCGTTGAAAACAGTGACATCAGTGGTCAAATTCTAGATTGCAGGGCTCACTTGCTCACCCCTCCCGTCGGGTAAATGACGGGGGCCTCGTAGGGACAAAAAGCCTTGCGCAGACACGGAGTAGGTCAGGAGTAGGTCTATCTAGCGACAAGGTGAATTTTTATTTAGAAATTTAAACCATGTTACGATATTGTAATGAATCCCTCACGAGCAGGAGACCAGAGTAGCGTTCGGGAAAAAGGCCCGTTTATTTGAGCACTCCAAAAACTCCGGTAACACTCCAGGGGGTAAAAGACTCCGTCCCAAACTCTTCTAGCTTAACACACACAGTTCACACACACATACTCGTTTACAGTACTTAGCGGGGACTCCCCTCCCCTCTCTGCTCCACCAATCTCCAGCCCGCACACTGACTGACAGCGTAGCCTGTAAACAGAGCTCAGCTGTTTATTTAGCCTAGCAATATCTCCGGACTGTAGCAGCTGCAATGGTCAACTTTGAACGCGATTTTGAAGAGTTTCTTGTAACGGACACAGACCCAGAGCCATACCTGTTTGAGCCGGAGCATACAGATGAGGAACTCCATGTGTTGAATGCTCAGCAGAGATGAGAGAGGCTGAATCCTCCGCTCCCATTTTACTGCACAGACTGGGATTCGGTGCTACCATCGTTGGGGAGATATATCATCAGGAGGAAAAGCGCCGCAGAGAGTGCATCACAAGGAGTGAAGTTGTGTCTTCTTTTCCTCGCAGATGACGGTTCGGGTTCATTCTCTCCTGTTGCGTGGTAAGTGTGGTCCATTCGCAAACTTTATAACTAAAAAAACGTTGCACTCCTCTCTATCGACGAACTACTAACACTCTCTGCTGTTTCCTCCTCCTCTTCCTTCTTCCTTCCTTCCGCTGTCTCCGCTGGTTTATTTATACACGCGAAACGCGTTCTCTGGCTGGCTGGATTGTCCGCTCGGGCTGCCTTACATACATGGCAGCGCAAGATGGGGATCTCTCTAGAGCAAGGCCCTTGCTATATATATATATATATATAAAAGCATAATTATAAGCCTACGAAAACCAAACAAATTTTATTTTATAGCGATTATACACTTATATAAACATATTAATGGGTAGAATATTCAGAGTCAGATTCAGATTTGACAGTAAACCATGCCAAATATTACACACTGGCCCTTTAACTAAGCTATTAGAAGCAAACCGAGGGAGTCGTGAGATTTGGAAATCCTTAACCAGTCAGATTGGGATCAAAGTGATCTACCCTGCCAATGTTTTGAATTACCCAGATAAAGTCAGCAGGATCACCTTGATCCCTGACTGTGAAAAGGAAGATTTCAATATCCGGATTATTCTGATCCAGATTACAAGTTTTGAAATACTGGCCCCGGATGATTTCCTTCTCTTTTAGCAACATCCTAAATGATTGAGTTGTTTTTTTTCCCACCTGAACTTTTATGCTCTTTTTTTTACTCCTCTAATCATCACACTGTAACGTGTGACAGGCTGTTATGCTACCGTAACTACTGCACATTCGTATATATGTAGTTTTTTGTGGAGCCGCAAGAGTCATGTAGGTTCACATTACCAAAGGTTTATGACAAAGCTGAGCTGCTGAGTATTCAAAGGCCGACCAATACACAGTCAGCTTTTATATTTTCAGGGGATTTGCTGATGATAAGAAAAAGATAGAATAACACCAGTTATCCTTGGAGCGTCTGGTTTAGAATTGGCAGGGCTTTGAGTGGTGACTTTTATTTGTATGCGCTTGACCTGTGAGAAACTTGGTTGATGGGTTGTTCTGTTTTGAAGAGTTGTAGGCAGCAGAGGTTCTGGCTGCTTTGCATCAGCCTTTTATAATGCTTTGTTTAATTTATTGTTAGCTAAGTACTAATGACATGTAATCATCAGTAGCATCAGTAACACAAAACCTGTCACTCATCAGCCTAGTTCATCTGGCCCTTCAGTTGAATATGAATGGACTGTAATATGTTGGTTGCTGTTCTCAACACATGTACAAAAGAGAGATGGGTTTAAGTGAAGCATGAATTGCACTATTCATAACCGTACTGATTTCCAGGGAAGTGCCGATTGCCAACACAGAGTAGAAAATGAGGATGATGAACCTCTAACTCTTTTGTGTGTTCCCTCTGCATGTGTCTCTGTTGTGTAGTAACTCTCTCTCTGCTGTCAGGTGTTGCTCTTGCTCACCCTAGAACTAGGAGCACAGCCAACTTGCCCTGCCTCGAGCAGCAGATTCACTCCAGAGGTACAGTTCAGAGTTTAGTCACCCAGACAGTCTTATTCAGCCGCACATTCAGTATAGAGCTTAGATCGGGCCTAAAAAATCTGGCCCGACGCTACACCGAACCCATGCACGTCGTGTCCGAGCCCGGCCCGGCCCGACATATTAACTGTAATTATGAGCCCGAGCCCTATTAACACCCGACTTTTTTTTTTTTAAAATCTGTGCCGTGGTGGGCTGTTTAAATTCAGCGGCGGAGCTGTTCAGGGTCCTGACTCTCCCGCATCTCTGCAACAACCTCTATGCTGTTGTCAGTGTACTCTAACTATTGAACAACACACAGGAATTGCCCATGTTTAGAGTTAATAAATAATAGAACAAGTATGAGGCATGAACCTGCCATCTGGCGTGTGCGTTTATTCAGAAAAGATCACAAAAACAACACAAACAAGAACAAAGCAACATTAATGACAACGCCTATGTAGTAGGGCTTTTCGGCCTGGCCCGGCCCGGCCCGGCCCGGCCCGACCCGCGGATATTGGTGTGAAATGTTGGCCCGGACCCGGCCCGCAATCGGGTCGGGTTCGGGACGGGCTCAGGTACGGGCCGAGAATCTAAACTCTAATTCAGTATCAAAGCTCTCATTCAGCCATCACGAATTGTCCCCCATGGGTGCTTGCACACTTTGCAGTGTTGTGACGCTGTATAGATCTGTAGTCAGTAGGGATGTGTGTACACCATTATCTGTATCTGTGTCTATATCTGTTCTACCAATTAAAATGTCTGTATCAGTACTCAGAATGGGTGGGGGGGTTGCCAGAAGTGGGTGGAGTTTAAATTGAAAATCTAATCAGGCCTCATCAGATGATGTTATTTAAGGCCTGAAATTTTTAACCCTTTCGCGTTTCGAGGGGAACATCGGGCCCGGGAAACATAGGACCCTTTTTTGGAAAAGCGGGGAACATAGGACCCTTTTCTGGAAAAAAGGGGAACATAGGACCCTTTTCTGGAAAAAAGGGTCCTATGTTCCCCCTTATGTTCTGCACCCGGGAAGCATGGGACCCTTTTTCGGAAAAGCGGGAAACATAGGACCCTTTTAATGTGCCCCAGTCCCTATATTACATAGGACTCGGGAAATATTATTCAGCGTAACCCTAGTATTCAGCTTGTTATTTATGGTTGGCAAACAGCATAGATGGTTAAACCTGTATTAGGACTGAGAAATTTAAAAAGTGGAAAGAAAAATAACATGAGTTGTTACAAAAAAAAAAGGGAAAAAAGCATACAAGAGCTGAATGTTTGTGTAGTATTATTATTATTTGTTTTAAAAGTTCAATTAAAAGTTTCCTGTGGAGTTCAGGACCCTAGTAGTGCTGTGGAGCTGTGTATCTCATGCACAAGGATGTGTGCATGCGTGTAGCACTATACGCTGTCCTACCAATGGTGTCACATTTTCATCAGGTTCCACAGGTGGCAGTAACATGCCGAGAAAGGCAGAGATAAGCAGCAAGGTGCCAACAAAAACAGGGATTAAGAAGACCAGAGTCCTGCACAAGTCCATTTTTGAAAATCCATAACCGTAAAGCTCAGTACCAGAACGGACCCTTTACCTGTCATTATGTCCAAGTCAAAGTAGCACCCAACCACACCCGTTAATAAAAGCCCTGCAACTTGGCCACCCATGATTAAACGCACACAGGCTACAGTCACTCATATTTAGCTGGGTTCTCTGTTCTTGAATTACAACTCCAGAGAAAAAGTCTCTTTCACTCGCTGTGCTCGATGCCGGGATTGTGAAAATATCACTGCCAGGTTAGGAAACATTTTAGTATGCTCTTTCCACCACCATAAACCTCAAAAGGAGCCTGCTTGGGTGTCTTGAACCTAAGGTAGGCTGTCACCTAATCCTCCGGCTGCAGAGTTGCATCGCTGGAGTCCTTCTCAGGGGTGATGAATGTAACGATGGGGCAAAGGTTCCACTTGTGTTATTGACTTTCATAAAAAAGGAATTGTGGCTTGATAATAATGATTTAGATGTCAAAATATCATACATATACTGCACATCTTTTCATTTGTTTTATTCTGAAAATAAAAAATATATTTTTGTTCTCGCTGCTGCCCACATGTAGTTCATTTTTACCCGTCCCCATACTTGTGAATGTATATATATATATATACATATATATATATATATACACACACTGAACAAAAATATTAATGCAACACTTTTGTTTTTGCTCCCATTTTTCATGAGCTGAACTCAAAGATCTAAAACATTTTCTTTTTACACAAAAAACCATTTCTCACAAATATTGTTCACAAATCTGTCTAAATCTGTGTTAGTGAGTGCTTCTCCTATGCTGAGATAATCCATCCCACCTCACAGGTGTGGCATATCAAGATGCTGATTAGACAGCATGAATATTGCACAGGTGTGCCTTAGGCTGGCCACAATAAAAGTCCACTCTGAAATGTGCAGTTTTGCTTTACTGGGGGGGTCTGAAAACCAGTCAGTATCTGGTGTAACCACCATTTGACTCACGCAGTGCAACACATCTCCTTTGCATAGAGTTGATCAGGTTGTGCGAAGTTGCTGGATATTGGCAGGAACTGGAACACACTGTCGTATACGCCGATCCAGAGCATCCCAAACATGCTCAGTGGGTGACATGTCCGGTGAGTATGCTGGCCATGCAAGAACTGGGATGTTTTCAGCTTCCAGGAATATATACAGATCCTTGCAACATGGGGCCGTGCATTATCATGCTGCAACATGAGGTGATGGTCGTGGATAAATGGCACAACAATGGGCCTCAGGATCTCGTCACGGTATCTCTGTGCATTCACAATGCCATCAATAAATTACACCTGTGTTCGTTGTCCATAACATACGCCTGCCCATACCATAACCCCACCGCGACCATGGGCCACTCGATCCACAACGTTGGACCGCTCACCCACACGACGCCACACGCTGTCTGCCATCTGCCCTGAACAGTGGAAAACCAGGATTCATCTGTGAAGAGAACACCTCTCCAACGTGCAGGTCGAGACCCCGATGAGGACGACGAGCATGCAGATGAGCTTCCCTGCCCTGGTTTCTGACAGTTTGTGCAGAAATTCTTTGGTTATGCAAAGCGATTGCTGCAGTAGCTGTCCGGGTGGCTGGTCTCACATGATCTTGGAGGTGAACATGCATTTCTTTCCTGTATAAATAAATGAAATGAAATGAACTACTGTCAGCAAGAGAACTCGCAGAGCTCCCTTTAAATGAATAGTTCAAAGGAACAACATCAGCCACAAAAATGGATAAAAAATGCAATAAAAAGATTTAAGGTATTAAAAGAAATGGAGTTCTGTGTGGGTACATGAGACCCCGAAAAAGAGGATGGATTGCAGAGAGGACCACCAGTTCATCCAGGAGTTTTGTTTCCATGATGCCTGTTTCAAGTACTGCACTAATATGCTTCCACGCCTGCTGTTCTCTATTGAGATGGTTTTAACTGCAGTTTGTAAAGTTGTATAGCTCTGGATATCCAGCAACTGCTACCACCTGCTACTACCAGTTTCTCCTCCATCGTTTATCAACTGAAAACTTGTTGTCATGACCACCACAGAGGGCCCGCCTCTCAAATCATATGATTGGACAATGGGAAAAGGGTGGCGATGACGGTGGGGGCTATTGCAAACTGAGCTGAAGTTTTTTCAATTCAAGGAGTTCAGAGCACTCTGGCAAAAACGCCAGGCACCTAGAGAATAAAACACAAGGTGCTTAGCAATGCAAAAACAGCAATCAAAATGCTTCATTCTCATTAATAACATTTACAAAAAGCTGCCTCCAGCTGCTAAAATGCTTTCTGTGTGATCAAGGCCTCATGCACCTAAAAGTGTCTTTTCACATCCTCAGTTCATTATGTGAGCTTTGTGTTCAGTTGTCTGTTTGTGATCTCTCCTATGCTGAGTTACTTGTCTTAGAGTCTCCAGAGCCTCAGAGGATACTATACAGCTGTACTATTACAGGCTCACCAGCTGTCCTACTAAGTTGATCCTTTTCTGTAAAATTAGTGCCCCTTTAAAGGAAAGAACTCCAAGGCACCTGCAACTGCTTTTTAGGTCTCACACCTCAAGAAGAATGCAAGCACATGACTTTTAGATTTGACCATACACTACTACAGTTAGTACTGAACAATTTAAAAGACCATGCACGCGCATTGTCTCACTGATTGAGGTTTTTTTTGTGTGTGTTTCCGGTAGATGTCAAGCTGTCCAAGCGGAGGCAGCCATTTGTGCCATACGCTCTGCGCAACCACACAGGATGTACCATGTGGTTTGCCACTCTGACTACAACCCCCACAAGGTAGGTGTAGACATAACTGTCTCAATGTGTTACAAACTGGAAGATTTGAAGGGATTAATAGACTTGCAAGCAAGTATACCAGGAACCAACCTGCAGGTGCACTGACCTGTCAGGAAGCCTGATGCACTGCAGAACATGGTAAGCATTTTTCCCAAAGCATTTTTTCCAACTTTGGGACGACAGTAATGGGGTACATATCAGATGTGAATACCAAATTTGGTGTCAAAGGAAAAATGTACTTGTTAGCTTAAACTTGTTTCGTTGTGCTATGATTGGTAATGTGGAGCACGTGAAATTCTATAAGGTGAGCTAAAATATTATTGTTACAGCAATTATAGGAACATGTGACAATGCCACCTACTAATTTGGTATGACAGTTCTGGAGGACAAACTGCTTGAACAGTGCCATTCTGATATTATTCACATTATCAGTTCTCCTACTGGCAACACTCTGACAACATGGATTTATGCCTCTGTGCTGGTGAGGGCTGTAGCAGGAAGCATCGTGTTTTTGGGTTGTCCGTCCCTACCGTTCTTGTGAACCCAGTATCTAAAGAACACCTTGAGGGAATTTCTTCAGATTTGGCATAAACGTTCCTTTGGACTTAACAATGACCTGATTAGATTTTGGTGGTCAAGGGTAAGGTCAGTGTGACCTTTTCATTCTCATGAGCACAATATTCCAGAACACTTTAAGGGGTAACTTTGGTATTTTTGAACCTGGACACCATTTTCTTTTCTTCTTTTAAAGTGACTAATGGCAGCTACAGCTTTTTAAACTGGTCCAATTTTTAGTGAGTCTGCTGCAGCTGTTAAGAGTAGAAACTGATCCCAGATATACTGTCTCCAGGTAAAGCTATTCACATGTTCCCCACAGGGTAGCACTGTCTCACAGCAGCAGTGCAGACTCCATCTCAAATGTCCACGGTCCAGGAACTGATGACACTCACAATGTCAGCCAGTGGAGAGAGGTGCTGCCAGGAGAGGAGCTTCCCTTCGAGTTTGAAGCCCACGAGAAGCTCCGCCACCGGTACAGCTTTGATTCACATTCACAGTACCTTTGGATATTGTTCACTGAATATGAAGCTGTGTGACACCCAGCTTAACTTTCAAATAACTACAGGTGAACTTCAATAATGAAGCCAACAGTCAGTATGGGTCAAAATGCAATAACAGGCTTTTATCAAATTCAGGGTCCTTAACAGCAATATTATGAAAGCAGTTGAAATTAAAAGCGTCTTGCTGCAGGAGTGTGGCACACCAATCTGCAGACCAGTGCACTGGAGGTATACTATACGCAGATAACCAAAACTACACACAAAATAAACTCCCTTTTCAAACAGAAAAACACCCAAACTACTACCAGTGCCACAACAAACCCACAACTCAACAGGTGAACTCCCACTGCACCAGCTGCTCCTGTGACCAGAGACCAACGCCAACTGCAGCACTAACAAGCCCCGTTTCCACTAAAGACTTTCACTATAGGGCCTTTGAAACCAGAAGTAACCCTTCAGACATGGTACCTAGATCCAAGGTCTGTCTAGCCTTTAGCATTCAGTTCAAACTTCAGCAGGTCATCTTGACCATGTCCACATGCTTTAATGCATTTAGTTGCTGCCGTGTGATTGTCTGATTCGCTATTTGCGTTAACAAGCAGTTGAACAGGTGTACCTGATAAAATGGCTGGTGAGTATTAACACCTGTTCTGAAAGGCCCCAATGTCTGCAGCACCACTGAACGAGGTTTACTCCCAAGCAACTGACACCATGAAGACCAAGGAGCTCTCCAGACAGGCCAGGGAGAAGTACAGATCAGGGTTGGCTTTTGAAAACAAACAAATACATATGTATATATATATATATATATATATATATATATACAGTCATGGAAAAAAATTATTAGACCACCCTTGTTTTCTTCAATTTCTTGTTAATTTTAATGCCTGGCTCAACTAAAGGTACATTTGTTTGGACAATTATAATGATAACAACAAAAATAGCTCATGAGAGTTTAATTTAAGAACTAAGAACTATTCATTTTCCATGGTTTTCTTGATAATAACCAAAATTACTTAAATTCTTACATCAATAGCTATGGCATTGTACCGCCAAAAACACTACTTTTAAGCATTCCATGTTTTCTTTTCTGTTTGCTTTAAACACATGATACACACAAGAGTTAATACTTGATTGCATAACCATTGTTTTTGATGACTGCAGCCATGCGTCTTGGCATGCTCTCCACCAGCTTCTGACATTGTTCTGCTGTCACAGCAGCCCATCCCTGTTGGACAAATTCAAACAAATTTTCTTTGTTTTTGGGCTTGTGGTTCTCCATTTTGAGTTTGATGATTTTCCACAGGTTTTCAATTGGATTAAGATCTGGTGATTGAGCAGGCCAAGGCATGGTGCGAATGTTGTGGTTCTCCATCCAGGCTTTAACTGACCTTGCCGTGTGGCAAGGGGCATTGTCTTGTTGGAAAATCCAGTCATTCGAGGCAGGAAAGAGTTTTCCAGCTGATGAAAGAAGACTGTTTTCAAGGGTAGTCCTGTACATGACCTGGTTCATTCGGCCTTCACACAATTGAATTTGCCCTGTTCCACTCAGACTGAAACAACCCCAGATCATGACTGATCCACCCCCATGTTTTACTGTAGGGGCAAGACAGTCTGGGTTGTAAGCTTCTCCAGGCTTCCTCCTAACCAGTAAGTTGGCTGGAGTGGGCATCAATTCAAAATTGGATTCATCACTGAAGAGAACCTTAGCCCAATCATCAACAGTCCAATCCTTGTGGTCTCGAGCAAAGAGTAACCGGGCCTTCCTATGCCTTTCATTGATGAAGGGCTTCTTGCGTGCTCTGTGTGACTTCGAACCAGCTTCAACAAGTCGGTTTCGAACTGTCCTTGCCGAACAAGTCACATTTCTCGACAGTGCCCACTCATTTTTAAGGTCCCTGGAGGTCTGACGACGATTCCTGACACAGGAACGGATGAGTGCACGGTCATCTCGTGGGGTAGAAAGACGTTTCCTGCCACGGCCAGGTAGCAATTTGGTAGTGCCATGTTCAGCTTGTTTTTTGTTGTTGTAATGAACGGCTGTCTTGGAGATCTTCAGTTTTTTCGCTACCTGTCTCTCACTCATGCCAATTTCCAGCAGTGCCAAGATGGCTGCCTTTGTGGCTTCACATAATTCTTTTGTTTTAGGCATTATGTGAGAGCTGACAACTTCTGAGTTGTGCTACGGCTTGAATGTAAGCAGGAAACCACTCTAGGCCTTTGCATGTGCAGTGCTGCTTGTGACATGAAATGGCCTCTTATATACCCTGGGAATCAATTAAGCTTAAGAATGTCAAATGGGCCATAAAGTATTATGTGACCAGCTGCATTTTTTGTTGTGTTCATTGTATTATACGTTTAGTGGTACCAGATATTAGAATGAACAAGAAATTGAAGACAACAAGGGTGGTCTAATAATTTTTTCCATGACTGTATATATATATGTATGTGTATATATATATATATATATATATATATATATATATATGTGTGTACGTATATATACGTACTGTATTTATATATATATATATATATATATATATACATGTGGGGCATTGTAGCAAAAGGGGTGAATACATATGTACACAGCATCTTTTTATTTTTCAGAATTTTTAAAACTAGTTTTTTAATCTCATTTCTCTTCACTTCATTCCAAAAATGCATTTAGTAGATTCTGATTGTGTATCAGTGATCCCTTGATGCCCCCTCCTCTGCAGGCACACTCATGAGCTGAAGCTGCACCAGCTGCTGGTTCGTGTGTGTGGATGGGAGCAAGTCAAGCCGGTATCTGTGGACAAAGTTGGCGTTTTCTTCCGTTACGCAGCTCCAGACAGAAACAACTCTTCTAATACTGTGAGTGCAAATCAAAAACTAATGTGAGGATTTCCAACAGAATTTGATGTGAAGTCTTTCTCCAATACTCTTTCACAGGTTGGCAGTCCTATTAGCAGAACCAACATCATCCACCCACATGTTTATGTAAGTTTGGCAAGTTTTGCTTCTAAAGCCTCCTGCAGACTGTGAGATTTTAGCAATCTTATAAGTTAGCTACACTTTGTGATATGAATCTGATAAACTTGGGTACAGCATCAAGTTTGATGTATGCAGACTGCACGATGACAGCTCCGACTGAATCGCAGGCTACGATGTATGTCCATTGACGTCAGTACACAAGAACAAGAAGAAATAGAGTAAAGGTTTCACAAATCCGAAACTGTGTTTTATTGAGTTTCTGGATTCTCCATGTTAATCTAGTCCAGATTTGACTAAGTATAGTGGTTTGTGATCTGGACCATTTTGTTTACATCACATCACAATTAACATTGAGATCATTAAGAAGAAATACTACAGTAAAATGAATAAAACTCAGGATTATGATACCCTTTGACATCTCCTGTTATGCTGTAGTATTAGTTTCTTAAGACTTTTTAATACAGAGCAAACAAGACCACAGCAAATAGGCAGAAATAGCATGACTGAAAAGCAGTTTCCCATGAGTAAAGACAATAAGAAAAATGTGCTGCAGTTAAAATACTCAAAATTTAGGACAGTTGCACTCTACTGAAAATTCTCATTTCATCTTCCCCGTATTTAATTTTTCAGTTTATGAATTAGCTTGAAAATGACTGAATACTGCCATCTACATGCGTTATGCGACATTTCAGGTGGACCGAGAAATTCCAATCGAAGTTGTGAATCAGATGACTGTAGATCTACCAGAGCCTTCAAGAGTAATGGTGATGTTACAGAGTCAAAGTTATGTTTTACATCGCGGCAACAAGCACATAACCCTTGGGACTCCGAGGCAGCCATAATAAACAACAGCCTACTATCAGTATCAGACAGATAACATAAATTAAGTATGCACTAGGCTGAATAACTTCCGGGGCACAGAAATGAGAGAAATTGAATATCAAAATTACCATAAGGTATCAAGACCATTTTTTAAATGTTCTATTTTTGACCAGCACACTAAATGAAATATTTGAAAAAGAAATCTGTTTTTTGTTGGACATTGAAAAATAAATAATGAAATAAGAAATTGTTTTTCCATTTTATTGTTTTTTCATTCTTAACTGAAATTCAAACAAATGAATGGTACACGGACCCTGGTTGATTGTCCTTGGTGGCAGCAGTAGTAGAGACAACACAGATGTTCAATATGAGCTGAAATGTGATTGCAACATATTTTGTGTGTGAATCCTCTGGACCCCTCAGTTCTCAGCCCTGCCTCCAGTCAGAGTGGTCTTCTCCATCACAATGGAGGGCAGTGCCAGGAAAGTCATCACTGTCCGCTCTGCCCTCATGGTGAAGAATCGGCTGGATGTTCCCATGGAGGTCAGACTCGACAGCCCCTCTGCTCCTGACAGTAAGACACTGCTCCATTTTATTTGTTTCCATATGAATGTTTCTTATCCTTAAACTTCATATTTAATTTCATATATTTTAATCTTATTTTATGTTGTATTTTTAATGAAAGCCAACTGTGTCACTGTTTTGTCAGAACCAGTGGTGTTGCCTCCCATTCTTCCTGGCCAGGCCTTGGCGGTCCCCCTCCACCTGACGTCCTGGCGGCTGCAGGCTCGGCCTAAAGGCCTGGGCTTGTTCTTCTGTAAGGTTCCCATCCACTGGACCAGCGTGGAGCGGCCCGGAGAGATCAGCAGCAGTAAGAGGGAGTGTCAATCAGCAGACTTTGATGACAGCCACAAGCATAACTTCAGGTAAATACAGTCAGTCACATTTTTATTCTTAGTTCTGGTCTTCCTCATATCTGGTACCATTAGCCTTGTTTCTTTGCATCTCACAGGTTTTGTGTGGTCATCAAAAAGGAGAACTACCCAGACCAGCAGCCTGCCAAGAAGGTTTCTGGCAGTGCAAAGCAAATCTATCGACAGCCAGGCCACACCATCTACCTGCTGCCTACCATGGTGCTGGCCAACCTGCTGCCCTGTGACCTCAACTACTACATTAAAGGAACATCCATCAAAGGCTCACTGAAGCCAGGAAAAGAGGCTGTGCTTCATGCTGCTGACACCTCACAGAATACGGAGCTAGGTCAGGGTCAAAAGTCAGTCACTGGCTGCTGTCTTCTTCCTAAACCTTATCCTTCTTCTGATCCCTTGTGTATATGGTGTGTTTCCTTCAGGAGTTCTGCTGGAGAACTTCCCTGTGTGCAAAGAGCTGCTGATTCCTCCTGGGACTCAAAACTATGTGGTACGCATGAGGCTGTATGACACCAACAAACATCTGCTTTGCCTCACCATCCGCATCATCCTGCGAGCGCAGGGGGCACTAAAGATCCTGATTTCTGCCCCCTACTGGCTTATCAACAAGACAGGTAATGTTTTCTTCTGACCTTGTGAATCTGTGTGTGTGTGTGTATTTAAGCAACAGAGTGAGGACGTTTTTGAAAAGTAAGGACACTTTGGCTGGTCCTCACTTCTTCATGTGGGGGGGGGGGGGGTATATACATATAAGATTTTGATTAAATATCACTATTTTAAGCTCAGGTTTGGTTATGTATTTAGTCTTTTTTCTGATGGAAGTGTTCCTCGCTCATGATATGTCCAAAGACTGTCAGAAATTTGAAAATCCAAATTTCTGTTTTTACAGTCTCTGGCTATTATAAATGGTGTCATTTTGGCAAGCAATCAGTAATGAAAAGATGCCTTCCAAACCTGCTTGTTTTCGTAAAATATATATTACATATACAGTACAGGCCAAAAGTTTGGACACACCTTCTCATTCAATGCGTTTTCTTTATTTTCATGACTATTTACATTGTAGATTCTCATTGAAGGCATCAAAACTATGAATGAACACATGTGGAGTTATGTACTTAACAAAAAAAGGTGAAATAACTGAAAACATGTTTTATATTCTAGTTTCTTCAAAATAGCCACCCTTTGCTCTGATTACTGCTTTGCACACTCTTGGCATTCTCTCGATGAGCTTCAAGAGGTAGTCACCTGAAATGGTTTCCACTTCACAGGTGTGCCTTATCAGGGTTAATTAGTGGAATTTCTTGCTTTATCAATGGGGTTGGGACCATAAGTTGTGTTGTGCAGAAGTCAGGTTAATACACAGCCGACAGCCCTATTGGACAACTGTTAAAATTCATATTATGGCAAGAACCAATCAGCTAACTAAAGAAAAACGAGTGGCCATCATTACTTTAAGAAATGAAGGTCAGTCAGTCCGGAAAATTGCAAAAACTTTAAATGTGTCCCCAAGTGGAGTCGTAAAAACCATCAAGCGCTACAACGAAACTGGCACACATGAGGACCGACCCAGGAAAGGAAGACCAAGAGTCACCTCTGCTTCTGAGGATAAGTTCATCCGAGTCACCAGCCTCAGAAATCGCAAGTTAACAGCAGCTCAGATCAGAGACCAGATGAATGCCACACAGAGTTCTAGCAGCAGACCCATCTCTAGAACAACTGTTAAGAGGAGACTGTGCGAATCAGGCCTTCATGGTCAAATAGCTGCTAGGAAACCACTGCTAAGGAGAGGCAACAAGCAGAAGAGATTTGTTTGGGCCAAGAAACACAAGGAATGGACATTAGACCAGTGGAAATCTGTGCTTTGGTCTGATGAGTCCAAATTTGAGATCTTTGGTTCCAACCGCTGTGTCTTTGTGAGACGCAGAAAAGGTGAACGGATGGATTCCACATGCCTGGTTCCCACTGTGAAGCATGGAGGAGGAGGAGTGATGGTGTGGGGGTGTTTTGCTGGTTTCACTGTTGGGGATTTATTCAAAATTGAAGGCACACTGAACCAGCATGGCTACCACAGCATCCTGCAGCGACATGCCATCCCATCCGGTTTGCGTTTAGTTGGACGATCATTTATTTTTCAACAGGACAATGACCCCAAACACACCTCCAGGCTGTGTAAGGGCTATTTGACCAAGAAGGAGAGTGATGGAGTGCTGCGGCAGATGACCTGGCCTCCACAGTCACCGGACCTGAACCCAATCGAGATGGTTTGGTGTGAGCTGGACCGCAGAGTGAAGGCAAAGGGGCCAACAAGTGCTAAACACCTCTGGGAACTCCTTCAAGATTGTTGGAAAACCATTTTAGGTGACTACCTCTTGAAGCTCATCGAGAGAATGCCAAGAGTGTGCAAAGCAGTAATCAGAGCAAAGGGTGGCTATTTTGAAGAAACTAGAATATAAAACATGTTTTCAGTTATTTCACCTTTTTTTGTTAAGTACATAACTCCACATGTGTTCATTCATAGTTTTGATGCCTTCAGTGAGAATCTACAATGTAAATAGTCATGAAAATAAAGAAAACGCATTGAATGAGAAGGTGTGTCCAAACGTTTGGCCTGTACTGTGTATATATATATATAATCACTTAAAATTATCATCAACAATTACCAATGAAAATTATCAAAAATTATAGCCAAAATTTAGCAAACTGGCAAATTCGCAAAATAGGGATGGTATGTTTTCTTTAAAAATCTGTAGTAAAATATAAAATACAACCTTTTAAATTTGTATGCCTCTCCCCTGAACCAATGTTAAAAATATAAGTTCTCCACCAGTTTAAAAATTATTTGACATGCCTCCCCCTTTTTGCACCATCTCCTCTCTCTCATAAATAACGAACAGTCCCTTAGGGTAACGGGCTAGGAATGCATTATGTCAATCTGGGTCCTCACAAGGATAGAAGAACAACTCTGTGTGTGTGTGTGTGTGTGTGTGTGTGTGTGTGTGTGTGTGTGTGTGTGTGTGTATGTGTGTGTGTGTGTGTGTGTGTGTGTGTGTATGTGTGTGTGTGTGTGTGTGTGTGTGTGTGTGTGAGCGCGAGCGCATGTGTGTGTCATCATGGCAAAATGCCTAAAATTGTAGCAGCAACTACCACAGAAGTAGTTTTGAGTGTTTTGCCAGGTGTCTGTCTGTCTATCTGTCTGTCTGTGACTGCAATAGTGCAAAATGCAGTCACGTAACTTAACAAGTATGTAGTTGAGATCACAGTGAAGACAAACTTTTAAGATGGGTGTGGTCTGAGCAAGGGGGCCTGAAATAGGAGTGTCAGAAGAAGGGAAGGGGCTATAACTCCCCCACACACTTTATGCCCCTGGCCCACATTAGCTTGAAGTTGTAGATCAGTGCTGCAGCTGGTAATATCCCATTGTAAGATGGTCCCTAGTTGTAATTAACAACAGTTGTACAGCTTATGAGAAACAAATCTTCCCTGTTATCATTCCCTAAAGAAATTTTTCCCCCTCAGGTCTGCCATTAATTTTCCGTCAAGACAATGGCAAAGCTGATGCAGCAGGCCAGTTTGAGGAGCACGAGCTGGCCCGAAGCCTCAGTCCATTACTGTTCTGCTACACTGACAAGGAGCAGCCTGCTATGTAAGTGTGTTTCTCTCTCGAGTCCTGAACACATAAATCTGGGTAATATAGAATGTCTTAGGTAGTGAGCAATGTTCTATCCAACAGAACTGCACACAGCCGGGTGACAGCCTGCCTGAGATTCAAAGACTTGCCCAAGACAGAGTCACCTACCCTGTAATGACCAAGGCTGCGTCCGAAAGGCCAAGTAGTATGGATTGTAGTAGACCAAATTAGTATGCAGTATGTCCAAAACCGTAGTAGGGAGGAGTAGTATGCTACCACCCCTACTAAACACGTCTACATTGTAGTATGATGGCAGAGCATACTGCAGGGCTACTATTTACCCAAAATGCACCATGGGCTTCTTCTTCGTCTTCTACTTAATTGTAGACGTTGCACGGCATGTTACCGCCATCATCAGTCTCCTATTTAAATGCAACGTGGTCGCTGCCCAGCAAGATTCAAAACATCATGGCGGAGCAATGGCAGCTGGCGGCTATACATATATATATATACGTATATATATATATATATATATATATATATACACGCCTCCTTCATTATGTGCAATAAGCTAAAGATTTAAGTTGCACAAATATACAATTATCAACACACACAGTTTTCATTAGTCAAAAATGTATTTCTGCTAATATGATTATGAACAAAGCGGTCTGTTTAATACCGGTATAAAGTTAGTTTGATATTGGACATTCACATTCGTTTGACAACAACAAACAACAATAATAAAATAAGTAATGAT
This sequence comes from Epinephelus awoara, assembly GCA_035609425.1. Taxonomy (NCBI): domain Eukaryota; kingdom Metazoa; phylum Chordata; class Actinopteri; order Perciformes; family Serranidae; genus Epinephelus; species Epinephelus awoara. The sequence goes on along the minus strand of CM069301.1, from coordinate 40,957,827 downwards.
AATAATAAATACTAGTATTGTTCAAACAAATGATGATTAAGTTTGGCATAATGAAAGTACATCATGGCAGAGCAGTTTTATTGGCTGTCATTGTACTGTGTGAGGTGACAGGTGTTCAAAGTGACTCAGCCTACACACATGACAGAATGTGCTGGTGGAAACATATTGATATTCAATGAACTGATCACTTGATTGACACATGATGTCAGCGTTGTGACACTTATGAGAAGTGATGATGGTTGTCATCACCATAACAGGTTGGATTATTTCAAAAACAACATAAAGGATCTTCAAAGTGCAAAGTTTACGTTTTTGAGTGTGGCATGTCATGTAATTGCTTACTGTGGCAGTGAATTAATTAATATGTGCAAAAGGAGGTGTCTGTGAGCTCTGGCTCACCTACGCCTCGCATGTTGCATGTTGAGAAGCATGAGAGAGCTTGCAGACATGTTGCTGGTGGGTAAAGAATGACCAGCTTCATTTTTGGACGATTTCAGAAGTCACAGGTGCGTTCAGATTTTGGTGCAGTACCTCTGCTCTGCCTGTCTGAGTGCTTTCCCACCAATCTTTTAGTATGTCCGAATGGACCCAACTTGTTTAGTAGGTAGGAGTAGTATCTAGTGGTAGTACGTAGTAGTAGTATGCAGTATGCCAGTGGGCCTTTCGGATGCAGCCCAAGACTCCTGAGTCACAGCAGCTGCATCCCTACATTCCACTTTTTCCTGTCTATCTTGATTCCAGGTGTACTATGCGGATTGGGAAAGGGATCCACCCAGATGGAGTTCCAGGTTGGTGCCAGGGCTTCTCCCTGGATGGAGGGAGTGGAGTAAGGGCAGTGAAGGTTATCCAGCATGGGAACAGACCTGGCCTCATCTACAATATTGGCAAGTTGTATCTGATACACAGAATCAGCCCTGATCCTGATCTTCCAATTTGTGTTCAGCATTTTAAAGTCAGGTTCATTGTACTGTATGCAGTATCTCATTTTGCAAAGGAATATAAGAAAAGAATTGAAATGGTGTATTGCAGTAGTCTATTAGATTGTATTCATGACCTCCTCAGATTTTTCCTCTGACCAGGACTCTAATAGTACTTTTCCCATAATTTGCTCTCCTCTTTGTATGCTTTGAGTAAAAGGTCTGGTGCCAACTTGCAGCTTCTTTTTGGTTATTTGTGATAATTATTTTTTGAATATGGACTTTTTTCTAATGTGGACAGATATTGCATATATATAAACCTCTGGCATGAAGCAGAACTCCTTTACTGCCAAGCTGATACAGGCTTTTCTGGCACTTTGATACATGTTGCGAAGATCTGTACTGCACAGCAGATACCTTGACATTTCTTCACCAATTTTTATTTAACTGTTGATATAAGAGATAAAATAAATCTTTTACTGTCACATTATCAATAAAAATGTTTGTCATATGTTTATTGTTCTCTGTCTAATCAACACAGGCATCAGTGTGCGGAAAGGAAAAGGACGCTACAGGGACACTCATATAGTGACCTTTGCCCCGCGCTACCTGCTGGACAACCGCTCTACACACAGACTGGCCTTTGCTCAAAGAGAGTTTGCAAGAGGAAAGGTAAAAAATAAAACATTTACAGGGTGTTCTGGTAGCCTAGTGATTAAGATGCATACCTTATACAGTAATAGCAGCATCAGTTTAGATTGGGTCAGGGGCCTTTGTTTTAGGGCTGGGTGGTACTGAGAAAATCAACTATCATGATATTTTTGACCATATACCTTGATATCGATATTATGACATTATTATGGGTGTTGTGTTAAGGGAGCTTGTTTGGGGGACCCACGTGTTGACACAGAGGCTTGGAATGGGACCAAAGGTTGATTTTTTTTTTTTTAACATTCATTCATCCACTTTCATTTCGCTTATCTGGGGGCAGCAGTTAAGCAAGGTATTTCAGACATCCCTCTCCCCAGCAACACTTTCCAGTTCCTCCTGTGGAATTCCAAGGCTTTCCCAGCCCAGATGAGTTGTATAATCCCTCCAGTGTGTTTTGCTGCCTTGTGGCTTCTTACCAGTTGGACGTGCCCTGAAAATCTTTGATGGGAGACATCCAGGAGGCATCCTGATGAGATGCCTGAACCACATCAACTGGCCCCTTTGACGCAAAGGAGCTGCGGCTCTACTCCAAGTTCCCTTTAGAACAGGGGCATTCAACTAAAAGAGGTCCAGTTAGAGAAGATTTCCTTGCGCAAAGGTCCGGAACATCATAATGTCTAACCTGCGACATGATTTACTGTGATATATATTGAAGTAGCCTAGTAGTTGTATCAACGTCTGCATGTAATCAGCAGTCAATCTGACAGTCAAATCAAAAAAAGTCTGATTCAAAAACATTTCGACTGTAATATTTGTTACTTAACACTGAACTACACAGAGATGCATTTAAAAATAAAATGGAGAAAATAAATGAAATTGTTTTTGAAAAAATGTGTATCTTAAAATACAGTGCTTAATTTTAGAACAGCAATTGAACAGTTTCACGGTTTGTCTTTCTTTCCCTCTTTTCCCACTTTCCCCACTTTTTGTTGTTTAGTGAGAACTGAGCTCGAGCTTGTCCTGCCAGGATTTTAAATCTGGGCTGGAATGGTGTCAGGGCCATTCTCATACACACGTGCAGGTGCTCATTGGTGAGCCTGCAACGATATTTAGTTTTTGTTATGTGCACTGTGGGGAAAGCTGCCTTGCAGCTGTATGTGGAGTCAAACATGGTCAAGATGTACAGGGCTACTTTCCTCAGACCTGGGAAAGCTCATTTGCCTCTTCCTCTGTGATTCTCCCTGTCTCCTGCTCACTGTGATTCTCCCTGTCTCCCCCCTCTCCGTCTTCTCTCCCTGTATCACTTTCTTTCTTTTTCTATATTTCTAACCCTCCATATTTTTCTATTGTGTTTCCGTTTGTCACTCACCTCTCTCATTTGACTGTATACAGATTCACAATGTTAATCGCCTGGTAAGCAGGGATTTGATTGGCTGGGTGGCATCACGAGGGATGACTTACTTGCACACAATTGGTCTGTGTGTTTCCTGATGAGCTAAACTGGTGCCATAAAAACTAGAAAAATTGTGCTGGTTAAATTACAACCGTCACGTCTTAATAATTTACTTGTTATAGGTCCGGGTTCGTATAAGACGGCATCTGGGTCTGGACTCGAACCGTGGTCCGCCTGTTATTGACCAAGGATCTAGAAGTCCAATCTTCATACCCTATCTCTAAGGCTGAGCCCAGCCACCCTTCAGAGGAAACTAATTTCACCCACTTGTATCCCTAATCTAATTCTTTTAGTCACCTCCCAAAACTCATGACCATAGGCAAGGGTTGGGACGTGGATGGACTGGTAAATCCAAAGCTTTGCCTTGCAGCCCAGCTTCCTCTTCACCACGACAGTCCAGTGCAGTGCCCGCATCACTGCAGACACCAGGCTTAACTGCCTGTCTATCTCACGCTTCATTTAAAAATACCTTCATCCATAATCCTCTGCACTCATAAAAAATAATGCTTTTTTGGTGAACAGGCAGCTAGTTTGTAGTGCTAAACAAGAAGGGAGATTTGTTTTTAGATGTATTTAGAGCATAGCCCCTGGATACCCAGAGGAGGAGACCAGAAATCCAAGCTGAAATAGCTTGTTTCACTCTGTTTGCTTCTGTGTGTCACTACACCCTAAAAAAAGGCACAAGCCGATATGCGTTGGTGTATTTTTAATGTTTCTGGCCCTTTGAAATTTATGCCTACTTTTTGCAATAATTTTTCCTTTCCTTTTTGAAATAGCTTGTAGTTCTACAGAGCACCTACTGACGTCACCAGCTGATTTTGAAGCAGTCCCCCAAGACACAGAGAGCCCCACAAGAAACATGTTTTATGTCATACTATACTCCAAATTTGGATAGATGAAGTTAATGTTGAAAACCGACAGTTATGTTTTAAAGTAGTGGTGAGTGTTCTGGAAAAAAAGTGTCGTATTTGCTGAAACGACATGAAAAATCATGATCCTCCTAGATCCTCCTTTACTAGAATCTACCGCAGCGCACCAAAAACAGCCAATCAGAGCTGAGGAGTGTCCAATGCAGTCAATCACTGCTCGTAAATTGCTGTCAAACTGTCCAACTCAACAGCGCTGATCAAATTTAAATCAAGATTCTGTTACTGCATTGTCTTTTTTTCACTTCAAATGGTTTCAGAAACCGTTTTTAGTTACTGTTAAGCTGTGAAATGAGAAGTAATGTAGGGATTTGCTAAAGGCAAGTTGGTTATTGGTTATTAATTACCAATTGTAATTAGTTAAGAAATTTAAATATTAATGTGTATTAATAATTCCGGGGCACCACCCTGGATACAGGGATCAATGACCAACCGGTTTTTAGACAAAAAGGGAAAATCCTCGTCTCAGTTTGCTAATATAGGTGAATATTAACAATCAAATAATTTAGAAGGCGTGAACCCGAGCACTGACCATCACAACCAGCTATTGATACAAAAACAATGCACAAATCACCACAAGTCACAAGTGTTTAATATACAATTATGATTCAACAATCACAAGCTGTTTACTTAATAAACAGACTACACTAAATTGACTAACTAGAAGAACAAATCAAAGCATGCAAGTGGGTCTCTGCATGTGCTGCATGTGTGTGTGTGTGTGTGTTTGCGTTAAGGGAGAGAGAAAGAGAGGCAGGTGTGACCTCCTGGGGAACACGTCACATCATGCCAGGTACTGATAAGAGTAAGGCAAGAAATTTGAGGGAAGAAATACTGAGGCAGGATACTAGAGCAAGACAATGGGTCATAAAACAGCTGGCAACAAGATCAAACAGCAGCAGGATCAAACACACTGTATGCTCTAACAGAATAGCTGTGCCAACACGTGTAGGTGTGTAGAGTGTGGTAATGGCAAACTGCCCTTAAGGAGTTGCTCACAAGGCCATGTGTGATTTTACCACAGTAATAAGGTGTGTGTTTGTGCGTGCGAGTGTGCGTGTAGGTTAGTTAAAAGAGAGGGGGAGAGAGAGAGAGAGGTAAAAGCGGCCGTGGAGGAACACAATGGTCACTTTCCTATCCCTCAGAGGCCGGTAGACCGACTGGGTCAGCCTACTGTCCACTGGTCCTTGTTACAGATAGGTGTTTGCTGATCCTCGATGGTACACAAATACAGTATAGCCTAGTATAATCACATATCGGAACAAGGGGACGTCGGACTAATGGGATGTCGGACCAATGGGCTGTCGGACCAATGACATGAAGCACAACAACAAACAGCAATCAATGATTTGATTATCAAAGAAAGAGACACGGTGGTCCTCAAAGTTCACAAATCACAGTTAAAAGTCACACTTAAGTCACACACTAAATATAAAGTCTCTGCTCAGACTGAAGCTCTCTTATTTGAGTCACACGGCACGACGATGTGTGTCCCGTCTGTTGCTGCGGGATGAGTGCGCCGGGCCAGTGTAGCGTCCTACAGCGGAATGAAAGATGCTCTCTGTCTTTCTCAGGAGAAAAGGGTTTTTTTTCCAAACTCTGCAGATGCTGAGGCAGGGTTGCGCAGCATTCTTCCGGTGTTCCGTGGAGTGTTAAAAAAAACAAAAGAAAAAATGTCTTTCCTTGTTCCGCAAGTCAAGAAACTAAAGGGCGGCCTAGGTCGGATAAATTCAAACGTTTGAGGTGCTCCCTAGCAGTAACTTGCGCACAGAAAACTTTGGCTTCCTTCCAGCAACTTGTCACTCGGGGAAATGCAAAGAGCGTCAGTGCGCAGCGGCAATAGAAGTCTCAGTGACGTCATAGGGGGTTCCTTCTGACTCGCCTAATAGGGAGCAAGAGTTTGAATTTCAAAAGTGATTTACACTTTTATAGTTACCGGACCGATGGAAGCTTAGCGCATTTCCTTTGTTCTTAGACTGGCTGGGTTTGTCAAGGCCCCTCTATTGTTTAAAACATGTGGCTGAGGTCCCAGCAGTAAGCCCCCCCGAGATTCACCCACAGCTGGACAATATAAATACAATATGTCAGAAGTCACTAATAAATACATTTGTTGTAGGGTACGGCCAACCCGGAGGGTTACATCTCTACCCTGCCAGGCTCCAGCGTCGTCTTCCACTGGCCCCGCAATGACTATGATCAGCTCCTGTGTGTGCGTCTCATGGACACCCTCAACTGCACCTGGTCTGGAGGATTTGAGGTCAACAAACCCAAGTCCTTTCATGTCAACATGAGGTGAGCCCTCCTTTACAAATAAGAATACATCTTTATTGGAGAGTATACTGTATGTTCTAATGCTCAAATATTTGATCCTTTTCTTTACTCTTTCTGTCTCATTATGTCATAAGGATTACTGTCAATTTATTATGTTGATCTGTTCTGTACGACATCTATTGCACATCTGTCCGTCCTGGAAGAGGGATCCCTCCTCAGTTGCTCTTCCTGAGGTTTCTACCGTTTTTTTCCCCCCTTAAAGGGTTTTTTTGGGGGAGTTTTTCCAAGGGACAGAGGGATGTCTTATGCTGTAAAGTCCTGTGAGGCAAATTGTGATTTGTGATATTGGGCTTTATAAATAAAATTGATTGATTGATTAACTTTTGCTTGTGTTAAATACAGATCTTTTAGGTCCAGTTCTGTTTTTATAGCCATATCCCAAAAAGTGTTTTTACGCTATTGATTATTAAATTATGGGGTTGAACATTGCAGTTGAAGGTGTGATTCTAACCCCCCATAGTCTCATCTCGTGTAGATTCTGTCTGTCTTTATCCTGGAACTGCTAAATTGGACCATCTGGATCATAATTAACTTGATCCTTGCATTGAAACACATGTCAATCTTAGTTGTACACACAGTAATGCTGTGATTCTTTTTTATTATGCCTCCACAATGGCGATAGCCGTAGCTGGAGTCCATACTTCCATCCATCCATCCATCCTATTCTCATGACTGCGATATCTTAAGAACATCTTGAGGGAATTTCCTTAAAGTTGGTACAAACGTGTATGTGAAGCATCCATGTTTTCACAGACATGGATGTAAACTGTAAGAGGGACTTGACTAGTGCGTGGAGGCTAAAACTTGTCAATCTTATTTGTTGGCTAAAACCGTGGAGTGGTAAATCTAGTTGTGTAATATCTAATCTCTGCCTATTAGTTGGGCTGCTGATACTGTGACACTGGCCGTTTTTTTCTCCCATGCTGTACAGAAAACCAATTCCAGTGACATGGCTGGCATGGTTACTGAAGTGAAGTATTTGACAGGTGGATCTTGGTTTAAACAGGGACACACTGGGGAACTGTTTCTTCCTGCGGACAGAGATCACCCTGAAGGGAGCTACCTACCAGATCTCTTTCACTGACACTGACCAGCTACCTCCACCCTTTCGCATCGACAACATTTCTGAGGTAAGCCGCTGTTGTGATAGCTTCGGTAGTGTAGGGAATTTACTGGGTCTTATAAAAAGTGGGAATACTATATGTTGGAAATCTATCACAATACATATCACAGATCTCCAATTAAAGTATCAAATTGGATATCTGAAATAAATAGTAATTATTAATTATGTTAAATAATGTGACTTAATTTACATAAAATCACCTTGTGGGACACCATTCCCAAGAAGGGAAAAATGGTAACCAATTACTGATATCAGTCTCTGAAAGCTCAGTAAGCTATCAATTTGGAATTTTGATTAATAATTAAATTAATAAGCATGACCACATTAATAGTAAAGCCTGAAGGATTTTGGAGTTCTTAACACAGCAGAGGTTGACTATTCATTCACTCTTGTGCAACATTAAACAGACAGCAGGTATGATTCCAAAAATATATTTATTCAAAAAGAAAGCAAAGCAAAAAAAAAATAAAAATTCCAACTAACTATATACTGTACATGTGTGTGTGTGTGTGTATGTGTGTGTGAGAGAGAGAAAGAGAGAGAGAGAAGGGGAGCGAAACTACAAGATGGCCGAATCAAAGCTGGTTTCAGATCGGGGGAGGTGTTGCCTGACCGTGTGAAGAGGGACTTTGAGTTGCCTCTTTGGGTTTAGTTATGTTGAATGCTAATATGTTAGTCAGTCTAGTGTGTAGAGGTAGACGCTGGGGTGCTAACCAGGAGAACCACCTTGTTGCTGGAAAGTTAAGGCCCGTTTCCACCACAGGAACTTCGGGGTAGATTTACGGGGCCGGGGCCGTTGGTGCGTGTCTCCACCGCAGGAACCACCCCCGAAGGACAGAGTTCCAGAACTTTTACAGGGGCTAAACAAGTCCCTGCTTCGGGGTAGATACTCAGAACGGCCCTGAAAGACTCCTGGGTGGGGCTTGGGGGTTACTTGGTGCTGATTGGATTTCCTCAAGGCGGGATGTGACGTTAACAGAAAGCAACAAAATAGCCAGCATTTTTAAAACTCAGCAGACGAGGGTTAGCTCGTTCATAGCTTCCACCGCCATGTAAACAAACTCAATAACCGGTCCATGAAAAACACATTTTTTCCAGCAGATATCTTAGTTACAACATGATTGAGCTAGCAAAGCAGTTTTGTGTTGCTATGTGTGGTTTTTATTCAGTTTTGGGAAATCACGATGTCTAGAAAGCATCAGTAGCTGCAGCTGACAGGGACAGCTAACACTAGCAGCAAAGCTAACATCAGGACGTCATTTGTTAAATGCCTCCTGTTGTCAGATACGACATGAAACTACTCCAGTTAGCTCAATCATGTTGTAACTAAGACATCCGCTGGAAAAAAAAAAATTTCACGGGCCACTTTGTGAGTTTAGTGAGTTATTACAGACACCGCTTACAGCGTCCCTACGCCGCTACGTTGCTCCGGTCAAAATAGTCACGTAACGATTACATCACATCCAGAGCCTGGTAACTTCACAGGAACCTTCCTCCTACTCCGCTCTCTCAGTGGAGACACAGCAGTTGAGAGGGCCGAGCGAGTGGACGTTCCTGTAGTAGTTCCTGCCCCCCAAATAGTACCAGGAACTTCTTCAGTGGAAACGGGCCTTTAGTTTCAAACCTTGTGTTTGCACACTAACATCTCTGGTTTCAAGAGATGCAAGAGAGAGCCTGTCTGGGCTGGTCAAGACCCAGGAGGAAAGAGGACAGACTGTTTGGGAGAAAGCACAACTTTTCCTGAAATTTGCTTGGTGACATCACAGAGGTGCATGTCACTGGAAAAGCACTGTCCATCAAGTTTGACGACTGGTCTCACTTGGGTGTGACCATGAGGCATCCTGTGGAGATGAGTGTCAAATAGCTGTCTTTGTTTGAAGAACAAAGAATATGAGGTCTCTCACCATTTCGAATGGCAAGAGAAGAAGCCTTCACATGTCCAGTTTAGATTTTTTAAAAATGACAAATCCTCTGTGGTCCAATTAATCCTAACAGTAGCATGACCTGTTACTAAGGGATGGGCATAATTGGCCAAGTATGTGCCCAAATCACATACTGGGCTCCCAGTTCCCTCTCCTTGAACTGCATGTGTCTTTGTAGTCAGGATATGAATCATTCCAGTGAGGATAGAGGTTCACACTTTCAGACAACCTCCCCACAAAGACATTCATGGTGTTTTATTCTGTTGTATACATGAAAAGTAAAACAGAAGTATTAGTGAAGGACGAAAAAGAGAGCTCAAGTCAATAAACTAATTTAAAATAAATTGAATGGACTGCATTGTTTGAATCCCTTTAGGTACCTATCCAGTTCTGGCAGCATGGAGTAGTGGACACTCGACTGCACACTGAGGTGAAGGCAGGGTCAGTGCTGGACTACGCCAGTGATGAGCCCACACTGCCCCCCTACCTCACACTGACTGTGAAGGGAGCTGGATCCTCAGAAGTCACATCCGACATGAACTTCTTCAGAGAGTACAACAAGCTCTACTACGAGAACTTCATCTACATTGCAGCCACACACACTTTCTCACCGTATGGACCAGCACCATGACTTAATAACATCATCACATCATTACATTTCTCGTCTATAAAGGTTTAAGTCACAAAGGTAAGCAGTGTTGTTTTGTTGATGCAGGAATATTGAGAAGAGACCTGTTGGGAAGAAGCGCCTGGTGAGCTGTGTTGAACTGGTTCTTGATGTGGACACCAAGACTCAAAGGGTCATCCTGAAAAAGAAGGTACTGTTTAAAATTACCCAAAATAAACATACACACTGGGAGAATTACATAAAAAAATCATGCTGTTACAGTATTTTTAAAAGTTGGATATAGCATGGACTGTTTGGGGTCATTATTGTTAAAGTTTAGAGAGGAAGAGGAAAAAAAATAGTTGATAGTCAAAGTAAAAAGTTGATAGTCAGTTTAGCTGAAAGTTGAGTTGCCAGAAAAGTAAACTGTAGTTAATAATCATTTTGATGAATGATCAGTTGTTTAAGTCAAGCAAAAATGCCATGTGAGCATGTGTTGCTTTCTCTGCTTTATATGATTAACTTAATATCTGACTGCACAGAATTGTATTTTCTGGCGTTTTATAGACTAAAAGATAAACTTATTATCAAAACAAGTTATCTTATGGTGAAAATTATTATGAAAATATTCGTTAGTTGCAGGCAGCCCATGAAAAAAGCATGGAGACAAGGTCCATAACTGAGTGGGCTGCAACATGTACTTTGATTGTTGTGCAGGAGCCGGGGAAGCGCTCCCAGCTGTGGAGGATGACTGGGACTGGCATGCTATGTCACGAAGGCTCATCTCCACCGCAGAGCAAACCGGCACAGCCACGCCCACTAGACTCCTCCTTGGTGCTAGACATTGCTGGGCTTGCAGCTGTCAGTGACAACAGGTTTGTATTGCGTGCAGCTGCAGAGTGTCCATGGCTTAACACAAGATATTTCTCAGAGGAGTCATTTACACTCAGTTGTGGTCACTGGACCATAAACTGGGAGGAACTCTTTAAGGAGGATGGATGTGAGAAGTATCTCTTTCTCTACCTATTTGTCTCTCTCAGTTTTGAGCCATTGATGTTGAGAAGGCCTGACTCACGCCGCAGTACCACCCAGACATGGTACTTTAGCTCAGGCATGCTGACCTGCGGCCTTCCCCAGCTGGTAGTACAGGTGGGTTCACTAAGCTATGGTAACATGTATTTGATTATGGAATTTGAAAAATGTCTTCATTCAGAGTTTTAGGAACTGCTGTCCTATATGCACTGCTGTGGAGTTCAGATGCCTGAGATGCTGATGTACGTTCTTCACTTTTAGTATTTATGTATAACTTACTTATTTTTGACTTGCTTCAGGTAAAGGGCGGGGTGGCAGGTCTGTATGATGGAGCAGAGGTGGTGCTGGGACCAGACTCTGGGCTGCAGGAGCCTGGCCCCGAGCAGCAGTTCATCAACCAGAAGATGAGACCTGGTTCTGGCGTGCTGTCAGTCCAAGTGCTGCCAGATGGACCCACACGTGTTCTGCAAGTAAGAACAAAAGCCTATAGGCTTGCCTCTTCTCTGGTGTTGAGCACTTAAGATGCTCTGCCCTACTATTACATTCTAAATTCAAAGATCTGTGGTGAGGGGGCTTTACTGAAAAATGTAAATCCTCATGGAGTTCAGTTCTCGTTTATAAAATGATGATAATTAGTTGACTTTGACCAAAATCTATCAGACCCTGAAGTCTTTGTGCCCTATCTTACACCCAACACAAACAGCACAAAGCAGTGCACAGCACAACTGTCTATGCTAGTTTCAGACCGATACAGTTTTAATTTTTAATGGCCAGCACCCACATTGTGTAAGTAGCAAATGTACTTCAGTCAGGACCACTTTTGTCATAGATAACTTAATTTCCATTGTAATATTATATTTGGTGGTGTGGCTCTGTTCTGGGGCCTCTTTACCTTTACTTGGGCCTACACAAAAAACCTAAGGCAGAGATCGCACATCTCTCTGCCCCTCCATGTGCCTTCATGGAAAGCCTCAAGGCAGAGAGACCATACCTCTCTGCCCTTCCATGGAGGCAGGGAGAGCAACAGCAACAGAGCAAGCATCAATGCCAAACAGAGATGACATTGGTAAGTCAGACACAACATAACAAAGAGAAGCTTGGGTGGAGGTGGGTTGCAAAGCGGCATGCAAAGGAAGCATCAACATTTGGCAGGCCAAAGTAGTTTAAATAGGGCACCCTGAATTAGGTGGTTAGGCACATTGTAGGCCTATTGCTATTTAAAGGCAGCAGAAAAGGTTTGTGCCACTGACCCAACAAACCTGTTCAGAATGGCGCAGTTTCCTGCTGTTTAAAGGGCGCATTATTCAGATTGTAAGATCTCTGCTTGTTACACACAGAGACACAGAGATGGTTTGCAGGTGGGAGAGGGGGGTTCAGGTCAGATTATGACCAGATGTTATAATCCCTTGTTGCTGCACCTACTTGAGACCATGAGTGGGAGGGATAGTGTCCTCTGATGGTTTCTGAGTTGGAGCCACTGGGTTAAGTTTAGAAGGATAGAAAAGTAAGAAGGAGCACAGATAGACTGAAATGGAAGAAGGAGCATGGGGAAGACAGAGCCAAAGAGAGACATCTGTTCAGGCTGATCTCTCCCCCACCGGACCAAGCTGTACATTCTACCTTCCTCTACTCCCTCATTTTCATATAGTAAATGAGAGATGAAACTAAAAGGAGAAAACTTGCCTGACTTCAGTCAGGTGGAATTTAACTTCTTGAAGCCTCCCACAGACTGTGAGATTTAAGTAATCTTATAAGTTTAGTGTAGCTACACTCTGCAACATGGATCTAATAACTTGTGTATGACATCAGGTTTCATGTATGCAGACCGGGTTATTACTTCTCTAACTGTTAGGCAAACATGGAGTCACATTACTGTATAACCTTAAGTTTTGTGGGCACTTTATTCTGCGGTGTGTCTGTGTGTGTGCTTGTTAGCTGCTTGCTTGCCTGGCAGCTGCTACTCCACCACTATTTCCTTCCATGCTTTGTCCTTCTTTAAGGAACCATGGTTAGAGCTGGATGACACATCATACAGACAAGGCTTCTGCTGCCACAACTCCACAAGGTTTTCCTCTTTGCTGGAATCCCACACATTTCTTTTTGTGTGTTTTGCCTCCATTGCAAGCTGCTATCTGTCTGTTTAGGTTTAGCACCACTGTGTGTCATTTCATGCTGCGTTTCTATTGTTTGGTTAATAGACGTAGGTCGTAACAGCAGCCACACAGCAAGATGGTCATCCCAAATTTCTGACACTCAGAATTCTTCTCCCAAGCTATCTTTGATCATAAGACTGTAACAACAGCAATCCTTGAAACCCTCTCACTGTGCAATGAAGGACCACCATTTAGAGCCATGGCCAAGGGAATCGCCACATTTCTTTGGGACAGCCCAAAATCACATAGTGTATACTGGGCTTTAGATTGATCAATTTCTTGTTGTTGCATATAGTTGAGATTATGAGTGAAAGTGAGGGTTTCCAAGTGGGAGCCACTTTGGGGGAGATGTCATCAGATGGGCACCCTCCTTCACTGGTGTTTCAATGATAAGTCCACAACACCTCCAGAGGGCTCATCAGCGTCATCTGGCATCCCAGGTGCACCCCCGTCTGCTTATACTCCCTCTATCCCTGCTGTTGTTGGTGTAATTTTAGGGCCCAGGTGATGTTTCTCCTCTTAATACAGAGCCACTGACTTGCCTGTTCTGCAGTCCTGGAGAGGGCTTTAATGGCCTGACGTTGGGCTTGGCCTCAAATTCTCATGTCCTTAAGCAGCCTGGTTGTTGACTTGCCCAAAAAGCCTTTGCAGTCAATTTCCACTGGGCAAACCTTCGCTTTCCAGTCGTGTCACTCAGTGCTGACTGCCAGCTTGGCGTACTTAAGGCTCTTGCAGTCATAGGCCTCATCCATGACATCCTCCTAGGGCACAGTGAGCTCAATGATGTAGACAAGGTGCAGTGAAGAGGACCAAAGCACGAAGTCTGGTCTGAGGTTAGAAGAGGTGATCTCAGATGGGAAGCATAGCTGCTGATTCAGATCTACCAGTAACTTCCAGTCACGTGCCCCTTCCAGCCAGCTGGTGTCTGATTTTACAGAACTGAACTTGGTTTGCTTTGCAGCTTCGCAGACAAACTCTTGTAAGTGCAGGATGGAATGATGGAGGAGGTAGGGTATTGAGGGATGTCTGTCTGGTCTCCAGGGTTGCTGCTAAACACTTCAGCGCCGGGTGTAACAACCTTGTGCCAGTCTTGTCTTGCAGCCAACCAGAATGTGTGTCAGGTTTTCTGGAGATGAGCAGAGGGGGCACGAAGGCGCTTACCTTGAGCTGAGGCAGCATCCTGCACCGGTCCATTCTTGAAAATCAACACCCGTCCATACCCGTAAAGTTCAGTGCCAGACCCAACCCGTTACCCATGATTATGTCGAAGTCAAAGCCACACCTGTTAACACCTGTTAATAAAAGTCCCGCGATGCGACCCGCACCCAAGATTAACACACACAAGCTACAGTCACTCAAATTAAACTGCAATCTTAAATCACAAATCCATGCAGAGAAGACATTTCTTTCACTGGCTGCACTCAATGCCAAGTAGGTGAAAACATTCCGCACAGTCACTGCTAGGTTAGGAAACCTTTTAGCATGCTCTTTTCATCACCATAAAATCTCAAAAGGATCATCCTTGGGTGTGTTGAACTTGGGCTGAACAGTTTCATCGCTGGAGTCCTCCTTGTTCATGTGATGAGTGGGTCAAAGGTTCAAATTGTGTCACTGACTTTCAAAATTAAAGGAATTGTGGCTTGATAATCGTGACTTAGATGTCAAAATATTATACATATACTGCACAACGTTTTCATTTGTTTTATTCTGAAATTTAAAAAAAAAAAAAAAAAGAATTCTCACCTGCTGCCTGCCCGCATTTTCATTTTTTATCCATGCCTGTACCCATGAATCTATATGTATGTCATTTTTTTTGTTACCTGCTACACAGGTTTTTGCAGGTACCTGACCCAATGCAGGACTATGGTCTGAGGTTCCTTGGAGATGACAGGACATTGAATTATGAAGCTGGTTTAAGATGCTTCCATGTCACGCATCTTCTTCCAAGAGAACTTTCTCCTCTTAACTCCCTCCTATCTCATTCACTGTCCTTGTTGTGCTTGAGAGACATTTTTCGCACCTCATTGCCTGTTGTTATCGGCGCAGCCCCTCCACTACAAGATCTTGGTACTGAAATGGGGCTGCCCTCTGCCAGGATGGTCTGTTCTCTCCAAGGCTAAGGCCTCCCTTCCTTGTTGCACATGTCCAACAATGTCCTAGTGTTTAAGGGCTGACTGCCTGTTGCTTAGCCGGGGTCCACTTTCTTCCAGTACTGAGTGTAGGAGCTGTTTGGGCTACACATTGGTCATGGGATTCTATCAGTGTATTTATTTTCATCCAGGCCCAGTCAATGTTATCTTGCAGCTGTCTCAGCAGTCGCCTACTGCATGCCTTGGTTGTGATGAGTGTAGTCAGGTCATCCATATAAGCCTAAATATTGAAATTTACTTACATCAGTAACTATATTAGAATGGCTGCAGATATGTCTTACCCCTGCCTCTGTGTATGACACAGTTTGATTGCACTTTCTATCCTCTAGTTTTTCTCTGTTACAGATTGCTCATGTTCTTCCAATGTGAATGTACTTTTCATCTGAAGTGATGGTGAATCTCATCATTTTCGTGTTTTTGTTTGTAGATCAGTGACTTTAACCAGAGAAGAATGATCCGAAGCTCACCCAGCACAGAGCAGGACAGGAGCAAAGAGGATGTTAAGAAGGGGGAGCCAGAGCAGGAGCTGGAGGTACCAGCAACTTCTTTACACATCTACTATTTTTTTCAATCACATTTGCTCTTTGTTTTATTTGTAAAAACATGTCTGGTACCAGGTGCTGAAGGGGTTCTACAATAACCTTGAGTGTGTCTCAATGAGAGGCCTTTCTTCTGATGTCTTCATGGTGTTCATTCTCAGGTGTTGGTGAATTTGGAGGAAGGTCTGGGTGTGTCTCTGGTCAACAAGATTCCTGAGGAGCTGGTGTTCACTACTCTATCTGGTATAAATGTCCACTTCACCCACACTGCTACCAATGAGGTGCTCGAGCTCAGCATTCAGAACATCCAGGTGAGCTCAACATAGTTATGAGAGGTATTCCGTATTCAACTTATCAATAAGATTGTGTAACACCAATTCATACAACAGTAGTTGTTGGTGCACTATATGGTGATAAAACAGAAAGACATTTCTTAAATGTTGAAATGCTATCGAGTGATGTTATTCACGTCATTAGAAGACGGTGAAATGACAAGATGTGTGTCGTCAGCATGGCTGTGTTTGCTGAATGTGGCCAAGGAAAGGGGAAGTGGGACAAAAAGAGGAGTCCAATTATTGAGCCCTGTGGCACCCTCACAGTATGCTATGTTTGTTGTGATGAAGATCATGAATGTGACAGTGATATTGTGATAATGCAGTGAGGATTCAAACCACTGAAGAACAGTGTCAGAAAGACCCTCTCAGCATATCCATCTGCTGTCAATCTTCCACTATAATCCCATTCAGATTTATTCTTTATTGTTTTAATATTTGAATGATACAGTGGCATGCAAAGTTTGGACACCCTTGGTCATAATTCTCTTTACTATGTATAGCTACACTAAGCAAGTAAAATATAACCTGATCTCCAAAAGGCATGAAGTTAAAGATGACACATTTCTTCAATATTTTATGCAAGATCTCTGACCAGGGGTTCCCAAACTTTTCCATGCCACTGTATTTGAACTTATAATTATATAATAAATTTAGGCTATTATTATTATTATTGCTAACCCAGTTAATTATAAGGGGTGTAAATTCATGCTGCAAGTTTCATGTGAAATAAACATCATGAATGCTTTGCTACAAGCAGAATGTAGAGCTACGTATGATAAGGTGTTACATGTTCCTCCTTTGGATGTTATTCCTTGAGCTTGTCTCGGCTGCCATGGCTATCTAGCTGGTGGCTTTCTTTAGTTGTCTGGGTTCCAAACCGATCTTTTGTAAGAAATAGCGCACTGATGTTGATGGGAAACCACGGCAGACGACTTCAATATGAAATTAGGACGCATGCCACCCTTTGACAAGGGCCTCATCAAGTCCTGGTACTTTGCGTTCTTTAACTGGTGAGAGATGGCTAGCCTATCCTTCCAAGGGACTGTAAGTTCAACAACAAGATTGTTTTTGTGCTCCTTGATATTACGATCATGTCTAGTCGGAATGATGTTACTGCTACCTCTTCCAGAAAGATGAGTCTCCTCTTAAGGTCCACCTGCATCTCCCAGTCAGAGGCTCGATTCAAAACAGAAACCAGGCTCTTGGAAGCTGTTGTTGCCCTAGGAGTCTTGACACCTTCCCTTTGGAAATGGACCCATTTGGGTGGTGAAGCCTGGTGTTAGTTGGCCTTAGCTCTCTGCAGCTCTGTCTGTTTGGCAATTAACACAAGGACCTTGTCATGCCTCTATCTGTATCTGCCTTCTCCCAGTGCCTTGGGACATCCAGTCAAGATGTGGTTCAGGATGCAAACAGCCTCTCTACAGTATTTGCAGGATGGGTCTTCTTCTTTACCCCAGATCTTTAGGTTGCTTGGAGTTGGTAAGAGGTCAGCCATGGCCGGAGGAGGAAAGACAACTTGCCCTGGTCAGAACCCAAGAGTTCCTCCAGGACAGTGATCGTTCTAACGCATTGTCCCACTGCATCCACTGTCCCTGGCAGGCAAGCCCTGTGGCTTTTACGCAGCGATCTTCTTCTGCTGCCTCTCGAACCCTCTGGACCATGAGACCTCTTATGTCTTTGGCATTGGCCTTGCTCCACCTAGTGGTGTTGTAGTTTCCAAGTCCTAGTTGGCATTGACAGACCACCCCAATAATCTATTGATGCCTCCAATACATCTCTGCATCCTTCGCTGCTTCTTGAGGCTTGCATTTCCTTCCACACTTGATGGCCTTATTTGCTTATTGCCCTGAGCCACATCTTAAGTTGAGCGGTGGTGTTTTTTAGGTTGCCACTGACCGTTAGGGTGCTGTCATAATTCTTTCCAAGGCATCGGATTCCTTGATCTTGAATCGTTGGCATCTCGGACCCTTGGATACTGAAGATGGATTCTGTCAGCTTTCCTTTCAGGATACTTAGGCTCCTCGTTTTTCCTGGATTGAAAAGCATTCGTGCCCATGCAGCCATGATAGTGTGATAATATCATGATAGTATGATTATTAATCAAATTGACTCCACGAACACATGAAAACATGGCTTTGGCATAACCATGGTATTAAAACTTGGCTCAATGATAACTATGTTCATAAACATAACAATTGTTTTTTTCAGCAAAATGCAGTCAAGACTCCCCCACAAACACAAATAATTGATCCCTGAAAAAAAATGCATATTCAACGTTATTTTTGGCAATAAAAAAAATGATTTTTTCAGCCTGGCAGTCTATGCAATAAGGTGTCAGCTGGCTGGTGGCGGAGCTGAAAGTTCTTGGAAAATCTACCCACTTGCTGTTGGCTATATTGTACATCATTTTCCAGCAAATATCACAATATAAATGTGTGTTTTGTTTTTAAAATATACAAACCTAGGAAGATAGCAACTACTCACCCATCTTTAAAGTTGTTACATCTCCAGTCTGATCTCGAGTGTACAGCTGAGAGCTTTGTGGTTTGATCACATGACATAACAGAAGTGCATATTTAAGGGATTCAGTCTGGACAGAGAGTGTCCTATTGCAATGCGATAGCAGTGTTGACGAAAACCATGACAAAAATATTTAATCAACAACCGTTTTTCCATGACATAAGCAAGATGATGACGAGCTAAAAATAGATCTTGATAATAAAAACTAAGACAAAATCTATTTTTCATTTTCGTTGACAAGCCATGCCAAATATCAGAGGTGGACTATCGGATATTGAAAGCCGAGAATGGCTGTGCTTGTAATTATCTTCAAATGCTGCATGAGCAACAGGCTGGTAAACTCCAGTATATAGTTGGCGCAAGGATGTTTTATTAGCTTCTGAAGGGCAGCAGAGCAGCCACCGGCTGCCAAACTTCACAGCTGATGTGAAAAAGCTTTGTGGAGAAATTTTTTGTAGTCTTAGAATATATTGTCTAAATGAATTTTTTTTGTCAACTTGTCACCTTGGTTCTAATTTCGTATACATGAATTAGCCTAACTGGATTAGTTTAAAGATAAAAACATACAGAAAAAATATGAATGACTCAAAGCTGACTATAATGCCATGTAATTTTTGTCAACTAAAACGTCTTGAATTTTTTGTAAAATATTTTATTTCATTTAAACTATGAAGATTAAAAATGTCTAAAAACTTTCTCACATTAAAACAATATGGGAATGATACAAAGTGGTAGATCGATGCCAGTGTTATTGACACTGATTATACAGTATTGTAGTCCATATTTTCACTGTGCTGGTTTGATCCAGAAGCTTCCTGTGAATACATTATCAGTACTCATGTAACCCTCTTCTCTGCTGACAATGCACATAACTATCACATTCTGTTTCAGGGAAGAGTGTTGTGTTAATGCTAGATCTGTCATGTGCTGGTCACCAGGTGGATAACCAACTGCTGGGTACTACTCAGCCTGTGATGCTGTGTGTGACTCCCAGCTCCAGTGACAGCAGTGTCAACGACAGCGGCCCGGCCCTACAGGTCAACTCAGTCAAAGTCCCTAGCAACCTCATGCTCACTGATCTGTTCAAGGTGAGTGTCACACAATGAATTAATGCAGCATTACAGTAAACCACTGCATGCTAGAATCATTTGACTTATTAAAACGTCACAGTCTTTTTTTCCAGATCAGCACCAGATAATTCCTGGTTTCTTGTGCACATCAGAAACCGGACATTTCTAGTGTACCAGAGATTGCAAATACTAGAATCACCTGACTAATGATGTAACCATGATGTGTTCACAGCACCTCATGGTGACGGCTCGGCGCTTCACAGTCATCATTGAGGAGAAGCTGCTGCTCAAGCTTCTCAGCTTCTTTGGATATGGACAGACAGAAGCTGGTGGGTCATTCGTTAAATGGTAATATTTGTGCGATGCTGTGAGTATGAAGGTTGTTTTTGCTTAAAGGTTAAAAAAAATGAATAATCATTCATTTAGAGCTGGAGAAGTTGGATGAAAACATTTATGAAAAGCATAATGAGGACACAGGACCTCCCAAACGTTACTACTTTGAGAACCTGAAGATCAGCCTCCCCCAGGTCAAACTGAGTGTCTTCACTTCCCACAAGCTGCCTCCTGATCTCAAGGTAAGTTGTCTTCTCATTTTTATTCTCCTTGCTGCTCAGTTTTGTTAATCTGCACTCAGATGATGTACAATAATGTCACCTTTAACAGAGAGCAACATGTCACCTTCTGTTTACTTCATCAGGTGCTAACATCACCTAACTCCTAAGACGAAAGCTGACAGATTACTGTTGTCAGTAACAGCGTGTTGTCAGATAGAAGAAGTGAAGTGGGATTGTTTTAAAGAGGAACACCATCTTAATTAAGAATTCCAATATGTTATTTCCATGGCTTAGGAAAGTTCGATTATTATTTGTGAACATGAGCTGTAGCTTGATGGTTCACAAAAGCTTTATTCACACTTATTTAACACTGTACCTCAAAAACATATTGTGAACACACTGTAAGAGCTAGGAGAAGAAACAAAACAAAACCAAATATTTAGTGATGGAAGATTTTGGACTTTAAGCTGATATCTAATATGCCAATATGTAACAACTCATCTGACCGATAACCAATATCCATAACAAAATATCTACTTTTTTTACCCACCTCATTTTAGTGATCATCAAGTCTCTTCTGTAGTGGTAATAACATCATATTATTCAATTCAGTTCAATTTTATTTATAAAGCCCAATATCACAAATCACAATTTGCCTCACAGGGCTTTACAGCATACGACATCCCTCTGTCCTTTGGACCCTCACAGCGGATAAGGAAAAACTCCCCAAAAAAAAACCTTTAACGGGGAAAAAAAACGGTAGAAACCTCAGGAACAGCAACTGAGGAGGGATCCCTCTTCCAGGACGGACAGACAAGCAATAGATGTCGTACAGAACAGATCAGATCAGCATAATAAATTAACAGTAATCCGTATGACACAATGAGACAGAAAGAGAGAGAGACAGAGAGAGAGAGAGAGATGCAGGACAGACGGTAATGACGGTAGCTTACAACAACATTAATGAAAGTAATAATATTATAATTAATAATAATAATAATTATGCAAGCATACTCTTATTGTGATGGCCCACCAACAGAAATAGAATACTTTTCAATGTATGTAATATTTACTAATTGTGCAAAATAAGAAAAAGCATATTGGCTGATTCTGATTGTTCATTTTAAAACTGATATTGGCCAACACAGATTATGTACAGATATTATTGTGCATCCCAACAGATATTACACTTCTTTAGCATCTTCATGTATCATATCACTTTATTACACGGCTCTATTAAATGCTGTATTCTGATTGGTCAGTCACGGCATTCAGCGGTCTGATATTACTGTTGCTATGTAGCCCTGCGTTGCTAGGGATGCTGCCCTGCCACACTACAGCTGTCAAACAACTTCCGAGGGAAAAAACAAACAGAAATGGCTGATTTTAACATTTCTTTTAACTTATTTGGAGAGTAGCTACAAGGATTTTGAGGAATGGGATGCCGCTGAAGAAAAAGAAATGGAGAAGGAAAGAAAAAAATCAAGTGAAAAACGGCACAAGGAACTGACACCTGAAGAGCTTTAAGTGATAGAGGAAGAGAAAGATGAGATAAATACAAAAAAGACAACAAAATGGGCTACTGTACTGTACTGTTCTTCTACTACTATACTGACAGGCTTTCTCTGCCAAAAACAAAAGACCATGGATTTGAATACACACTCAGCTTAATGACATTTTACGCGAGTTTTATGCCTCAGTTCAGTCCACTAAGCCTGAGTACAAAACTTTCACCAAAGGTTGTTGAATCCGGTTGGTTTTAATGCACTTCACGGAGGCAGACAACATTATTTATTTAAGTGATAATTAGCCGTGTAACGCTGTAACCTCACAATATTCCAGTAATATTTAACCACAACATGTACATATCACATCTTTTTATAATATTTACAATGAAAATGAATTAATTTTACTATTTATACACAGCCCTGGAATTACACCCTTTTCCTCTATTTTATTATTTAAGTTTTTCCATTTTAAGAACATCAACACAAAAAACAAATACAAAAAAATACACAAACACAAACAGCACAGACTAAACAAGTTGACAAGAGTCAATGCCACTTCCAGCAGCCAGCTGACAAAGAGCGAGAGGTAACAGTCCCAATACAGTTTTAGGGATTGTTGAAAGAATCAAAGTATTGAAACAGCAGTAGACTCTGATTATAAAGCAACTCTAATGAGACAGTGTGGTTGAATTGATTTTAGCAATAAATTTTGTCCATCTGTGGATAGCAGAGATGTCATGCTACTGCCTCCTGTTGCCATGCAATGTCACTCTGTTACATCCTGTTCCTCCAGCTGCTGTGCCTTCACACATTTTCTCTCATATGTTTTTTTGTTACTCTAGGCTCTGAAAGGCACCCTGGGCTTTCCTCTGGTTCGCTTTGAGGATGCTGTCATCAACATGTACCCGTTCACTAGAGTGCACCCCTATGAAACCCAGGAGATCATCATCAATGACATCCTCAAGCACTTCAGAGAGGTAAGCAGACTGGATGTGCTGCTTTGAACTACCTTAGTCTCGGCTGAAATGTTCTCAATATTATCTTAAATGACTGCAGTAGTCAGACTGTTTGGCATCCTCCCCCTTACAGAAGTAATTCCCAATCATTTTTCCAGTGTTGTGATTTGGCCAGATATGTTAGGCCTTGAACACACAGAAAGCAATTTGCACTTTGCAAAACATGAGGCACACCGCCCTGCCTTTTTGTTAATTGAATGCCACTAGTAAAATAACACTTGCTGCACCTTTCTATTGTTGCCAGGCAACCACCCCATGACCTCCTTACCCTACCCTTCCCGTGTAATCAATATACCGTGTATTTTATTTTATTTATATTTTATTTATTTGACAGTAGTTAGTATCCAGTTCCTAAAATGGACAGGTAAAGGTACTTGCTGTAGCTCTAGTTGAGGGTGAGAGGCTGTCAGCAAATAGTTAGTTGGGCGCAGGGAAGCAGAGATCTGCTGCCTCCAACTGCTAAAAGGCTTTCTGTGTGTTCGGGGACTTATAGTGCTAAAATGGAAGTCACCTCTGCTCATAACCCATTCTTTATGGATTAAACACATCTTCTACTGCACTTGAACATGTTGTAGCCTATATTAAAAGGGTTATCCTCAATGTTTGACAGAACTTTTTTTGGGGGGGCTTGCTGTTGTTTTTGTCCTCTTTCTAGTGACTGTTCTTGATTTATGTCCTAATATCTATGTTTTATGCTTGTATTTTAATTATGCAATTATGTGTTTCAGTGTATATGTTTAGGTCTTGTTTATATATTTTTCACATGTATGCGTGTAGATTTGCCACCCTATGCCACCCCTGTAGATCTGCCCATGTATAAATTATTGATATTACAAATACACATTAAACTTTAGGTAGCCTACTAGAATAATATACTTCATACTTTTTCTGCTACAAAATATGACTGAAGTGAGCCCAGACTCAAAACATTATCTTATTAGATAAAACAGATGTTGACAAAGTTTTCCTTTGGGGACAAAATTTACAGTTGAAAAAAGGTAATATATCGCAACATATTTTATCGCAATACTTGCAACATATTTTAAATGTTTGTTTCCTACTTTCATATCGGTCAAAGATATCTGTTTTTATTGTTAGTCAATCAAACATTACAGCCTGAAACTGATGCTGTGCATCTAATCACTGCGTCATGTAGGAACAGATGAGTGCCAATGATGGGTGCATATTAAAAGTCATCATATTTTTAATTGTATTTTTGCAAAGTAAAGATAATTTCTTCACCTGTTACTGGCTTCATGGTCACATAGCACATACGCAGGTCTGTCGTGTGATGTGGTGGGCTGTCAGGTCTGTGTCAGGTCATCACTGAACAGTGTTAACCTGTTTGTAGGAGCTGATCAGCCAGGCAGCTCAGATCCTAGGCTCCGTGGACTTCCTGGGAAACCCCATGGGTCTCCTCAACGACGTCACTGAGGGAGTGTCTGAGCTCATTAAGTACGGCAATGTGGGTGGTCTCATACGCAATGTGACCCATGGCGTGTCCAACTCTGCTGCCAAGGTACACCTTTGTCTAGCTGTGTATAAGTGACTCTCTTTTTCTATATTTACTGTGCTATATATTTTTACAACATTGTTTTCCTGTTCACGCATCACAATCACAATTATCATTTGATTTGAATGAAGTGTTTGGCTGTTGCATTATTGTATTGTATTGTATAGACATTCGTGTGTCCACCTCCTGAACATACACGAACATATAAAATATATGAGGAAAAGCATTTGAAAGTTGGAAGAAGCCGTGCAGTTTTAACATCTTCTTGTTCTTTGTGTGTCAGTTTGCAGGTACTTTATCAGATGGGCTGGGGAAGACTATGGACAACCGGCACCAGAGCGAGCGAGAGTACATCAGATACCACGGAGCCACCAGTGGAGAGCACTTGGTAGCAGGGATCCATGGACTGGCTCATGGTACGACCTGGCTCAATTTTTATGTTTGGGCACAGCAGTTACAGTACAGCGATCATTTAGTGGGTGAATAAGAGTCTTTTCACACCTCAACACTGAATAAAACTGACATTATCGCCTGATGGGTTTGGGGCAGTGAACACTACAAGCAATGTAACAGTTGTGAATATAGAAAATTACAGATATTAGGCCTGTCAGACAGGGGAAAAAAATGAATCATGATAAATGGTTGAATTTCAATAGTCACATTTTAACACAAGTTTAAAATTCCATTATTTTGCATTTTAAACCGTTATGAAGTCTATAATAACAAGGTGAATCAGTTCTTACCAAAGCGTCTTGATTGGGATTCAAATGAATACAAAGAAATTTACTTTATGATCTTGACTTTTAGAGTTACATGTTCCTACAAAGCATTTTTCTGTATATTTGAAAGCAAAGGAGTGCAATGTCCAATCAATGTTAATATGGTTACCCTGAGGTACTTTTCTTTACTTACTAATGTCCAATGATCCCTGGTTGATGCAACAGCATTTGCACTTTCATAGAAGTTCCAGTTTAGTTGCTTTCTCTGATTCATGCAGGTGCGAAACTGCTCGGGGCAGGAAATTTTGAGACTCAAACGCTTCATTTCCTGCATTCTGGTCATTTTTTATGCATCAATTTATGGCGAAAATGTATTTATTTATGTAAAGGAAAACAAAATTCAGGTGGCAGATGATATAACAAAATAAAAATTTTATAGAAAATATGGCAGTAACATTCTGTACTGCAGGGGTGTCCAAACTTTTTTTACTGAGGGCCACATACAGAAAAATATGCGAAGGGCTGGGCCACTTACTATAGTTGAGGTATATCGCCTCACATCTCATGTATTAAAGTTAGACAAAATCAATAAAAACACATCAAAATATGCTTTATTGTTGAATATGCTTAAAAAAGCAGCCTACACCACAGCTTTCCATTAATGGATTTCATTTATTTATTCAGAAAAAGGGTTGGTAGTAGGCTTGTGTCGATTTCCGGTTTAACCAGTTCGGTCTGGTTTAAGAGCTCCACCCGGTTTAATTCACGTCAACAGGATAGAGTGCCAAAGTCACGCCCTTTCCGGTGAAGATCATGGGACCTTAGATCTGAAAAAATATGAATGGCAGTGAATGGGGAGAGCAATATTATCTTTTGTTCCCGTTTGAGTTGTGACATGAAATCTAAATATGTTATTAATTAATTTAAAACATAAATTTTAAGGTCAAGACAGTCATACTTTGTGGTAAAACTGTTGAGATTTAAGCTTTTTAATTAAAAAGACTCAAGAGTACACAGGAGGAGGTCGCGTATGTGACGTCATAGCTTTCGCTCGCTTCCTGCAGCTTGGCCTCTCCACTGAAATTCCACTGTTTTATGATTAATCGATTTATGATTGAAGATGTCTGTGTGTTTTGTGCCAGGTTACAGTCACTCCAAGCTGCTGGAAGCGAGCGAAAGCTATGACGTCACATATGCGACAGCCTCCTGTGTAGTTTTTCTAATTACGTTTTTTCAAAAGCTTATATCTCAACAGTTTTACCACAAAGTATAACTTTCTTGACCTTAAAATGTATGTTTTAAATTCATTAACAACATATTTGGATTTCATGTCACAACTCAAACGGGACCAAAACATAATATTTCTCTGCTCATTCACTGCCATTCATATTTTTTCCGATCTAAGGCAAAGAGCATGGATACCAAGAGGTGAAGTTCCGTTGAATTTCTCCCAACAGCCACCAGGGGCGCTGTAGTAAAAGAAAACAGTGTAGTGCAAGTAACTGCAACAACTATCAGTGGAACACCCCGCACCTGGCCTTCCACCTTAGGATCCCGACAGGTAAGAACTCCTGAGGTGTAAGTTTTGAAGTGTTTTACTATCTATAATTAATATAAATATTTAATACTATCTATATTTATATTCAATATGCCAGTTTTGGGGGGAAGGTAACACATACATATATATATATATATATATATATATATATACACACACATATATATATATATATACACACACACACACATATATATATACATATGTATGTATATACATATATATATATATATACATACATATACATATATATATATACACATATATATATATATATAAATAAAATAGAATAACTCACTGAATTATCAACCAATTTTCACGCAGTTTGGTTTGTTACAAACGGCACACGTAGTTATGATACAGGATGGTTGCGTACATCAAAAATGCGGGATTTCATGCTTTAATACTTTTTGCAGATAGCAACAGCATGTTATTTAGGTCACAACACAGTTCTTTATATATATATAGATAGATATATAGATATATATACTGTATAAACACAATATACACAATACAATACAAAACATAGTATAGCATATTATGTATAGCACACCTTTGTGCACATACTCACTTTTCCACCAGCTGTGCTGCAAATATCCCCCTACTGCTTATCCTTCTGTATCTTTTTTTCAAATGATCTTGACCACCGTCCCATTTTCATAGTTATAATACCAATACCAAAATTAATTTCAGTGTTTATGTAAATATTGAAAATGTTCTTTTTATGACTTTTCAGGGATCACAGCAGTCAATGTAATAAGAATAAGAAGAATTTTATTAATCCCCAAAGGAAATTTCAAAGAAGTCTGTAAGATCATCTATTTAACAAAGAATTATGAAGTCTGATGGCTGTGGGTATAAAAGAGTGAGTGTGTGTGAGAAATAAACTCAGTCAACAATCAAGCATTTCCTTTATTAAAATATATTAATAAATGTATTAATATACTATACTATGTTTTTTATTGGTATATTATTGTGTTTATACAGTATGTTTACACAGTATATATATACTGTATGTGTATATATAAATATATATGCAGTACAGGCCAAAAGTTTGGACACACCTTCTCATTCAATGCGTTTTCTTTATTTTCATGACTATTTACATTGTAGATTCTCACTGAAGGCATCAAAACTATGAATGAACACATGTGGAGTTATGTACTTAACAAAAAAAGGTGAAATAACTGAAAACATGTTTTAAATTCTAGTTTCTTCAAAATAGCCACCCTTTGCTCTGATTACTGCTTTGCACACTCTTGGCATTCTCTCGATGAGCTTCAAGAGGTAGTCACCTGAAATGGTTTTCCAACAATCTTGAAGGAGTTCCCAGAGGTGTTTAGCACTTGTTGGCCCCTTTGCCTTCACTCTGCGGTCCAGCTCACCCCAAACCATCTCGATTGGGTTCAGGTCCGGTGACTGTGGAGGCCAGGTCATCTGCCGCAGCACTCCATCACTCTCCTTCTTGGTCAAATAGTCCTTACACAGCCTGGAGGTGTGTTTGGGGTCATTGTCCTGTTGAAAAATAAATGATCGTCCAACTAAACGCAAACCGGATGGGATGGCATGTCGCTGCAGGATGCTGTGGTAGCCATGCTGGTTCAGTGTGCCTTCAATTTTGAATAAATCCCCAACAGTGTCACCAGCAAAACACCCCCACACCATCACACCTCCTCCTCCATGCTTCACAGTGGGAACCAGGCATGTGGAATCCATCCGTTCACCTTTTCTGCGTCTCACAAAGACACGGCGGTTGGAACCAAAGATCTCAAATTTGGACTCATCAGACCAAAGCACAGACTTCCACTGGTCTAATCTATTTGACCATGAAGGCCTGATTCGCGCAGTCTCCTCTTAACAGTTGTTCTAGAGATGGGTCTGCTGCTAGAACTCTGTGTGGCATTCATCTGGTCTCTGATCTGAGCTGCTGTTAACTTGCGATTTCTGAGGCTGGTGACTCGGATGAACTTATCCTCAGAAGCAGAGGTGACTCTTGGTCTTCCTTTCCTGGGTCGGTCCTCATGTTTGCCAGTTTCGTTGTAGCGCTTGATGTTTTTTGCGACTCCACTTGGGGACACATTTAAAGTTTTTGCAATTTTCCGGATTGACTGACCTTCATTTCTTAAAGTAATGATGGCCACTCGTTTTTCTCATGAATTTTAACAGTTGTCCAATAGGGCTGTCGGCTGTGTATTAACCTGACTTCTGCACAACACAACTGATGGTCCCAACCCCATTGATAAAGCAAGAAATTCCACTAATTAACCCTGATAAGGCACGCCTGTGAAGTGGAAACCATTTCAGGTGATTACCTCTTGAAGCTCATCGAGAGAATGCCAAGAGTGTGCAAAGCAGTAATCAGAGCAAAGGGTGGCTATTTTGAAGAAACTAGAATATAAACATGTTTTCAGTTATTTCACCTTTTTTTTTGTTAAGTACATAACTCCACATGTGTTCATTCATAGTTTTGATGCCTTCAGTGAGAATCTACAATGTAAATAGTCATGAAAATAAAGAAAACGCATTGAATGAGAGGGTGTGTCCAAACTTTTGGCCTGTACTGTATATATATATATATATATATATATATATATATATATACACATATATATATATATATATATATGTATATATATATATATACATACATACTCTGGGGTTGAGGTGAATAAATTAACTGTGTTGTGACCTAAATAACATGCTGTTGCTATCTGCAGAAAGCATTAAAGCATGAAATCCCGCATTTTTGATGTATGAAAGCATCCTGTATCATAACTACATGTGTGCCGTTTTTAACAAACCAAACCGCGTGAAAATCGGTTGAAAATTCAGTGAGTTATTCTATTTCACTTATGCATACAGCTCCTTGCTCAATAGAAGTGAATGCACTGTGGAGGCAAAGCGAGACCCATCCAAGATGGCGGCCGGCTGGGACACGCTCAGGCAGTCAATGCGGCGTCTAATTATATATGTCTAGATGTTCTATTGAGCTTAGCCTCTTGGAATCCATGCTCTTTGTTTAAGGTCCCATCATAGACATATATACATAGACGCCGCATTGACTGCCGCTGCCTACTGGAGCCGACGTCCCAGCCGGCCGCCATCTTGGATGGGTCTCGCTTCGCCTCCACAGTGCATTGGAGGCGTATTACACCCATAATGGGTTTTTATTGGGAAAAATAGCTTAAATGTGACCCCCAGTGGTAAAATAAGGGATATAATTCGATATATCGGTTCTGTTAGATATTTGGCTTTAAATCAAACCGGTTGGAAAATTTTCAAACCAGCGCAAGCCTAGTTGGTAGCTTATTCTTCAAAACAGCAGCCTCAGATTTCTCCTTAGTCAGGATGGTGATCCCTTTCACAGCCCTGTACAGAGGAGGAACAATAAGGGGAAACTGGGATGGATACATTTCAAGCCTGTTATGTAAATTATTGGGCTTATTAACACACCAGTTAACGTTTGTTAGAAAATGTTATTAACTTTAATTGACGGAATTGGGCTTATTAACTGGGGTGCACATAATTCTTAGTGAGTTACATCGGTGAGTATCAGCTGCGCTGGGTATTGAAATCGGTCGTGGCGCTGAAAATCCAGCTGCAGTGGCTAATCTGACACACCTCGAGCCAATAATCCGGACAAATGTGACTTGACCACGGAGCGATTGAATCTGCCTCATAGTAAGGAAAGTTTTGATCAGCTGATTTTGCGCAGTGTGTGCGCTGTGCACAGTGATGTTTACTCCTTCGTGTGTGGTGTTGCACTCGGTGGGAGATAGATGCTGCGCTTTGGACTGAAGGATCAACTCACATATTTAACTGTGTATAAATGAGGGACCCTGTTCCACAATGAGGTTTAAATGGTTCTGGATGTACAGAGTTGAAGCTGCTCTGACACATTCACACACTGCAGATGATTTCTACCACAAAGTTCTTTAAGGTATGAAGTTAATGGAAATCTGAAGAGATAAAAGTC
Source organism: Epinephelus awoara (assembly GCA_035609425.1). Lineage (NCBI taxonomy): Eukaryota > Metazoa > Chordata > Actinopteri > Perciformes > Serranidae > Epinephelus > Epinephelus awoara. The sequence goes on along the minus strand of CM069301.1, from coordinate 40,927,254 downwards.
ATCTGGGGGGTAGTTTGGTTCATTTACATCAAATTCAGCTTTTTTACAAACATGGTTCTTTTCTTCAGGCCTTAAATGCAAGGCTTATTTTATATTCTCTCTTGCTGATAATTTCCCACCAGAACCCTTTAATTTAATCAGTTCTGTTCTTTATGTTTTATTTGTGCTTCAGAAAATTCACTTTTTCTAAAATTCAATCCAGCACCCAAGAATCCTAGAGAAGAGACACCTGCAGCGGCTGCAGCTTCGCGCTCCTCCTCTCTTTCTCTGCGCTCTTGGCACAAGAAATGTGCAGCACCAAACCATATTTCAGATTTATTGAAATAAATTATGAGAGCATGGGCGTGGGACATCTAAACATTATTTCGAGTTAAGTTTCGGTTTTTAAAGACGTGGATGTGGGAAAGCAATTCAGCGTCTGTCTCAAGCAGCTGGTGAACTGGGATCAGCTAGAGAGTTGGAAGGAGATGGTGTAATTTTTACGTCAGGCTTGCTTACTTGTTATTGAGTTTAACGGTGGGTTATTGCCTAAATTATACTGGCTGTATTGAGATGTTTTAATTGCAGTTTAATCTCACAGCAGTTACCAAAAATACCAAAGCTTAGGGCAAATGCTGTTGTTACTTGGCTGTCCATGAAGGCAGGTCAGGGTGATGTGATGCTGCTCTGCAGATCACTTGATTTAAGTGCGTTAACTGTGGTGACTGTGACAAGGCACGTTGATGAGGGAGGGGGTACAGGCTCTTGTGGTCTGGCAGGATTAAAACAAGTGCATAAGTGCATTTTCAGGCATTACAACATGATTATAATGAGGAGTTGACGTCATGGGCCAAAGTAAAAAAAACTAAAATATTAAGTTAGAAAAAGAAATGGAATGGAAGAAATGTCTCATGCAAAAGACCATTTATCTAGTCAGAGGGTAAAAAATTTCCTGGGGGAAGATCTCCTGTGCAAGTTTGCATGTCCTTTTAAATAAACACCTCCTTTCCTCCAGGTATCATTGGAGGCATGACGAGCATCATTACGTCCACAGTGGAGGGTGTGAAGACAGAAGGTGGAGTCAGCGGCTTCTTCTCAGGCCTGGGAAAAGGTCTGGTGGGCACTGTGACCAAACCAGTGGCTGGAGCTCTTGATTTTGCCTCAGAGACAGCACAGACAGTCCGGGACATGGCTAGTCTCAGTAACCACAGGTGGGTTGAGGCTCTTACTTAATTATTATATGAACCTTTGAAAAAATGACATTTGTATTATACAAAGAGACTTTCAGGTCTCTACAGAGAATACACTGAGAGCTAAATTTGCTAACATTTATTGAAAGTAAATCACCAAAGCTGTATGTTAAGGAGGTTTATGCTGTGAACTGATTTGGAAAGACATGTAATGACTGGATTTTAGAATGCTGAAGCAAATCTCATGACAAAAACAAGGAGAGAAACAGTGCCAGCAAACTCATATCAACATGGATATTTAAAAAAAAAAAAAAAAGGAAGGAAGGTGTGTACTGTACTGTGTGTAAAGTGTTTGTGTTGTTGCTGTGTTGATCAGACTCGGTGTGCAGCGGGTCAGGAAGCCTCGCTGTTGTAAGGGACCTCAGGGTCTGCTGCCTCGACACTCGGCCACTCAGGCAGACGGTCAGGAGCAGCTCTTCCGCCTCACTGACAACATCCACTCTGAGTTGTGAGTCTCACCCATTTCACTACATTAAAACACACTGGGTCTCATTCATGAAAAGTGAGTAAATCTGTGTGTAGATTTGCACATAAAAGCCTACTCTACTAAAAACCTACTCCGGATTCAGGAACGCCGCGGGAAACTCAGATTTGATCGTAAACACGTGTGTATGATCATGAATGCCAATCCATCGTAAAGTGACAGCGCGCTCCCGGTAATCAGCAATTAGCATAAATCCCCGCCCATGAATAGCCAATGAGCACCATATAAGGAGGTGTAGGTGCATCCTGTCAACCTGTCAGTCATGGCGCAGAGAAAGAAAGAGAGATTTTTTTCCGAAGCGGAGATCGAAATAATTTTGGGTGAAGTGGACAACATGTGGAAAACATTTTATTTTCTTCAGTTAGTGGTGGTGTGACAGGGACAGGCAAAACAAAGGCCTGGAGGGAGGTAACAGATGCTGTTAATGTTGTCTCCGTAGTACAAAGAACCATGTCAGAGGTGAAGCGTAAATGGCTTGATATGAAACTGGAGGCAAAGAAACGCATAAGCACACACACAAAAATACAGCGGTCACCAAACAAACAGAAGATTCATTTGTGGGGTTTTGAATGAAGTGGGAACGGGAAACCACAGATGTTATGTGCGTAATGGATAAACTCTAAATCAGTGATGGCTGTCGGAATGTAGAGCTATTTAACATTTATTTTAACAAACGATAGGCTACGGATAACATATAGCCTACAGCAGTCTGTATGCATCGTCCTCAAATTATTTGAATCTTAATAGCCTAAAGCTCTGTTTGATACAACGTAAATTAATCATTATCAAATCAGATTTATTCATTCAAACGATCGTCGTCCTTCCACCTGCTGCCCCTGCTGAACCCAGGCACCGAGGCTGAAGAGGCTGTGATTATCATCATTCAACGTGTAGAAAGAACGTGTAATCTATTGAGTCGATTTACGTAGATATTTCACAATCATGAACCTAATCTGGATCTTAAACCTGCTAATTGCCAAATAATTTAACTAAATGTGTTATATTTTTAATATTTTGTCATGTTTAGATTACGTGTTTCAAAGGCATCTGTGTATTGTGTACATAACAGAGCGCAATAGGAATTAAAATTGTCATTTCCAATAGTAAAAAGCAATATTTATGTGCTTTACTAAAGTTACACAAGCACTACGAGTGGTCAGGAGCAGGAGTAGATTTTGTTAGTAGCTACGAAAAGATCGGAGCTACTAAAATATTGATGAATGCGGACATGCACGTAAATATCCGTCTGCGAACAGTTTACACACAAATTCCTTCTGCTCACGTTTCATGAATGAGACCCACTGTGTGTTTTAAGGCGGACTTATACTTTTATACTATATAAGTAACGTTTTATTGTTACTAGCACAATCCGGTGGCATTTTACATTGTATAAATTAGCCTAGCAGCTAGCAGAGTTTTCCTCTACTCATATGAGGCCAGGAACAACAACATTTATCAAAGGTAACGTTAGAAAAGTTGGCTCCATTACAGCTCAAAAGGTTCACTGACAAAACAGCTGTCTTATATAAACACGTTTTCCAAACAAATACAACATGCTGTTATTAGTACAAGCCCATGGCATTTTACATTGTATAAATTACTCATATGAAGCCAGGATAAATCCTCACAATTTATTTTCTTCTTATCTATGAAGTAAGAGTAAATAAAAGCTTTGTTTCCACTGAGGGACATGTTTTCAGCTTACAGAAATAGACAGGACAGCTGCGTTGCTGTGACATTTAGTGAAATTCCTGGGGAGGTGCATGTCAGGCTACTGCGTAAGGTACGGTTTAGGTTATGGCGCAGGTTATGGCATCAGTCCAGAAGTATAAATCCGGCTTAACGCTCTTATCACCTGCTGTTCCATTACACTGAAAGTTAAATGTCTGTTTGCCACAATAGCTTCATCGCTGTGGAGCCAATCGACAGCTATTGCGTCCTCATCTCCTCCAAAGTGGTCTACTTCCTGAGGCCGGGAGAATACGTGGACCGTGAGGCCATCTTCCTGGAAGTCAAGTATGATGACCTCTACCATTGTCTGGTCTCTAAGGATCATGGGAAGGTATATGTGCAGCTCACCAAGAAGGCTGAGAGCACCAGCAGTGGTGTGGCCATTCCTGGCCCCTCCCATCAGAAACCCATGGTGAGACACTTATCTGACTCATTTTACATTGTCAGTCTCTGGACGACTGCTTTAGCGACACCCACATAACACAAAAATATCAAATATTTTCTCAGCTCCCGCTGCTGGTATCTCTCTATGCAGATAGTGTTGGTTTCACTATGTTACTACTTGTTACTCAAAGGTCAAGGTCACTCTGACCTCACACAACATGTTATTGGCCATAAACTCAAGATTTCATGTTAATTATGAAAACATTTCACATAAATGTAGAATAGATTGAGGGAGGGGGTTACCATTTATATTCAAAAGGTCAAAGGTCAGCCCTTTCACTTCCTCTTTGGATAACAACTAGGATCTGGGGCCTGTTGTTCCTCTGATAGCTCACTGTTTTTTGCTATTGATCATCAGGCGATTGTCGTTGCACCATGTGATGAAGCTCTCTGTCAGTCCTTTGTCCTCTGTTGAAGTAGTCTCCAAATGAAGACAGCTTTTTTTTTTTAAATTTTATATGCTTTATTAAACCCAGAGGGGAAATTCAATTTTTCACTCCGTTGTCAATAACACACAGGTCCGAAACACACACACATGCACAAACAGGACCTATACATGCAATAAGTGGAGAGATGTCAGAGTGAGGGGGCTGCCCATGACAGGCGCCCGGAGTGGTTGGGGGGTTCGGTGCCTTGCTCAAGGGCACCTCGACAGTGCCCAGGAGGTGAACTGGCACCTCTCCAGCTACCATTCCACACTCCGCATTTGGTCCGGATGGGGACTTGAGCCGGCAACCCTATGGACTGAGCTACTGCCACCCCTCCCGCCCCATGTTGCTCACTTTAAGTGATATACTGGAATCATACATGTCAATGTATTGATAACTTCCATTTCACCAAAAATACACTCATTAGTTTTTATGCCTCTGCGCTGGCAAGAGCCATGACCGGAGGCGTTATGTTTTCGGTGTTTTGTTAACACTATATCTCAAGAAAGCCTCAAGGGAGTTTCTTCAAATTTGGCACAAATGTTCACTTGGACTCAACAAAGAACTGATAAGTTTTTTTTGGTGGTCATAGATCAAAGTTAAAGGTCACTTGTTTGTCTCATTCTTGTGAATGCGATATCTCAAGAACGACTTGAGGGAATTTCCTCAAATTTGGCACAAAGGTTGACTTGTACCCATGGATGAACTGATTAGATTTTGGTGGTCAAAGGTCAAGGTTGCTGTGACCTTGCATCTGTTTCATCCTCATGAATGCAATATCTCAAGACCAGCTTGAAGGAGTTTCTTCAAATTTGGCACAAACATTCACTTTGACTTAAAGATGAACTGATTAAAGTTTGGTGGTCAAAAGCCAAGTCCATGTGACCTCATCAGTCTCATTCTAGTGAACGTGATATCTCACAAATACCTTGAGTGAATTTTTTCAAATTTGGCACAAATGTTCACTCGGACTCACTGAACTGATTTGATAGGTCAAAGGTCGAGGACAGTGTGACCTTGCATCTGTCTCATTATTGTGATCACAATATCTCAAGAACAGCTAAAGGGAATTTCTTTAAATTTGACACAAATATCCACTTGGACTGAACAATAAATTGATTAAAATTTTATGGTCAAAGGTCAAGGTGAGTGTACTTGCGTACTTTTAGACTTGCACCGATTACAATTTTTGGGCCGATACCGATTTACGATTTGCAGATTGTTTGGACGGCCAATTCCAATTTTGGCCGATGCCGATTTCATTTTTTTCCAAACCACTTTACAGCACACGAGATATGGCACTATTTTCTATCTTTCCTTTTTAGAACATTTTAACCAAGATACAACCAGCTTTTCAATAATCATCTCAAACAAACAAACAAAAAAAGTGACACAGGTTAAGAAACATTTTCCTTTTTGCTCAAATATAACTCCAGGTACAGTATGAAAATAAATAAGTAAAAAAGGCATGCATAAATAAAAATATAGATAAAGAAAATAATAATTCTTGGTGTATAGCATTTGTGGGTAATTTCTTTAGTAGACACAGTCAAGTTTAACACGGACAATTACCGACTTTCTCCTTCTCTCTTTTGAGTGTGCATGAATGATTTACGTAAGAAGCCGCCCATGTTTCATTTCCTCACATTGCCCATGCCATGAGTTGCACACAGGCAGAGACGGATTTTGGCTAACGCACACAACGCACGTTGCCTAGGGCCCCCACCGAGCGAAAAGGCCCCCCAACGTCGCTTACAATTAACAGAATATCAGTCCCAGCCAGCTGTGAGCGTCGTGTCCTGCAGCAGCGAGCAGCTCTGCTGAAAGTGCCAAGACAAATCTCAAGTAGGGTTGCCATCCGTCCCGTTTTTCCCAGAATTGTTCTCTTTTTTCATCAGCTGTCCCGGGGGAAAAAAAATCTCTCCCGGGACACAATTTGTCCCGTTTTTTGGGGAAAATGCAGCAGCAGCAGGCCAAGGAGTCCATTCAGAACGACGCATAGTGTGTCCAAATTCACACCTGTTCTTCTCTATGGTTTTTCTCCGCGACCGTGCGTCATAGCGAGAAACCACGCATATCACGTGAAACAGCGGAATCGTAGCTTCCCGAATGTTTTCACAGCGAAAAAAGTTACACTAAAATGATGTATAACAGAGCTTTCATACAGCTCTGCACACACATTACTCTTGGATGAATTACTCGCGAATGCAGGATCGCACAGAAATGCCGCGCATATCACATGAAAGTTCAGGAGCAGAGCTTTCCAATGATACCACACGCATCATTGTGCTGTCATCCCATCATGCTGTAAATACAGATCATGTGTCTACAAAATAAAAACCTGACGAATTTCTTTACAATCCATTATACAGATCTTGTTATCAGTCACTTCATACAGTGAGGAATATCATATCTTACCACGTCTTAGGCTTGTGTGTGTTTCTCCCTGTCTATCCACATTTGTAGTCCGGCTTTCAAGATGCAAATATCTCCATATTGTCCAGTTGACACTCCATCAAACTTTGTATGACAAGACCAGCCACTTCACCTTTGCGCACCCAGACAGCTGTAGCCTAATTATGCATGCTAACAGGGCCGTAGTCACCATATACATTGAGGGGGACACGTGCCCCCCCCCAATGCCCTTTTTTTTTTTTACTGCAATCAAAGTGGCAAATATTATCTCGGAGGACATCATTGCACTTGGTTGACTATTTATCTGTTATCTTAGATGTAAATATTACATGTTTCTTTGGGATAAAACACATTTTTGACTTGTGAATGAGTCAATGGAATTTCTTGCAATAATGAAAAAATATGGCAATCGTGTCCGGTCTGGTTTATATGTCTACTTATTGAGCAAATTGTTTTAAAGGATAGAGGATTGATTCACTGTCAAGAGTCTTGGTTTACATGCAGTGATGCAGTACTATGAGTAGGATTTGCATTTGCTTAAGAGAAGCTGTTTTCTTTAGTTGATGACTCTTACTTTACTTAACATTAACACCACAACCCTACAAGCCACCAGACACCCCAATATTCCTCTAATTCTACGGTTTCTACCTTAAAACGTCCAAAATTTGGCACCGAACGCCACTCCAAGGGCCCCTGGATAGAGGGCCTGCCTAGGGCCCCCTACAGGCTTCAGCCGGCACTGCACACAGGAATTTGACCAGCGTTTTAAATCGTCATATTTTAGACTGACCGGCTGGTGGCAGATCATGGCCAGTTTTTGTCACTCTCCAGCACTCAGAGCACGACAGCAGGACGGCCTTAAAACCACTGATGTAGATCCTCATCTTAGTTTTTAGGCTATACTGTTTAGACTTCCACATGTAATGAAGTTGGCTAAAAACACCTCTTGCTTTGTGAAGGTGTGCCATGATGTCTTTTTATTTATTTTTATTTTTTATTTTTTACTGACAAGATCATGGCCATTAGATCACGCATTTCACCGCTTTCTTATGACCCCTCCACTGCTTGCTCTGCTGTTTTTAAGGAGTTTGAGCCTGTGTCTCTTTCACAGTTAAATGATATAATTGATCATGTGAAACCTTCTATTTGTCCCACAGATGTTATTCCCTCTCGCTTTTTTAAAGATACCTGTGAGACCATTGGGCCTTGCATCCAAACTATTTTAAATAGCAGTTTGGCTTCAAGGGTTGTACCAGCAAATTTTAAGCATGCGGTTGTGCAACCACTGATTAAAAAACTCTGTACTCTGTAAAATCTGGACACCTCGGTCTTTTCAAATTTTAGGGCCATTTCAAAACTTCCTTTTCTCTCAAAGATTTTGGAAAAAATTGTGCATATTCAATTGCAGTCCTTCTTAAATTCAAATGGTATTCTCGAGGTGTTCCAGTCTGGTTTTAAAGACTTTCATAGCACTGAAACAGCACTTTTGAAAGTTTTTAATGATCTTTTATAAGCCACTGATGCAGGGAATTCTGCCCTTCTTATGCTCCTAGACCTCTCAGCTGCCTTTGATACAGTGGATCATAATATCCTTATCGCTCGCCTAGAGCATCATATTGGCATAAGAGGAACTGCATTGGAGTGGTTTAGGTCTTACTTGACTGTCAGAAGCTTCTCTGTCAGCCTTGGTGATTGTGTGTCCTCCTCAGTACCTTTACCATGTGGAGTGCCTCATGGGCCCATTCTTGGGCCTATCCTCTTTTCCCTTGATGTGCTCCCCCTGGGTTCAATTCTGAGAAAGCATGGCATTGCATTTCCTTTTTAAGCAGATGACACACAAAGTTATCTGCCTTTAAAACAAAATGGCACCCTCCAGCCACTGCTGGACTGTCTTGAAGACATTAAAGCATGGATGGCCTTAGATTTTTTACATTTTAATGAAGAAAAGACAGAGATTCTGATATTTGGACCCAGTAGTGCCTGTGTTGGCCCCAATATGGACCTGAGCAATGTAAGGCCATATGTAAAATCATCTGTCAGAAACCTTGGTGTGATCATGGGCAGTGGTTTTAATTTGGATAAACACATAAATTCAGTCGTCAAATCTAGCTTTTATCAACTGAGGCTTTTATCTACGGTTAAGTCCTGCCTCTCTTTTAACGACTTTGAAAGACTCATCCATGCTTTTATTTCTACCCGTCTGGACTATTGCAATGCCCTTTATGTTGGGATTAGCCAGAACTCCCTTTCACGACTGCAGCAGGTTGAAAATGCTGCAGGTCGCCTTTTAACCAGAAGAGGCAACAGAGAGCACATTTCTCCTGTGCTGGCCTCCCTTCAATGGTTCCCTGTACGTTCTAGAATTGATTTTAAATTTTTAACCTTTGTTTATAAATCTTTACATGAGCTTGCCCCCATTTATTTGTCTGATCTTTTAGTGGCACATGCACCTCCACGTGCTCTCAGTCGCTTTTAGTTGTGCCCAGATCTAGGCTAACGCAAAGGGGAGACCAGGCCTTTTTTTAGTTGCAGCCCCCAAACTCTGGAACGAGCTGCCCCTGCATGTCAGACTGTCCCCCTCACTGCCTGTTTTTAAATCACGTCTTAAAACACATTTTTATTCTTTGGCTTTTAACTCTGTATGAGAGTTTGGCATTTATGTCTGTGTAAACCACCCTTCATGATGGACAACAGAAAGAACCTGTGTACCCGGCCCGGAGGGTTACCGGGGCCCCGCCCTGGAGCCAGGCCTGGGGTTGGGGCCGGGCTTTCGCCCATGGGGCCCGGCCGGGCCCAGCCCGAACCGGCTACATGGGCTCGTCCCCCTGCAGGCCCACCACCTGCGAAGGGATCCAGAAGGGTTCGGTGCAATGTGGATTGGGCAGGAGACCAAGGCGGGGGCCTTGGCGGTCCGATCCTCAGCTACAGAAGTTGGCTCTTGGGACATGGAATGTCACCTCTCTGGCGGGGAAGGAGCTGGAGCTGGTGTAAGAGGTTGAGCGCTACCGGCTAGATATAGTCGGCCTCACCTTGACACATAGTTCCGGCTCTGGAACCCAAGTCCTTGAGGGGGGGTGGACCTTCTCCTTTGCTGGAGTTGCTCCGGGTGAGAGGCGGAGGGCCGGGGTGGGCTTTCTGATAGCCCCCAGACTCTCTGCCTGTACGTTGGGTTTTACCTCAGTAGACGAAAGGGTTGCTTCCCTGCGCCTTTGGGTCGGGGAACGGGTCCTGACTGTTGTCTGCGCTTATGCGGCAAACAGCAGTTCAGAGTACCCACCCTTTTTGGAGTCCATGGGATGGGTGCTGGACAGTGCCCCAACCGGGGAGTCCATTGTTCTGCTGGGGGACTTCAACGCTCACGTGGGCAATGACAGCGAGACCTGGAGGGGCGTGATTGGGAGGAACGGCCTGCCTGATCTGAACCCGAGTGGTGTTCAGTTATTGGACTTCTGTGCGGGTCGCAGTTTGGCCATAACTAACACCATGTTCAAACATAAGGATGTCCATCGGTGCACGTGGCACCAGGACAGCCTAGGTCGCAGGTCAATGATTGACTTTGTAGTTGTATCATTTGACCTGCGACCATATGTTCTGGACACTCGGGTGAAGAGAGGAGCAGAGCTGTCAACTGATCACCACCTGGTGGTGAGTTGGATCAGATGGTGGGGGAAGACGCCGCGCAGACCTTGCAGGCCCAAGCGAACAGTAAGGGTCTGCTGGGAACGCCTGGCGGAAGAACCTGTCCAGATGATCTTCAATTCCCACCTCCGGGAGAGCTTCAACCGTGTCCCGATGGCAGAGGGGGACATTGAGTCCGAATGGGCCTTGTTCCGCTCTGCCATTGTCGAGGCGGCGGCTGCAAGCTGTGTCCGCAAGGCAGCTGGTGCCAGTCGTGGCGGTAATCCATCCGAGCCGTCAGGCTGAAGAAGGAGGCCTACAGGGCATTGTTGGCCTGTGGGTCTCCGGAAGCAGCTGGCGGGTACCGGCGGGCCAAGCGGAGTGCAGCGGCGGCGGTCGCGGAGGCAAAAACTCGGGCGTGGGAGGAGTTCGGTGAGGCCATGGAGGAAGACTATCGATCGGCTCCAAAAAGGTTCTGGCAAACCGTCCGGCGCCTCGGGGGGAAGGCGGCAACTAGCTCACACTGTTTACAGTGGGGGCGGGGAGCTGCTGACGTCAACTGGGGACATTGTCGGGCGGTGGAAGGAATACTTTGAGGAGCTCCTCAATCCCACCAGCACGTATTCCAGTGAGGAAACAGAGACGGGGGTATCGGGGGCGGGTCGTCCAATTTCTGGGGCAGAAGTTGTCGAGGTAGTGAAACAACTCCGAGGCAGCGGAGCCCCGGAGGTGGATGAGATTCGTCCTGGATATCTCAAGGCTCTGGATGTTGTAGGGCTGTCTTGGTTGACACGCCTCTGCAACATTGTGTGGACATCGGGGGCAGTGCCTCTGGAGTGGCAGACCGGGGTGGTGGTCCCCATTTTCAAGAAGGGGGACCAGAGGGTGTGTTCCAACTACAGGGGGATCACACTCCTCAGCCTACCTGGTAAGGTCTACTCCAGGGTGCTGGAGAAGATGGTCCAGTCGATAGTTGAACCTCAGATTGAGGAGGATCAATGTGGTTTTCGTCCCGGACGCGGAACCGTGGACCAGCTCTTTACCCCGCCAGGGTGCCGGAGGGGGCATGGGAGTTTGCCCAACCGGTCCACATGTGTTTTGTGGATTTGGAGAAGGCTTATGACCGTGTCCCCAGGGGCATCCTGTTGGGGGGTGCTCCGGGAGTACGGGGTTGGTGGCCCCCTGCTAGGGGCCATCCAGTCCTTGTACCAAAGGAGCACGAGTCTGGTTCGTGTGGCCGGCAATAAGTCGGACCTGTTCCCGGTGAGGGTTGGACTCCGCCAGGGCTGCCCTTTGTCACCGGTTCTGTTCATAACTTTTATGGACAGAATTTCTAGGCGCAGCCGAGTGGTGGAGGGTGTCAGGTTCGGTAGCGGGAGGATCTCCTCCCTGCTTTTTGCGGATGACGTGGTCCTCCTAGCTCCATCGAACAGTGACCTTCAGCTCTTGCTGGGACGGTTCGCAGCCGAGTGTGAAGCGGCTGGGATGAGAATCAGCACCTCCAAGTCTGAGGCCATGGTCCTCAGCCGGAAAAGGGTGGATTGCCCTCTCCGGGTCGGGGGGGAGGTCCTTCCTCAGGTGGAGGAGTTTAAGTATCTCGGGGTCTTGTTCACGAGTGAGGGTAGGATGGAGCGAGAGATGGACAGGCGGATTGGGGCGGCGTCAGCAGTGATGCTGGCGCTGAACCGGTCCGTTGTGGTGAAGAGGGAGCTTAGCCAAAAAGCGAAGCTCTCGATTTAGCGGTCTATCGCGGGGAGGGGACGTAATGTGCACCCTTCCTCACCCCTAACCCCAACCCCAAGCAGTTAGCTTTGCTACGCATAAACATATCCCCAATCGCGGAGGTGATGCTGCGGGAAACAACACAATTTTAGCTGGAGGGGAACATTATTCGAGGCAGGCAAATACTTCTACACAACGCCAGAGAGACGGCCGGCCGGCACCGGTCTCTCTCGCTTTGAGGGTCGGTGTGTGTGTCAGAGTAAAGACATATTTAATATATTAAGACTGGCTGTGTTTGAATGAAAAAGGCTATTATCAGAAAAACAGAACAGATTTATGTTTTCAATGAAAACGTATCTCAATGAAGAAAGGCAAAGCGCCAGCCTCCCGCTGTCATTCATCTCAGCTAACGGCCGGGCTCCACCGGGCATGTCTGCAGCGAGAGTCCCATAGCAGCTCACCCCCCTGTTAATCAATTACAGCCGCTCCACCGGCAACGGGAGCAGCACGACAAGTCTCTATTTTACGCGGCTCTTCTATTGTTTATCCGTGACACTGTGTCCGTGGCGGACATTTGAAAGCGAGTAGATGACAAACAGTACAGTAAACTTGTAGATAACTCAAATATATGTAATAACTTAAGTGGAAAATGGTAAACAACCCCGCTGGCTTCTCTACGTATTGCTTCCGTACACAGTCAGTGGAGCCCAAATGAATATGCCGCGACGCTACGCTGTACGTTTGCAGCCGGTGGAGCCCGGCCGTAACATTGCATGTAAAAGTTATGCTAACTATTCTACTTAGTAACATTATCAGCTGGCAGGGCTTCTGCTTCGTCCTCTGAATCATCAGAGGGCTCAAACATGTACGGCTGGATTAAATTTGTGGCAGCCATTGCTGAGCCAGGGAGCTGTCAATCAAAACGAGGGAGCTGTCAATCAGAGCGTTATCTGCCACGCCCACTCTGTCCTGGCAATTGGTGGATGAAGTGGATGTAAACTGCAACTAGACTTGTGTGGGTCAGACAAGCACTACTTGTTGTTGTGTGTGAAAATTGCTTTTCAAATACCACCATGGGTCTAAACTGCCTTGATAGTTCTTCAATGCATTGAAAATGCGATCAGAAATGTACAAAAGAGACTTGTAGTGTCTAGTTTAGTCCCTGTGATTAGTTCCACTGGTTCCATTGTTCCTGAAACATTTTGGTCCCAATGGGAATACAGTTCCTGGAAAGAGATGTTAAAGCTGCCCACGCCTCTGATTTATTTAGTCAATCAAATAGTTCTGGTGTTGTGGGACATCATCTTCCTACACAGCTAGCTACATCCACACAGAATAGCAGGGAATTAGTGACAGCTTTGTTTGCATAGCACTTGTCATACACCAGTGTAATTCAAAATAGTAAAATAGAAAACATAGTAAAGGCTAGAGACGTGAGAGGTCTGGATGGTTCAAAGTGTAGCAGAAGCTCAGAAACGCATTTGGGTCCTAAACCATTCAGTGCTTTGAAACCCACAGGAGTATTTTGAGGTCAATTCTCTGACAGACAGGAAGCCAGTTTAAAGACCTTAGAACTGGAATAATGTGATCTACTTTAGGGAAACACAGAAATCTACACTATAAAAAAAATTACTAAACAGTTTTACAGTCATTCAGTCCTTCATTACACGGCCTGTTTTGTTTTGTTTTGGGATTGTTGTTATTTCGTGTTCTTTCTCCCCACATCCCCTTGCCTTTGGCATCGGCCTATACTGTCTATGCCCCGGGCCAACACGTCACAGTATAAATCTGTGACCCTCTGAACATCTGACACAGTGTGAATGGGGGTCATGGAGCACACTGTACAATGATGCTTACTTTTATTCCCAACGCCCCTCATCTTTCTGTAGGTCTGTCTGATCCCATCAGTACTATTTCCACTTGCTAATCAAGTAACAATCCTCTCCACAGGTCCATGTGAAGAATGAGAGTCTCGCCATCAAAATTTCTCAAGAAATCAACTATGCCAAGAGTCTGTACTATGAGCAGCAGCTCATGCTGCCTGCCAGTGAGAACGAAGACTGCCTACTGCTTGAGTCTTGATCACATGACTTTTCTGAGGTGTCTGAAGGACTGCTTATTTTTCTTAAATCGTGAGGAGGAGAGGACATTTATTGATTTTTGTAGGCCATGGTATTTTTAAGTGTTTGACAAACTGCATCAAAGGGAATAGTCATGACCTGATGTTTGGCAAAGCACATTCATGCACAGGACAAAAACATATGCAAGGCAGTGTTAGTTTGACTTTGTATATGTTGAAAACACTGACTTTCTGTGTTGATATGACTGCTGATGGCAGCAGGTTTACACATGACACAGGTGTTCTGTATGTTTGTGAATAGACAGAAATGTAAATAGACCCACATACCAATACTATAAACGAGTGTACATACTGTATTAATTATGAAGTATGGAGAATATCTACAGCAAATAATGTGAAATGTAAGAAACTGCCTTTACAACTCTATTTTGTGTATAAGAGTTTGGGGGGGGGGTATTGCACTGACACAGGGAGGGATGGGACCTCACACGCACTGAAACTGCCTGTTACTGTCTCTCTGCCTTTTACAATCACAGACCTCTGAGTCTGACATGTTTCTGCTTTTATTTAACAACCCTTTTTTAATTAACCTAGTTATTTCTAACCAGAGTCCTCTGAAAGGCAGTGTGCACTTCCAACTCACCAGGCGCTTCACTCAGAATCATACTCAACTTGTTGAAGAGTGTTTGGTGTCAGATGAGATTTTCTTGAGCTTAGTTGTGTCTGGCTGTCAGAGAGGTAGTGGACTGTGGTGGATGTGTGATCCTGTAAAATAATGTTCACATGGACATTGCTTCAAATAAAGCACCACAGCTGCAGCACTCACTTTGTGGGACCTGTTATTTCCAATCTTGAACGTACAGTATTTGCTGTAGTCTATCATTGCATACACAAACCTGTCAGGGTGAGGATCGTGATGATTTTTTATTAATAAAATAAATCCCGAAGTTAAAAATCTCAACATTTTTAAAGTTATAATCCTTAAGATCTGCTGCAAGATTTTTTCAGTGCTGACGGTGATTGTTCAACAAAAATGCGTCTACAAGAAAAGAGAGCTTCTGGAGAGTGAACGTTCACTGACGCTACAGACTTTGGTGTCAGAGTGGGTTCATCAGTGAACATAGATACTGTAATTTTCCAGTAATAATTTTGCATTATGCAATGCAATGCAAATTATGCAATTTTGCATAATTTTACAATCCACCATTGAGTAACTCTAGATCATGAACACTGGTAGGGCACCATTGATGTAGCGTCATTGTCATGTAATCATTGTAATTTGTCCAATATCTTATTATGACTAAAAGTTGCAAACTGATGACATCCCGATCATTCTCAGCTGTAGTTTGTGCTTACTCCTACGATGTTCCAGTAAACCAAGATGGTGATTGTAAGAAATAATACCTGCTAAACATCAGCTTTAGCCCCTTGTTCACTGCGCACACAAAAAAACACTAACACCTGCTAACATCTGGCTTTTTCATTTAATGGGACAGGTGACAATCACCATTCACACGCCAGTCAAATGACTCTGCAGTAGTCACTGGTATCCATCTACATCCAAACAGCACTTAAACATTGTATCAAATTACTCTTTCCCAAGTTTGGAAGAGAGTATGAATGAGAGCGGTGCAGCGCCGCCAGACAGCGGGAGTCACAAGGACCCACGCGAGCTCGCGAATTCATGCATAATCGCGTGATATAACAAGATGTATTTTCTATAAACAGAACCACAAAACCAGAGGAGTAGTTGGAAGACATCTCGATGCACCTCCATGATTAACATCTCCTTGTCCATGGTGTCAACGGGGTGAAATGACGTCTGAAAACGTCTGACCTGTTGACTTCAGGCCTGCCTCCAGCCATTATGACGTTTTCAAGGTGTAGTGCATGGAAATATGATCTGCCATGAACACTGTGTATTTTGTTTTTAAAATTAACCGGATGTTTATTTTTTTTCTGTGTACGACTTCCTGCCCTGCACGATCTGCTCCATGCTGAATTGCTGTGTTGTACTCCGGCGTCCGGCAGAGGGATCCTGAGTGCCGCAGCTGTGATGGAGCTGGAATGCAGCACAGCCGCAGCCGGTGGAAGCACACACATTGACTAGAATTGAAACGTATCGGCTCCGCTGTTGTTCCGGAGCGCAGATGCAACCAACAGGCATCTGGTGGAATTTGGGGGTTAAAGATCTTGTTAAAAAATTAAACCTATGCCGCATGACACCTTCACGGGTCAGGTCCTCATGCTGTGGGGGAGGGAGCATTTTTCATTCATGAAAGTGAATTTAGTCTATTTTAAGTTTCATGGGGATTGTGTTTAGACCAAAATAGATCATTTTTAATTTGTGTTATACATCAATGGTATCTATTAGCAACAAAATGAGGTAGTACAGCTAGCATGAAAGTGTAGCATTTTAGCTGTGGGGGCTAAAAAAAGTCAATATAGTAGCTATGGGGTAAGTTGAGCAAACATGTTCAACTGTTGATCACCCGCCAACAAGTGATGAAGAAAATGAAAATACTGAGCTTGCAGTAGGGGACTTTGTAGTTGTAAACTTTAAAGAGGACCTATTATACTCATTTTCGGGCCTTTGTATTTGATTTCTGGACTCCTATAGAGCAGCTACACACGATTACCTGCATACAGAGCTTTGTAGATCTTCAAGACGCTGTGCCTCTCGCTGCACTACTTCCTTGTATTTCCTGCATCCCACGAAAACGTCTGTGTAATTTACTCCATCCCCGGCCCTCACCTCCCGCCGAGCCCACTCCGCTGTGATTGGTCACTCTCCCGAGGACTTCCGAAGTGCTGCTGAGTGCTGCCGGCATGCCTGGGCATTCCCATATAAGTAAGTCTGGCACACATTAACGTCACACAGACTACACTGTTTAAAAAAAGACTGTAAAACACAGCGTGCAGAGCCATCCAAAACAGCTTGCAGGGCTCACTTCCATATGCACGAACCTCATTATTTGACGCGTTGGCATCGTTTAACACGAGTATGCAACATTGTAACAACATTTATAGGTCAGAAAAGAGGAAAAGCATAATAGGTCTCCTTTAAGGGTAAATCAAGAAATTACCTCTACATTGGCTTGCTGGAGAAGGTCGAAAGTGATGACTATGAGTGTAAGTTTCTGAGAAGAGGCAAAGCTGGATATGGTAAACCAAGCTTTACTTCCTAGGACAAAGATGAGGGATTCTTCCCAAGAAGCGATTAAATCGCAAAACTCCCCAAACCTCACAGAGTTGGTGGCACAGCAAGGAAGTCCCAGTAGTTAATATTCCCCTGCAACCTGGACAGGTGGAATATTGAGTAAAGGGGCAAGTGGGATATGGATAGAAGGAGGGAGGGGGTTGGATGGAGCGAGAGTAAGATGGAGGGAGGAGTTCAGAGAGGATGAAGGAGGACATATAGAGGAAGGATGATGAGAGAATTAGAGTTTCAGTTCAGAATGCTCAAATGTGTTAATAAACAAGTTAAAATTATTGTAATACCTTAATTTCCACAATTGGCCCTCCTGTTAGCAAGGACACCAAACTAGGATTCACGTCTATGGATTTAGTTCAGTGTTTTCTTTCCAAAGACAGGGAGGGAGATGGCTCAACTTACCCCACTCCTATGCTCAATTTACCGCAGACATAAGGTAAGTTGTGCCATGAGACCACTTTTTTGGACATGCTATATTATCAAAACAGTTATGTTTGCACTCATTCTGTTTGTTTGTGGGGATGCACAACATCCTGAAATATATGCACATATATTAGTCAGCAACAAAACGAATAGCCTTGATGTAGTGATCCTGAATATGATAAGTGACTCATCATATCCCGGTCTCCTTATTGTGCTAAGGGATGGCTGCGATATCCCAAACCTAAGGAAAGACTTTAACTGCATTATATCATACCCAAAAGGGGCTTTAGGCAGAACATATAGGCCTAACATGATATATTGTTAATCATATCAAACACATACCTGTCGGCTAATTCCCGCTCTGAGATGAAGTTAGTTTGATGTTGGATATTCGACCTATATTCGGATATTCATTTTGGGTTCAACAGTGATTTCCACCTCCCTCTCATAGGCAGAAAACAATGAGCAACATAGAGTAGGGTTAATACGCCCCAGACACCCCTCACCAATGTAGAATGGCTTTGCCAAGTGGGCCAAATGAGGGCG
This sequence comes from Epinephelus awoara, assembly GCA_035609425.1. Classification (NCBI taxonomy): domain Eukaryota; kingdom Metazoa; phylum Chordata; class Actinopteri; order Perciformes; family Serranidae; genus Epinephelus; species Epinephelus awoara. The sequence goes on along the minus strand of CM069301.1, from coordinate 40,908,920 downwards.
TTTGTTTAAAAAAAATTCATATAAAGTAGAAAGAGCATGAAACCCATTTAAAAAGAGGTGTACCTTATTAGGCCCACTTGGCCAAACAATTCTACATGCGCATCTTTCAGGCCCCGTTTTGTGCGTAAGCAACGTTTATAAATGAGGCCCCTGATCTACTGGCAAGAGGAACAGAATCTAGACTGTTTTTAGCCATGTTTAAAAAAGAAACTGAGTGCAGACACTAATTTTGGTGGAAAAGAGATAGAAGCCACTGGGAGTATGTTAGCATGCTGATGTTAGCATTTCTCTAATTCTTCTCTAGCCTATAAAACAGGTTAGTATGACAGTGTGTTTCTAAGATCCTTCAAAGCATTTCTCATGTTTTTTGACTAAGTTTAAAGTGTCATTTTGTATGTTTGGTCGGTTTACCAACTTAGAGCTTTGGAAGTTTTGCTAGCTGCCATGTGTAATGTCACAAAATGGCAGCCTTATGGTATGTGACCACAAGGGTCACGCCATGTCCCAGCATTCGATGCTTGCTGGGCATCCCAGTACTTAGGCTGTCTGCCCCCTGATTTCAAACAGGACCAACATGAAACTTTCTCTTGTATTACGAAAATAGCTCACGGTTTCATGTGCTCATTTGAGGCAAGAAGTAAGCCGTGCAGTTACTCACTCTGTCGTCATTTTAGATTGACAACTGTTAGTTTAAAAGGAGTTTCTAGAGACAGCTAGTTGAGCTGGACGCTCCTAATCTGCATAAAGTAGCCTAGATATAACTTTATGCAAATGAGGAACAGATACCCTGTCTCTCAAAACGCAATGGGACTCAACTTGGGTTTTTTTTTTTTTTTTTTTTGGCTTAGGGGAGGGGCATACACATTTAAATGGCTGTATTCTGAATTTATTTTACCATTGATTTTTAAAGAAAACATGCCTTCTAAACCTGCAGTTTTTTTTGCTTTTTTTTTAAAAAAAAATTTATATTTTTTAAATCTTTTTTTAAATTAATTTATTATGAGGGAGTGAGGGTCATGCATTTTCTAACAGTCACTTAGGGGGGCTAAAGGAAAAGTATTTGTAGCTTCAGGGAGGGTCACACCCCAGCCACCCCTCTCCTCTTATAAATAAAGAACAGTCCCTAACTTTAACTATCACAACTAAAGCCCCGATTCCACGAAAGAGTCCAGTACGGTACAGTTCAGTTCGGTACACTTTTTCCTTTTCCACTGTTAAAAGTTGTGGATGGGAGCAATGGAACCATTCCTAAACGTTACCATTTTTGGTCCCCCCTCTGTTGGGGTATAGGGGTGGCCGATATGGCTGAAAAGTATATCACGATATAGCTGGTTCATATTGATCAATAACGATAATTATCGATCATTTTTTTTATAACCTATTTAAAATAAGGACCCGCAGAAAATGAATAAATTTTAACACATTTATTATTTAATTCAATCACAGTCATCAGTCAAGGCACACGGAGGAAATTGTAACATCAAGACAACCATTAGAAAACACTCAAATAAATGAACATACACAAGATGGTATAAAAACTACTACTCGACTATTTCCTCACTATCCGCACTCATTCTTGCTACTCACTCCACGCTGTGTTGTGTTCAGAGTTGCCAGATCAGAAACAAGCATCCAGGACCAGCAACCAAAATTACTTTACAAACACATTATATATTTACTGCCCTTGCACTCTACCAAGCCAACTAGCCGACAAAAAAAATGGAAAGAATAAATTAATGAATGAAAATGAAAGTAAAGAAGTTGCATAAGCCATTTTTCTTTCTACAAATCTTTATTATATTCTTTCCATATTTCGCCCACTTGTTAGTGAAATAGTTAAAGAACCTCCATTAATCGTGCAATTTAAATGTGAAAAGTCTCAGTGACTGACCGTCACCTGTGTGTATGCAGAGAAGGAGAGGGGTGGAGGGAGCAGAGCTGTGGAAACATCCTGCAGTTCAACATACTATCATGAGTTTAGATAACTTATTAAACGGATATATATAAAGAAAGGCGACCTTTAGAGAGCAAGGAGTGTGTTCAACTAACCGTGCACAGCCTGACTCCCAGGGCGTCTTACGCAGCTCTCCTCGTGTTTTTTTCCCCGACAAAATACAGTAACCTTATCAAAGGTTATATCGAACGTTTTTTCTATCGATGGTGCATAAGTGTCGCGAGACAATATGTTATAGCCCACCACTATTGGGGTACCTAGCACACAGATCTGGTACTAAAAGTTGGAGCTAGAAACACTGCAGTCCATTGATTGGTCAATAGAGGAAGTCTTACATATATTAGTGAACTGTAACTATAAAATGGATAAAAAGGATGTTTTGCTGCTCTCGCAGGGCCAACTGCCAGCAACTTTTAAGGTGGAATGTTTATGTCACAAAGTTGTACCAGATATATAAATCACCGCATCAACACAGACGCAAGAGGGCAGAGTTTAGGTACAACAAATTATTTTATTGCACCAGGGAAAAATTATTTAAGTACAAGAATAGAATGTTTAAAGTACTAATAAAAACCCAGTACAAATACTGGCCAGTACTCAACAGATTAAAAACAGAAGAATAAAATAATAAAATAAAATAGTGAATTTAAAATGGGGGAAAAAAACTCAGTCCTCAAAAGTCTTACGCCCCTGTCCACCTGTATTTATGGGAGTTTTATACTCAGTCCAAAAGCAGGCGTCCGTCCTGTGGCAGGGGGGTGGCTCAGCGTTGGCGTGGCATTGGTGTTGGCGTGCTGCTCTTGATGCTCCTCATCTTGTCGATCCGAAGCCGTTATCGTGATCTCTGGCCTATCAATAGTATCGTAGCAGCTGGAGAAGTCTGGAGAAGCAGGTACCGCCGGGTGCACAAACTATTTTTCCCATTTTAAATTCAACTTAACCTTGAGTTATCTCTAGTATTCAGTTTAGGTATTTAATGCTAAAAAAATCCACTAGATGTTGCTGGGTCTTTAAATACTATGCCTTTACACTTCACCTCTGACAGGAAGTTAGTAACAAAATGTCTTTCCAGACATGAGGACTGTGTGGTTTATTTCACATGTTATAGTTTCAAAGTTCTTATTCAAGTATGTAAGTAAACCTGACTATTTAGGCTACCAGCGGCTGAGGAAGAGGGCGGAGTGAAGATTGTCCGTCGCTGCAGTGAGAGAGGAGAGGGCTTTCAGTGTGCCGATGGTGGCTTGGAAAACCACCCCTAACTGTGTCACACGTGCAGAAGGGAAGGCGGTCGGAGCTCAGCCGGTCCCCTTCTCCACACTTTGGATTATTTTATCCTACTTGGTCCTATTTCTCCCTCTCTGGAAGCCTGGGCTCACCGCGCAGCAGCACACTGCATCCATCCATCCACCCCTCCCTCCTTCCCTCGCTGCCCCCAAGCCTCGGCGCCTCTCTTTGACCAACTAACCTAAATACTATAAAGACACTACTAACTGTAAACCTACACTAAAATACACTATGCTAACAATACAATTTGACAAATTACTAGCTATTCTCTCTGCTCTACTACTCTCTCTGCTCTGATCCAACCTACTCGCTATCAGTTTGATAACTGTGGACAGAATGGTTTTATAGTAAGGGGAGGAGTAAAGGGAGGAGGGCAGGCTTTAGCGTGGACGGTTAGTGACGTCATTTGCCCCGAAAAAGAGTCATTCGCCTCCAATGTAATGTAATGTAAATTCAAATGTAGTAACCAGGTTTCAAGCTGCAGAGGGCACTCCACACCACATTTTTTAAATAAAATGTAGATTTTCAACTGTCAAGATTTTGAGCAGGATCAGTCAGTAACACTACTATACAACCAGCAACGATGATTATCAGCTGAAAATGGTTTTAGGGTTTAGTTACTCTTCAATATTTAATCAAAAAGAATGATATCATGTGATTTTTTTTTACTATTTCTTAGATGTTTTCAAAGTATTGTAGTAGTAAATAACTAAAATAAACACATGGAAATAACACTAATGTTAGTATTACTACTAATTCCATGGTAACATATTATATATTATTGTAATGTTTGGTAGAGGCCTATATTTAAACTACGTGGTCTTTCATTTTTGTTATTATTGCCCCAAAGACACAAATGCAAAGAAACATTTTTTTCATTACTCTTGTAAGTGGGTTTACTGTCAGAGGGAGAAAGAAACCAGAAACCTTTCACATATATGAAGCTGAAATCAGCATTTTTTACTTTATATTGGACACACAGAAAAAAGGCAAGATGGCGCCATGGTGTTCGGCTGGCCGTCTGTCGCTCTGCTCTGTGTTTGCTGTGTGTTTTGTGTTCTACTTGCTCTGTCATGAGGTGTCGTCTCACCTCACCTATGACCGACATACTCTGCTTGAGATTGGAGGTTTCTCCAGTAAAGATCCATTGGTGAACTTCTCTCCATGCCTCGAGGGAATCCCGGCGTTTCTGAGGCGTCCTCCACCCCATCTTGCCTGGCGGAGACGCTGGAAAAGACGGGGTAAACGCGGTGGCTACCAGGTCAGGCTGGAGGCTCACCTGAGGTCTGTTTGTGTGTTCAATCGTGGCATTAGTCTGCGCTTTCTGGACTCTCTTCCCGCCCTGCGGTGGAGGAGGATTGGGGCCCGATGGATCCGGCCAGTGCTCCCGGATGCTAGCTGCGGCACCTGCTCGGCAGACTCCGATCAGCTGTTGCTACCTGCTAGCTGCTGGCGTGCTCAGACCGGGAGACGTGGTGTGGACCGTCGGAACCTCCGCCTGGCTTTGCTGAATGTGAAATTGGTCGTCAACAAGACGTTTCTACTCAACAACTTCTTTACCTCACACAAACTGGATTTTATGTTCTTGACTGAAACCTGGCTCCGGGAAGGTGATGTTGCTCCTTTTTCGGAGCTCCTTCCCCCTGGATGTAGTTTCCTCAGCTCTCCTCGCACCACCGGCAGAGGTGGAGGACTGGCATCGGTATTCAAGTCCACCTTTCACGTCCAGCAGTCACCAGCAGTCACCAGCTGTCAACAGCTCCAGCTTTGAGCTCCAACTCTTCAAGGTAAAAATCCCCGCGACTGTTGTCTTTGCTGTGGTCTATCGACCACCAGCATTTAACAAAGACTTCATACGGGACTTTGCAAACTTTGTGTCGGGTATTATACTCGAGTATGATCACTTCTTAATCGTTGGTGATTTTAACGTGCACGTCTGCTGTGAGACCAGACCGCTGGTCAGAGACTTTCTGAATCTCATAGATTCTCTTAATCTCACGCAGTCTGTTACCGAGCCGACGCATGAGAAAGGACATACTCTGGATCCTGTACTGTCATATGGTCTGAATGTTCAAATAACTGAAATCTGCCACACACCTCTTTCCGACCATCTACCTGTTTTATTCTCCCTCTCACTGACTGCACCCCGCATCACGGAGTCCGCGCCGGCTCGCTGCCTCCGCGCCTTTAACTCTTTGACTCACCTGCAGTTTTCTGCTGCCTGGAAAGACTTGTATTCTCCTGGTGACTTTGGCGATTTCAATGTGGATGCCTGTATGGAACAGTTTGATTCTCTTTGCACTGAGATCTTAGACTCCATTGCGCCGATGACTTTGATGCGTGTTAAGCCACAGATCGAGCCGTGGCTAAACGAGTCCACTCGTGCTCTCAGACGCGCATGTCGACAGGCAGAGAGAAAGTGGAAGAAAGACAATCTCCAGATTTCTCGGGATCTCCTACGGGATTGTCTCGTTAATTATCAGCAGGCCGTTAAAGCTGCTAAAGCTGAATATTTCTCCACTCTTGTCTCCAAAAATGCTCATAAACCTCAGGTTCTTTTCAATGTCTTTGATTTACTTGTGAACCCTTGTGATGCTGTCTCTGTGGAACCATCTGCTTCTCTGTGCAAGGAGTTTTTGCAATTTTTTGTCAATAAGATGTCTGCTCTGAGATCTCCACTCCCTCAGCCTGCTCTGGACCCCTCAGCTTTTGCGACAAGCTCAGCTGTTTTCCACCAGTTTGAGCCTGTTTCTTTTCCTGCACTGGCTCAGATAGTAGAGCACTTACGCCCTGCCACCTGCCCATCTGACAGCATCCCTTCCCGCCTGTTTAAAGAGGTTTTTAGCTCAGTTGGGTCTTTTATTTTGTTTTTTATAAATCTGTCTCTTAGTTCTGGACATGTCCCATCCTCTTTTAAACATGCCACAGTGCAGCCTCTGCTAAAAAAGAAAAACCTGGATCCTCTGGCGCTTTCTAATTTTAGGCCAATTTCTAAGCTCCCGTTTGTTTCCAAGGTTTTAGAGAAAGCTGTTCTTGGCCAAATACAAGATTTTTTAGATCAAGCCAATATTGGTGAGCTGTTCCAGTGAGGTTTCAAGCCTCTTCATAGCACTGAAACTGCTCTTTTAAAAGTTTTTAACGATCTTCTTTTAAATCTTGATTCTGGTAATTGTGCCTTTTTAATGCTTCTGGACCTTACAGCAGCATTTGATACGGTGAACCACTCCATCCTCTTATCACGCCTTGAGCACACTGTAGGCATTAAAGGCCCCGCTCTAGAATGGTTTAAATCCTACCTTGCTGACAGATCCTTCAGTGTACAATTGGGGCAGTACTCTTCCTCAGTGGCCCCTCTAACCTGTGGAGTCCCTCAGGGGTCAGTTCTAGGCCCTCTGCTGTTCTCCCTATACATAGTACCCCTGGGGCCAATATTTAGGAAGCACGACATCCCCTTCCATTGCTTTGCTGATGATGTGCAGGTGTACCTGCCTCTAAGAGCCCCCTCCAAGGAATCCGTTAAGGCTGTGTTCAGTTGCATGAGGGATATTAAAACATGGATGGACCTGAACTTTTTAAAATTGAACGAAAACAAAACAGAGATTGTCCTCTTTGGCAACCCTGACATCGTCCAGGTCCTTGCCAGCTCCCTCGGCCCCTTAGCACCCTACATAGGTTCCCAGGCCAGAAACCTAGGTGTTATTGTTGATGGGGCTCTTAAGCTGGACAGGCAGATCAGCTCCGTCGTGAAGGCTAGCTTTCTTCAGCTTCGGCTGGTGGCAAAAATCAAGCCTTATCTTAGGAGGCCAGACCTGGAAAAGGTTATCCATGCTTTTATCTCGTCTCGCCTAGACTATTGTAACTCGCTGTATTTTGGCATCAGCCAAACTGAAATTAACCGCCTACAGCTTGTACAAAATGCTGCTGTCGTCTCCTGACCGGAGCCAAGAAACGGGAGCACATATCACCGGTGCTCTCCTCACTTCACTGGCTCCCAGTCAAGTTCAGGATTGATTTTAAGATTCTTCTATTTGCTTTCAAGTCTTTGTACGGGCTGGCCCCAGAATATTTATCTGACCTTGTCAAGGCGCACCGACCCGCCAGATCCCTGAGGTCTGCTGACCGGTTGGTCTTAGATGTGCCGAGAACCCAGCTTAAAAGCAGAGGGGATCGGGCATTCGCAGTTGCTGCTCCCACACTGTGGAATGCCCTGCCTCAGTCTGTGCGTTCTGCAACCAACCTCACCTCCTTCAAAACGCACCTTAAAACCTACCTGTTTACCCTAGCTTTTGGTTGAGTTAGTCACTTGCTTTTACTTGTGTACGCTTTTCTTTTACTGTTGTTATTGTATGTTTCTCTTTTAATGTTGTTTTACTTGTAGCTTTTACTCTATTATATTTTTCTCATGTAAAGCACTTTGTCTGGCTTGTCCTATAAAATGTGCTATATAAATAAAATTGACATTGACATATATTTCTTTTAAAGAATTCTCAAACTGATTATCGTTATTGTTGCAGCTTTAATTTATGACCTTTAACTGCTTCTTCAGCAATGCAGTTTTGTGTCAGCCTTTCAACATCCAGCACTCTTGTCATTGAAGCTCTTTGACATGAATACCTTATAGTTACTTGGCCATTTGTTAGACAGAAGATTATTATGAACCACAAACAAAGTTGGTCACAAAGCAGGAGATATCTGTCCACAGATAACTTATGCTCTACGTCTGTAATTTGCATAGTCGTTTAATGTTTATGCTTAACTTGTTTGACTTTGTTGTCCTTAGTTTTTAGCTCTGTCTATTTTTGTGTAAGTACATTGAGAACAACGAAAAAACAGAGTCAGCCAATAAAGTTGATGTCAATATCTGATGTATAGTTTAGGAGGCAATATGAGTTTAGACATATAAAATCCAGCAAAATGAAACAGTGACAACAATAGAGATTAAGAGATATTTTTATATTTTGTATCCAGAGGATACAATATTACAATCTGTTTTACATGGTTTTATAGGGCTTACATCAATGTTCTCCATCACCTGCACTTTGTGTAACATCAACCAGATTGGTATCTATATTGTCTGTATTTTAGGTTATTTAGCTGTAATTTTTCTTTCACACCAAACAAACCACAAGACAGAACAGAAATAGTTATTTTTACCTAACAAAAACATTTTGTCAACACTACTTAAAAGTCTTAAGCAGAGAAACTTTCAAAATTTTCAGATCAAGTAGTAACAGCAATAATAATAATAACAATAATAATTTTTGAAAAAACTTAATCAAAGTGACACATCTTCCTTATGCAGACCCTACTGTTCACTTTGGCTTTGGGGAGAAACTGTTTTAGACATATGCGTGTGTGAGTACCAGACCCTCAGTTTTATGTTGTACATCATTACGATCATAGATCATTACAGATTATAGCAACTTTTACCACTGTTCATTTGAGGAGGACCACCGCAAGGAAACATGTTCTTTGTTTAGATTGTCAAACAGACGCTGGCTCATAGATACTTGTTTCTGGCTGCTAGCGTTAATTAGCTGAAAAGTTGTCTATTTTCACATTAAAATGTTGATTAAAAACATTGCCATCTGTTGATAATTTGACTTGGATTTTAGCTGAAATGGATGGTCCAGAGGAACAAGTCCATCCGTCCAGAAGACAGGGGCACAAAACCTCCCAGGGAACAATATGACAAGTGTCCTGACTCTTATTTTATACAGTCTATGCTCTAAGCCCCTGAGGAGCCTCATGCAAACCCTGCTGACCAAGGCTGTGTTCTGCTCCTCCACTAGAAGAACCAGAGGGAGGGCAGGACATCAGCAGGGTCTGACGGCTTTCCTCCAGTGTCCACACACCTCTGAATGTGGAGCCTTGGACTTTGTCATTTTTTTCCCCAGGGGTTTCATGCCCCTACCCTCCGGACCATCCATTTTAGCATTAACCCTTGGCAACATCTTTTTAATCAACATTTTGAAGTGGAAATAAACAGCTTTTCGGCTAACTTAACTAGTGTGCTAGCTACACTAGCTAATGCTGGCAGCCAGAAACAAACAGCTATGATTCATTGTCCATTAACTGTCCAATAATTTAAACATAAAAACATGCTTTCTTGCGATGGCCCTTGTAAAATGAGTAGTGGAGGAATTTACTATATTCCTGTATGTTCAGTGAATTGATATGCAGAGGCTAGCTACTAGTGCTAGTATAGCTAGCTAGCTGAAATGTTGACTACTCCTACTACTGTGACTGACAGGATTGTGGGCTACATGATTGATTGATTGGCAACAACAAAAAAATGACTGAGCGATACCCCACCCTCTGGAGCTTATGCATGTGTGCATATGCACTTCTAAAATGGTGGCTCCGGAACTCATGCATGCGCATATCTAAAACAGTGGCTGCGGAACTAGTGCATGCGTACGTGATACTGGATGGGAGTTCTGCCATTTAACTCTTCTCAAGTGCAGGCTCACAGAGTTGTAGACATGGCTGTAGACTCTCTGGTTCAAGCAGTACTCTCCATGGATATAGACATTTGGAGGTAAATGTTTTACTAAGACTTAAACACTTAATGCTAAATATTAGAGGATAATACGGAGCTTTATAATAACATATTCTTAGATTCCCAATCACTCCATCATTTGAAAAAGAAAACACTGTGACATCAGCACAAAGCCCTTTTCAGGAGTAACAAGAAGGGAGGGAGTCATCCTGCTTGATGTTACTCTGCTCCTTGAAAAAATAAATGAAAGAATTTTTCTTCAGGTTTTACAGAAACATTTTCAGAAATCTTTCTCCTGATGGAACACACTAAAAATGAAATATGCCTGTCGCCTATCATGGCTACCAGTGCCATTATTCATTGGGATCTAATATGAACCCTGCAGACATTAATAGGTGACATCACACACATCTATCTTTGCCTTATGCAGTTAGAGCCTCTTACAAACTCATAATCAGTCAGAGCAGAGTACCCATCGGCAAAGTTGCTCAGTGTGATGACAAGCTGTACAGCATCTGGACCGGTATGCTGTGGCTGATGCTTTATCATATCCTTCTCCCCCAGAGTAGAAGTCCTGCTGCACCTTTAATGTTCAGTGGTGCTGGAACAGCTGGGTGGGGATTTAGCTACTGCCAGGGGATCATTAAAGAGCAGGCGCCTTCAGTAGATGTGGTTGGTGGTTGGAGCAGCAGAGCCACGGGTCATGTCAGCTTGCAGGTAGAGCTCAGCAGCAGCAACATGGAGGTTAATGTGAGGGAGCAGTGACTGACGGCTGTGTCCATGGCTGGACACAAACAAGAAAGTATGTATTACAGAGCACTGCTTTAAATTCATACATGCATACTGATTCTTACACTTAAAACCGTTTTTACCAGGACTGCTTGATTTTTCTCTAAACAGGTATTTGCCCCCAATTAAGCTTTGAATCTAGGGACCATTAGGATGAACCATTTCACTGAGGTGTAAAAAGAATGCCACAGATGTAAAAATGTATTCTCGCAGGGCTGTCCCCCTGTAGTTTTTGGAATAATGCAAACTTTTCTGTTTTACACTATCAGAACAAATGTAATGCTTTGTGTTCCTGACTGCAATGCTGAAGACCCTTTATTACACCGCCTTTGCATTTCTACACAGAAACAAACAACCACTCAGGCCACTCTATCTAAAGTGTGACTTTAGATAGTATACTAGCATTCTGGAAACAAAAGAGGCACATGACAAGTGTGACAGGCATGACAGGTGTGACAGACGAGACAGGTTTGACATGAGGTGTAACACAACAGCTTTGGCCCCTAGTATGACATAAAACATACACTTCTGGCACCGCTCTCTAAACAAAAAAGTCATGTCAATCAAATCACCAGTACTGCCTCCTTCCACCTAAAAAACATAGCTTGTGGACTTCCAGGTGGCGCTATGGAGAGGTAGGACGCACGGTTAAGTAGCTGAGTAAATAAGTTACAAACAGAACGAGAAATGTCTATCATTGTACCAACTATGAGGAAAAACAGACAAAACTTCACCACTAACGTTAATAGCTTACAATGCCACCCAAACCGAAAAAGGAGAAGAGACGGAGACGAAGGCCTCACCCAGGCCCTGGGCTCACCTGAGAAACAGCCACACAAAGAGAAAGCTAATCATACAGTGGTTCTACAAATATTGAGCTCCTCCGTCTGGAGCTCTCCGCAGTGAAACAGGAAATATGTGCCAAAATTGACTCCCATATTGAGGAGGTCACTGCCACTCTGAGAGGGGAAATTATATGACTGGAGACCGATATCAACAGCAAGCTAGAAACCCTTCAGGTTACCTCACACATTCACAGTAAAACCATTCAAGGGCTAGAGCTAGCAGCTACTGCCTAACTAACTCTGATGCTACAAACATGTTGAAAGCTGAAGTGGAATGCATCTCCGGCTTGGTGAAAAAACTGTGAGAAAGATGTCTGGATCTGGAGGGCCGCTCAAAGCATCAAAATCTGAGAATAGCCAGAGTGAAAGAAAGCAAAAAACATGCTCAAAACATCCGGGACTTCATGGCTAAACTACTTCAGGACACACTCGCACTGGATGAGAAGCCCGTGCTCGATTGAGCACACAGGGCACTGAGGACAGCACACCCCGCGACATCTTATCCTGCAAGCGCAGGCTGCCATATTTTGGAAGAAATCCTCCGCAAAGTGACAAAAGATTGGGACCTGTCTTACCAAGGACAACGGATACGGATCTTCTGAGATTTCCCCCCAGAAATTGTCAAACAATAGGCACTTTTTTCCAAAACCAGAGGAATACTGAGAGACATACCAGTGGTCCAATTTGTCACATACGATGGATCTGACTCCCTCTGACCCTAAAGAAGCATTCCAGTACGCCGAGAGCATTGCTAGAGCCGCCACAGGATAATAGTATGAAAATACGGGACTATGTCCATCTTAGACCGTCCATAGTGCACATGGTAAATCCACAACCGACTGAGAGCTAACTGTTATGAGGCTTATGCCCATAGAATTCATATTTGGTTATGTTTTTTGACACTTAAAATACTACTACTAGATACGCAATACTCTTACTTCCCCATAAGATGTAGTTCAATTTCAAGGTACTCGATTAAAGGGACAATTTTGGTCTGAGGTGATTTGCACAATTACATTAAAGTTGCAGAGTTACTTAGTTAATAATAGTATTAGAAGTTAATTGTACGCAAAGGTTGCTTTTAGTCTACTGTTCTGAGGTTTTGTGGGCCTTTACTATTATTAGGGACCTCGGCTGAAGGCAGAGATACGTTTATTATAATTATCATTCTTTCTTTCTTTAGTCTTTCTCCCGCCACCTCTTTGAGCTGGAATTTGACACCCTAAACATGCCAAAACTGGCTTGTTCGGCTTGGGGCCCCATTGGTGAACAAAAATACTAAATTTGACCCACTTAACATGCTCGAAAACTCACCAATACTGGCATGCATGTCAGGACTGGCAAACAGTTTGATACAATGAAAAAATTAACCAAAATGGGCTCTCTAGCGCCACCTAGACACACCACTGTGGCCACTGCGGCCCGTAGGAATGTCGTAGAAAGATAAAACCAAAACTGGCTTGTTCGTCCCATCGAGACCTACAAATCACATGCTGAAACCCCTGACCTAAATCCATCAGGAAGTGAGCTAGTGCCTCTGAAACTAACATGAGCAAATGTGTCAGCTGTGAGCTAGATATCTCTCTGATATACATCTCCACCCGCTCCATCTCCCCCACCACTCTGGCCAACGTCACCTCCTGCCTCCATGCAATAAAATCCTGGATGGACCACAACTTTTTAAAACTCAACAGTGAAAAATCTGATCTCATCATCATGGGCCCCAAATCCCTCACCGGCTCCGCCACCAACATCTCCATCCCCATCGACCACTCCCACATCACCCCTTCATCCCTTATCCGTAACCTTGGTGTCCATCTCGACCCAAACTTTACTTACGACCACCACATCTCACAACTTGTCCGATCCGCCTTCCTCCAACTCAAAAACATCGCACGACTCCGCCCCTTTCTCATCCCCTCTGCTGCTGAAACCCTGATTCACGCCTTCATCACCACCAGACTGGACTACTGTAACAGCCTCTTCTACGGCCTCCCATCCACCACCCTCAACAAACTTCAACACATCCAGAACTCGGATCCTCACCCGCACCCGCCCTTATGACCACATCACCCCCGTCCTCTGTCAACTCCACTGGCTTCCTGTTCCTTACCGCATCCAATACAAGATCCTCCTCCTCACCTTTAAGTCACTCCACAACCTGGCCCCATCCTACCTCTCTGATCTCCTTGTCCCCCACATCCCCAGTCGATCCCTCCGCCCAGCAGAATGCTTTTTAATGTTCTTATATCTTGTTTTTAATCTCATTGTAAAGTGTCTGAGTTTTTAAAAGCGCTATATAAATAAAATTTATTATTATTATTATTATTATTATTATTATATCTTAAACTTGCGACCAAGATCACATTTTTGACTCCACAAATATGTAACCTATATGTCTGCATTCGGGACAAGTGTATCTCTCTGCTGGTATGCTCAGACTGACATTGGACGCACGGAATAACAGGGAGGAGTTTAAGACATTTTAAGACATCTCCATCTGCCTGCTCTCACACAGTTTATCTCTCCCTCTCAGTGACAAACTAAGGATATTTGAAAGGCAGGGGCAAAAAGAAAAAAGGGCACCTACTGGATGAATTGGGGCCCCATCTTAAACTTGCGACCAAGATGGCATTTTTGATTCCACAAACATGAAACCTATATGTCTGCGTTTGGGATGAGCGTATCTCTCTCCTGCAGACATGGGGGAAAGTCACACATGTGCAAGTCACAAGCAAGTCTCAAGTCTTTACCTTCAAGTTTCAAGCAAGTCCCAAGTTAGTTGTGGTGAGAATCAAGCAAGTCAAGTCCCTGCTATAAGTCAAGCAAGTTGAGCAAGTCACAAGTCAATTCATATGTCACTTACAGCAAACATCTCCTCAGGATCAGCTAGCTACATGTCCTCTGAATATGCTGTGAAAAAGTCTGGTCTCTGTAGGCAGCCCAGGCTGCACAAATGGCAACAAAAACATTTGGGTCTAGGCTGCACAACCAGCCAGCGCGAGACCAGCGAAAGCAAGCACACACATGAACGCGGTTCCCATGTCTCATGGTCTCACGCAAGCGTGCACACGTGAACGCAGTGCCCAGAGAGGCAGTTAGAGCTACAGGCTACAATGGGGCTAAAAACAAAGTATTCAAACAGGGCTCTACGCTAACATTTTTCACTAGGTGAAAAATGTTAGCAGCACAGAAAGGAATTCAGGAATGCAATAAAAATAACACATTTAATAGGAAAATAACAAAATACAAAGGCTCCTCTGGATGGATTCATCGGATGAACTCAGCTAAATTTTAAAAATCAAATTCATGGTGAAGGGCCATGCATTTTCCATCAGTCACTTCAAAAAGCTCAAGGAAAAATATTTGTGGCTACAGGGGCCTCTTCAAGATGACATACCACAAAACCTCCTGACGATCTTTGTGCCATCTACAGACACACGACAATGGCCACTGCGGCCCGTAGGAATGTCGTAGAAAGATCAAACCAAAACTGGTTTGGTCGTCTCATCAAGACCTACAAATCACGCACTGACACCCCTGACCTAAATCCAACAGGAAGTGAGCTAGTGCCTCTGAAAGTAACATGAACAAATGTGTCAGCTGTGAGCTAGATATCCTAAACTTGCAACCAAGATCGCATTTTTGACAAACATGACACCTATATATAAGTGTATCTCAGTGTAGCTCAGATTGACTATTGGACCCACGGTTTGGCAATAACAGGGAGGAGTTCGAGACACTTTAAAGCCATCTCCATCTGCCTGCTCTCACACAGTTTGTCTCTCCCTCTCAGTGACAGACTCAGGATATTTGAAGGGCAGGGGCGAAAAGGAAAAAAGGGCACCTACTGCATGACATGGGGCCCATTGGTGCGCAAACAAACAAACATGCTCAAATCTTCACCAAAATTGGCACACGTGCTCTCTAGCACCACCTAGACACACAAAAAAGGCCACTGCAGCCTGTAGGAATGTCGGACAATAATTAAACCAAAACTGGCTTGTTCATCTAATCAGCACCTACAAATCACATGCTGACACCCCTGACATAAATCCAACAAGAAGTGAGCTAGTGCCTCTGAAATTAAGATGAGGAAATGTGGAGAAATTGTCAGCTGTGAGCTAGACTGGAGAGGAGTCTAAAATCTTCGAAAACTTTCTTCTTTAACTGTCTATGTAAGCTGGAGGCCGAAACAGCGGTAGTCCGAGGTCCCACCCAACACTGCTTGCAGCTTTAATTTTATTTGTATCCTGATTACCTCAGTACTTTTTCATTGTTTTCAGGGAATCTGTGTGTAGTTATGGGAAGTGGGTGGGAGGGGGGAGAGGGGTTGCCCAGACTTAACATAATAACACAATTTAACCAAGTAGGATGGAACATTTGAACCTACTCTTACCTTTCTTGCATTTCACACAGCACTTAGAAAAAATTTGAACATTCACAACTCCCACCTCCCTCCAAAGGTCTACTCCCCCTTCCTCCATTACGTCCTCATTACATCTATGATAGACGTAGGCGTTGGCACAGTGGCGTAAGGTAGTTACGAAGGGCCCCAGTGCACGCTATTATGAGGGGCCCTATTACGCCCTAGTTACAAGTTATTGCTGCTTTTATGTTACATTCATTTGCAGATACTTGATATTGGACACATTAACATACATATTACACAGCAATCATCATTACATATCTGTATAAGACAAATCTACAAAAGAAAATAGAAAATTGTCAGTTTAACTTGATAGTTTTTTATTGGTGAATTATAGTTTTTTAAATAGTTTATGTAGAATAAGTTTATAATTTGTTTTAGATTGACACTGTTTTACAAAACCAGAAAACCATGATGGAGATGGGTTTGCCTTATTTAGGGTATGTACGGAAAAGCACCATTTTTGTTTTAATGTGAGTTCTTCTTTGAACACGGGCGTATTTCCAGGTGGCAGTCGGGCCCCTCAAGCCCATGGGCCCCAGTGCAACCGCACTGCCTGCACTGTCTATATTTACGTCCCTGCGTTGGCAAGGTAACGTTAGATACACAGAAGAGGAGAGCAAGTGTAACGTTACAACCAAGACAGTCAACTGTAACCCCGGAGTTTTAAAACTCAACCGGAGTCTGTGATGACTGATGAGTTTTAGAATAAGGTTACAGCGCTAACGTTAGATAGTAGCGTTAACATTACTAGTGAGTGGAAACGCACAAGGAATATAGCGTTAATGTTTCATAGGCTACGCTGCAGTAGGCTAACGTTAGCCATTAGCAACTGGATTCGGTCCGAATGCAATGATTGGTCGGAGTTTTCTTAGAACCATATGAGAATGGTATAATTATGACTTTTTATCTCTGGTGGAATTCACTTACATTTTAGTGTGTCATCAGCATATTAATAGCATTTTAACCTAAATAAAGAAGAGCGTAAAATTTCTAGAAATATAAGTGTCGCTTTAACTCAACAAACGACAACTACTCTAAGTAGGTGTTACAGCCGCCGCTCTTTCCACCTTCGCTGTGTGTGTGTATGTAAGTTTAAAATTTTCCTCTGTCTGCCAAGCTGCCTGCACAGCCCCTGGACCCAGAAGCTCCACCCCCTCTGTCCTGATTGGTGCGGCCTCCAGTGCTCCTGACTACCAGTGCAGTGGGCCAATCCCAAAGACTTTTGACTGATTCCACGTATTTTCCTCCACACACAGGTAATTCTCTGTATTCGAGACACTAGGTGCAGGGGTGCTGTTATTGTTGTTTGGTTTTACAGTTAGATTAAGTAGTCAGAATTTGTTTTTCTTTTATTTTTGATTAGTCAGATTGTAAGCTTCATAGCTCCTAGAGAGTCCTCTTTTTGTTTATTCTGTTTTTCGATTTAAACAGCACCCACCAGCCCTCTTCCTTAGGGGAACTGCCCATTGGTTCGACCTCCCATTGGTTCGACCTCCCATAAATCGGACCAATAGGAAGTCGAACCAATGGGAGGTCCCGTTAGTTCGACCCGTCTTCGCCTGCACACCCTCTCCAGGCTTCTTCTGTTTTCTACTGCGCAGATTTTCTGTGTCAGATTGCGCACTACAACCATCAGCAGACCCGCATTAAAGCACTATGGGCAATGCATCAACAATCACTGCAGTTTTGTTTTGACTGTATTAACACTTTTAATATTAAAGAAATTTACATACAGGTATTGCATAAAATATGTTGCAGAGGGTAAATGCAGCACATATTTGTGCATTCACACATGCTCGCTCACACACACACACACACACACACACACACACACACACACACACACACACACACACACAGTGTTGGGCAGTAGCGTCACTACAGTAGTGGACGTTGGTAGTTTAACTACATTTCTCAGTAGATTGGTGGTAGCGTCGCTGTTTTCTGAATCAAGTAACTTCTCAGTAGTTAAGCTCTTTTATTGATCACTTAGCGCGGTAGCGTCCATATGAGCTACATTTCCAAAATCATTTAAACGAGGTGGGGATTTCTGTTATGTTCTGAACGACCCCTACTCCGAAATTGATTTTCAAGTCCATATCAGTTTCCTGCATCAAACACTGCCGCCCGCTCTCCGGCCGCACTCGCACAATTCTGAAAATAGGTAATTGATTTAATTCCGGATATGTCCCAGTCTAATTAAAAAATTGGGGGTGACTTTAATTGTGTATTAGACCAATACCTAGACAGGTCTTCATCTCGAAAAACAAACCCTTCCAAATCTAGTGAATTCCTAAATACCTACTGTAGATCAGTCACTGTTCACAGCAGTCAATATTGAGCTGTTAAGGATGCCGTAGTTTCAGGAAGTAATCTGGCATCCTGCTCATGTGCGTGACTTATTATTCAGTTCATCACACAGGCCTATGCTTGCAGGGTCGCAAGCATCCTCAGCACGATGGTGATTAAACCAAGTTTGAAGCTACACTACTTGTCTTATTTCAAAGCACATCTTTCAACACCTACATAAACAACACAGGTATACTTGATGTATGGAGGATTGTCAATCCAGCAGGAAGAGCATATTCTTTCTACTCTGGTGTCAATAAAGTGTACACAAGAATAGATTATTTTCTGGTTGACTTCAAACTCATGCCATATATCTACAACCCAAAATATCACAACATAATTATCTCAGACCACTGCCCTATTTCATTTTCCGTAAAGCTGGAGGGAACAGGTAAAAACCAGTCAGGCTGGAGATTTAACACTCAAATGCTCACTGAAACCAGCAAATTCTGTGAATACTTGAAGTTAAAGATGGAACTCTTCTTCGAGACAAACGGCACTCCTGAAGGTTCTCCTGCACTGCTTTGGGAAACCTTCCTCAGAGGCTGCAT
This sequence comes from Epinephelus awoara, assembly GCA_035609425.1. NCBI lineage: Eukaryota > Metazoa > Chordata > Actinopteri > Perciformes > Serranidae > Epinephelus > Epinephelus awoara. The sequence goes on along the minus strand of CM069301.1, from coordinate 40,890,214 downwards.
CATCTTATTCCAAGCGACTCAAAATAAGAGCGGGAAGGCAGAACAAATCAAACTAGAAAAGCAAACAAACAACTAGATGCAGAGAACGCTACCCATCCATCCATAGAAAACCATAACAAAATTTCTACACTCAAATAAAAACTGAACCAGATACTTTCAGCCAAAATCAGAAGAGCATTTCAATTTATCAAGCAGAAACAATTTGAATTTGGCCCTCAAACCCCTGGCTTGCGCCATACGAACAAAGAAGAACATTACTGGTATTTACATTGCATTCAGGAGTTTTTCTGGTTATAAAATGAATTTTAATGAGAGTGAGGCCATTCCTCTAAACCATCTGACCTATCCTTCCCATCTTGGTATAGCCCCTTTTCAGTTGAGATCACAAGGCATGAAATATCTTGGGATAAACAACAAGATTTTTGATTCAAATGGACCACACCTCCTAAAGTCAATTAGGGAAGATATTAAGAGATGGACAGTTCTTCCCATTTCATTATGGGGCAGAGCGGAAGTGATTAAAATTAATATTTTACCAAGAATATCATTTCTGACATCAGCTTTACCACTTAAATTCCCCTCTTATTACAGTAAGTATATTTAACATTATACTTACTGGTTTCTTGTGGAGGGATAAGAAACCCAGAATAAGTCACAAAAGATTGATGAGACCAAGAAGAAGTGGTGGATTAGCAATACCAGATGTTTATTCATATTATTTGGCTTATAATGTTAGATTTCCTCTGTCATGAGATAAGATAAGATTAAAGAAGCAACAGACAGCATTTTTGCCTATATATAGTATATCATTATGAAAATAATGTGGGTTGCACAGGGTAGTATACACAGTAAAATCAGACTATCAGCGTTTACATAGGTTACTTAGTGACTTTACAATAAGCTTCTGCCACCGGGGACGAATTTTCGCGGAAAAAATCTGCTTTACAGCAGGAAATGCGTCATGTATTGCCAAACTGGTCGGTCAGTCAATCAGGGACTGGAGCTGGTCCTTATGAGGAACTGGCCGGGCATGAGATAGTTGAGTCAGGAGCACGATGGCAGACGGACAAAGTTTGGAGATAAGTGAAAAACGGCCTAGCAAAAGAAAACGAGCTCCTCTGTCTGAGGAGGCAAGAATGCACAAAAAGGAGAGTGATAAAAGAAGAGGAAAAACAAGAGTAAACCTCAGTCAGGCGTTCAAGAGATGGAGGGAGCTCTGTGACCAAAGAGGCTTCAACACCAGTGTCCAGCTAGCTTTCTTTCTAATGGATCAGTAAGTAACACGGCTAAATGTTAGCTAGATGAGAGAGGACTGTACTGTACTGGCTGCTAGTTCATTCCTAGCTGGCAAATCGTATCGCAAATCGCCGCAACCAGGGACCGGGTAGCGAGTTTTGGTCGGCTGACATCCTGTTGCCATTCTACGGTAGCCCTCGGACAGTGATTACACTTACGTGTCTACTGTTGTTTGTACTGATACTGTGCATATTGGTATAATTTACTGTGAGTTGTTTGTACTGGTACTGTGCATTCTGGTATAATTATTTGCATTACTATTTGTTAATCTGATAACTGTTGCTCGGTCTCTTTACTCATTTATTTAGTATAGTGTCCACACACTTTCTCATTCTACATATACATAGAGGTATACTGGTGGCTTTACAGCCTACATTTTATTGATTATCTCTGATCCCCACGGTCAATTTGATCTTTGCGACAGTGCGAGCAAAACTGCTGATGCTAGGTGGTGCCAAGCTAAAAAAAAACCTGAATCCTATCTGTTGCTTCTTTAACTTTATTGTCCCATGTGTGGGAAATTTGTCTTGGGCTGTAAGAGGTGACTGTCACTGCTCACATGAAGACTTGACGAGCACATAGCTTACATAAGGACTGAGTGGAAACTAATAGAAAAGTAGGACATACACACACTACAAGTAAAACATACACAGTACAGTACATTCTCCGTCTTGGGGGTGGATTACTGAAACCACAGTCTTGAGAGTTAGCCTACTGGATTATCGAGTTAGGTTTTATGACGTGTACTTGCTTCTGATCTTTTTGTTCAGGGGCGTTACTGAAGTTGGGAGAGTCATGGGCCTATACATGCAAAACTAATGTTGGAAATGGATCAAAGAGTAGATTATGTCTTAATATGATAACTCTGTCTCTTTACTAGCGTTATGGTATTACCCTTAAATCACCCTGAAAATGGACAATCCTTTAATACAATTTCCCTGTGAGGTAGTTCAACAAAATCATTTAGCCTTTGATGGGTATCTTTGCCCTCATGCCCTATATGGAACAACCCGCTTCTACTGGCCGGGGATAGACCACTGACAAACTGTAAACGGCAGTGCTGTGGCATAATTGAATTGGGACAGATTGTGAAGGATGGAGATATGGTACCCTTTAATGAGTTAAAAAAGCTGTACAATCCAAGAGATGTTGATTTTTTGTCATATTTACAGTTAAGATCAATTTTAAGGTCACAAATTGTGAGGGACTACCTTAGGATGAGGGTAGTTTCAACAGTGTATGGGTTACTGTGCCTCGTCTCTTCAGACCCCCCCCCCCCCGGAAGCTTTAGCTTTAGCTACTTTAGCCCATAGCTTTGTACTTTGCCCCAATATATAAAATCTTTGGACCGAAATATTCAGCATCTTTTCTACTAGGGAGATCCGGGTCGATTCTAGCACTTTTTGTTTTTCCACCATTCTACATAAAAAAATAACAACTCAGCTTGCCAATATTTGTATGCAAGCAACCTACATGTGTCCTCTGTCAATACAAACAGCAGCGAAGTTCCGCGGATTAATATCTCGAGCGTGATCAGGCTGAAAGTGGAAGGTGCGCAGTACATTCGCCCCGCACACGAGGGACAATTGTAGCGTTGGAGCGGGTCACTTGTAGCAGTCGTCGAAAAAGGCAAAAAACGTTAAGTTAACACATTTTTTTGGCATATACTTCTCAGTTTTACTTTTATTGCTGTTTAAACTTATACTAGGATGACCATTAACATCAGGCAAAGGGACTGTCAACTAAAAAGTAGCCTTCCAGCAAACGGGTACGTTCACATTCGTCACCTGTTGTCAAACGTTTGTTAAATGTGACGGACCTGAAGATGATGCAGAGCACATGACCATTTTTAATCACATTTTTAACCACACATTAACTATATTTATATAGTCCTACTTATGATTTTTAATATTTTAACTTATTTTTTAAACATTTTAGAATTGTATTTATGTAAATCATGAACTGTAACATTGTTTTTTATCTCATTTTTTTTAAACCATGAACTCAATTAGCCTGTTAGATCTATTTATATCATGAATTTAAATTTTTAACTTTATTTATTGAATGTATATTAACCATGAACTGTAACTAATGTAGCCTATTGCTTTTTATTACCATGAACTTTGTTTATTGTTATTGTATTAATTTTGTTCATAGCCATGTAGGTTCATCTGAATAAATAGGCCTAACAGACAAACTGATTCTTATTCTTATATGGCCTCACCTCTTTAGGACTGACTCCAAAGAAAATATCTGCAGCTTGTAGGCCTACAAGATATGCACTGAACACCTTGTTGTGTGGTCTGTAACCAAGGGAAGGTACTTTACCATCATTCTGTTTTCTCCTTCTAATATAGCGGAGGAGGGAAACATTGCACAAATTATAGTATCTGGCTGCACCCCTAATAGACTGGCCCTCCAACACAGCCTGCCAGGCTCTATCATACAGGTCTGGGTCTATCTGAGCCCTGGCTGTTCCTCACTCTGATCCTGGGCATTTCCTGTAAGCATAATGTCAAAAAACATGAATAATCAACAAGTTAAGGCCCTGTGCTACAACCGTCCCTCCCCTGTCTCCCTGCATTTTAGGCAGGATAACAGAAAAACTAAGCAAGCTTGCTAAATGAATGAATTGCTCATGTTAAGTCAACAGATGGGTCTAACAGATGACATATGTTTGCAGTGTTGTATAAATAAACTATTTGACAAAATGGAAAAACACCTTCGGTGTCGATATTTTACTTATGGATTTGAAAATGAGTATTTCGCTGATAACTCCGGGAAAACGAGTCGGAATGGAGTGATTCTCCATACCGGATGTTGTCACCGGAAGACGATCGCGTGTTCCAACTTTCACATTCAAGAGACGCGTGTAACACGAATAAGGGCCCGTGCTACAACTGTCCCCCTGCTACAATCGACCCGGATCTCCCCCTATACTAAATTTCTCACTGGTACCACATCCAGAAATGATTATATTGGGAAGATCGGAAGCTTTCAGAAAGCTGACTACTTCTCAACAACACTTTATCTCCTATGGGCTAATAATCTTCTCTGTGGATTTTCTCCGTGACTGTGTGTCATAGCAAGAAGAATGTGCATATCACGTGAAACAGCGCAACAGTAGCTTTCCGACTTGCGCAGGTAGGAGGGACGGACGTGGGAAAGAGGAGTAGCTGCGCCAAAGCGCACGGTGTGCCAAACTTGCAAAACACCGCGGGGGTCCGAGCGGACTAAAAGCAGACGTCAGCAAGCCCTGTGCACGCAAAGCTCAGATTTTACGACCGTGCGGACTCCGCTCCGCGCACCAGTCACTCAAAAGACTGCTCGACATGTATTTTTCACATCGCCATGAGAGAAACGTGCAATAATTGGGGGTAATGTAGTGTTTCATGGACATTTTTATTGGAAACTACAACGCGGAAGTGCGCTCAACGCTCCGCTTATAGTGCGCCCGAGTCTGTGAGCACCTTAAATTAAAACTCTCGGCGCACAGTGCAACACAATCAAACAGATGTGCAACTCAGAGGATCAGAAGTGTCTCTGACACCAGCGTCTCTGAGTGCGCTCGTGGCTCGTTGACGGTGTTAGTGTTGCGTTTAAGGCCTCCCCCAAAAAAACGGAAAAAAGGCTGAAGCTTCAAAATTTTTTTTCACAATCGAATCCCGTGCCATCGAAGGAAGCTTCGAAGCTTCGAATGTTTTGGGTCAGCCCTAGAGGCCACGTAGTTAACGTCAATATGTCATTTGGTCCGGTCGCCTTAAATGATAAACTGAAGACGTTTGTAAAGATTTTTGATAACCATTTGTTTCTTTTCTCGAAGAACACACACTATAAATACAAACTCTAGAACTACAAGAAGTACTAGGCAGATGGGTGACTGGGCGGTCTAAAGGGTTTCTTTTGTTATGTTGTGTTTTTGTTTTTTGTTTATTTTTTGTCTTGTCTGTTTGCTGTTGGTATTTGTGTTTGGCTATTTGCTTTCCCCCTTTCTTCCCCCTGTTACGTTATGTCATGTCATGTTATGATAAAAATTGAAGCAGTTTCATTTTTGCACTAATCCTGCCAATAGAAATATTTGAAACTAACATAGCTTGTCTCTGCCCATCACTCTCCCCCTCTGCTACTGAAACTCTCATTCATGCCTTCATCACATCCAGAATTGAACAATTTAACAGCAGTCTTTATGGTACATCATCCAAAGTCCTAAATTAACTCCAATACATCCAGAACTCTGCTGCCTGTCTGCTCACCCATTCCAGCTCCTGCAATCACATCACCCCTATCCTCCAGAACCTCCACTGGCTTCCTGTCCCACAATGCATCCAATTCAAAGTCCTTCTCATCACTTAAAAAGCCCTCCATAACCAGGCCCCCTCCTACCTCACTGACCTGCTCCACCGCCACACCGCTCCTTCCTGCAGTCTCCGCTTCTCTGATCCAACCTCCTGACTCCACCACTTAGGACCAAGCACCGGACCTGGGGTGACAGAGCCCTCTCCATAGCCACCCCTTCCTTCTGGAACTCTCTCTCTGAACACATTTAAGACTGCACTGACCTGTCCCAGTTCCCATTACTCATCAAAACTCATCTTTTCAAAACAGCTTTTGAATTGTGAATGATCTTGTGTGTATTTTACTGTAATCTATTTTATAATAATATTTAAGTACTGTAAAGTGTCTTTGAGTTACATGGAAAGCATGTAACTCAAGCATCCTTGTTATATGGCGGCTGATCTCATCCTCTACTCAGAGGGTAAGGAGCTCTTTCAGTTGCTTTTCTTTTTCTTTGAGTTAGCTGCTAACTGCTACAAACTACTTTTTAAATCTCCAGGTGGAGGGTTGCACCTACAGGAAGGTTTATCAGACTCTGGAGTGGTGGTGCACTGTTCTACTGTGCAGCAACACCTGTACAAATATCAGAAATAGAGTCATCAGAAGAAAACCTTTCCTTCGTCCTCACCACAAAATTCAGCGTCAGAAGTAACATTTAAACAAGCCTGATGCTTTTTGGAATCAAGTCCTGTGGACTGATGAAGTTAAAATAGAACTTTTTGGACTCAATGAGCAAACCTACGTTTGGAGAAAAAAGGGTGCAGACTTTTATGAAAAGAGGGTGGATCGATCATGCCTTGGGCTTGTGTTGCAGCCAGTGGCACGGGTATAGGGAAGAGTGAATTCAGTTAAATTCCAGCAAATTCTGGAAGCAAACATCACAGTATCTCTAAAAAAGGTGAAGACGAAGAGAGGACAATGATCCTAAACGCACCTCAAATTCCACAATGGACTACCTCAAGAGGTGCAAGCTGAAGGTTTTGCCATGGCCCTCACAGTCCCCCAACCTAAACATCATTAAAAAATCTGTGGATAGACCTCAAAACAGCAGTGCATGCAACATGGCCCAAGAATATTGAGCTTGAAGCTTATTGCAGGAGGCATGGGTAAAAATCCTGCAAACAAGAACTAAAAGGCTCTAAGCTGGTTACAAAAAGTGTTTAGAAGCTATGATAGTTGCCAAAGGGGGCGCTACACTAGGTACTGATCATGCAGGATACCCAAACTTTTGCTTTGAGTACTTCTCCTTTTTTGTTATTTTGAAACAGGAAAAGATTGAAATAAAAAGTAATCTCGCTTATAATATAACCTTCATGCCTTTTGGATCATCCTTTGCTTACTTTACTACTCACAGTAAATGAAATTTTGCATGCCAGTGTAATTGTCTAAATCTCATTGCAGTTGGTGAGCTTGATTGCTTAAGAGGCAAGGGGCACATAATTGGCTGAAAGTTGCTAGCGCAGTTACAATTCCCCTGTCATGAAAGTGACATTATGAAGCGAAAAGTGGCAGGAAAGTGCGGTGTAATTGGAAAAAATACCATGATGAATGAATGAAGTCATTTAAAACTCTTCTCATTAAAATATCAATGATAAAATTATATTTCATAAAAATTTGTTGGTTTTCTTAACAACTTTTTCAGTTGATAATTGATTAATTTCAGTTGATAATTGATTAATTGATCACCCTGTGTTTATACATTACATTAATTGATTAATGTAATAATTGATTAATTGATCACCCTGTGTTTATACATTACATTAATAGGATGTTACCACAGTAACAGTGGAAACAATGCCTAAACTGACTATGATATAAAATGACCTACCAATAAAATGTTCTTTTCCTTTCTTCAGTCTTGGGTTGTCTGTAAAAAATACACATTAATTAAATAAAAAACATTCACAATGAGTTCACTGAACAAATGATAAAATATATAACAAATACCCTCACAAACACACCAAACACGATGAGGCGAGTGTGGGTATCTGTAGAGCCCAGGGGATTCTGGGCCGTGCAGCGAAACATGGAGCCATTGAGCTCAGCAGGAACTCTCTCCAGGATGAGTTCCCTTCCCTCATGCTCCTCTCGGCCATCTAGCAGACGCCCGCTGACCTTTTTCCATGTGAATATGGGCTCAGGGAAGACCTCGCTCTATGGACACACACACACACACACACACACACACACAGACGTGTGATTGAGCTTAGAGCTGTAGGGTCAAGTCACAATGTGAGCTAAGGCCCTGTTTACACCTGGTATTAAGATGAATCTTGGGTTTCTAAGTACAGGTATAAATTCACACAATGCATCTTGAGATTCGATCACTCAGATTATATTTGGAGGTGGTCTGGGCTGCATATGGCCAAATTCTTTCAGCAGTGTGTACACGCATGTGTCCTGAGTGATAAGTGATTGATAAAGTAGTAATTGATAAATGCTTTTGAAAGGCATCTGAATGCAGCACAAGAAAACGGATATTGACCCAGGTAAAAGAAAAATTATTTTTTGAATATAAATAAAAATTGCTGTGTACGCTTCTAATCCATCTCTAGTGTTAGTGTTCTCAGTCAAACTCTCTCTTCTTCAGGAGCTTTGCTGCAGGCTGCTACACCACACTGCTTTCTTTAGCAGGCAAAACAAACGTGTATTTACATTCTGTGCAAACTGTGTACAACATCATGTTACACATTGACTGTGAAAAAAAAAAAACACTCTCAAGACACAAGAACAGAAATCCATCCAAAAATCATTCTTATACTGTGATTATTGTAAGGTTACAATACAGACAAATTCCATGTGATGCTCCATGCTTGTTTAGGACATGTAAGTATTACTGCACTCACCATTTTATTATATTGTCAAACAGCACCCAAACACTAGTGGTGGGTGATAAAATGATAACATATTGTCTCGCGATAAACACTTACGCGCCGTCAATAGAAAAAAACATATATCGATATAACGTTCGATAATGTTACTGTATTCTGTCGGGAAAAGACACAAGGGCTATGAAAGGTTGGTTGCATGAACACACTCACTTGCTCCCTGGTAACCTAGCAACTGTGTCACGCAAACAGCTAACAACGTCACGTTTGGTTGCACCATCCTCGTGTGTGAACACAAGTCCACTTATAAGCTGCGACTTTGGGCTTGTTTGTTGTAAAGTCGCTTACAAATATTTGGCTGTCGCGGGTTGCGTTTTTTTCGGACTTGTTTCTAAAGTGGAGTTGCCTATTTGGGCTTGCTCTCTAAACGTTGCCTTTCTCTAAATATATATCCATCTAATAAGTAATTTAAACTCATGATGTCAGACTGCAGGATGTTTCCACAGCTCTGCTCCCTCCACCCCTCTCCTTCTCTGCATACACACAGGTGACGGTCAGTCACTGAGACTTTTCACATTTAAACTGCACAATTAATGGAGGTTCTTTAACTATTTCACTAACAAGTGGGTGAAATATTGAAAGAATACAATAAAAATTTGTAGAAAGAGAGAGGATTAAAAGATTCAACTTCAAGAGGGGGACAATTCAAAGGCAGTGTGCAGATTCAGATTCTGTGTTAAATATGTACTCATCATTCAGATCTTGTTCAGCATACCAGCACTGTTTCAGGGAAAGTAAAACGGCTCGTTATGCAACTTCGTTACTTCTATTTTCATTCATTCATTTATTCTTTCCACGTTTTTGGTCAACTAGTTGGTTTGGTAGAGTTCAAGGGCAGTAAATATATAATGTGTTTGTAAAGTAATTTTGGTTGCTGGTCCTGGATGCTTGTTTGTCTCCCAAGATTTGGCGACACTGAACACAACAAATCATGGAGTGAGTAGCAAGAATGAGTGCCGATAGCGAGGAAATAGTCGAGTAGTAGTTTTTATACCATCTTGTGTATGTTCATTTATTTGAGTGTTTTCTAATGGTTGTGTTGATATTACATTTTCCTACGTGTGCCTTGACTGATGACTGTGATTGACATCAGAAGAAAGCTATTGAGTTTAAAATAAATATGTTAAAATTTATTTATTATCTCCTGGTCCTAATTTTATAAAGGTTATAAAATAATGATTGATAATTATCGTTATCGATCAATATGAACCAGCTATATCGTGATACCTTTAAGCCATATCGCCCACCTCTACCAAACACCCAGCATTTCAGTCAGGATGGACTGAACATTGCCCCTTTTAAAGTGGGCAGCAAGGAAGTGAAACCAATTGCTGCCTGGGAACTCTGGGAACTCCAGGAAGGAACTCAGTTCAAATTGTGGTGGTTCACTTTGAAAAGTGGTCAGAGGAGTACATATACATATATCCACACATGCACACACACACACACACACACACGTATATATATGTGTATTCTATTTTTCATTTTTTTATTGTCCATATCTTTTATCCTGGAATGGCCCCTACCCTTTGGTGACATTTTATAAACTTTACAGAGCATTCCCTGTTCAAAGAGCCACTGAGTTGGAAACTCACTGCAGAAGGTCCCAGCTGGAAGCCCTGGACAGTGATCCGCACTGTGTCTCCCACCTTGGCCTTATCGGGGCTCATTGACAGCTTGGGTCCTCTGGGAGCAGCTGACAGAAAAGTAAAATACCATGTTTGATAGTAAGACAAAACATAACTTTCATTTCTGAACAATAGGAAATATGTTACCTAAATGTGGCTGCCCACATTTCAAAGATGGACTCACATGCTCAAAGAACATGTCCACCTCCTTTGCATATATACAGTATGTGGTATAAACCAGTCTAAGTGAAGCAGTACTAAATGTCCCCATTTTTGGTCACCCCTCTGTTGGGATACCTAGCACACAGATCTTGTACTAAAAGGTGGAGCTGTGAACCCTGCACTCTGTTGATTGGTCAACAGAGGACATCACTTGCTCAGGGCTGAGTTGTGTCTGGCTGTGAAGCTTATGTAACCACTGTTCAGTCAGGAACACTTTAGTCGAAGAAAACTTTATTTCCATTTGCAGTATTATATTTTGTGGTATGGCTCTGTTCTGGGGCCTCTTTGCCTTTCCTCGGGCCTATGCAGAGAGCCTCTTCCACGCGCCTACGTGGAAAGCATAAGGCGGAGAGAGAGCACACCTCTCTGCCCTCCACATGCAAAAATGAGCAAAGCCTGAGGAAAGCCCCCCACACCCCCAGCAGAACACAGCCAGCATCACTGACAAACAGAAATGACACTGATAAGTCACACACAATGTGAAAGGAGGAGCTGGGTAAGAGGTTTGTTGCAAAGCAGCTTGCAGAGGAAGCAGCAACAGTAAGGCAGGCCAGAGCAGTTTAAATAGGGCTCCTTGAATGAGATTTGTCAATTGGTTGCATAGAAAGGAAGGTAATTGTCAGGTGACTCCATTCCACCAGTCAGCTGCTCCATTAGTTGATTGGGTTTCTTGAGATCAGCTGATGTAGCTGGAAAGTTAGCTGAGCTTGAAATTTTGTCCTGCCTGAACTAACACTATGCTCAATTTCATAATGTGGCAAATCTTACATATAATAGTAATTATTATTTATATATTACATAGTACTATAACTATAAAATAAAGGATGTTTTCTACCTCTAACAGCAGCTGTAGACTAAGAAAAAAATAACTTAACACACTGGGCTGAAGGTACCATACTGAAAGTGTTTGGTGGAAACAGGGCTTTGAACTATCTCAGCAGTGGGTGCATGAGGGCTTGTCCAGCTACAGCAGGCACGATGTGAAATGTATCAGTCAGAAACATTGCATTAAAGTAAGCTACACTTTGTCACAGTCCTAGAATGAGTTTATACTACTGTTTAAAGTCCTTCCATCTCAACTGCTGGCAGTTGTCTTGGTAATATCCAGCCCTTTATAGTCATCATTCCAAACTCATCAAATACTGCTGCTTGGTCAGTGATTCCAGCGTCAGACACCAACACCAAAGGCCATCTTTTGCTGTGTTATGATACACTGCCAGATGGCTGGACAGCACCTGTCATGGCAGTAGTTAATAATAAAGCCGGAAGGCACGTTTTGTGGCAGTATGATATGCCGGTGGTTGGTGTCAGTCAGTGTTATTTTGACAGCTTATTCTTAAAGCAAAAATGCTTATTAGTTTTAGTCACATTTCAGTCATTTTTATTCTTCATAGTTTTAGGTGGCGCTTCTGTGAGCGCCGCACCGAGTGGCAGCACGTCCATAGCTCTTCGTCCGTTGTGTCTTTTGATTGTTTGTTCTGTCAATCGATTATGTCCACAACTTCAGACAAAGTTGTTTATACCAGGCGAGCCCTGCTTGCACAGCGATCGTCTGCCAAACATGGGATTAAACACTCTATCCCAGCGGAGCTGTGGAAGGCTTACCGCGGGTGCAGAGCTGAAGCTAAGTTTAAGGCTAAGCTAAAGGCTAGGAGATGGATCTACAAGCCTTCGATCGTCATGGGTAATGTCAACTCTCAAACCAACAAACGTGATGAGCTGGAGGCACTGGTGAAAAACCAACGAACTTACCGGGAGTGTAGCCTGATGTGTTTTTCGGAGAGCTGGCTGACCGAAAGCACGGATGATTCCTGTATGGACATACCCGGCTTCACTGCAGTCTGTGCGGACAGGGACGTCAGAGCGAGCGGTAAGAGCAAAGGTGGCGGACTGATCCTGTACGTTAACAATCGCTTGTGTAATCCAGGTCACATCACAGTGAAGGAGAAAATCTGCTGTCAGGATGTGGAACTTCTGGCAGTCGGACTCAGTGCCTACTATGTCCTGAGAGAGTACTCTCACACAGTCGCCATGACTGTTTAAGCCTGAATTATGGTCGTGCGTTGAATCGACGACGTCGCTACGTGGTTGCCGTGACGCCGTCGTGAACCCTTCGAACTTCTCCGCCACTCCGTTTCGTCGCGGTGCAATTCACCGCCAGAGCGGTAGGAGGCTTCGTTCCTTTCCTGAGTGGTTATCGCCGTCTCTAGTTGATTCTTTGTTTAGCTTCCGGCTTTTCCGATCACAGAGAAATGAACGCGGAGCACGGACAGACGGCTCCGGCCGTATCCGTATTGAATGTTGTGCATAATGGCATATATATATTGAGCCTTAACAACATCTACATGGCAATAGAAGATGTTTAAAGATGGCGGGGATGGCGGTGGAAATACGGAACCGGAAATGCGTTGCTACTAAGCAAACCAATCACAGCCGTGCCGGTCTGCGCTGGGTCTGCGTCGCCTCGACGCGTAGTTACATTTTTGGGGAGGTGCACGTCAGGCTACGCCGGGGGCTATGGCGAGCCTTCTGCGTAGCCCCGTACCCTACGACGTAGCGTCGTCGTCGATTCAACGCACGACCATAAATCAGGCTTTACATCTCACCACGCGCCGCACCGACGGTAGCGTGTGACGTCATTCACAAGACTGTTGCTAGGTTACAGACCTGGCATCCTGATGCATTCATCCTGATTTCAGGAGATTTCAACCATGTCAGTCTTTCCTCCCACCTTACTGGCTTGTACAGTATGTCGACTGTCTCACAAGGGAAAATAAGACGCTTGATCTGCTGTATGCAAATGCCAAGGAGGCATACACTGCCTCAGCCCTTCCACCTTTAGGCAGATCAGACCACAACTTGGTGTTCCTTCGGCCCTGCTATAAACCTTGTGTCCTGAGACAGCCTATAACCACCAGGACATTCAGGAAGTGGACTCCAGAGGCCAGAGAGTCCTTGAGAGCCTGCTATGAGTGTACAGACTGGGATGCACTGCAGGACACAGAGGGAAACGGGGGACACGGACATCGACAGGAAGGTTGACTGCATCACCGGTTACACATCTTTCTGCAGGGACATGATTGTACCAGTGAGGGCTGTGAGCTGCTTTCCCAACAATAAGCCCTGGACCACCTCTGACATCAAGAAGCTCCTCAACCAGAAGAAAGCTGCCTTCAGGGAGCATGACAGGGAGAAGCCCAAGCAGGTGCAACAGGAGCTAAAGAGGAGCCTGAAGCAGGCCAAGTTGGATTACAAGAAGAAGGTGGAGAGGAAGCTGCAGCATAATGACACCAGAAAGGTGTGGAGGGGAATGGGGAACATCACCGGCTACAAACAGAAGAACTGCCAGGCCACAGTAGGTGATGTGGACACGGCCAATGAGTTCAACCAGTTCTACAACAGGTTCGACACAGCGGCCAGGGTCTGTTCTGCCTCACCACCACCCCCCTCCACCTCTCCAGTGGCAGCCTCCTCCCCTACACTACCTTCTCCTCACTACTGCAGCCCAAACACCGCAGCGGCAACTCCTCTTCCTCCTAGCTCCCCACCCTTCCTCTCTGTAGATGAAGTGAGGATGGAGCTAAGGAGGCTGCGACCAGGAAAGGCGGCTGGCCCAGATGATGTTTGTCCGAGGACATTGAGGTGGTACAGTCCTACAGGTACCTGGGCGTACACCTGGATAGCAAGCTGGACTGGTCAGTCAACACAGATGCACTTTACAAGAAGGGCCAGAGCAGGCTCTTTTTCTTGAGGAGACTCAGGTCCTTGGACGTCTGTGAGGAGATGTTGCTCATTTTTATCAGTCAGTGGTGGTGAGCACCACCTGCACCACTTCAGAGACAAAATCGACAACATCAGATTGGCTCTAGTTCAACAACGGTCAGCAAACTTTACCCAGAACACGGACTTAGAGCCTGTCTCTGCATGTGGGGAGACACTAGAAAGTTTTGTCCTGGTTAATGCTGAAATCCTTGGTAAAGTTGTCTCACAACTAAAACCTTCAACCTGCATTTTAGATCCCATCCCCACGTCCTTTTTTAAGACTGTTTATAGGTTTTTATATGAGGATTTATTGACTGTTGTAAATTACTCCCTTCAGATGGGTGTCTTTCCCACTGCTTTTAAGACCGCACTGGTTAAGCCCCTTCTGAAGAGGAATGGTCTAGATTCTCTGGACCCCAATAGTTACAGACCAATATCCAATCTGCCATTTTTAAGTAAGATTCTAGAGAAACTTGTTTTTAATCAGTTGAATGTTTTTTTTTACGTCAAAAGGCATCCATGAGAAACTCCAGTCTGGTTTTAGAGCCACCCATAGTACTGAGACTGCACTAGTCAAAGTTGTGAATGACCTTAGATGTAACCTGGACATGAGAAAACTGTCAGTCCTGGTTTTATTGGATTTAAGTGCAGCTTTTGACATGGTGGACCATGGAATACTTACCTGTCTTTACAGCTTAATTGGCATATCTGGCACTGTTTTTAACTGGTTTAAATCCTATCTTAGCGATAGAGAACTTTTCGTGAGTTATAATGAATGTTCATCTAGGAGCTATAAACTGAATTGTGGTGTCCCTCAAGGGTCAATTTTAGGTCCGCTCCTTTTTAATCTCTATATGCTGCCACTTGGCAATGTCATCAGGAGACACGGCATAAACTTCCACAGTTACGCGGATGATACACAGCTTTACATTGCTGTGTCTCCTGATGACACAGGGCCAATCGATGCCCTTTTTAATTGTATTTTAGACATTAAGTCTTGGATGGCAGAAAATTTTTTGCAGCTTAACCAGAACAAGACAGAGGTACTGGTTATCGGTCCTGAAGCTATGAGAGAAAAATTGAATTTTAAGCTAGAGGCATTGGCACTTAAGCCATCAGACAATGTTAAGAACCTGGGTGTGGTCTTTGACTCAAACTTAACCTTCGAACACCACATCAAACATATTACAAAGAACAGTTTTTATCATCTCAAAAATATTGCCAAAGTGTGTCCATTTCTCTCACAAGCCAACACAGAGACACTAATCCATGCTTTTATTACTTGCAGAATTGATTATTGCAATGCTCTTCTTTCTGGTCTCCCTAAAAAGAATATTGCACCTTTACAAATACTGCAAAACTCTGCTGCTCGTGTGCTAACGAAGACCAGAAAGAGAGCTCACATTACACCAATTTTAAAGTCCCTGCATTGGCTACCTGTGTGCTTCAGGATTGATTTTAAGATTCTTTTATTGGTTTTTAAGGCTCTTAATGGTCTTAGCCCTTCGTATCTGTCAGATCTGCTTTTACCTTATGAGCCAACTAGATCTCTCAGGTCTTCAGATAGAGGCCTTTTATTAATACCTAAAGTCAGAACCAAAACTCATGGCAAGGCTGCCTTTTGTTGTTACGGTCCACGTCTGTGGAACAGCCTTCCTGAAGACCTGAGAACCGCTGAGAGTGTGGACATTTTTAAGAACAAACTTAAGACACACCTTTTTAGCCTGGCTTTTGATTAGATCTTACTTACAGGTTTTATTATTTCACTAATTTTTCTTATCCTTTTATTTATTGATTTTTAGTTTTTAGTTAAGTTTTTAGTCACTAGCATGTTAGTGCATTAATCTTAGCCTATCTATTATTTTTATTTATTATTTTAATGTTATTTATTTATATATGTATGTATGTGTGTGTGTGTGTATGTATGTGTATGTATGTATGTATGTATATGTATGTATGTATGTATGTATGTATGTATGTATGTATATATATATATATGTATATACATATAAATTGCAATTTAACTTGATCTTTCTTCTTTTATCTTCAGTGTTTCCTCAATATGTAGAAATAGCGCTTCCACAGTCCTTCAGTCCCTTGTCTCCTGTTTAAAGGATTTTTATTTATTTACATCTGTTTAATTATGTAATCTCTGTTGTTGTTGCTGTTAAATTTCTGTTGTGTGTGACATCTTATGTTCATGTAAAGCACTTTGCGATGCAATTTATTGTATGAAAAGTGCTATACAAATAAAGTTTGATTGATTGATTGATTGATCTGTTGCTGCTGTCTGCTGGGGAGGCCGTGTGACAGAGAGGGACACCAGAAGGCTGGACAAGCTGATCCACAAAGTTGGGTCAGTGCTGGGGAGGTGCCTGGACTCACTGGGGACTGTGGCGTAGAAGAGGATGCGGACCAAGCTGCTGGACATCATGAACAATGTCAACCACCCTCTCCACCACACCTTGGTGAAGCAGAGCAGCAGCCGCAGCGGGCGGCTCATCGCATTGCGTTCATGGACGGCACGCACCCCAAGCATGCACTTACTGATCATAACTTGAAAAGCTCAACATCTCTCTATTTATGCTCTGAAAAACTTTGTTACTACAAATAACTAATCTGAGACAACTAGGATTTGTACCCAAATTCATTGTAAACTCTGCCTTATCCATCTCACTGTTAAGAAGCAGAAAAATAACTTAACTAAAGCCTGAATGCTTTCGTAGTATATGTTAGCCTGAAGGTTTAAACTTGTGTCCTCTCACAGAGTTGGTGATTAAAACAAAACTTTGATCTCTGTCAGAGAAAAAACTGACTGGAGTTCAGACTGTTTACTTACAGCACAGCTTCACTCACACAGATAACTGAGCCTCCTACCTGCCTGTCAAACAGCATCAAACCATTAACCTTCTTGATTCCAGACCTGAGTGGAGTCCTGCAGGGATTAGCTATGAAGTCTGGCAGCCAGTGACTGCTTGCTCTGCTGCTGTTAAGTGGCTAGTGAAAGACTCTGGTACAAACTATTAACTGGAGTTTGCCAGCCTGTTGCTCATGCAGCATGGGAAGATTATTACAAACACGGCCGTTCTCAACCTTTAATGTCTGATAGTCCACCGCAAACAATTGTTATGTCTCGTCTTGACATTGAAAATTAAACATAGATTTTGTCTTAGTTTTTATTATCAAGATCTATTTTTAGCTGGTCATTGTCTTATTTCCGTCATGGAAATAAAGGTTGTTGATAAAAATTTTCATCATAGTTTTTGTCAAAGAAATTAACACTGGCATCAGTTTGACACGCCATCGGTAACAACGTAATAGAAGGATCTGCAAAGTCCTTATAGGGTGGATGTGAGGGGTGGTGGATGAGTCCAACAAACACTGTACTTTCACCTGGGAGCCCACTGTTTGCATCCTGTGGGAATGCTGAGCCAAACCATGATGTTTTTTATAAACCTAACCACATGCCTTTGTTGCACAAGGAAATAAACATAGTTGTTTTACTGACATTGTTAGTTTCATAATGCAGGATCATACATATGCAGCATCACGGGAGACGGAATCTTCGTTGCCAAGAAAGCGCAGAAGGGAATCAAAAAGGCAACGTGACCAGTGAATTCAAAAAACTTTCCCAGGTGGAAAGAGCTGCTGAAGGAGAAAAAAAAGCAATCACAGCTAACAGCGCTAACAGCGGCGCTGGTCGCTAACACAGCCACAGCGGCGCTGGTTGCTAACAGCTGTTAGCCGCTGTTAGTGGCGCTGTGTTAGCCACCGTTAGCGGCACTGGTCGCTAACAGCTGTTAGCGGTGCAGTGATGCCAGGAGAGGGATGAGGTGTGTGAGGTTGAGCCACTTGTCAGCTGTCAAAAGACAAGACGTGATTGGTTTGTTTTGATTTAATGTTATACCCGCCCCAACAGTCCTAAGTTGTAAACACTGGCAGCATGGTGAGGAGGGGGTTTGTCAACTCGCATTGCGTGTGTCTGTGTAGGAGCCTGAACGAATACTCCATGAAGTATCGAATCACATGGTTTCATCAATGCTATCATAGCTTTTTGGTACACATCGGCTACCGTAGTTGCAATACGCATTTGAAAAAGTGAGGCACTAGAGTGCACTATCCGCTTGAATGCAATATACTGTATGATTTCAATGTTAGATGGGAGAAAGTCTTCTCCCTCAGGTTTCCTTAAGATGGTCACTTAAATATTTATGGTTTTCTACTTGTCTTGGTCCAATGCTTAAGAAATCCCTGGACCATTGCACAAATTACCTCAACAAAAGCAAGGTAAAAAACAAAAAACAAAAATCGTAAAGTACCCCTGACTCTATCTTAACTGCAACATGACCAGGTTTATCGTGATAAATTACACAATAGATTTGACTGAATTAATTATCGTTGCAATTTCTTCCTACACACGCCGTCTGTTCTCTGGTATTTGGGGATCAATCAATCAGTCAGTTTTATTTATAAAGCCCAATATCACAAATCACAATTCACACTCAGGGGGCTTTACAGCATACGACATAGGACCCTCGCAGCAACATGAGCAACATGATAAATTAACAGTAATCCGTATGACACAATAACACAGAAAGAGACAGAGAGAGATGCAGTACAGATGGTAATGACAGTAACTTACAACAACATTAATTAAAGTAATACTATTATATTCTAATTACGGCTATTGTGGTACAATATGTTGAAAGTATATATTAATATCTGATAGTATACATGTGACAATAATCATATGTGTATAATAACAGTAGAAGTATGACTAATGATAATAGCAGCAGCAGGAGGCATCAGGCAGGACCACGGCAGCAGCAAAACCACACACATCACACTATCCAGGCACCACTGCGATATAGGTTAACCTGCGTGACAGTGGAGCACAAAGGCTCCGGAGAAGAAGCCGAGTTAGTGACATGCAGGACAGCCGAGTTAGCGAGATGCAGTAACAGGACATGAGTGGAGGACAGAGAGAGAGAGAGAGAGAAAGAAAGAGAGAGAGAGAGAGAGAGAGAGAGAGAGAGAGAGAGAGAGAGAAGGAGAGAAGGTGCTCAGTGTATTATAGGAAGTCCCCTGGCAGACTAGGCCTAAGTCAGCCTAACTAGGGACGGGTATATGGCAAGCCTGAGCCAGTCCTAACTATAAGCTTTATCAAAAAGGGAAGTGTTATGTCTAGTCTTGAATGTGGAGACGGTGTCTGCCTCCCGGACCACAACAGGAGCCTGATAGCTGAAGGCTCTGGCTCCTGATCTACTTTTAGTGACTTCAGGGACCACGAGTAACCCTGCATTCTCAGAGCACAGTGTTCTGGTGGGATAATATGGCACTATGAGCTCTCTAAGGTATGACCATTTTAGGCTTTGTACGTTAGGAGAAGGATTTGAAATTAAATTTTGGATTTTACAGGGAGCAAGTGCAGAGAAGCTAAAACAGGAGAAATATATATATATATTTCTTATTTCCTGTCAGTAACCATAAGGGAATGTCCCACCCTGGCCACCTTCGAGAGCCACCTGAAGGTGTGGCTTAGAGCTAACCAAATGTGCAATCACCTCTAACTGCATGCTGTACTGTATTAACTCTCTGTTTTAACGAATACTTAAGCATTGTCCTGTTTTCTTTTCTATCTGCTTTTTCTTTCTTTTTTTTTGTTTTGAATAACAAACTTTTAATACTGTATATCTCTTGTTCTTTTGTAATTTAACATCAACCTGCCTAAAGGACTCCAGATGGAAATTAGCCCCCTGGCATATTTACGTGTACTGCCGTACATGTTCATCAATATGCATTGTCCTGATTTTCTAAATAAATAAATAAATAAATAAGTAAGTATACGTGTCGCTGGATTCTGAATTAGCTGGAAAGTTTTTAAAGACTTATTAGAGCTACCTGACAATCGGGAGTTACAGTAATCCAGCCTAGAGGTGACAAAAGCATGGACCAATTTTTCTGCATCTTTTCGGGTCAGGATAGGCCTAATTTTCGCAATATTACACAGATGAAAAACGCAGTCTGTGAGGTTTGTTTTAATTGGGAATTAAAAGACAACTCTTGGTCAAATATTACTCTGAGGTTTCTTACGGTAGTGCTAGAGGCCAGTGCAATGCCATCTAGAGAAACTATGTTATCAGATAAAGAGTCTCTGAGTTTTTTGGGGCCAAGAACAATAACTTCAGTTTTGTCTGAATTTAACATAAGGAAATTGGTGCTCATCCAGGTTTTTATGTCTTTAAGGAGTTTTTAAAGTTTAGTTAATTTATTCAGTTTCTTCTGGCTTTATTGATAAATACAATTGTGTATCATCCGCATAACAATGGTAATTTACAGAGTGATTTCTAATGATGTTACCTAAGGGAAGCATATATAGAGTGAATAGGATTGGTCCAAGCACAGAACCTTGTGGAACTCCAAAACAAACTTGAGTATGTAGAGATGATTCATTATTAACATGAACGAACTGAAAATGATCAGAAAATAAGATTTAAATCTGCTTAGTGCAGAACCTTTAAAGGGACATTGTGTAACATTTTCAGTTGTTTATTGGCAAAAATTGATATCTGCATTCATAAATATGTCATCACTGGTGTACTATTACCTCCACCAATAATCTGACTTATTCTCGTAAAAGGAAAATTTAGGATTTGTTTGTACATTGTGCGGGTAAGTCGTCTGGGGGGTTCCATTACGGTTCGCCATCTTGAGAATACATCCACCAGCAAGGGACATACAGCACCGCCTTCGGCGTTTTCGTTGAGAGCCAGGCCAGCACTGCGTGACTGAGGAGCCGAAGGAGAGGAGCAAGAGGCGCTTCGCTACTACCCTGGCAAATTTGAAACAAAGTCCCACGCTTTGAGCATAATGCAGGATCATGCATATGCAGCATCATGGGAGACGGAATCCTTGTCGCCAAGAAAGCGCAAAAGGGAATAGAAAAGGCAGCGTGACCGGCGAATTAACAGAACAGAACAAAGGCCCACCTTGGGGTAGCCTTTCCCAGGTAGAGAGAGCTGCTGAGGGAGGATGGTAATACAATCACAGGCCAGCACCGCTATTGGCTGTTAGCCACTGTTAGCGGCCAGTCGCTAACAGCCTCATCCCTCTCCTCCCATCACTGCGCCGCCGTTAGCCGGTGTTAGCCGTTAGCCGCTGTTAGCGCTGGCCTGTGATTGTATTACCTTTCTCCTTCAGCAGCTCTCTCCACCTGGGAAAGGCAGCCCCAATGCTGACCCTTGTGTTTTTTAATTTGTCGGTCACGCTGCCTTTTTGATTCCCTTTTGCACTTTCTTAGCGACGAGGATTCCGTCTCCCGTGATGCTGCATAATACATGATCCTGCATTATGCTCAAAGAGTGGGACTTTGTTATGCGGCAGTAGTGCTGCTGGCCACTATCAGCTGTTTCAATTTACACCCGCCCTAACAGTCCTACGTTGTAAACACAGCCAGCATGGTGAGGAGGGGGTTTGTCAACTCGCGTCACGTGTGTCTGTGTAGCAGCCTGAATGAATACTCCATGTAGTATCAGATGACATGGTTTCATCAGTGTTATCATAGCTTTTTGGTCCACAGCGGCTACCGTTGTTGCAATACACAGTGAGGCGCTAGAGTGCGCCATCTGTTTGAATGCAATATGTGATTTCAATGTTAGATGGGAAAATTCCTACACACTGTGGCTTTAAGGCCAATTAAATGTTCCAGGTTTTCGTGAGGTTTTCCAGGTTGGATGTAAAAGACTATGAACAAGGCTTTCAAATGAATTATAGTCTAGTTTAGGTTTAGGGCTGATTAGCAGACTAGAGTTAAAAATGGCTGCAATGGCTCCCCCTCCTCGGCTGCTGCCTCGAGGAATGTGGGTATTATTATGACTGGGAGGATTGGATTAACTTAGACTGACATATTCGTCTTGACACAGTCAGGTTTCAGTGAGGCTGAGTATATCAATATGATTATCTGATTTTAATTTTTTACTAACACTGCTTTAGATATTAGAGACCTGAAATTTAACAGTCCACATTTAATTCTCCTGTTTTGTCTTTCTGTCACAGAGGAGGTTTTAATTGTTATTAGGTTGTTATACACAACTCCTCTTTGTTTAATTTTAGATTAAGATAATTTAGGTGGTCGGGGGACAGACACTGTCTGTATAAAACTATGGGTGGGTAAGTGCACTAGGAGCTCAGAGAAGCGTGTAAGACTACGACTCTGATTCCTGGTCTCAACTCTGGGTTGTCAGGCTTTTGAATTACTAATAAAAATGGCCAGGTGTCTAGATATGAGAGCAGCTCCATCAGAAGTGGGATGAATGCCATCTCTCCTGACCAGGGATCAAATTCTCTGTGTGGTATGTACTTTCTATGATTGTATTCTTCCAGCAATATAATCTTTTCCTCCTCTGATCAATATGGTTTTGTTGTCTTTTTTTCTTCTGACATTTTTTCACCATCTAACTATAAGCCAACTTTGTGAGACAATAACCGCCATCACAAGCAAAAGTCCAAGCAAACAAACAATCTCCATGGAAACTTTTACCGATGTAAAATCTCTGTCAATGCAGTAAATTAATTAACGATTTTCCTTAATTAAGGAAACCTTTTAAGGGATTCTGTCCATCAGCTAAGGAGAAATAAAGCCGTAAGTGTCATACTTCAGGAGAAAAAAGTGTTTTGTGCAACTGGTCCCAGGACCTCCCTCACACATATGAACTAATCTGAGTAAAATTATTTGTGTGTTCCCAGGAGTGTCTATTATCGGTGGGTCCCTTCTGAATTCATATAAAATCTGACATTATAAGCAGATGATCTGTGTAACTAGATTAAGTTAAAATTCTGTGTGCGTGTCAGTTCTGCCAGTGTGGGTTGGTGTATCACTCACCTAAAGTGACCTCAGCCTGCATGGGCATGGACAGAGCTGGGTGGTTGACCTCACAGCTGAAGAGAGCCTCGTTATCCAGCTGAGGGTTGAGGCTCCAAGTCAGCATGGCTCTCACCTCCATGGTGCCATCACCTGCTGCCTGTTGCCGGTGCTGGAAGTAGTAGAGCGGATCACTACTCTGGACCCAGCGGGGAAATTCCCTGCTCACCACTGTCTCAGGGATCACCTCAGTGGTTAGCACAGGGTCTGACTCAAACCCTTGCTCTCCACCCTGTTCCAGGCCATTGGGGCCATGTTGGCCCAGCCGAGCCAGCTTCCCTTCTTGCTCCAGCAGGGACAAGGACTTTTGGAGTTTGGTATCATCAAGGTCTCGACTGGTGAGAGCTCGGGAGCTCCAGAACCCCACCTGGGTCCTGCTCCAGCTCTTTTCTAGACCTGGGCCCTTGCTTTGGTCTTCCACTGATGAGAAAAAGTGGGCAGTTGGCACCACATCAATAAGCTCGCCATCCCGCTTGAAGTACACCTGAAAGTTCAGGACAAAGGCAGGTGAGGTCAACAGGAACACAGACCTCCATTTAAGAAGACAGTTTGCTGTGTGTGCTTAGTTTTGTAGGAGGCAGGACAAGTTCTTACAAAGTCAAATGCTTTGTCACAATTGTAGTTGGTTGAAGGAAATGCAACGGGAATGTGTGATTGTTAAACCAACTGCAGGCCTCAGTGTACTGGAGAGAAGTGTCAACATTTACCTGTAAACAAGTTTATCTGGAGGCTGCACACATGATGGGTATTAGAGTGTCATTGTTTCTCTGATAAATCTCAATTATTTATTATTTCAGTAAACATTCCGGAAGAGGAGTTCTGATCAGAGCCACTGTTGTCATTTCAGAACACAAAGCCTTAAAGACATTTACGACTGCTGGGCCCTATTTTAGAAAGCAGGATTAGTGAAAACGTTGAGTATGCTCAGCCTGAGATGAGGGAAACTCTGAGTTTTCCGTTTCACAAAGCCAGCTCAGCATAACCCTGAGTCAGTTACTATGGCAACTTACTCCATCTAAGCCTGAGGCTAAGCGTGTAGCAGGAAGGAGAGACATGGCGTGTCCTTTAGTGAATGAAATTGTGGACGTTGGGGCACAGTTTATTCATGGACTGTTGCGTAAGGAGAAGGTGATCAGACTCCGTTTGGATGTCTCCCCGAAGAAGGGACTAGGCTTATATAAAAGATATCATTTTCACCTCACACTGTAAAATATAATAAGTTGACTTTACTTAAAAAAAATATGCAAACTTGCTGCCTCACAATAAGTAATTTATGTTAACTTAGATGAATTACATCGGATTTACTGAATTATTATGAGTGTGCAGTACTTAAATTAACCTAAATAATTGGACTACAGTAACTTGTTTATTTTGAGTTCGCAGTACTCAAATTATCTTAAATAATTGTATCACAGTAATTTGTTTATTTTGAGTTTGCAGTACTCAAATTATCTTAAATAATTAGATTACAGTAACTTGTTTATTTTGAGTTTGCAGTACTCAAATTAACTTGAATGAATTAGATTACAGTAACTTATTTACTGTGAGCTTCCAGTACTCAAATGATAGTTTAATTCGCTTTAGTGTTGCTCATCCCTCATATTTAGGTCAACTTAATGTAATCTAACTTTGTGAGAGCCACACTTGGCCACTGTACTCAGGTTCAACTCAAGGAGCGAGGGAAAGATTAGTGTAAAAAGTAAACACATGGGCGTGGTTTTGGTGTTGACGAGGCTAGTTCAGCTAGTTGGCTGAGGTCATAAAAATAAAGCGTTTTGCTTCTCAAAACAATATGCGTTCAAGAGTGAAACATTTGCATCACAAAACCATTGTCCACGAAAAAGTCTGACCTCACAATCGCTTGGCACTATTTTCTCTCCCTTAGAATGGGCTGTTTTTTTTTTTTTTTGTTGGTTTTTTTTGTAAAGTGTGTGTGTAAGAATGAGCATGAAGATGAGCATGAACATGAGCTCCTGAATGTTTTTGTTTTTTTGGATGTTTTAAAGTGAGATAAACCAATGGAGCAACTGCCAAACTGACAGTTAGCCTACCTGTCCAACCAGTAACAACAAAAAAGGTCAAGCAAAGAGGAGGAAAACAGCTGAAGACGCAAGTGAGTGAGCACAAAAGAGAACTTGCCTCTCTCTCAAGTAGGGATGGGTACCTTTCACATCTGAATTGATATGATACCGATACTCGGCACCTGCGCATCGATACTGGTATTTTTCGGTACCTGTTTTCGTTACTTTTTTTTATTATATATATATTTAAAAAATAGTCAAAACTTCGGAATTTTGAACATTTATTCTTCAATAACATCAAGTGAAAAAACTCCAACATAGAACTTGAGAAAAATGTGTGTGGGGATAAAGTAAATAACTTAAAAATAAATTGATTCAAAATAAATAACTGTATAAAATGTTTCACATTAGTGTCTGCTGGCTTTACAGTAACAAACCCCTTTCAAAATAAATAACTGTATAAATGTTTAACATTTGCACCTGCTGCCTGTACAGTAACAAACAACTTTCACAATAAAAAACTGTATGAAATGTTTCACATTAGCAGCACCTGGCATCTACAGTAAACAAACACTTAATCAAGAACCATAGGATACGATACACACATCTTTAACAGTTCTTTTTAAGGAACACGAGCATGTTGACTTTTCCGGCAAGAGCCGAGCCCGTTCCACGCTGACTGTGTCCCCAGCTGTCGAGAACACTCTTTCAGAAGGAGTGGAAGAAGCCTGCACACAAAGATATTTTTTGGCCAAACTTGCCAGCATTGGCATTTGGTCATTCTTCTTCCACCACCACAGGAGGGGATTGGTGGAGCTGAGGACTGCTGGAAAGCTCCTGTAGGTCTGCAGCTCTTTCTTTACCTTCTCAGTCACTGAGGGAGTAGTGACATCTGCCTCAGTCTGCATTAGCAGGGCCTGGTCTTCATCCTCAAAGAGCTGACCAAGTGCTGAAAGCTTCTTTCTTTTTACAGGTGCTGCTGCCTCTTCTCCTTCAGACTCATCATCTTGCAGCACATTTCTTTCTCTCTCCTCCGCCTCCTCTTCCTCATGGGTCATCACCACTCCACCCTTAAAAATATAGCATACACAACAAGTAATTAAAACAATGTTTGTATTACAACAGAACACATAAGTCTACTTTATGCCCCAGAATGAACAAACCTTATTTGCACTTAGTCCCACGGCTGCATTTTCTAGGCGGGTCCAAACAGCCTCATCATGAACCCAGCCTTTGAAGCGTGGATCTAGCGCTGTAGCCTCCTCAAGGAAGAGTCGAAGCTCTTTATTTGCTTCCTCCTATAAAAGAACATAAAATTATTTTGGTGATCAATTCTAAATGTGAACAGTTGGATGGCAAAATTAAGTGAATGATTTACATACTGTGTAGCGGCAGGAGAGGTCACCCCAGACCTTCTCCTTGATGGCTCTCCTGAATGCAGAGTCTTCATCTGTCACCTCGAACTTGGCCCTCAGTTTGTCCAGGATGGGGAGGATCTGCCCTGCTGTGGCATTCTTGTCAGAGGAGACTGCAAGTGTGGATGTGTATAGGACTTTCATGGTGTCCACAAAGTCCTCACACTTGCTTATGTCATCATCTGACACCCTCTCTAACCTAGGAGCAAAATACAAAGTATATGGATAAGGATGTTTTGTGTCAGCAGAATACACGTAATTCAATTTTAAATGCCATCTCTTTACTATTTGACTTATTTTTTAAAATCAGTTTATACCTGTCTCTGTCCATGGCCTTCTTTATGCGTGGGTCCCTTGCAGCAGCGGGATTGGCAGGGTACTGTTCAATGAAGCGCTCTACCATCAGGAAGAGACTGTTCCATCTGGTTCTCACATCCAGTTTGAGGGAGTGCTCATCAAGGCCTTAAAGAAGACAAAGACAGAGTTTTGTCCCAGTTAAATGTAGTTGAAAGAAGAAGAGTACAAATAAAATATGTATTTAGATATATTACCATTACAAGATTTTTTATTTATCTATAATTGACCTTCTTTCACCTACCGAGGAGTTTCTGTTTCTCTTTCAGAACAGGCTTTGCAAGGCTATTTCTTCTAAGCCACAGCACAACAGCCCGTATCCTCTCTGACCAACTGGATATGTTTTTCACACTGTACAGTTTTTGGGCTGCAATGTTGAGGGTGTGTGCGAAACACCCCATCTTCAACCCAAAGCAGCCTCCTTTGCCTTAGTGAATGGGGTCACCATTGCAGCTCTCACTGTAACTGAAGGGCGGGTGGTGAAATGGGACAACGTGGATGGACCTGTTAATCAACATAAAAGTGTAACATTAACATTACATGGAACCGAGCTGGTTTTAACTTCAAATGCTTCTCAAAATGCCAGGCTAACAAGAACATTTAAGCACATTATTTAGCTTACCTGGAGCCAAAGAACTTGATGCTGCTGAGCTAATTGAAGATGCGTCGTTGTCGTCATCGTCGTCTACCTTTTTAAACGGGGCTGGTTGTTCTCCTTCCTCGAAGCTGGCTGCAAATGCCGAGCAGCTGGCTGCAGCAGGCTTGCTGGCGGTAACGTTTGCTGCTGGCGCTGGGCGAGTAGCTGTGGTAATGTTAGCCTGTGTTTTTTTTTTTGTTTTTTTTCAAATATTATTTTTTTGGGGCTTTTTTGCCTTTAATATACAGGACAGAGTGAAATGGGGAGACAGAGAGAGTGGGGGGACGACATGCAGCAAAGGGCTGCAAGCCGGAGTCGAACTCGCGACCTCCGCAGCGAGGCATCACCTCTACACATGGGGCGCTGGCACCATCCACTAAGCTACCGACGCCCCAGCCTGTGTTTTTAAACTGTCAAAAATTGTGCACTCCTCCGCCTTGAGGAGTATTTGGTGTTTAACCAAGTGCTTCCTCAAGTCGTGTTTCCTTTGCTGGTTTTGCACGCATCGCAATTGTTGCACCGCGTGTTGTCGGCATCCAGCTTGGTAAAATGTAGCCAGACTTTGGCGCGCTTGCGATCCGCCATGGTTCGTCTCTGAAAATCAAACAACCACTGACGTAACCGCGTCACTGCGTCCTCCGCTCTCGCCGACGCCCAATCTCTAAAAGTGGAAACAAATTCGACCCAAACAATTACTGAGGCATCTGTGTCAGCAGCAACCTGGGGAAGTTGTTCTGCAGCATCCTAAACAGCCGACTGCAGGATGTCCTGAGCAAGAGCCAGATAGGATTCACACCCAAACATAGAACAACAGACCATATCTACACCCTTCACACCCTCATTAATAAACACGTCCACCAAAACAAGAAGAAAATCTTCTCTTGTTTTGTAGACTTCAAAAAAGCATTCGACTCAATTTGGCATGATGGACTGTTCTTAAAATTAATTGAGAAAGGTGTAGGGGGGAAGGTCTATGACATTATCAAAACCATGTACACACATATGAAATGTGCTGTTAAAATTAACAACATGGAAACAGATTTCTTCCCCCAGAATAGAGGAGTGAAACAGGGCTGCAGTCTTCTGCAACTCCTTCTTCAACATTTATATCGATGAATTGGCCAAATCACTAGAACTATCTGACATCCCTGGTCTCACTCTGTCTGACACACAGGTTAAATGCCTACTTTTTGCAGATGATCTCATATTGCTAGCTCCATCAAAGGAAGCATTACAACAGCAACTGGATCATCTGCAAACCCTCTGTCAGACCTGTGCCCTGACAGTTAATCTGGACAAAACCAAAATTATGATATTCCAGAAACAATCCAGGGTCAGGGAAACCAAACCAGGTTTTGCCTGGGCTCTCATGAGGTGGAGCACACACACGACTACACATACTTAGGACTACACATCACATCCACAGGAAACTTTAACCTGGCTGTTGATCATCTCAGAGAGAAGGGAAGAAGGGCTTTCTATGCTATAAAGAAATCTTCAAACATTAATATACCCATTAGAATCTGGCTCAAAATATTCAAATCTATAATTGAACCAATTATTCTAGTGAGGTGTAGGGTCCTCTTGCAAATCAGGATTTTGAAAAATGGGACAAACACCCCATCGGAATCCTGCATACAGAGATTTGCAAGAGCATCCTCACAGTGCACAGGAACACCCCTCTAATTAGAATTCAAAAAAGAGCCATCAAATTTTATAAACATCTTAAAACAAGTGACCCCAACTCCTACCACTACAAAGCTCTGCAATGCCAAGAGAAGAACATGGAGAAGAGCCCCCTCAGCCAGCTAGTCCTGAGGCTCAGCTCCTCTAACAGCACAAGACCTCAGGACAGTCCTCACACAATCTGGACCCACCAAATTATAGAGAAACAAAAAGAACATTACATTAACTATTGGACATCTACCACAAAAATGCAAAGCAAACTTCAGTGTTATTTGGCTCTAAACAGACAGTACACGGTGGCAGAATATACGCAATATGGTAAGTTATAGCGTTTGTAATGTCGATTGGTATGGCATTATGCTACTGAATGCATCAACAATCTGACCTTGCTTGGGCTTGACACAGGAGGCCCCAGATATCCCCACCATGTCTTTCATTGCAAGGCACTGTACAGTACTCGGTAGTGTTGTCACGGTACCAAAATTGGGACCCACAGTACGATACCAGTGAAAGTATCACGGTTCTGAGTAGCATTAGAATACCACAGCAAAAAATGAGGCAGATGTGCCTTTTGTCATTTATAAAGAGATAAATCACTTTTCTATAATATAATACAAGTTACAAGTAAAGAACAGTCCCTAAAGTGCGGTGAGGTTTGTGGAAATGTGAACGTCTCGTTTCTCCTCACTGGCGCTCATGAAGCCGCCTGCCACGGCTCGGCTGTTCAGGTACTACTGAGCAGTCATGACACCAACTTATTCACCTGGAGCCGGGCCTCTCGGTCGCTGTTCGCCTCGCATCACCAGGCTACCGGCGACCGAGAGGCCCGGCTCCAGGTGAATAAGTTGGTGTCATGACTGCTCAGTAGCGGCTACGCGAGTAGCGGCTGCAGCCGGGCCTCTCGGTCGCCGGTAGCCTCGCGTCACCAGGCTCTTCACGTACGGCCAAATGCCGGTAAACCGCGTTATCTTGCGGCGGCCATAGCGCTCCACTGTGTTCCCATCTGTGACCCCCGTTCTGCCCACAACCAGTAGGATTCGCCTTCCGTTTCTGCTGCTGGTTGAAAGCTGTGCTCACACAGCTGCTGAATGAGTTATTTTGCTCCAAGAAAACTATTTTCAGTCACAAATGTGTTGTGTGTACTAGCAAGTTGCTAGCAGCAGCAGCAGCACATCAGTAGATACAAACTACATGTGGAGATATGCTTGATTGGATTGTATTCACAGCATGTCCCCCTGCTGTGTTGATCTGGTTTAATACTCAGAATACATGTTCCTGTGACCAGAGAGATTGGTGTCTGTCAACATCATTATTTACCACAACTACAATAACCCAGTGCTGGGCAGAGGTGACTAAATAAAGGAGCTGCTGAACATACAGTTCAACAGATAAAAACAAAAAATAGAAAATTAAATAAAGTGGTGTTCTATCAACATTATGATTAGATGTGGCATCTTTATCTCGCTTATGTGTTTGTCTCATTCATTCAGGATGTGTGAACCACTCTTCACTGGACTTGACTGTTATCGCTTAAGCAGCTATTCTCTAATCCTCGTAATACATTTTCCAAAGAGGTCACAGACCAAAGCTGTAGCTGTGGCATCAAGCAGGGCCATTGTTTGTTTGCTTTCTGTCTGTGAGCACATAACATTTCAAATCCAGTGGTGTTCCTAATTTCATACGTATTTTACTTTGTCAAGATTTTACAGTGTTTTTCATGATCAGAAATGGATGGATGGATGGAGCTTTCCTTTCTAGCACACAAAGCAGTGACACAAATTCAGCTAAGGAATCCTTCAAGAGAGATAAAGAGAAAAAAAGGCTCCATCTTACCATGGGAGCTGGCTTTGCTCCTGTAACAATGCAAACCAGAGTGAAGTTCTGTGCCTCATAGCGGCTGAAAGGAGCCGGGCTGTCAGCTGCCACCACAGAGATAGACTTGGGAGGTACTGCAGAGAAAATACAAAGAAGACACTCAAACATGGAAGTGCTTTTTATGAATCAAAATAAAATAAACAGACAATCTAAGCTATGAGGTATTTATCTAGTAATGAAACAATCAGGGTTAAGTGGTGAGTCAGTATGCAGGGGGTGTCTCTGAGCTGAGACTGCTGCTTGATCATCATGTGGGAATATTTCAGTCAATTTAACTATACTTTTAACTAGAGATATACCGATACTGCTTTTTCCTTCCCGATACCGATTCCGATCCCTGAACCTTATCTGCCGATACTGAGTACCATTCTGATACCAGCGCGTAAAATAAAAATGGATGGGATATGAATTGTTTTATGTCTCAACTCCTAAAACTCTATGTAAAATATTAGGAAATAAATACATAATAGTAGAATTAATGCCATAAAACCTTTTATTATTATTATTATTATCGAATGTTGACACAGATCAAGACACAGGTTAAACTGCAGCCACACAATTTGGTTTTTAAAAAAAAGAAAAAAAAGGCATTTTAAAGGCTACAGTAGAATGTAGGGCTTGTTTTAACAAACACAAAAAATTTCACCAGATGACTTAAAGTAAGACAATTGAAAAATAGTGGCGAGTGCTTTTTTTTTTATTTCTGTGTACCTCTCTCTGATCATGTGGATGTACATGCATGGCAGTGTGCCCTCAATTCATTTCACTTTGTGTGTGTATATGTGTGTATGTGTTTGTACACATGTATATATGTACATGTATACATATATATTATTTGTTTACTTATTTGTTTGTTTTCTTTGTGTGGGATGTGACTCCTGAATCTCTCGCCTGTATACATTTAAAATTTGAATCTTGATATATGTGTGTGTTTGTTTGTTCTGTCATACATGTTCATTACATGTTTTATCTTGAAAATTTAATAAACATATATTTAAAAAAAAAAATAGTGGCGGGGCTTTTACTCACCACAACTGCAGAGGCTACCAGCTTCATTTGAAACAGACTACATTATAAAAGGGCTGTTATTTATTAATCCCTCTGTGTTTTTATATTTTTACTTAATATCCGCCCCCATTGCCTTGATAAAATTAATACATCGCGCCATCAATACAAACTCAACATTTCCAGTTTCAAATTAAAAGCCCTTTATAACCTTAGCTGAGAGAATCCCTCCATTTTCTAACTAGGCTTTTTATTGTGAAACATTTATAGGAACTTGGCTGTGGAGGATACAGTAGCTTGTATGTTTACATGTATGTTTATGTGCGGCACTTAAAATGGAGCTCCTGCCATCTGCTGGCGCTTTAAGGTGACTACAACAACATTTCGGCTGGCACATGAACAGACACAGTGACTCAAATAATAGTAAAAGTAATAAAAATAGGACAAGAATAACCCGATGACATCACACATGTCGTGAAAGATGACCGGGGATAATTGGTGAGTACCATCATGAAGTGTGTCATGTCTGTTGGCCAAGTCACGGCACGATTTTATGATTCCACAGTCATTTAATGTGACATAGTGACTTTCAGAACGGGCAGAAAAGTTGTATAGTGTATAGACTTGAAGCAGGGGAAAAAAGCCAGCCTTGTTCTTACCTAAGAGAAAGAAATATGCCTGTTGAAGGTATCGAGATGTCCATGTTATATTAATGTTAAGTCACTATACATTCTGACAGCCATCACCACCAGCTAAGTATTTGGTTAGTAACTTGTGTCTCACAGTCTCAACACTCCAACAGAATTTAACTTTGTGGAGTTCTCTCCCTTGATTGAATCAAGTGGGAACGCCAGAAATGTAGAAACCTAATCTGAAGCTTAAATTTGCTAATTACCAACTGTTATATTTCTAATCTTTTGTCACGTTTAATTTAGCTACGTGTTTTGAAGGCATCTACGTATTGTGAACATAACAGAGCACAATATGAATTAAAATTGTAATTTCTAATAAGGACAAGTAATAGTTATGTGCATTCCTTATTTACACAAGCACTACGAGCAGTCAGAAGCAAGTGTATATTTTATTAGTACCTATGGAAAGACCGGAGCTACAAACATAATGATGAATGCCCAAATACATGTAAATTTCCCTCTTTGAACAGTTTACACACAAACTTGTTCTGCTGACATTTTATGAATGAGACCCAGTATCAGCAGACAGCTTATCACTTAAAGCAGCCCACCCTTAGTTATGGGTAACTTTAAGCCTTAATAAAATGTAAACAGATGAGTTTTATAAAAATTCTGCCCACATACAGTTGTCATGAGCTGGTAATTTAGATAGAGAGACCAAAACTTATTTTTGCACCAGGCTGTAAACATGGTTTATTGTTTCTATAAAGTTGAAAATTTTAACATGGGGGTCTGTGGGGATTGACTGGCTTCTGAAGTCTGTCATTTAAGGAACTGCCACTAGATGCAGATGAATTTAAAAAAAAAAAAAAAAAAAAAAAAAAAATATATATATATATATATATATATATATATATATATATATATATATATATATATATAAAGCTAACTTGTTGTCAAATAATAGCGGATAGGATTGCATTTCAGCCAGTGTGTTCTGCCTCACCACAAGGATTGTTTCCACTCAGACATGATTGATGTACTCACACCACAAATAAACTAAAAACAGAATCCAGTACATTTCCAAAACTAAAATCTTCCTGTCGCCAACAGATCCTGCATAGCTTATCTATCTGAGTTCATGCTTATCGATGTGTTTATAGAGATTACCCACAGGATGAATCAATAAGAGTTTTGTAATCACTTGATGTTTCCGCTAAAGATATGGTCTAATAAATAAATCCATACCTATGACATTGAGGGTGATGCTGCCAGAGGCTAGAATCACTTTGTCGGTGGAGCTCCTGTCATAGATCCCCACATGGCACTCATACAGGCCGTCATCCTCCATCTGGACCTCGGGAAGCCTAATCATATACAGTTACAAAGACCACAGAGTGTGTTTTCTAATAATACCTGTCATTTTCACATGTCATGTCCTTAAAATGAGACATAGTGGAAAATCCCATTAGTTTTACTGTAATCTCAACTCTTTCTACTATTATTCCTCCACTGATGAAAGAATGCCTGCTACAGGTGAGAATGTTCCCCAAAACTTTTCTGTCTCTCAAAGGATATGGCTTATTAGAACACAATACAACCTGAACATTGATAGCGGACTGTCTCACCTCACTGTCGACTGGTAGACCAGGTCTTCTCGTCTGCGGTTGTCCTCCATATGAGAGTAGCTGGTGTTGTACATGGCATCATAGGTGAAAATCTTCTGCTTGGCACTGCCTCCTTCACTCACCTGAGAGGCAAAAGTACATTAGCATTACTGAGTTAAATACAGCAGCTGTGATCATGTAGACATGAATTAAAAATTAATATTAAGAGATTAAGATTAATAAATATTTTGGTCTATGTCATATATCAGTGAAAGGTTGCTGTAGACCCAGCGTATGTCTTAAAATAGCTTGTTTTGTGTGGACAACAGTCCAAAACTATACTCCAGTTTAGGACCACTTTTGTCAAAAAACAAACAAACTTTATTCCAGCCACAAGTAATAATTTAGACACTCACTCTCAATATTGCAGATCAAAACATATTTATAATTCCACATCCTGTGTTGGGGCATAAATTATTAAATCATGCTGACAAAAATGATTAGATTGTGTCAACACATTTGTTTTTTTTTCTCTTCATGACACCTTCTGGGCTCTGGAGATGTTCAACATGGTTGCCAGTAGTTGGTGAACATGCTAAACATTATTGTGTTAGCATTGTCATTGTGAGTATGTTGGCATGCTGACATTAGCAATAAGCTAAAAGCACTGCTGTGCCTATGCACAGTTTCCCGGGCTGCTAACTAGACTTAAATCTAAAGGGTTACTTTGGTATTTTCCAACTTGGACCCACTTTTCCCATGTTTTTCTGTCTAAGTGACTAATGTGGACAACAATCTTTGCAGCTGGTCCAGTATTGAGTGAGACCACTGCAACCAGCAGCAGCAAAAGCTACCGCGATTTGTCCATGCTAGCAAATGTGTAACGTCAATTTATGCCCACTAAAAGTGGTTGTTTTTTTCCACTGACAGGCTCAGATTGTTATTATAAGTGTATGACAACTTATATAAGGGATCCCTACAGAGGTCAACCTTTTTGTTAAAGAATAAGATCCTTTTTGTTCAACAAGACACAGCCCTGAAATTGGCATCACCAAACACATGAGACTCCACTTAAATTAACAATAATTTACCATGTATAGTACCAGCATACTTTCACATCTAACTGGGTGAATTTAGAGTAAAGTTCTACAAAATCATAATTGGTGATTGTTGGAACTGTTTAAAGACAAACCAAGACAGTTTCTGTGAGTTTTATTTTGTTTCTCTCTTTTCTTCTTTGAATGAAGTGTGTTTTACAATAACAAAATCAATGTTTATTTAAATGGAGTCTGTTGTGTTCCACCCAACACTTTCAGTATAGTATCTATGGAACCAAAAGTAACCCTTCAGACATGGTATGCAGACCCTGGGTCTGTTTATTGTTTCCACAGCAAACAGTACTCTTAGATGTGGGCAGAGTTGTTGTCACTCAGTGCTCCATCCAGCACTCACTGTATTTCCTCATTACCCATGACACAGAGGAAAGTCTGCATCCGTTTATCGTGCACAGAATGGGGTTACACAAGATATTTTCAGAACCAAATAGAATAGGCTGACAAATTTGGGGGTTTATTGTTACTGGAGCCCACAGGAACAATGCTCCATGATGTTTTTTTATTCTCCAAGTGTGGATTAGAATGCAGTTCACATAACCTTGTCAAAACCAATTTGGTTGAAGATCCACTCATCACTAAAAGTGTATGTCATATAAAAGCTAGAGTAATGGTCAGAGTTGTAAGTGAAATTATTGTTAATTGGTTCCCGTCGTCAACTCATGCATTGAGTAACATTACAAGTTAACATTCCACCTTAAAGGGGCGTTGGTAGCGTAGTGGATAGTGCTGGCGCCCCATGTACAGAGGCATTGAGGCCCTGGTGCGTTCCGGAACTAATTTGCATGGGTCTAGAACTTTTCACATTTAAAAACTACATACAGTATTGGCTGATGTCACTAGTGTTGCAGGGTGGAGTACTGTAGTACTACGTTGCCTCAGCTACCACTACTGTGGGATAAGTTCAAAGTCCAATCACAAGAGGGTGAGTGTCCATGCGCCGTCCAATAACGGCGCACGCTGGCCACCTGGCACTCAATATGCTGCTGTAGTGGTTTGTTTTCCAGACATGTGAGTATCTTTGAGCAGTGAAAGTTATTATTTATTTCTTTTTACTTGTCAGCAGTGATTTGTTTCCACAGAGCTCTACGTGCAAGCATTTTACTCGTATTTGCAACTAAAAATAGTTTTGTGCCAGCAAAATAAATCATTCAGCACGCTGCACGAGTACATATTTCAACCAGCAGCAGAAAGGAAAGGCGAATTTTGCCCTAATTTCCTCTTTCGTTGGCATCATGACTGCCCAGTAGTACCTGGACAACTGAGTCGTGGCGGCACACAGGTATGTGGCGTGTCAGAGGAGAAACGAGCCGTTCACATTTATCTCTTTGTGTCAGGTAACAGTCCACAAACCTCACCGCACTTTAGGGACTGTTCTTTACTTGTCAGGGGAGGAGGGTGGCTGGTTGATTCTTATTTTATTTATTTGTTTTTATTTCAATCCCCCCTATATTAATCACTTATAGATGCTGTTTTGGAAGTATGAATAAGTCAATAAGTAATTTATTCCAGTGAAATATCATTGATGTATTATAGAAAAGTGATTTATCTTTTTATAAATGACAAAAGGCACATCTGCCAAATTTTTGCTGTGGTATTGTGATACTACTCAGAACCGTAATACTTTTACTGGTATTGTACCGTGAGTCCCAATTTTGATACCGTGACAACACTAGATACTCCTAATTGTACAAATTAAAGCCACAGTGTGTAGTAATTTCTCCCATCTAACGTTGAAATCATATATTGCATTCAAACAGATGGCGCACTCTAGAGCCTCACTGTTTCAAACACGTATTGCAACAACTGTAGCTGCTGTGTACCAAAAAGCCATAATAACACTGATGAAACCATGTCATCCGATACTACACGGAGTATTTATTCAAACTGCTAGAGTTGACAAACCCCCTCCTCACCATGCTGGCTGTGTTTACAACATAGGACTGTTGGGGCGGATGT
This sequence comes from Epinephelus awoara, assembly GCA_035609425.1. NCBI lineage: Eukaryota > Metazoa > Chordata > Actinopteri > Perciformes > Serranidae > Epinephelus > Epinephelus awoara. The sequence continues at coordinate 40,852,860 of CM069301.1, read as the reverse complement.
AAATTGAAACAGCTGTTAGTGGCCAGCGGCACTACTGCTGCATAACAAAGTCCCACTCTTTGAGCATAATGCAGGATCATGTATTATGCAGCATCACGGGAGACGGAATCCTCGTCGCCAAGAAAGTGCAAAAGGGAATCAAAAAGGCAGCGTGACCGGCGAAATTAAAAAAACAAGGGTCAGCATTGGGGTTGCCTTTCCCAGGTGGAGAGAGCTGCTGAAGGAGAAAGCTAACAGCGGCTAACGGCTAACAGCGGCGCAGTGATGCGAGGAGAGGGATTAGACTGTTAGCGACTGGCCGCTAACAGCCGCTAACAGCCAACAGCGGCGCTGGCCTGTGATTGCATTACCATTCTCCCTCAGCAGCTCTCTCTACCTGGGAAAGGCTACCCCGATATGGGCCTTTGTTTTTTTTAATTCGCCGGTCACGCTGCCTTTTCTATTCCCTTTTGCGCTTTCTTGGCGACAAGGATTCCGTCTCCCATGATGCTGCATATGCATGATCCTGCATTATGCTCAAAGAGTGGGACTTTGTTTCAAATGTGCCAGGGTAGTAGTGAAGCGCCTCTTGCTCCTCTCCTTCGGCTCCTCAGTCACGCAGTGCTGGCCTGGCTCTCAACGAAAACGCCGAAGGCGGTGCTGTATGTCCCTTGCTGGCGGGTGTATTCTCAAGATGGCGAAACGTAATGGAACCCCACAGACGACTTACCCGCACAATGTACAAACAAATCCGAAATTCTCCTTTTACGAGAATAAGTCAGATTATTGGTGGAGGTAATAGAACACCAGTGATGACATATTTATGAATGCAGACATCAATTTTTGCCAATAAACAACTGAAAATGTTACACAATGTCCCTTTAAGCACTGCTTTAGACACAAAAACATGGGAAAATAGGGTGCAGGTTGAAAAATACTGGTTACCCTTTAAGTCCTGCTTCTGCCTACAAGAACCAAGTAAATTGGGGCGTTGGTGGCTTAGTGGTAGAGCAGGTGCCCCGTGTACAAGACTGTTCAAATCCAGCCTGTGGCCCTTCGCTGCATGTCATCCCCCCTCTCTCTCTCCCCCCTTCACGCTTGTCTGTCCTGTCCATTAAAGGCAAAATGGCCAAAAAAATATATTTAAAAAAACCCAAAAAACAACCAAATAAATTACCATCAAGGAGAACACATACAATACATCTACATTTTACCCAATTCTAACATAGAACCAACATTCTTGACAAAACAGGGATAAGGCAAAACTTACTAACCTGTATGTATGACTCTACACTCAACAGGAAAATTCTCAAACAGACACAGTGAGGGCTGATAGATAACTAAAGACAGAAGTTGGCAAGCACTTGTTACTACATTAGGTTCACCTGTGAGCTCACCCGAAACCACACAATCTCTCGGAGGTTGCCGTCTGTTTGGAAGTTGCACTTGAGTGTGACTGTGTCTCCAATGACAACAGGAGGAAGAGGTTCAATGGAAACAGTTAAATAACCTGCCAAAGAGAGGAACATTACTTACTCTCCCAGTGTGGCCCTTGTAGTGAACAGATAGATATGTTCTTATGGATTTACAAACCACTCAAATCAAATCAAATCAAATCAAGTTTATTTATATAGCACATTTAAAAACAACCACAGCTGACCAAAGTGCTGTACAAGATAAAAGAATGACACACAAATATATAGCAATACAGAATGTACACAAATATAAAACAGAATAAAACTGGTAAGAATAATTACAAACATGAAAAGATAAGATGAAATGCTAAATTATTAAGATCACCACAGACAACCAAAACATGTACATTTTAAGATTTGTCTTAAAAGTGTCAATTGAGGGGGGCATTGGATTTAAAGGGGAAGGCTATTCCAGAGCTTTGGAGCAGCAACTGCAAAGGCACGATATCCCTTACCCACAAGCCTTGATTGTGGAACAGTTAAAAGATAATGTTTGGAGGATCTAAGAGGTCAGGAGTTGGAGTAGGGGCAGAGGAGTTCAGCGATATACTGGGGTGCCAGCCCATGTTTTGCTTTAACAACAAATAAAAGAACCTTAAAATCAATCCTGAATTTGATGGGTAGCCAGTGCAGAGATGCTACCACTGGCATAATGTTGTCTCTTTTCCTGGCACCAGTGAGAAGTCTTCCTGCAGTGTTCTGCACCAGCTGCAAATGAGACAAAGGTAATTGGTAGACACCCGAATACAAGGATTTACAGTAGTCCAGCCTTAAGGAGATGAATGCAGTGGTTATGGTCTTGAGGTCATTGTGTGAGATGATGGACTTGAGTTTATATGAAATAACAGCCCTTCACCACAGTGTTGATTTGTTTGTCAAATTTAAAGGCAGAGTCAAAAATGACACCAAGATTCCTGGCATGGCTATGAACATATGGTATGAGTGGTCCCACGTGACTGACTACGCTGTATGCTGGCTGTGTTGATAGGGGGACCAAAAACAATAACCTCTGTTTTGTTATTGTTTTTTGAAGACAGTTTGTAGCCAACCAGAATTTCACATCCTGGAGGCAGTTCAGGATGGATGTGATGGAGCTGGAATCCCCTGGGTTTAACAGAAGATAAATTTGTGTGTCGTTAGCATAACACTGTATTGTTTAATACAGGGGTGTCAAGTCTGAACAATAGCATGTTTAAAACAGGATGGTACAGTTCCATTTGTGAGACTACTATTGTTAATGAGGGAGATTGTGAGACCTACAGTCTCCAATACATCTTTTAAGAGGAGTGTGAGAACAGTGTCCAAGGGGCAGGTCGTGGATTTAGTCTGTAAGATGATAGCATAAATATTGGACAAAGACACAGGCTGAAAGTCAGTATAGACGGCACAGCCGGTAGACACTAGGGAGGGATCACTGGAAGGCGATGAAATATTTGACTGAATGTGATGAATTTTTGAGGAGAAAAAGTTAAAAAATTCCAGTAATGCTTTAGATTACAGCCTGCAATTTACAACGTAACTACCAGGTAGTTACGGTGTTATCTGTTGTACGGATAACGGTAACGGTGTACCAGTGTAGTAGGCTACCTACCAATACATATATGTAGGTACAGGGGAACAAAACGTTAAGTTATGGAATAAGGGGCTAAGAATTTGAGAATTTACAGAGAATTTATATTGTAGTTTTTTTTTAACTACTGGGTACCTTATAACAGGGTATGTGCGACCTACTGATCAATAATATGGACGTTTAGGGGGAATTTACAGAGAACTTATACTTTAACCACTGGGTATCTATTCTATTATAACAGGGTATGTGCGACCTACTGATCAATAATATGGATGTTTGGGGGGAATTTACAGAGAACTTATACAATAGGTATTTTTCATTACAGGGTACTTATTCTATTATTACAGGGTACAGTATGACAATAAAACTGAAAAATCGGAGGGAAGATGGGTATGTTGTCATGGATACTGTTGGCATCTGAAGATCGTGTCAGCTGTCGCTCACCTCACCAGCATTACATTACTTGACTTCATGATCCAGTTTGCCGTCGGCAGACAGATTTCACCCACCCTAGATGTGACTCACTTGTGTTTTGGTGTAAATATGCTGACAGTTTTGAAGTCATTAAAATGTTGAAGGTCTTCTCCCTGGCAATTGTGTTTGTCCGGCATTACGGCTCCTCAACATGCAAGCTCACCTTTTTCCAGCTCTGTGCACGCAGGAAATAAATACAAATACAGCAAGATAAAACACAACGCATATGTTTGATATGCTTTACTGACAGCTTACTGTGCAGTTAATTTATTTTTTGTTCTTCCATGTTTTGAAGCAAGTAAAATCAAAACAAACATCTCACATTGCTTTTATACAGCTATAAAAGCACTAATAGTTCCCCATAGTAACATTTAGTTACAGGGTAAGTACAGGGTATGTGGGCTGTATTCTAAAATACTAAAATATTTCCCCCATAGTTACATTTAGTTACAGGGTAAGTACAGGGTATGCGGGCTGTATTCTAAAGCACCAATAGTTCCCCTGTAATTACATTTAGTTACAGGGTAAGTACAGGGTATGCGGGCTGTATTCTGAAGCACTAAAATAGTTCCCCATAGTTACATTTAGTTACAGGGTAAGTACAGGGTATGCGGGCAATACTAAATGTAAATTGTACATTGTATATCATATAAAATACAAACAAAATATTACATCCTTAACTTAGAGCCTTTACTTAATATACTTCTGTAAACTGATAGCATTTAATTCTTTATTTCTTAGTTTTTCTTGCATTGCTTCATTTTGTCCTTTTTCATCTTCCTTTCCACTCCTGATGAAGATGACAGGGTTGAGGTTGAGATGAGGGGAAAGAAGCTGGTGTACCTTGTCCATATGTTGTCCAAACTGTTAGTTTCAGTCTCTCAACCATAATATATAGTCTGAGATTATGGGGTGCTGTTTGTAAAGTGGCTCGCGTTGAAAATAACATCAACATTTTGCCACATTTAGCTTCAAACAGTGTTTAAAAAAAGTGTTGTGAATTTTTTAACGTCACCTTTTACGACATTTACAACAATATTTGTTAACTTAGAAATATATTAAATAGTTAAATTTAAATATTAAATGTGGCACCTAAATGTTAAATTTTAAATCTAAATATTAAATGTGGCACCTAAATGTTAAATGTTAAATCTAAATCTAAATCTAAATATTAAATCTAAATCTAAATCTAAATGCTAAATCTTAATCTAAATCTAAATGTTAAATCTAAATATAAATATAAATGTTAAATCTAAATGCTAAATCTAAATCTAAATGTTAAATCTAAATATTAAATCTAAATCGAAATGCTAAATCTAAATCTAAATGTTAAATGTTAAATCTAAATATTCTGGGTGAAACTAAATATTTAGCTAATATGCAAATTCATACCGCCGGTCACCAGAAGTACCAAAATAAAAGCTTGAGATGGTCAGACCGTGTTTATAGAATCAAATGATGAACTAAAACCAACTTATTGGGGGAAATGAACACTTGAACATACATCAGTGTGATAATAACTACCTAAAATAACAAAAACATGTTTGGAGAAAGTTTATTAGATGTGTACTTTGAGTTGTTAGTGTCCCTTCGGAGGGAATCGCCCAGTTGTTTACAAGAACTTCCGGGTAGAAAACCAGCAGAGTTTAGCTACATATATGTGTGTGTATATCTCACATTTTTCATGTCACTATAGCACCATTTAGACTAATCTGATGTTTGTAAAGTCCATAAACACAATGACTGAACACACATTACTATTTCTGTGTGCACGCTTTGAAATTAATAACGTGTTTATCGTAGATTAGCTGGGCTAACCGTTAGCCATTAGCCCTGTTAGAGGTGTCTGTAACGTTAATAACTCAATAAACGGTACGTGAAAAAAATATTTTTTCCAGCAGATGTCTTAGTTACAACATGATTGAGCTAGCAAAGCAGTTTTGTGTTGCTACGTGTGGTATTTATTCAGTTTTGGGAAATCACGATGTCTAGAGAGCATCAGTGGCTGCAGCTAACAGAAACAGCTAACATCAGGACGTCATCTGTTAAAAGCCTCCCGTTGTCGGATATGACATCAAACTACTCCAGTTAGCTCAATAATGTTGTAACTAAAACATCCGCTGGAAAAAAAATATTTTTTTCATGGACCGTTCACTGAGTTAATGAGTCATTACAGCAAAGATGGGGACTCGAGTTTGCGACTCGGACTCGAGTCGCACACACAAAAACTTCAGACTTGACTTGAACTCTTTTTGAAAAGACCTCAGACTCGACTCGGACTCGTGTTTTGGGACTTGTGAACAGTCATTATGTTTTCTATTTTTGGCGTATTAACATTGAGGAACGTCTGACGAGCTTCCTTCCTTTTTGTCATGGTAACCATAGTAACTATATTATGCGGGTGCGCGCCTCATGCACTAGTACCTTAGATGACGATAACACTATGGCGACAGGGAACACCGGCACACCTGCAGCTGCTGCTGTACCCTTCGTAATTACGTTTGGTGATAAGAACTTCAAACAAGACGGCACCAACAAAAGAAGCGCAGACTGCAAAGTCTGCAGTATCAAAATTAAGGATGCTGGATCAACGACATCAAATTTTATCAGGCACCTGAAAACTCACTCGGAGAGGTCAGTCACATTAGCGCATATGGACGATTAGTAAACATGTTTAGCTCAGCATCAGCTATATAACGTTGACTTAGCTTGCTACTAGCTTTGTAACTGAATATTTGAAAAGATGAGTGAATGTTAGTTTGCTTGACACATTGTTTACATTGAGTAACGTTGACATGACGTTATAAAAAAGGTCGGTAACGTTTCTCATCTACGTTCCGCTGCCACCATCTACCGGCTAACGTTAAACATAGAAAAATACATAGTTATACTGTCAGCTTACAGGCAGGTTACAGGTTTATTGTTGACCACGTTACGTTAATGTTACAGGTTTATCAGGTTACCATTACACTGGGTTTGAGTGAGAGGATAGAGGAATGTGTTAATTTATAGTAGACTTTCCATGTTGTTCATCTACAGGTTTTCGGAATTCAACAAAGTGAAAAAATGGGCCAGTGGAGAGGGACAGAGCAGACTTGATGCGTTCTTGACTCAGGCAAAAGGTGTGCAGATATACAGCCAGGGCCATCCCAGACAGAAGGCCATTACTGAATCCATAATACAGGATCTCATCATTTCATGCAATCTGCCTCTGTCTTTGATTGACAAGCCTAGCTTCAGGAATTTCATGTCAGTGGTAGAGGAGAGATACTGCCCAGTAAGTCGAAGCACGGTAACCAGATGTCTGAGTGAGCTAGCAGCAGACAAAGAGTCCAAGATCAAATCCAAAGTAGAAAAGACAGACAATGTGTTGATATCTGGACTGACCGAAGCATGCGTGGCTTTTTAGGGGTAACAGCCCACTTCATGGAAATGGAGAAAAACAGCCCAAGCCTGCAGACAGTTCTCTTAAGTTGGGAACGATTCACAGGGTCACACCCTGGAGAAAGAAGAAATTTGAGGAGATATGTGACAATTTCAATATAAAACACAAATTAGATTACATTATCTGTGACAATGCGGCAAATGTGAGGAAAGCCTTCACAGTTTGTTTCCCCTCTGCAACAACTGAGAGTGAAAATGAAGATGACGTGGAAAACAGCAACTTATGGGAGGATATAAGTGAGAATTTCCAGGAAGATGTGGAATCTATTCAGAGCAGCTGCCGTCAACAGCGACTACAGTGCTTTGCACATTCATTACAGCTTGTTGTGCGAGATGGACTGAAGGAGACAAAGACTCTGAACAGTGCAATGGCAAAAGTGACAAAATTCTGCAGTTTACTTCATTCCACTTGTGGGCTGAAAGAAGCATTTGAGGGAGAGTATGGAGCCAATCGAAGCATCCCCTCTGCACGATGGAATACAACTCTCCACCTTGTGGAGGCGATCACTGACCTGGATCGTCAAAGCCTATACTCTTCTGGAAGCCCAAGGACATAAAGGCCTGTGTTTATCAGCAAGAGAATGGAGTCAGCCGAAAGAGCTTGTGGAAATTTTGGCCCCATTTCTTCAAGCAACAGACCTCACACAAGGGGAGAAAGTGGTGACTCTAAGTGCGGCTCTGCCTTGCGTTCTCTCACTCAACAGCCACCTCAACAGTATGCTGAATACAGCTTGGCATCTGGCTGGTTTTGTGAAAGCTCTCCAGAAGTCACTGCAACGCCGTTTCTGTGGGATCTTTGCAAATGTCAGAATGGATGACTCAGCTCAACCCGCAGGAGATCTTCCATTTAGAGATATGGTCTACATGATGTCTGCACTACTAGACCCATCATTCTGCTTCTTTTGGCTAGAGCAAGATGTCCTTGCACCAGATGAACTCAAGAGTGAGGTGAAGGAGATGATAATAAGTAGGTGAATGCACACCATTTCCATCATATTATGCATCATTCATGGCTTGAAGTTTTCAGGCACCAAATTAATACTTAATTCAATACATTGTATACATTTCCTTCTCCTTCCAACTTTTCAGGCACTCAAATCTTTTCTCACTTTCAATAACATCAGTAAAATCTCATTTAGACTTATTTATCGTTCATTAACTTAACCATCACCACTGTCAACGTCATAATATTGTAACTAACCATGATTTTTGTGCAACTTTTTCAGACCTTGTCTTGGCTGAGGCTTGGAAAGTTACCATACTTGTTGAGAGCAGTAGTGGAGAGGATGATAAGGATGAGCCACCCACTAAAACTCCACGCCTTTTCACTGGCTACAGGAAAAAAAGCAACAAGAAGGATGACCATGTATCATCTGTCAAGGCTGAGCTCATTCGCTACATCCAGGTGTGCTCTGATGAAGAAGACGCAGACTGCCTAGGTTTCTGGAAAAGGCATGCAAAGGTCTTCCCAAGGCTCTATCTTGTGGCTATGAGAGTGCTCGCTGTTCCTGCCACCGGTGCACCAGTGGAAAGGGTATTCAGTCACAGAGGCCTCATAATGCGCCCTCATTCTGTTGCATAATACTTTTCTAGGTCTTACAGTAGGCCACTGGAGGACACCTACAAGCTTGTTAATGTTTTGTGGCCCATACCCAGTGTATTGAGAGAAGAATAAGGCAAACTATTCTGATCTTATTGCAGGTTTATTATTGTTAAATATTTTGTTCTTGGCAAAACAACACAGGTGATTGTTTCCACAAAAAGGTTACTGTTTTGTTAGTAAAGGAGACAAGATAGCCAATAACCCCAGTGATATTCCATATTTTGTTCCTTGAGTTTTACTTTCACGCAAGGAATCATTTTTGTCATACAAAGAAAGGTGCCAATTTTCACAAATGGTAGATATCTCTTTTGGAACAGGTCATGTTTTAATGTCACTAGTTTATAGACTTACAGTATATTTCAGATAATATTGCAGCAATAGTTTTGCTTTTTTTGTAAACAAATTTTTAGTTGCAAATGGCACAGAAGTAACATACAAATGTTTAAAGTACTTTTAAGTGTTTTGCTTACAAGTTGTTTGCACAGTGTGATGTTTTGCACTAATTGGAAGGATGTTTATTACCACATCTTTGACTGGGTGAGGTGTAGCTTTTTCTATGTTTGTTCTTATTATGGTCCTACTGAGCCTGCACAATAGTGGGCAAGATATACTGTAGCTGTATGTTCATGCTGAAAGAATACAGTTTCCTTTAAAGGAAAGCTTTCATTGTGTTTTTTCTTCATATTGCATTACAATAGCCTGTTTAAAGTGATCATATAACAAACAACTAGTCAGTACTGATACTGTATGATAATAGATAAAGGAGTGATAATAATACAGTAAATGCTTTGAATTTCTTAGATATAGCTGTGCAGTATTCCTAGCAGACTGGATAGCAGCAGACAATAGAAGGCTCATTACAACCAGAAGAGACATGAGACTTTTATTTTTTAGAGACTTGAGACTTGACTTGGACTTGTGACCAAAGACTTGAGACTTGACCAAGTCTCACCCCACAAAGACTTGAGACTTGACTTGGACTTGCAAAAAAAGACTTGTGAACATCTCTGCATTACCGCTAACGGGGCTAACAGGTTACGGTTTTCTAATGGGTTTTCTACCCGGACGTATTTGTAAAAAACACGGCAATTCCCGAAGGGACACTAACAACTACACGTCAAATAAACTTTCTCCAAACATGTTTTTTTGTTATTTTGTGTAGTTATTATCATGCTAATGAATGTTCAAGTGTTCATTTCCCCTGATAAGTTGGTTTTAATTCGTATCACAGTCTGACCATCTCGAGCTTTTATTTTGGTACTTCTGGTGACTGGCGGTGTGAATTTGCATATTAGCTAAATATTTAGTTTCACCCAGAACATTTAGATTAAACATTTAACATTTAGATTTAGATTTAACATTTAGATTTAGATTTAGATTTAGTATTTAGATTTAGAGTCAATATTTAGATTTAGCATTTAGATTTGAGATTTAGATTTAGCATTTAGATTTAGATTTAACATTTAGATTTAGATTTAATATTTAGATTTAACATTTAACATTTAGGTGCCACATTTAATATTTAGATTTAACTACTTAATATATTTCTAAGTTAACAAATATTACTGTAAATGTGGTAAAAGGTGATGTTAAAAAATTCACAACACTTTTTTAAACATTGTTTACAGCTAAATGTGGCAAAATGTTGATGTTATTTTCAGCGTGAGACACTTTACAAATGGCACCCCATATGAGATATTTGGATTTCTGACAGCCATGATGTCTTCCAGTTGGTGAGAAGCCATCAAACTGTTGGCCACACAGCTGCAAAGCCATCATTGCTGGCACTCGAGATGTGAATAAATACAATATTAATGGTCTATGTAAGGCTATACAAGAAATACTGTATAGCTAACTAAAATCAGCGCTTAATTTCTAGTTTGTCAACAGACCATTACAAATATGTTGCACATTAATAATGGAAAAGTTGCAGTTAATTTCCAATTACTGTGTGGAACAAGCTTGCATCAACAGTAGTCATCTGGCAATAAGCCATGAAACCAGAAGCATGAGTGACTTTCCATTTTATTTTACTGACAAAACCTAAATGCAGCATAGGACATGTTTGATATGCTGCTAATTGGCAGCAAAGCAATAAGAAGTTCAAAGGAGGAAAGTTTAGCCAGTGCAGTAACAACACTAAAGTTAGCTTCTGATTTGTAGCGTCTGATTCCCAGTTAAGCGAAAGTTCTGAGAAACATTATTAATAGTTCATTCTCCTGTTTTTACCACTTGCACTTCTTAATTGCACTTATTATTATTAAGAGTGTTACGCATCATACCAAAAGCCTTAAAACACAGTTTCGGAATCGTGAAACATTTATTTTGCTTATGAAAACAGAAAAAGGGCGATTTCACTGATATTTCTCCATCAACCACATTAGACCAGGTCCAGATCAAATAACACTGTACTTATTATACTTAGATATATTTTTATCTTTTGAAATACGATAACACAATATCTCTTAAGAATACATTGTCAAATCTGTTTAATGTGGTCTGGGTGGGAAAAAAACAGTTTTTCAGTTTTCCCCAAAACAATAAAGGTTTCACAAACTGTGTTTTAGTGAGTCCTAGTAAGTCTCCTTAGTAATTTAGTCCAGATTTGACAAGTCTAACAGTTTTTGATTCATAAATATCAGTAAAATCACATTTTTTTCATAAGCAAAATAAAGGTTTCAAAATTCTTAAACTGTGTTTAACAGCATTAGGGCCTTTGCTACGATGTCTAACACTAACACTTTAATAAGTATATGTGGTGCAAAATCATTATTTATATTCCCCTAAACTTTTCCTTTCATCCTGAATCAGATGCAACGAATCGCAAGCTGACTTCAGTGCTGTAGTGCACGACAGGACAGTAACGTTAGCAGATTAGCTTACTGAAATTCCTATGTGAATAAAATCACCTGAACATGTTACTGCGTCTGTAAGACACAAACCCACATGCATTATATTCTATTGCATTGAATGTAATGAGGCTTTAAATTCTATTAGAGCAATCATAAGTGTCAGGTTGTATAAGCTGCAGGGTAACGTTAACGCTTTGCTCTTTAGCTGGACACACAGCGTTAGCTTGAATGTGAACGTCCGGTAGCTAGAAAATGATTAGCGAGCTAACACTCCAACAACACCTTTCATTTGTTCAGTTAACGCTACATTTGACATGAGCCACAAACCAGACTGTTTTGTGCCAGTAAATATATTCAAGTTATTACCCACCGTATGTTTGCTGTAAAGTAGGTTAACAGCAGTGCCATCTCCATCTCTCTGGTTTGCAGGAAACAGGTTAGGTACGTTGCCTCATCTCACCAGTGTATGCCAAAGTGTGCGCGAGCAGAGAGCTACTTCTATTTCCTGAAACACAACATTTCGTCTTCATCTGGCCTGGGAACACCTTCAGGTCCCCCAGGAGGAGGTGGAAAGTGTTGTCAGGGAGAGGATTGTTTGGGATGCTTAGCTTGGCCTGCTGCCCCCACGACCCGGCCTCAGATAAGCGAATGAAGATGGATGGATGGATGGATGGACAACACTGTTGCCCCCTGCTGTCATTTGATATTAATGAAGCGTACCCATTCAAATCGCACTCAACTTTGATGATGCTGATGTGAAAGATAATAAGTCACAAGTTTGATCAAAAAACAACAACATAGTACTACATCCATGTGTACTCTTGCCTTATTATTATATTTTATGCCTTATTGGCATTGCTTTTTATCATTTTTCCTAACCAAATCTGTCACTTTTTTTTTTTAATACTTTATTTTATTGTCAGCATGGCATTTCATACATTTAACCCATGTTATATAGCCTATGTAACGATGACGAAACATTTTTGACATACATAAATAACGTGTGTAGGTGTCTCACCCAATGATACATCGTACAATAAATTATACAATAAATTAAAATAACTAATGACAATATTTGCAGTACAGATTGAAATAATACAATGTTGTAAATAATTCTGAATTAATAGAAAAACGTCCTTCTTCCACCTTCTTCCTTAGAAGAGGAAGAAGGGGGTGAAAAAATCCCAAAACAAAACACTTTGGGCCGGATCTACTAAAATCCCAATTTGCGTGTACTAATTTGCCTGTGCAATCTAGAATTTGTGTGTGGGGCTGAACCTCGGTTTGCGGGTGATTTACTGAGTGAGTGCTTGCGCAAATGACAACAGGTGCAAACGTAAATGAGGGTTTTGCGTGTTTTATGGTTTGCAGCATGGCGAGTTTCGAGAGAAAGCACAAAGTGAAATTCTACCCTATGGAATTAGAGGTGTTGGTAGATGAGGCCAATAAACACTTAAATGAGCTACAGGAAAGAAACCTGACTGTCTCACAAAGGAACGCTATATCACTAGGACCGCCAGGATTACAGTGCCCCTCCAAGCGCCGCAACGGCCAGACTGTCATATGTGTATATGTATGCTGCCCGTGTGCTCAGAAGCACACAAAAATGCAATTTTGAGTAATTTCCGAGAAGTTATGATAAAATAAAAAAAATATTGCAAACTATAGAATAGGACTGACAACCTCTCCAATGTCTCATGTCAATTAACAAACACTATCTGTCTGCTTTTTATAATGCCTTTTTTTTTCTTTTTTTTTGCTGCTGCGCTGCTGCTGCGCCTTGTCGCCAGCTATAATTGGCTTTGCTAAACACAAACACACACACACACACACACAGGACCTTAACTTTGTCATTCTCAGCCACCTTAGGAGGTGTCAAACATTGTGACCTTGGGACTTCCAGCCCATATTCAGTGCAAATGTTACTGTGCATTCCATATATGCTGTTCCTACCTGCATCTTACCCCTGCTATTATGTGCCGAACTGTCCCAGGAGTATCTTTGCACAGCCTGCACCTGGGGTCCTGTCTGGTGTGGTAGACCCCTGCTTCTATTGATCTTGTACTAAGTGCCTAATCCTGTGCTGCCACAATTAGTGCTTCTGTGCTGTCTTCCAGTCCAGCCTTTTCCAGCCACTAGAATTTCTTGATGTCTGCCACCTCTTCAAACTGTCGGTGGTACATGCCTTGCAGGGGCTTGTCCTATTGTTCATCCTCCTCTTCTGCATTCTTAGGTTTCTGCTGCTTGAGGAGCTCATCCTTGGGGGCCATCCTCCTGATGTATTCCGGGATCTTGGTTGTTTCATCCTGTACAGTGGCTCTGATGCTCACCAGTCCTCGGCCCCCCTTGCTATGCTTAGTGTACAGTCTCAGGGTGCTAGACTCGGGATGAACCCTTGGGATGCATTGTGAGAAGCTTTCTTGTCTTAATATCAGCGGCCTCTAGCTCCTCCTTTGGCCAGCTTGTTATATCATATCTGATACCATATCTGATGACTGACAGGGCATACGTGTTGATGGCTCAGGCCTTGTTTTTTCCATTCAGCTGACTTTTCAGGACCTGCCTTACTCTTTGTAGGTGTCTGGCTGGGGCTGGCTTCCTTGCGGCCTCTTTATGGTTCCCATTTGCCTGCGGGACCCCAAGATATTTGTAGCTTTCCTGAACATCTGCAATTCTGCCTTCTGATAGTTCAACCCCCTTGGCCCTGATCATCTTCCCTCTCTTGGACACCATCCGACCACACTTATCTAGTCCACATGACATTTCGATTTCATTGCTGTAGATTCTGGTAAGGGGGATCAGTGAGTCGATGTCTCGCTCCTGGATCCATGCAGAAGAGGTAACTGATGCTCCACTTCGGAACCGGTATCTGTAGCCAGTCTTTGTGATGAGTTGGCTGATGGGGTTCAGGCCTATGCAGAACAGTAGCAGGGACAGTGCATCACCTTAGAGTATGCTGCACTTGATGGTAACTTGTGTAAATTGGCCTGCATAGTCATTTTCCACAGCCCCATTGAGTTCTTGAAGAAAGCTCTTAGTGTCCTGTTGATGTTGTACATTTCCAAGTATTTCAGTATCCATGTGTGTGGCATTGAGTCGTAGGCTTTCTTGTAGTCAATCCAGGTGGTGCACAGGTTGATCTGCCTGGCCTTGCAGTCTTGGATAACTGCTCTATCGACCAGTAGCTGTAGCTTGGCTCCCCTGGTATCACTACCTGTGGTCCACTAATTCTTTTCTGGGCCATGCTCATGTATTGAGCCATGTGCCTATTCATCTTAGCCACTATGATGCCTGACAGGAGCTTCCATGCTGTACAGAGGCAGGTTATTGGCCAGTAGATGGATGGGACCATGCCCTTCTGGGGATCCTTCATGATCAGAACTGTCTGTCCCTGGGTCATCCACTCTGGATGGGTCCCATTCATTAGCAGCTGGTTCATTTGTGCTGCCAGGTGTTCATGGAGTGCAGTTAGTTTCTTTAGGCAGTACGTGTGTATCATGTCAGGGCCCGGTCCTGTCCAGTTCTTCATACCTGATACTCTTTTTTTGGATGTCTGGCATTGTAATAGTAACTGGCTCTTGTTTTAGCAGACTTTTAGGGGGTACTAAGTGGCTCTTAGATCCACAAGCCACGTAACACTGGTGTAAGGTGATGCCTCCTTCTCTCATATCCTTTTTTTAGTATTGTTCAGTTTCTGCCCTGGGTGGATCTATTCTTGTGTTGTTACCTTGCCACTGAGAGTACACTTTGGATGGTTCGGTGGAGACCATCCTATTTATTCTCCTGGCTTCTGCTTCTCTTGTGTATCTTCTTAGGTGGGTAGCTGGAGCTGTGAGCCTTTGCTCGACAGTCTCCAGTGCCTCAGGTATAGACAGTTTGTCTATACCTTTGTTTGACTTTGTCACAGCCTTTGTAATCGGCATTGAGGGGCCAGGATTCCAGTTTATTCATTATTCTCAATCTCAGATCAACCACCTTTGATGTAAGGGAATCTGTATCATAAGGGCTTGGTACCCAATCTTGGAGTGTGGAAATGATGATGACATCCCCACTATGACCTGTTTTCCTGGCTCCCCCCTGGTTTGTTGTACCTCATCAATTTCTAGCTGAGATAGCAGTTGCCGTTTGTGGATGTTAGAACACTGGGTTAGGAGTTGTTTCTTTGTCAGTGTAGATGTTGGGTCCTGAATCATCCATATATCCCACATCCTCTGTATGTAACCTCTCTTACTGGGGTTACTTGTGTAGCAGCATTCCAAAAGTTCCATTTACTCTGCTCTAGCCAGGGGCAGATCTAGAAAAATATTTATGGGGTGGCAGGAGGGGGGCAGGAATTTTTGAGGGGTGGCAACATATGGCAGACATATATACTGAATTTAATCACAGTTATCACAGTTTGATGAGAAATACTATGTTCACACTACATAAGGGCACGGGCTGCCATTTACAAACTCATACAGACAAACTTAATCTCATGCAATCAATGTTTTGCATTTGAGGTTTCATGTGAAACAGTTCATATTAGGAATAAGTGTTGAAGGAGGTTTAAGTTTTATTCAGTGTTGTCCGTTTATTCATCATTTATCAGACTTACATTTCCTTAATGAAGATAAAGTGGTGGATCTGACTGTGTATCAGGCTGTCGATACATTACATTATATTAATCATATATAATAATATATTTGTTCAGATTTAATCTGATGGGGGAAAACACAGGAGGCAGCAACTGAAAAATAGGAAGATTTAAAACATATGGGCTAGGCTATAGATCAAAGACATAAAGACATGACTGTAAACTCAGTCTGACCCAGTAATAATATGTTTGGTGATTTGCACTTGAAAAGACGTTGAGGTTAAAATACAGTAGATTTTAAAATGTTGGACGTCTATTTGTATCTTGACTCAACAGCATTCAGTGACTTTATTTCAGCTACAAATGTAGTAAATTTAAAGACACTGAAATGCTGCACCATCGCTCACTCAGAAATATTAACATATAATCCCCAATATTAGGCTATAGGAATTATGTTCCATCAGTGCGACCAATGACATCAATGATGAAGATCATTAGTCATTGATACTACGTGTCTAAAGCTTCATACAGATTTTTAAAATTTAAATAACTAGACCTACACATTATGTGCAATAAACATGTCGGACAGTCTGTTCCTAACAAATAATAAATATAAAAAGGACAGAGGTTTGATTCTGAGCTGAGGATGAATTTTCGCCATATAATATTTGAATGTAAAGACAAAAACTGATGTCCAAAGAAGTGATTAATGTGCATAAATTCAGTAACTTAAGACAGTCCTGAAAAACAAACTAATATCCAGCAGGATTTAGACTGTAAATTAAATCTCCGCTAATGAATGTGCTTCGATACAAGCTTTGACACGGACTGAATGAATGAGGAAATGAAACAGCATGTAAGAGGGAGGAGACTAACTTGCTCACAGACTCAGTTGTCAAAGTGATTAACTCAGAGTTTGATTTACCTCTCTTTCTGGAACTGAAAACCCAGAGTTTCCCTCATTTCAGGGTTAACATACTCAGAGGTCTTTCTGGAATAGGCTACCCCTCTGGCTCCATTCAGTTTTCCAAACAAAGCAGTCTCTTGCCACTCTGGCGTTATCTCGTGCAGCATTCACAGTGGTCGGACATTGGAGATTCGCGCTCGTATAAAGGCAAATTGGCCATAACTTTCCTTTGAATTCGTTGCTGCCAACTGGGGTGGATGCAGGGGTGGCATGGCTTTCTTTTAGGGTGGCATTTGCCACCCTATGCCACCCCGGTAGATCCGCCCATGGCTCTAGCCCATCCACGTCATGTTCCAGTAGTCCATTTTTTATGAGGTTGCCCTCGATCTCCAACACCTGATGCAGACCTTGTTGACCCGGGCAATGTCCAAGGCAGTATGACTCTTGTTTTTGCGGTTTCACTCATCCTGAGGTAGGCTAGCAGCAAAAATTGCAGCATTTTTTTGCTCTCTGTAGAGCATCTTTTAGTATCCTGAGAAGGGCTATATAAATCCAATGGATTATTATTATTATTATCATCATCATCATCATTATTATTATTATTATTATTATTATTATTATTATTATTATTATCAGTGCTTAATTTGAGCTGGAACGTACTGGAACGCATACCAGGATCTTTTCAGAAAAGGCCCTGGTGCGTTCCGGCATTAATTTGCATGGGTCTAGAACTTTTCACATCTAAAAACTACATACAGTATTGGCTGATGTCACTAGTGTTGCAGGGTGGAGTACCGTAGTACTACAGTGCCTCACCTGCCACTACTGTGGGATAAGTTCAAAGTCCAATCTCAAGAGGGTGAGTGTCCATGCGCTGTCCAATAACGGCACGCGCTGGCCACCTGGCACTCAATATGCTGCTGTAGTGGTTTGTTTTCCAGACATGTGAGTATCTTTGAGCAGTGAAAGTTATTATTTATTTCTTTTTACTTCTTGGCAGTGATTTGTTTTCCACAGAGCTCTACGTGCAAGCATTTTACTCGCATTTGCGACTAAAAATAGTTTCGTGCCAGCAAAATAAATCATTCAGCACGTTGTGCGAGCACAGATTCCAACCAGCAGCAGAAACAAAAGGCAAATTTTGCCGGTTGTGGGTTGCGATCAAATAGCCTACGGCAGCTCCACAGCACAAGATAACGGCTTACTGGCGACAGAAAAGTCCGACTCCAGGTCCAGTAGCCTAATTTCCTCTTTTGTTGGTGTCATGACTGCCCAGTAGTACCTGGACAACCGAGCTGTGGCGGCACACAGGTATGTGCCGTGTCAGAGGAGAAACGAGCCGTTCACATTTATCTCTTTGTGTCAGGTAACGGTCCACAACCTCACCGCACTTTAGGGACTGTTCTTTACTTATGGAGGGACTGTTCTTTACTTGTCAGGGGAGGAGGGTGGCTGGTTGATTTTTATTTTATTTATTTATTTTCATTTCAATCCCCCCTATGTTAATCACTTATTGATGCTGTTTTTGAAGTATGAATAAGTCAATAAGGAATTTATTCAATTGAAATATCATTGATGTATTATAGAAAAGTGATTTATCTTTTTATAAATGACAAAAGGAACATCTGCCTAATTTTTGCTGTGGTATCATGATACTACTCAGAACCGTGATACTTTCACTGGTATTGTACTGTGGGTCCCAATTTTGGTACCTTGACAACACTAGATGTCACAACCATTCCATTCGGAGTTCCGCAGTGAGGTGGCTAGGGTGCCGCTTAAAAAAGTGTTCCCCCACTTTTGGGAGTAGTGGAACACTGCTCTCTCAGAGGCCCAAAGTGTTCCCCTACTTCTAATTTTACAAGTTAAGCACTGATTATTATATAAAGAACTTTGGCTTAGGGTCCAGAATGGATATGTGTTACCTGCCCTGACTTGGATTTGAAACCCTGGTCATATATGTATGATTGCTCATGGAACAATTTCCCAGAAAAATGAGGAGCTGAAATGTTGAGGGAAAGCAGTACATTTTCATGCTGACAGAGACATACCTCAAAGCAAGGAGAAAGTATAACACACATAAAACGGTTAAAAGTGAGGAAGGTCAGAAGCAAAGAGAAATGACGAAATTGCCAAACTGAGAGAGGAAAGATAATTTAAAAAGAGCGCTGTGGTATAAAGTCTAAGAGCAGGCAGCACTGGGAGACAGCAGCCAGGACACAACTGCTGAAAGACTACTATGAAACAGACACATATTCCTTATTAGTGAAACTTATTTACTGTAACTTTTTTAACCCCCCTGATGCACCAGTAGGTCAGTTATTACAAACCCAAGCTTTAAAGCCAAACTTTGTTTAAATCTTCTTTAACTCCACCTTTATGTTAAATTGTTTATCAAATTTCCAAAGATCCCAAATCTGTCCAGCTGGATTTTGGTGAAATGTGTATAAAAGATGCTCAAGACATTTGGATTTGTTTGTGTTTTTCCAAAAATGGAGTCTTGAGCTTTATAGTTTACTCAGGGTTAACAGCTTCATGGCAGAGCTCCAACAACATGGTAGAGAATATACTCTATATGATTCTTCAACACAATGTGGAATATGATGACTCTGACAACCTTAAAGCCACCAAAGAGCAAACACAAAGGGAAAACTGGGTTTTACGGGTTAACCTTTAAATAGATTATTGTTTTATGTCATCTTTATGTGTGTGGTTGTACCATGATGACATGGTCGAAACTTTGAAACAAACAAAGATATTGTTAGCTGTGTTCACAGCAGCAGTATTTGGTACATGCTTTTCATTGAAGCGCTCCACATTTCTTTCCTGACACTTGAAATTTTAATATGGACTCTATCCCTTGGAAAGGATGGAATTAAATTTAGCAGGAATGTACAGCTGTTGATGCTGCTGCATTTCTTTATGACACTCTGGGTCTTGTGTGTTAGATTACTGACACAACGCACTATCTACCGACAAGACCGTGGCAAGGAATCCGGTAAGACAAGAGGAGGAGGACTCTGTCTGTATGTGCACAATACTTGGTGTTCGAGTAGCAGGATTATACACAGCTATTGCTCTCCTGACATAGAAGCCCTGTCAGTCATATGTAGACCGTTTTTTCTACCTAGGGAACTGACAATGGTGATAGTCACAGCTGTATATACCCCCAGATGCTAACATCAGTTCAGTGCTAACCCACCTGCACTCCACCGTAAACGTGGGATATATTTGCACAATGAACTTGGATAAGTACACCCAAACCATACTATTCTATATCACTGCTTGTGTGGACAATGGCACTGTGAACAAGGAAGTCAGGGTATTTCCAAACCAAAAGCCCTGGATGACCAAAGCAGTCCAGTCTCTCCTCAAAGCCCGAGACTCTGCATACAGGTCAGGGGATACAGCCAGGTACAGCACAGCGAGAGCCGACCTGAAAAGAGCCATCAGAGAGGCTAAACGGGATTATAAAAGGAAAATAGAAGACCATTTCACAGACAACGACCCAAGGCAGATATGGCAGGCAAGGCAAGGCAAGGCAAGTTTATTTGTAGAGCACAATTCGTACACAAAGTAATTCAAAGTGCTTTACAGAAGAAGAAAATGCATTAAAATCACAATACAAAATAAAAACATAAATAATCATTATAAAATGAACTTTAAAAGAGAAGAGTGCAGATAAGATCCTTTCAGTCATATGCACAGTGAAATAGAGCTGTTTTGAGCCTAGATTTGAACATTGTCAGAGTAGAGGCCTGTCTCACATCTTCAGAAAGACTGTTCCAGATTTTAGCTGCATAAAACTGGAACCTTGATTCCCCATGTTTAGTCCTGACTCTGGGCACCAGCAGGAGGCCGGTCCCTGAGGTCCTCAGAGTCCGAGATGGTTCATATGGCACTAACATGTCAGAGATGTACTTTGGTGCTAGGCCGTGGAGAGACTTGTACTTGTACTTTACTGCTGCTTTAAAGTCTATTCTCTGAGCCACAGGAAGCCAGTGTAGAGACCTGAGCACAGGACTAATGTGCTCGTACTTCCTGGTTCTGGTCAGGACCCGAGCAGCAGCATTCTGGATGTACTGCAGCTGTCTTACGGCCCGTTTGGAGAGGCCAGTGAGCAGGCCGTTACAGTAGTCTAACCTGCTAGAGACAAATGCATGGATAAGTCTCTCCAAGTCAGGTTTAGACACTATACCTTTGATTTTGGCAATGTTTTTTAGATGGTAAAAGGCTGCTGATGTTATTGATTTGATGTGGCTGTTAAAGTTCAAGTCTGAGTCCATTATTACCCCGAGATTTCTAACCTGATTTGTAGGTTTTAGAGAGAGAGACTGGAGGTGACTGCTGACACTTTCTCTTTGTTTCTGTGGACCAAATACGATGACTTCAGTCTTGTCTGAATTTAGCTGGAGAAAGTTGTTTTGCATCCACACACTGACCTGTTGGATGCAGTGACAGAGTGAATCCACTGGTCCATATTCACCTGCTGTCAGTGACACATAGATCTGAGTGTCGTCTGCATAATTGTGGTAGGACACATTATTACTTTGTATTAACTGGCCTAAAGGCAGCATGTAGAGATTGAACAGAAGGGGTCCCAGGATTGACCCTTGGGGCACCCCACAGGTTAAGGCCATGTGGTCTGAGGCACAGTTACCAATTTCAACAAAGTACCTCCTGTCTTCTAGATAGGACTTCAACCAATTTAGAGCATTGCCAGAGATGCCCACCCAGTCCTCTAATCTCTGTAACAGGATCTCATGATCGACAGTGTCAAAAGCAGCACTCAGATCTAGCAGGACTAAAACTGAGACTTTGCCTGCGTCAGTGTTCAGGCGGATGTCATTTGTCACCTTAATAAGAGCGGTCTCAGTGCTGTGATGGGGTCTAAAACCTGACTGGAAAACATCAAAGGAGTTGTTCATTAGGAGAAAGTCAGTCAGCTGTTGGTAAACAACTTTCTCAAGGAGTTTGCCTAAAAACGGCAGATTTGAAATGGGCCGGTAGTTGTTCAGGACTGTGGCATCAAGACTGCTCTTCTTTAGGAGAGGCTTTATGACCGCAGTTTTCAAGGCCTTTGGGAATGTTCCAGACTGTAGTGACATGTTAACTATGTGAGCGAGTGGTGGTAACAAACTGCTCAGCACAGACTTTAGAAATCTAGTGGGTAACACATCAAGGCAGCATGTAGATGAACTCAGACTGGTGATGATCTCTTGGACAGTTTTGTCAGTTACAGGTGCAAAATGAGTCAGCTCTAAGTGTCTAGGTGGCCGCAGGGTTGTTATTGGTGTTGTGGAAATGATGGCCTTTTTAATGGTCTGAACCTTGTCGCAAAAGAATACTGCAAACTCATTACACTTAGATGTGGAGATCAGTTCCAACGGCAGTTGAGCTGGAGGGTTTGTTAATCTGTTCACTGTTGCAAATAAGACACGCGAGTTGTTACCGCAGTTTCCAATAATTTCAGAAAAGTACCTCTCCCTTGTTCTACGTAAGATCTGGTTGAACACGTACAACTTTTCTTTGTAAATTTCATAATAAACATGAAGCTTTGACTTGCGCCATTTCCGCTCGGCCCTCCGGCACTCCCTTTTCTGTGCCCTGACCGAGTCGTCATTCCTCCATGGCGCCTTCTGCTTATCTTTAACCATTTTAACCTTCACAGGGGCAATGGTGTCCAGAACAGTCAAAACACTCGAAGTAACAGAGTTCAACAAATCATCAACAGTAGAATTAGAACATGAGGCATTTTCAAAGTTTATCATTTCCATGAACAGAGCGCCTGTGCTGTTATTTATGTGTCTCCTCTGAACAACTGCAGGACCAGCCGGTGGTTTGGGAGAAACAGACAGGTCAAAGAAGACACAGAAATGATCAGACAGAGCAACATCAACCACATTGACGTTTGAAATATTAACCCCCTTTGTAATGAGCAGGTCCAGAGTGTGCTGCGCTCTGCTGTGTGTGGGCTCACACACATGCTGAGTCAGGCCAAAGGTTTCAAGGACAGCACTGAGCTCTTTAGCATTTCTGTCACAGACATTATCCACATGTACATTAAAATCACCTGTAATGACCAAACCATCAAAGTCTGTGCATACAATTGAAAGCATCCTGGTAAAATCATCAATAAAACTTTGACGGTGCTGGGGAGGCTTGTATATAACTACATAGAGTATGGACGGAGATTGTTTTAGCTCCATTTTAAAGGATACATACTCAAATGATGAAAACACCCCGAATGACAACCTGTGCGTAACCATATGATCTCTATATATTGCACAGACACCTCCACCCTTTTTGTTTTCTCGTGTTTCAGATTCAAATTTGTAGTTGGGTGGAGCTGATTCTGTTAGAACAGCATTACCTGTGTTTTTGTCAAGCCATGTTTCAGTTAAAAACATAAAATCAAGATTATATGAAGAGATCAAATTATTAATTAAAAATGATTTGTTAGACAAGGATCTGACATTAAGCACAGCAAGTTTCAGATTAGTTTCAGTGGGACTGGACATTATCTTCTTACAAGGGATATGGATTAAATTTCTCTGATTGGACTGTCTAACTGTCCTTCTGTAATCTGGTCTATGTGGTGTGGCTGTAGATACAGCACTAGGGGAGAATATTGTCTCACAGGGCCCCAGCTTGATATTACCTTTATCATGGCTGTAAGTCCTGTGACAGCAGAGGCCCTGAGCATCCTAGCTCTTAGGGATACAAGCTCTGGGGGTACGCAGGGGAGGACGAGCAGGGGGAAGTTTGGGTGATAGAGATGAAAACTGAGGGGGAGGAGCTGGGGGAGCTTTAGTTTGTGAAGCAGGAGAGTTGAAGCTCCTGTGTGACTTGATATTAGGGGTGAGGGGAATTCTTAATCCCTGATTTGATCAGGCTTTCAAGATGGTTGGGAAGGCCCATGGGGGAAGGTGGGGATGGAAAGGAGAGGGAGAGGGACAAGGCTCTAGAGGGGGTAGATGTGGCAGGGGGGCCCAGGGCTGGTCTGTGGGTAGAGGAGGTGATGGGGGTGCTGCCGGGTTTGAAACTTCTGCTGGGGCCGTCACAGACGAGTCCAAGGCCTGTGATGAGGGCCCGGGGGGAGGTTGAACCGATGGCGGGCCTGAAACCTTCACTGGGGGCAGTGGAGGCTGTTGTGGTGCTGGAGCTGAATCCTTTGCTGGGGGCGGTGGAGGCTGTTGTGGTGGTGCTGAAACACTGGCTCGGTCTCTGGCTTCTGCGACAGAGATGCTTCTCTCATTCCTCTTTTCTCTCACTGGTCGCTCAGGACCCTGTCCCGGCCCATTCTGATGCCTCAGAGCGTGGAGGAGGTGTTCCGTCAGCACTCTCCTCCCACCTCTGCACAGGTGTGGGCCCTTTCCCTTGAACAGGTCCTCTCGTTTCCAGAACAGATAAAAGTTCTCAATGTAGTGCAATCCTCTGTGCGCACACTCTTTGGACAGCCATGTGTTCAGCTGAAGCAGCCTGCTGAACTTGTTTATCTTCCTGTCTATGTTTGGAAGAGGTCCACTAATGAATGCCTTGACCTCCAGTTTATCAAAATCCTTGAAGAACTTAGTGAAATCCCTTTTCAAGACTTCAGTCTGTTCCTTTCTGATGTCCACTGCACCCACATGCACGATCAGCTGTTTCACTCCTCGGTGTGTAGACAAAACTTTTGAGAGGAGTGTTGTTATCTCAGAGACAGTGGCACTGGGACAGCAGCATGTTTGAATTCTTCCATGGTTTATGCCACTGATAGCACCGTCTCCTATTAGCAGCGTATCTCTGACCTTGACGTTTGGTCCAGATTGTCTGTCTGCCTGCTGTCTTTTGCCGACTTTATGGCTAGATAATCCATTTTCTCTTTGTTCTCTAGAAACATTAAATTCAGTCTCTGACAGTGGCAAAAATCTGTTTGTAAGCTGTATTTTGGGTGATGTTACGTAGGTATTAACATTGTCTCTCATCACTTTGTGCTGCTTTGGCTTAGCACCAAGTTCTCTCCAGGATGAGGCATTTTGGTCTTTACAGAGTTTTGGAAAAGACACAGTATCACTCAGGTTTAAGATGAAAGTAGCAGGTTTTTCACCGTTTTTATTGAAAGTAACTGTGGGCTTCTTACCACCGGATGTCACTGGGAGCGTCTTGTGAAGTCCTTTTTCAGATTCTAAAGCAAAAATCCGTGCTTGTAGCTCATTAATTTCTTGTTGATATCTCCGACAGCGTTCACAGAAAGAATTTGTTTGGTTTCTTCCCCCGGACATGCTGCTGGCTCGTCAGATTGGTTAAAAATATAAAAATGTTCTTCAAAGTCTTGATTTACTTAAAATAATTCATGAAATGATGGATATAGAGATTTTCCAGGATTTGTAGAAGGAGTAAAACGATTAAAAAGCAAAGTAAAGAAGGAAGCAGGCTGGAGCAAGCAGGAAAGCGTCTGCACTCTTCAGAAGCAGGAAGCAAACCAAGTATAAATCATATCACCAACTATCACCAACTGCAAGGGCAGTAACTCCACACTGTTAAATACAGACGTGGCATTAGCAGAGGAACTTAACTGTGTCTTTGCTCGCTTTGAGGTCAAAAGACCTACAGTGGAGGGGCTGTCTACACCTGCCCCCGGCACCAAGCCATTCACAGTGCAGGAGTGTGAAGTAAGGCGGTGCTCAGATCAGTGAACCCAAGGAAGGCTGCTGGCCCAGATAGAGTACCTGGAAAAGTACTCAAAGAATGTGCCAACCAGCTTGCCCCTGTCTTCACTAATATCTTCAACCTGTCTCTCACCCAAGTCACCAATCCATCCTGTCTGAAGACGTCCACCATCATCCCGGTCCCAAAAAAACCCTCCCCAGGTTGCCTGAATGACTATAGACCTGTGGCACTTATCTCTGTAGTCATGAAGTGCTTTAAAAAGGCTGGTATTAAAGCACATCAAAACCAGCCTTCTATCGACACTGGACTCACATCAGTTTGCCTACAGAGTGAACAGGTCGATGGATGATGCCATCCCCATAGTACTTCACACAGCCCTGAAACATCTAGAGTCAAAATTTCTGAAAGATGGTGCCAGTGTGTGCGGCCGGCCGTCTGTCAACGCTGTTCGGATTTCTGTTTGTTGTATTATTGTTCTGTGTTTGTTGCCAAGATGTATCTGCTCTATTGGTGTATGATCACCAAGCACTTCTTAATATTAGAACATCTCAAAAGACGCTGTTCAAGCATGGTCTGGGTGAACAAACCTTGAGCCTGCTACCATTTATGGCATCTGTACTGGCTTACCTGCACTGCTCACCTGCTCTCACTTCACGGAAGAAGCGGTCCAGAAGACAGGGCAAGTGGGGAGGTGTTTCGGTGAGAATTAAGGCTCATTTGAGGTAATGCTTCCAAGCCCGGTCCTTGCCTCTTCTGGGGTGTATTTTCTGCGACTCAGCATCCACTGGGGCTTCGGAGGATCCAGCCTGTTGCTCTCGTTCACCCGGCTGTGGGCCAGCTTCACCTGCCAGTTGAAACTCCTCTCCCTGGTTTGAGCCAGGTGCGCCGTGGCGATGTGAATTTCGGAGTCCTACGTCCACTGGCCCGTAGGCATACCTCTAAACTGGACCCCGAGGAGACAACTCGACAACTCTTTTTAACGCTAGATCGCTAGCAACCAAGACTTTTGCGCTGAATGATTTTATCACCTCGTGTGAATTGGATTTTATGTTTCTGACGGAAACCTGGCTTCATGTTGGGGAATCCACCCCATTCTCCGAACGTCTTCCCCGGATTACTTGTTCCTTAGCTCCCCTCGGTCCTCCGGCAGAGGTGGGGGGCTGGGGACTGTGTTCAAATCCAGCTTCCAATGCCAACAGGTACAGTTTGACTCTTTCTCCAGCTTTGAACTACAGACATTTGTTATGAACTTAAACCTTCTAGTCCTGTGTGCGCTGATCTATCATCCGCCCAAATTGAACAAGGATTTTATACAGGATTTTTCAGACTTTGTTGCCGGTCTAACATTGAGTTACGATAGGTTTTTAATTGTTGGAGACTTTAATACTCATGTCTGTTGTGAGTCTAGACCCCTGGTCAATGAATTTCTGAATCTTGCCGACTCATTTAACATCACTCAGTCTGTGGCTGGTCTGACACATGAGAAGGGACACAGTCTGGACCTTGTGTTGTCTTTCGGTTTAAGTGTATGTGTTAGTGAAATTTGTGACATACGTATTTCTGATCATTTTCCTGTTTTATTCAATGTTACGCTGCCTTGTTCTGAAGTTAAGTCGTGTGTCCCAGCATGCAGGATGCATTCCATTAATGCTTTAACTGCTTCTTGGTTTTCTGCAGCTTTTAGTGACTCTGTGCTCTACTCTCAGGATTATTATTGTGACCTCAGTCCTGATGAGTTCATAGCTGTTTTTAATTCCTCTTGTGTTGAATTATTGGACTTGGTAGCTCCGTTCAGGAATAAACGCTCCAAGCCGATGACAGAGCCATGGCTGAATGGGTCCATGTCATTGGTCCGACACCCCATTGGTCCGATATCCCATTAGTCTGACATCCCGTTGTTCTGATATGTGATTATACTAGGCTATACTGTATTTGTGTACCATAGAGGATCAGCAAACGCAACAACAGTAGGGTACTGGTCGAGATGCAAGTGCCATAGAGAGAAGAGAGTGAAACACCATAACCTCCTGTTATTAACTCTGGGGTCGGGGTTGTGTGGGGAGCTCTCCGCGGTGCTGAACGGCTCCAGGTGGGCGTATTTCTGCCTTGCTGGTGCGCCGCGACCGGCTCTGGGTCAGCTGGGAAAGGCTTGAGGCGAAGCAGGCTCACGGCTTATGTGTTTGTCACTTTCTTTTTCATTTTAACCCAAACCATGATCTTTTCCTGACCATAACCAAGTGGTTTTTGTGCCTACCTAACCAGACCTTAACCACAGGGCATCATGATGATTTCGGAACAACAGGACTTCGGAACAATGGGTTTAATATGGTCGGACCAATGGGCTGTTGGGCCAATGGGCAGACCCCGGCTGAATGACGTCACATGCACTCTCAGACGCACTTGTAGATGTGCGTCTGAGAGAAATGTGCTGAGAGAAAAAGGAAGAAGGATCATCTTCAGACCTCTTTAGATATTCTAAGAACTAGCCTATTTGAGTACCAGAGAGCCATTAAAGCTGCAAAAACCCAGTTTTTATCAAATCTTGTGTCAAATAATAGCCATAAACCTCAGTTTTTTTTAACACTCTCAACTCTTTTATTAATCCCTGTGATTCCACTCATACTGTGCCTTCACCTACACTGTGCGAAAAATTTCTTGCATTTTTTAAAGACAAGATTGTTGCTATCAGGTCCTTTCCTTCTCCCTCCAATTCTGATCCTGCTGCTTCTCCCATGTCCAGTCATATTTGAGTATTTTGAGCAGGTGTCATTCTCCCTTTTAACTGAAATAGTTAAACATTTGTGGCCATCTTATTGCCCCTCAGACATCATACCACCTTGTCTACTAAAGGATGTTTTTTATACTCTTGGGCCATGTGTTGTTGACCTAATTAGTTCCTCTCTCATGTCTGGTTGTGTTCCAGCTGCTTTTAAGCATGCTGTAGTACAGCCCCTCATGAAGAGGAACAATCTCGACCCTGCTGTTCAGTCCAACTTCAGGCCCATCTCCAAGCTCCCTTTTTATCATAGGTCCTAGATAAGGTAGTTTATGAGCAACTGCAATCACATATTGACTTAAGTGGTGTCTCTGAGAAATTCCAGTCTGGTTTTAAATTGCGACATATTGGGCATATATTTGGGCAATCCAATCTTTTTTAGATAGCTACGATAGTGCCATTGGTTCATTAGCATCCTATTGTCACTCTGCTGTGAAGAACCTTGGTGTGATTTTTGATTCTGCTTTTAAACTGGATAAACAGATTAATTCAGTTGTTAAGACAAGCTTCTTTCAATTGAGACTCCTGAGAAAGGTGAAGGCCTACCTCCCTCCACATGACTTTGAGAGAGTAATTCATGTCGTCATCTCTTCGCGTCAAGATTATTGTAATTCTTTGTATGTTGGACTTGACCAGTCATCACGGCGCCGTTTGCAGGCACCTGTACTGGCCTCCTTACACTGGCTTCCAGTCCTTTTCAGGATCCAGTTTAAAAGAGAGTTTTAATGGCTTGGCGCCATCTTATTTGGCTGAGCCTCACACCCCAGAGCGTTGAGGCCTACAAATCTATTACTGCTGGAGGTTCCGACTCGCTGGAGGCTCCACTTTCTCGGGCTTCTCAAAAAAAGTGACCTGTCTGTGAAGCTCCTGGTGCTCTTCAATCGCTTCTACCCAGGATACTCTCCACCAAAGAAGTATGTTGTTTTGCGTGAGGAGGGTGTATGTTGTATGGATGGTGAGAGTGAGATATGTGTTTAACTTATGCACCTTATTGGAGTAGCCGTTCAATTTCGTTGTATTTCACATGCAATGACAATAAAGGTATTCATATTCAAATTCAAATTAGCAACTCAACATCAGTTGGTGCTGTTATAGCAGCAAAGCGTGTTAATCATTCCATCCATTAAGGTCAGCTGCCCTGCAAGTGTAGTCACTAGTGAACTAAAAGCTGACCCTGACCTCTGCCAGTCTAATAAACACACCAACAGCTCACAAGGCTCACTGCTTACATACAATAATCCCCAGGAGCAGTAGTATTTATACCAGGCACCACATTTATATGTTGCTATGCCGTGAACAGTGGGATTAAATGGGTTAATACAAATTGCAGGTATTCAGCTATACGAATATATTACACTCTGTTACAGAACAGCACATGTGAAACACATCTCACCTGTTATTTACATGCACAGCAAAGTTTAACATATGAAAATGTACAGTATATACCAGGCATGGGCAAACTACGGCCCGGGGGCCACATGCGGCCCGTTAAACGTTTTAATCCGGCCCACCGAACTTGAAAAAATGAAATGAATAAACTTTGTTAATGTTTTATTTTCCCTGCAATTCTGATGTTTTCCCACTAGATGGCGCACTGTAGATACATTGTCTTTGTTGAGGTGAAGCGTAGGCCTCTTACTCCACGTTTGCACTTTACCCTCTGACCCAGGCATGGGCAAACTACGGCCCGGGGGCCACATGGGCCCTTTAAACGTTTTAATTCGGCCCACCGGACTTGAAAAAATGAAATGAATAAATTTGTTAATGTTTTATTTTCCCTGCAATTCTGATGTTTTCCCACTAGATGGCGCACTGTAGATACATTGTCTTTGTTGAGGTGAAGCGTAGGCCTCTTACTCCACGTTTGCACTTTACCCTCTGACCCATCAGCCCTTCTTAAAGATGAGCGGACCTAAGAAAAGGAAAGTGGACAAAGAATGTCGAGTGTTCAATAAGGAGTGGACAACTAAATATTTTTTCACTGAACACCGATCAACTGCTGTTTGCCTCATATGCCAAGAAACTGTGGCGGTTTTTAAAGAGTATAATATTAGCCGTCATTTTGCCATAAAGCATGCTAACTATGCTAGCAAGCTGTCAACAAAAGAACGGGAAGCTGCTGCTCAGAAGTTGGCAGCTAATTTAAAGGCTCAACAAAGTTTTTTTCACCGTCAAGCTGCCATTCAAGAGTCAAGTACCAAGGCCAGTTTTATGCTTTCATTCAAAATAGCAAAGGCCAGCAAACCTCTGTCTGAGGGCAAGTTTTTAAAAGAATGTATGGTGGAGACAGCAGGTATTTTGTGCCCGGAGAGCAAAGACAAATTTGAGAAAATCAGTTTATCACGGCGGACAGTGACTCGCCGTGTGGAACTAATAGATGAAGATATTACCAGCAGCTTAAATAAAAAGACGGAGTCATTCACGTTGTATTCTTTAGCACTGGATGAAAGCAACGATGTCAAAGACACTGCTCAGCTCCTCATTTTTATCCGAGGTATAAACGACACTTTTGAAATAACGGAGGAGTTTTTGACAATGGAGTCTCTGAAAGGACAAACACGGGGAGAGGACTTGTTTGACCGGGTGTCTGCTGTCATCGAAAATGTGAAGCTTCCTTGGACTAAGCTTGTTAACGTCACCACAGATGGATCTCCGAATTTAACGGGGAAAAATGTTGGCCTGCTGAGGAGAATCCAGAATAAAGTGAAAGATGAAAACCCTGACCAGGATGTCATTTTCCTCCACTGCATCATCCACCAGGAATCTCTATGTAAATCGGTAATTACAGCTGAATCATGTTGTGAATCCTGTCGTGAAACTCGTCAACTTCATACGCGCAAGGGGACTTCAGCACCGTCAGTTTATTGCGTTCCTGGAGGAAACTGATGCGGATCATCAGGACCTGCTTTATCACTCCCGTGTCCGCTGGTTGAGTTTGGGCAAAGTGTTTCAACGCGTGTGGGAGCTCAAAGAGGAGATTAGCGTGTTTTTGGAGCGACTGGGGAAGGCTGATGAATTTCCTGAGCTGAGCAACAAGAGCTGGATTTGTGACTTTGCGTTTGCTACGGACGTATTTTCACACTTAAATGAGCTCAACACGAAACTGCAGGGGAAGGATCAGTTTGTGCACGACATGTACACAAACGTGAAAGCCTTCAAATCCAAGCTGGCTTTATTCTCCAGGCAAATTTTGAACAAGTCATTCACCCATTTTCCTACACTAGCCACGCTGAAAGAGGCCGGAGCAAAAGTGAAGAAATACAGTGAGTCACTGGATGCACTGCACGGAGAATTCTGCTGTCGGTTCTCGGATTTCGACAAAATTGACAAGTCACTTCAGTTGGTGGCCTGTCCTCTGTCACAAGACCCCGAAACAACTCCAGAGGAGCTGCAGCTCGAACTGATCGACCTTCAGTCCGACCCTGTCTTAAAGAGAAGTTCAACTCTCTGAAACTAAATGACTTCTATGCTTCACTCAATGTAGCAGCGTTTCCAAGGCTCCGGCGGACAGCGCAGAAGATGCTGGCGTTGTTCGGCTCGACCTACGTGTGTGAACAGACCTTCAGCATCATGAACATCAACAAAGCCAGCCACAGATCCAAGTTAACAGACCAACACCTCAGATCCATTCTGAGAATCGCCACAACAAAACTAACTCCAGACCTTGATGCGCTGGCTAAAAAAGGAGACCAACAACACTGTTCCCATTAAAATTAAAAGTGTCTCCGTGATGCGCACGTTCTCAAAATAAACAGTGCGCGTAGATCAAATATAACGCCGCTCCACAGACTGACTTGCTGCCACTGTTTCGTCCTTGCACTGGTGGTTGTTGACTTTTGGCACCGGGGAAACAAATTGAATAGAAGGTGCAGGACAAGTACATCTGCATCTCCTACCGTTTTTGAAAAAAAAGACAGTCAGGAGGAGAGTGATGGTGATATCCTGAAGGATAACAGAACTTTAAGTGCTTTAAAATAGAAATGGTTAGTAATAAAAAAAAAAGGCACATTTTATTCATTTGATTTTCAGTGTTTTAAGACTCATTCCAAAGTCAGATATTTTGTTGTAATGCTTTTCTTCATTTTCATTTGAAATTAAAGCACATGTTTTCTCCATATCCCAAGATGTGCATTTTTTCTCCAATGAGGTGGGTTACCAAAGCACTCCATCCATCTGCTCCTGATCCGGCCCCTTTGTCAAATGTTAGAACCCACTGTGGCCCACGAATCAAAAAGTTTGCCCACCCCTGGTATATACTGTAAGTATATATAGATGTGATTATATGGATAAGTGAAATGAAAAAGGATACATGCACATAAAAAACATAAGGTCACATGTTATATCACATTGAAAAAGGATTTCACATGTGATTAATTCCGTTACAAAGTAACGCGTTACTGCAAAAAATGACTTTTTTCATTAACGAAACAAGTAGTGTAAGGCACTACTGTCCCTAAATGCAGCAATCACATTACAGTTACTAATCAAACACTTAAGTCGTTACTTGGGTTACATAAATTCATCATTAGATAGGGTGACCATATATTGATTTCAAAAAAAGAGGACACTCGGCCCAGCCACGAGATAGCCTACTTAAATGATACTCGCAGTTTACTCAAAGATGCCTTATCATTTTAATATATTTAAAGTTTATATGTATGGATAGAAAATTTAGTTATATTCCAAATTATATCTCTCAAAGACAGAAATTCAGATAGGCCCCTATAGACAGGGGACACATACACACACTAGAGTGTGGCTACCCGATCTGAGACCGACGGGTCCCGACAGTAGGCCTACCCGACAGTCGGGCCGGGTTCGGTCAAATTGTATTCGGGCTCGGGTCGGATTTGGTCAGCTTTCAGTGAAAATGTAGTGTAAAAATAGCACGCCTGCTGTGAAAAGCACCCCTGGTTGCGGGAATGCGCGTTCCCGCCGCAACCAGGGGTGCTTTTCACGGCAGGCGTGTTTAATACGGCAAAACACCTGTCAGCGGCGAACACAGATGTGGGGACGAGCCATGGGAGAGTTTCTGCCACAAACAAGCACAGAGACCTGGGGAGACATGGGAGCAGCCTCATGTGTTTACAGCAGATAGCAGGAGCGAGGACAGACGTCTCACTCCGCTACTCTGTGCTTCAGCTCTGCAGTACAACTCTGCTTACAACTCCGTTGTCCTACTAAGTATTCGTATGCTTAGTATTTTAAAAATTCAAGTGTTTTTTTTTTTATTTGATGAACATGGCGCTGATATGCAAAAATGAACTAAATGACTGTGGGGCAGTGGGCAAGTAATATAATCATAACTTTACACACGATAACCACATCTCGCCTGCAATAACAACTTCTCTGGAAGAAACGCTGCAAATACTTAAGGAGAGAAAGAGGGAAGTCTGCTTAGGGGCCTACCAGTTGTGCAATGAACAAGAAGCTCTGGCCTGACACCTCATGCAACAGCCTAATAGCATCTTGGATTTCAGTCATTGCTACAATTACACTGATGGTAGAAAACATTATGCTTTTATACAAGTGAGGAGGCACAGTGAATGGGGGGGGGGGGGGCGCTACTGCCCCCTGGTGCCCCCTCGTGAAGCCGACTCTGGGTATATCCATCTCGTTAACTATACCTGCCTTAGAATATATTGTTAACTGGCCAATTACATGACAATGCATTTCAGGCAATTTCATAGACTAACTAGTAATGTAACGAGTATTGTAACTAATTACTCTCTCCAGGGAGTAATCAAGTAAAGTAAGGGATTACGTTTTTTCCTGTGTAATGTGTAATACATTACTTTTTTGAATAACAACCCCCAACACTGATTAATTCATACATAGGGGCATGGTATTTGGAAAAGTCACATGTGGGAAATCTGTGTACCTGGCCCGGAGGGTTACCGGGGCCCCGCCCTGGAGCCAGGCCTGGGGTTGGGGCCCATGGGCGAGCGCCTGGTGACCGGGCTTTCGCCCGTGGGGCCTGGCCGGGCCCAGCCCGAACCGGCTACATGGGCTCGTCCCCCTGCAGGCCCACCACCCGCAGAGGGATCCAGAAGGGTTCGGTGCTTTGTGGATTGGGCAGCAGACCAAGGCGAGGGCCTTGGCGGTCCGATCCTCGGCTACAGAAGTTGGCTCTTGGGACATGGAATGTCACCTCTCTGGCGGGGAAGGAGCTGGAGCTTGTGGAAGAGGTTGAGAGCTACCGGCTAGATATAGTTGGCCTCACCTCGACACATAGTTCCAGCTCTGGAACCCAAGTCCTTGAGAGGGGTTGGACTCTCTCCTTCGCTGGAGTTGCACCGGGTGAGAGGAGGAGGGCCGGGGTGGGCTTTTTGATAGCCCCCAGACTCTCTGCCTGTACGTTGGGGTTTATCCCGGTAGATGAAAGGGTTGCTTCCCTGCGCCTTCGGGTTGGGGAACGGGTCCTGACTGTTGTCTGCGCTTATGCGCCAAACAGCAGTTCAGAGTACCCGCCCTTTTTGGAGTCCCTGGGACGGGTGCTGGACAGTGCCCAAACCGGGGACTCCATTGTTCTGCTGGGGGACTTCAACGCTCATGTGGGCAATGACAGCGGGACCTGGAGGGGCTTGATTGGGAGGAACGACCTGCCCGATCTGAACTCGAGTGGTGTTCAGTTATTGGACTTCTGTGCGGGTCACAGTTTGGCCATAACTAACACCATGTTCAAGCATAAGGATGTCCATCGGTGCACGTGGCACCAGGACAGCCTAGGTCGCAGGTCAATGATTGACTTTGTAGTCGTATCATCTGACCTGCGGCCATATGTTTTGGACACTCGGGTGAAGAGAGGAGCAGAGCTGTCAACTGATCACCACCTGGTGCTGAGTTGGATCAGATGGCGGGGGAAGACGCCGCGCAGACCTGGCAGACCCAAACGAACAGTGAGGTTCTGCTGGGAATGCCTGGTGGAAGAACCTGTCCAGATGATCTTCAATTCCCACCTCGGGGAGAGCTTCAACCGTGTCCCGAGGGCAGAGGGGGACATTGAGTCCGAATAGGCCTTGTTCCGTTCTGCCATTGTCGAGGCAGTGGCTGCGAGCTGTGGCCGCAAGGCTGCTGGGGCCAGTCAGGGCGGTAATCAGACTGAAGGTGTCAGGCTGAAGAAGGAGGCCTACAGGGCATGGTTGGTCTGTGGGTTTCCGGAAGCAGCGGATGGGTCCCGGCGGGCCAAGTGGAGCGCAGCGGCAGCGGTTGCGGAGGCAAAAACTTGGGCGTGGGAGGAGTTCGGTGGGGCCATGGAGGAAGCCTATCGATCGGCTCCAAAGAGGTTCTGGCAAACCGTCCGGCACCTCAGGGGGGGAAGGTGGCAATTTGCTCACACTGTTTACAGTGGGGGCGGGGAGCTGCTGACGTCAACTGAGGATATTGTCGGGCGGTGGAAGGAATACTTTGAGGAGCTCCTCAATCCCACCAGCACGTATTCCAGTGAGGAAGCAGAGATGGGGGTACCCGTCGGGGGTACCCCACCTGGATGAGATTCGTCCTGGATATCTCAAGGCTCTGGATGTTGTAGGGCTGTCCTGGCTGACACGCCTCTGCAACATTGTGTGGACATCGGGGGCAGTGCCTCTGGAGTGGCAGACCGGGGTGGTGGTCCCCATTTGGAAGAAGGGGGACCAGAGGGTGTGTTCCAACTACAGGGGGATCACACTCCTCAGCCTACCCGGTAAGGTCTACTCCAAGGTGCTGGAGAAGAGGGTCCGGTCGATAGTTGAACCTCGGATTAAGGATGAGCAATGTGGTTTTCGTCCCGGACGTGGAACCGTGGACCAGCTCTTTACCCTCGCCAGGGTGCTGGAGGGGGCATGGGAGTTTGCCCAACCAGTCCACATGTGTTTTGTGGATTTGGAGAAGGCTTACGACCGTGTGCCCAGGGGCATCCTGTGGGGGGTGCTCCGGGAGTATGGGGTGGGTGGCCCCTTGCTGTATTTGGGGTTCAGTATCTTGCTCAAGGATACTTTGACACAGCCACCCATTTAGACAGGGGTTTGTTTCTTCATATTCATCTTCATCTTCTTTTTACCAAAATCAGTTATCAGCTCCTTGGCTAATGTTGAGCAGCAGGTTGTTCTTTGAGCACTACCCAGCAAGACTGTTGATTTCCTCCTGATATGAAATCTCATTGCTGTTTGTAATCCAACCAGTGATAGTGGTGTCATCTGCAAACTTCAAAACAGAGCTTTTCATGACTGGGGTTGCAGGTGTGGATGAACAGCTGTCTTGAGGGTGGTGCAAACACTTTTTTTGACAGCGACATGTCAATGATACGCTAAACTGGCTGGGTTGCACATGTTTTCTGTACAAGACCAGGGATGTTATCAGGCCCAGTAGCTGTACTCACTCTCCCCAGGGTTTTCTTACATTTGCAAACTATCAGTCGCTGGTCCTGTGGAGGCGGGGCAGATTTGACAGCTGACTCTATTTTGAGGAGTTCAAAGCAAGCATAAAAGTTGTTAAGCTCATCTGGCGATGTGGCCTCACACATAATGGGGGCGCTCCTGCTTTTGTAGCCTGTGATGGTCTTGATCATCTGCCACATGTCTTTGTTGTCGGTGGTGTTGAAATATCTCTCCTGTCTCTTCTGATGGTTCTGCTTTGCATCTGAGATGCAAATGCTATACTTCATCATGACTGAAACACTTTCACTTTACTCATGATTATGAAATGGGTGGCAATAGGACCTAACTGTAGCACAAAGGAGAAAAGGAACAGTTGGTCATGACATTTACTGTTAAAATTCAGTAGGCACAGGGCAGGGCAAGTAAACAGTACACAAAACATTTCAAGTCTCAGGCAACTGCACCGTGGAGGAGCAGGCAGGGGAAGTAGTCATTGAGGCTGAAAATCCGGAACCAGGCAAACACACAATCTAAGCAGACAAACCAGTGGGGGACAGGCAGAAAGTAGGTTAAGGCCAGGAGGAGGGTTGAGAAGCCAGCAGGTAAGTACTCGCAGGAAGCACACACAACAGTGAGTGAGTGACAGGAACAGACAAGAACACGATGTCGACCCTCGTTTTTTGAATTCGCCAGTTACATTGCCTTTTTGATTCCCTTTTGTGCTTTGTTGGCGGCAATGATTCCGTCTCCCCTGATGCTGGATATGCATGATCCTGCATTATGCTCAAAGAGTGGGACTTTGTTATGCTGCAGTAGTGCAGGCTTTCAAATTTGCCGGGGTAGTAGCGAAGCGCCTCCTTTGGCTTCTCAGCCTTGCAGCGCTGGCCTGGCTGTCAACGAAAACGCCACAGGCAGGGCTATTCCCTTGTAGTGCTATATGTTCCTTGTTGGCAAATGTATTTTCAAGATGGCAGAATGTTATGGAACCCCCCAAACAATTTACCCGCCCAATGTACAAACAAATCTGAAATTCTCCTTTTATGAGAACAAGTCAGATTATTGGTGGAGGTAATAATAGACCAATGATGACATATTTATGAATGCAGACATCGTTTTTTTGCCAATAAACAACTTTAAACGCTACACAATGTCCCTTCAAAGAAAACCCGGGCCTGATGTAGTGTTTTCAGTGTGTGTGTGTGTGTTTGTGTGTGTGTGTGTGTGTGTGTGTGTGTGTGTGTGTGTGTGTGTTGGGGGGGGCTGCCCTCTGACACATAGACTGGGAACAAAACCAAAAAACCAAAGGCACCTTGGCTGGGAGGCGCTCTGATGCCCTCTGTCATCACATCATGTACTGCGTGACGTCAGCCTGCCTACAGATTATTTTTCCCATGTTTTTCCTTTTAATCCTCCCTCCAGCTTTTATCCAAAGAGTCAGCCATTTGCCAAGCTCTGGTCTCTCCACACACATACCAACAATGTGGCAGAGAGATTAACACATATCCGAATAACACATAAAAAAAAAAAAAACAGCAATCAAACATGATATCTGATTCATAATGTCCTCTGTAAACAACAGAAAGCAATCATTTAACTGAGGGGAAGCATATTTTGGAATCAGATTAAGGTTAGTGAAATGAGATATTCAAGAGTGATATGACTGTCCTGCACCCAGTTTAGGTTTGACTGTAGACAATGGCTGCTTTTGCCCTACTTTAATGTGACAAACACAGAGAGAACAATTCAGCAACTTAGCCTTTATGTTTGGTATTTCATGTCTTGTGTTGTCTTTGCTGGAGGAGATAAAGCTGGCTTATGCAGCCAAGATGCTCCTCCTCTCCCAGTATAGAAGGCAGAGAGACTACCCTGCTGACAGATAAAAGACTCCACACTCAAACACACCAGCAGCAAGCTGAAAGAATACAAAACCTGTTGAATTGGTGCTGTTACACTGTGCATTAGGAATGGTGGACGTCAAGGCAAAAATCTGCTTCGAGGGGGAAATACGGAAGGTTCACCTCATGGTAATACCCGTATTTGATCACAGAGCTCAATTCCATATTCAGGGCAACTACCATCTGTCATCTGGCTAACAAGCTGCCGAACTTTAGAACTGGCTATGAAATATCTTTCATCTTTTCAACATCAGGAATTCTATTCCAGATAAAAAGAGAAAAACAGACTGGAAATTCTGCTATCCACCCTGACCAGACAAACAGTGCAACTGACATATAAAGTCAAGTCAAGTCAACTTTATTAGTCAATATCACATATGCACTAGACATACGGACAATTGAAATTACGTTACTCTCAGACCCGTATTGCAGCGATGTACACATGGATCTACAACTAAAAATAGAGAAAATATATACAATATAGTTCCAAAAATATATACAATACAGATCTAAGTAAGCTATACAGAAAAAAACAAAGTCCGGAGAGAACTACATATTAAAAAAAAAAAAAAAAAAAAATGCAATGCATGCATGCAACTGACAATAGTCTTTGGTGTGACAATAGTGCAAAAAGAAATATAACAGTAGTGCAAAGACAAAGACAGAAGTAGCTTATTCATCTGGATAAAGTGGTGGTGTGCTTACAGTGTTCTGAGAATTAAGGGGGGGTCCTGTGTATTGGTGGTTTAGCTGACTAAAGGTGACGTGGGAACAAAGCACAGAAAGTGCTTATGCACAAAAATATCAGATTTTTAACACAGTGCGCACGCATGCCCCACGCCGCTTTCCCTTTATAAATCACAATCAACTCGAAATGTGGAGCAGGTGAGCAAGGGTCTTGCCCCACCCATAGATGCCTACAAAGTTAGAGTTAATATTCATTAACTAGAAACAGCACAAAGGAGAGCACAGCAAATGTAGCAGGAAAGGGTAAAAAATGAAACTTAACACAATGTGTGAAGTGAATTGAAGCTCTTGTTGGGGATGTTAATAACAGAAAGACAGTGTTGTTTGGTGGACTCAGTATTAGGCTGACCGAACGTCCACTTTTGACGTCCTGTCCGGGGCGTCCGGGGGGTGTTTATAAATTGATGATAATGTCCGGTTTTCCTTGTGTGTGTGTGTGTGTGTGTGTGTGTGTGTAAGAGTGCGGCACGGGCTGCATATTTCTGTCCGAACCCGTCCGAACTCGACAGTCATTCTGTTTTGTTATGTCCGAAACCAAACCGAGCCCAACATTATTTAATGACTTAAGCACTGAGCAACCTGTCTCCCTCTTTTATTTAATTTTCAGCGTTTAATCAAGGCGGAGGCTGGCGTCGGGAGGTCCGAGGCTTCCAGTGAGTGGAGAGGTAGAAACAAACAGCCAGTGTGTGTGTGTTCTGTTTAGGTGTTGTCACGTAAATAACAGTCCCCAAGCAATAAACAGGACAGACAGTGGGATGTCGTATGCTGTAAAGTCCTGTGAGGCAAACTGTGATTTGTGATATTGGGCTTTATAAATAAAATTAATTGATTGATTGAGACCACAGGATTTTATTTATTTTTACACTACATTTTCACTGAAAGCTGACCGAATCCGACCCGGGTCCGAATACAATTTATACATTTTTGACCAAACCCAGCCCAACCCGTCAGGACCCCTTGGGACCCATTGGGCTCAGATTGGGTAGCCACACTCTAGTGTGTGTGTGTGTCCCTTTTCTATAAGGGTCTATCTGAATTTCTGTCTTTGAGAGTTATTATTTTGTAATGTAATTGAATTTTCTATCCATACATATAAATTTTAAATATATTAAAATTATAAGGCATCCTTGAGTAAACTGCAAGTATCATTTAAGGGGAGCGTATCTATGTTTCCAGGGTTCTATGTTTCCCGGGTTCTATGTTCCCCTCTTAACCCTGCAAAAAAGGTTCTAAAGGTTCCCCGTTTACACAAAAAATGTTCTTTGTTTCCTGGGTTCTATGTTGCCCACTCAACCAAGTGGGAAACATAGAACCCTTTTTGTGTAAGCGGGGAACATAGAACCTTTTTTGCAGGGTTAAGTGGGGAACATAGAACCCGGGAAACATAGAAATGACCCCCATTTAAGTAGGCTATCTCTTTTTTGGAAATCAAAATATGGTCACCCTACTTAGTATGGACATTACTAAGGCTAAAAATGCAGTGGAGTGGCAGCTGGTGGCAGATGCTGTAAATGCTGCCACCTCTGTGTCAGGAATTAAGAAGTGGTCTGATATTCAGGTGTTAAGGCTGTTTGCTGTGGTTTATTTAGACAAAAAACCGAGGGAGGTTTCAAGCTGACTGTGTGGTGGCAAAAAGGCCCGGAAAGGCTTGACCCTTAAAGGGATAGTATACCCAAAAATGAAAATGATCTACCATTATCTACTCACCCATATGCCGATGGAGGCTCAGGATGAACAGGATGGTAGAACGCCAAAAGAGGCAAAAATAGGAGCAAGATCTGGAAACAACAGGAAATCACACCCACACACACTTGCACATGTAAACTTAAGTACGATGCTTATCTGAGGAAGGGTATAAGAGTGTTTAGTAAACTGTTTTCGGGGGCAGTTTCAGTGTGCGTTGTGAAGTTGTACATTTTTTCTACAATAAAATCCTGCAAGGCTGCAGATCGATCCTTTGTCATCAAGTCTTTTTTCAGTAACTGTAAGTGTCTGTCTGAAATAAACACTCTAAATGAGCAGCGTTGGACAGTACTGTTACAGTAACGCTGTTAGTTTTGGCAGTAACTAATACTCTAACGTTACATTATACGGTAGCGCTTCTCTAGATTTTTAATACCAGTAACGTTGTATCCAGTGATGTGATATCCATTGTTATCCCGAGGAAAAAATTTTTGTGGACAGATAATGTCTGCGGTGGGTGACAGACTTGACACCATCATGTAGCTCTTCAAATGTTTTCTTTAGCTCATTTTCCATATTTGTATCCAAATACTGTAGTTGTAAAACGTTTAGCTGCCTGACAGCAAGTGACTCCACTGTAGAAGACAGTTGCATGTTTCCTATACCATTTTGTAAAGTTGTAGTCTAATAGTCCCTTGGTTAAACTCCATCCGCTGTCGCTTAGGCAATATAGCTACGAGCCAATACAGTTTGGAAATGTTTTGGGCTGCAGGGCTGAGGTCCTAAAACATGATCCTTCTTAGCAACATTGTTTTCTTTGTAGCTTAGAGAAACTACACTGCAAAAAAGAAAAGCACCTAGCGCCCTCTAGCGTCCCCATTCAGTCATCTTGACTCTTAATGAAGTGGAGGACGTGAGAGGACGCTGGCGCGGATTGTGCGCCGCTTCTCCGTTTCTCATTAGCATTTCTCATTAGCATTACTCTGTTTTAAGCTGTTTAGTAGTTAGTTTTAGTCTCAGTTCTAGTCCTTGATAGTGCTTTGTTTGGTTTTCATTTCACACGCTAAAGTGACACGGTGGATTAACTCAAACTCCACCTGGACCTTGAAGTACTTTTGGAACGCCAACAGTGACGGCGGGTAAGTTTACCTGCTGCCGTCCGCCTCGACCATCGTCCAGCGCTGGGGTTTTACACACCCGGAAAGCCTATCTACGTTTCCAGTGGACATACCCCTTGTTCATCTGCTGCTGAGGAACCCCCCCCCGACGGCCTTCCAGCTGTCCCGGTGCGGTGTGGCCATTGATACGTCTAGATCCGCTACCTCTGCAGCCTGCAGCCAGTCGCCAGCTTACCTTCCTGACCGAGTCACCCGGAGTAATCCTGTGGAGGCAACTGGTGGCTGCTAGCCTGGCTAACGGCAACAAACAAGGACAACATCTGAGGACCACCAGCGCTCCCACTCCACCGTCAGCTAGCGGTACGTTAGCCACCTGGTCAACAGGCGACCGGTGGCAGCTAGCGGTTCATTAGCCACCTGGTTAACAGGCGACCGGTGGCTGCAGTCTGACTGTCACACTCTGGATTCACACTCGGGTTAGGGTTAGGGTTACCTTGTCATCACCCACACTGCCCCCATCAATAATCTCCTTGTATATGACCTCGGCATATCCGACCACAGCGTTATTGCCATGGAGCTACCATTTCCATCACCCCTCACCAAGCCCAAACAACAAACCAGATTCAGGAACATCATAAACATAAAACATGACATCTTAACACAGGACCTCCATCATCTCTCCTCCACAGTCTGCCAAACTGCCAGTGAAGCTGTGGACTTCTAAAGTAACTCCCTGACCACCCTCCTGGACCACCATGCCCCAATTAAAACCCGGACTGTCACCTTCTCACTCTCAGCCCCCTGGTTCACCTGCGAACTGCGCAAATTAAAAGCAGCTGGCCATGTACTAGAGCGGCGTTTCAAGGCCACTGGGCTCACTGTGCACAAACTGGCCTTCAAAGACCATCAGAAGGCCTATGCAAAAGCCCTCAAACTTGCACGTTCACATTTCTACTCCCATATTATCAATAACACCCCTGGCAACTCCAAGCAGCTTTTTTCCACTGTAAATCAGCTTATTAAACCACAACCGTCCACCCACACAGAAGTACCTGAAGAACAGTGCAATAACTTCATGACATTTTTCAGTTCTAAAGTAGATTCCATCCGCTCCCAGCTCTCCAGCCCCTCCATCCCATCAGCCGCCCCTGCCCCCCCGCTGGTGGTTTCTCAGCCTCTCCTCTGCTTCTCCACCATCACACAGCGAGATGTGGAGGAAATCATCCAAAAGATGAAACCCTCCTCCTGTGCCCTGGACCCCCTCCTGACCTCTCTTATAAAACTAAACCTCTACGCCATAAGCCCTCTTATCATCAGCATCATAAACCTCTCAATCCAGTCCGGCCTTGTCCCCTCTGCACTAAAAACTGCCATCATCACACCTCTGCTTAAGAAAACCTCACTAGACCCACATAACCATGCCAACTACAGACCCATTTCTAACCTCCCCTTCATTTCAAAGGTTCTGGAAAAAGTGGTTGCTGCTCAGCTCCAGGACCATCTCCGCTTTAACGGCATCGCTGAGAAGTTCCAGTCTGGCTTCCGGGCTGTACACAGCACGGAGACAGCCCTCGTCAGGGTCACCAACGACCTTCTAATGGCAGCGGATGATGGCTCCCCCTCACTGCTCATCCTACTGGACCTAACAGCTGCATTTGATACAGTTCACCATGGCATCCTCCTTACCCGTCTTCACTCCATTGGACTCCGTAACTCAGCTTTAAACTGGTTTCAATCATACCTCTCCAACAGAACTGAGTTTGTTTCCTTGGGAGGAAAAAAATTCCAGTCCCAATTTGTCACCTGTGGTGTCCCCCAAGGATCCGTTCTCGGCCCATGCTGCCACTTGGACAAGTCATCAGCAAGCACGGAATCTCCTTCCATTGCTATGCGGATGACACGCAACTATACCTCAAAATTGACCCGCCCCCCGCAAGCCAGCCACCACCCGCAAGCCAGTCACCACCGTCACCTCAGCATCTCC
Source organism: Epinephelus awoara (assembly GCA_035609425.1). Taxonomy (NCBI): domain Eukaryota; kingdom Metazoa; phylum Chordata; class Actinopteri; order Perciformes; family Serranidae; genus Epinephelus; species Epinephelus awoara. The sequence goes on along the minus strand of CM069301.1, from coordinate 40,808,771 downwards.
ATCGTCCACTCTGTCCACCTGCCTGGAGGAGATAAAGGCGTGGACGAGCTGCAATTTCCTTCAACTCAATAGCCTAAAAACTGAAGCCATTCTAATAGGCACCCCCCACCAGATCAAAACATGCCCCATAACCAGCATCCATCATCCATAGTCACCAACCAAGGTGTGAAACTGGACCCGCAGCTCAACCTCGAAGCCCATATCAAACATCTTTGGAAGACCTCCTTTTTCCACCTAAGACATATCACCAAACTCCGCTCCACCCTCACCCGGCCAGATGCTGAGAAGCTCGTCCACGCCTTTGTCTCCTCCAGGCTGGATTACTGTAATGCGCTCCTCATTGGGATCCCTAGCAAAAGCCTCCAAAGGCTTCAATACATTCAGAACAGCGCTGCTAGGATCCTGGTGAGGGCGCGAAAATATGACCACATCACCCCAATCCTCCGCTCACTTCACTGGCTCCCCATAACATACCGGACTGAATACAAAATCTCCCTCCTCACACACCAGTGCCTGTATGGCGATGCACCCCCCTACCTCAAAGAACTGCTTAAACCAAAACCAGCCACCTGAAACCTCCGTTCATCCAACAAAGACCTTCTCCTCATCCCCGACACCAAACTCTGCACCATGGGCGACCGGGCCTTCTCAGTCGCCCCAAGCCTGTGGAATGCCCTCCCGGATCACCTGAGAGTGCCACAATCTTTGGCATCATTTAAAAATGGGCTTAAGACTTACCTTTTTACCAAAGCTTTTTCGTGATATTTCTTACTGCTTTTTAATGTTTTTATGTTTTTATGCTTTTATGGTTTGCTTTTAACTCTGTATGCACTTTGAGATTCGTTAGAATGTAAAGCGCGTTACAAATAAAATGCATTATTATTATTATTATCTACAGCCAGGATGTACTCAGATGACACTAGTGCACATGCGTCAAGGTCATGGCATAATGGTGAACCAAGATGAGAGTCCTAAGTCGAGTTTTTCTTGGGAGGGGAAGTAACTAAAAAGTTACTTTCTCAGTAACGCATGACTTTTTGGTTTAAGTAACTGATTTACTAACTGAGTTACCTTTTAATGAAGTAACTAGTAACAGTAACTAGTTACTATTTTTCAGTAACTAGCACAACACTGTAAATGAGATGAAATTTACTTGAGTCAAATGATTTCTTAAATTACGCCTTGTTTTCATCATATCCAGACGCTGGTGCACAGCAGCAGCATTTGGCTCAAATGCCTGGGGATAGAGGTTGGGGTCGGGGCATCAAGCGGTTGTGGCACATTTTGCAGCACAGCACCAACACAGCTTGGTTCCTGTGGGTGCTTCTTTGTAACGCCGGGCCCGACGCAGCACAGACAGCAGCACTGCAGGATGCCCAGGGCTGTTTCAAGACACACTGAGGGCCCCAGGCAAGAGGCACCTTGAAAGATAAAGATAAATCACTTTTCTATAGGCCTAATACATCAATGATATTTCAATGGAATAGATTACTTATTCATACTTCAAAAACAGCGTTGATTAGTGATTAACATAGGGGAGATCAAATTAAAACAAATAAATTAAATAAAAATCAACCAGCCACCCTCCTCCCCTGACAAGTAAAGAACAGTCCCTTCACAAGTAAAGAACAGTCCCTTCACAAGTAAAGAACAGTCCCTAAAGTGCGGTGAGGTTTGTGGACTGTTACCTGCCACAAGGAGAGAAATGTGAATGGCTCGTTTCCCCTCTGACACATCACATACCTGAGTGCCGCCACGGCTCGGCTGTTAAGGTATTTCTGGGCAGTCATGAAATCAACAAAGAGTAAATCATTGGACCTGGAGCCAGACTTCTCCGTCGTATTTGACAGGAATACGGCATCTGTGACCCCCGTTCAACCCACAACCGTCAGGATTTGCCTTTCGTTTCTGCTGCTGGTTGAAATCTGTACTCGCACAGCGTGCTCCTGAATGATTTGTTTTGCTTGCGCAAAACTATTTTTAGTCGCAAATGAGAGTAAAATACTCTCACTGTAGAGCTCTGTGGTAAACAAATCACTGTAGCATATATAAATAAATCTAACCTACAAGTAAAAAGAAAGAAATAATAACTTTCACTGCTTAAAGCAGCTGTGCGGAACTTTTTGTTTTCGTTGATTATAGCGCCCCTTTGGTCGAAGCGGTATGACACCCACAGCCTGGTGTCGTAAAGCCGAAAATTACCGCATGCATTTGTTTTGGAGAGCGAGAGGATTAACTAATGTCAGGTCGGTCCAAGTAAATAGTGAAAACAGCAAAATTACTCAGTAAATTCTCCTGTCGTGTTTCTGTTCTGATCTAATCTAATCTGTTGTGTATTTTGAGCTACTAAGGCTACCGTAGTAGTGTGAGCCACAAGTTATTCTGGGTAATGTAGTAACCGTTGTTGTGCTACTGAGAAACAATGAGAACTAGCTGTGTACGTTCGGTGTAAGGAGGAATAAACAGTTAACAAGTCATCTGCTGAGTCCGCATTATTACGTGAAAAGAAAACTCCGACGATTTGGGAGTTATGCCCTTTCTCTATCATTTTCATATTGAGACAGTGGTTAGCATGGCACTTGTAGGAGGTCAGTACATCTTGTGCGGAGGGATACACTGGTGAGCAATAGCTGCAGCTGGCTCTGGGACAGGTACGCTAGGTCACTCGGTAAAAGCAAACAAAGAGACAACACGGACGATATTACTCACCCGACTGAAAGCTGTCCATCAGCTCCTGCAGGCCTGGAGCGTTTTTCCAGTTCATTTTAGCAACATGATCACGCCAGGATTATTGATTGCTGCAAAGTTTTCACTCCTTGTGATGCACTCTCTGCGGTGGTTTTCCTCCTGATGATATATCTCCCCAACGATGGTAGCACATGATGTGCAGGAAACAGTAGCGGAGGATTCAGCCTCTCTCATCTCTGCTCAGCATTCAACACATGGAGTTCCTCATCTGTGTGCTCCGGCTCAAACAGGTATGGCTCTGGATCTGTGTCCGCTACAAGAAACTCTTCAAAATCGTGTTCAAAGTCGTCCATTGCAGCTGCTATAGTCCGGAGATATTGATAGGCTAAATAAACAGCTGAGTTTTGTTTACAAGCTACGTCTGTGCCTGCTCACCGTATCCCTCTCTGGATCACAGCGCAGGACGTACTGACCCTCTATAAGCGCAATGCTAACCGCTGAGACCCAGCCACTGGACGTACAGACACAAAAAAGATACTGATCATGTTGTCTCAATATGAAAATGATAGAGAAAGGGCATAACTCCCAAATCGTCGGAGTATTCTTTTATGTGAAGATACACAGTGAAGACATAACATAATCCTAACACAGCAAAGCTGTTACCTGCAGCCTTCGCTTGCAAAGCTAACGCTACTACCGTTAGGTCAGTCCAAGTAATTAGTGGAAACATGCTAACATGCTAACGTTACACACAAGTTAGTAGTAAAGTAAGACCTGTTCATAAATGTTCTGGTGTAGCTCTGAATTTCTTATAAACTGAGGACAACTGCCTGCTGTATATTTGTGTTCATGGTCACAGTCACAGATTATTTTACATGATGCTCCTTCGTTATTCGCCATGACATCAAAAGTACAAACAAGTCCTCATAGATACATCTCTGGTAAAACTGTTAGGTGTTATGTGTTCAGCAATGCCCGTTGCGTACTGCTTACTCGAAGAACACTGTAAACACGGCTCCTTCTTCTAATGTGGTTTAATCGCTGCGGGCCACTGCGGGTGAGCAGAATCAGTAAAAAGTAAAAAGTTCTGCACAGCTGCTTTAAAGATACTCAATAGCTCAGCTAATACCTGAAATGTCACTGGATACAAACTACTGTAGCAGCATATTGAGTGCCAGGTGGCCAGAGCGCACCGTTATTGGACGGTGCATGGACACTCACCCTCTTGCAATTGAACTTTGAACTTATCCCACAGTAGTGGTACTGTGAGGTACCATAATACTACAGCACTCCAACAATACTAGCACGGGTGGCAACCAATCATGCGGGACATGGTCTCAATTTGCGTGACGAGTGAAAAGAGACAGAAATGCTGTGCAGTCCCGCACAATGCCAGATGTCTGGTCACCCTACTTAGCCACTCGCAAGCAGCAGCTAGTAGGGGGCCCCATTAGGGGGGATTCCAACGTGTTGTCGTTGTTGCAGTATCTATAGGGGTTCCATCATATTATCATTGATATGGACCAATGTCAGCCATCTCTGGGAGCCCCCTTCCAGCTTGGGGCCCTAGGCAATTGCCTAGTTAGCCTGTCCGGTTGCCACGGCCCTGAGGATGCCGGAACCAGCTCATAAGCCGCTCATCATCTTTGGCCAGTAGGTCTTGCTGGTCCCTGAATATCCCCTCCTTCCGGAGTCTCCCATCAATAACATCCTCTAACAGTGCCAAATAAGCCATTGTGCATCTTCACGCACTGTGATCGCTGCTTTTTATACCCACCCATCAACTGATTGATTTGCAAAAGGAATTCCCTGAATTATAACTGAGAGGCAATTTTGGCCAATGAACACATGAGATTAATATTAATACACATTATGTGTGTACTCTTTTTCTAACAGTGACACAGCACTTTACAATGACATGTAACGCAAAGTGATAAAGAGAATTAAAAGCCATAAAACAAACACATTTTAAAACAAAACCTATTGGCTCATAGAGGATAACAGTGACAATGCACTTGCATCTGCCTGACTAAGGCATCGATAACGGAAGCAGCGTACACTCGATTTGTCCAACTGTTCACATCATTATGTCACAGACTAAAGTTCTTCAGATTATCTAATGATTGAAGAATATACCTGAAGAGTTCTTTTAAAACAAAGACATCTGCTTGTATTTAGTTTCACTTAGTCTAACTCATGTTTTCTTTATTTGTGCACAACCAGGGACTATCAGTCAAAGACATGTTTGTTTTGTTTATTCATGTTTATCTGTTTTTGCAAGTTCACTTCAAATATAAAATTTGTGAGGTCACATCTGTCTTTATTTTACACAATGATATGAAATTCACAACACTTCTTCCTTTTTATCACTCTGCCACAGGGAGTTGCAGTTTCTCATGTCTACAGTTTTTGTGCATATGCATGGGTCAGAGCTTCCGTGGAAGACCACACATTTTTCTATCAAGTTTAATTTTTATAAATCCCAAAGTTTGCATAGAAAGTGGCCTACACCGCCACGTTTATAAATGAGGCCCCAGAGCTGGAGTCAGGATGTAGTTAGCCTAGCTTAGCATAAAGACTGGAAGCAGTGAAACAGCCAGCCTGGTTCTGTCCAAATTTCAAACATACACTTGCACACACCTCTGAAGCTCTGTGAGAACCAAGAATCTGTTTATATTAACACAGACAGAAATGTAACAAGATTCAGGACCCTTACAACCCAGAGTTGAGACCAGGAATCAGAGTGGCAGTCTTAAATGCTTCTCTGAGCTTCTGGTGCAGTCTGTCCCCCAACCACCTAAATTATTTAAATCTAAAGTTAAAAAACGTACATAAGAACCTAATACAAATTAACACTTCTTCTATAACATAAAGACATAACAGGATAATTAAATGTGGACTGTTAAATATCAGGTCTCTATCATCTAAAGCAGTGTTAGTAAACCAATTAATATCAGATAAGCGTATTGATTTACTCTGTCTCACTGAAACCTGGCTGTGTCACGATGAATATGTCAGTCTAAATGAATCCATTCCTCATAATAATACCCACATTCCTTGAGGCAGTGGCCGAGGAGGGGGAGTTACAGCCATTTTTGACTTTACTCTATTAATCAGCCCTAAACTTAAACTAAATTATACTTCTTTTGAAAGCCTTGTCCTTAGTCTTTTATATCTGACCTGGAAAACCCCTGGAGTCTTTTTTTTATCTAGTTTAGTTCTTAAATCAGATAAAGTTATTATTGTAGGTGATTTTAATATTCATGTAGACATTAATAATGACTGCCTTGCTACTGCATTTATCTCATTACTAGACTCCATTGGCTTCAGTCAGAGTGTACAAACCCACTACTTGTTTTAACCACACCCTCGATCTTGATTTGATGTATGGAATTGAAATGGAAAACTTAATAGTCTTTCTAAGAATTCCTCTTTATCAGATCATTTCTTAATAACTTTTGATTTCTTACTATCTCGATTACACGCCACTTGGCAAAAGCTACTATACTAGATGTTTATCTGATAGTGCTGTCACAAAATTTTAGGAAATGATTCCATCAACATTAAATTTACTACCATGTCCCACTGTAACAGAGATTTCCTGTACTGACTTTAAACTCTCCCAAATTGATTATCTTGTTGATAATGTGTTTATACACTGTGCACTTTACCTTATTTTGTTTTAACCATTTGCACCACTCCATATCTGCTGTTGTTAGTCATTTGCACTACATGTACATCACGTGCTACCCATAGGCTGCTCTAACATGCACCTTGATCTCCTTGATTGTACATAGGTTTAGATTATCTTCGAGAGTGCCTTGTCTTTAGTTGTACTGTTTAGTTGTATCTTTTTTTTTACTTGTACATATTGTTTTTTATTGTATTATTATTATTCCAATTTAGCTTTTTTTTAGCTCTTAAAGTGTAAGACATTATACTAGGTGAGAGGGAAACAGCATTTCAATTCTCTGTATGTCCTGCACATAAGCAGTTGACAATAAAAAACCTTTTGAACTTTGAACTTGAACTTGATAGTGCTGTAATCTCACTGCGGGCAACACTTGACTCTGCAGGATTTCTTGAAAAGAAGTTAATGAAATGAAAAAAGTTAGCTGTGGTACAATTCCCAAACCCAAACATTTAAAAGGAATTGGCATTTAACCAAGTTGGAAGAAACTACTTTAGTCTGGGAAGTCTTGAAAAGTATGGGAGGGCCCTCTGCAATGCCAGAGCAAACTATTACTCAGCATTAATAGAAAAGAAAGAACAACCCCAGGTTTCTTTTCAGCGCTGTAGGCTGACAGAGTCACAGGTCTATTGAGCCTTGTATTTCTTGAGCCCTCAGCAGCATTGATTTTATGAGCTTTTTTAATCAATCAATCAATCAATCAATCAATCAATCAATTTTATTTATAAAGCCCAATATCACAAATCACAATTTGCCTCACAGGGCTTTACAGCATACGACATCCCTCTGTCCTTTGGACCCTCACAGCACATAAGGAAAAACTCCCCAAAAAACCCCTTTAACGGGGAAAAAAACCGGTAGAAACCTCAGGAGGAGCAACTGAGGAGGGATCCCTCTTCCAGGACGGACAGACGTGGAATAGATGTCGTACAGAACAGATCAACACAATAAATTAACAGTAATCCGTATGACACAATGAGACAGAAAGAAAGACAAAATTCTAACTATTAGAGGCAAAATACATGACATCCTGCCCTCAAACAGTACCAGTCTGCCTTCAAACAAAGGGATCTTAAACACAGCTGTAAGACCTGATATATATTTGGATAAAAACTGAGTAGCAGAGATACGGACGAAACAGAGCAGTACCACCAGAGATCATGGAGGCAATGTAATGTGATTTAAAAGAGTTACGACTTTAGGAGATGACGAAGACATTTAAGTAATGGTGAAACAAATTGAATTGGTAATATTCTGAAAAGAATTTTCCATCCACATCAGGGTGTAATGTTATATGTTTGCATAGACCACCATAATCTACAATGTTCCTTCTGTTTAAAAGCACAATATGAGGACCACCGTCACCGTTGCCATTTGTTGCTGTGTGAAACTTGTAGAGCCCTGTAGAGACTTTCCAGCTCCTTATTATGTTGTTACTGGCAGCTTACTGATAAATCTACACATAACATACAAAACTTAGGCAAATACAAGGTCATGCTTTAATAGCAATGGCAAAGTTGTTTATATTTACAAAATATAGTTTTTTAGATTAATAATACTTTTTGGCTTTCTAAAATGTATTTATTTATTTTACTATTTATTTATTTCAATGTCAACTTCAGGATCATTCCCACCATTTATTTGTTTTTTCCTCAAAGGTAAATTTGGCTCTTTTGGTTGCAGCCAAAAGGCCCAGTCCCTTCCTAATGCTTTGAATAAACCATTTTCTATTGCAGCGGTAAAATGCTGGACTGGCCATACCCTGAGGACATCTACCTTCATCCTGACACTGTTGAATGTGTCAGTGTTCCACATACTATAAGGGCTCCATGCTGCCAGAGCTTTGTGGTTTCTTACAAGGGGAGGAAAGCTTCATTCATAATCCAAAATCTAGAGAGAGGCTCCCAAGATCATGGACAGAAAATCTGTGAATTCTGATCTGGGATTAAAACCCATGCACTTTGTGGTTTAACAGCCACAAGCATTTATTCATTTTAAAGTACAGATTACCTTGAGCAATATGGGTCAGAGTCAGACAATGGGCTTTTTATCCCAGAGGGGAAAAATTACACACAGCATTAGGTAATTTAGATGACATCTCTCCTGCTCTGAAGCCACATCACCACGCTGCACAAAAACCTGAATTTCCTTTGATTCAAAATGTGTTTTGTTTTTTTTGCTTTGTCCGCTTTTACTTTTTTACTTTTACTCTTTGTACTCTATTAACAGGAGCCATGAGAAGGGCTGGACTGCTGGATTTGTAGTAGTCATTATTGTATGTTCACATGTACTTTACATAACTGCAAAATTTCCATTCATTCAATTATTTTCTTTAACTGCTTATCCTGTTGGGGGTCGCTGGGGGGCTGGAGCCTATCCCAGCTGACATTGGGCGAGAGGTGGGGTACAGCCTGAATAGATAGGACTATCGCAGGGCTGACATACACAGACAGCCAACCATTCACACTCAAATTCACACTTACGGGCAATTAAGAGAGAGTACCTGAAGAAACTCCACACAGAAGGGCTCCCACACCCTGGGTTCAAACCAGGAGCCCTCTTCCTGTGAGGCGACAATGCTAACCACTGCACCACCATGCGGCCGCACATTTTCCAAAGCAGATGAAATGCTTTTTGATGGGTTTTTTTAGCTTCCAAGCGGCCACTGGTTTCCATTTATGTCATTATGGACAAATTAAACTGTTGGAGAGCCCTGACTGCAACGCCATAACCAAAAACAAGGGTGGGTATTGGACAACTCAACGAAACCTTGGATTACACTCAATGGCAGCTCTTCTTTCCTCAATATTAGAGTGTGATTAAGGTCAGGGAAAGATCATGGTTATGGCAAATAAACTGTGGTTAACCATGGTTTGGGTCTGGCAACGAAAACACTAGGTTATGGTAAGGGTTAGAGTTATGGATCCTAATTATGGTTGTACAACAGGTGAATGTTCCTTGCAGGTGTGAAAGGACACAAAGGCCTGCAATAGACTCAGAGCTACCACTCATCCATCCACACCATGTCTGTCATATAGGACACACTTTTTCCTTCACTGGCACTGAGTGTAATCAGTGATCATAAATCATGACCAGCAAAATCATCCAATATGAACATAATTCCAAAAAACATAGGGTTGTGTTGCATGGACTGCATTGTGTATGTACCTTGCTGCCTCAAGTTCCCACTCAGTGTAGTGCAAACAACAGAATACAGCCACTTCATTAATTGCCCTGTCAGTTCATGGTAATTTGATTTTACACAGCTTTATTTCGTAACTTTTTTAGAACATAGTAAAATTATAAATATCAGAATCAGCTTTACTTGCCACATGTGTACACATACAAGACATTTGACTCACGTTTTTGTGTGAAGATTTTAACATAGAGACCTTTAAGACAGGGTCACAATGTAAGGTAATGATGCACCTTCTATTTCCACCACTGAAACCAGAAAAAAATATCCCCTGAAGATTGTTGGGTATTTTCATGTCATTACAGACTACATAATAGAGGGATGACAGTGATTGGCACATCTGGGTCATGCTGTACTGTGCCTTTTAATCAACAGCGTGTTTCCATTAATATACCTGCAATGTCTTCAATGTAGCCTGTTCTTCTTTTGTGTCCTACTGCTGCCTGAAAGCAGTGGAATGAGGAGCTGCGCTCAACTATGAAAGCCCGAATGACTGCAGACATTCCTCGCGGAGTCTGCTCCTGCTCCGCACTTAGTCAAGGATAAAGTATCAGCGTAAGCACACAGAGAGAGAGAGAAGGAAAAAACACACGACTTGTCGACTCCTCCCGGGGGGCGTCGACTTGTGCCACTGACGCCGACGTGTTGACAAATCGACTTTTCTGTTAATGCCCTAGTCTACAGTGATGTTTCCTGCCTGTTTCATGACCCTTGACCTGTACAGGTCCTCGATGGAGGGAAGATCAGTACCAATAATCCTCTCTGCCCACCTGATTGTCCTTTTCAGTCTCTTCCTGTCCAGTTTGGTGGCAGATCCAAACCAGATGGTGATGGATGTGCAGAGAACAGACTGGATTATGGCTGTGTAGAACATGATCAGCAGTTCCTGGGGCAGGTTTAGCTTTCTGAGCTTTCACAGGAAGTACAGCCTCTGCTGGGCCTTTTTCTGGACAGTGTCTATGTGGGAGGTCCACTTCAGGTCCTGAGAGACTGTGGTCCGCAGTAGACACTGAGCTGTTGAGGATAGTGAGGCGGGGCAGTGTTGGGGGGCTTCTCCTTAAGTCCACTGTCATCTCCACAGTCTTGAGCGGTGTAGAAAATACTCCCACCTGCCTAGGCCCGGGTGGGCAGGGCTCTCATGGCTCAACCTAACAGGCCTCACCTGAGGTGATAAATCCTCAATCAGCCTCTGCTCGGCCTCTTTCCTTTGTTTGCTGGAGCATGCTGCATAGATGTGGAGCTGCCAGTTTTCCAGTAGATTGTCAACCTTGGATGCATTATTTTGAGTGAGTTTATGTTGTTTCCTTATATATATTGAAGTACCTTATTTTCTGAGAGATGATTTATTCCTGTATGTTAATTTATAATTCCTCTCATTTATTTTTAGTAATCAAATCATCTGTGTAATGCAATCGACTGAATGTAGAAATATACATAATACATAAATAACACACTCCACAATTGGTGACCCCGACGCGAGTTAGATACTGCTGAGTTATGTCACACAACGACGGTAGTGACAATGGTGCTGCGGCACTGGCCGTTGCTAACGGCGTGGCTAATGTCGGTGCTATCTATGCTGCAACCATCAAGGTACTGGACTTTTGGCAGCACATCGAGGCCCAGTTCCAGCTGAGAGGAATAACACAGGACGTTACAAAGTATTTCCACATTGTAGCACATTGTAGACACCTCGACGACAGCCAGGGCTATGGTATTGTTAGAGGCTCCTCCGACCAAGTACAATGCACTCAAAGCATTCCTGTTGCAACTCTTTGAACTGTCAGAGCTCGAGAAAGCAGACCGCCTGCTATCCCTAAACGGCCTCGGTGACAGTAAGCCGTCCGAGTTAATGGAGAGAATGCTGGCTGTGCTGGGCGCAGCTGAACCCTCGTTTCTTTTCACCCACATATTCCTGCGCCAGCTTCCAGCACCCGTGCGCACCACACTAGCCAGCTCTCCCCTCTCCACCTCTAGTAGCAGTTTGTCTATGCGCTGCTGCCACCTCAGCACATGGCAGCCCCACCCCCACCTCCGGAGGACGACCCGGACACCACAGCAGCAGTGACAGCCTGCCGACAGCGTGAAGATGGGTGGTGTTATTATCACTCCAGGTTTGGGGCCAAGGCCAAGCAGTGTCGCAAGCCATGCAGTTTTGGTGCCCAGGGAAAAACCAGGGCTGGCGCTCATTAGCAGCTATGGGCACTGGCCGCGATTGCAAGCTGTTATTCATCACCGACGCCTTGTCCGGCCAGCGGGTGCTAGTCGACTGTGGTGCTCAGCGCAGCATCCTGCCAGCGAAACCAGCGGACACCATGGCTGGCGGGCACGGCCCCCCGATGGACACCGCCAACGGCATGTCCATACGTACCTATAGCACAAGGTATGTGGAGGTGTGTTTCAGCGGGCGGCGTTTCGGCTGGGACTTCATCATGGCCGCTGTGTCTACACCACCCCTGGGAGCTGATTTCCTCTGCGCTTATAGACTGTTGGTGGATGTTACGAACTGCCGCCTGGTCGACGCCCTCTCTTTTGTCTCTTTTGTCACTTTGTCTGTCGAACACGCTTGCTACCGGGGACCCGTATCAACGCCTGCTCGCCGAGTTCCCTGACCTCACCATGCCCACGTTTTCATCGGCAGTGGCTAAGCATGGCGTGGAGCACCACATCACCACAGTCGGCCCCCCAGTCTATGCATGAGCCCAGCGCCTCGACTCTGCCAAGCTCACAATCGCCAGGGAGGAGTTCACCACCATGGAGCGCCTCTGCATCGTGCACCGCTCCAACAGTCCATGGGCCTCCCCCCTGCACATGGTAACCAAGGCTGATGGTGGTTGGTGCCCCTGTGGTGATTTTCATCGCCTAAATAACGCCACCACCCCCGACCGGTACCCGGTACCGCACATACAGGACTTTTTGGCCCACCTAGCCGGTGCCACCATCTTTTTGAAGGTGGACCTGGTGCGCGGTTACCACCAGGTGCCCGTCCATCCGCAGGATGTCCCCAAGACAGCCTTTGGCCTTTTTGAATTCCTGCAGATGCCTTTCAGCCTCAAGGGTGCAGCGCAGACGTTTCAGCGCCTCATGGACTCTGTACTACGAGACATGCTGTGCTTGTCTTTTTACTTGGACGACATTCTCGTGGCCTGCGCGTCCGCGGAAGACCATCTCACGCATCTCCAGCAACTGTTCAGCCGTCTCAGCGAGCATGGCCTCATCATCAACCCGGCCAAGTGTGAGTTTGGCCGGTCATCCATTACCTTCCTCAGCCACCATGTCACCCCGCAGGGAGTCATCTCCCTCCCTGCCAAGGTGGAGGCCGTTGCCAGTTTCCCGCACCCCCGCACCATGAAGTTCCTGCAGGAATTCCTGGGTATGGTGAATTTCTACAACTGTTTCCTTCCCCATGCGGCCCAACTTATGCAGCCCTTGTACGATGCCTTGCGGGGTAGGAGGCCAGTGGTCGAGTTGGATTGGTCCCCTGGGATGACTGACGCTTTTGGCACTGCCAAAACTGCGCTGGCCAACGCTGCTCTGCTGGCGCACCCGTCTCCGACCGCCCCAGTTGCTCTCACTACGGATGCCTCTGATTATGCAGTGGAGGCTGTGTGTGAGCATTGGGTGGGCGGAGCCTGGCAGCCGCTGGCCTTTTTCAGCAGGAAGCTCTGTGACAGCAAGAGGAAATACAGCGCCTTTGACAGAGAGCTCCTGGGTCTCTTCCTCGCCACTCGTCATTTCCGGTTCCTGCTGGAAGGCTGGTGGTTCACAGCTTTCGTTGACCACAAGCCACTTACATTCGCCATGGCCAAGTCTTCAGAGCCGTGGTCTGGTCGACAACAGCATCAGCTCTCTGCCATCTCCGAGTACACCACCGACATTCAGCACGTGGCCGGCAAGGACAATTTGCGTCGCCAACTGCCTTTCCCGGGCGGTCACTGGGTCCGTCCACTTGTGCCTCGACTATGCAGCCATGGCGGCGGACCAGACCGCGGACTCTGAGGTTCAAGCCTACCGGACGGCCCCACGGCGCTGCTCATGGAAGATGTGGTGTTTGACACGGCCAACACAACGCTCCTCTGAGACGTATCCACCAGCCTGCCGTGCCCTGTGGTACCTGCTGGCTGGAGGTGCCAGGTCTTCGACGCCATCCACGGCCTTTCTCACCCGGGGGTGAGGGCCTCTACCAAGCTGGTGGGGGCCAAGTTCGTCTGGCCGGGCCTCCGGAGAGACGTTTTGACCATGTGAATGTAGACCTGGTGGGCCCCCTTCCCCCCTCCCGTGGTTACACCTACCTCCTCACCATGGTGGACAGGACCACCAGGTGGCCAGAAGTCGTCCCTCTGTCCTCTACTACATCAGCTGACATGGCCCGGGTGTTCATTATGGCTTGGGTGGCCCGTTTTGGCACACCGTCTGACCTCTCCTCAGGCCGAGGTCCGCAGTTCACGTCGGAGCTTTAGACTGCGATCACTAAGGGCCTTGGGGTGAAGGTCCACTGTACCACAGCGTATAACCCACCGAGCAACGGACTTTGCGAGCGGTTTCATCGTGACATGAAGGCCGCGCTCAGGGCCAGCCTCACAGGCAGCGACTGGGCTGACCACCTCCCATGGGTTATGCTTGGACTTCGCTTTGCCCCTAAGGAAGATCTTCAGGCTTCATCAGCCAAGCTGGTGTATGGCCAGCCTTTGCGCGTCCCGGGGGAGTTCCTTCCTGACGCCACGACCCCACGGTTGCCTCCCATGGTGTTGTGTCCCGGGGCACGGCTGACGCTTTTGTTCCTGTTCCGACGTCTCACCATGGCCTCCCCCAGTCCTACATTCCCAAGGATTTGCCGTCAGCCAAGTATGTCTTCATTCGCCATGATGGCTATCGGACCCTGCTGCGACCCCCCTATGATGGGCCCTTCCGTGTCCTGGTTGGGGGGTCTAAGAACTTCATTGTGGATATGGGGGGCAAGCCTGAGCGGGTGGCTATAGACCGTCTCAAGCCTGCTCATATGGATTTTGGCGAACCGCTTCAGCTGGCCCAGCCTCCACGGCGGGGGAACCCCCATGCAACAGCTGCTGTTAAGCGTAGCCATTATGGCCGCCTGATCTGCCCCCCTATGGCCTGTTGACTTTTCTAAGGACTGTTATATGCGGGATTGTTCTGTTTTGCACTAGTGGGTGGGTGTCTGTTCTAATTGGGGTGCCTATGCTTTCTGGTCCTGTTATTATGGGTGAATTCTGGGGGCTGCATGACTTCTTCAACACTGTGACATCTTTACTCCAACCTTCGTTTATGTAAAAGCACGTTCCGCCTCCCTTCATTTTCTCCGAGAGCTCCATTATGTGGTCAGCTCGGAAAAGTTGGAATCCCAGCAGCTGTAATGTGCTGTCCGGGATATGTTCACTGAGCCAGGTTTCAGTGAAACACAGCAGCAGATGTGCTTAAGTCCGAGTTTTTATGAGTGAGCAGCAGCAACTCATCCATCTTATTTGCCAGAGAGCAGACCTTCGCCAGGTGTATAGATGGGAGCGGAGCGTGTAATCCCCGCTGCTGTAGCTTCACCAGCGCTCCTGTGCGCTTGCCCCATCTCTGTCTCCGGCGAATTCCAAGGAGAGTTGCTGCGCCTCTGACCAAAATCTCTGCAAAACTTGCTGGGTTATTAAAGACCGGCAATAAATTTCCAGTGCAGGACTGACCAATGTGTAGGAGTTCCTCTCTGGTAAAGGTGACCAGAGAGGGGGAGTAGAAAGCCAAAAACAACAACAAAAAAACAGGAGAAGTAGGAGAGATCGAAGTCCTGAGGCGGCCATCCACGGCGCCATCTTGAAAGTAGTGTAGTAAGTTATTACCCTAAACAAACAGTAATATTGTACAGTACCTTATTACTTTGAAATGAAGACAACTATTAATATGTAATGTACTATGTTTTGAGAGTAACTTGCTTAATCTTGTAGCAACTATGACAACAATAAAACCAGACACAATGTTTATGGTTATGGAGACCCAACAGTTTCAATTTCTACAATTTGTTTTGTATCCTGAATGGAAACCAATGACAAAAAACATAAAACATCCTGCAAGAGGCTCTGGAAGACATTTGGTAACAAAGTTAAAATCCAGTTTTTCTGTCTTTCAGCCACATCTGAGTCTCTATCAGTGGATGGAGTTTTCCCAGTTGTTAGTTGTTTTGGGGGAGAGCTTTTGTTGCCGTAAAGGTCCAGTGTGTAGGATTTAGGGGCACCTCTTGATAGAAATGGAATATATTCATGACTACATTTTCATTAGTGTATAATTACCTGAAACTAAGAACTATGTTTTTGTTATCTTAATTGAGCCATTTATATCTTCATACGGAGAGGGTCCTCATCTACAGAGATCGAGAACAGGCAAATCAAACACTGGCTGTAAATATGGCAATTTGCATTTCTGCGTCTGCCACAGTAGTTCTCTTACACATTTGACACATGAAAAAAGTTTTAATTTTGCAATCTCACCGCTAGATGCCACTTAATCCTACACACTAGATCAAGGGTCGGCAACCTCTACTATTAAAAGAGACATTATTGCCCAAAAAGCGAAAAAACAAAACAAAAAAAACTGTCTTGAGCAACAAATATTATTTAAATAAAGTCTTAATTAGCCCATCATCATTATGAATAGGTCTTAATGTGCATCCATTAATATGATTTACTACAAGGTGACTCCTCTGCAGTGGGCTATTTATAATTATTTAGCACTTTAACTTGCAGCATAAGTTGTGAAAGCAAATGCATCTATCCAAACATTATTAAATCTTTTAATTTTCTCCAAGATTCTTCCTATTTTGGATCATAGCTAGCCTTCCTCCACACTAGCCATTGCTACTGAAGTTCAGCAAAATTTGGAGAAAAAGGCCAAGGTCATAGACATACATTTTAGTTGATGAAACGTTAAAACATTGTAAAATTTGATACATAGGCTACACATTTTTACAGTTGTAGAATGCAATAATCACTCTAGGCCCACAACAATGACAAATGAAAATCTGAATGTTAAAAATGCAGTTATTTATTTCTATATGATTTTATGTCAAAGCTACGGGCAGCCAATGGAGAAGGTCTGAAGAGCCACACGTAGCTCTGGAGCCGCGGGTTGCCTACCCCTGCACTACACCTTAAATTGGGGACAGCTGCAGAGTTAAAAGAAGAGAGGATAGAGAGAGGGGATGACACACAGCAAAAGGCCAAGGGTTGAATTAAAAACTGCTGCCAAGGACTCAGCCTACATGGGGAGCACGCTCTACCAGGTGAGCTAGAGGTCGCCCTCCATATCTGAGGACTCTTGTCATGTTACTTAAGTTTCCCACTAGTGTCAAGTGAGCTGAACTGAACACCTTTTGCTGATGAAGGCCATAAGCACTGCTTTAAAGTCCTGGAAAAAGCTTGTAAGTGATCCTTGAGTGACGATTTGTAACTATGCTTTAACAAAGGTCTAAAATGATCAAGATAAAGTCAGTTGGCTACAGTATGCAAAACATTTTATGATGGAAACACACACACACACACACACACACACACACACACACACACACACACACACACACACACACACACACACACACACACCATTCGATTAATGAAATGCAATATAAGTAATGAGTTGCTCCCAGTCAAGCATGATTAACACTGCACTACTGGTGACAGTGAACATATTATAGACCACATTCCAGAAATCTCTATCCTGTCAAGATATTTCTGTCTAAACACCTTATACTTCCTGAAACAGCAGAAGAAAATCTGCCAATGCAGTAACATTTCAGATCAACTTATTTTAAGAGTTCAACTTTTTTAAGAGTTTAAGGTGGATGAGTGTCTAAATGAGGCAGGTTAAACTAACAAAAATCAAATGAGATTTTTGAAAATAGGCTGAAATACTCTTAAACTACCTGAATTATTCCTAAAGCTTTCTACAGCCTGCACTTCTTTCTTTCCTACCCTCTTCTGACCTTATTCAAACAGGGTCTAGTCCACTTACCAGCTGTTAGACTGAGAGTGTGAGCAGAGAGGAGAAGGCAGCAGAGCGCTAAAGGACCAGTCATCCTGCTGGGTGCTGCTGCTTACAACCAAGGATGCCCCATCTGTCATCAGAGTGCAGGACGACGTTTGATCTCCCATCCTTCACACTGAGGCTGCCTCACTCTGCTGTTCGGCTTTATAGTCAGAGGATTACAGAAGCTGTCTCTCTCTCTCTCTCTCTCTCTCTCATTCTCTCTCTCTCCCTCTCTCTCTCTCTCTCGCTCTCTCATTCTCTCTCTCTCTCTCTCTCTCTCTCTCTCTCTCTCCCTCTCTCTCTCTCTCTCTCTCTCTCTCTCTCTCTGTCTTTGCCCCTGACAGTACTGTTATCTCCCTCTCTTTTTACCTTGGGCCCAGATTGGTCTCTTCTTCTCTTTTTCTGCTGCAATATTTTAACACACCCTTGAGCACAGAGTGCTCAACTAATGACATTTTCTGTAGACTGACACAGAAGTAAGCATCTCGCTGGTTCCCTCCTCAAAAAGCCTATGGGATTTCTCCATAGGCTTCTTGGCTGAGCCACGCCAAACACAGCTTGACTTGTTATAGTGGTTGCACTCAAGTCATGCGACCGTTGTAGAGTTCACTTATAGCCTAACATAAGCTTTTTACTTGTGGTGATTGCATTTAGACTTCAGTAATAATGAAAATGATGTTCATTTGGGAAGATTACCTTCCTGAAAAAAACATTTAAAGAGGCAACAGATAGGATTCGGGTTTTTTTTTAGCTTGATCAGATCAGTATACCTCTATATATATGTAGAATGTGTGGACACTAAATAAATGAGTAAAGAGACCAAGCAACAATTATCAGATTCAACTGTCACCGGCTCACTATACATTATCCCGCTTAGAACATGGCTTGCTACTAAAACATTAAAATGTTACAACTGGCATCAATATTAACAAATTGCTGGCAGAGTCTATTGACAGAGGAGAGGCGTTCACCAGACAAACTGCGTCCCTTTTCTGGAGTGGAGGAGAGGATTTTACTCCACTTCTCCCAGTTGGAGATGCTGGGTGCCCAGTAGCTGCGAAGGCTGCCATCACATTTATGGCCAGTGACTGACATGATCTCCCTGCTCTCCAGGCCAGCTTGGGAGAGCTGTGTGGACTAACGTTAACTGATTTTGATGCTCCTCAGTCTAAGGCTGTTGCTATGGCATCCCTAGCAATGGAGCAGCAGAGCAGCGGTGATACCTCAAGAAATAAACCCCACAGAATTCATTTTTATTTAAGAGTGCCATGTTCTAAGCACATGTAAATGGTCCTGATTCTAGAATAAATGGTACTGTATGGAACGATGCAAAAAAGTTCAGTGTTCACTTAGCTAGCTCAATAGCTGCCTCCGTGAGAAGAGAACAGAAGGAAGGGAGGGGGATTTGCAATGCTGGCCAGCTAGGAATGAATAAGCAGCCAGTACAGCACAGTCCTCTCTCGTCTAGCTAACATTTAGCCGTGTTACTTACTGATCCATTAGAAAGAAAGCTAGCTGGACATCGGTGTTGAAGCCTCTTTGGTCACGGAGCTCCCTCCATCTCTTGAACGCCTGACTGAGGTTTACTCTTGTTTTTCCTCTTCATTTATCACTCTCCTTTTTGCTCTTATTTGCCTCCTCAAACAGAGGAACTCGTTTCCTTTCACTAGGCCGTTTTTCACTTGTCTCCAATTTTTGTCCTTCTGCCATTGTGCTTGTGACTCAACTATCTCATGCCCAACTCCTCATAAGGACTTGCTCCAGTCCCTGATTGGCTGACCGACCAATTACGACCAATTAGGCTGACCGACCAAATACCTGACACGTTTCCTGCCGTAAAGCAGATTTTTTCTGTGAAATTTCGGCACCGGTGGCAGAAGCTTATTGCAAAGATTGCAAAGCCACTAAGTAACTTTAGTCAGAATTTTAATTACCAACAAGTAATATAGAGGTTTTTTTTGCAGAGACTAGTACCACCTTGTGTTCTCCAGCAGTTGTGAATTTTTGGTACCAATGAACGACTGTTACTGTAATTTGATTGCAATAGCTGTGGACTATGGGGTGCCATTTGTAAAGTGTCTCATGCTGAAAATAACATCAACTTTTTGCCACATTTAGCTTCAAACAATGTTTAAAGAAGTGTTGTGAATTTTTTAATGTCACCTTTTACCACATTTACAGCAATATTTGTTAACTTAGAAATATATTAAATAGTTAAATCTAAATATTAAATGTGGCACCTAAATGTTAAATGTTAAATCTAAATGTTAAATAAAAATATAAATATTAAATCTAAATCTAAATGTAAATGTTAAATCTAAATGCTAAATATAAATATAAATCTAAATGTTAAATCTAAATGCTAAATATAAATCTAAATGTTAAATGTTAAATCTAAATGCTAAATATAAATCTAAATGTTAAATCTAAATGCTAAATATAAATCTAAATGTTAAATGTTAAATCCAAATGTTCTGGGTGAAACTAAATATTTAGCTAAAATGCAAATTTACACTGCCGGTCGCCGGAAGTACCAAAATAAAAGCTCGAGATGGTCAGACTGTGTTTATAGAGTCAAATAACGAATTAAAACCAACTTATCGGGGGAAATGAACACTTGAACATACATTAGCGTGACAATAACTACCTTAAATAACAAGAAACATGTTTGGAGAAATTTTATTTAACGTGTACTTTGAGTTGTTAGTGTCCCTTCGGAGGGACTAACAACCTAAGCTAAGCTAATAACCGTTAGCTTTTAGCACCATTAGCAGTGTCTGTAATGACTCATTAACTCTTAACTCTTAACTCTTTGTGTTGCGATGTGTGGTATTTATTCAGTTTTGGGAAATCACGATGTCTAGAAAGCATCAGTGGCTGCAGCAGCAGCAAAGCTAACAGCAGAACATCATCTGTTAAAAGCCTCCCGTTGTCGGATACGACATGAAACTACTCCAGTTAGCTCAATCATGTTGTAACTAAGACATCCGCTGGAAAAAAATTTTTTTTTCACGGACCGTTTAGAGTTAATGAGTCATTACAGACTCCGCTAACGGGGCTAACAGCTAACGGCTAGCCCCGCCAATCTACGATAACCATGTTATTAATTTCAGAATGTGATAGTAATGTTTGTTCAATCAAAGTGTTTATAGACTTTACAAACACCAGATTAGTCTAAACGGTGATATAGTGACATAAAAAATGTGAGATATGCATATATATATATGTAGCTAAACTGCGCTGGTTTTCTACCCGGAAGTATTTGTAAACAACAAGGTGATTCCCTCCAAAGGGACACTAACAACTCAAAGTACACATCAAATAAAAGTTCTCCATACATGTTTCTTGTTATTTTAGGTAGTTATTATCACGCTTATGTATGTTCAAGTGTTCATTTCCCCCGATAAGTTGGTTTTAATTCGTTATTTGATTCTATAAACACAGTCTGACCATCTCGAGCTTTTATTTTGGTACTTCCGGTAACCGGCAGTGTGAATTTGCATATTAGCTAAATATTTAGTTTCACCCAGAACATTTAGATTTAACATTTAACATTTATATTTATATTTAGCATTTAGATTTAACATTTATATTTATATTTAGCATTTAGATTTAACATTTATATTTAGATTTAGATTTAGCATTTAGATTTAACATTTAGATTTAATATTTAGATTTAACATTTAACATTTAGGTGCCACATTTAATATGTAGATTTAACTATTTAATATATTTCTAAGTTAACAAATATTGCTGTAAATGTGGTAAAAGGTGACGTTAAAAAATTCACAACACTTTTTTAAACATTGTTTGAAGCTAAATGTGGCAAAAAGTTGATGTTATTTTCAGCATGAGACACTTTACAAACGTCACCCCATAGTGGACAGGCACTTAAAAAGTTTTATCACTTCAGTTTCAAAACCCTAACCCCCAAATTCCACCAGATGCCCATTGGTTGCGTCTGTGCTCCGGAATGGCAGCGGAGCCGATCTATTTCAATTCTAGTCAATGTATGTGCTTCCACCGGCTGTGGCTGTGCTGCATCCTGTCTCTGTCACAGCTGCGGCGCTCCGGAGCCCTCCACAACAGATAGGATAGATAGCAGGAAATATATTTTTGCCGGACGAAACAAAATAAAACATCCAGTTAATTTTCAAAATAAAATACAGTGTTCATGGCGGATCATATTTCCCTGCACTACACCTTGAAAATGTCATAATGGGCAGAGGCAGGCCTGAAGTCAACAGGTCAGAGGTTTTCAGACGTCATTTCAAGGAGATATTAATCATGGAGGTGCACCGAGACACCTCAACAGCAACCCACTGTTTCGTCCTTCAGCTCCACCACCATACAACTCCGCAACACCCAACGAGAGAAGATGTTTGCCACAACAAAAAACAAGTTCAGAAGCAGCTCATCCTGAAGTGCCTGTTCCACCACAAAACTCTACAGTAGACAAGTCAGACTGAAATGGTTGAAAATGGTGTAGGGTTGTTGGAGAGGGAAGGACTCCTTCTGACAAGCCTTGTGGGGTCAGAAGAAGGTACTGCACCACACTCACACACACACAGGGTCTCATTCATGAAACGTGAGCAGAAGGAATTTTTGTGTAAATTGTTCACAGACGGAAATTTACGTGCATGTCCGCATTCATCAATATTTTAGTAGCTCCGATCTTTTCGTAGCTACTAACAAAATCTACTCCTGCTCCTGACCACTCGTAGTGCTTGTGTAAATTTAGTAAAGCACATAAATATTGCTTTTCCCTATTGGAAATGACAATTTTAACTTGTATTGCGCTCTGTTATGTACACAATACAAAGATGCCTTTGAAACACGTAATCTAAACATGACAAAATATTAAAAATATAACACATTTAAAACTGCTAGGCTATATGTTATCCGTATCATTTGTTAAAATAAATGTTAAATAGCTCTACATTCCGACAGCCATCACTGATTTAGAGTTCCTACTTCATTCAAAACCCCACAAATTAATCTTCTGTTTGTTTGGTGACTGCTGTATTTTTTTGTGTGTGTGCTTATACATTTCTTTGCCTCCAGTTTCATATCAAAGCATTTACGCTTCACGGAGACAACATTAACAGCATCTGTTACATCCCTCCAGACCTTCGCGTTGCCTGTCCCTGTAACACCACTACTAACTGAGGAAAATAAAATGTTTTTTCTTAAGTCCACTTCACCCAAAATTATTTCGATCTCCGCTTCAGAAAAATTCTTTTTTCTTTTTCTCTCTTTCTTTCTCTGCGCCACGACTGACAAGTGGACTGGGTGCACCTACATCTCCTTACATGATGGTCATTGGCTATTCATGGACAGGGATTAATGAAATTGCTGATTACCGGGAGCGCGCTGTCACTTTACGATGGATTGGCATTCATGATCATACACACGTTTATGATCAAATCTGAGTTTCCCGCGGCGTTCCTGAATCCAGAGTAGGTTTTTAGTAGAGTAGGCTTTTATGTGCAAATCTAAATATAGATTTACTCAATTGCTCTAACATATGTTCAGTACACATCTGATCATTTCAAGAAGTTTCCACAACATACATTGACCATCCCAGAACAAAATGTTGTATTCTTAATTGACTCAGGAGCCACACATTCTGTGATAAAAGCTTTGGAATTCACTAAAAAAAACAAAATTAAGTGGAGATTATGTGTATGTGTGGATGAGTCAAATACAAGCTTCAAACATGCATTCTTGCTCTCTGAAGTCTGTCCCATTAACCTGATGGGCAGGGACTTGATGTGTAAATTGGGCCTTTATCTGATCTCATCCCCAGAAGGTGTCAAAGTTCACAGACTATCTGATCTGGAACCAAATTTTTCACACTCCTTTGTCCACCACACCTCGAACCTGAGATATGCATATCAGTGGAAATTGCAACCAACCTCTGAGCTTGTTACAGAAGCTAGGAAAACAGTTTTAACAGCTTCAACAGATTTCATGACACCAGAGGACCTGCACTGCACCTCTCATGTGTCACCAGGACCTGATGAGCCATATGAGGAAGGTTGGTTGAGGGAGAGATTTGACAAACTCACATTGACACACATTTATTGGACACAATCAATCAATCAATCAATCAATTTTATTTATAAAGTCCAATATCACAAATCACAATTTGCCTCACAGCGCTTTACAGCATACGACATCCCTCTTCCTTTGGACCCTCACAGCAGATAAGAAAAAACTCACCAAAAAAACCCACACCACCACCCCAAACCACAACACAAATGTGCTATATCAGTCTCTCTCACACCAACTCAATGTGATATATGCACCATGGACTAGGGCATTAACAACTTTGATTTTTTTCACGTCGACTTATCTGTCAATAAAGTCAAAGTCGAGTCAACACGTCATTTGATGACGTCGAACGTATGCGGAACGGACTCTGCGGACGTTTGCAAGCCCTGTGCGTGCAAAGCTCAAGGCCTGAACATACTCGGGCGTACTATAAGCGGAACGGACTCTGCGAGGAATGTCTGCAGTCATTCGGGCTTCCATAGTCGAGGGCACTTCTGCGTCGTAGTTTCCTGTAATAATGTCCCTGAAAAATCCCCCGATGTGAAAAATACATACCGAGCGCGGTCGTAAAATTTGAGTTTGCGGACGTTCGCTTTGAGTCCGTGCCGACCTCTGTGGACTCTGCTCCGCGCACCAGTGACTGCTTGGCATGTATTTTTCACATCGGGGGATTTTTCACAGATATTTTTACAGGAAACTACAACGCGGAAGTGCACTCGACTATGAAAACCCGAATGACTGCGGACATTCCTCGCAGAGTCTGCTCCGCTTATAGTACGCCCGAGTATGTTCACTTAGGTAAGGATAAAGTATCAGCCTAAGCACACACACAGAGACAGAGAGGGAAAAAACACACGACTTGTTGACTCCTCCCGGGAGGTGTCGATTTGTGTCACTGGCGTCGACGTGTTGACAAATCGACTTTTCTATTAATGCCCTACCATGGACCATTCATTCTCACACATCACACTTGCAAAACACACAGATAACTGGGAAGAAATCATGTTAGCGCGCAGCCGATTGGCAAGAAACATCTGATCGATCTATTTTATTTTCACCAACACTGCAGTGCTACTCTAAAACTTACTAATCTGTTGTGCACACTCAAGGAAAAATCCAGCTGGTATCTAAAAGCACTTCTAGATCTTTTTCTTTTTTGTCCGAAGAACAAGCTATAGCTATTACAGCCCTACAGGAGGTCCCTAAGACCAGAGTTGGGTATACAGTACTTTGATTACTTTTTGCAATAACGAGTAACCTAACGTGTTAGTTTGCCGTTTGAGTAATCAAATACTTAAGTACATTTTCAAACAAGACATCAGTTACTTCCGTTACTTTTAGAACACTGGTCCTTCAGCTCCAAAACAGCAACAGCTGTCATCTGGTTCTAATAACGGAGATAACGTTAAACCTATCAGTCTGAAAGAAGCCACAGAGCTTGTGGCTCGCTACGTGGTCGGAGAAATGCTGCCGTTTCTACGGTGGAGTCTAAATAGGTGGAGTAGGAGTCGCTGAGAGACATATTTCAGACTCAGGACTTGCATTATGCCTGGTACACGCTACACGCTGGTACTCACCAATTATCCTCAGTCGTCTTTCACAGCGTGTGTGATGTCATCGGGTTATTCTTGTCCTATTTTCATTACTTTCACTATTATTTAAGACAGAACTGTGTCTGTTCATGTGCCAGCCGACATGTTGTTGTAGTCACCTCAAAGCGTCAGCAGATGGCAGGAGCTACATTTGAAGTGCCATACGTAAACTATCAAGCTACTGTATCTTCCACAGGAAGTTCTGACAAATGTTTCAGAATAAAAGTCTATTTAGGAAATGGAGGGATTTCTGACAAAGGAGTTACGAAGGACGAAGGAGTTACCGATCTGCCACTAGCTGGCGCTGTGGTGGCAGTCTAATTTAAGATTTGGCACTGCGCCAACACCATAATACTTATGGAAATGAAACTGATAGGGGTGGTAAAGATTGGTCCCTGTAACTCACACACCAAAAATGACCAGCAGGTGGCACTATTTTCAATGCAAAAGTTTATATCTCAGTGTTCCCTGAATTCAGCTGAATTGTGTGATGTAAGGCATGCACACTTTTGCATTAAATTTCCATTTGCAAAATCACAAACAATGAAAAACCTATATTTCGAACTCCTCCTCGGCGATTTGACTGATTTGCACCAAACTTTGCATGAAGCATCTGTGGACCCTCCTGACAAAAAGTTATTAAAAGAATTTTGATTGTCCAAAAACCGCCCAAAATATTTAACAACAAATTTTTGCACATTGTTTTCAAAACAGACAGTCTTTCCTATCTCAACCAAATACAGCCGGGTTACCACAACACTTTAGCTAATTGTGTTCCATGGCCTGATGAGGATTTGTGCAAAATTCGGTGCAAATCGGCCAATTGGTGACGCTCTGGTGGCAGTCTAATTAGTGTGAATGGAAGTAAATTGGAAAATCTTCAAATCCTCTTCAAACACGCACACACACACACATTCATCGTCATCCAAGCACATGTGCAGTTGCGCACTCTCAGCTGATTGTAAACAGATAAGATGGCGACAGAGGTATGCAGAGGACGGCAACAAGACCTTCACAAATGGAGGGAACATGAGAACAGCTGACAACCGCAAGATAATGACTTACAGGCGACAGACAAGTCACACTCCAGGTCCAGTAATTTCCTCTTTTGTTGGTGTCATGACTGCTCAGTAGTACCTGGACAACCAAGCTGTGGGGCACACAGGTAAGTGGCGTGTCAGGGGAGAAACGAGCCGTTAACATTTCTCTTTGAGTTAGGTAACGTTAACGGAGTTAGGCTGACCAAACGTCCTCTTTTGCCCGGACATGTCCAATTTTCACGTCCCGTCCGGGGTGTCTGGGGTGTCCGGGGTTCTTTTTATAAACTGATAATGGCCAGGTTTTCGGTGTGTTTGTGTGTGTGCGCATATTTCTGTTCGAACCCGAACCGAGCCCGACATTATTTAATGACCAAAGCACTGAGTTTGTGCCACACAGTTGTTACGGTTACATGCTCTTTAACCCTATGGGCCCGAACGACGCATGGTGCGTCCAAATTTACACCTGTTCTTCTCAGGTGTAAATCACCCTGGATTTTCTCCGCAACTGTGCGTCATAGCGAGAAGCCACTTCACCTTTGCGCACCCAGACAACTGAGGCCTAATTATGCATGCCTGACAGGGCCGTAGTCACCACGATAAGCCCCCAATATATAACTGAAACTGAAAAACAACAGCAAACTTTGTTTACTGCAAACAAAGTGGCAAATATTATCTTGGAGGACATCATTGCACTTGGTTGACTATTTTTCTATTATCTTAAATGTAAATATTGTATGTTTCTTTCAGATAAAACACATTTTTGACTTGTGAATGAGTCAATGGAATTTCTTGCAATAATGAAAAAATACTGGCAATCATTTTCCGCCTGGCACAAACCACATGTTTTGGACAACTGTGAAGTGACAGAATGTCCCACCATCATGGTTCTTATATTGCCAGATTCCAGAGTCTCCCCTCTTCATATATGGCAGAATATGTCTTTTTCCAACTTGAATTTAGTCACATGTATTTGTTTTTTCATTGATATAAAAATTAATATAAAATACAGGCACATAGTAGGACATAAAATGATGGCAAATCTAGTTAGCCCAGATTGTCCTGAAAAAAACAAAACAAGATATAGCATGTGTGTGTAGCTTTTATAATGACTGTGATATGAGCTTAAAAATAAAGACAGTAAAAATACCCCCAAAACCGCCTAGGGCCCATATTAACAGGTTGGGCGTGCACTGTGGGTGCTCATCGGAGAGTGAGACCTCCGTGTTTGAGACGGGAGCAGGAGGCAGGAGGTCCGACGCTTCCAGCGAGAGGAGAGGGAGACATAAAACAAAATAAGATAAAATAGGAAAAACCTGTCTCACTCGTTTATTTTATTTTCAGCGTTTAATCAAGGCGGAGGCGGGCGGCTGGAGGTCCAAGACTTCCAGAGTGGGTAGAGGTAGAAACAAACAGTCAGTGTGTGTCTGTGTGTGTTATGTTCAGGTGTTGTCACGTAAATAACAGTGCCCAAGCAATAAACAGGACAGACAATAGGATTTTATTTATTTTTACACTACATTTTTACTGAAAGCTGACTGAATCTGACCCCAGCCCGAATACAATTTATATAGCTATAACAAGTCGGGCCGGGTTTGGTCAAAAATGTAGCTCTACATTTTTGACCAAACCCGGCCTGACCCGTCAGGTACTGTCGGGCTTGGATCGCCACACTCTAGTGTGTTTATGTGTCCCCTATAGTGGCCTATCTGAATTTCTATCTTTGAGAGATATTATTTTGTAATATAACTGAATTTTCTAACCATACATATTAATTTTAAATATATTCAAATTTGGGTAAACTGTGAGTATCATTTAAGTAGGCTATGTCGTGGCCGGCCGAGTGTCCTCTTTTTTGGAAATCAAAATATGGTCACCCTAAGTAACAGCTCACAAACCTCACCGCACTTTAGGGACTGTTCTTTACTTGTCAGGGGAGGAGGGTGGCTGGTTGATTTTTATTTTATTTTTTTGTTTTATTTTGATCCTCCCTATGTTAATCACTTATTGATGCTGTTTTGTAAGTATAAGTCAGTAAGTAATTTATTCCTTTGAAATATCAGTGGTGTATTATAGAAAAGTGATTTATCTTTTTATAAATGACAAAAGGCACATCTGCCTCATTCTTGCAGTGGTATCGTGATACTACTCAGAACACCATGATACTTTCACTGGTATCGTACCGTGGGGGGTGGGGCAGGGGGCGCCGAGGGATGGTTCGCCCAGGGCGTAAAACTAGCCAGGACCGCCTCTGGCACTGTAGTGTTGTCACGATACCATCTTTACTTTTCGATACTTTTCGGTACTTTTCCTAAGGAAAAGTCCTTTTGGCTACAAACCTTGAGAACAATAAACAGTAGGGGTGTAACGGTACCAAAAAATCATGGTTTGAAAGTTCCTCAGCTGCGAATGTTGATACAGGTGTTGTCATACACACCGCTTGTGCAATCTGTGCTCCAATAGGAACAAGAAAGGCGTTTGTGTGCATAAATGAGTAAAATAAATTAACTAAATTAATTAATTGAATCAATTTCAAAGTACCGGTATTTTCCAAATGCAGTATAGTACCGTTTGGAATACTCTAGTACCGCGGTATTATTTTAGTACCGGTATACCTTGCAGCACTATGGCACTGATATTTTTACCATACCATCTTTACCTATGGAAACCCATTTTTGCCAGTAATGGAAAAAAATCACCATTCCTAATCAAAATTGTGAGATAAAAAGTCACAATTATGAATGTAGCCTAGTTTTAAAATTAATTTGTGGCATGTTGTCTTGTAAGGTGTGTGGCATCACGGTGACTGCAGATGGGACAGAGGATGAGATGATTCACTGTTTCAAGGCAGGACAACTAGTACACTGTGCTGTAGTAAAAAGTAAATAGTGGTGATTTACAAAAACACCAAAAACTATTTTTACTGTTAAAGTTTTGTAAATAATACAGTACTTTATTTGTAATACTTTATAGAACATATACATTTTTACTGTTAAGAAAAGATTACATAAATATTTCTGATGTTCAAATTAAAAAAAAAAAATACAGTGTTTGTATTTTTACATTTGGCTGAGATTTTTTTTTCTTTCTTTTATTGAAAGCCTCCTTCAAATAGTAGCCTGCCCCTATTTGTACCCTGGTCCCAAACTACTTTTTTGTTAATAGCAGCCCCGGCTACTATTTGAGAAAATATGGTACGTATGTAACATACAGTCACTGGCCACTTTGTGTACACCTGTGAAATCTAATGCAATCCAGTAGAACGACTATACCATGATTTTTTCCCTGAAGCTTATAAATTTTCGGTTATTGTTGACATCGTCTAGAAAGTGGTGATTCTACTTTGTTTATTATTGAGGTCATAGTGAATGGTGGTGGTGTACTGGGGTGGACTCCTAATTTTGTCTAATTTAGGGGGACAAATATTAGGAACACTTTTAAATATATTGCAGTCCAGCAAACCAACACCACCCACTACCACCTCAACAATAAAGTAGAATAATCACCTTTCTGACAAAAGCTGAAAATGTAAAAGCTTTGTAAACAGAGAATGCGTGGCAGAACTGTTGTATTGGATTGTATTAGATTGCACAGGTGTACCTAATAAAGTGGCCAGTAAGCCCCACATTTACACCACTAATCCATGCCTGCTCTGGATGTCCCCGCAGCCCCTGGTTGCTCGGCAGCCTCAGCCCCTGTTGAGACCATGCTGATCAAAAGTTATTAAAAGCTTTTCTCTATGTCAAGGGGTGTGGCCGCTATGGCGCTGTCCTCGCCACCAAATATGTTTGGCTTTTTGATGGCTTCAGCAACCTCATATCCTCACGAATTGATACACAGGTTAAGAATGGCAAGCTCTTACATCTGATAGGGGCGTCGCCCATGGGGGGGACGCCCAAAATTCCTCTATAGCGCCCCCTTGAAATTTTCAAAAACCCCTCCCCATAGGGTTTTTTTTTTGGAGTAGGAAGATGAGACGTCACACCACGTCATTACTCTGAGTTTTCACATAACCGCTTCAGTGATGCGTGCTGATGGCCCCCTGCAATGGCGCGGGAGAGCGAGGGCCCGATCACAGCTGCTTGCAGCTTTAATTATTGAATAATATAATAATACTGAAGTTATTAAATAGCAGCTTCCTGCAGATTTGGTACAAAAGAGGAAGTGTTGCATATCTCCACATTGGTGTGTCCGAATGACATGACTCAGTTTACTACTTCCCCATGAGCCCCTGAGGCTCTGTGCAAAATGTCAGGCGATGACCACCAGGTGGCGCTCTTTAAATTGAAGTATTTTATATCTCAATATCAGTTGGGTGGATTAACACAAAACTTGGTATAATTATTGTCAATGCCCTCCTGAGGATATCAGACGAAGGAATTACCGATCCGCCACTAGGTGGTGCTCTGGTGGCCGTCTAATTTAATATTTGGCACTGTGCCAACACCATAACACTTATGGAAATAAAATTGATAGGGGTGGTATAGACTGGCCCCTGTAACTCACACCAAAAATGACCAGCAGGTGGTGCTATTTTCAATGCAAAAGCGTTTTTGGCTAATAACTCCCACATGATATGTCGCACATTGTTAAACCTTCTATTTACGTGTTCTCTGAATTCAGCTGAATTGTGTGGTGTAAACCACGCCTACTTTTGCTGTAACTTTCCATTCGCTAAATCGTGAAAAATGAAAAACTCCTAGACGATTTGACCGATTTGCACCAAACTTTGCATGTAGCATCTGTGGACCCTCCTGACAAAAAGTTATTAAAAGAATTTTGATAGTCCAAAAAATTTGCAAAATTTGGTGCAAATCAGCCAATAGGTGGCGCTCTGGTGAGAGTGTAATTAGTATGAATGGAAGTAAATTGGAAAATCTTCGAATCCTCTTCAAAACTCATCGACTTTCAACGTCTTCTTGTCCCTCATACTTTGAGCTAGAGACACCATGTCAACTTTTAAAGAGTCAGAGGACCTTGAACTATTGGGCATGTATTCAGCTTCTATACTTTTTGGAAAAATACATATGTGGGTTGGGTGCCTACCTGTATACTGGAAAAGTAAGTAAGAGATAACGTTTATTTTTTTATTTATTACAGCTGACAAGACATCTAGATGCATGCCCCCCAACAGCAGCATGCCCCGACGTGCGTGGACTGCGAGGGCCCGTTCATCGCTGCTTGTAGCTTTAATTAGGGCCCGAGCAACGACAAAGTCGTCCAAGGACCCTATTGAAATCAAGGCTGTTTATTATTATTAGGGCCCGAGCGATGACGAAGTCGTCCGAGGACCCTACTGATATCGTGCTGTTTATTATTATCATTATTATTATTATTAGTATTATTATTAATCTTTACCCGACTTTGTGCCCCAATTTCGCCCCTTTCCCAAATTTCAAAATGCTTCTAACTTTCCACATTCGTCCGGCCACATCCGAAATTCAATATTTTTGGGTGGTTGCACATGGTTGACGCAAAATGCCGAAATAGCGCCCCCTACAAATTTTCAAAAACCCCTCCCCATTGCGGTTAGTTTGTCGTAGGCAAACGAAATTTGGTACACACATGTATCATACCCAGACGAACAAAAAAGTCTCTTAACGTCATGGTAAAATCTCAACAGGAAGTCAGCCATTTTGTTTTGAATTTTTTCGTTACGGCGATTTCCACAAGTTAAATTTGAACGAACTCCTCCTAGGGATTTCATCCAGTCAACTTCAGATTTGGTACAGATCACCCTTAGACCATGCTGATCAAAAGTTATTACAAGCTTTGTCTATGTCGAGGGGCGTGGCTGCTATGGTGCCGCCTACGCCATAAAATGCGTTTGGGTTTTTGATGGCTTCAGCGACCTCATATCCTCATGAAAATTGATACACAGGTCAAGAGAGGCAAGCTCTTGCATCTGATAGGGGCGTCGCCCATGGGGGGGGGGACAAAATGGCTCTAAAGTGCCCCCTTGAAATTTTGAAAACCCCCTCCCCATAGGGGTTTTCTTGGAGTAGGAAGATGAAAATGTGTACATATGTGTAAGTTGCTCAGACACACTAAAAGTCTCTGACTCCAAACATGTTCATCTACTCAACAGGATTTTAGGAGACTAGATGTGTGGTAATCAGCATCTGTTGGTGGTAAAAGCTACTCAAGCTGAAATAGTGACTGAGAAAACTTTTACTTTGTTTAATATGTGGAATATGAATAAAACCAAAGTGAGGAGCAATCATGGGTCTGTTTTTAAATTTCATTTTCACCCATTTAGGGCTGGGCGATAAATCGATTTTATCGAGTAATTCGAATTTGTAGTTTAGGCCGATTTGTTTAAGTGAAAATCGAGTTTCTATTTAAAATCCGCCATCACTGCTCCACGCTGGGCTCCCGTAGTCCCCCCCTCCCTCTGCGTGCTTGGCAACATGGCAGCGAGTGGGGAAAAACTCGTTCTCAAGAAAGGGAACGAGTTCTTCAGCACTTTTGTGTGCACACCTGTGTCTATGTGCGTGTGTGTGTGTACATCAGGGCCTACTCCGCCGTGCGTGACACAGAGAGCAGAGGAGGATTTTAGACGCGCACCGTGTAGGGACATAGATGACATGCCATTGTGTAAATACGTGTTACCAACGCCAAGCTGGCAGACCCCCGAACCATAGTAAACCATAAACCATAGTAAAGGGACCTCTGAAGACCATCAGCTCCTTTAGCTTGTGTTAGCTTGCTGTGGCAACAACACATAAACAACGGGACTTCGTCTGCGTTAAAGAACGGCACTTTATTTTCAGCACTGCAGGGATGATGCACAGCCTCAGTGTCTGACTTTTACATAGAGGGAAATAACTCAAAAACAGCGTGCAGAACTGCGTAGGCTTCTTCACTGTGGCTGCTTGATGTAAACAACATAGCACATGCCTCACTTTCTTCCTGGGGCGCATCCGTCTGACGTCACACACCACACCCGGCGCACTAACGTCTCATACCTCCTACATCAACTACACACATATACACACACACAAGCCACGCACATCAGGCTCAGCCTGTAACATAAGGCTATTTAGTTTGTTTAATAAAAGGACAAGGTATAGACCTGTTCTATAGGAAAGGTAACCTTAAATGACTTCTGTTGTGATCCAATATGATGGTAGGGGAAACACTGCTGTATGATAAGACAGGGATCCGGTGGAAAGCGATCACAGGTGCAGTCGCCATGTATATTGCTAAAGATATGGTGCCCATATATAGGCTACCATGGAAAAGCTGGGGTTTATTCACATGCTGAAAGTTTTGGACCCCAGGTATGTGCTACCAGGCCACAATTTTTCTTTTTTAACTAGGAGGGGAAAAAAATTGATTTAAATTGTGAATCGGATTTTTTGTGAAAAAATCAGAGATTTTTTTTTTTAGGCCATATCGCCCATCCCTACACCCAATTATTAAAAACACTGGACAACATTTAATGACTTTCTCAAAGACTAAAATGAAAAGAAAGTGATGTTACATTTTAAGGGACAGTTCGACATTTTGGCTTTTTGTCAAATAATCCCTATAGTCATATGAGTAGGTACATTACCTTTAATTTTCTGCCTGCTGTTTTGAGATCAGTGGGACAGAGCTGCCTGTCAAGACTTAGTCACTTGGTAAAATTATTGGGACTAAGTTATGTTTACTGATGAGAAATATAAAGAATTTATTGAGCTGCTGCAGCCACTCTTGTCCTTTAACAGAGATACCTGCCATGTAAATTGTTTGGTTAAAACATTCATTTTGGTTGTGTTGTACGCCTGAGACCCTTTAAGGGGTTAATCGTGGGTGCGTACATAGGCTATTCTTGTTTTCACGGTGACGGCTCATTGTATTAAGACTTTCCGCAGGAGCACACAGCCCGCTGGTAAGCAGAACAACTGCTAGCTGCAAACAGCCTGCTAACGACGGTTGCATTATAAATAAATGGTTGTGTGTTGACGTTCACCACGCTATCCCGACGTGCTTTAGGTAATTTGTGGTTTATAAGCGTTATAAGGGTTCAGCCGCTAATGTGTGTTTTGCGCATCTGTCTCGGCTAGGACTTGGCTAACTCCTGGGAGCATTCTCAGTGATCGATGTTAGCCGAGACATGCCGGTGGTTGAACACTCGGTGAGCTAATGTGGACGATGGTGTGGTGAACGGCGACTTTGACACCGTGGTCTGTTGTAGAGCATTGTGTTGTCGTGTCTTGTAACGTATCGGCGGCAAGTGCACTAGGTAAACACAGACTATGGCCCAACCCCAAACCGGCCCCTAACCCCTCGCCCTATTCACTCCCCCTCCGTTTGCGCGGTCATGCGGTGCTCCGCCATATTAAGGGCCGTCCCAAACCAATTATCGCTGACTGCTCAGCCCTTAGATAGCAAGTGTGCATCAGTGCAGGCTTCTGATGAGCCCAGCAGGAAGCGCAACATCACAATGGAGGAAACAACCTACAAATGAAAGAGTTCCGTCTTTCTACTTTGTAAAATATTTTAGATCAAACACACACATTTGTTTTCCTCACACTGACTTTACAGTCTCAAACAAACTCACAGAATGTTTTGTGTCAAAAGATGAAAACCTACATGTCCATATGCTCAAATAAACTATTTAAAACGGTCTAAAAAAATTCTTCATCCCATTCTCACGATTTTGAAAAAATCTATAACTCTGTGTTCACAGGGACAGAAGAAGAAGAAAAAAAGCAGTTAATCGATCTGTGGATTAAAAATGAGAGTCTCTTCACTAAAAAGAGGAACACTGCAAAACAGGGATGGAGGTGAGATTGCCCAGCTGAATGAAGCTGTAAATGCGTAAACTGTGTGTAGAAAATATGAACAAGTGAATTACTTTGATTACACTGCACTGTATCTCTTATCTGACTCATTTAAGTTTATTTTTATTATAACACAATTTAATTAATATTTAAATGGGGTTTTTTTATAGCCTGTTGCTCTATTTTGCTTTCACAAAGCGTCTGTCTGTATCCATGGTTACATCTGCTTCCTACTTCCGGTAGAGTGGCGAGGGCGTCCCATGGTTTGGCTTCTCTTTCATACACTTCCCCTTAATCAGGAGTGCCCTCCGCAGCTGCGAGTGTAACTTGACACTCGGTAGTGAAGTGGTAGTGGGTAGGGAGTGGTTTGGGATTGGGTCCGTGTCTTGACATGTCTGTGCTTAGAGACTGCTTTGCGCATGCTCCCAGAGGGCTGGGCTTTCTGGGAGATGTAGTCAATGTGGTTGCTTTGGGTCTTCTGTATTGTGTTTGACATTGTTAATTATGTAAATAATATGTAGGTAGATTCATGTTATATGTATGTCAACAGTCTTGTTTAGAATGATAGCTGATGGAGAAATAATTAACCAGCTTAAAGACTTATGTTCTATTTATTGTGTGAAAAGTGGAAACAGCTGTTCAGTGATCACAGTTTTACATTTGACATGACATGTAACATTTTGCATCTGTTTCTTATTGTTTCAGATTTATGACCTGTGGTCATTTTGTTATATAAATAAAGAAGACAAAAAGAAAACACAAGTTATAACTTTGCGTGCTGCCTGTCGAGCCTTTTCAGAGGGCTAAAATTTAAAAAGATCCAAACACTGCTCAGCGCACAAAATGGAGGTGTACGGTACAGCCCCCTCTCTCCCTCAAAACGAATCAAACACACCATCAAATGACTCCAAAACGCACTAGTAGAAAACACATGGCTTCCACATTACCCACGCTATGAAATAATAATGTATAATTAAGTAACACTACGACACATGAAGCAAATACTCGGAACTACTTTCTTGAGTAAACCACTGGGTGGAGTGACACAGTGCGCAGCTGAGACAATGGAACAGAGTGACTTTTCACGTAGTACCAACCAAAAATACGGACAGGATGAAACAATGGCTATTTGTGCTGGACTTCGACCCCCACATGCCTGTGGAAATGTTCCGGAAAATGTTTGTTTGCTCCAACCATTTTTTACTGGAGGACTACAGTGAAAGGATGGAGCGCAGAAGCTCAGGAATGGTTCAAACACTTTTCAACCCAAGCATGGTAAATCATGCTAAAATGCAAATGTTGTTGTGGTTATGTTATGGATAAGTGCTTGCCCAGAGCATATAGTGAAGTGACTGGCATTACTTCTCATTGTTGGGAATAAACAGACTGCTAGGGAACATTTTATGTTAATGTTATGTT
Source organism: Epinephelus awoara (assembly GCA_035609425.1). NCBI lineage: Eukaryota > Metazoa > Chordata > Actinopteri > Perciformes > Serranidae > Epinephelus > Epinephelus awoara. The sequence continues at coordinate 40,772,301 of CM069301.1, read as the reverse complement.
GCAGAGTCATCCTCTGCCGGCAGCTCCCCTCCTGGCAGCTCCCCTTCCGGCTAACAGCTGGCAGCCTCCCCCCACGGACAGCTCTGTGTCCCCCCTCGCACACACCACGGAAACAGAGCGGCAACAGAGGAAACAGAGTCGCTTAACTCATAAAAGTGAGACTATGAAACTGAGCAATAACAAAGTTAACAGGTCACAAGCCAGTGCCAGGCCAAGAGCCAGAGAGCATTCTGCCAAAAACAAAGCTAAGAGGATAGACACTATTCTGATTGGGGATTTTATAACGAGGCAGGTGGAAATGGCCAGGACTGAAAATCTAACTGTGAATAACACATCAGTCAGAGAGGTGGCAGCTATGCTACCAGACATTATGTCTACACGGCCACATATTAAGAAGATTGTTATTCATGCTGGCTCATTTGACATCCTCATGAATAAATCTGGGTCTGAGACCCTAAAGAAAGACTTTTTGTTTTTATTGGAAACACTTAAAAAACTTCACTCAGGAGTGTCTTTCATCTCTGGACCTATCCCAACACTCGGCAGAGGTTGCGAGTCCTTCAGCAGACTCCTTGGCTTAAGCACCTGGCTGTCATCAGCCTGCCTCGAGCAACAGGTTGGATTTATTGACAATTTTAATATTTTTTGGAGCATAAAAAGCCGCTTCATGTCAGACGGGATTCACCCAAACAACCTTGGCTCCAGACATCTTGACTGCAACATACGTCACACCATCGAGTCATCTTATCAGAACATATATGCGCTGATAAGCAGGAAGGTCAGCACACAGGGAGCAGACAGACAGACAGTTACTGCTCCAAAAACAACAACCGCCTCCCATGATGATAACATCACGGTCTGTGGCTCTGTCCTCCACATTACAAGAAACCTGCAGAGATTGTCTCTGTCCCAGCAAGAATGTCAAGAGAAGAAGAGGTAGGACAGTCACCATGCCGCTTTCCCCCTTATGCCGGCAATTTCATTCAGCCGGCGGCATGGCGAAAATAAAAACAACTGCAGGAAATCAAGGACAGTCAACCCATCAAATCTGATATGTATCTCATGTCAAACACAGTCTGTCTCTAAACTTATGCCAGATAACGTTTCACAACTAGCACTTCTAAATATCAGGTTTTAACTGAAACTTGGCTAAGTCAGGAAAATAGTGCAGCAGTTTTAATTGAGACAGCCCCTCCAAATTTTAGTTTCTTTAGTGAAGCAAGAACACATAAGAGAGGAGGCGGAGTTGCCACTCTGTTCAAGGACAGCTTCCAGTGTAAGCAAATGTTTTATGGTCAATTTGACTCCTTTGAATATGTTGCCACTCAGTCAAAATCCCCCTGTCGAGCAATTTTAGTGACCATCTATAGACCCCCCAAATATGATGCAAGGTTTTTTGATGAGTTTGCCAAATTGCTGTCTATTGTGTGCATGGATTTTGACTGTGTTGTTTTAGTGGGAGATTTTAACATTCATGTTGATAATCTTACAGATGGAAGTGCTAAGGAACTGTTAAATATTCTGGATAACTTTGGGCTTTCTCAGCATGTCACAGAACCGACACATAACAGAGGACACATATTAGATCTAATTATTTCCAAAGGTCTTAATATCTCTGAGGTTGTGGTGAACGATGTCGCTTTATCTGACCATTACTGTGTTTCATTCAAAATGACCACCCTTGCTAATCCTATGAAAAGTGAAGCAGAGGTGATCAGAAAGCGTTATATAAATGATAACACCTGTGCATTATTATTCACCCAGCGTTTTACACCATCACAAACCCTGCCCTCAGCTCTAGTTGATGACCTTGTAAGCAGTTTTAGTTCCAATGTTATGAATGTTATTGATTCTATCGCCCCAATTAAGACCAAAGTTATGTCAGGTAGGAAAAAGGCACCCTGGAGAAACGCCACACTGGTTAAAGAATACAAAAGAGTATGTAGACAAGCTGAACGCAGGTGGCATAAAAACAAACTCCAGGTATATTACGACATTTATAAAGAGAGTCTTCACAACTATAATCAAGAACTGAAGAATGCAAGGCAATCATATTTTTCAGAGATTATCAATAGAAACAGTAATAATGCCCGCACACTTTTTTCTGTAGTGGACAGACTGACAAACCCCACAGCATCACTCCCTCCTGAACTACTGTCTAACAACTCATGTAATGACTTTGCAGCCTTCTTCACAAACAAAATATTACAGATAAGACAGGCAGTGTGCAGCTCCAGCTCCGGAATGATAACACTTGTGCCTTCCTGTCCTCCGGTTAATCTAGGACATTTTAGCCTCCTAGATTACACAACTCTAACAGAAACGGTTTCAAAATTAAAGCCCACAACATGCTGCCTTGATATTCTGCCTTCAAACTTTTTTAAAACCATTTTTAACTGCATAGCTCCAGATGTACTGCAGATAATAAATACTTCTCTTATAGCAGGCCAGTTTCCCCAGGCCTTGAAAACTGCAGTAATAAAACCTCTCCTAAAAAAATCAATTCTGGACGCCACAACAATTAGTAACTACAGGCCAATATCAAAATCTGCCATTTTTGGGGAAAATCATTGAAAGGGTTGTCTTTCAGCAAATCTATACTTTTATGATGCAAAACAATCTTTTTAACACATTTCAGTCTGGATTTCGGCCACATCACAGCACTGAGACTGTACTTATCAAAGTCTTAAATGATATTCATCAGAATAATGATGCATGCAAATCCTCTGTCCTGGTATTACTAGATCTCAGTGCTGCATTTGATACAGTTGATCATAATATCCTACTTAGTAGATTGGAAAAGTGGGTGGGACTCACCGGCACTGTACTACAATGGTTCAAATCTTACTTACAAGACAGGGACTTTTTTGTGTCAGTTGGTAACCATGAATCTGAGCGAACTACGATCACATGTGGGGTTCCTCAAGGGTCCATTCTCGGACCACTTCTATTCAACATCTATATGCTACCCCTAGCCCAGATTATGGAACATCACAACATCTCCTATCATACGTATGCCGATGACACACAACTCTATATCTCAGTGTCATCAAACGACTATAGTCCCTTACTCTCACTGAGTAACTGTATTGATCAAATCAATGACTGGATGTACCAGAATTTTCTCCAGCTAAATCCAGAAAAGACAGAGGTATTAATTTTTGGCCCTAGAAATGAAAGGGCAAAGATCAGCGCCCACCTTGGCTCTATGTCATTGACAGCTACAAATCAAGCCAGAAATCTTGGTGTTATTATTGACTCAGACCTGAACTTCAACAGCCATTTAAAGTTTATTACTAAATCTGCCTATTACCACCTGAAAAATATAGCTAAAATTAAGGGGTTTCTGTCTAAACAAGACATGGAAAAACTTATTCATGCATTCATTTTTAGTAGGTTGGATTATTGCAATGGCTTATTCACAGGCCTTAACAAAAAATCAATCAGACAGCTGCAGCTGATTCAGAACGCTGCTGCCAGAGTCCTTACAAACACCAGGAAACTGGACCATATTACACCGGTCATTAAATCGCTACACTGGCTTCCTGTGAGTCAAAGAATAGATTTTAAAATCTTACTGCTGGTCTACAAAGCCCTAAATGGTCTCGGACCAAAATACATGCTTGATCTACTTGATCTGTTCTCAGGTTTTCCAGTTTCCTGGTCTGGCAGTTTTTCACTGCCAAGTTATTTCAAACATGTGCAGCTTCCCCACTTGAAAGAGACTGATTCATCCACTGAAGATTTTAAATGGATTTCACTCAATGACCAAGCAGCTTTTCCTTTTTTCTCCTTTTATTTTGGCAGGTTTGACAGTTCATCAAGAAGTTTCATTTCTTCCATTAGTTATTAGGCATAAGGTGCATAAGGTGCTTATGGTGAAAACCTTTGGAAAAAACCTACAAATAATATATGTATATGTTATTATAAATAACTGTAAATAGCAACAAATAGAACACACACATTTGTAAATACTATAACATTAAGCATCAGCCTTAGTTTTTACTCATTTTACACATTTCTCCACAATAAATATAAATAAAGCTGTCACTGCTGTTTTAACTTTTTAGCTTAACATCAAATAATTAATGTATTTACATGTTTTTATTGCCTTTTAATATGAAATATTTTACTGAAATTTATATTTATTCAAAATAATGATTCAATCATGAAATCATTTTAATCTTGTTTTTATCATGACCCCATATACCACTGAAAGTGCAACCAACAATACTAGACAAGCAAATACGGACAATAAAGAGTCAATTTGGCGAATGTGAAGTGCTGTGCGTAATCCACTGCTCAGCCCCAGTCATAAAGCTAATGCTAATCCAGCTGCGGCAGCAACAATCTCCCACAGGTAACCAGTCTCTCGATCATCTTCATAAACAGCATCTTACCGGCTGCCTCTTTGGACTGTGTGTGGATGATTCAGTCCTGCACAGTCTTTTCCATTGCTTGCAGTACCGTTACGAAGCCTCTGTAGTGTAATATTTACTGTAGTGTTTGTACTGTACCTTTAACACTAGAAGTGCCAGCATTTTGCTGTCCTACCTATAACAGCCACAGGGCAGCCAATGGGCTGGAAGGCTTTTAGCTAATATCCTAAATCACCTGTGAACACTCATTTTGTTATGTAAACGAGGCGATCGCTGGCGCACCACAGGAGGGGACATGCTGAGCATCTTCAAGGAAACTTGTGTTGCGGGCAGGGGGAGTGACTGTCTGTCTTTCACCAGTTTCACCAGGTGGCAGCTCGGGCAGAACAAATGAGCTAAAACAAAATGTAATATATGTAGAAGGATGTAGAAGTTATCAGGACCCTACAACACTGGGCTTCCAACATCCCCACCAGACACACGGAAAGTAAAAGAACAGAACCACAAAATCTGCGGTTATCCCAACTGGGCCTTCATGAAAAGCAACAAGAAGAGAACTGCAGAGAAGGACACAGAGAAGGAAGAAAACAGGAGGAAGAACATCTCCATCCCATATGTCGCAGGAGTATCTGAGAAAATCAGGAGGATTTTCAACAAACATCAGATCCCTGTACACTTCAAACCTGGCAACACTTTGAGACAGAAACTGGTTCATCCCAAAGACATATTGAAAAATAATTTTAAAAAAAAGGATGCATTATCAGGATACAGTGTTAGAGAGTGGCAGTGAGTGAGTACATTTTAGGATCTCTACCCAGAAGATTCACTACAAAACAACATGCTAATGACCCATGTGACCATAACGACTCATGTGGCTGCAACCACCCTGACTAGTTTCAGGGTCGTTGACCCATGTGACCACCCTGAGTAGTTTTGGGGTCGTTGACCCACATGACTCACTGACGACTTACTAACCACTGTTTGATTCACTGATTCACAGAATCACTGTTTGATTGACAATTTATCACATTTTCATATAGCCTAGTGCATGCAGCTTGCTCTGAAAGGAGAGGTAATTCCTTTTGTGCTGTGGTGGATGAATACCTCACTGCACATAGCCTACCACTTCAGTGTACTCAAGAATTCTGTGGTGTACGAACCTCCTCTCCAAGGAACGACGATGCAGAGAAGACTCAACACTCAACAGGCATTGGAAATGGTCCTGGAAGGAGTAATCCCTTGTGACTCGGAGGGAGAAGACATAAACCTTCAGCCGGATTCGGACTCCGAGCTGTCTGAGCTTTCTTCAGGTTAGATTTCATTTCATATTATTTCCTATGTTATATTTCTTTTTTTTTTTTTTTTTTTTCTTTCCTACTTGTCTGCATTGGTCTTCATAGCTTAGCGCCACAAAAGGGTGCAAGCTTCTTGTGAAGATTGATGCACTGTTAATCTTGCAGTCAAGTATTTTATACCCACAATGCGTGGTTGTGACCGTCACCCACCCTCCCTGGAGACTAGCCTATCAGCCTTTATTGGAAAAGCTTCCTAATATGAGCCAGAGAGGGCCGTGATACACCAAGGTGTGTCAAGGGGAAAGTAAGGAACAAGCAAGGTGCGCCTAACACATGCTTAAGACCTTGAAATCTGATGAACCGCTGTGGTATATTGTGGTGTGAGAGATAGAGGGAATAGGGGTTACATCATTAACAGAAACAGAAACAGGTTACATATGACACAACAGTCTTTATAGACTTGTAATATTTATATGTACAGGTGGCATATGCTCACAGGCTGAGTGGCACAATACAGACATGTTTAGTGAGAGAATAAATGGTGACCATTTTTCTGTAAAGTAGGTTAATTGATTTCTGTGGCCGGCAGAAATTTTCTCCAGCGAAATATGTTCTGCAAGGAGATTCAGCCAATGGTTGATGTTGAGGGGCTGTTTATCTTTCCAATTGACTAGGATTGTTTTCTTGGCGATGGCGAGAGCTACAAGAAGAGAGTTGCAGTGGCTGTTTGGGAGGTCAATTGTCATCAGGTCACCAATTAAGCACAGGTTGGGAGATAATGGGACCCTGCAGTCCAAAATGGAGGAGAGTTTTTGAGTGACTGTTGACCAGAAGTGCTGGACGGGTGAACATAACCAGAGTGCATGAAAGTAGGTGTCTGCAGTGTTCTGAGTACACTGAGTGCATGTGTCAGATTGACTAAAGCCCATTCTATTCATCTTTTGTTGGGTGATTTGTGTTCTGTGGAGTACTTTAAATTGGATAAGCTGTATATTAGTGTGTCTTGTCATCTTAAATGTATTTTTGCATATCTGAGTCCAGAAGTCAGGGTCGGGTGAAACACCCAGCCCCTTTTCCCATTTTGAAATTGGTAAATGTATAGAGCTGGTCTTTGACAGTAATTTATAAATCTTGGAAAGGTTCTTCTTATTACTTGGAGAAAGCTTTGTAATATGTTTGGCAAATTCTGGTGGCTGCAAAGTGTCCTGAGGCACTGGAATTCTCTTCTTGATTGTTTTTATCAGTTGTAAATATTGTAGAAAATTTCCATTTCTTATTTCAAAAGTTTGAAATAAGTTTGTGTATGTCATAAGTATATTGTCTTGGAAAAGGTGATGGAGATGAGTTACTCCCTTCAACTCCCATGTGCTAAAATGGAGAGGTCTTTTGTTGATTTCAAAGTCTGGGTTGTGCCAGATTGGAGAGAGCAAGCAAGGTTCTGTCTGAGAGTTTGTGATTTCTAGTGTTTTCCACCAGGCTGACAAGGTGGAAGCAATCATTGGGTTCTTAAAACAGTTATGACGTTTGAGTGTAGTGGTGATAAACGGGAGGTCAGAAAGATTTATAATGTTACAGTCCGCCTGTTCTAGTTCGAGCCAGGAGTTGTAGTCTTCATTAGGGTATAACCATTTCAGTAGGTATTGTAGCTGGTTAGCCAAATAGTAATGTTTAAAGTTAGGAGCGTCCAAACCCCCTTCCAGTTTGTTTTTCTGAAGGGTACTTAGGCTAATTTTTGCTGTTTTGTTCTTTGAGTAAAATTTTATAATTGCAGAATCTAATGACAGGAACCATTTCGATGTGGGAGTGAATGGAATCATGGAAAAAAAATAGTTAATTTGGGGTAGAATTTTCATTTTAAATGTGGCTATTCGACCCAGGAGGGAGATGGGAAGATTATTCCAGTGCTTTAGGTCACCACAGATCTTATCTAGAAGCGGGCTAAAGTTCAGGTGGACCAAGTCTGATAGTTTGGATGAAATATTTATGCCAAAATATCTTATGTTGCCCACAGGGAGAGAAAATTTTTGGTCTGCAGGATTCCAAGAGTTCTCCGTTATTGGCAGTATTGTCGATTTGGACCAGTTGATGGAGTAGTCCGAAAGTTTAGAAAAATTTGTTATGAGATTAAATACTTCATGTAAAGATGATTTCGGTTCTTGTAGGTAAAGTAAAATGTCGTCAGCATATAGATTAATTTTATGCTCTGAATTGGCGGAATGGATACCTCTGATCTTGCTGTTCTGACGGATTGCCATGGCCAATGGTTCGATGAATATTGCAAACAGTAGAGGCGAGAGTGGGCACCCTTGTCTGGTACCTCTCTGCAAAGTGAAGCTTTTAAATGTGATCCCATTGGTGGTGACTGTGGCCATAGGGGAATTATATAAGGCTGATACCCACTTGATAAATGACTCTCCAAAGCCAAATCCACTCAGGGTGGCAAATAGGAAGGACCAGTTGACCTTGTCGAAGGCTTTTTCTGCATCAAGTGACAGAACAATTGTTTTGGTATTAGCCCGTTGTGCTTTACTTATCAAATTAAGAACTCTTCTGACGTTATTACTTGAGTGTCTGCCATTAATGAAGCCTGTTTGATCATTATGAATTATTGTTGCAATTATTTTCTCCAGTCTAGAAGCAAGTGCCTTTGAGATAATTTTGATATCACTGTTGATTAGTGATAGAGGACGGTAGCTAGAAGGAAGTGTGGGGTCTTTGTCTGGCTTTAGTAATAATTTGATTGCTGCTGTATTCATGTGAGGTCTTATACCCCCGTTGTTTTTGATCTCTGTCACTGTCCTGATGAAAAGTGGTGCTAATATAGTCCAGAAATGTTTTATAAATTCAGCAGGAAAGCCATCTGGACCTGGGGCCTTACCTGTTGGCATTTTGTCTAATACGCTCTGCAGGTCATTAATAGTCAGGGGGGCATCTAAAATATTTCTGTGTTCCGTGGATAATTGAGGTAAATTTAGGTTGTCGAGAAAAGCCTGAATATCTTCTGGGTTTGGATTGTTTACTGTTGAATATAGGTTATGGTAGAAAGAATAGAAAATCTGATTGATCCCCTGAGGGGATTGTGTGTAATTTCCGGACGGCCCCTGGATTGTTGTTATCAGAGATTTCTCTTTATTACGTTGGAGCTGGTTTGCCAAAAATTTTCCTGATTTGTTACTGTGTTCAAAGTTATTATATCTTAGTTGCTGTATAATAAATTCAGTTTTCTTTGATAGAATATTGTCCAATTGTGATTTTGCACACTGTAATTGGGTCCATACCTGATCACTTGGATTGCTTGCATATTCCTGTGTTAGTTGTTTAATTTTTTCCTCAATGTTTTTTTCCGCTTGCAATTCCTGTTTCTTTTTGTAGGAGGAGTATGATATAATTTTCCCTCTGATTACTGCCTTTCCAGCCTCCCATATTAAAGATGGAGATAAATTTGGAGAGTCATTATCTTCAAGAAAGTTTGCCCACTCCCGTCTCACCATTTTATCAAAGTCTGGGTCTTTAAGTAAAGAGATATTAAAGCGCCATGTTGTGGACCGTCTATGGATGGTTTCTATTTGCAGATTGAGTGATATTGGTGCGTGGTCGCTGATAATGATAGGGTGTATTTTTGTGGTAATTTTTTGTGAGATGGAATTATTTAAGAGAAAAAGGTCAATTCTTGAAAATGAGCGATGCACAGGAGAGAAGAAAGTATATTCCCTCTTCGATGGGTATTTGAGTCTCCAGCCATCGCCAAGCCCAAAATCATCCATATATTCCTGTATTACCTTAGCCGATTGTGATTGCTTTGTATGTACTGAGTTACTAGATCGGTCTAATGAAGCATTTAGGACTGTGTTAAAGTCTCCTCCAATTATAGTTGTCGAGCTGCCTGATAGGTTAGATAGTAGAGAGAAGACTGTGTGAAAGTAGGCTGGATCATCATTATTAGGGGCGTACAGATTAACGATTGTATATAATTTGTTAAAGATTGTTGCCTGAATAATGATGTAGCGGCCTTCTGGGTCTGTTACCGTGCTGTTTAAAGTGAATGGTAGTCTCTTGTGGACCATGATAGAGACACCTCTTTGTCTGTTGTTATAGCAGGATGAAAAAATTTGATTAAAATTTGGATCTTTAAGAGATTTTCCTTCTGACTTTAGCAAGTGGGTTTCTTGTAGGAGGAATATATCTGTTTTCAATTTTGTGACAAAGTCCATCACTTTAATTTTCTTCGCCTGTGAGCGGATGCCATGCACATTCCAGGAAACCAAGTTTAGGTGTGACATTGACAAAGTGGGGGTTTTATCATACTGTGTGAGGGTATGGAAAATAATCTGTGTGTGTTTCTGTGTGAGTTTCTCTCTGCGTGGATTTTACATGAGTAGATGTAATTGTTAGGTGTATGTATTACAGTCAACCGATGTGTCATGGTGAAGCATTGCAGAGTTATGGAGCAGAGCATCAGAATATATATAAGCACAGTTAACAGCCAGAAGCGCCTGCGTGTTGAGGTATTCACAAACCTGAAAAACAAAGGGGTTACAAGGAGTGTATTTGTGTGTGAGGTGAGGGAGGGGGAATGAGTGAGAGGGGAGGGGGGGGGACATGAAGGAGGGAAAAAAGAAAACAAAATTGAGAAGGAAATGGAGAATACTGGGTGGGGTGTGTGAAGTGTACATTTACACCCTTTTTCTTCTTCTTTTTACTACGTCAGTGTTATGTTCATTATGTACACATATATAACCATACATCCATATGTACATACATACACATCTGCATATATACATACATACATACATATAGACATATATACACATATACATATATACATATACCCGGGCCGCACGATTAATTGCATTGCATTCACAGGAATGCTTAGTTACCTGTTGCAGGAGAAATGTGTAAGAATACCATTTTGAATGAAGTGGGACTTTGTTTCAAATTTGCCAGGGTAGTAGTGAAGTGCCTCTTGCTCCTCTCCTTCGGCTCCTCAGTCACGCAGTGCTGGCCTGGTTCTCAACGAAAACGCCAAAGGCGGTGCTGTATGTCCCTTGCTGGCGGGTGTATTCTCAAGATGGCGAAACGTAATGGAACCCCCCAGACGACTTACCCGCACAATGTACAAACAAATCCTAAATTTTCCTTTTACGAGAATAAGTTAGATTATTGGTGGAGGTAATAGTACACCAGTGATGACATATTTATGAATGCAGATATCAATTTTTGCCAATAAACAACTGAAAATGTTACACAATGTCCCTTTAAGCCTTTTTAATGCCAATTGGAATAAAATATCTGAGATCAATTCAGCATATCATTTCTTACAACAACTAAAATTGATGAAAAAAACAAAACAGAACATGAACCAACATCAGTTAGGGGTAAGGACAATTTTGCCCAAATGAACAGAAGTGGGAAGTACCTGGCATTTGTTGGCAGGCTTTCTGGGTGATTTTAATGAAGTTATTATAAGTAAGGTTCAGAAACTAGACCACGCTTCTCTCTCCTAATTCAAATCATCTACACCTTACTATTTCAACAACTTGAGCCTCATCACTTCAACCACCTGCTGTAACCTATATAGGTGTGTCTAACCCTTTCTCCTTTTTGTCTCAGTTCTCACAACCCTAACCCCAAACTCTGTCTTTCTCCTCTCTTCCCTCTCAGCAGGACAGCAAAGTGGCTCAGCCGCTAGCACCGTCGCCTCACAAGATGTTACTTGATATGGACTCTGAGGGGATTACGCAGCACAGAGCTCATCGAGACATGTCCCCCACCCTTTGAAAGATTGATATTGAAGATAGAAGATTTTTTTAATACCAATTAAGGCCTTGTTGTTAAATTAATGAATTCAATACCTTTGAAGACTTTTTAAGGATGATGACAGTCATGGAAACCTCACTGTGAGGACAAAACATCAGGAAGCTGTAGATGACTCGAGTCATACTTCATACTCACTTAATGATGCGAATAATAATGATCTTCTACACTCACTCTAAAAAAACACATTACCCACAGTGTTGCAGTATTCCTTATAATAAATATCCAATCAGGAGAGGGATGCACAAAAACCATGTGTACAGCCTGTTTGAAAAACACGTTGGTCCTGGGTCAGAATGCATCACATCTGTGAAAAACAGGTTAAAAACTAGTCTGACATGATGCGACAGGCAGAAATGCAAGCTAGGTCCAGTGTGAAGAGTAGGGCTGGACAATTAATCGAATTTTAATCATGATTTCAATGTTGGCTTCCCACTATCATAAAAACATTACAATTGATGAAAAACGATTAATGCCACACGGCGTGGCGTGTATGTAAGTTCCTGTGCTGGAGCAGCAAGCGTGTGACGTGTGTGTATCAATAATATGTGGAGCGAGCGATTGAGAACATGGCAGAAAGGCAGCCTTTGGTTGAGAAGAAAGGTAGGACAACTTCAGTCATCTGGAAACATTTTGGCTTCAAGTTGATGGACGTTGAGCAAAAAGAAATTGTTTACAAAGTTTGTCAGGCTGTGGTGTCTGCCCCCCAAGGCAACACGACCAACTTATAATCATGTTTATTAATTGTGATTTCAATATCAGTCAAAATAATCTATTTTAAAATACTATTTTTGCTATAATTGTCCAGCCCTAGTGAAGAGTGATGATTGTTGGTCTTCTTGATTATGAACATTAGTGGAGGTAGCTGCTGACTTGCATATTTTGCCTCACAAGTAATGTGACCTTTAATGTTAGCTTGCTAACATTACTTGCTGAAGGTGTTCGCCTGTCACAACCAAAGCACTGATATTAAAAGCATCGAAGTGTCACAGGTGATGTGTCCTTGGCTCCTTTGACTGCAGATCAGATGTTGAGTCTAGTTGAAACATTGAGAAGTAAGCTGGTTTACCTATAACCACATTAAATGAGGAAACAGATTGCTGTCATCTGTCATTGGCTGAGAGTGAGCGGGAGCTGCCACACCAGCATTGTGTTTTCACTGGAACCTGAGCAGCTTCCTAACCTGCGGTATCCTCTGCCACCAGAGAAGATGGCTGTGGAGGTGACTTTGTTGCGCCTGGCCTCTCCCTCTTTCCACTCCATGGGCTGCCCCCGAACCCACACATCAGGGTCCTCACTCACTTCATAGATGGAGCCATCCTCTGGGCTGTGCTCCAGGGAGTCAGGGGAAGACCTGAGGCTCCCTTGTTCAGGCTGGGCGGTCAGCAGCTTCCCAGGCAGCTGGCAGGTAGAGTGGAGGCGATACTGTAGCAGGAGACACTTGGGCTTCTCCTCCCTCTGTGGAGGGGCTTCTGAGTCCTGGGGGTAGCCGCTCTGCTCCAACCTCTGCCCTCCTTCATCTCCTACCCCATCACCTTTACCTCCCCCTCCTCTGCTGGCACCCTCGCTGCCATTGAGGATGGAGTCCCGTCTGAGTGTGTCAGAAGCCAGAGTGCTGGAGGTCGACACCAGGAAGTCCACCGGACCACAGTGAGCATTTAGAGACGTCATCCCCTTACCTGAGAGGTACAAGAGTTCTGAATGAATTCACGTGGCAATACACAGACAGACAGACACACACACACACACGGAGCTGTACTTACCGTTTGACATGAATATTTGATGATTCCCATATAAAATGATTAAGTTTGAACGCAGCTCAGCAGCACTAAAGCATTTCACATGTCTTGTGTGTCATTTATCCTGGCTTCATATGAGAGAGTATGTAGAGAAAAGCTCTGTTTGTTGCTAGACTAATTTATACAATTTAAAATGCCATAGCCTTAACCTTAGCACACTGGATTTGTGTGGAACCCATATCTATCATAAGACAATTAATTTGTCAGTGAACCTTGTGAGTTCACTCTCGCCATCATTGAAAATGAGGCCAAGCCCTCAATGATTCTTCAAGAATAATTAAAGGTTGAATAAATAAATGAATTAATGAAAGAGTGTAATTGAGCCAAATTTTGTAACATTACCTTTGTTTAATGTTGCTGTTGTTCCTGGCCTCATACTTCATATATGTATAGGTATAGATAAATTTATACAGGTAATTATCATGTTGTGTTTTATGCTGCAGTCAGGAGGTGAGTAGAAGAGCTACTGTACTCCGTTCTGACCTGTGATCTTGGGGATGCCCTCCAGGGTGGGCACAGGGAAGGTAATGATGAGGCCTTGGCTGGTTCCCACCCACAGCAGGCCCTGGCAGATCAGTAAGCTAGAGACACAAACTTTACCTGGAATACAAAGAGACATTTAACCAACAGGACCACCAGTGCTGCTATCACAACAGTATACAGTCCATGTTTCACAGTGGTTCAGCCCTGATCCAGGACCTAGTACCTGTAAACATCCTGGATCGCCAACTCCCAAAACCTGCACATAACAGTCACTGAGCAACTAAAGAGATGGTATTTATCTCAGTGATTTATAAGTGAAAGAGAATGACATATAGTGGGTGCAAAGTAACAAAAAATGATTTACACTGACCACAAAAGCTCCCCCCTATTGAAGTCAACACAAACCATGAAACTAGGGATGCATGCTATTTTATTTTTTCCGATATCTGATAAGCTGATATGTGACAACTCATTTGACTGATAACCAATACCGATGTATCCACTTTTTTCTCCACCTACTTTTAGTGAATATCAAGTCTCCTCTGCAGTGAAATTCACATCATATTACGCATGCATACTCTCATCGTGATGGCCCACCAGCTGATGGAGATATGAAATACAATTCTTTCCAATGTAAGCCAATATAGTCCAATACCAATGACATGCTGATATTATTGTGCCTCCCCACATGGAACATCAAAGATTCTTCCTCATTCACTGACTGAATGAACTTCTGTCTCCTTTACATACCTTTTGGTTACTAGTCACAGCACTGAGTGCTCTGCTGCTGAGCTGCACTACAGTCACTAAATACAGCTTCATTATCTTTATTTGCTTGAGATGTAAAATAGCATTCATACAGGTAACTTATATACTGTATGTGGTATTTTATCAGATTGAGCATGGCACTCTCAAGTGAGCAACAATGACTGTTCCAGGGTTGCTTCAATACAGTACTATAATCAGCACTATACACTCCACATATTCATCTGATTCTGGGTGTTAACATTTTGTCTGGCCTTGCCTGGTGTCAGATGGGCAGTGCGGGTGGAGATGTTGACTTCCTGTAGTGGTTCCAAGGTCTCTGTGTGAAACAGGTGAATGGTGGAGCTCTGGGTGAAGGCCATCCAAACCCCCCCACCTGAATGAACCATGTGGCTAACACTGCAGCCTGGATCAGAGTGGGCTTTAAAACTCTTAGGAGAGAGGCAGAGAGATGGTCACAGTCTATAGGTCATCTGTCAGCAGTAACTCAAGGTCAAATAAGATTCTATGCATTCATATTTGTATCATATGTAAGAGGGGCCATTGGGGACAGAATTTACAATTACCATACACATACTTTTGCTCGCACATACAAATATTGTAAGAGTCAGGTATAGCCTGTTAGGCTGTGTATAGTAGGGTATTTAGAAAACAATATACCCGGGTGAAATGTCAGGAAGGTATTATGGTATGAAAATAAAGACACCACCCAAGCCTCATCTGTGTTATTGTTGTACACCTTTTTTGGTCACTTATAATGACTAGGTCACATGATATTGGAGGTGGTAGCTAAAGGAATTATACCTATTCACCAGTTTCTTTTGTCAACGATAGGAGAGGGGGTGATAGAGGAAGCCTTATTTTTTGCTGATCACTGTTGTTGTGTAATGTTTACTGTAGTGTTTATACTGTACCCTTCAGTTGACCTTTAAAGATACATGTTGAAGCAATGTACTCTGTGCAACTGACAAATTACACACTGGTTTAATATTTTATGTATTCTTATGACACACACACACACACACACACACTCATTGAGCACTTAAGCATTGTGGTAGCATGAGGATGGGCTCAGAAAACACTGGTGGAAAGTTAGGGGAATTGCAGCTGGTCCTGATATGACTCTAGAGGGGGTGAGCTTAGACTGTCCAGGAAAGCATCACACAGTGAAATTGGCTCTAAGGGAGAAAAGGAGAGCGGGGATACTATTATGAATGAGTGCAAGTAAAAAAGCAGCCATCAGGGAGAGAACGGAGAAATGTGACACCAATATGGTGGGAAGGACTAAACAAAGTGTAAACTCAGCAGAAATGTGACACCGTTATGATCAGCGCCAAGTGGGAAGGGTTAAGGAAAAAAAGACGACGCAGCAGAAATTTTCACAATAAAAAGCGAGTGCGAACAAAGAAATTCCAGTCCTGCTCCGGAGCTTGACTCATTGAGTTGTGATGTGTTTGTTGCCTGCGAACACATTAAACTCAGTTGCATCTGATTCTACGTGTCTCCAGTGATTTTTTGACCTCTGAGTATTTGAGTTTTTGATATCTAATGGAAGACAAAGAAAGTGTGGTTGAGAAGAAAGGAGCGAGGTCGCGAGCTTTCTGGCACAGCTCCAGACCTTGACTTTTTTGCTTCCACATTTTTGGCGAGCTCAGCGTAGGAGGGCGAGGAGGTTGGATCCTGAGATCGGGGGCACTGGGCTGCACATCAGACGTACAGGTGGCCACCAGATAAGGTAAGCGGAGCCTTTTGTTTTCTGCCTAAACTGGGTGTGTCTGAGGTGCAGTTGGGAGCTGCCCAGGTCGGAGGTATCTGACAGATTCCTCTCCTAAAGAACCTAAAATGGGATGTAATAATTACTAACCAATAGTAATAGTAACACTGGGACATAGCTGATATATTGCTGGAGACAACTGAATCTAATGCAACACAGTGTGACCTTGGTGCGGAGTGTGTGTGTGTGTGTGTGTGTGTGTGTGTGTGTGTGTGTGTGTGTGTGTGTGTGTGTGTGTATGTGTGCATAAGCGAGAGCGATAAGCAGGCAGAGATAATGCGTGGGTGGGAAAGCTAGAGAAGAAAAAAGAAAATGTGTGTGTGAAAGCAAAAGAATGTGTGTGTGACAGAGACAGTAAAGAGAAAATAAATCACATGAAAAAAAAGAGAAAAAAAATAAGATAGATATATAAAAGCATATCTGTGGTTACCGCTGTTTTCTCACCAACATGCCTTTACACTTGTAGAGGCAGGTGTTGTGTCAGAAGGCAGGTCTGCGCGAACGGAATGCTAAAGATAAGAGATAAAATAGATAAATATCGCTAGGAGCCTTGAAGAGGACTGCGGTAGGTAAGGAGAAATAAATCGCTAGGAGCCTCGACAAGGACTGCGGTAAACAGATAAAGAGAAAAAGAGATAAATAATAGATAAAGAGATATAAGAGATAAAATAGATGAATATCACTAGGAGCCTTAACAGGACTGCGGTAGGTAAGGAGAAATAAATCGCTAGGAGCCTTGACAAGGACTGCGGTAAAGCTCGATTAAAGTGTAAAAATTGTAAATATTATAGAAGAAGACAGAAGTTGTTATAAATAGACATGTGTAGATAAAAGACTGAGGACATAAAAGACTAACGACTGAACGAAGACGGGGAGCATAAGAGGTAGATACGTGTGTACATAATAGACTAACAACTGGACAAGGACAGGGAGCGTAAGAGGTAGATAAAAAGTGCACACAGCCAGCATAAGTGGGCTTATACAAGAAAAAACAAAGCTTTGTAAAATAAAAAATTTAATACTTCGGTTCGGATCTCTATTGGTTTAAAAGTCATTACAAAGAAAATTCTTTTGACATTTTGGTGCCTGAATGTTTTCATCATAATCTGGTATCTGTGTGTTTGTTTTATGTGATTTGTTTTAAAGTTTTGTTAAATGTGGTAGTTATTAACAGTGTCTCAGTAAAACAAAACCGGACAAGGGTAACCTAACTGTGTCAACATATTGTCTGGGGACTGGAAACCTAACGGTGCCAACGAAAAGGCCATGTTTCACTGATCGAACCAGTTGCTCGAGTGAACTCCATACAAACTGGTTGGCTGTTAAGGAGAGAATAAAAAAAGAGAAATATTTATTATTTTAACTTAGTTTTATAGATAAATGAGTAATAAATGATAAATACATAAATAAAATAAGTGATAAATATAGCTTTATAATAAATAAAATAAGTAATAAAATAAAGAAAAAAAGAAGTTGAGATCACGCTGCTAAGAGTTGGATGGAAGAGGGTGACAGCAGTAGTGACGAAAACTGGGCTGAGGAACACTGCATGACTGATGGCTCAGTAGATACTAGAGGCATAAAGAACACATTTCAGGTTAGACCTTATATAGATAACGAGGTTGAGGAGCAGTGGCAAGACGAGCAAGAGATTCGACTAAAACTTGGATAATTAGTAAATTTACTAATTGAAACAAGTGAAGGGAGAATTTCAGGTATACAGTGGGAGACGATTTTAAATGATTTGTGGGCTCCCCGTTCATTAGATCCTCCGCTGCAATATTTGTGTGATAATTGTAAAAACGGACCCGTAGCTTCACTTCCGCTGAACCAGGTAGTATTTCAAGATTTAGAGAACGGAGTGGAATTTAATCCAAGATTGCAGATTGTTGTCGTGCCTAGAAAAGTTGATTTGGGAGACAGGAAAATTTGGCTGTTTAACCAAGGTCCCCCTAGGAGACGGGGGACTAAGACACATTGAGGCAAAAGACACTAAGGCGGGTTATAAGGAAAAGAACAAAAGGGTTAAAGAAAGGGAGGTATTGGGGTGGTTTAGACAAGCAGGAGGTGGGAAGCAAATGGTGCAAGTAGAGTACTGTAAGCATCCACAGGACCCACAGTACCCCCAGGCACCGAAGCAAATGGTGCAAGCAGAGCGCAGCAAGGACCCACAAGACCCACTGGGACCGACGGATGTGACACCCACAGCCCCACCCCTACCAGCATCACCACCACCATACCCACAAGACACATCACCATCACAGGCAGGACAATACCCACTACGCTCAGTAGGGGAGGTAAGAGCAGTAACAACAATGGAAGGCCAAGTGGAGGGAAGGTTCACAGTGGCCTTGGCCAGGGACACTAAGGCCAAGTGCAGACGAAAGAAGACACTCCCCACAAGCAGAACGCTGACAATGCAATGCCTCAAATTACCACTACTGTTATCCACAATGAGCAGGTGGAAACAACGGTAGCCAGAGGCCCCCGAGGGGGCGGGGTTGAGGCGGACCTAGGGGAGGACCGGCAGGCCGAGGAGGATGGAAAAGGGGACCGAACTTTCCTCAAGGACCCCAGCCACTGCAACAGCAAACCTATCAGCAAACCCCACCCTATCAGCAATCAGGCTCCCAGGAAATGAAGACAGGATATCCATGAGTGAATCCTGCTGCACCTGACCCTCTATGCTGGTGTTGTAACCAGCCCAGCGACCACTGACGCAGGGAGTGTCCGGTCAATCCATGGGAAGGTCCAGCAGAAAACAGGCCGAACACAAGACAGGGCGCCCATGGTAGGGCTGCTCAGAGAAGCCTGAGGGGGAAGTAATGTCACCAGTCCACAAACAAGCATATCCCTTTATGGTGGACACAGGGGCTACATATTCATGTATTGGAAAAGAAGACTACACTCCCCCTCTCTAAGTCATCCATCAAGACCATAGGCTTCTCTGGGAAATCACAAGTCATACCAGTGACAGAGCCCGTTCCAATGCTCATTGCCGGTAAAGTCATATTTGCACCCCACTCTACTCAGCTCATACGCCAGTGAACCTTCTAGGCAGAGATATATTGTGTCCTCTCAAAACTAAGATAATGTGTACTCTAGATGGACTATATTTAGACTTCTCTGAAGACCCCCCACAAAGCATGATGCCACAGCTTCCCGGGAACGCCACAGAGACACCACAGACGTTGGTCTAGTCAGTGGCTCCAACTGACACCAGAAGAGTCTCACCTCAAAACAGACATGGACTCAGTGGGAACCATGGGACAGGTTACATTTTCACACAGCACATACTCCCACTCTGCCACTGCATTGCATGCTCATGTATGACACAGACCAGACTCATGTAGATTATCAAGAATGCTGGGACACAGTGCTCAAGGAAAAACCATGCCTGATCACTAGTGAAGACATGTATTTAGGACCTCAAGGTGTGGTGGTAGCCGTCCACCTCCCGGAAGAATTAGCAGGATGGTTTCAGGTGCCGAATTCTGCACCACACTGATGATAGCAGAAGGTTATGAGTCTCATCATCTGGGTCCAATGGTCAGACGTGCACCGCAGGTGCGAGAGTGGTTACCCACCGAGAATAAATACATCCACATTTCAGTGACAAACAATACATCAGAATCTCAACTAAGACAGGTGATGAAGCAGTCGCAGACAAGTTACTTGTAGATGGTACTACTCCCACACAGATGGCAGTCACAGAAGAACATGCACAGTTGTTGAGTAAAGTTCCACCACAGCTATGGACAGCACATAAAACAGATGTAGGCTTGATAAAATCAGCACAACCTGTTTGCATCACATTAAAACCACATGCTAGCCTACCATACCAGAGGCAGTATCCTCTCCAGCAGCATGCCATTGACGGTATCCAACCCACAATTGAGGGCTTGGTAAAAGCCGGAGTTCTGGTCAAAACTAGAAGTCCCTGCAACACGCCATTTTTCCGATCAAGAAACCAAATTTCTCAGATTATCGTTTAGTGCATGACTTGAGAGCAGTTAATGCGGTGGTGGAACTGGAGTCGCCACATGTGCCAGATCCACACGCTGCTTTCAAACATACCACCCGACACACGGTGGTATACAGTCATTGATTTGTGTTCTGCTTTTTTCAGGTTACCATACACCCAGACTCTCAATATTTGTTTGCATTCACTTATGAAGCTTAGCGTAAGTTCAGTCAGGAAGACCTTTCAGTGCTCATTCATTCACAATTCCCTCTCTCTCACTCCCACTGCTTCCTCCAATCAGCTGCCTCCGGGCGTGCACTCTCCTAGCTGTCCTGTCAAAATTAGCCACAACCTCCAGCAGCCAATCAGGTCATCACTACAAGGTTTTAAATCTGTTCTCTCTGTCATTCTAGGCAGAATCGCCACAGACAATTGCTCACCTTACCCTTTTCCTGCAGTCTTTGCTGATTGTACAGCTTTGTGCATTTCCTCAGCAGCAGCGGAATCATCTCTCATTCATCAAGTCCTCCAGTTTAGGCTATTTCACCTGTTTATAAGTCATATTGTCAATGCACGTCTTCTGCCTCCGCTTCCTTCTTCAGTCTCGAGCTCAGTGTCGTGTACGGATTCAAGCTGTGGGCCAATCTACACGTAATATGATTTGTTTCTCCGTGTCACGTTGCATACGTGCACCCAGATTGCCACGCGTCGTCCCTTGTTACTCCGGCCAAGCTTCCATGCACACCGTGCTTCAGTCCTGGACATGCTTCACCTCTGCCTCGCCATCGTCATTATCACCGCAGGCCTCCACATGCAGCGGCCACCACTCTCAGCCGACCAGTCAACTCAGCTGGCGTCCACCCCGAACCAGCGCTTCATTCTGCCTCCAGCCTGTCCAGCCCTGGAGCTCCTGAATCCCTCACGGCAAGAGAGCTGGCGGTTAAAGCCATCCGATCATCAGCCTCCCTCACTGTTTAGTGTGTGTCATATGATCAGCCTACTACTCCATTCAGTGCCCCAGACAATATTATCACTGCATCATTAATATGAAGTGATTTATTTATTCTCCCTTCACCCTCGTTTAAATGGGAAAACAGTTACCGCAATACCGTAATAGCGGCGGACCTCAATTTTCGGCTCACTGGGTTTCATCATAGTGAGCATATTAAGCAGGCACACCATGCCCTCCGTTTTCTATAGTATTCGCTTTAAGCTAAGCATTTTTACTCCGCATCTTCATTCATAAAATAAACTCACATGTGCATCATGCTATCACGCTATCTTGCCACACTTCCTGTATCATTTCAATCATAAGCCTTCAGTGATTCTCCAGTGGGGTTTTGCGGGTTTTCAGGTGACACAACAGCTGTTTCATCAGGTGGCAATTAATAAAAAATATAAAAAACACTCAAAGGATAAGTATGGCGGCCTCTATTGCAGTACCATATACATCCATCTGCCTGATTCTCGTCTTTTATCATATTTATTTTATTTATTTATTATTTTTATTTTTCACTCTATCAGGACACTGTGCACTAGCCTATATTTGTTCCTATGTTGTTTTGTTTTAATGATGTATTACTGATCTTTTCTTCCATGCTCTGTAGGCGTCCTTGGGCATCTTGAAAGGTGCCTCCAGATACAATGTATTATTTGTTATTGTCATTATCATTATTATTGTTATTGTTATTATTATTGTTGTTATTGTTATTATTATTATTGTTACTGTTATTATTATTAATAATAAGTATTTATTATTATTATTATCATCATCATGATTATATGTACGGTAATACGGAAGCAGCCATTGGCACGTCTTGGGCTCCCTCCACCATGGTTGATTAACATGTACATTAAGAAAGGGTCAGTAAGTCTGCTCCTGCAGAGCTTTTATTTAGTGAGATTTACTTCACCTAGTAGACAATGTTTTGAACCACCATTCTGACACACACCGCAGTTATGACAGCTGGGGCTCAATCATCTTGTTCGCTCTATTCTATTCTATTAACAGGTCCTCGCAAGCAGCTCCTTCCTGGCGGCGCTCCAGGCGTTTTCTCAGCCCTTGTGCTATATATTTTTTTTTTTAATTTTCATGTTTCCAGTCTGCGTGCAGTTCAGTTTATGCATATTGATCAGTTCCGGTAATCACAGTTCCCAGTCGTAAATGGTCTAACTTATTTTAAGCTGCCCTTCACGATTATATTTATCTCAGATTCACCATTCACGATTTCATCCATGAATCAGGCCCGGAACATGCCTCAATCCCATAGTAGTTGTCAACTCATTTGAGCTCAGCAAGTAACTGCGTGATCGCCCCCTCATGCACATGACATCTTGTGCCATGTCACCCTGTTTTTAGTAGCAATCCAGAGCATCATTCATTGACTGCCTGTAGGGGAAATGTAGCCGGTCAGCATACACTCGAAGATGCCCATGCAATCTCTAATCCTCTTAGTGATACTTGTCCATTTCAGATGTAGGGCTTTTATCATAAGACCCACTACATCTTTTGGACAATAATCTTAATCCACTTATTGTTGAGATAGATGCATCCAGCTTTGCACTTCCCAATCAGTGTTGGTAATATCTATTTAGGCTGAGCAATACAGGGAGAAAGAAATGTATATAAACGAATAAATAAATAAATTCATCTCTTTAATAAAAAATTAAATAAATAAATAAAATAATAATTAATAATAAATAAAATAATAAAAAATAAAAAAATAAAAAAAGTGATCTATATAATATACAAAGACAGGGATCAAGGACCAGGGCAAAATCTATTTTATTTTTTTAGTGGGTAGCAAGTACCCACTGGTTTTTGGGGGAACTAGGTATGGCTCCATTCTAGCACCAATTCATAAATCAAATTTCTGCTCTCCAAATTCTTACTAACTCATGCAAATAGCTGGTGGTGGTCTTTCGTAGTTCCTCTTCGGCTACCTTCAATCAAATCCCAGTTATGGTTTGTCCTATTGCCCACCTTTACATACGATGGAGCGACAGTCATGCCATTTGCCATATGCCATTTCTGTTTGGTTATCTTATCGCTATTGCTATTGTATCATTGCTGACCTGAAATTCGCTTGTTGTGCAGTCCTATGTTCCTTGCACCCGTTCATGTTTCCAATTCCATGTGCCTCAGTTTGGTTAGGATGACTGTCATTTATCCCACATTCCCTCAATACCCATGCTCTATGCGTTCTCATGCCATTTGCCAGTCATCGTGGCCCTCCAACTACATGCTGCATGCACGAACACCCGCTCATCCGGTACTGCCCATCTATCATTTTATAATCCCCAATCATGCATCACCCATGAATATTGCATTTTGGTTATATAATCTCAAATTCTATCTCCCAATTCTCTATCTGCTGGTCCTAGGACATATTCTGCTGTATTCTTTTATTCAAGTTGGCCGTGATTTATTGCAATTTTATTGGTTCATTTCCTTTACCTCGTCTGCCTGATCCCTTGCTCACTTACATGGTCTTCAGGACCTCAGGCAAATGCACAATCACGGTTTGTGGGACCCCATGCTGCATGCACTAACAACCTTGGTCTTCGGACCTCATGGATGCTCTACCATGTTCTGTGGGACCTCATGCTGTATGCACTAACAACCTCAGTCTTCTGACCTCAGGCTAATGCACTATCATGTTCTGTGGGACCTCATGCTGCATGCTCTTACACCCCTGGTCTTCGGGACCTTATGCCAATGCCCCACCATGGTCTGTTGGATCTCATTCTTTATGCTTTGCCTCCCTCGGTCTTCAGGACCTTATGCAAATGCCCCATCATGGCCTATAAGACCTTATGTTCATCCTAACACCCTCGGTCTTTGGACCTCATGCTATGCTCATTATGATCTGTGGACCTCATGCCGTATGCTGGATTGACCCCGGTCTTTGAGACCTCATGCAAAAGCTCTATCAGGGTCTGTGGGACCTCATGCTGCATGCACCAACACCAAGGTCATTGGACCGCCTCAGAAAACTCATCCGTGCAACACTTAATTTTCTTTGGACAGAAGAACCCACTTAATTTCTGTTTTGTCATATCGGACGTAATTTATGTTTGGTCGTTGGACCTTATTTTAATTTATCCATTTTATTCAAGTTGGTCTTCCGACCGTAATTTCTGTTTGGTCAAGGGACCTTTTATTTCATTTCGGCCTACCGCACTTTTTATTTGTGTCTACTGACGGTCTTTAGGACCCCAGCTTGTACACCCAGGTCTACGGGACCTCATGCTTATATACGGTAATTTCTTTTGGGCCGTCGGGCCATAATTTCTGTTCATCATGATGATGACTTAATTTCTTTTTGGTCGCCGGACCTTATTTTTCTTTCTCCATTTTATTTGAGTTGGTCTTATGACCTTTATTTATGTTTGGTCTTATTGATCTTTTATTATTTCCCGCACATATAGGCCCAGGTCATTAGGACCTTGCACCAGTCACGTTAATTTCAGTTTGGTCATCGGACCCTTAATTTCCATTGCTGTCATGCTAATCTTGCTGATTTTAATTTATGTTTGGTCACCGGACCTTTGCCTTTTGTTTGCATTATATTAAGTTGGTCTTCTGACCTTATTTTCTGTTTGGGTCTTACAATCTTCATTTCTGTTGGTCTTCATTGACCTTTTATTTCATTCAACATATAGACACCATGGCCTCTAGATTCATGCCCATCCCTAGCTTCCTCTCTGCCGTTCGACCTTTTCCCCTGCCACTGCATTCCACCCCTGGCTCCTTTCGGTGGTTAGACCTCTCCAAGCCTTCCTCTGCCACTTCCCTTTCCATGCTTATTTCACATCCCCCACTCTCTAGACAGCAGTTCCCCAATTTTGTCCCAGTCTCATCCCTACCATCTGTTCTCATCAAAGCTAACTTCCCCATTCTAGAGTCATGCAGGCCATCTAATCTGTTCATCACATTTCGCTGCCTCCTCGTTTCAGTTCATTTCATGTTTCTTTGCAATGCATTCCCTCCTAACCTTTATTTGCTTGTTTCGCGAGAAGCCTGCTGCCACCAGGTAAGGCAAGGATTGACTCTCGCTAAACGGTTTGTCATCCCTCTCTCTTACACTGTTTTGGGGGGTTTCCCTAACTGGCTACAGATCCGTCACTCTCCTCATAGCTCACCGTCTCGAAGGGGTCTAATCACCAAAAGACTTTTCACATTTTCACATTTCATTCTCATGTGCACTTGTAATTAAATAATTTCCTTCCTATCCAAAAACGTGTCTCTTCTGATTGAAATGAAGCTTAGCGTAAGTTCAATCAGGAAGACCTTTCAGTGCTCATTCATTCACAATGTCAAAAGATTCCATTGCAGTGCTCACAGCATTAGCAAAGGGGGGGGGGGGGGGCACAAGGTCAGTAAAGACAAATTGCAGTTCTGCCAGCAGTCTGTAGAGTACTTGGGCATTGTTGACTTATCGGAAGCTATGCTCCTCCCTAAAACCCGAGCCATAATCAAATGTCCAGCCCACCAAAAGAATGATTCATTGATAGCCAAAGGTAATAACCTAGGTGATGTAGCAGCCAAACAGGCAGCAATGGGTGCAGTAATGGCACCCATGTTAACCATCCAAGATTGTGAACCCCTCACTACCATGCCTTCTCTTGTAGCCACGCAAAACAGAGTAAGTGAGGCTGAAAAACGACTGTGGATCAAGCGTGGCGCTATCAGAACACAAGCACAGGGGCCAACGAATGGTCTCTGGCAAGATAGTCATGGCAATTTTGTACTACCAACCTTGTTGCTGCGACATGCTATAATTTGGGCGCATGGTAATGACCATTGCGCAAGGGGGGGAGATCCTATGGAAAGTGCAAGCAACATGGTGGTCACCATTCATAGCAGCCACGGTAGATAGAGTACTAGGTGAATGCGAAACTTGCGCGAGATACAACATCAGGAGAGTTTTTACAGCCCCACTGGCACATATACCACCTCCAGACGGTCCTTTCAGACACCTCATGTTAGACTACGTAGACATGGGAGCACAAAGAGGAATGAGATACGTCTTGGTGGTCATATGCAGATACAGCCGATGGGTAGAAGCAACAGCCACAGGCCGATCAGATCACAGAACAGTTGTAAAATTCCTCTGCTGAGAAGTCTTCCCGAGATTTGGGATGCCGGATACCATATCATCAGATAACGGAAAACACTTTGTATCTAATGTAATACAAGAAACATTGAAGCAACTAGGTATCAAACAAAAGTTCGGCTGTGTTTACCACCCTCAATCACAGGGGGCAGTAGAAAGAGCAAATGGGATTCTGAAAACAAAAATAGCAAAAATAGTAGCAGATACCGGGGACAAGCTTAACTGGGTGGATGCGCTCACAAGCTAGCAGAATCACGCATCTAACACTGCATGAAATGCTTACGGGTCGACCCATGCCAATACCATATTTGAGGGGTCCCTACGAAGGGCCCCCATTGGAGTAACTGCAAAATGAAATGTTTGACTATTTACGAAGTCTAACCCGTATCCATAGGGCCATCTTCCAGCAGGTGAAAGGGGCCACAGAGGACAGACGAGTCGAGATCCCAGAGGACCTTCAGACGATGCCTCCCCGCAGGAGCAAGGTACAAGGCGATCTTCACGCTTCGCAGCCAGGTGGAATCGGAGCAGGGCCCAGAGTAACAGTAGTGGGGCGCTGCCAGGGAGGGTATCACCAGAGAGCACCACAGAGGGGAGCACCTCCTCCACAGTGGCTAGCGATGAGTCTCATGAGTCAACATCTGACAGCCGCAGGAATGATGATGAGGGCGGAGGGACAGCAAGAGCAGAAAAAAGTGAGGTGCATTTTGAGGCTGCAGCACAGAAGCAGGTGCAGCAGAGAGCCAAGAGAGTGCAGACACAGACACAGGAGACATAGACACAAGGGGTGCAGACATAGGAGATGCAGGCTCAGAGCAGGGAACAGCAGACCAGCAGGCCATATAGCCATAGAAGTTCAGATGTAGGAGGCCTGACTAGTATAGGAGGAGGACTTTAGGCAGGGATAATAGCTGCAGGGCTACTTACATTACTTCTTATCATGACAGGGGTGAAGCCAAGAGAGGGAGTCAAACAGAGCGATCAGGATCAGGGGCAGATTGACTATTGTTTACTCGCACTAGGATCCATGGCTGTAAAGCAAGGACAGATGCCTAGCAGAGAAATAGTGCAGCTGACCTACTATAAGTCGCATTGATCCAATGCCGGTGGGAAAGTGCCACCCATAAGCAAACTAATCACACTTGGATCGTAAAAGTGTGTCGGACCATAGAAAAAGCTAAGATTCAATGTCACCAGGTGGTAAGCGGCACAGCTAAAACCTCCTAACGTCATGGGGCGCAATCTCACTCACGCCACATGGATTTGGATTTATGACCTTAGCAAAGGTACGGATCCCCTAGCAGATATATTTTGGATGTGCGAGGAAGATAGACAGGTAAAAGCAATGTTGCCAGCCAATTGGGCAGGAATTTGTGCGCCAGTCGTGCTGACAGGACGAATCACTATGATAAGTTTGGCTGATGACTGGCCGAAGAGGGTATGTAGATCGATCGGGGGTCCAAAACCCTGGCCAGAGGATGAGAAAATATACATCACATGGGACCAGGTGCCACAAAGGATCCCGTCAGAACATCAGGCCATAGGAGATGACTGGATAGGGACAGGTAGAGGATTAGGTGCTATGTCATTTGTAGGGACCATAATGAACGCCCCATACATAGCACGTAATAGCCGCTGGGTGAACTATTTGTGGTACAATAAACAGAGGTTCGTAAATTGGTCTTTAGCAGCACTGGAAGGTGTGAGTGAACAGTTGCATGCTACATCCCTAATGGCTGTGCAGAACAGACTTGTCATCGAAACAACGTTAGCCCCAGACCAAGGTGTCTATCAGCACTCCAATTGGAACACTAAAACCTCATCAGTTCTTGACTGGTTAGAAAAGTTCTCTGTTGGAAAAATCTTACGGACTATAGGAGTAACATATGGACTTGTTCTATTGACTATTCTCTTGATAATCTGTTGCGTCCTTCCCCTAATACAGATCCTGATAAGAAGGGCCATGAGAACGGCCACGGGACAATTTGTTATGCTGATACAACAGCAGGAAAAGCTCCCCGAGAAAGTCGAATTGTGGGAACTAGATGAACCGTGGGTAAGATCCTATGCACCCAAAAGATTGAAAACGATTTATATGAGACTATGATTGACAATACGGACGTATGTGAGAATATGGCTGACAATATAAACTTATATGAGCTAATGAAGGGGAACCTGAAAGGGGAATACGAGGTCGTATAGAGGGAGAGCCGATTCAGGGTAAGAAATAACCAAATAATTGGCAATAGATTTAGGAAAAACCTTGCTGTTACCAAACCCATACTAACAATCGACTGATTAACATATATAGGTTATTTATACCATGGGGCAATTAGGAGGAAAGGGAAGGAAAGAGGGAAGTGAATTGAACTAAACAGTGTCCTATACAACACATAGATAGGTGCAGAGCATGGCCAGCAGTTGGAAATCCCCGTATCCAAAGCAGCAGAATCCAGGGTTGGCCTACCAAGAGCGCCCAGCCATGCCGGAGCACCCAGACCACCCTAACCCATCTCCCAGGCTGACCAACCGACCCCCATTCCCGTATGTGCCTCAAAGAGGAGCCCCCATTGAAGCCCATTGGTACCAGTACGCGCCGATGATCGAGCCAGAAATCTATGTGCCACCACTTATGCAGCCGCCATTGACGAACATCCCGCACTGGATTCCCATTAACCCTTTCGACCCTATTGACAACTCTCACCGTGCCATGCCAGAGGACCAGCCCCTTTTTTTTGGATCCCAGGCCAGGGGATGACCACGACGGAATGTGGAATGACTGCGATAGGAGGGTTGGCAGACCCGACAATCTTCAACCTCCCCCCAGTGTCATCGATGTATCAGTGTACGTAGTGGCCCAGCCAGGCCCAAGCCACATGATAGTCCCATGGGAGACGCACCCGGATGGCGAGATGCCTTCCACATCCCAGTGCATGATGTCAACTGTACTCGAGTCCCGATCAACCGCCGGGGTAATGCAGCCCATGCAATACGAGGTGCCAGAGAGCAAGCAATGAGTGACAAGTGTGCCAAGGCACAAACCTGCCCCTGAGGCAATGTATTCTTCAACGGAGGACTCAGAGACTGACGAAGGAGGGCCCATACCTGTACACATGTCTTATTCTCCCACTAGCCCCCCACGACCAATCCCCTTGCAGCCCCCTCCGACGGGTAGACGCATACCCGTGCCACAAAGACCAAAACCCCAAGTCATCACGTGTACACCTATGCCACAAAAACCATTGTCCCGAGCCACCAGAATCCTGTTGCAACGCCAATATAACGCATGCCCGGAGGTGGTGGAAGGACATCTCCACAAGCTGCAAAACGAGGTGCCCACCACATTAAGTGCCTTACCCTTGTTGTGCCTATACCATGCTGTAATCAGTAGAATTTAGTGTGTTTGATGTTTGGCTAATTGATTGGGTAGAGTGGGACTTTGCAGTCCCAGAGGAGGGAATATTTTTCCCCTCTGTTAAGCTTGCTTATTCATGTAGATTATAGTATGGGACCTTCTGGTCCCAAAGGGGGGAATATATATTTTCCTCCCTCACTATTTAGTGGGACTTGTTAGCCCCAAAGGGGGGAATGTAGTGTAATGTTTACTGTAGTGTTTATACTGTACCCTTAAGTTGACCTTTAAAGATACGTGTTGAAGCAATGTACTCTGTGCAACTGACAAATTACACACTGGTTTAATATTTTATGTATTCTTATGATGCACACACACTCATTGAGCACTTAAGCATTGTGGTGGAGAAGTACCTAGGCTAAAAATAGCATGAGGATGGGCTCAGGAAACACTGGTGGAAAGTTAGGGGAATTGCAGCTTGTCCTGATATGACTCTACAGGGGGCGGGCTAAGACTGTCCAGGAAAGCATCACACGGTGAAATTGGCTCTAAGGGAGAAAAGGAGAGCGGGGATACTATTATGAACGAGTGCAAGTAAAAAAAAGCAGCCATCTGGGAGAGAACGGAGAAATGTGACACCGAAATGGTGGGAAGGACTAAAAAAAGTGTAAACTCAGCAGAAATGTGACACCGTTATGATCAGCGCCAAGTGGGAAGGGTTAAGGGAAAAAAGACGACGCAGCAGAAATTTTCACAATAAAAAGCGAGTGCGAACAAAGAAATTCCAGTCCTGCTCCGGAGCTTGACTCATTGAGTTGTGATGTGTTTGTTGCCTGCGAGCACATTAAACTCAGTTGCACCTGATTCTATGTGTCTCCAGTGATTTTTTGACCTCTGAGAATTTGAGTTTTTGATATCTAATGGAAGACAAATAAAGTCCGTTTGAGAAGAAAGGAGGCTTTCTGGCACAGCTCCAGACCTTGATTTTTGCTTCCACACTGCCAAAAAAAAAAAAAAAAAATAGTCCCTCAGCTCTAAAACCCTAATTTTAACTATAAGCCCGCTCAAATAAAATTGTCTGTAAGTGCTTTTTAAAGGAGACCACTGAATTCAAGCAGCGTACAGAGAAAGGCAAATCGTTCCACAGTGTAGGTGCTAACGCTTGAAATGATCGGTCCCCTCTCGTCTTTAAGTGGGTATGGGGGACCACCAGCAGCCTTTTGCCTGATGACCTGAGACTACGGGGTGGGGAGTAAGGTTGGATCAGGTCAGAAAGGTATTGGGGAGCTTGACCATGTAGAGCTCTAAAAGTAAGGACTAAAATTTTAAAATGGATTCTAAACTGAATTGGTAACCAGTGAAGTGAGGCTAAAACCGGGGTGATATGCTCCCTTTTTCTTGTGTGAGTTAAGAGTCTTGCAGCAGCAGTCTGAACGGTCTGGAGGCGTTCCACTGTTTTCTTATTTAGACATGTAAATAGGCTATTACAGTAGTCCAGACGAGAAGAAATAAAAGCGTGCACAATCATCTCCAATTCAGGCCTCGATACAAAAGATCTTATTTTTGAGATGTTTCGCAGTTGGAAGAAACAATTTCCAATCAGTTGTTTGGAGTGATGCTCCAAGGACATTTCTGAGTCAAACACAACTCCCAAGTTCCTGAGGTTCTGTTTGACTGATGCACCTAGAGCACCAATGTGCTGCTTTATAACCGGAACACTGTTTTCAGGGGCAATAATTAAAGTTTCGGTCTTCTCTGAATTTAATTGCAAATAGTTGTCATTTAACCATTCCTTAATGCAATTAAGGCATGTTAATAAGGAGGTCAATTTGTCAAATTCAGACACTTTGAAGGAGCAGTACAGCTGGATGTCATCAGCATAAAGATGGTAGGACACATTGCTAAATTGCCTAATTAGTTGACCAAGCGGAGCATGTACAGTAGAAAGAGTATGGGGCCTAAAACTGAACCCTGAGGAACTCCACATGACATTTCGGTAGTGTCTGACATGACGTGATTTACATAGATGCTAAAACTTCTGCCAGTGAGGTAGGAAGTAAACCATTTTAACACAGCATCAGACAAGCCAACCAGGTTTTGAAGTCTGTTGATGAAGATATTATGATCAACACTGTCAAAAGCTGCAGAAAGGTCTAATAGTACCAGGACTGTGCATTCACCTGAGTCTGCAGCCAACAAAATATCATTTGACATTTTAAGCAGTGCTGTTTCTGTTGAGTGGTTCTTGCGGAAGCCTGACTGAAATTTGTCATAGATGTCATTATCGTCTAAAAAAGCCAGAAGTTGTTCAGCCACAATTTTTTCCAAGATTTTAGACAGAAAAGGTCATTTGGAAATAGGCCTGTAGTTCTTGGGCTGAAGAGCATCCAAGCCACTCTTTTTAAGTATTGGTTCAACTACTGCATGCTTAAAAAAGCTGGGTACCACACCATTTTGCATTGAGGTATTAAGTACCTCAGTGATACAAGGGCCAGTAACGTCAAAAACTTTTGTAAACAGCACAGTAGGGAGAACATCCACTGGACAGGAGGAGGGCTTCATTTTATACAGCAGAGTGGAGATGTCATTTAAACATACCGGTTCAAAAGAGGACCAAGTTTGGGTGGGAGGTGGTTCACATCCAGTGTGGTATCCAGTTTGTGGAGAGAGGTGTGCTCTAACTTCTTTGATTTTGTCAACAAAGAAGTAGAGAAAATTGTTACTCTCAGCCTTAGAAAAAAACGGAACTTGTGGGAAGATCGGGGAAACAATAGAATTAATAGTATCAAACAAAATCTTTGGGTTTCTCTTACTTGAAGATATTAACTAGGAAAAGTACTGTTTTCTAGCATTTTTCATTAAATCATTCAGAGATGCCCTAAGTTCTCTAAGGTGGACTCTGTGAACCTCAAGTTTAGAGGACTTCCATAAACGCTCCACTTTACGACAGTTTCTTTTAAAACTCAGGATAGATTCATTTATCCAGGGACAGGGCTTGATATGAGAGACAAAGTTTGATTTTGTAGGAGCTACTTTATCTAAAATTTCTAGACATTGACTATTAAAAGCCTGAATAAAAACATCAGCATCATGACACCCAATAAATGGAGCTGGGTCAAATAAGACAGAGAATCTCTCAGCGGCATCTGGTGTTATAATCCTCCGTTCAACCTTAATTTTGGTGGGCAGAGGGTCGACAAAACATTCCAAGTCAAAGAAAACACAGTAGTGATCACTAATAAGGACATCCTCCACATGCACATCTTTGACATTTAGGCCAATTGAGAAGACCAAGTCCAGTGTGTGTCCTTTAACATGTGTAGGCTAAGAAACATGCTGTGTACAGTTAAAAGAGTCTGTGATGGATAAAAGATCAGCAGCCATTTTACAGCTGCTGTCATCGATATGAAGGTTAAAATCCCCAATAATAAAAACTTTCTCAAGTTTAATGATAGATGTTAGAAAATCAGTAAAATCAGTGAGAAAGTCCCCTGCGGGACCTGGGGGGCGATAGATTAACACACAGTAGGACATATTGGGAGATCCAATTTTAATCATTTGAAATTCAAATAAGGGGAAGCTTTCAGGATTCATCAGACTACATAAATATCTGTCCCTATACACCACAGCAAGACCTCCTCCACGGCGGTCCATTCGCGGAGTTGCAATAACAGAGCAGCTAGCAGGACAGAGCTCGTTCAAGTGGGTAAAATCCCCATTTTTTTGCCAAGTTTCAGTGAGGAACATGAAATCCAAATTCTCTCTAACAAATAGGTCATTGAGAGTGAAGGCTTTATTACAAATCGACCGAGCATTAAGCAAGGCAGACCGGATGGGAGATGGCAATCTAGCGTCATCAACAGCTGATGTTATTGGGACTGCCTGCAGACACCTGACGCGGTCACGTGATCTCCAGCTGTGCAGTGACGTGCGATGACAAAGGGGGAACCTGGCAGAGGTAACTGTCTGTATTGGAAACACAGACGGTAAGAGAGTTGATGACCAATAGGTGCTATCAGGAGAACCAGCAAGAAGGGTAATGTTTATATCTGGGAAGGGTGATTCTGGGGAGGAGGAGTGAGGTGGAAATAGTCAATTTGGTGTAGAGGTCTGTACTGCATGCCGCAGGTTGGCAGCTAGCGTGCGGCTACCCAGACCACTAGGATGGACTCCATCAGTTCTAAAGAAAGAGGGACGGTTCCAAAAGAGATTAAAGTTGTCAATAAAGTTTAAATTGTGCGCTCTACACGCAGCTTGAAGCCATGTGTGGAGGCTAAGGTTTCTGCTAAAACGCCCAGCTCCCCGGGACAGCGTGAAAAGAATTAGGCAGGGAGAGCAGCAGTATTCAGGACACCCTATTTAAATTGCTTCGTCCTGCCTACTGTTGTTGCTTCCTCTGCAAGCCGCTTTGCAAACCGCCTCCACCCCAGCTCCTTCTTTTCATGTTGGCACATGGAAGGTCAGGGGGGTTTGCTCTCTCTGTCTCAGGCTATCCTCATTTGTGCATGGAAGGGCGGAGAGGTGTGCTCTCCGCCATGTTTCAGATCCAGGGGCGGAGTCGTGAGATTTGGAAATCCCTATCCAGTCAGATTGGGATCAAAGTGATCCACCCTGCCAATGTTTTGAAATACCCAGATAAAGTCAGCAGGATCACCTTGATCCCTGACTGAGAAAAGGAGGATTTCATTATCCGGATTATTCTGATCCAGATTACAAGTTTTGAAATACTGGCCCCAGGGTCTCAAAGCGTCTTTTAGCCAAAGGTTGTATATGATGATGACCAATGTGGAACACAAAGTGTACCTCTGTGTTGAGGCTGGATCCTTGGATGACAGTGACTTGGTTGGCACAGCTGGCCCATACAGTGTCTTCAAGTGTCAGCAGACTGCAGACTGGCTCAGAGCCCAGAGGCACCAGCCTGCATGAGCCCACATCCCACAGTCTCTCTGAGAGGAACAATGGTCCATAGTTAAGCACCTTATCAGGACTCTTTGCTAAAGCAGTTATTACTGTAGTGTAACATTGTGAATCTGTGTGGACCACAGTCTCTTTTCTCTGACATGCAAACCAGCAGTGTGATAAGTGTTCTTCAGTGAGTACTCACCGCCAGTCTTTCTGTGGTACACAGCTACTTTGCCATTGGCCAGTCCAGCGAAGAGGAAAGATAGTGAGTGTTTGAGGCAGAGAACTGGACAGCTGTCAGGGTTCACCAAGGTCACCAGGCATTGAACAGCTGTGTCCACACTGCTGTACACATAGATGCTGGGAAGACAGGGGAACACATTAGATTGAAAAGTCAAATACTACACATAAAATGAAAGACAAGCTTAAAGGAATATTGTAGTTTATCACTTTGGGAGAGTGAGATGGTCTGATGGATATTCATCTCATGTCTGTGTGTTAAATACAGAGCTGGAATCAGAATGTGGTTAACCTAGCTTTAGGTGTGTTCACACCGGACCTGTTTTTTTTTTTTTTTTTTTGCTAGAGATGAGTTTATATACAAAGTCAATGCAAATGGGTGATTGAGCGTATATTTGCCCGAGAGAAAAATCGCTCGGGCTCCGAGCAACAGCGAGAGAGCGAGAGAGTGAAATTTCGCTTGTCGCTTGAAATGAGAAATCCCAGCTGGAGCTGTATTTTGCTGGGTCCTGTCGCTTGCAGCTCAACGCTGATTGGCTGTAATCCTGGAATCCCGGGGGGGTTCTTGACTGTCATGATATGTCAGCTTCATTAAAAGTACAGCTGCAAATTAAAAGCAACAATAGATGTAAAAACACACAGAGACAATACATCTGTAATTTAATTTTAACAATTTTTCAATCTTCTCCAATTTCTCGTTTTATGGAACCGCCACAACGGTTTTTATAATGCAAATAACTCTGTTTAGATAAAACCTACAAGCTTCTCTTCCTATGACTTTTACTAAAAATGTGTCTTGTATGTTTTCTGAAGCCTTTAAGTTACAAAAATGAAACACACTAAACTTCTGAGCATTTAAACCCCCAACCGCGGCAGACCTCTAAAGACGGGACTCTACCTACACCGACTGAAAACTTTTAAAGAGATGAAATAACTTGTTTTTTTTGTATACAGCTAGCTGACTGGACCAGATAAAAGGTGAAAATATGTGTGCCCTGAATCAGTTTGTGTCAACAAACTTAAAGTCCATTCTCAATGAGGGCGAATATTCTAATATTCTATTATTCTAATAATATTCTCGAGAAAAAATATAAAAGTTGATTTTGTGGGTTCTTATGGAAGTTTGCACACTGGGACGGAACTTTCGTGCGGTGAAAAAAGTTTCCATCCAGACTTTGACCCCCTGCGGAATTTGCCACCGGAACTACACAGCTGGGCCAATGAAATTGTTTGTTTAGAGTGCCGAAGTCACGCCCCTTCCGGTGAAGCTCATGGGACCTTAGATCGGAAAAAATATGAATGGCAGTGAATGAGCAGAGAAATTTTCTTTTGGTCCCGTTTGAGTTGTGACATGAAATCCAAATATATCGTTAATGAATTTAAAACATAATTTTTAAGATCAAGAAAGTCATACTTTGTGGTAAAACTGCTGAGCTATAAGCTTTTGAAAAAAAACCTAATCAGAAAAACTACACAGGAGGCGGTCGCGTATGTGACGTCAGAGCTTTTGCTCGCTTCCTGCAGCTTGGAGTGACTGCAACCTGGCACAAAACACACAGACATCTTCAATCATAAATCGATTAATCATAAAACAGTGGAATTTCAGCAGGGAGGCCAAGCTGCAGGAAGCGAGAGAAAGCTATGACGTCACATACGCGACCTCCTCCTGTGTATTTGAGTCTTTCTAATTATAAAGCTTATATCTCAACAGTTTTACCACAATGTATGACTTTCTTGACCTTAAAATTTATTTTTTAAATTCATTAACAACATATTTAGATTTCATGTCGCAACTCAAACGGGAACAAAAGATAGCATTGCTCCCCCCATTCACTGCCATTCAAATTTTTTCCGATCTAAGGTCCCATGAGCTCTACCGGAAGCTTCTGATAGAGTGCCTCTAACTCTATGGTTGCGCAGATCGGGAGAGTCCGAAATCCAGTCAGGCAGGGCAGTATGGGAGAAAGGCTGGTAATTTCACAGCACCCCGTCCTTTCTGATAAAAGACGGGATGATTTTATGAACAATGAATTGAAGGACAACGTCTGGCAGTCCATTGTCCAGCTTGGTGGCTGCGGTGAGAGTGGTAAGTGCTCAAGAAATTTGATGCTTGTTAAACGTTAGCTTGCTAGCTCGCTGCCGCCACTGCTGCTGCGGCTGCTGCTACTCTCATTCATGTTCATCCGCACCCATTCACGCAGCGCGGATTTGGAACAGAAACAACGCAAAATTCCGCACCGCGTCCATACCGCGCCTGTGTATATGGTTTGAGCGCGGAAAGGTGCTGTGCGAATATTCCGCAAATCCGTCCTGCATTTCCGTATCGCGGCAGTGAGAATGAACCTTTACTGGGCATTCACACAGAAAGCGAATTCGTCGAAATTACATACAAAGTCAATGCAAAGACGCGATTAGATGCGAATTTGCACCAGGCGGCGTGATGGCTCGCTAGTTGCGTGACTGATGCGATAACGCGAATTAACAAAATGGTCCGGCATCATTACTTGTGGCGCGTTACTTGCAAGTAATTCGCTTCACTCACGCTCTGTGTGAACACACAGTTAGGCGGTGAGCTGGTTCCAACGACTGACCTGCCATCCTGCAGGCCAACACAGATGATGTTTCCTATCTTGGCTGCAGTCGGGACCTTCTCAGCCTCTCTCGCCTTTTTGCTGGGACACGGCTCCTTCACATAGTCCAGACAGAGGACTGGGGCCCTCAGTGGGATGGTCTTGACCAGACGAGGAGTGGTTCGGTTCAGGGAGAAGATCTCCACTTGGCCATGGTTGAAGTTGCCTCCTCCAGCAGCAACCTGAACTCCAGTGGAAAAAGGTAAATACACGCCAATACAACATACATCCTAAAGATTTAATCAAACGTCATGAATTAAATTTGACGAAAATTTCTTTAACAAAATTTTTTTTAAAAAGTCAAGAAGCATTTGATGATGTGTACTTTGTTATCCCAGATTAGTACACCACGATATCTGACGGAATACTGGCCATGTTTTGTCTTTTTATGAGGACGAAGATGGCCATGGAAGATATGAGAAATTAAATTGAGAATTAGATTTGAAGAAGTTACTGAAAGATGATAGCAAAGAAAGAAATATCCACTTATCTGTTTTACACACACACATATATATATATTAGGGGTGTAACGATAAACAAAAATCACGGTTCGTTTTTTTTCAGTACAGTATTTAAAAAAAAAGACAACTATTAAATATCTTTTACTTATTGGTAACCTTATTAAAACATACCACCACAGCAGTTAATTTTTTTTACACAATTTTTGAATGAAACAAATATATATAAAATCCTGCTTTTTCACATTGTTTGAATGAAAATAGAAATATAAAAGTGAAACATAAAATCCTGCTGTTTTTTTTAACACATTTTTTGAATGAAAAATGTAAGTCTAAATTTCTGCTTAAACAGTTTTACTCAATTAAAATAAAAAGTATAGTGTAGCTGGTCAGCTTTACAGCCTGCCCAGATTCAGTTTTACTAGGAACTTACTTGGCTTTCCCACTTTGTTAAAGTGCAGTAAACAAAACATGCTTATATCTAAACTGCAGCTTAAACAATTTTACTCAACTCCAATGGCGTTGGTTATTTCTTTAGCGCGATGGTCAAGGAAACGCTCTTTCTTTTTTAACGACGACGATAACGTAGTTTGCACCAGATTGCTTTTTCTAGTCGTGCCGATTAACATTCAGACTCGGGTGGTATCGCTCTAGATGCGTTAGCATGTTAGATCTGTTTCCAAGTACATACCCGACTGCTGTTCTGCAGTGTCGGCACACTGCTTTTGTCATGTCAACTTGTTTATTTCCATCTTCGTATTTTACCCTGAAACCAAAGTGTTCCCAAACGGAGGACTTAAGGTTTGCGGGTGGGTCTTCAGGTTCATCAGGCTCACTTGCCATGTTGTCAAAATGCGAGAATGCGCTGCACAAAGTGAAAGCTGGGATTTACGGTTCGACTCGGTCCGTCACTCAATTATGTCTGTCGGGGAACTAGATATTTTAAATAGTTCGGCTCGCAAAAACAGAATTAAAATAAAACAAAATAAAAAAAATAATATCCTGCGCTTAATAATTCGGTACAGGGTCGTGCCGAACCGAAAGTCGCGTACAGAATGGTTCGACACAAATACATGTACCGTTACGGCCCTAATATATATGTACATATATATACTGTATACTAGTCCATACCCATTGAGTGAACAGTTGCCCATGTACAGTTTCACATGGTGTGTGTTTGGGATACACGTCATAGGAAATTGCAGATTAGATAGTCAACTGAACCCATTAAGAAGAGCTATGTATTCAGACAGAGTTTTTGAAAGACGTGGAACAGACAGAATGACTGAGTGACAGAATAACACACTGACAGTTTCCATGATTATGTACAGCATACCATATCATGACTTAGTCATACAAAAAATTAGAAAAAAAAAAACCCAAACACTCAGCCACAGAGGGAGCCACAGTGATCAGTCGCATTTTAGCCATTTTTAAGCATTTTTCTGTTGTTATAGCATCACCCAGTTGCCAATTAGAGTTAAATTTCTCCAGTCACCTTGGGGCATCCTGTTCTACATATCTACCAAGTTTAGTAAAAATCGATATGCTGGTTAGGCCTAGATAAGAAATTAGCTCTCTAGCGCCCCCATTTTGTTTGATCGGGTCAATAATGGAGGGGTCCCCTCAAATTATGTATGGTCATATGCCTACAAAGTTGCGTGGTGATTGGTGAAACCCTTGAGATGTTATACCCCTTTATGTGATGAGCCACGCCCTCCGCAATATTCATTGCCTTATAGAAGCTCAGATTTAGTAAGTTTTCCAACTTTTGCTAAGAGGGAACATTAGATATTGGTCCCATATGCAGAGGCTGTGAAGATGGTGAATCAGATGGGAGGAAATGTTGAAAGAAGCAGAGCAGGAAAACAATTACAAATTATAGCTGCTGCTCAGCAATGGTCAGGGCCGGGCAATTTTAGGCAAAATTAGGCAATTCTGAGCAACAAGCAGAGTGTAGGAAGATGAAAAAAGGTGTCATTCTAAGCATAAGAGACTATGCTCTATCTCACTGAGCTAATTAGCAAGAGACAACTCTGCAGTATATATGTTTAAAACTTCTTCTAGCTCATTATAGGAATTCTACAGTTGCAGTGATTAGTCAATAAATCAAGTCAAACACATAATTAATCCACAACTATTTCATGATGGATTGATTGTTTCAGCCATCAGTGTTGGAGTTACCTTCGCAGATTTGAGGATATCCTTCTCAAATCTTGCTTTATCATGGTTTTGGACCTCTAGTCAGACAATGTGAGATGTTTGTGGATGCCAGATTGGAATTCGGGAAAGGTAAGATGAATTTTACATAATTTTATAGACAAACATTTTAATATAGAAAATAACTGTAATGCTAATCAATAATGAAATAATTCATAGCAGAGATAGGCCTATTTGTAAAATTGTAAATGCACCATTACAGCTTCATTTTAAAAGAAAATCAACATTACCTTTCAGCAGCAAAACTGCACAAATAAAATAAAATTAGGCTAAGCAGAAAAAACAGGGAAAAGAGCAAGGGATAACAGGGAAAAGTGTTGATAAAGAGTATTTTGTCTCTCTGCGAAACTGCCTGGATCATAATTATATTAACCTTAGTAGTCTCTAATCCACATAGCATGATGCCTGAACATAGGACTTCCACATTAGAATATCCGTTCTGCCTTAGCTGAGGCTTGAACTCACAACTTCTGAGACATCTTCTCTGTCACTGAGCTATTTGGCAAATGACAGTTCATGTGTGGCTTCACAAATTGACTAAGCCAAACATCAGGGTGCCAGACAGTAGCCATCCATGCCATGGAAAAGCAAATTTCAAAGTGAAAGTTCCAAAGCTGTAGCACATATGGTTGATTTGTTATGAATTTTCAAAGGTTTAAAATTTAGAGGCTTGCTGTAGCGCCACCATCAGGACTGTTGTCTTGTGTTTCCAGTTGAGGACATCTGGCATGGGACTGGACCTTTATGAAAAGTTTGGGTAGATTTCTCATATGGAAATGTTGCATGAGCTGAGGCTTGAACTCATGATCTTCAACACCCAGAACCATCCTTTATCTCACTGAGCTAATTGGCAAACAGAAACGTCACATGTAGCTTCACAAATTGACTAAGCCAGTCACCTGTGCGCAAGACAGCAGCTGTTGGTGTGTAAAGGCAGATTTCAAACGGCTGTCAAAAATTCAGTTATTAAGACAAAAATCCGAAAATACACAAATTGCATCTAGACAGCATGGAGATGTTAGTAATTTGTTTTTAACAATGATTTATTGGCTCCATAAGTGAAAAACTGATGTTTAAAAATGCCATTTTTGTATTGACTCCAATTGTTGGCATGAGAGCAAAATTCAAAATGCTGTAAAAAAAATTCAGTTTTTGAGATAAAATTCTGATATTTTCCAAACATCATCTTCCATGAAATGAAAAATGTTGTCATTTTTTTTAAATGAACATTGAAAATGTATTTAGCAAGAATTTGCAAGTATATGTTTACAGTACTGTTTACAGTCAAACATTTTGATGCACTGTAGGCTCAATTTTTGATAAATCACAAATCTGTGTGGATCGTTTGTGTAGGACAGTCTGAAGATGCTCTGTAGCAAGTTTTGTCAGTATTGGGGCTACATTTTGGTGAAAGTTGCAAATCTGTAGCACATATGGTTGATTTGTTGTGAATTTTTAAAATTTTGAACTTTAAAGGCTTAGTGTAGCGCCACCATCAGGACTATTGGCCTGTTTTTACAGCTGTGGCAGTCTGGCATGGGACTGGACCTTTGTGCAAAGTTTGGTCATTTTTCGTGCATGGGAAGTAGGATTTCCTCGGAAGAAGAAGCAGAAGAAGAAGAAGAACATGCAGCAGAACAATAGGGTCCTGGCAGCTTAGGCTGCCCGGCCCCTAATAATCGCAAAAGCAGCAGTTCATCATCAAAATATCAGTGGGCTGTGGTGGGAGGAGGTAAGAAATGATCTCTGTGTCCAAGCTTGCCAGGAACAAGCATGGTTGGATAGCACTAGTTTATAATGTTCCTCCTGCTACAATGTAATGTCAGTTTATTAGCTAACGGACAGTAATTTAAAAAGCACATAGATGAATTATCCAGCAAAGCAGATTTAAAGCCACAGTGTGTAGGAATTTCTCCCATCTAACATTGAAATCATATATTGCATTCAAACAGATGGCACACTCTAGCGCCTCACTGTTTCAAACACGTATTGCAACAACTGTAGCCGCTGTGTACCAAAAAGCTATGATAACACTGATGAAACCATGTCATCCGATACTACATGGAGTATTCATTCAGGCTCCTATACAGACACACACGACGCGAGTTGACAAACCCCCTCCTCACCATGCTGGCTGTGTTTACAACGTAGGACTGTTGGGGCCGACGTAAATTGAAACAGCTGTTAGTGGCCAGCAGCACTACTGCCGCATAACAAAGTCCCACTCTTTGAGCATAATGCAGGATCATGTATTATACAGCATCACAGGAGACGGAATCCTCGTCGCCAAGAAAGTGCAAAAGGGAATCAAAAAGGCAGCGTGACCGGCGAATTAAAAAAACAAGGGTCAGCATTGGGGTTGCCTTTCCCAGGTGGAGAGAGCTGCTGAAGGAGAAAGGTAATACAATCACAGGCCCGCGCTAACAGCGACTAACAGTGGCTAACAGCTTACAGCGGCGCAGTGATGCGAGGAGAGGGATGAGGCTGTTAGCGACTGGCCGCTAACAGCGGCTAACAGCCAACAGCGGCGCTGGCCTGTGTTTGCATTACCATCCTCCCTCAGCAGCTCTCTCTACCTGGGAAAGGCTACCTCGATGTGGGCCTTTTTTTTTTAATTCGCCGGTCACGCTGCCTTTTCTATTCCCCTTTACGCTTTCTTGGCGACAAGGATTCCATCTCCCATGATGCTGCATAT
Organism: Epinephelus awoara; assembly: GCA_035609425.1. Classification (NCBI taxonomy): domain Eukaryota; kingdom Metazoa; phylum Chordata; class Actinopteri; order Perciformes; family Serranidae; genus Epinephelus; species Epinephelus awoara. The sequence goes on along the minus strand of CM069301.1, from coordinate 40,729,412 downwards.
GCATGATCCTGCATTATGCTCAAAGAGTGGGACTTAGTTTCAAATTTGCCAGGGTAGTAGCAAAGCGCCTCTTGCTCCTCTCCTTCGGCTCCTCAGCCACGCAGTGCTCAATGCTATTTCGTAGGACCAATGAATTTAAAGTAATGAGACATTCAAATACCATTTAACACTTTACAAATTTGATTACAAAGGCAGACGTTACACATTTTTTTTCAACGGTCCAGAGCAACATAACGCTGGAGGGCTCTGCATCAACGCTGCATTGGTCACAACTGTAGGTAGGGTGACTAGCTCCCAATAAAGCAAATGTGGGACAAGGAGTAGGTTTGTGAGGAACAATGTGGGTCACCCGCCCCCAGCGCAAAGCTCAGTCATCAGAGACTAAATACATTCATTATAAACTATACAGAGTCTACTGTATATTAACACTGGACTGTTTTGTTTATTGAAGTATTTAGCAACACAGAGACCTGTGGTCAGTAGGATTTGAGGATTCTTATAATAACATCTGTAGCCTACAGATGTGAAGCTCTGACTGTATCTGACTGAGCCTTAATGAAAGCTGTTGTCTTGTATTTTTTTTCCTGAAAATATGAACCTTACAGTCAAACACAGTTTATTCAGCCTGTGTAGTTGAGGGGACAGGTCAAACTGATATGATGCTGATTTACAGGAGAATTCAAATAGATATGTCAAATAGAGGATAAACCATGAACATAACTACTTGCCTATAGGGGTAGACCCCAGTCAGTGTAGGTAATGATCAAGAACTGAACTATGTAACTGTTGAGATACAGACACATAAGAGAGAGTTCGTATTTGTTAACTATTATAATCCTCGTAAGAATCTTCAGTTGAATAAACGAAGACAACTTGAAGGGATGGAGGGTAAGAAGGTGGTGGTATGTGGAGACTTTAATGTGCATAGCACACTATGAAGAGGACTAAGAAGAAGCCCCAACTTAAAAAGTTGTTTGGAAAAACCTCATTTGAACTCTGTTTTTAGCCTCATTGTAGCCTGTAGCTCTAACTGTCTCTCTGTACACTGCGCTGACGTGTGTGTGCTTGTGCGAGACTGTGAGACATGGGCACCGCCTTCATGTGTGTTCATGTGCTTTTGCTGGTCTCGCGCAGTCCACAAACAACTTTTTATGTTGGGGCTTCAGGACACTTGGATCACTACGGAAGAGTAATATGGAGATATTTTGTGGTTTCAATTATGTGTTCTTGGATGTTGGAATCTGGGGCGCCGTCAGCCATTAGGTGTGCAGTTGTGCTGCAAGGGACTATATTCAACTTATCTTGCATTGTAACATGCATTATGACAACTTAATAAGGTTTATGTTGTTGTTGTTTAGTTTGTCTCAGATAGGGTGACCATATTTTGTGTTCCAAAAAAGAGGACACTCGGCCCGGCCACGAGATAGCCTTGATACTGGCAGTTTACTCAAAGATGCCTTCTCATTTTAATATATTTAAAGTTTATGTATGGATAGAAAATTCAGTTATATTACAAATTATATCTTTCAAAGACAGAAATTCAGATACGCCCCTATAGATAGGGGACACATACACACACTTGAGTGTGGCTACCTGATCCGAGACCGACGGGTCCCAACAGTAGGCCTACCCGACAGGTCGGGCCGGGTTTGGTCAAAAATGTATAAATTGTATTTGGGCTCCGGTCGGATTTGGTCAGCTTTCAGTGAAAATGTAGTGTAAACATAAATAAAATCCTACTGTCTGTCCTGTTTATTGCTTGGGGACTGTTATTTACGTGACAACACCTGAACAAAACACACACATTGGTTGTTTGTTTCTACCTCGTTGGAAGCCTCAGACCTTCTTCCACCCGCCCCCGCCTTGATTAAATGCTGAAATGAAAATAAAAGAGAAACAAGTTTTCCTATTTTATCTTATTTTGTTATATTTCCTCGCTGGAAGCCTCAGACCTCCCACCGCCTGCTCCTGTCTCAAACACGGAGGTTTCCCTCTCTGCGGAGCACCCACGGCGCACACCCGGCCTGTTAAATAGCCTGTAACCATAACAACTGTGTGACACAAACTCAGTGCTTTAGTAATTAAATAATGTCGGGCTCAGTTCAGTTTCGGACATAACAAAACAGAATGACTGTCGGGTTTGGACAGAAACATGCGGCCCGTGCCACACTCACACACACACACACACACACACATACTTGTTTTCAGGACATATCAGTACATATGACAAAAATGTGACAAATGGGAACGTACCTTTCCCAAGGTCCTAGAGACTGGGGAATCAAACTGTTTCTTCCCCATGCTTCCAGGAATAGGTCCATCTGTTGAGATTTTGGCTAGGGCTATATTTTGGTCAAACCTGATTTTAATGCTACTTATGAGGACACTGTCAGGTTTATGTGACTTATGAGCCACCACACACAGATTTGTCAGGTTTGTGTGACTTATGAGCCATCACACACAGATTTTTCATGTTTACGTGAATTGTGAAACCCATGGATACATAATCAACCAAAATAATGAAAAATGTGATCTTTCTGCTTTTTAAGTGTTATTATTGTATTGCATTTATGAATTTTGTGGTAAATATTCATCTAAATAAAAACACCGAAAACTTTTTGCCATTCTTACTTTTTTAATTACTGGTAAAATATGTAAATTGAACCCAGAATAGATCACAAAAAATGCAGCAATCTTGCCTCCAAATGCCTCCAACAATACAATGCTGGAAACTTAGGATATAGCTGAAAGTAACAAACCCTTCAAATACTTTCTAATGTGAAAAAAGCAAGATAGAATAGAATAAAGTCTAGCTAATAATGTGGATACAAAATGCTCTTAAACCTTGCTTTCCAATGCGGCGTTTTGAGGATGCCTGGGTTTTACCCACGTGAAGTGCTGTGCTCTGCTGGGAATCTAAAAGGATGGAACAGAATATGTTTTACGATAATGCCATGCCTGAGAAGAATAAACTTTTCTTTTCATCACCAGTACATTCACTTCAAATATTTTGTATTTGGGTGCCCTTTATATTTTACCCTTTCTTGAAAATTGAGTGAACACAGAGGACGATTTAACATACATGTCACACAGTGTGATGTCATATTGAGATGAAGTCTAAATAAATTTGGGAATTCATGAAAATGAATAAGTGCACCCTGTCTATCATAATTATGTTAACTGAAGTGAAAGGCTTAACTGAGCTTGCATGGAGAGAGCAGACACTTATGTGAACTTAATTCACAGGAGGATGTGGGCTCATTATGCCAGACTCTAAAGTAAGAACTAACACTGTAGAGCATCTGCTACCCAACAATATGAGGACAATGTAACACACACTCTACAGTCGTTGGGTCAGAAAATATGAGGACGTCACCTGAAACACACTCAAGTCTTTCACTGCCTAAAACAATATGAGGACAATGTAACACACACTCTACAGTCGTTGGGTCAGAACATATGAGGACGTCACCTGAACACACTCAAGTCTTTCACAGCCTAAAACAATATGAGGACAATGTAACACACACTCTACAGTCGTTGGGTCAGAACATATGAGGACGTCACCTGAAACACACTCAAGTCTTTCACAGCCTAAAACAATATGAGGACAATGTAACACACACTCTACAGTCGTTGGGTCAGAACATATGAGGACATCAGCTGAAACACACTCAAGTCTTTCACAGCCTAAAACAATATGAGGACAATGTAACACACACTCTACAGTCATTGGGTCAGAACATATGAGGACGTCACCTGAAACACACTCAAGTCTTTCACAGCCTAAAACAATATGAGGACATGACGACTGAACACATATACAGTCCATGTTTCTAACTTCTAACTTCTCATGCTGTTGTCAAAGAAGGCTCTAAAGTCTACACTGATGTAAACTGATCAACTTCCCCAGAAATCCAGTCATGTAAACTGATGAGCAGGAGGTGAAATGGACAAAAACATTAACCAAAGGACAAAAAATATCAAATTTAGTGAGAATAAAGATCAATTTGATGCTTTAAGGGGAAGTTACAGCTAACAAATGGTACGGCCAATTTCTATCAGCTATGCTAATCACAAACAAGTAATGCTAACATTGATATTGTGAACATTTCACACAAACTGACTGTTTGAATTCAGTGAAAGGGTATTTAATTTATGCACTGGGCCCAACTGAGACATATACTTAATTCCAAGGAGAAGAAATTCACGTGTAATTACCTGTTGGAAGGATGAAGTGGATCTCTCGCTCACTTCTTGGTCTGCAGAAGGTTGAGTCAGGATCTCAACACTTGGTGTCTGCAACAAAACACAACAATACAGTGTCAGAAATATTTTGTAAAATAAATCCTGACTAATTAATGAAGTAATGATCATACTTGTTTCGGTGAACTTAATTCATAGGAGGATGTGGGCTCATTATGCCAGACTCTATAGTAACAACTAACACTGTATGGCATCTGCTACCCAACAATATGAGGACAATGTAACACACACTCTACAGTCGTTGGGTCAGAACATATGAGGACGTCAGCTGAAACACACTCAAGTCTTTCACAGCCTAAAACAATATGAGGACATGACGACTGAACACATATACAGTCCATGTTTCTAACTTCTAACTTCTCCTGCTGTTGTCAAAGAAAGCTCTAAAGCCTACACTGATGTTAACTGATCAACTTCCCCAGAAATCCAATCATGTAAACTGATGAGCAGGAATTGAAATGGACAAAAACATTAGCCAAAGGACAAAAAATATCAAATTTAGTGAGAATAAAGATTAATTTGATGCTTTAAGGGGAAGTTACAGCAAACAAATGGTACGGCCAATTTCTATCAGCTATGCTATTCACACACAAGTAATGCTAACACTGATATTGTGAACATTTCACACAAACTGACTGTTTGAATTCAGTGAGAGGGTATTTAATTTATGCACTGGGCCCAACTGAGACATATACTTAATTCCAAAGAGAAGAAATTCATGTGTAATTACCTGTTGGTAGAATGAAGTGGATCTCTCGCTCACTTCTTGGTCTGCAGAAGGTTGAGTCAGGATCTCAACACTTGATGTCTGAAACAAAACACAACAATACAGTGTCAGAAATATTCTGAAAAATAAACACTGACTAATTAATGAAGTAATGATCATACTTGTTTCAGTGAACTTAATTCATAGGAGGATGTGGGCTCATTATGCCAGACTCTATAGTAACAACTAACACTGTATAGCATCTGCTACCCAACAATATGAGGACAATGTAACACACACTCTACAGTCGTTGGGTCAGAACATATGAGGACGCCACCTGAAACACACTCAAGTCTTTCACTGCCTAAAACAATATGAGGACAATGTAACACACACTCTACAGTCGTTGGGTCAGAACATATGAGGACGTCAGCTGAAACACACTCAAGTCTTTCACAGCCTAAAACAATATGAGGACATGACGACTGAACACATATACAGTCCATGTTTCTAACTTCTAACTTCTCCTGCTGTTGTCAAAGAAGGCTCTAAAGCCTACACTGATGTTAACTGATCAACTTCCCCAGAAATCCAATCATGTAAACTGATAAGCAGGAGGTGAAATGGACAAAAACATTAGCCAAAGGACAAAAAATATCAAATTTAGTGAGAATAAAGATTAATTTGATCCTTTAAGGGGAAGTTACAGCAAACAAATGGTACGGCCAATTTCTATCAGCTATGCTATTCACACACAAGTAATGCTAACACTGATATTGTGAACATTTCACACAAACTGACTGTTTGAATTCAGTGAGAGGGTATTTAATTTATGCACTGGGCCCAACTGAGACATATACTTAATTCCAAAGAGAAGAAATTCATGTGTAATTACCTGTTGAAAGAATGAAGTGGATCTCTTGCTCACTTCTTGGTCTGCAGAAGGTTGAGTCAGGATCTCAACACTTGGTGTCTGCAACAAAACACAACAATACAGTGTCAGAAATATTCTGAAAAATAAACACTGACTAATTAATGAAGTAATGATCATACTTGTTTCAGTGAACTTAATTCATAGGAGGATGTGGGCTCATGATGCCAGACTCTATAGTAATAACTAGTGATGGCGAAATGAAGTTTCATGAATCAATTTCTTCATTTTCTGAGCCCACCAAATGGCGCTCTTTGTTCAACAAAAGGTTTAAAGCACACCAGATTTCTATTATTTTAGCCTCTCTCCTTAAACCAAGAGCGCCATCTAGTGGGGTTGGAAAATAAAGAAAATGCTTTAAGGGGCTTCATTTCGCCATCACTAGTAATAACTAACACTGTATGGCATCTGCTACCCAACAATATGAGGACAATGTAACACACACTCCAGTCATTGGGTCAGAACACATGAGGATGTCACCTAAAACACACTCAAGTCTTTCACAGCCTAAAACAATATGAGGACAATGTAACACACACTCTAGTCATTGGGTCAGAACACATGAGGACGTCACCTAAAACACACTCAAGTCTTTCGCAGCTTAAAACAATATGAGGACAATGTAACACACACTCTACAGTCGTTGGGTCAGAACATATGAGGACGTCACCTGAACACACTCAAGTCTTTCACAGCCTAAAACAATATGAGGACAATGTAACACACACTCTACAGTCGTTGGGTCAGAACATATGAGGACGTCACCTGAAACACACTCAAGTCTTTCACAGCCTAAAACAATATGAGGACAATGTAACACACACTCTACAGTCGTTGGGTCAGAACATATGAGGACGTCACCTGAACACACTCAAGTCTTTCACAGCCTAAAACAATATGAGGACAATGTAACACACACTCTACAGTCGTTGGGTCAGAACATATGAGGACGTCACCTGAAACACACTCAAGTCTTTCACAGCCTAAAACAATATGAGGACAATGTAACACACACTCTACAGTCGTTGGGTCAGAACATATGAGGACGTCACCTGAAACACACTCAAGTCTTTCACAGCCTAAAACAATATGAGGACATGACGACTGAACACATATACAGTCCATGTTTCTAACTTCTAACTTCTCCTGCTGTTGTCAAAGAAGGCTCTAAAGCCTACACTGATGTAAACTGATCAACTTCCCCAGAAATCCAGTCATGTAAACTGATGAGCAGGAGGTGAAATGGACAAAAACATTAACCAAAGGACAAAAAATATCAAATTTAGTGAGAATAAAGATCAATTTGATGCTTTAAGGGGAAGTTACAGCTAACAAATGGTACGGCCAATTTCTATCAGCTATGCTAAACACAAACAAGTAATGCTAACATTGATATTGTGAACATTTCACACAAACTGACTGTTTGAATTCAGTGAAAGGGTATTTAATTTATGCACTGGGCCCAACTGAGACATATACTTAATTCCAAGGAGAAGAAATTCACGTGTAATTACCTGTTGGAAGGATGAAGTGGATCTCTCGCTCACTTCTTGGTCTGCAGAAGGTTGAGTCAGGATCTCAACACTTGGTGTCTGCAACAAAACACAACAATACAGTGTCAGAAATATTTTGTAAAATAAATCCTGACTAATTAATGAAGTAATGATCATACTTGTTTCAGTGAACTTAATTCACAGGAGGATGTGGGCTCATTATGCCAGACTCTATAGTAACAACTAACACTGTATATCATCTGCTACCCAACAATATGAGGACAATGTAACACACACTCTACAGTCGTTGGGTCAGAACATATGAGGACGTCACCTGAAACACACTCAAGTCTTTCACAGCCTAAAACAATATGAGGACAATGTAACACACACTCTACAGTCGTTGGGTCAGAACATATGAGGACGTCACCTGAAACACACTCAAGTCTTTCACAGCCTAAAACAATATGAGGACATGACGACTGAACACATATACAGTCCATGTTTCTAACTTCTAACTTCTCCTGCTGTTGTCAAAGAAGGCTCTTAAGCCTACACTGATGTTAACTGATCAACTTCCCCAGAAATCCAATCATGTAAACTGATGAGCAGGAGGTGAAATGGACAAAAACATTAAACAAAGGACAAAAAATATCAAATTTAGTGAGAATAAAGATTAATTTGATGCTTTAAGGGGAAGTTACAGCTAACAAATGGTACGGCCAATTTCTATCAGCTATGCTATTCACACACAAGTAATGCTAACACTGATATTGTGAACATTTCACACAAACTGACTGTTTGAATTCAGTGAGAGGGTATTTAATTTATGCACTGGGCCCAACTGAGACTTATACTTAATTCCAAAGAGAAGAAATTCATGTGTAATTACCTGTTGAAAGAATGAAGTGGATCTCTTGCTCACTTCTTGGTCTGCAGAAGGTTGAGTCAGGATCTCAACACTTGTTGTCTGCAACAAAACACAACAATACAGTGTCAGAAATATTCTAAAAATAAACACTGACTAATTAATGAAGTAATGATCATACTTGTTTCAGTGAACTTAATTCATAGGAGGATGTGGGCTCATGATGCCAGACTCTATAGTAATAACTAGTGATGGCGAAATGAAGTTTCATGAATCAATTTCTTTATTTTCTGAGCCCACCAGATGGCGCTCTTTGTTCAACAAAAGGTTTAAAGCACACCAGATTTCTATTATTTTAGCCTCTCTCCTTAAACCAAGAGCGCCATCTAGTGGGCTTGGAAAATAAAGAAAATGCTTTAAGGGGCTTCATTTCGCCATCACTAGTAATAACTAACACTGTATGGCATCTGCTACCCAACAATATGAGGACAATGTAACACACACTCCAGTCATTGGGTCAGAACACATGAGGATGTCACCTAAAACACACTCAAGTCTTTCACAGCCTAAAACGATATGAGGACAATGTAACACACACTCCAGTCATTGGGTCAGAACACATGAGGACGTCACCTAAAACACACTCAAGTCTTTCGCAGTCTAAAACAATATGAGGACAATGTAACACACACTCTACAGTCGTTGGGTGAGAACACATGAGGACGTCACCTGAAACACACTCAAGTCTTTCACAGCCTAAAACAATATGAGGACAATGTAACACACACTCTACAGTCGTTGGGTCAGAACACATGAGGACGTCAGCTGAAACACACTCAAGTCTTTCACAGCCTAAAACAATATGAGGACAATGTAACACACACTCTACAGTCGTTGGGTCAGAACATATGAGGACATCACCTGAAACACACTCAAGTCTTTCACAGCCTAAAACAATATGAGGACATGACGACTGAACACATATACAGTCCATGTTTCTAACTTCTAACTTCTCCTGCTGTTGTCAAAGAAGGCTCTAAAGCCTACACTGATATAAACTGATCAACTTCCCCAGAAATCCAATCACGTAAACTGATGAGCAGGAGGTGAAATCGACAAAAACATTAAACAAAGGACAAAAAATATCAAATTTAGTGAGAATAAAGATCAATTTGACGCTTTAAGGGGAAGTTACAGCTAACAAATGGTACGGCCAATTTCTATCAGCTATGCTATTCACAAATAAGTAATTCTAACACTGATATTGTGAACATTTCACACAAACTAACTGTTTGAATTCAGTGAAAGGGTATTTAATTTATGCACTGGGCCCAACTGAGACATATACTTAATTCCAAGGAGAAGAAATTCACGTGTAATTACCTGTTGGAAGAATGAAGTGGATCTCTCGCTCACTTCTTGGTCTGCAGAAGGTTGAGTCAGGATCTCAACACTTGGTGTCTGCAACAAAACACAACAATACAGTGTCAGAAATATTTTGTAAAATAAATCCTGACTAATTAATGAAGTAATGATCATACTTGTTTCAGTGAACTTAATTCACAGGAGGATGTGGGCTCATTATGCCAGACTCTATAGTAACAACTAACACTGTATAGCATCTGCTACCCAACAATATGAGGACAATGTAACACACACTCTACAGTCGTTGGGTCAGAACATATGAGGACGTCACCTGAAACACACTCAAGTCTTTCACAGCCTAAAACAATATGAGGACAATGTAACACACACTCTACAGTCGTTGGGTCAGAACATATGAGGACGTCACCTGAAACACACTCAAGTCTTTCACAGCCTAAAACAATATGAGGACATGACGACTGAACACATATACAGTCCATGTTTCTAACTTCTAACTTCTCCTGCTGTTGTCAAAGAAGGCTCTTAAGCCTACACTGATGTTAACTGATCAACTTCCCCAGAAATCCAATCATGTAAACTGATGAGCAGGAGGTGAAATGGACAAAAACATTAAACAAAGGACAAAAAATATCAAATTTAGTGAGAATAAAGATTAATTTGATGCTTTAAGGGGAAGTTACAGCTAACAAATGGTACGGCCAATTTCTATCAGCTATGCTATTCACACACAAGTAATGCTAACACTGATATTGTGAACATTTCACACAAACTGACTGTTTGAATTCAGTGAGAGGGTATTTAATTTATGCACTGGGCCCAACTGAGACATATACTTAATTCCAAAGAGAAGAAATTCATGTGTAATTACCTGTTGAAAGAATGAAGTGGATCTCTTGCTCACTTCTTGGTCTGCAGAAGGTTGAGTCAGGATCTCAACACTTGATGTCTGCAACAAAACACAACAATACAGTGTCAGAAATATTCTGAAAAATAAACACTGACTAATTAATGAAGTAATGATCATACTTGTTTCAGTGAACTTAATTCATAGGAGGATGTGGGCTCATGATGCCAGACTCTATAGTAATAACTAGTGATGGCGAAATGAAGTTTCATGAATCAATTTCTTTATTTTCTGAGCCCACCAGATGGCGCTCTTTGTTCAACAAAAGGTTTAAAGCACACCAGATTTCTATTATTTTAGCCTCTCTCCTTAAACCAAGAGCGCCATCTAGTGGGCTTGGAAAATAAAGAAAATGCTTTAAGGGGCTTCATTTCGCCATCACTAGTAATAACTAACACTGTATGGCATCTGCTACCCAACAATATGAGGACAATGTAACACACACTCCAGTCATTGGGTCAGAACACATGAGGATGTCACCTAAAACACACTCAAGTCTTTCACAGCCTAAAACGATATGAGGACAATGTAACACACACTCCAGTCATTGGGTCAGAACACATGAGGACGTCACCTAAAACACACTCAAGTCTTTCGCAGTCTAAAACAATATGAGGACAATGTAACACACACTCTACAGTCGTTGGGTGAGAACACATGAGGACGTCACCTGAAACACACTCAAGTCTTTCACAGCCTAAAACAATATGAGGACAATGTAACACACACTCTACAGTCGTTGGGTCAGAACACATGAGGACGTCAGCTGAAACACACTCAAGTCTTTCACAGCCTAAAACAATATGAGGACATGACGACTGAACACATATACAGTCCATGTTTCTAACTTCTAACTTCTCCTGCTGTTGTCAAAGAAGGCTCTAAAGCCTACACTGATATAAACTGATCAACTTCCCCAGAAATCCAATCACGTAAACTGATGAGCAGGAGGTGAAATCGACAAAAACATTAAACAAAGGACAAAAAATATCAAATTTAGTGAGAATAAAGATCAATTTGACGCTTTAAGGGGAAGTTACAGCTAACAAATGGTACGGCCAATTTCTATCAGCTATGCTATTCACAAATAAGTAATTCTAACACTGATATTGTGAACATTTCACACAAACTAACTGTTTGAATTCAGTGAAAGGGTATTTAATTTATGCACTGGGCCCAACTGAGACATATACTTAATTCCAAGGAGAAGAAATTCACGTGTAATTACCTGTTGGAAGAATGAAGTGGATCTCTCGCTCACTTCTTGGTCTGCAGAAGGTTGAGTCAGGATCTCAACACTTGGTGTCTGCAACAAAACACAACAATACAGTGTCAGAAATATTTTGTAAAATAAATCCTGACTAATTAATGAAGTAATGATCATACTTGTTTCAGTGAACTTAATTCACAGGAGGATGTGGGCTCATTATGCCAGACTCTATAGTAACAACTAACACTGTATATCATCTGCTACCCAACAATATGAGGACAATGTAACACACACTCTACAGTCGTTGGGTCAGAACATATGAGGACGTCACCTGAAACACACTCAAGTCTTTCACAGCCTAAAACAATATGAGGACAATGTAACACACACTCTACAGTCGTTGGGTCAGAACATATGAGGACGTCACCTGAAACACACTCAAGTCTTTCACAGCCTAAAACAATATGAGGACATGACGACTGAACACATATACAGTCCATGTTTCTAACTTCTAACTTCTCATGCTGTTGTCAAAGAAGGCTCTTAAGCCTACACTGATGTTAACTGATCAACTTCCCCAGAAATCCAATCATGTAAACTGATGAGCAGGAGGTGAAATGGACAAAAACATTAAACAAAGGACAAAAAATATCAAATTTAGTGAGAATAAAGATTAATTTGATGCTTTAAGGGGAAGTTACAGCTAACAAATGGTACGGCCAATTTCTATCAGCTATGCTATTCACACACAAGTAATGCTAACACTGATATTGTGAACATTTCACACAAACTGACTGTTTGAATTAAGTGAGAGGGTATTTAATTTATGCACTGGGCCCAACTGAGACATATACTTAATTCCAAAGAGAAGAAATTCATGTGTAATTACCTGTTGAAAGAATGAAGTGGATCTCTTGCTCACTTCTTGGTCTGCAGAAGGTTGAGTCAGGATCTCAACACTTGATGTCTGCAACAAAACACAACAATACAGTGTCAGAAATATTCTGAAAAATAAACACTGACTAATTAATGAAGTAATGATCATACTTGTTTCAGTGAACTTAATTGATAGGAGGATGTGGGCTCATGATGCCAGACTCTATAGTAATAACTAGTGATGGCGAAATGAAGTTTCATGAATCAATTTCTTTATTTTCTGAGCCCACCAGATGGCGCTCTTTGTTCAACAAAAGGTTTAAAGCACACCAGATTTCTATTATTTTAGCCTCTCTCCTTAAACCAAGAGCGCCATCTAGTGGGCTTGGAAAATAAAGAAAATGCTTTAAGGGGCTTCATTTCGCCATCACTAGTAATAACGAACACTGTATGGCATCTGCTACCCAACAATATGAGGACAATGTAACACACACTCCAGTCATTGGGTCAGAACACATGAGGATGTCACCTAAAACACACTCAAGTCTTTCACAGCCTAAAACGATATGGGGACAATGTAACACACACTCCAGTCATTGGGTCAGAACACATGAGGACGTCACCTAAAACACACTCAAGTCTTTCGCAGTCTAAAACAATATGAGGACAATGTAACACACACTCTACAGTCATTGGGTGAGAACACATGAGGACGTCAGCTGAAACACACTCAAGTCTTTCACAGCCTAAAACAATATGAGGACAATGTAACACACACTCTACAGTTGTTGGGTCAGAACCTATGAGGACGTCACCTGAAACACACTCAAGTCTTTCACTGCCTAAAACAATATGAGGACAATGTAACACACACTCTACAGTCGTTGGGTCAGAACATGAGGACATCAGCTGAAACACACTCAAGTCTTTCACTGCCTAAAACAATATGAGGACAATGTAACACACACTCTACAGTCGTTGGGTCAGAATATGAGGACATCAGCTGAAACACACTCAAATCTTTCACAGCCTAAAACAATATGAGGACAATGTAACACACACTCTACAGTCGTTGGGTCAGAACATATGAGGACGTCACCTGAAACACACTCAAGTCTTTCACAGCCTAAAACAATATGAGGACATGACGACTGAACACATATACAGTCCATGTTTCTAACTTCTAACTTCTCCTGCTGTTGTCAAAGAAGGCTCTAAAGCCTACACTGATGTTAACTGATCAACTTCCTCAGAAATCCAATCATGTAAACTGATGAGCAGGAGGTGAAATGGACAAAAACATTAGCCAAAGGACAAAAAATACCAAATTTAGTGAGAATGAAGATTAATTTGATGCTTTAAGGGGAAGTTACAGCTAACAAATGGTACTGCCAATTTCTATCAGCTATGCTATTGAAAAACAAGTAATGCTAACACTGATATTGTGAACATTTCACACAAACTGAATGTTTGAATTCAGTGAAAGGGTATTTAATTTATGCACTGGGCCCAACTGAGACATATACTTAATTCCAAGGAGAAGAAGTTCACGTATAATTACCTGTTGGAAGAATGAAGTGGATCTCTCGCTCACTTCTTGGTCTGCAGAAGGTTGAGTCAGGATCTCAACACTTGTTGTCTGCAACAAAACACAACAATACAGTGTCAGAAATATTCTGTAAAATAAATCCTGACTAATTAATGAAGTAATGATCATACTTCTTTCAGTGAACTTAATTCGCAGGAGGATGTGGGCTCATTATGCCAGACTCTATAGTAACAACTAACACTGTATAGCATCTGCTACCCAACAATATGAGGACAATGTAACACACACTCTACAGTCGTTGGCTCAAAACATATGAGGACGTCACCTGAAACACACTCAAGTCTTTCACAGCCTAAAACAATATGAGAAAATTGTAACACACACTTTACAGTTGTTGGGTCAGAACATATGAGGACGTCACCTGAAACACACTCAAGTCTTTCACAGCCTAAAACAATATGAGGACATGACGACTGAACACATATACAGTCCATGATTCTAACTTCTAACTTCTCCTGCTGTTGTCAAAGAAGGCTCTAAAGCCTACACTGATGTAAACTGATCAACTTCCCCAGAAATCCCATCATGTAAACTGATGAGCAGGAGGTGAAATGGACAAAAACATTAAACAAAGGACAAAAAATATCAAATTTAGTGAGAATAAAGATCAATTTGACGCTTTAAGGGGAAGTTACAGCTAACAAATGGTACGGCCAATTTCTATCAGCTATGCTATTCACAAATAAGTAATTCTAACACTGATATTGTGAACATTTCACACAAACTAACTGTTTGAATTCAGTGAAAGGGTATTTAATTTATGCACTGGGCCCAACTGAGACATATACTTAATTCCAAGGAGAAGAAATTCACGTGTAATTACCTGTTGGAAGGATGAAGTGGATCTCTCGCTCACTTCTTGGTCTGCAGAAGGTTGAGTCAGGATCTCAACACTTGGTGTCTGCAACAAAACACAACAATACAGTGTCAGAAATATTTTGTAAAATAAATCCTGACTAATTAATGAAGTAATGATCATACTTGTTTCAGTGAACTTAATTCACAGGAGGATGTGGGCTCATTATGCCAGACTCTATAGTAACAACTAACACTGTATAGCATCTGCTACCCAACAATATGAGGACAATGTAACACACACTCTACAGTCGTTGGGTCAAAACATATGAGGACGTCACCTGAAACACACTCAAGTCTTTCACTGCCTAAAACAATATGAGGACAATGTAACACACACTCTACAGTCGTTGGGTCAGAACATATGAGGACGTCACCTGAAACACACTCAAGTCTTTCACAGCCTAAAACAATATGAGGACATGACGACTGAACACATATACAGTCCATGATTCTAACTTCTAACTTCTCCTGCTGTTGTCAAAGAAGGCTCTAAAGCCTACACTGATATAAACTGATCAACTTCCCCAGAAATCCAATCATGTAAACTGATGAGCAGGAGGTGAAATGGACAAAAACATTGGCCAAAGGACAAAAAATATCAAATTTAGTGAGAATTAAGACTAATTTGATGCTTTAAGGGGAAGTTACAGCTAACAAATGGTACAGTCAATTTCTATCAGCTATGCTAATCACAAACAAGTAATGCTAAAACTGATATTGTGAACATTTCACACACACTGACTGTTTGAATTCAGTGAAAGGGTATTTAATTTATGCACTGGGCCCAACTGAGACATATACTTAATTCCAAGGAGAAGAAATTCACGTGTAATTACCTGTTGGAAGAATGAAGTGGATCTCTCGCTCACTTCTTGGTCTGCAGAAGGTTGAGTCAGGATCTCAACACTTGGTGTCTGCAACAAAACACAACAATACAGTGTCAGAAATATTTTGTAAAATAAATCCTGACTAATTAATGAAGTAATGATCATACTTGTTTCAGTGAACTTAATTCACAGGAGGATGTGGGCTCATTATGCCAGACTCTATAGTAACAACTAACACTGTATAGCATCTGCTACCCAACAATATGAGGACAATGTAACACACACTCTACAGTCGTTGGGTCAGAACATATGAGGACGTCACCTGAAACACACTCAAGTCTTTCACAGCCTAAAACAATATGAGGACAATGTAACACACACTCTACAGTCGTTGGGTCAGAACATATGAGGACGTCACCTGAAACACACTCAAGTCTTTCACAGCCTAAAACAATATGAGGACATGACGACTGAACACATATACAGTCCATGATTCTAACTTCTAACTTCTCCTGCTGTTGTCAAAGAAGGCTCTAAAGCCTACACTGATGTTAACTGTTCAACTTCCCCAGAAATCCAATCATGTAAACTGATGAGCAGGAGGTGAAATGGACAAAAACATTAACCAAAGCACAAAAAATTTCAAATTTAGTGAGAATAAATATCAATTCGACGCTTTAAGGGGAAGTTACAGCTAACAAATGGTACGGCCAATTTCTATCAGCTATGCTATTCACAAATATGTAATTCTAACATTGATATTGTGAACATTTCACACAAACTAACTGTTTGAATTCAGTGAAAGGGTATTTAATTTATGCACTGGGCCCAACTGAGACATATACTTAATTCCAAGGAGAAGAAATTCACGTGTAATTACCTGTTGGAAGAATGAAGTGGATCTCTCGCTCACTTCTTGGTCTGCAGAAGGTTGAGTCAGGATCTCAACACTTGGTGTCTGCAACAAAACACAACAATACAGTGTCAGAAATATTTTGTAAAATAAATCCTGACTAATTAATGAAGTAATGATCATACTTGTTTCAGTGAACTTAATTCATAGGAGGATGTGGGCTCATTATGCCAGACTCTATAGTAACAACTAACACTGTATAGCATCTGCTACCCAACAATATGAGGACAATGTAACACACACTCTACAGTCGTTGGGTCAGAACATATGAGGACGTCACCTGAAACACACTCAAGTCTTTCACTGCCTAAAACAATATGAGGACAATGTAACACACACTCTACAGTTGTTGTACAAATAATATTAACCTACCAAAGCACCTTCAAAGATAAATGTTACTATGAGATCATTATAAAACTGTTCGCTCCACTACCATCACCTGTACTGACTAACTAAGATCAATTTCTGTTACATAGGAAAACATTAATATTATCAATATAAATTACAGAAAACATATCTTTTGCTGAAATTCAATTTGTGTTAAAGAACAGTTAAAAACAACTTGGACTGTCTCTGCAGCTGAAGCTGAAAAAGTTTGTTTGGAGAATTGTCCCTTTAACTCATGCAGCCATTTAACAACTTCTGCTGTTTATTGTTGAAGATAAAGCTAAAGTAAGCAATTACCATTTGCCATGCATCATGCATCCCTTAAAGTTGGAGTCCACTGCGTGTTTGAATTTCCTTTCGCTAATTAGCTAGTTAATTAGCCAACTTTACCTGATAAGGTGCTTGTTCCAGCGTGACGTCGAAGTTAAATGTCTCCTGAGCGAAGGTCCCGGATGTTCCGTTCACCGAGCGCTCCGCTGCCAATCAGAGGCTGCGTTTGTAATGAATGCCTCACGTGCCGCAGCGCTGATCTCAAACGTAGTAAAGCTGGATTCCACCGCAGTTGAATGATAAAACGGAAACAAAACTGAAACCCAGAATAAGACTGGACTGTGTATGGAACTGTAGAGTGCTTTTATTTTGAAAGAAAGAGACTCACAGGAAGTGGTTAATGCAGGAGCTTCACCACTCACGGACTTTCACCGTCGTGTTTCCAGCAAAGGTCTCCAGTCGTTTGCAGGTAAGGACAATCTTTCTAACCTACAGAGAATTGTCTCAACAATGTTTTGCAAACTGCTCTTACACTAAATTTGGTCCCGTTTATCTGTAAAACTGTTCTTTAACAAGACTTGATAGACACTTCAAAAATGTCCTCATTTTTCATGGAGCCCTGATTTTGGTGTGTTTATATTGGCTAAGTGTGTGTTATCATAAAAGTGTCCTAATTTGTCATGAACACAAGAGTAGCAATCTTGGACCTTCAGGTGAAAATACAGATATGAGGAAAATGCTTTAAAAATGTATTATAATGTGTTTTTCTGAAGGATTTTATAGTTGCTCAGTGAATGAAGTGACTTCATTACCACTTTTAATTACTAAATTAATTACTAAAAGAAGCTGGCACTGTGCACTGTGCGTTTTTTAATAGTGTGTTAATAATCGTTAAACATCTGCACTTTATTCTATATTGTAAAACGTATAAGGAAAGTTTAATTTAATATAATTAATGAAGTGTTGACAATGTCAATCAATACTTATAGATACACAAAGCGAGGAGACTGACGCTAATGATGACCATACTGAATCAGACGACGACAACGGCAGCAGCAGCAGCAGCAGGAACCTCCAAGTTCAACCTATTTTTGCGGCACCTAAAGGTCCCTAAGGTAGAATAGTAATTAACTAAAATGTTATTAACCCACCATGAATTGCTCTTTTGCTTACCCACCGGAATGCTGTTGTCTCTTAAAACATTTTGAGTGAAAACAAGTAAAGCTTGACTACCTCAGTATGTTATTTCAAGGTTGTCAGTGCTTAAAGATCTCCTTCAGACAGGTTACAAGATTATATACAGTACTCTACTTTGAAAAGGTACATTATCTTGTTTAAATTATGGAGCGGGAGATACTGGGATCTGTGATGTCATGCAGCCTGATGGCTAATGGTATGGCTCAGCTTCAGTTTAGCATAGAGAGGATGAGAGGGACTGCCCATGATAGTTTTCAGCTGTCCTGTCATCATTTTATCTGTTACGGTCTCCGCACTGTCCAGTTCCATCCCCATCACAGAGCTGCCTTTCCTCACCAGCTTATTCAATTTATTTGAATCACAGCTCCCGATGCCATCTCCCCAGCACCTTATGGCAAAGAAGATGTGCATCCAAAGACTCATTTTGAATTTTTTTATATTTCCAGACATTTCTCAAACAAGAGCTGCTGGCCCTGCACAACGGATCCTGAAGATCTTCCCTCGCACTCAGCATGGTCAGCGTATTCAACTTATACATTCTCACTGCAAAATTGAGAACAATCACAACAATATCCTTGAGACTCTTAATAACAATATAGAATGTTGTTGTTTCACTGTGAGAATTTGAGTGGTGCTTATTCTGCTTCAGACTGATTACTATACAGATCAATGAGATGTTTACTGTACAGAGCTATTCACTACTGATTGAGAATATTGTTGTTCATTGAGAGAATTTATGGTGCTGCTTACTGTGCGTAAAACTTCTTCACTATAGAGTTGAAGAGTATTGATTAGAATTGTTAAAAATGTAATAATTATAATAAATATTTCAACTTCCCATAATCGCCAGCGCTATAAAAAGTGTTGTTCTTGCACAAGGTCACATTGCACCCATTTAATCTGCTTTAGGCTACTGTTGGTAGTATTATTGATTGATTATTGATGAGAATATTAAAAACAATGGGATGTCAGAAATTTATTGTTTTGATTAGGCAAATCTAATACAAGAAAAATACAAGATTAGATCAACAGTGAGAATTGAGAATGTTTTTATTTGACTCTAATTATATGGAATAATGTTATTTATATATTATTTATAATGTTAATGTTAATTATGTGAATAATGTTTTGCAGTAATGATAAAACCGGCTTCAAATGTGTTAGTTTGTCTGAACAAAGTGACATATGAGGACGTGCAAAGTGACGTCACTGAAAGTGTGTGAAAAGTGTGTTAAGTTCCAAAACTGGCCACTAGTTGGCGTAACCGAAAATGAGCAAAAACGCTAAACACACTTTACACACTATTTTCATAAAATTGTGATGTTTCAGGACATTGGAGATTTTTGGTCTGGGAGCATGTTGGGAGGGTGTAGAACACTG
Organism: Epinephelus awoara; assembly: GCA_035609425.1. Classification (NCBI taxonomy): domain Eukaryota; kingdom Metazoa; phylum Chordata; class Actinopteri; order Perciformes; family Serranidae; genus Epinephelus; species Epinephelus awoara. The sequence goes on along the minus strand of CM069301.1, from coordinate 40,709,331 downwards.
TAGAGAGCTCAGAAAAATGAGGACATCAAAAATGTCCTCATTTTTCCAAGTGTCCTCATACTGAAGGTGTGTTATCATAAAAATGTCCTGATATGTCAAGAATACAAGTGCACACACACACACACACACACACACACACACACACACACACACACACACACACACAAGAAAACAAGGAAAACTGGATATTATCATCAATTTATAAACACCTCCAGGACGCCCCGGACAGGACGTGAACAGTGGACATGTCCGGGCAAAAGAGGACGTTTGGTGCCTAGACTCTCACCCCGGATTTCCACTAGATGCGTGTCCTTTGCGGTACAGCAGCGCTGGTTATCCGCTGCATGCTCCGCCGTCCGTCAATACCCACCGGCTGCGTTTGCTGTGCGGAGCGGTGCAGCTCCGCCGGAAGACATCTCGGTGCACTGCCATGATGGATATCTCCTCGTCCACGGTGTCAACGGGGTGAAATGACGTCTTAAAACCTCTGACCTGTTGACTTCAGGCCTGCCTCTGCCCATTATGTAGTTTTCAAGGTGTAGTGCAGGGAAATATGATCCGCCGTGAACACTGTGTATCTTATTTTGAAAATTAACCGGATGTTTTATTTTGTTTCTCTGCACGACATCCTGCCCCGCACGATCTGCTCTGTGCTGAATTGCTGCGTTGTGCTCCGGCGTCCGGCAAAAATAGAAGTGCTGCGTATCTGTTGCGGAGGCCTCCAGAGTGCCGGAGCTGAGACGGAGCCGGAACGCAGCACAGCCGGAGCTGGTGGAAACACACACATTGATTAGAATTTAATCTAATCGGCTCCGTTGCCGTGCCGGAGGGGAGACGCAACCAACACGCATCTGGTGGAAATTGTGGGTCAGAGGCTTCAGAGGGACTCTGCAGGTTCGGCCCTGCTCAGCTGTCTGCTGCTGCTGCGAGAGATAAAATTTCATTGGGGGCGGGGAAAAGTGTGAGGGAGTCAGCAGTCATAGTCGGTACTATTTGGGGGCCAGGAACTACTACAGAAACGTCCTCTCGCTCAGCCCTCTCAATTGCCGTGTCTCCACTGAGAGAGCGGAGTAGGAGGAAGGTTCCTGTAAAGTTACCGGGCTCTGGATGTGACGTAATCGTTGCGCGACCATTTTGACCAGGGCGACCATAGACTGTATGGGGGCGACGTGGTGGCGTAGGGACGCTGTTAGCTGTTAGCTGATAGCAGTGTCTGTAATAACTCACTAAACTCACAAAGTGGCCCGTGAAAAAAAAAATTTTTTCCAGCAAATGTCACAACATGATTGAGCTAACTGGAGTAGTTTCATGTCGTTTCCGACAACGGGAGGCTTTTAACAGATGACGTCCTGATGTTAGCTTTGCTGCTGCTGTTAGCTGTCCCTGTCAGCTGATGCTTTCTACACATCGTGATTTCCCCAAACTGAATAAATACCACACATAGCAACACGACATGGACCGGTTATTGAGTTTGTTTACATGGCGGTGGAAGCTATGAACGAGCTAACCCTCGTCTGCTGAGTTTTAAAAATGCCGGTTATTTTGTTGCTTTCTGTTAACGTCACATTCCGCCTTGAGTATATCCAATCAGCACCAAGTAATCCCCAAGCCCCACCCAGGAGTCTTCAGGGCCGTTCTGAGTACCTACCCCGAAGCAGGGACTTGTTTAGCCCCTGTAAAAGTTCCGGAACTCTGTCCTTCGGGGGTGGTTCCTGCGGTGGAGACACGCACCAACGGGCCCGGCCCCGTAAATCTACCCCGAAGTTCCTGCGGTGGAAACGGGCCTATTTAGTTTGTTATGGAAAGCCGAAAGTGCCATATAATTTAAACGCTGTGGGGGGCTGGAACTACTACAGGAACGTCCTCTTGCTCAGCCCTCTCAACCGCCATGTCTCCACTGAGAGAGCGGAGTTGGAGAAACCCATAGGAAAAATGTGTTGCTCATCTGTGGTTCAATCTCATCTCTTGAGATCAATTTTAGCTTCTCATAATCATATCATTCTGTGATCATTTGTTTCTGAGTTACTTCTCCTAAGGGTCCCTTAGGAGCAAGAGATAAGCTAAAATGAGACAAGACGTTACTAAGACAAAGGAGGTTGAGTTGAGATAACCATTTGAGCAATACTAGAGAAGTGGGATAAACAGAGGAGATCTCATAATTGTCTGCCCCTCATCTCAAATATGTCTTGGTTCAAAATAACCAAGACATTTTTCCTATGGGAAGGTTCCTTGGTGTCCTTCTGCGTCTTCTTCTTGTGTAACCTTGTGTGTATTGGCGGTTAAAACAGCATTACCTACACCTAGTGGATTGGAAGCGCATTACACCTATAATGGGCTTTTATTGAGAAAAAACAGCTCAAATGCAACCCCCAGTGGTAAAATTAGGTATATAATTCGATATATCGGTTCGGTTAGATATTTGGCTTGGAAAATTTTCAAACCGGTACAAGCCTAGATGACAATTGTATGCAATACAACAAGAGGTAGGCACAGTGAGAACAGCTAAAAGATGCACTAAAGAAGAGAACATTTTAACAAGGTTAAGAGTTGGACATATTAGACTTTACAAAACATTGCACTTAATAAACAAACATCCTTCAGGAGGAATCAGTAGAACATGTAGTTCTACTAAAATCTGAAAGAAACTGGACTGATAAAGAGAGTTTAGTTGTTGTTTTTTTGGCGGGGGGAGGACAAATAACTCCGGTCCAACAACATTAATAACAGTAGTTAATTAATAATTAATTAATAACAACAGTAATTTTACATATATGCTGTATGAATCAGAGAGAACAACTACACTGTTGATTGACAATGCTATCACTTGACTCTGATAAGAATTGCTTCATCTTCTTAATATGGACTTCAAGACTGTTTTGAAATGCAAATTAATACAATTTTAAACATGTGATTAAAAATGTGATTAATTAGGATTAACTGTTGTGTGTGTGTGTGTGTGTGCATACACTGTACAGTACAGGGAAGCTGTCATAAGTGCGGTTTATTTGCTTCTCAGTGGGTGACAATCTGGAGGTCCACTGGCCATTAGAAAGTACTGTAGCTAACTGCACTCACCCAGAGGTATCCCTGCGGTAAGGATGTACTGGTAGTGCAGAAACCAAGCAGGCTGGATTGAGACGGACTGTGAAGAGCTGCTGCCAGCTGTACATACAGAAAGAGACAGGTTTCATTTACTGTAGGTCTCCTGGACTCCCAAAATTTAATTTTCACACATGTACAGTAAGAGTCACATAATATGCCCTGGGACCAGATGGAAAACTTTAATTGTTGTGATCACATCATTCAGAATGACTGCACAGTTTCCAAAAACATAAGTGGAGAGATGAGGAGTACATCCAACACTGATCCAATGTAGGATTCAAAGCAAGAATGTTCTGATGACACCCTATAGAAGCATGTATGACAACTGAAAATACTTACTGATCAGTACATTCTGAAATTCATAAATACAACCAATACAAATATAACAACTGAGAAATATTTTAGAATTAATAAATAAACACAGTAATTGTCACATTCTGCTCTTGAATGCACCTCAGTCTCTCCCTGCTAATCACCCACACCTGCTCTCACTCTCCTGATCACCCACACCTGAAGCCTCAGTCCCACACTCACCAGTTGCCAGATTGTTCTTAGCCATGCGAGACTTTCCAGCGGTTTCCTGTCTGACTCTATGGTTCCGACCCTGTTTATTCCCGACCTGCCTGCTCTGTCTGATCCCCGGTAAACCACCTCAGCCTTCTGTCCTTGACCAGGAGTTTTGCCTTGTCTTCCTGGTTTCTGTCTGCCCGGCTGGTGGATGTCTGTCGTGATCTCCGGTCTGCAGTGAGTTTTCTGCTCTTCCGTCTGCCTGTGTGTTTTCTGTATGGGTACGTCTGTGTCTCGCAGGCTTCTGAACTGTGCCCTTGTCCAGCCTGCTTTTTCAGAGACTGTCTTAAGTTCCGCCATCTTAAAGACTCAGTGAACTGTGTCCTAGTCGGACTATTCTCTGCTGTCTGCCCTGGACCTGACTGTGTGCTGAAAATAAAAGAAGCTGTGATTGAACTGATTCTGTGGTCTGACATACTGCTTTTGGGTTCATACCACCCTGCTAACAGTAAAACAAATACTAGTACAAAAATAATTACCAGCTGAAATGACCACATAAATAAACAGTTAAATCAATATTAAATGAATAAATAACTTTAAGTTAGGAGCTCATCAGGAAAAAAAATATGTATTTCCAAATGTCTGAGTCTATATCTTGATAAGACTGTAAGAATGGCAGTACTAATCTCACTGTAGAAAAAAATGGAAATGACAAATTCCCCCCATTGTGGTGGAAATGTCTTTTAAGGGAAGGAAAACACAAAATTCATGTATCAGATGAAAATTAAAATATAAAAGTAAAATGCTGATGCTTGAATTTTCCTTGGGGTGGAGACCCAGAGCCCCTGCTTAATAGGTTTCACCCCAACTATGAAACAAAACCTATGATCTATAAACCCAGCTCTGTCTGTTATCGTTATCTCTAACCAGCAGCAGCACTCACCTTCACTGTGTCTGTTTTGAAGACAGGAAGTTTGCAGGTCAACAGTGGAAAACTAAATGAGGCTTTTTTCTTCCCATCTTCTTCAGCACATTCCCACCCCGGAGTGTTTTCCTGTCCTGAGCAGACAGACCATGCACACATGCACACACATTTCAGACACAGTCAGTTTGACGAGTTTTCTCGCCTTGATTGTAACCTATCTTGGAATGTTCATGTGAACTCTGTGTGTAGCAGGATCCAGCAACAACTCCATTTCTTAAGAAGGCTCAGGGTGTTTTGAGTACGACAGAAGATCATGATGCTATTCTATACAACTGTGATAGAGCGTGTTGCGATATGGAATTGCAGCTTGGTTTGGAAACTTAAATGTCTCACTGAAATCAGAACTAAAGAGGCTGGTTCGCACAGCAGTGAAAATGATGGGGGTGAGGGAATACCCTCTGAGCCAAAAGATTTTAGAGAGAGACAGAGACAGAGACAGAGAGAGAGAGACAGATAGAGAGAGAGAGACAGACAGACAGACAGAGAGACAGACAAACAGACAGAGAGAGACAGAGAGACAGACAGACAGACAGAGAGAGAGAGACAGAGACAGACAGAAAGAGACAGAGAGAGACAGAGACTCTCTTTTCAAACATGAACCTTTAAGTGTCCATCTCCGCCCACGGACCACAAAACCCCTCCCACAGCCCACACCCGGCTGAAGGCCTGCAGGTCCTCCATCAGCTGGTAGTAAGAAAACTCCACCCTCAGTCTGGCCTTCAGCAGACCCCGCAGAGCCTCCACTGGATCCACAGCACCACAGTCCAGGGCCTTGTTCTTCCGGGTCAGCCAGATGGCCAGCTTTGCAGAGTCCATCTTGACTCCCTCATCCCCGACAGAGACCGGACGTTCAGGACCTGAGCAGTTTGTCGTAGCTCCAGCGTCCTGCTTTCCTCAGCAGCACGCGAGCTGTATCCAGCCAGTTTGGGCCAGAATTGTAAAGCAGTCTTTGTGCAGTCTAAAGTCTGAAGGAGGCGATCTTGGCCTGAATGTCAATCAGTCCCTACCCTCCTTCGGTTGTTGGCAGGTAGAGAGCCGCTGCCTTAATCCAGTGATGGCCGGAACTGAAGAAGTCCACGATCATCCTCTGAACCTCCTCCATCAGTCCTCCAGGCAGTGTCAATGCGACGAGTCTGTGCCAGAGAGTCGAGGCGACTAAGTTATTGGCAACCAGAACCCTCCCCCTGTGCGACAACTGGGGCAGCAACCATTTCCATTTAGACAACCGAGCGCACACTTTCTCCTTAACTCCATCCCAGTTCTTCCTCTGAAAACCCTCTGTACCCAAAAACACCCCCAACACCTTCAAACCCTCCCTCCCCCACTCAAGGCCTCCGGGTAGACTGGGCACCACCTGATCCCTCCACCTTCCCAGCAGGAGAGCTTCACTCTTAGCCCAGTTCACCTGTGCAGATGTGGCCCTCTCATACAGGGACAGGGAGTCCTGCAGACACCGAACATCCCCCCGGCTGGTGATGAAAACGTTCACATCATCTGCATAAGCAGAGAGTGCAGGGGGACATTCAGCGCCACAGGACCCAGGCAGTGAGAGCCCGCTGAGCCGACCCCTCAGCCTGCACAGCAAGGGCTCAATAGCTAGCTATACAGCTGGCTGGAGATGGGACAGCCCTGTCTGATCCCTCACTGTACAGGGATTGGCCGACTCAGCCCTGCCCCCAGCTTCACCAAACACTGTGCACCGTGATATAACAAACCCAGCCAAGAAAGAAACCCATCACCAAAACCAAAAGCCCTGAGTGCAGCAAACAGATAAAAGTGGTCCAAAGGCCTTCTCCTGATCCAGAGACACAACACCACAGTTCACATCATACACACGGCACACATCAATGACGTCTCTATTCAGGAAGACATTGTCCATTATTGTCCTGTCTGGGACACAGTAACTCTGGTCTCTGTGTATGATGGTCCCCAGAAAGTCCTTCAGCCTGTTGGACAGAGCTCTGGACAGTATCTTATAATCCATGCAGAGAAGAGCTGCTGGCCTTCAGTTTTTCAAAAGGGCGAGATCCCCTTTCTTTGGGAGCAGGGAAAGCACCGCTCTCTGACAGGACCCAGGGAGAGATCCTGTCCTCAAACTTTCCAGCAGCACTGCATGAAGATCCGGTCCCACAATGTTCCAAAACCTCTTATAGAAGTCTGCGGACAGCCCGTCGATCCCCGGTGCCCGACCTGAAGCCATCTGACCCACAGCATCAGTTAACTCCTCCAGGGTCAGCTCACAGTCCAGAGCAGCCGTTTCTTCTGGACTGAGCTGAGGTGGACCCTCCAGGAGCTCCACACGGCCCTCCAGGCTACAGTCCTCTGCTGCAAACAGGTCTGCATAGAAGTCCACAGCGTGGCTCCTCATTTCAGCCGGATCAGTGGTTATCCTGCTGTCTGGGAGCTTCAGACAGGACATGAGCTTCCTCTGCACTGCCGGCCTCTCCAGGTTGAAGAAGAAGGAGCTCGGGGAGTCCATGTTCCTCAGCTGGAGGAAGCGAGACCGGACCAAGGCTCCCTTAACTCTCTCCTGCAGGATCGAAATGAGGTCCATCCTCTTCTCCTGCAGCTTTGGGCCAGTGGTGGGATCTGGGCTCCGCTGTAACCCCTCTTCAATGGTCTTAATGTCAGCCTGCAGGTTTCTAACTGCTGCTTGTAGGCGAGCAGAGGAGTGAGCAGTGTACTGCTGACAGTACACATGGATCTGAGCCTTACCAACCTCCCACCACAGTTTTAAGGTACCGAAGTCTGCTCTCCTCTTCTGCCACTGCTCCCTGAAAGCCCTGGCAGAAGAAGCTGTCATGGAGGAGCTTGTTGTTAAAACGCCAGTAGGACTTAACCCTCTCACCTGGCGACAGAATTAATTCAATGTTGACAAAGTGGTGGTCTGTGAAGCCCACCGGGCTGATGGTACACTGAACCAGTTTAGGACTGAGGGTTTTGGAGAGGTAAAGCCGGTCCAGTCTGGCTGCACAGACTGTGTTGTTATGGACTCATGGGACTCATGACCCATGTGTACTATCTGGACTGAGGGTGTTTGATTCTGAAGGTATCTAGCAGGTCACAGTGGGAGATAACAGAGCTGAGAGACCAGGATGAAGGTGGGCGAGGTTCCTCTCCTATCCTGTCTGTGGTAAAGTCCAGGGTGCAGTTAAAATCCCCACCAAGGATAATTTGGTCCTGATGGAAGACCATCAGCTCATCTTTCAGCTGGCTGTAGAAAGCCACCCTTTCTGATCCAATGTTAGGAGCATAGACATTAACAAAACAGAACACACACCCATCAATTTCTGCCCTAACCAGCAGCAGCCGGGCCGGCACCACCTCACTACAGGAGAGCACATTAGCATTAGCTTTAAAACAAATAGCTACACAAGCACTGAAGTTAGTGCCATGACTGAGCTTACAGAAACCGTCCCACCATAAACCCCAGTCAGTCTCGTCAGATGGATCACTGTGTGTTTCCTGCAGAAACAGCACATCAACGCTTCTATGACCACAAACTTCAGAAAGAAGAGCTCTTTTATTTCTGTCTCTCCCACCGTTTATATTAAGAGAACCTATCTTAATGCTCCTCATGGAGAAGTGAGACAGGAGAAGCAGACAGACAGGAACCAGCAGGTCTCTGTAGAGAGAAGACACCCTGTGATGCATGATCATTTTTATTTCCTGAGTTTACAGACAGTTTTACTGTTGACTTTTCTCAGAATGGTGATGTGTTTTTTAAGTCTGAACCGTTTCTTTTCATCGAGGAGGTCAAAGCCAACCTGTTTCTTTAATGTCTTGACTGACCTGATGAATTTCTCTGTGTCACTAAAGTAATCGCTCACCTTTACTGCTTTTTTTTATTGTATGTTTCATCCATGAACTGATTGATTTCCAGTAAAGAGTAAAGGTCTGCATCCCTGTTTGAAGCTTCAGTGTTATCTGAGTCATAGTCCTCCTCCATGTCCTCTCCCTCACATGAAGCCTGACTGCACACTGCCTGAGTCTGACCTGTGACCTCACTGATGGGAGCTGCCTCCTCCCCATTTGACTGTGCGCATGGGGCGCGCCGCCCGCAGCGTCAGCAGCATCCCGCTGCTTATGCGGACAGGCGAAACGTTTATGTCCACATCTCTACATTCAAAGCACTTCATGCTCCCTGAAGTGGCGTAAACCATGTAAGAGCCGTCTCCATGTTTGACCCTGAGGGACACCTCCAGAGTCTGAGAGGGAGAGTCTAAAAACATGAACACCTGTCTTCTCAGAGACTGCACATGCTTCAGTTTAGGATCTTTACACCCCAAACTGATTGTTTTGCAGGGCTCTCAAGTCTCACGCTTTGAGAGTGTGACACACGCATTTGAACCTTTTCACACTCTCACCCGCCACACCTGGTATTTCTCACGCATAAAAAAATTATTATGATAACGTCCACCAAGTTACATCGCTATAATTGCAGTGCAACGTGTTGCAAGACGCTGTGGCTACCGGAGAGATCAACAAGTGCTTACCATACTCCAGCCAATAAAAATAAGACACAGCTACCCACCAGCCAATCAAAGATTAACATACAGCTACCTATCAGCCAATCAGAAAATAGCATTGCTGTATCTGGGTAAGATACAGGTGATCTGACCACAGCAAGAACAGGGTGCACAAACAAGACGGGGGTGCCTTATCACATGTGTACAGTAAGTCATGTCATCATTTGATTTTGTAGCCTACTGAAGGAAATTACTTGTTGCACAAAAGGAAAACAATGAGAGCTTATCTTGGGGAATATCAACTTTTACCTAACATTTTGACTGCATATGAAGTTTAGCCGACAAAATTGATGTTAAGATGTAATTGGTGGCTTAGTGGTTAGAGCAAGCGTCTCATAAATTTTTTCCCGCAGCGGTCCGGGTTTGACTCCGGCCTGTGGCACCTTGCTGCATGTCACTCCCTGTGTGTCTCTCCCCTTTTCACGCTTAACTGTCCTGTCAATTAAAGGCAAAATGCCCCCCAAAATTAAAAAAGAATCCTTGTTAATTTCAGCAGCTATTTTAAACACATATAGATGGTTGATGACTTCTTTGAAATATGAATCATTTATAAACTATCATACCCAAGGCCTGCCACATCGGTGCCCCCCCATCACCGCCCAGCAAAAATCTCACTCTGAACTGAGACCAAAGCTTGAGAGCCCTGGTTTTGAACCCGCTGGCCAACTCCCTGAACCTGCGGAGCTCAGTCTCCAGCAGCTCCTTCGGGATGAACGGAGGCACACCGGAGACGGTGATGCGCGTGGATGGCACCGAGAGCGGTGACACCTGAACAAACAAATTGCGGATGAACACGCTGCTTTCTATCAGCTTAAGCACCAGCGGTTCAGCCTTCAGGAACACAACCACACCTTTGTTCATTCGGGAGGCAAAACACAGGTTCTCATGTCCTACCTGCTCACCTGCAGCCAGCAGAACCTCCTCCACAGATATGCTCACGTGAATCTCCTCAGGTCATATGTAGGGTGGGTATGAATTGACCATACACATATTCTATGTTTGCACTGTTCTGATTGGTTCTTGTCATTCAGCCGTAGTGGATTTTTGCAAATGCCATTAGAAGCACTCTGAAGAGACAGAGGAACATCTTCTTTTTCACAAATTATCTGCTTTATGTACTGACATATTCATTGTTTTTTCAGTGCACTAGATGGTGCTGATTTTTTTTTTCCTGGTGAGGTCAGCAGAGGTCTCAGTCACCAGCATTTGGCAGGAAGTTCATCCAAACAAAGAGGCACCGGAGAAAGCAATCAGACATGCATGGGCATTTAAATCAAATGTCTGAACTTATTTTGGACACTTTAAAACAGATGAAAAGGAGGACTTGGATATGACAAGTATGACTTGCAAGCAATGTCATATGAGAATAAAATACTCTGGGATTACTATGAACATGAGGGCTCACCTAACACTCTGCGATACAGAGTTGTCAAAAACAAAGGCTTTTGTTACTTGCAAAAAAAAAACTGGAACCCAGGTATGTGAGGTGTACCAAAGCTCTACAGAGAAGTGAAGCATAAAGTTGAGGAATCATTGGGTCTCATTCCTGAAAAGTGAGTAAATCTGTGTGTAGATTTGCACATAAAAGCCTACTCTACTAAAAACCTACTCCGGATTCAGGAACGCTGCGGGAAACTCAGATTTGATCACAAACATGTGTGTATGATCATAAAATGCCAATCCATCTTAAAGTGACAGCGCGCTCCCGGTAATCAGCAATTAGCATAAATCCCCACCCATGAATAGCCAATGACCACCATTTAAGGAGGTGTAGGTGCATCCTGTTGACCTGTCAGTCATGGCACAAAGGAAGAAAGAGAGAAATAGAAAAAAGATTTTTTCCTAAGCGGAGATCGAAATAATTTTGGGTGAAGTGGACTTAAGAAAACACATTTTATTTTCTTCAGTTAGTAGTGGTGTGACAGGGACAGGCAAAGCAAAGGCCTGGAGGGAGGTAACAGATGCTGTTAATGTTGTCTCCGTAGTACAAAGAACCATGTCAGAGGTGAAGCGTAAATGGTTTGATATGAAACTGGAGGCAAAGAAATGCATAAGCACACACGAAAAAAATACAGCGGTCACCAAACAAACAGAAGATTCATTTGTGGGGTTTTGAATGAAGTGGGAACGGGAAACCAGAGATGTTTTGTGCGAAATGGATAAACTCTAAATCGGTGATGGCTGTCGGAATGTAGAGCTATTTAACATTTATTTTAACAAATGATACAGATAACATATAGCCTAGCAGTTTTGTATGCATTGTCTTCAAATTATTTGAATGTTAATAGCCTAAAGCTCTGTTTTATTCCATGTAAATTAAACATTTTTCAAATCAGATTTATTCATTCAAACGATCAAAAAGCCACAAAAAACAAGTGTTGTCTCAAATAATTCTTTCATCTGGCGCGTGCTCCTTCGTGGCTCCACCACCTGCTGCCCCTGCTGAACCCAAGCACCGAGGCCGAAGAGGCTGTGATCCGGCTGTCCTTACGGATATTTTTATTATCATCATTCAACATGTAGAAAAAACATGTAATCTATTGAGTCGATTTACATAGATAATTCACAATCATGAACCTAATCTGGATCTTAAACCTGCTAATTGCCAACTAATTTAACTGAATTTGTTATATTTTTAATATTTTGTCATGTTTAGATTACGTGTTTCAAAGGCATCTGTGTATTGTGTACATAATAGAGCACAATACGAATTAAAATTGTAATTTCCAATAGTGACAAGCAATATTTATGTGCTTTACTAAATTTACACAAGCACTACGAGTGGTCAGGAGCAGGAGTAGATTTTGTTAGTAGCTACGAAAAGATCGGAGCTACTAAAATATTGATGAATGCGGACATGCACGTAAATTTTCGTCTGCGAACAGTTTACACACAAATTCCTTCTGCTCACGTTTCATGAATGAGACCCATTGAGTCCAGTAGGAAGGGTGGCATTAACTTGTGACGCCTGGACTTCAAGATCAGTGGATTCATATGCGACTATGACGGCACATTATCTTACAGAGGACTGGCGATTGCTGCCTCACATTGTACATACTAGAGCAGTGCACCAAAGTCACACTGGAGCAAACACTGCACACTGAAGCACAAGGATGGGGGATTGGTTGTAACAGACAACGCTTCCAACATGGGTGTTGCCATTCAGTTAGCAAGATACCTGCATGTGAAGTGTTATGCTTACATGCTTATCTGTCTTAGCAGAGGGCGTTAAATCTGCCAATAGTTCAGTCAGGTGTATGCCGCATTTCTGACTGGTTTCATGACAGCGTTGGTCAGTCTGTCTGCTTTGCATCACATTTTGCCCCAATAGAAATTATTATAGACAGATGAACAGACTGAAAACTTTATCTTATGAGGTAAAATTGATGCTGACAAAGTTTCCTTTGAGGAAAAAAAATGCAGTTGGAAAAAAGGTAATAAATTACAATATATCCAAATGTACTTTATCACAATACTCAGCATGTTGCAATATCACAATAATATTGTATCGTGACCTAAGTATCGTGATAATATCATATCATGGGCCCTCTGGTGATTCCCAACCCTAGAAAACAGTGTAGGGTGTTGTTAAACCAATATTGATAACCTGTGTAGTGTATTGAGATCCACTTTGACGTTGTGGAACAGGTGACCAGCTAGGGGCCAAAACTGAAACATACACGGTCAGGGTCAAGAAGTTATTTATGGCTATGGTCAAGAATTGGTGAAGTCAGCCAGACTGTCTGTCTGTGCTCTGTTCATCCTTGTCATACAATTCACAAAAACAACTTCCCTATATAAGCAGGGTTTGTGTAACTGTTATTCAGAGTGGTTCATATTGGCTTCAGAACCCTCTCACAGGAACCCGGGTCCTGATAAAGATGCTGTACAACTTGTAATAAACCTTTTCTTCATGCAAGCAAGACGGTGTCAGCGGCGTCTTCTTCACCACCTTCACATCATCGCTACCCCATAAACAACAATTTGGCATCACGAACAGGATGAGAAGAAGAAGGGACAATTTGGCGACTGAACTGAGGACGTGTTGTGGCCTGCAGAGTTGCCTTCAGCTTCAGTGCAGCTGCTCCCGCACTAAGTCGACGAGGACGGTGAGCATGTCGCAGATGATTGAGTGCTGGTTCGCTCATTCACTTGTTGAGGCTGTTGTGAGTGTCTGCTGTTTGGTCACACTGAAAAGAACCATGAGTGTGTGCGAGTGCCATGATGTGTTGGTAATGGGGGTGTTTCTCCTTCTAAATTTGTTCTTCTTTGTGCTGTGTCCAGTGCAGAAGGGGGGAGTCTGTCTTAGGAAAGATAGTGAATAATGAAAGGAGTCTGTCTTAGGAAAGATAGTGAATAATGAAAGGAGTCTGTCTTTGGAAAGATAGTGAATAGAACATTGATGTAAAGTGAAGAAAAATAGATGTTGAAGTGAAATAAGTAAAGAAGAAATATCAGTTGAAGTACTGATGAAATGTAGAATAGCCTGATTAGTAATGATAAGGTGAGCTAAATAACACCATGCGCAGGTAATGAAGAGGTGGGCCCTGTACCTTCATAATGGTAAGACATGTGTATATTAGTCGCTGCGTGAAAGTAGGCTTTGAGATATAGTCGGAATTTGGTTAAAATTAAAGAGGATAGTGATAACCCTGGGCCCAAGGGAAATTGGTTGTAAGGTCAAAATATGAGATATAAGGAAAAGAGATATAAGGAAAAGTAAATAGAGGAAATAAAGAAGATAAAAGGAATAGTGAAGAAAAATAGGAATATAGTTAAAGGAAAATAAGCCGCAGATTTGGACAAAGCCCTCAAGGAGGCGATTTTAGATGGGCCATAAACCCTGGGATGTCACTAGGTGAATTTCAGGTTAGTTCTGGGAACTGGAGGTGTAAAATGAAAAATTCAATTGCAGGTTCCCACTCGTAATGTTTGTTGACGGACAAATATTTGAAGCAGCCGTGCATTGAATATTTACATCTCTTAAGGTAGCAGAAATTTATAGAAAAGAAACAGAATAAGGAAAAAGGGAATAAGGAGCGGCAAAAAGGAAGCATGCTATAAGAAAGTATGAATGAGTCGACTTGAGAATGACTGCCTTTGAGAGTCAAGGATTGGATGCTGTCTGTGTTTTTGGGAAATGTGGAATTCTTGTGAGAAGTAAACCAATATGTCTCTGTTTGCTGGATGAGTGATCTGTCTGTGTGTGTGTGTGAGGTGCTGTTTCAGCTGTCTGTTGGTTGTGTGTGCAGATTGTGAACTGAGTTGGTTACTGTGATCTATGTTAAAGTGATAGATGTCATAATGAATAGATATGAAGAGGTTGAGGTTGAGATAGAAGATTATGTGTGTTAAAACACATGAGCCTCAGAAAAGAGGACTTTATTAATATAAAATAAAACATATGAGCCTTTGAAAAGAGGACTTTATTAGTATAAATTAAAACATATGAGCCTTTGAAGGGGACTTTGATAAAAGTGATGAGCCTCTTTAAGGGGACGTTTTTGTGATGGTTAAAAAGAGTATGAGCCCCAAGAAGGACATTTATGGTTTGAAGAAAAGTGTTTAGAACAGTGAGGATATTTTTAGTAAGTTTGTGTGAGTGAGTGTGTGTGCTCCGGCCGGAATGGGTGTCTGTGTTCATGTTGTGGTACCTTGTTAAATTAAAACTATTTGGTCCTTAGTAAATAGAGCTAGATGTTCACTCTCTGAGAATTATAACATTGAAAAATCTTGCTAAATTTAAAATGGAGAAAGGGGGGATGCCCTATATAGACTGTAATTATGATTGATCTTGCTGACAGGGGAAAGTGCTATGGTGCTTCCTTGCCTTTTCTCCTAGTAAGGAAATGCAATGAGGGACAACATGTTAGGTCATTATGATTTGACATTGGTTGTTTGAAAGTCTATAGGTTATTTGAATAAACTTGAAGTAAAAAAAAAAAAATAATAATAAAAAATAAATAAATAAATAAATAAAATATATATATTAGGAAATACAGCTTGAGGATAATAATATATCATTGAAAGATTTATGATGGTATCAGAGTTAAGTAGGTTATAATTTCTACATTAATGATGTATTATGATTAGGAGTAATATCTGATATTAGTTGTAAGTTTAAAGGAGAAAAACATTTGGTGTAAAAATGTCCTAAGTGTTGGCAGATAACGAGCATAAATCACACTAAATAATTTATGGTAGTGTTTATAAAGACCTAGTAGGTTCAAAAGATACTAATCTTTTATCTGTGTTCTCTTTTCTTCTCTTATCCACCTATGGTGTGTGAGAGTTTGGGGGAGAGACAAGACAGAGCGTGTCTAAATTGGGATCCTTCAAGGCGCAGACAAGAAGCTGGCCAATGTGTCATATGGATTGAGGTCTGCTGACGACAGTGTGGGCGGCTCCTGAATCCAGTCTGATCAAGGCCAGTGCTGTTTTATCCACGAACTCCTTTGAAAAAAAAAAAAAAACCTGCATTTTTCTGACTATGTGCATACTTATGTATAGCTGTTATTGTTGATACATTTTAGTTTGCTTTCAGTTATAGGTTATTATTAGACTAATTCTACACCTGAAGTCTTATATGTTATAGTCATTTACAAGAGAAGCTTGGCAACAGATTGACCAGTTGATGCATTTTTATTAAAATTGGAATAGTGCAGAAGAATAATTCTTTAGTTAAAGATGTTGCAAAATATTGGAGAAATGGTGTAAGCGCAGGTCTGAAATTGACCAACCATGGCCAGTGGAGGGTATCCTTAACCCAGAAGTAATTAAAACAATGAAGATGCTTGTGTCCACTTAAAAGGCTGATCAAAAAAAAAAAAAGGACAAAAACGTAATGAAAAAAGACAAATAGAGCTTGGTATTCTCCAGTTATTGAAAATGAGGGACAGAAGTTAAAAGTTAAGAGAGATAGAAGTGCAGAGGACATAGAAAAATTAATGCCAGAAGTTGATGCATCATTCTTACATACGGATCTGGTATAGAGACCCCCACCATATCTTATTACGCCACTGCCTATTCAGAAGCAGAGCTAGGGCTACCACTGTGCTATAGAGCAATGGTAGGAGTTTCTTTGATGTATGATAAGGCATCATCTGTCACGATGGGTTATCCGGTGACAATAGACTTTTAGAGCAGGAAGATGTCACCCTAGTGAGGTGTGCCAAGGTGAATCCAGCTGAGACTTTGCTAACTCCAGAGGATGGTGAGCCACATGATTGTGTTCAAGAAGCAGAGAAATACTCAAGGCTTAGATCAGATTTACAAGCCCTCCCACTGCGTGAGGCAGATTGGGAATATTGGACTGATGGATCTTGTTATCGCATAGGAAATAGATTGAGTGCTGGCTATGCAGTAGTAAAAGCTCAAGGAGCTAACTTTATTGTTGAAAAGGCTGAAGTTGTCCCACAGCCTGCATCTGCACAGCTTGCTGAACTTGTAGGGTTAACTGAAGCATGTTTATTGGCAGAAGGTAAGCAAGTGACAATATATACAGACTCTGCATATGCACATAATGTGTGTCATTTATTTGGATCAGTGTGGAAGAACCAAGGATTTAAAAAACGGATGGGTCTCCAATACAACATCACGCTCAAAGAATGAAATTGTTGCATGCTGTGATAAAGCCCAAAGAAATAGCAATAGCGAAATGTGCAGCACATGAAGCAGATGTGTCAAAGGTTGCACGAGGGAATAAAGTGGCTGATGAAGCTGCGAAAGCTGTCACAGGAGCAGATAAATTGGGCAAAGTTCATCTTGTCACTCATGAAATAAACTTGGAAGACAGAATAACAGTAAGGGATGTGGTTTTAATGCAGAAAGCTGCAACTGAAATTGAGAAACAATTGTGGCTAGACCGAGGTGCCACCAAAGATTCTACTGGTCTTTGGAAAAATCACAAGGGGCTGATAGTAGCACCACCGGATCTGTTAGGTTTAATGAGTCAAGAAACACATGGGTTAGCTCATGTTGCAAGGGGAAGTTAGGAGAAAGATTATAAAGGAGTATGGGTTTTAGACATCATATTTGCTTGAACAGATTGAATATGTCATAGGATGCTCAAGCTGATGCCAACTTTTGTATAGAGAAGTCATAAACAGGAGAGGATATTCTTGGACAATGGGAAGGATTTCATGGATAAAATGGTGAAATTAATTTTGTACAAACTAGGAATTAAACAGCGTCATGGAGTAGTCTATCGTCCACAAAGCCAAGGAATTTGTGAAAAAATGAATGGTGTTTTGAAAAATCGCATTGTCAAAATCCGCCAATACACAGATTAGTTATGTTTGCAAGGATATTGGTTGGTGTTTTCTTTTTCTTTCCTTCTAGGATGATATTGGGGGAAGACCACCATGAGGGTGATTGATTGTTCAGTGACCCTGATGTTCTGAAGGAAATTCAGACATTCAAAGAAGGACAATAACATGGACTGGAAGAAGGACACTATGATACAGATGTCCAGATGAAGATCACCATAGAAGCTACATCGAGAGTCGAAGCTGCTGAGGAGCTGCAGTGTGATACATGTTTATGTGAATGTATTATTTGCTTGAAGGATGATGGTTTCTGCTAGGGAACACATACATTGGGACCTCAGATGTTTTCTTTTCTTTTTCGAGGGTGCCTAGGGATATAGGTGCTAGGCAGGGAAAGGTCCATTGGAAGGTGCGATTGGTCGACCAGCCTGAATATGGACATTGTTTTGATTTTCTTTGCTGAGGTTTCAATCTGTATTTGTTTAAGTCATGTCCTGACACAACATATTAAATTTGGTCTTTTTAAATTGGTCAGGAGTACTATATGTGGTCGCCTAAGGCAGAGGGGCCGTGAGAGAGTTTTTCCTGTCTAGATTGTTTGATGGATATTTCAGGAAAGATAGTTGCCTGACAGGTTTTCGCTCTCACACTCCAAATTAGTTGTTAAATAGCTAAGGTTATGCTGTAGGAAGCACTGTAGGAGGAACGGATGTTTTAGGCACAATTACGAAATGTGTGTATTGCTCTTTTATTTTCGAGACTCTATGTAAGTCTCGAAGGGGGGAAATATGTAGTGTATTGAGATCCACTTTGACGTTGTGGAAAAGGTGACCAGCTAGGGGCCCAAACTGAAACATACACGGTCAGGGTCAAGAAGTTATTTATGGCTATGGTCAAGAATTGGTGAAGTCAGCCAGACTGTCTGTCTGTGCTCTGTTCATCCTTGTCATACAATTCACAAAAACAACTCCCCTATATAAGCAGGGTTTGTGTAACTGTTATTCAGAGTGGTTCATATTGGCTTCAGAACCCTCTCACAGGAACCCGGGTCCTGATAAAGATGCTGTACAACTTGTAATAAACCTTTTCTTCATGCAAGCAAGATGGTGTCAGCGGAGTCTTCTTCACCACCTTCACATCATCGCTACCCCATAAACAACACCTGTCTCTTATTTTACTTTCAATGCATGTACTCTCAGGCTACACAACTATGTTCCTGATACCAAAATCTTTTCCCATTGCCTACAGATTCTGCATACATATGCAGATCTTATAGAGATTACCATGGCACTAACATCAATTTATCACCTACAAAGTCAGCTCAATCTACACAAAATTACACATGGGACAGCTGCTTGCATGCATAAACAAACAGAAAAAGAGATGTAATTCCTGAATGCTTTATAGTCACAGTGGTCACAGAAGGTTTCAAATAACTCATTACTGAAACAAAAAGGGAGAGAAGAAACCAGCCAGGTTGTCACTGGCCAATAACTTCTCAGAAACAAGATGTCAAACCCAAGGCTCAGCATGAATAAGCTTTCAGTATGATTTTCAATTTGATGCAAATGGAGAAGCTTCAGTATTCAACTAGTTTCCACAAAATCTGGAACATGGATATGATGTTTTAGTGTCCTGGAGTGCTGTGTCAGGTGCTTTTCATTATGCTCGCAATAGAAGTCTGAAAAATGTACACAAAATCTACAAGTAGGCTTGGGTTGTATCACAGTATTAAGGTTTGCCAGGGTATTAAGTAATCCAGATGGTACAATTTTCTATACTGTCAAAAATACAGGTGCTCCTCTTTATACTAAACTCATTGTATGTAATGTACAGCACATGCCACCAGAGGTCAGTCTCTGGTCTCTGCTGATGGAACAGGCAGCTGAGCTTAAAGGGTGCACCCACAAATGAAAATTTACCCACTATCTACTCACTCATATGCCAGGGGTTTTAGTTTTAGAGTCCTCACAACACTTGCAGAGATCCAAGGAGAGAGGGGGTAGCAACACAACTCCACCTAATGGAAGCTTATGGCGCCCCAGATTCTGACGTCCAAAAACACATAATTGAAACCACAAAATATCTCCATACTGCTCGTCCGTAGTGATCCAAGTGTCCTGAAGCCCCGACATATAAAGTTGTTTGGAAAAACATCATTTGAACTCTGTTTTTAGCCTCATTGTAGCCTGCAGCTCTAACTGCTTCTCTGTGTACCATATTCACTTGTGCGCACTTGCGCGAAACCGTGAGACATGGGCACCGCATTCATGTGTGTTCATGTTTACGTTCATGGTCTTGGATCACTACGGACAAGCAGTATGGAGATATTTTGTGGTTTCAATTATGTGTTTTTGGACACTGGAATCTGGGGCGCTGTAAGTCTCCATTAGGTGGAGTTGTATTGCTATCCCCTCTCTATGGGGTGCCGTTTGTAAAGTGTCTCATGCTGAAAATAACATCAACTTTTTGCCACATTTAGCTTCAAACAATGTTTAAAAAAGTGTTGTGAATTTTTTAACGTCACCTTTTACCACATTTACAGCAATATTTGTTAACTTAAAAATATATTAAATAGTTAAATCTAAATATTAAATGTGGCACCTAAATGTTATATATAAATATAAATCTAAATGTTAAATCTAAATGCTAAATATAAATCTAAATGTTAAATCTGAATGCTAAATATAAATCTAAATGTTAAATGTTAAATCTAAATGTTCTGGGTGAAACTAAATATTTAGCTAATATGCAAATTCACACTGCCGGTTACCAGAAGTACCAAAATAAAAGCTCGAGATGGTCAGACTGTGTTTATAGAATCAAATAACGAATTAAAACCAAGTTATTGGGGGAAATGGACACTTGAACATACATAAGCGTAATAATAACTACCTAAAATAACAAGAAATGTGTATGGAGAAATGTTATTTGATGTGTACTTTGAGTTGTTAGTGTCCTTTTGGAGGGAATCACCTTGTTGTTTACAAATACTTCCGGGTAGAAAACCAGCGGAGTTTAGCTACATATATATATGCATATATCACATTTTTCACGTCACTATATCACCGTTTAGACTAATCTGGTGTTTGTAAAGTCTATAAACACTATGATTGAACAAACATTACTATCACGTTCTGAAATTAATAACATGATTATCGTAGATTAGCGGGGCTAGCCGTTAGCCTCGTTAGCAGAGTCTGTAATGACTCTAACTCTAAACGGTCCGTGAAAAAAAATATTTTTTCCAGCGGATGTCTTAGTTACAACATGATTGAGCTAACTGGAGTAGTTTCATGTCGTATCCGACAACGGGAGGCTGTTAACAGATGACGTCCTGATGTTAGCTTTGCTGCTGCTGCAGCCACTGATGCTTTCTCGACATCGTGATTTCCCAAAACTGAATAAATACCACACATTGCAACACAAAACTGCTTTGCTAGCTCAATCATGTTGTAACTAAGACATCCGCTGGAAAAAAATATTTTTTTCACGGACCGTTTAAGAGTTAATGAGTCATTACAGACACTGCTAATGGTGCTAAGAGCTAACGGTTGTTAGCTTAGCTTAGGTTGTTAGTCCCTCCGAAGGGACACTAACAACTCAAAGTACACGTCAAATGAAATTTCTCCAAACATGTTTCTTGTTATTTTAGGTAGTTATTATCACGCTAATGTATGTTCAAGTGTTAATTTCCCCCGATAAGTTGGTTTTAATTCGTTATTTGATTATATAAACACAGTCTGACCATCTCAAGCTTTTATTTTGGTACTTCCGGTGACCGGCAGTGTGAATTTGCATATTAGCTAAATATTTAGTTTCACCCAGAACATTTAGATTTAACATTTAATATTTATATTTATATTTATATTTATATTTAATATTTAGATTTAACATTTAGATTTATATTTAGCATTTAGATTTAGATTTAATATTTAGATTTAACATTTAGATTTAGATTTAATATTTAGATTTAACATTTAGATTTAGATTTAATATTTAGATTTAACTAATATATTTCTAAGTTAACAAATATTGCTGTAAATGTGGTAAAAGGTGACGTTAAAAAATTCACAACAACAACAACCCCCCTTCGCTCCGCTCCCGCCCTTCCCCCTCCCTCCTCCCTCCCCCCTCTCCCCTTCCCTCCCTGCCCCTCTCTCCCGGCCTCGGGCGGGCCCGGGGTCCTCCCCCGGGCTGGGGGGCCTGATGTGGGGGCTGGGTGCTGCCTGCGGGGGGTGCTCTGGTGGTGGGGGGCGGGTCAGATGGGCTGGGGGTCCGGCTTTGGGTCTGTGGCGGTCTGGGGGGAACTGGCGGGGTGGCGGGTTGGCCTGTGCTCCTGCGCGTCAGGGTTCGGGGGGTCTGGGTGGGGCTCGTCGTCCGTGCTCCCTGGTGGCGCGCCTCGTCCTTCTGCTGGGGATCGATTTGCTGCTGTGTGACCCAGGTCGGGACCATTGCAGGGGCGTGGCGCTGCAGTTGCTTGGGCGGCGGGGTTGGGTGGGGGCCTGTTGGGTTTCCTTGGGGCCCGTCTGGCCCGCTGTCCATGGGGGCCTCGCGGCGCCGGGGTCTGGTTGGTGCCACCTTCTAGCCCCTGTCATCCATCCCTTCAGCCTTCGGGCCGGGCCCACACTGGCCTGGCCTCCTAAACCACATTTAGTTCACTCTCCACACACATTCCACAGTTTTTAACGCACCACATACACTCACTCTTCGAGGCGCAGACCACTGATGGATTGAGGGGCTTCATGATGGGGCAGGCTATGGGACAGTGGTGTCCGGTAGCCCTCCATGCTGCCCCCCGGCCCGTCCTTTTCTGTCCTCCAATTTTAAAACACCACATACACCTATATCTTGGGGCATAGATGGGAACAGGCTCCAGGTGCCTTATGGCTGCACAGGCTGCAGGACAGCAGTGTGCTGTAGCCATCAGCCTTGCCCACACCTGTCTCCTATGTCCCTCAATTTTAATGCACTACATCACACTTATGGGCACTCATATTCACATTCACGGTGTAGGGTTAATGTTTCTCCGTCAGGGATCGGAGTGGGTGGATGGGGGTTGGGGGCAGTCCACGTCGGGCGGTGGGTGGGTGGGCCCTCCTGCCCCGCCTGTCTGGGGTGTGTCTCTGGCTCTCTGGAGGTGCTGGCCATTGCCGCCCCGGGTCCTGGGGCCTGTGTGGTGTCCTGCGGCCTCTGTGGCTCCCTGGTCGTGGGGTCTGGGCGCTCCTGTGGTCTTGGGGTGACGGGCCGCCCCTCTTCCCCCACGGGGCTGGCCCTGGACCCTGGTGTTGGTTTTCATAAACACATTGGGAGGGTTCAAATACACGCATGCATGTTCGATACTTCAACCCCGTGACGCATCGCAAAGAACCGATGGGTTCACTTCAAAGGGGCTCACTTGCTTCTCAAACCTTCCACACTGCGCTGGCAACTCTTCTCTACAGTCGGGCTTTCCCCCTCCACCAAGACTCCCACATTTTTGGTGTTCAGTTTTGACTTCTCTTTTGTTTTTGTTTTTCAGTACAGTATAGTAGACATGTATATGTTTATTTTTGATAATCTGCATGGAGCACAACCACCTCAAGGCCACAATACATCAGCTACACTGCCTGTTGTTTGTTTGTTTATTTGTTTGTTTGTTTTTCCTCCTTCTCCTTCGCATGCACTGTCACTGTATAACTCAGGACTTAAGCAGCTGCCCCCTCCCCCTTGCTTGCTCCTTACTTTCCCCTTAACACACCTTGGTGTAACACGGCCCTCTCTGGCTCATATTAGTTTTTCCAATAAAGGCTGATAGGCTAGTCTCCAGGGAGGGTGGGTGACGGTCACAACCACGCATTATGGGTATAAAATACTTGACTGTAAGACTAACAGTGCATCAATCTTCACAAGAAGCTTGCACCCTTTTGTGGCGCTAAGCTATGAAGACCAATGCAGACAAGCAGGGAAAAAAAAACAAAAAAAAACTTCACAACATTTTTTAAACATTGTTTAAAGCTAAATGTGGCAAAAAGTTGATGTTATTTTCAGCATGAGACACTTTACAAACGGCACCCCATACCTCTCCCCTTGGATCTCAACAAGTGTTGTGAGGACTCTAAAACTTTACCTGAGCCTCCACTGGCATATGGGGAGTAGATAATGGATGACTTTTCATTTTTGGGTGCACTATCCCTTTTAAAGACACCGTAGCACCAAGTGGTAGAGTGGTTTCAGTCTCAATGGGACTTCCTGGTTAAATAAAGGTTAAATAAATCAATAAAAATAAATAAAATAAATTTAGTTTGGGGGGTATAGCACTGCACACTCACCTTCATATACCATTTACTTCCGGAAGGTATGAAAAATTAGCGACTGCCCAAGCCTATATACAAGGGTTGGCAAATCTGTAGAAATAAATGATCATGTTGATTTGTAGTGTCTTTTCTCCTTATCTGCTGAAATACATGGGGCACAGAGGTGGTTTGTCAAGAAGGAGGAGCAGGGCTTTTTATCTGCTTCTCAGTCCCCATCTCTGCAGGGTGTGGTTGCTGCCAGCCTCACTGTGTATGTACTAAGTTTTGACAAACAATAATGCTGGTTGGTTATGGAGGGTCTATAAGTGTATAGACTTTATCAACTTACTGTATTTATGAACTGCATCATTTTAACATCAGGATGCATCAGTTTAATTTATTTTAATGTGAAATGTAAGAACACACACAAGGCTGCTCTGCTGCTGTGCGCTGCCTCTGCTATGAGTAGGTATAAAACAGATTGTGCTCATTTTTTACACAGTTCTACCTGTTGTACTTCTGCATCCAGTCTGGACATGGCGTTACACTGCATGAACTTCGGTGACACACCACATACTGTTGGAGGTTATTCTCAGTCCATGTTCACTCACACACACACACACACACACACACACACACACACACACACACACACACACACACACACACACACACAGTGTTGAACTTACCCTGAGCAATCTTGGCAAGATGAAGACTGTTCAACCAGGAGATCTTACTGAGGGGACTGGGAGTGTTGAAGACGACACTGATGCTCACTGGACGCCCAGACCTGGGAACAAAATGTATAGTGGACATTTAATCACATGGACATTTGAACATACTTGACACATCTAACCAGCTGAGCCTCACTGTCCTTGCTGTGAGCCTGTCCCATGAGAACCTCCTAACACTCACTTGTCAGGTTTGCCTGGCACAGAGAGACGCAGGTGACACTTGTTGGCATTCTGAATCTCCTCCTCCTTCAGGCGGATCAGCCTCTGCAGAGCCAGACACCAATCCTTAGACACTGTGGTGTTCAGATTCTGACACAAAGAGACAACAAGGGAAAGAGGGGGTGAACCAGTTAGATTGGCCTTTACTTCATGAATGGAGAATAGTGATTATGCGCTCCTGTTTTTGTCATGGCCATGGTATAAACCCAGCATACTCATGTTATTCGTACATTAATAACTTTTCTGACTTCAGTAAATGGTCAGGTGTAGTTAGTGTAGCTCACATCCATAAATGGTCAAAGAGGAGAGCAACAGCTGTATCTGACTACTGAGTGTTTACAGCTTGGCTGCACATCAGGACACATAGAGGTAAGAGAGGCAATACGGTCCTACAACTTTTAATATAGTATATTTGCAAATCTGGCTTAATGCCCTGCGTCACACATCAGATGCCCTGGCTTTTCACTAATCAAATGTGGTAACCCTACAGTGACCTTGACCTTTGCCTCTTGACCACCAAAATCTGATCATGCCTCAAGGCATTCTTGAGATATTACATCCACAAGAATGGGACAGATGGACGGACGAGCAGACTGACAGATGGACGGAAAACATAATGCCTCTGGCCACAGCTATCCCTGGCACGGAGGCATAATATCAAATGTATGAACAAAGATGTGCTCTGATTTGTTTTAGACAACAGCAACAACAGTAAAATCATGGTTTAGGGTCATTTAAACATTCTGTTAGTTCCACAGAATATGAACGCAGTTATTGTATTCTAATTAGAACGGACACCTTCTGTGTGACTTTAACTGAGACCAATAAGCACTGTTACCTGGTAGGTTCCATGTAGTGTGCCCACCAGCTGTGAGACCTTCTCCACCACAGCCAAGTCATGCTCCAGCTCCTCCAGCTCTTGGTACAGTATTGGAGGACCCAGAAACACTTTACCTGAAACACAGGAAGTCATATTCAGCTTCTATATCAGCCTAAACATCTGTAATTACGACCAAATTAGCACCCATGTGACTAAAAAATCAGATCTGAAATCTATAATTTAATCTATTTATTGATGGGATGAGGCAAGAGTGAACCAGACGGAAATCACAAAAAAACAGTCACTGCACTACACAGTTAAGATGGTAGATATACAGAAAAGGATGGCAACTCTGATTATGTGCTGAGGTACATTTAAGTTTTTTGTTGATATGAGCCTGGACACCATTCCATAAATTATACAGAGATTTTGAGTTTTAAGTGGTTTGAATTGGCTGTAATATGTTTCATGTCAGGCCTTAAAGAACTGAACAGAAGCAAATAATCCTACATACTGTCACTCACTTGTGCTAACGTCATCTATACAATATACATTTTTTGCCTGGAGACCTATATCAGGTAAGAATAGAGTGTCAAGCTGCACCAAAGCACATTGAAGGCAGACACATTGTAAATCAAATAGGAAAACGAAAATTCAACTATTGCATAAATTATTATAATTACACACACACACACACACACACACACACCTACACACACACACACACACACACACGCACACACACACACACACACACACACACACACACACACACACACACATTTGTTCTGTGTGTATATGTTTGTTTATCTGCATTGTGTCCGTGTGTGGTGTGGTGTGGTGTGGTGTGGTGTGTGTTGTGGTGTTGTGTGTGTGTTGGTGGGCTGAGCTGTGGACTGCGGCTCTACCAGAGGTGCCGGAGGTGGAGCTGTGGCATCTAGCTTTTATGATATTGTTCCTGCTCTGCAGACCCTCCTGTCGCACCTCCACCACCTGTGTCTGCAGTAGGGGGACACACCACTTCACTGTGTACTTTGGACCAACAGAAACCAGGCTGCTGATGTCAGGGGGACCCCTGGTGGACATAGGAGGAATACTGTGTTCAAACCTAGCTGTCTAATCAGTCTAAATCACAGTAGCCCATCCCCACAGACCCACACACCCCATGACATCACTAAATTTTGTTCAGTGTTACAACAAAGCTGAAACTTGGTAACTCTTGAGTACAGACTCACTGCACCCAGAGGTTGGTGGTTAAGAAACAGTTGCTTGAGTATTAAGATCCATTCTTGACCTTGGGAGCACATATCTGAGCAAGTTCTATTGGCCAAAGTGGGCTGTGAGATATATCACAGCATTGTAATGTCATGCAAAGTGATCTAAACTTCTATTCATTTATACATTTATTTTTTAAGCAGCACAATAAAACATTACAACATGTAAATAATCCCAACCATCACACCTACGGTATCTGAGACAACAGAAGCTTCTGGAGCTCAAACAGCAGCTTCAGGGTCTCAGAGGCACTTACTTCAGGTTAACATTGGCACAGATCAGGATATCGTTGAGGAGGAAGACCTTTCGTTGCTTGGACTTGAGAACTTGACCTTTATCACCATAGACAATTTCAGTGAGCAGTTCACACTGAATTAGCTGCCTCTGCTCCGAGGTGAGCAGCTGAAAGCACAAAGCAGTTGACTGATTAAAGCAGATCCCTTTTCTACACTCTCACTGAAGTATAGAAATCAGTAAATGAGTAGAGTCTGCCTGCAAGGAAACCTGGCAGGATTTTTTGCTAAATGACAGTACTGTTCCAACCCAACGACAATTCACACTTCATGATCTACAAATTGACAAATTAACTAGACAAAGGCTAGTTCATGAATGAATCTGTTTGGTTGTTGATTTGTTTGGGTGGTTAAAGCTTTAATGGGCCCTGACCAGCTGCTGCAGCAAGGACAATGCCTTTGTCCATGGGAGGTACACGCTAACCACTGAGCTACTGGGCGCCCCCTGTCATACTAGTTTTAGCGATGTGTGGACTAGTCAACTTTTTATGCCAAATTATCATGTTGGATTGGTGGCTGAATCAGCATGAGAAGAGAAATGGAAGTGAGGAAAGCAAAGAAATAACTAAAATCAAGAGGGTATGAGATCGAAACAAACTTGTTATATGAGGTAAGATGATTCTTTTTTTAGCACGTAATTATCAATTGTGTGTGCCCATTAAATCAGACCAAATCTACCAGGTTGAAAACGTGTGTTTTCAGATGGGATTTGAAAGTGGAAAGGGAGTCAATATTGCAAATGTCATGGGGGAAAGAGTTCTAAAGGCAGGGGGCAGACTGGCTGAAGGATCTAAAAGTCATGGCGGGCAAGGGGGCAGAGGATGATGTGAGTTGGATTGCAGAAGAGGATATAAGAGTACGGGAAGGTGTGTAGATATTAAGGAGTTAAGTCAGGTAGGAAGGGGCTTGATTATGACAGGCCTTAAAGGTGAAAAGCCGAATTATTGAAATCAATGTGATATTTAACAGGAAGCCAGTAAAGCTCCTGGAGAACAGGAGTGATATGATCTACACTAATCGGTATGGAATCTGGGCGGCACGGTGGTGTGGTGGTTAGCACCGTCGCCTCACAGCAAGAGGGTTGCCGGTTCGATCCCGGGTGTGGGAGCCCTTCTGTGTGGAGTTTGCATGTTCTCCCCGTGTCAGGTTGGGTTCTCTCCAGGTACTCCGGCTTCCTCCCAAAGACATGCAATTTGGGGACTAGGTTAATTGATTACTCTAAATTGTCCATAGGTGAATGTGAGTATGAATGGTTGTGTCAGCCCTGTGATGGTCTGGCGAACTGTCCAGGGTGTACCCTGCCTCTTGCCCGATGTCAGCTGGGATAGGCTCCAGCCCCCCCGCGACCTTCACGAGGATGAAGCAGTTAGAAGATGAATGAATATGGAATCTGTAATACACTGATGTGTGAGTGACGGGTGAAGACAATTAATATAATATGCAACCAAGTAACATTATTGATGTGTGCATCAAAGGACAATGAACTGTCCAGGATGACTCTTAACCTAAGGGGACGGACGGACTTTGGAGTTGTCAATGGTCAGAGAGAAACTCACATTGGATTTTAGCAGGGTTTTGACATCTGGTTGTGCTGTTAATGTGCTAACTAGTGTCTTAAATCCATCCTGTAGGTCTTCCGGTTTCTGTTTTTGAATGATTAATACAGTATGAAGCAGGCCTCTGGGAACGCTGTTCAGCCTTGCTTCCAATTTTATCCAGTGGCCACTAGCGATATTACATTGAAAAATTCCCCTGCGGCCTACAGCGTACTTTCCCCATAGACTACCATTATAAAAGCCACTTCTGTAAAACTGTTGACAGGACACCTCAAACCACAAGCAAGGTCAATTATTACTCTTTCTATTATGAATTTCAACCCAAGGAGGTTTTATACTTAAAAAACTTTCCTGGAGCCAAGAAAATTGCTTTTTAAAAAAACATAACATCATCACAATATTAAGTTTGTGAGCCAACCCACCTACACCAACCCATGGGATTTCCTGAATAGCCCAAGTTTGTGTATTCTGATGCATCATGTGTCACCTTGTTGAAGCTGCGGCCCCCCACACTGTGTGCTAACTGCTGGATCTCAGCCTCCTGATCTGCCAGACGCTTCTGCTCATTGAGTTTCTCGGTCAGGGTCTCCAGCTCAGTGAGAGCCAGCTGCAGGGGCAGCCGGTCAGTGTGGGCCTTTGGAGTATTCTTCAACATGTCCTGATACACACAACAACAATGCAACACAGGGTATTAACTCACCTTAAGGTGAAGGGTAACATGATAATGTAAAGAGGGTGCACCACATGCTGCCCCTCTTGGAAAGATTTACATTTCCTGTCTGAAAACACTGGCAAGAATGTCAACCTTTTCAAACCAGGGATTCAGTCAGAACAGCTTCATTGATTTACTGTCAAACTAACATGTAAGTGAGCAATCGCTGGTTTGTTTCCCCATGTTTTGTGTCCAGGTGACTATTGGGAACAACAATTTTTGAAATTGGTCCAATATTAAGAGAGAAAACAAAACAGGCTGCAATGTTATCCCCACTGACAAGTGTGCATCCACTGAAAGTGCTTTTTGTCACTGACAGGCTCAGATTGTAATTACAAGTGTCTGACAACATCATGGAAAGGATCTACAAAGGAATTAAATCTTTTCCTGACCTTTCGCTGAAATGGTCTGTTTGTTAGTATGTGTGACCAAGTCTCAGTCAAGGACAAGTCTCACTCTTAAAACTTGGAAGAGGTGACTCAACAACAGTGGAAAGGTTAGTGAGAATTGGAAAGGGTAGATACCGGGGAAAGTGTATTGGGCTTTCAATGTCAAGGTTGAATATTCAGTTGATTTTGATTTTATTAAGAATGAGACTTGAGTGATACTAATAAACAGACCATATTAGCAAAAGGTAAGGAAAAAAACATTTAATTTCTCTGTAGGGATCCTTTCCATAATGTTGAGACACATTTAAAGGCACGCTAAGCTGATGTTGACGCACCTTAAAACAGATGTAGACATAACTGTTAATCTTATTCACGCTGAGTTGATGTGGTCTACCGCACATCTTTATCCAAAAGAGACACTTTTCTCGGTTGAGATGAGGTTTAGGAAAGGGTAAAAAATACACCCTGTCTCCCAGCCTCTCAGGATACCTTGTGTCAGAGTTGCATGTACCCCATGCACACCGCTTGACCATTTTTAAACTTCAAATCTCAGAAAAAGCTCATAAAACCATACAAAACTGACTTTCTGTAATGCATTTCAGTGAACGTCCAGGCAGAGAATGTCTGAGTGTATGGGAATGGCTATAAATACTGTGATTGGCTCATTGCGTTTGAGGGTGGGGCTTAGCCATGGGCCATAGGTGAAACCACAAAATATCTCCATACTGCTCATCCGTAGTGATCTAAGTGTCCTGAAGCCCCGACATAAAAAGTTGTTTGAAAAAATGTCATTTGAACCCTGTTTTTAGCCTCATTGTAGCCTGTAGCTCTAACTGCTTCTCTGTGCACAGCGTTCATGTGTGCGCGCTTGCGCGAAACCATGAGACATGAGCACTGCGTTCGCGCGTGTGTGTGTGTGCTTGCTTTCGCTGGCCTCGCACTGGCTGGTTGGTGCACTTGGCAGTAGTTTAGGATGAAATATAAAAACATTGTTCAAACAGGTAAGACCTCGGCATAATCTCATGGGGGTACCTCATTTTGATCACGTTTTACATTGTAAAGTAAATATTAAGTGGCTGTTTGACTGTGCAGTTGTTTATACATAATGCTGTTATCACACACATAAATGTCTTCTCATCTATATCATATTCTGTTAAATAATTAAGCCTATTTAAACTAACACAGACTTCTACTCAGCCAACAGAAAGAAGGCAGATGCCTGTAAAACGAGCACACTTTTCTGACCGCCCTGCATACAGTTGCCTTACTCAAGTGCTCAGCATCTCCGACATTGTCCAAAAAACTTCCATTTGCAAAGAAACGCAGCACAACACACAATATCTGCTGGGATGAGAGAGCATGACTACGATTGGTAATGTTGCAAATGTAAGGACAGATTAGGTTGTGTATGTAGATGATGGACTGTGACGTGAAACGGTACAGCTCAAAAAGATAATTGTGTGGAAATGATAGAACATTTATGCGCAGTCTGATAACCATCTCCCGACGAATATTTAATTCTCTGCGCAGTGATGCTGCACCTTCATCCACGAGATCGTTATCAAAAGGACATGCCATGTTAGTGAAAAAAGTCGTCACCTACTGGACCTAATGGACTCAGATTTTTTTAATGATTTTTTAAAATGACAGACGGCAGAACTAGGCTACGCCGAAACTCACCTGCTGACTGAATGAATGAGGAAATCAAATGGAGTGTGTGGCTCTGAAAGAGGGCGGAGACAGAGAGAAACTCGAGGTTCATTGAGAAAAACCTGCTCCCGACCAGGTTAGGTTCATAGAGTCTGTTACTGCGGTAACTGACTGAGAGCTTAAGTTACCTCTCTCTGTGAAACAGGCCAGAGTTACCCCTCTTTCTCTGGTTTGAGTTACCTCCCTTTTTGAAACGGAAAACTGAGTTTCCCTCATTTCAGGGTTAACAGACTCTGAGTTTTCACTAAACCTGCTTTGTGAAACGGACCCCAGATGTGTGTCTGAAATAAAGTAAATATATATATATACATGCATATAAAAGTGTCCGCCTGGGTTCCATCTTGGGGCCTATTCTATTTTCTGTTTTTATAAATGATTTGGGTAAAGACATTCAAGCAAAAATAAATTTATATACATTTAGATACACTGTCATTTAAATACATACTCTCTTCATAGTGCAGGTAGTGCCAGAGCTTCGGACGACATTTCAGTCATTACAAACTGATCTGCTGAATTTGAAACTGATTGTAAATGCTCAGAAAACGAAGTTCATGGTTTTCTGAAAAAGCTCGCTCACAGCTGCTTGATGATTTTAACATTTTCACTTCTGACAGTAAATTCCTTGAAAGGGTGCCCGCATACAAGTACCTGGGTAATGGATAGATGACAAGCTTTTATTTAATGTACACATTGCCACGCTAGTTAGGAAGCTTAAAGTGAAGATTGGCTTCTATTTTAGAAATAAATTTTGTCTAAAAAACTAGCAGATGCTGCTTTTCTGTCTGACTGATTACGGTGACATATTGAACATGCATCCATTCTATGTAGCCTTGATTCAGTGTATTTTATAACAAGTGCAAGTCCCATACTTGTCACTGCATTCTTTATGATTTGGTGGGTTGGACTTCATTGACCACTGGCAGACAATATCTCTGGTACATTTTTTTTTATCTAAAAAGCAATATTGATCAAACTTCCAGTTTGTTCTGTGTTACAGCTCTGGTAATTACCAGCTACGCTCCTCTAGGTGGTTGCCTTTGAATGTAACCCCAGGTTTGAACAGATCTGGGGAAACTGCATTTTCCTACTCTGCACCATAGACATGGAACAATCTTCAAAAGCATCTAAATTAGATACACTTATATCCACTGATTAATTTAAGGGTATCATAAAGAATGTGGTGATAGAGAGATGCGCTTGTTTTTACTTGGGATGCCACTATGTTTGAATAGTTGTTGTTTTATTGTGGATTTTTGTATTATATATTGTATTTGTTGCATTTTAATGTTTTTGTTTGGCTGCTACCTCAGCCAGGTCTCTCCTGTGAAAGAGATTTTCAATCTCAATGGGACTTCCTGCTTCAGTAAAGGTAAAATAAAATTAATTAATTAAACTGTGGATATATGTTATTTACAGATTTAAGACAATCACATCTTAAAGGTCCAGATGAAAAGTGCGCAGGTGTCCAGATGATGTTTTGTGTGTGTGTTTGTTTCATTTAAAACTGTTGCTTAAACCCATGGTTCACTATGTAATTCATGAGGATGAACATACAACTGCAGATGATGGAACAACACAGAGACATGCTGATGTGTGACTGATGTCAATCACTCACCTGCAGCAGTAGAATGAACTGAGGAAAACGTTGGATAGGTTTGACCATCAGGCCATACAGAGTGATTCTGTCTGGACTGGATGACTGCTTCTTCTAAAAGTCACGTGGAAAGGAGATTTTGTTAGTGCTTTGAAAATGTAACATTAAAACAGTCTCATGCACAGCCAAATAGCGTGCTGCACACTCAGGTACGCTACCAGTAGGCGGAAGTATTTTTATACTGTAATGTTTTAGTGAAAAGTCACGTGTCTGGGAAGTACCCAGCATCCAACTGGATAAATGAGACTTTGATTATACTGCGCAAGTTGTTTGAGAGTTTGTAAACCAATGTTTTGATATGGTTTTCATGTTGTTAAGCGTGGTCCCCATTAGGGTGGGCCATATCATCTCGTTCACAATAATACTGGTAAAGTTTTTAATATCATGTGAAAAATTCGCATTGTGATGTTTGTGATATTTGGACTTGTTGACATATTGACGACATACTGTTCCGCACGTCAACAACAAGCATGGCTGAAAGAAAAAAAAAATAAAATTAGCGACTCCACGGAGTTTTCAAAAAAATAGGAGCAGCATCAGTAGTGTGGAAAAAACAGTGGCATCCTGAATGTTTTATGAACAGCTGCAGACTTCTCAGACTCTTTTAGTGAGTTACTGCTGACAGCAGAACAACATCTCTCCCTCTCCTCTCTCGTTGTGCGTTGGTGATGTCAAGTGATTTTGTCATAAACCTTCGGTAATGTAAACCTGCCATTCCTCTAATCATCACGCTGTAACCTGTGACAGGTTGTTATACTACTATAAATATTTCAGATTCTCATATTTGTAGTTTTTTGTCAAGCCACAAGCGTCACATAGAATGACATTACAAGGTTTATGACAGAATCACTTAATGACACCGACTCCCGTGTGGGCATGGCGAGTGAGGAAAGGGAGAGATGCTGTGCTTCTGCCAGAGGAGCCGCTGAAGGAGCTTCCCCTGAGTGGTAAGACGCTAAAAGAGTCTGAGAAATCCAGGGCTGTTCATAAAACATTCAGGATGCCACAGTTTATTCCACACTACTGAAGCTTGTATGCCTCTGTGCACCAGTCAAGTTTCTCTTACACTTTACATCCATGTCTGTGAAAACATGGATGCTTCACACACATCTCCCCTCGGCAGCACAGAAAATCATACAATCAGCACAGTGTCAAGGTGGACACCCATGATTAGTGTCACCAATTTAGTATCTGACCAAAATCTCCCCTTCGGTCCTAAAATATGACACTAAGTAATGTACTGAAAAGTGTTATGATGGCACAGTGAAGCTGTTTTGTCATAATTAGAACTGAGTTATGGCCAAAAACAGGATTTGTGAGGTCACAGTGTCCTTGACCTTTGACCACAAATTTTTGAAGAAATTCCTTTGAGGTATTCTTGAGATATCAAGTTCACAAGAATGAGATAGATGAGGTCTTTTGACCTATGACCACCAAACTCCATTTAGCTCTTCATTGAGTCTAAGTAGACATTTGTGCCAAATTTCTACAGCAGTTGTTGGGATATTTTGTTCACCATAATGGGATGTACGGACTAACGGACATACAGACAAACTGAAAACATTTAGAGTACATCATAGCTCTGAGACAGCACTAGTTAAAATTACAAATGACCTTCTGATTGCTTCAGACAAAGGACTCGTCTCTGTACTTGTTTTATTAGATCTTAGTGCGGCATTTGACACAATTGACCATCAAATTCTGTTACAGAGACTGGAACACTGAATTGGCCTAAAAGGTTCTGCACTAAGCTGGTTTAAATCTTATTTATCTGATCGTTTTCAGTTTGTTCACGTTCATAATGAATCATCCTTACGTACCAAAGTTTGTTTTGGAGTTCCACAAGGTTCTGTGTTCGGACCAATCCTATTTACTCTATATATGCTTCCTTTAGGTGACATCATTAGAAATCACTCTATAAATTTTCCATTGTTATGCGGATGATACACAGTTGTATTTATCTATGAAGCCATAAGAAAGCAATCAATTAACTAAACTTCATAATTGCCTTAAACACATAAAAACCTGGATGAGCACAAATTTCCTGATGTTAAATTCAGACAAAACTGAAGTTAGTGTTCTTGGCCCCAAACAACTCAGAGACTCTTTATCTGATGACATAGTTTCTCTAGATGGCATTGATCTGGCCTCTAGCACTACCGTAAGAAACCTCGGAGTAATATTTGATCAAGATCTGTCTTTCAATTCTCATTTAAAACAAACTTCATGGACTGCATTTTTTTCATCTGCGTAATATTGCGAAAATTAGGCCTATCCTGACCCGAAAAGATGCAGAAAAATTGGTCCACGCTTTTGTTACCTCAAGGCTGGATTACTGTAACTCTCTATTATAAGGTAGCTCTAATAAGTCTTTAAAAACCCTCCAGCTAATTCAGAATGCAGCAGCACGTGTACTAACAGGAACTAAGAAACAAGATCATATTTCTCCTGTTTTAGCTTCTCTGCACTGGCTCCCTGTAAAACCCAGAATTGAATTTAAAATCCTAATGTTAATTTATAAAGCTCTAAATGGTCAAGCTCTGTCATATCTTAGAGAGCTCATAGTGCCATATATCCCACCAGAACTCTGCGCTTGGAGAATGCAGGGATACTTGTGGTCCCTAAAGTCTCCAAAAGTAGATCAGGAGCCAGAGCCTTCAGCTATCAGGCTCCTCTCCTGTGGAATTATCTTCCTGTTGCTGTCTGGGAGGCAGACACCATCTCCACATTTAAGACTAGACTTAAGACTTTCCTCTTTGATAAAGCTTATAGTTAGGGCTGGCTCAGGCTTGCCTTGTACCAGCCCCTAGTTAGGCTGACTTAGGCCTAGTCTGCCAGAGGACCCCCTATAATACAACGGGCACCTTCTCTCTCTCTCTCTCTGTCCGTCCTGGAAGAGGGATCCCTCCTCAGTTGCTCTTCCTGAGGTTTCTACCGTTTTTTTTCCCCCCGTTAAAGGTTTTTTTTGGGGAAGTTTTTCCTTATCCGCTGTGAGGGTCCAAAGGACAGAGGGATATTGTATGCTGTAAAGCCCTGTGAGGCAAATTGTGATTTGTGATATTGGGCTTTATACATAAAATTGATTGATTGAATTGATTGATTGATAATGTCTCCAGCCACAAAAAACTAGCTCTCCAACAGGGCAAAACACCATGACACACAACAATATGTAACACATAAAGAATTTTTAACACATTTACAAAATTTCACCACTGATTAGCATGCAGGGGACAGCTCGCTAGCTGGCCAATTAGCATAACAGTCTGTTAACAGCTGTCACTTCCATAATGTCACGTTTAAGATCAGAAAAGAGAGATGGAGGAAGAAAGACACCAAGAGACCGGAGAGGCACTAGATGAACTTCTTCTCAAGAGAGGAGCTGTGTCTGCTGTTTGGATGGTTTGTTGGTTTTAAAAAATCCAACTTGTATGCACCATAAGAAAAAACAACAACCTCAAACAACAAACAACAAACAAACAACCTCCCAGCTTACAGGTAACTTTAGCCTGCTTCTCTGAATGTCGCAAAATGTTACCTTCCCTGTGAGTTATGTCAAGAATGAATGCATCTTGACAAAAACTACAGTCTGCAGGGTATGCTACTGGAATGAAAAGGTCAAAATAGCCTTTTGCAGGTGAGGACACTCAAACTGTTGTTGTAAATTAGTGACTGTTGTTTTTGTGTTTAATAGTTACTCAACTGACTGACTCTTTTTAAAAAAGAATTTGGAAACATAAAAAAAAAAAACACTTGTCAGGGCATAAAACCAATGATCTGTTGATCCTTACAAATCAACACCTGATAGTCCAACAATGGCATAGCTGTCAGTACTGAAAAAAATCAAATATTAAATCAAATCATGACCTTAAAATCAAAAAACTATATAAAGGGAAAATAAAGTACTGTAACATACTGTGAAACAGACGGAATCTCAAAAAATACCACAACACAAATTTTTGGTCATACTACCCAGCACGACACTGGACTATGACTTAAACTAATTAAAAGACAAAATGTAAGCACCTTCAGGAAGTCCAGGAAAGCAGGTTTAGACATGCAGGCTTTCTTGATCAATGCCATGGCGTTGGTGAAGTTGTTGATGTACTCACTGTACACGTTCAGCACCATGGACTTTGAAAACTGTGAAGGAAAGAGTGTGACATCATCGTACATGGCCACTCGTGATACAGTCCACTGTTTCTTCCCACACACACACCAATTTAACACTGCCTCTGCAGAAACTTGCTGCAGGCTTTTGATTTATTTTTTAAAGATTTCACCTAAACGTAACAAGGGAACTGTTTTTTACCTCTTGAGCAACTGACCAACCAGAGGCTCAGTATGGATAAATACTTGGAGATGCCTTCTACTCTCACGCGCCTCTCTTTTGTGGGGTCCCCCAGGGGTCTATCCTGGGTCCCCTTCTATTTACTATATACATGTTACCCCTGGGGCTAATCATGTGTGAAAACAGTATAGATTTTCATTGCTACGCAGATGATACACAGCTGTATATCCCGTTAATGCCTGGCACCACTGATGTTTTATGTCCCTTTTCACTGAAGTCATGAATTGGATGCTCAAAAGTTTCCTGCAGCTGACTGACTCCAAAACAGAAATAAATATAATTACCCTTTTGCTCCCAGCACTGCTACCATTAACAATATCTCTTGTCCTTAGAGTGCCTTATCTGATTACATGAAAAAAGAGGCCCATAACCTGGGAGTCATCTTTGAGTCAGTGCTGTCTTTAGATACCCAGGGGACTTAAGTGGTGCAGTCCTGCTCTGCCCAACTAAGACATTTAACAAAGATCAGGTCATTTCTTTCCTCTGCAGATTTAGAAAAGGTGATTCATGCTTTTATCTCCTCTAGACTTGATTACTGCAAGGTGTTTTAGTCCAACATCAACGAGCAAAACATCTGAAGACTCCAACTCATACAATACACTGACATTGACAGACATTTAACTGGTACTAAGAGAAGCAACCACGTCACACTTGTCCTCTCTGCTCTTAACTGGTAACCTGTGAATTTTAAAATTGATTTTAAGGTTTTACTGCCTGTTTTTTAAGGCCCTAAATTGTCAGGCCCCCGCCTACATCTGTCATCTGTTAATTCCTTTTGTGCCTGATCACTGCTTGAGGTCCTCCAACGAGGCTCCACTGATGGTTCCAAAATCTCAGCTTGTCTCTAAAGGTGACTGAGCTTGTTGTCCAGGCCTCTCAACTGTGGAACTCCCTGCCTGAGATCAAACTCAGTGACCTCTTTCCAATCTCTTCTTGAAACTCATCTTTATCATTTGGTCTTTTCTTAACTGATGGTATTTGTTACTTCTTTTTATACTGTTTTATCCTGTTTTATATCTTGTACATGTTTTTCAGCTTTATAGTTGTTTTTATTGTGAAGCACTTTGTAAATCTGTTTTGAAAAGTGCTATATAAATAAAGCAATAACAAAAAATGCTATAATAAAAATGATAATATAATAAAGCCAGAATATTTGGATCTGATGGAATGGTGGACTTTAAGACTGGGGTTTGAATATTTAACTCAGTGTAAACATCCTATAGCTTCAACAAAGAGCTGTCAATGAACAGCCAGAGAGAAACCCATAAGATTGAAACCCAGAGTGGAACCCATAAAAACAGAATGAATAGGAAGGACTCTGAACTACTTGCTGTGGTTATTTGATGAGCTCAATAGAAAATGGAGATTGTTGTGAGTTGTCATGGTGACAACACATGTCAGTGGGCAGGGTCCAACATTAACGGTTGCTCGAATGCCCAGGGCAAGTAAAAATAGACGGCGGGCCAGCAGACCCTGCACAGACATGCCCGATTGGGCAAGCAGCACCGACTCAGATTTTTTATTTTTATTATGGAGTCCCCAGTGTGTGGCCATAATGCCCCTCCTACCCATACGGCCAGTGTAGCATGCCCTGTTTTTTATGACAAACAGCATAGCAAGGCTACGGATAAGTTAACGTAACGTTACTGACACTCCAAGACACACACACACACACATACCAGACAGCCTCTCAGTCTTTAGCCGCTAACGTTAGCTTTTGTACAACACAGGTAGCACACAGAAACTTTTATAAAGGGTCACAATGTGCTTCTAGTGACTGTCAAATTGCCAGCAAAAGCTGTTTACACTGCGGACACGGAGATGGGACAAAGATCCTCTGTGAAGTTCACTTTGCTGCAGGGTTCACCAAAAGGTTTTGTTTTTTTGTTTTTTTCTTTATAATAAAATGAACACACATTAAAGAACATACAAGATCCTGTAGAGAATTAATACATATAATACAATAAATAATAAATAAATAAACATTGTCTAATTAAATGAAGGAGGAGGATTTTTTTTAAAGGCAAATAAAATATTGGGGATTTATGTAAAAATATACATAGAGACATATAAATAATTATATAATTAAAGATATGTAGGCTGTGTTAGGTGAATACACCTGTCAGTGACCCTGACCACTGGCATTGGCAAAAGAACTGGAGTTGGTCCCCGGACGCTGCACTGCAGCTGCCCACTAGTGTGTACAGTAGGATGGGTCAAATGCAGAGGTCAAATTTCATTTCAATGTATGTTATGTGCTGAGAAAGGACAATAAAGAATCTTCTTCTAATATTAATTTCTTAATAACTATGAGATAACAAAAGAATAAAGAGATTTCAAAGACTTAAAAAACAAGGGACATGAATCAAAACAGCAAGAAATGAGATATATCCCCAGTCATGCACACCCAGTTTTAATAAACACAGTACTGTTTTTCAATACATATATTGTTTTGTCTTCATTCAATGTAATTAGCACATATTGTTATTGCACCATTGGTTTTGGCCTTGGTGCCCCACATTCTGGCCCTGATGCCCCAATAAATTTGTATTTATCAAAGGCCAAAGTAGCCTTGCCCTAAAAATGACTTCATTCCAGGCCTGTAATTGTGTATTTCCTCTCCTGTTTCTGTCCTCGGAGGGGCCAGTTGCAGTGTGCTGTTTTTTTATGTGCTGCTGCCTCCATTGGCTGAGCGTCTCTGCTGACATAAGATATAAGTTATGAGCGAAAATATGCCCCACACAGCCAGAAAAAGAACCTCTTAAGCAGGGCAAGTAAGAATTTAGATGGGGCAAGTAGATTTGAGAAGTACTTGCTTGGCAGGGCAAGTAGGAAAAAACCTTACGTTGGACCCTGGTGGGTATGTCACACTCTGATTTGATAACTGTCTATTTCTAAACAGAAAAGTACAACTATGGAGCAAAAAGTTATTCTCTGTCACCAAGCTATGACTGTTAGTTTATCTGCCTTGTTAAGTCATCATAAAACTCTATTTCATTGTCTTTCCACTGTTCCACCAATCACCAATTTTTGTTTAGTTGAAATAAACATGTCAAAACATGCTGATCTACATGCTGTTCATTCCTGCTGCCATTCAGCTGCCCACTGAGCAGTGCTTCTCACTCACTCCTCTGAAGCATAACATTACATCATGTTTCAACAAACATGCAATGAGGTTAGCCTGCTACAACTGTTGAAATGGCAACAATATACATAAAAATGGCTGCTGCTCTGACCATACTGATATGTTAATTTGAATGGGAATGTCCATTCTACTCTCATTCTATTTCTATGGAAGAACCATAAAACTAGTTAAGGGGAGATACAAGAGGAAAACTGGCTTTTAAGGGGATAAACATAGGCTTTGACTGATCACATAAATAACATAATTTACTATCATCTGTACTTGTGACACAAATGCTCTCAAAGGAGAGCATTTTGTTATCTCCAGAGAGATGCTCTGTGTCAAGCAGAGGTCACTTTGCGTTCTCTGATGATGGTCTGACATACTGAGTGAAAAAAACTTGCCATCATTACAACAATATTGCTCCTTGTGTGTTTCTCTGTATATCAAAGAGGCACTCTACCTATTTTAAACATGGCAGTGAAGGAGCATGAGACTACACATTTATAAGAGGGGGTGTGACTTTTAAAGACAACACCAGCTGGACACCTCCAACAAAGGGAAGGAAAGTGAGAAGGACAGAAATTAAGAAGGAATCAATTAAGGAAAGGGCTGAGTGACTGACCGAGGCGACAAACAGGTCTCCGATCCTCTCGCTGTGATCCCACTCGGCAATACGGGATGCCAGGGCGATCTGGAACATTGAATGGCACTGATGGATCTCCTGCAGACGGTAAAAGATTTGACGCACCTTCTTGGGGTTTAGGGTCAAGTTCTGTGGCTCCAGCAAAGGCATCTGGTACTCCTAAGAGACAAAGAAAGGTCAGCTAGCATACTGAAGATCTATGGTTATGTTTCTTTCAGCCTCTACCAGTATTACACGACATACACAGTAGAGCTGCACAATACATAAATACATACTGGGTAGATGATTTTGGGGCTCTCTAAACTCAGCTCAAGATGTGACATTTGCATAATGTTTTGTACACAGTCTGAATATACAGATATATATATATATAAACATATGTGGTTTTGTAAATCAGGGTTTCAGATTTGGGATTTTATTTAACTTTCAGACTCATTTTCAACATACAGGAATATAACCATAATTAGAACTATAGAACAAACACCAGTTCAACACTACTGTCAAAAAACACTAATTTTATTGGGGGCCCACTCTAATCACCTCCTGTGGGTCCAAACCTATCAACATTATGGCATATTTTTTAATTCAGTCTGCATAGGCTATTCATTGTCTGAGGTCTATGTTAGCGGCGCAGACCTAAAGCAGAAAGACATTAATACTGTATGTTTCAATATTAATAAATTAACTGCCCACACCTATGGGCCCCCTCCTCCCCCACCACTACTCTCACGATCCAGGTGAGGGATATCAATTGGCTCTTTAAGAGGCAGAACCCCCGCAAAGCAGCCGGACCAGACTCTGTCTCTCTGGCCACCTTGAAGCACTGCACCGACCTGCTGTCTCCGGTGCTCACCTACATCTTCAACACCTCACTGGAGACATGCCATGTGCCAGCCTGCTTCAAGACTTCCACCACCATTCCCGTCCCCAAAAAGCCAAGGACCACAGGACTTAATGACTACAAACCCATCGCCCTGACCTCTGTAGTAATG
The DNA here is from genome assembly GCA_035609425.1 of Epinephelus awoara. Lineage (NCBI taxonomy): Eukaryota > Metazoa > Chordata > Actinopteri > Perciformes > Serranidae > Epinephelus > Epinephelus awoara. The sequence goes on along the minus strand of CM069301.1, from coordinate 40,667,194 downwards.
AAGTCCATTGAGCGTCTTGTGCTGTCACACCTCAAGGCCATCACTGACCCTCTCCTGGACCCCCTGCAGTTTGTCTATAGAGCCAACAGGTCTGTAGACGATGCTGTCAACATGGCCCTCCACTTCACCTCCAGCATCTGGACTCCCCAGGAACCTACGCCAGGAACCTATTTGTGGACTTCAGCTCTGCCTTCAACACAATCATCCCGGCTCTGCTACAGGACAAGGTCTTCCAGCTGAGTGTGCCTGACTCCACCTGCAAGTGGATCACTGACTTCTTGTCTGACAGGAGGCAGCATGTGAAGCTAGGGAGACATGTTTCTGACACCCGGACTATCAACAATGGATCCCCCCAAGGCTGTGTTCTTTTTCCTCTGCTCTTCTGCCTGTATACTAACAGCTGCACCTCCAGTCATCAGTCCATCAAGCTCCTGAAGTTCGCGGATGACACTACCCTCATTGGACTCATCTCCACCTACTCTGCCCTGTAACCAGCACACAGTCGGACATCTCTTCATCATCTTGGTCATTCACCTGTCATACACTGCATACAGTTAAACTTGCACAGCTGTACTTTTACAACTGCTGCACACTTGGGCACCCTATTTATATTTACAGTGTACATATTTTTTATATTACTATTATTATTGTTATTTGCACTCAGAATTTATTTTTATTTTATTATTCTATTCTATTCTATTCTATTTTATTTTATATTCTTTGTTACACCAATAAAACTGATTCTGATTCTGATATCGTCATCACAATATTCAACAACGATATCGCATATTGCATGTTTTCTTGACATCATGCAGCCCCAGTACACAGCATTTTTTTAGAGAACACACTGTGTACTTTAGAAAATAGTTAGCTAAATACTGACTTATAATCTCATTATTACCATAAATCTCACAATGAGGAACCACAGAACATCTCCATCATCAATGATGGTTGTGCTGTTATGTTCACTGGCTCAAGATCTTTTCCACAGAAGAGGTGAAGAATGGACTCTTTAGGGAGAGTGAACAGACCAGAAATGACTGGAATCACAATCCTTTGAATATGTTCCATTCTATTCCTCTTATCTCCAATAGAAACAAAGCCTTTGCACACTGATATGTTGTGGTAGCCCTGATACCCGAGGAGACATGTGGCTCACCTGGAGGATTCTCTTGAGTGACTCCAGGTAGCTGCTTTCACTCTGAACGATGGAGCTGAGGATGAGACGCCGGACAACCTGGGGGAGGCAGAGAGAAACTGAGATGAACCAAAGCTGGCTTTCTAAGGTTATGTGGTCATTTGGATACACAGGCATTTACACATGGGCAATGCACAAGCATTAGTGTACAAACACTCACATCCAAAACATACCTGCTGACTGCTGAGGCCCTCTGGCATGGGACACAGTTGCGGTGGAGGGTGCTTTAACTCACACACAGACACATCCATATAACCTGCATCATCCTGTCCATCACCTGCGAAGTCAAACACAACCACTTTATACACACACACAAAAAAAAACCCCAACATGAATCTGTTTTAGTAGCAATGTTACAGATATTTACAGGACAATCATAGCTTTAATTGTGACTCAAGTTTTACTTGTTTCCATTCCTGTAAAGCTGTGGTGCAGTCATAACAAACAAGAACAGTAAATACATTTGTCGTAACATCTCACTCCAGTGAAGTAAATACTATTAAGCATCTTCGTTATTGCAAGCATTTACCAAATTGGTATTATTCTTTGAAGTGAAAACTTTTTCTAGTGCCCATGTGTTTACGTTCATTCTCGTATCTGTCTGTATGGTGTTTTCGTGCCTGTAAATGACTGTACCCATGATTACATCTAGGGGGTTGTTTATTTGTGAATTGGAGGTGCAGCTCTGGGGTCCATTTCACAAAGCAGGTTCAACAAACTCTGAGTCTAATCCTGAACTCTGAGTTGATCTACTCTGAGATAGGAAACTCTGAGTTTCTGGTTCCAGAACAGCTGGTTTGAATCAGTTTAATCAACTCGGAGTAGTTTCACCTGGAGTTAAGCGCGTGCACCACAACTATAAACAGCCAGCATCAATGGAGCCCCGATTCGACGAGTCACCATGGCAACGGGGAAGAGGAGGGCTGCGTTTTTCACCCCACTAGAATTAGAAATCTTAATGCGCTCATACGACGAGTTTGAACACTTTTTCAAAAAGAAGTGAATAAGTTTAAATGTAGTCCTTTGCAATCACAATAATATAACAGGGGAAAACTGCTTGAATGGTAGCCTATTAATTTATTTCATTTAGGTGCAATCCCGCGGGGGAGAAGCGCACTTGGCAGCAGTTTAGGATGAAAAACATTGTTCGGCATAATCTCATGGGGGTACCTGATTTTGATCACGTTTTACATTGTAAAGTAAATTTAAGTGGCTGTTTGACTGTTTTATCCCCAACATAATGCTGTTATCACACACATAAATGTCTTCTCATCTATATCATATTCTGTTAAATAATTAAGCCTATTTAAACTAACACAGACTTCTACTCAGCCAACAGAAAGAAGGCAGATGCCTGTAAAACGAGCACACTTTTCTGACCGCCCTGCATACAGTTGCCTTACTCAAGTGCTCAGCATCTCCGACATTGTACAAAAAACTTCCATTTGCAAAGAAACGCAGCACAACACACAATATCTGCTGGGATGAGAGAGCATGACTACAATTGGTAATGTTGCAAATGTAAGGACAGATTAGGTTGTGTATGTAGATGATGGACTGTGACGTGAAACGGTACAGCTCAAAAAGATAATTGTGTGGAAATGATAGAACATCTATGCGCAGTCTGATAACCATCTCCCGACGAATATTTAATTCTCTGCGCAGTGATGCTGCACCTTCATCCACGAGATCGTTATCAAAAGGACATGCCATGTTAGTGAAAAAAGTCGCCACTTACTGTGCCTAATGGACTTCTAATATACTGACTCGGATTTTTTGTAATGATTTTTTAAAATGACAGATGGCAGAACTAGGCTACGCCACAACTCGCCTGCTGACTGAATGAATGAGGAAATCAAATGGAGTGTGTGGCTCTGAAAGAGGGCAGAGACAGAGAGAAACTCGAGGTTCATTGAGAAAAACCTGCTCCCGACCAGGTTAGGTTCATAGAGTCTGTTACTGCGGTAACTGGCCGAGAGCTTAAGTTACATCTGTCTCTGAAACAGGCTAGAGTTACCCCTCTTTCTCTGGTTTGAGTTACCTCCCTTTCTGAAACGGAAAACTCAGAGTTTCCCTCATTTCAGGGTTAAAAGACTCTGAGTTTTCACTAAACCTGCTTTGTGAAACGGACCCCTGCACAGAAGCATAGTGCCAACCTTAAGCCCATAGTTCACCACCAACCCGTTCACATTTCTAACCATTTTTCATTTGGATGGAGCTGCTCTCATTTCTAGAAACCTGACTGACTTTATCAGTAGTTCAAAACCATGACAACCCAGAGTTGAGACTAGGAAGCAGAGTCACGGTCTTACAAGACTCTCTGGGCTTCCTCCAGTGTGGTTACGCACCCATAATGTTATAAAAAAAAAGGTGTCTCTCCCCCAACCACCTAAATTATTTAATTTAACAAAATAGGAGTTGTGTTGTGGTTTGAGAGATGTCATCTCTGTGTGCTGTGTTCCCTTTTTTTTGCAGAGGCTAGGCAGGGATCTCCAGGTGATTTGATTTGGGAGCTGATTGCCTCGCAGCTGGAGCTCATGTCTAATCAAGGACTGCTCTTAAGCAGTGAGCTGCAGAGGACCCGTCGCCAGATTGTCTCCACTGCTCTGTGGTAGTGTTGGCCGCAACTTCTATGTGGTTTTTGCATGTAGTGAGGGCTTCTAGTGATTTTGGATTCTCAAGTGTTTTTTTTTTTTTGCATTACATTTAAACTGTCTCTGTGTCTGCTTTTGGGTCCACTTTACCACCAAACATCACGAGTTGTAGCTACATAAAAAAAGCTAATAAAAATGAACACCTCTTTTGTAGGAGACAGTTAAATGTGGACCTTTAAACATCAGATTTTTGTTATTTATAGCAGTGTTAGCTATCAATTCAATATCAGATAATCATATTGATTTATTCTTTCTTACCGAAATCTGGCTGTGTCATGGTGGATATGTTAGTTTGTTTTACAATAAACCTTTAACTGGGTCCTTAAAGACAGTAAGATATCTCCTTTTTTCCCATCGACGATCTATGAGAACTTTTCGAAATCTTTTCGAAATCTGTGATTTTTATAGATTTCTTCAAGCTCAACACCATATTGACCAATTGATGAAGGTAAATAAACAAAAGTATGTGGATAATATAATACTAAAAGTCTTCAAAGAGGCTTACATTTTGAACTCAAATCAAAAAAACATCTCGGGCTACAACTAATGAAATGTAACTCATTGTATACAAATCAAAAAAGGGAAAAGGATGTAAACCTAGATATAATAGAAGAGGAATGGGCGGAGTTATTTAAACTACAATGGAAAACAGGTGAATTTTGGACCCATAAGCAACACCAGGGACAGGTGGAGCAGTTTATACTGAGCTTTAATACACTACTTCAACAATACAGGGACAGCAGACAGGCGAGGCAACAGAGTCAATGTTCAGGTTCAGAGCTCAGAATTGAAACAGTCCACAGCCTTCCATGAGGAACGCTGAAGCAGCACACAGGTGAGGAGCTGGCGTCTGGCAGGCAGAGAGCGTTGTCAGAGGAGCTGGCGTCTGGCAGGCAGAGAGCGTTGTCAGAGGAGCTGGCGTCTGGCAGGCAGAGAGCGTTGTCAGAGGAGCTGGCGTTCCAAGAGGAAACAGTCTTTCTGATGCGAAGCCAGTCGTGGGTAGAGGAGAGCTTGTCAGCAGCAATGAAGCGTGGAATCCACAGCGCACACACAAAGGCAGAGTGTGCAGCCACATAGCGAAGCAATCCACAACACAAAAGATCACTGGTGACTGAATCGGTAAACTAACTTTGGATTAATGGTTTACTGTGGCGCAGACAAAGCAGGAGAGTCAGACAGGCAGGGTCGATAACGAGAAAGCAGTGGAGGAGAAGACATCCAATCCCGAAACACTTCTTCCTCAAGAAAACAGCTGTCCCACGAGTAGAGAGACCAGCTACAGACACAGTGGAGAGGAGTGTTAGCATCCAGTTGTAGCACAATTAGCCACAGCTTCAGCATCTCGCCATCTGACAAAGGCAGCCTATGAAAGCTGTGCGGGGTGTTGCGCGACATCCTGCTCTTGCAATTTGGATAAGCACAAACACGAACCATTGTTTTCAATCGATGGAGCAAAACTCTCAACTGTACTCCGGGACAACCAACTCCGCTCTGACCGGCTCTGAGCAAGGCTCGTCTGTTTACCTCCGGCAACACAGGTCACGTGACATGTCGTTACACAGCCCAGAGGAAGTGAAGGCAAGACAGACGATTTGCATGCTGTTGACAGAGATTACGCTGGAGATATGAGCCGGACTGTGGCGAAAAAAAACACTTAATGCGCAAATTTATATGGAACACATCTGCCCCCACATTTACCATTATAACTCATTTCGCGGCTGCCGGCTGCATCCAAAAATTGGTCCACGCTGCAAATATATTCCTCTGTTATAATTTCCCAACAATAATAATAATAATAATAATAATAACATGGTAGTTTGGCTGTACTAGATATTTGATATAGGCCTATTCAAATATTCAGTCCCAAAAACGCTGTTTCTGGAGAACTTGCTAAAATATCTGAAATTAACCATCATCCTTACTTTTTCTTAACATATTTCATCAAGGTGTGGTGTCATTACTAGTTTGGCTTTACTAGATATTAGATATATTTAGTAGATCTATCTTTTACGACCCTATTTTCTAGCGTATTACCTAAAATATCTAAAATTAGCCGACATCTTTACTTTTTCTTAGATAGTTCATCTAGGTGCAGTGTCATTACTAGTTCGGTCTTACTAGATATTAGATATATTGGGTAGAAATATCTTTTTACAACCCTATTTAGAACCCTACTTTGCATATCAGAAGAACTACAACTATGTTGCTGATATGTATCAAGCTGCATGGTGTGGTCCCAGGGAATTGTTGTTTTTAAAAAATGGAAGTGTTTTTCCTAGATTTGGAAGTTGTAAATACTGAATTGAGAGTACACTGTGGACTTTAAGGGGATGGTAAACACACTTGTATAATCAGATTTTAAATATCTAATTTCGAAATGGGTGAAAATTAATTTTATCCATATTTTACCCATATCTGACAGCACGCCCAGTTGTTGACTACACTCACATGATAGCTGAGGTCAAGAGCTCTCTATAAGAGTTGGTCCCATGTCTGTACCCCCTTTAGTTGCTGAGTTATAGGCCTGCAAACATGCACTGAGGTCAAGGTTCAAAGGTGAATGGCTGAAAGCAGGAGCCATGTAGAATCCTCATACTGACATATGTTACTCTCCAGGTTGAGACCTTTCCAATGATGTGTTTGGTTTGGTTTGACATTAACCTGTCATATTGTTGAGTTATCAAGGACACTTCCGTGTTTTTGTGTGTATAAAGGAATGTTATAGATATCATTGAGGAAAACGAGGTTGACGTGACGTTATTGAATCAGGGAATCCTTGTGTCCACCATGATCAGGATCCTAATTGACTTTACTTTGGCATTGTTTCCGTGGTACAATTTCAACCCATTATGTGCTGCCACCACAGAATGCATTGTTAAGAGGTCGTGGTCATTTCACGTATTTCTGTGAGATCAGGTTGGGCAAATTGTGATTTGTGATAAGATGCTTTATGAATAAAATTGAATTTGATTGGCCTGGTCAGGAGTGGTTCTAAATGTCTGCACAATTTGTGATGTAGGCACAGACAAATTGATAGTCTTCATTCTTGATGCTGAAAGATACTAAAAAGATGATTTTCACAAACTGAAGAGATTAGGTGAATTTGTGAGGTGAGTCTCTGTACCTGTGGAATGTTTTCTCTGTAGGAATGACACTCTGCGAATCATGGCTAACTTTGTCTTTTGTAAACCGTCCTTGGTACTGCTCCTCGCTGCTTTCATCAACTGCTGCACCTGGAAAACACAATGTAAGAACAACTTCGGTCATTGCAAATTATCCAATCAGATAAAAACATACAACAAACACAATTTGATAAAATGAAATGATTTTGTTTGACCTTTTTAATCTTCAGAATCAGCCCTCATTTGTACACATTAAAAAAAAACTTTTCATTGATGACCCTTTATTCCGTGACTAATTTGTCACGAGAACGTAAATTTAATAAGTACTGACAACAAAAACTAAAACGAAATCTCTGTTCATAATGAAGTGACAAGTAAAAACGGAACGAAAAAGCTGACACTGGCTGGCCAGACAATCTGGATTACAACCATCCTCAATGCCTTGATTGTTTTCAAAATCTAAAATTAAACAAAGCGGAGTGCATAACAACCTCATAAAAATTAAAACCTCTTCTGTGACAGAAAGACAAAACAGGAGAATCAAAAGTGGACTGTTAAATATCAGGTCTCTATCGTCTAAAGCAGTGTTAGTAAACAAATTGATTTCAGATAATCATATTGATTTACTCACTCTCACCAAAACCTCGCTGTGTCAAGACGAATATGTCAGTCTAAATGAATCTGCTCCTCCCAGTCATAATAATACCCACATTCCTCGAGGCAGCTTTTCTTTTAAGGTAGCTGTAATTGAACCTCTCCTAAAAAAGCCCACCCTGGATCCATGTTAGCCAACTATAGACCAATATCTAATCTTCCACTTCTTTCAAAGATTCTTGAGAAAGTAGTCGCAGACCAGCTGTGTGACTTTCTCCATGATAATGATTTATTTGAGGAATTTCAGTCAGGATTTAGAGTGCATCATAGCACTAGTTAAAATTACAAATGACCTTCTGGTTGCTTCAGACAAAGGACTCGTCTCTGTACTTGTTTTATTAGATCTTAGTGTGGCGTTTGACACAATTAACCATCAAATTCTGCTACAGAGACTGGAACACTGAATTGGCCTAAAAGGTTCTGCGCTAAGCTGCGCTTATCTGATCGTTTTCAGTTTGTTCATGTTCATAATGAATCATCCTTATGTACTAAAGTTTGTTTTGGGGTTCCGCAAGGTTCTGTGCTTGGACCAATCCTATTTACTCTATATATGCTTCCTTTAGGTAACATCATTAGAAATCACTCTGTAAATTTCCATTGTTATGTGGATGATACACAGTTGTATTTATCTATGAAGCCAGAAAAAAGTAATCAATTAACTAAACTTCATAATTGCCGTGTTGGGAATCAACATATATTTACCTAACACGATGGCACCAAATATGCTGGGGTCAACACACTAGGCTTCACATGGAGGTACCAAATATGTTGGGGTTTAACTGGCTATCGGAAATAATTAATAATTATTATTAATAATTAATAATTATGTTAAATAATGTGACTTAATTAACATTAAATCACCTCGTGGGGCACCATTCCCGTAAAGGGAAAAATGATAGTCAGTTAAAGATATCAGTCTCATAATAAAGTAGGCTAAACTATTAATTTGGAGTTTGATTAATAATTAAATTAAAGACAACAACCAAAATTAACAGTAACGCCTGAAGGATTTCGGAGTTCTTAACGCAGCAAAGGTTGACTATTCATTCACTCTTGTGCAACATTAAACAGACAGCAGGTATGATCCCAAAGAATTGTATTTATTCACAACTTAGCAAAGCAAACCAAAACACACAAATTCTAACTAACTATATACAAGCTTGGTGTGTATATGTGTGTGTGTGAGAGAGAAAGAAAGACAGACAGACAGACAGACAGACGTGGTGATCAAGTAGCCTCTTGACCTACGAAACAAAATGGCTGACAACAAAGAACTACCAAAATGGCCGAATCAAGGCTAGCTTCAGGGGGAGGTGCCTGTCTGACCGTGTGGTCAGACAGGCACCTCCCCCTGTCTTGAATGAATGGAAGAAAGAGTAACTTGGTGGTGCTGCTTTGTTAGCTGGTAGAAGAAGGCTGGGAAGGTGTGGTTTCAGCTGCAGTCTTTGTGGTGTCCTTTGTTCCAAAGGTTCTGATCCAAGGAAGCTGGTCGCTCAGGCCCTTAAAGAGTCAGACACTGGGTGCTAACTCACTTAGTTCCTTGGTGCTGTAAAGCTGGTTGCAAACCTTGTGTTTGCAAGAGAGTCTGTGATCAGTTGCCCTCCCTTTAGTGGTTTGAGCTATGGAGCCAGGGTCTAGGCCTCTGGACTGTTCCAGGCTCAACCGGTCTTAGCTGTTCAACAGGAGCACAAAACTACAGATGCGTGTGACATCAGAGTCACATGTCACTGTAAAGGTCCAATCAAGTTTTGAGACTTGAGTCTCACTGAGGTGTGAGGTGAGGCCTCCTGTGGAGATGGGTGCCACTTAGCTCTGTTTGTTTGAAGACAAAGAGTATGCAAGGGAAAAAGCCTTTAAATTGTCCAGTGAGGATTTTACCAAATGAAAAATCATCTGTGGTCCTGTGAATCCCAACAGCCTTGAAGACATAAAAACCTGGATGAGCACCAACTTCCTGATGTTAAATTCAGACAAAACTGAAGTTATTGTTCTTGGCCCCAAACAACTCAGAGACTCTTTATCTGATGACATAGTTTCTCTAGATGGCATTGCTCTGGCCTCTAGCAATACCGTAAGAAACCTCGGAATAACATTTGATCAAGATCTGTCTTTCAATTCTCATTTAAAACAAACTGCACGGACTGCATTTTTTCATCAGCGTAATATTGCGAAAATTAGGCCTATCCTGACCTGAAAAGATGCAGAAAAATTGGTCCACGCTTTTGTTACCTCAAGGCTGGATTACTGTAACTCTCTATTATAAGGTAGCTCTAATAAGTCTTTAAAAACCCTCCAGCTAATTCAGAATGCAGCAGCACGTGTACTAACAGGAACTAAGAAACAAGATCATATTTCTCCTGTTTTAGCTTCTCTGCACTGGCTCCCTGTAAAACCCAGAATTGAATTTAAAATCCTAATGTTAATTTATAAAGCTCTAAATGGTCAAGCTCTGTCATATCTTAGAGAGCTCATAGTGCCATATATCCCACCAGAACTCTGCGCTTGGAGAATGCAGGGATACTTGTGGTCCCTAAAGTCTCCAAAAGTAGATCAGGAGCCAGAGCCTTCAGCTATCAGGCTCTTCTCCTGTGGAATCATTTTCCAGCTTATAGTTAGGGCTGGCTCAGGCTTGCCTAGTACCAGCCCCTAGTTAGGCTGTAACCTGTAATACACCGGGCATCTCTCTCTCTCTCTCTCTCTCTCTCTCTCTCTCTCTCTCTCTCTCTCTCTCTCTCTCTCTCTCTCTCTCTCTCTCTCTCTCTCTCTCTCTCTCTCTCTCTCTCTCTCTCTCTCTCTCTCTCTCTCTCTCTCCCTCGTCCTATTACTGCATCTTGCTACTACTGCATCTTGCTACCTCGGCCATTCTGGATGTCACTAACTCGGCTTCTGTGCTCCACTGTCTCTCACTCATATTATATGCCTGGATAGTGTGACGTGTGTGGTTGTGCTGCTGCCGTGGTCCTGCCAGATGCCTCCTGCTGCTGCTGTTATCATTAGTCATACTTCTACTGTTATTATACATATATGATTATTGTCACACATGTACAGTCATGGAAAAAATTATTAGACCACCCTTGTTGTCTTCAATTTCTTGTTCATTCTAATACCTGGTACCACTAAACGTATAATACACTGAACACAACAAAAAATGCAGCTGGTCACATAATACTTTATGGCCCATTTGACATTCTTAAGCTTAATTGATTCCCAGGGTATATAAGAGGCCATTTCATGTCACAAGCAGCACTGCACATGCAAAGGCCTAGAGTGGTTTCCTGCTTACATTCAAGCCGTAGCACAACTCAGAAGTTGTCAGCTCTCACATAATGCCTAAAACAAAAGAATTATGTGAAGCCACAAAGGCAGCCATCTTGGCACTGCTGGAAATTGGCATGAGTGAGAGACAGGTAGCGAAAAGACAGCCGTTCATTACAACAAAAAAAAACAAGCTGAACATGGCACTACCAAATTGCTACCTGGCTGTGGCAGGAAGCGTCTTTCTACCCCACGAGATGACCGTGCACTCATCCGTTCCTGTGTCAGGAATCGTCGTCAGACCTCCAGGGACCTTAAAAATGAGTGGGCACTGTCGAGAAATGTGACTTGTTCGGCAAGGACAGTTCGAAACCGACTTGTTGAAGCTGGTTTGAAGTCACACAGAGCACGCAAGAAGCCCTTCATCAATGAAAGGCAGAGGAAGGCCCGGTTACTCTTTGCTCGAGACCACAAGGATTGGACTGTTGATGATTGGGCTAAGGTTCTCTTCAGTAATGAATCCAATTTTGAATTGATGCCCACTCCAGCCAACTTACTGGTTAGGAGGAAGCCTGGAGAAGCTTACAACCCAGACTGTCTTGCCCCTACAGTAAAACATGGGGGTGGATCAGTCATGATCTGGGGTTGTTTCAGTCTGAGTGGAACATGGCAAATGCAATTGTGTGAAGGCCGAATGAACCAGGTCATGTACAGGACTACCCTTGAAAACAGTCTTCTTTCATCAGCTGGAAAACTCTTTCCTGCCTCGAATGACTGGATTTTCCAACAAGACAATGCCCCTTGCCACACGGCAAGGTCAGTTAAAGCCTGGATGGAGAACCACAACATTCGCACCATGCCTTGGCCTGCTCAATCACCAGATCTTAATCCAATTGAAAACCTGTGGAAAATCATCAAACTCAAAATGGAGAACCACAAGCCCAAAAACAAAGAAAAATGGTTTGAATTTGTCCAACAGGAATGGGCTGCTGTGACAGCAGAACAATGTCAGAAGCTGGTGGAGAGCATGCCAAGACGCATGGCTGCAGTCATCAAAAACAATGGTTATGCAATCAAGTATTAACTCTTGTGTGTATCATGTGTTTAAAGCAAACAGAAAAGAAAACATGGAATGCTTAAAAGTAGTGTTTTTGGCGGTACAATGCCATAGCTATTGATGTAAGAATTTAAGTAATTTTGGTTATTATCAAGAAAACCATGGAAAATGAATAGTTCTTAGTTCTTAAATTAAACTCTCATGAGCTATTTTTGTTGTTATCATTATAATTGTCCAAACAAATGTACCTTTAGTTGAGCCAGGCATTAAAATTAACAAGAAATTGAAGAAAACAAGGGTGGTCTAATAATTTTTTCCATGACTGTATACTATTAGATATCAATATATTATTATTAATTATAATAGTATTACTTTCATTCATGTTGTTGTAAGCTACTGTCATTACCGTCTGTCCTCCATCTCTCTCTGTCTTTCTTTGTGTGTCTCTCTCTTTCTGTCTCATTGTGTCATACGGATTACTGTTAATTTATTATGTTGATCTGTCCTGTACGACATCTATTGCACGTCTGTCCGTCCTGGAAGAGGGATCCCTCCTCAGTTGCTCTTCCTGAGGTTTCTACCGTTTTTTTCCCTTGTTAAAGGTTTTTTTGGGGGGAGTTTTTCCTTATCCACTGTGAGGGTCCAAAGGACAAAGGGATGCCGTATGCTGTCAAGCCCTGTGAGGCAAATTGTGATTTGTGATATTGGACTTTATAAATACAATTGATTGATTGATTGATTGATTGATTGATTGATTGATTGATTGGTTTTTCTTTTTAACCAATTAATTATCTTAACTCAAATTCAAACTCTCAGTCTATCTTTCTGATTGGATGACCTCCCCCCGCCCTCCCCGCGGTGGTGGTGCACGTCCAGTTTTGCCACACAGAAGCCTTGGCTCCACAGCAGGAAGTCGGGAACAACAACGCCTGTAAAACTCTGTAAAAGTACACCAAAGCATACATTTTCATTCCAAATATTTATTTGAAAACAAAACCATTCATACGGTCAATAAAAACATTTTGTTAATAATGAAAAATGAATGTAATCTCAACAGTGAAAGCGCCAGCCAGTGGGACTGCGGCTGAACGGCTTCCAATGTTCATTCATTCATTCATTCAATCGCGTGTTCAGTGTGTGTGTGTGTGTGTGTGTGTGTGTTAGTATGTCAGAAAGGAGAAGTATCAATAAAAAAAAAGTTTCCACTAATTATTTCGGGGTTTATTTCTTTTATTCTTATTTTTTTTAATTAAAATGCATAATATAGCCAGCAATATTATAGACCAAAAGTTAATTTAATTTATTATTGTAGAATGTATTTAGCAAATCACAACTTTCAATTGGAGACACGGCGCAGAAAAAAAAAAAAGGCATCATAAAAAGCCGACAAATAGTGTTAATTAATTGACATGAGACACTGGAGAGGTTGTCAGTCCTATTCTATAGTCTGCAATATTTTTTTTCTATTTTATCATAACTTCTCGGAAATTACTCAAAAATGCATTTTTTGTGTGCTTCTGAGCACACAGGCAGCATAAACAATGAAGTTACTATGACCGTTGTGGCCCCTGGAGGGGCGCTGTAATCCTGGCGGTCCTAGTGTTAACAAACACTGAATTTAAATGGGCATATGATTAAATGTGTTGGCTAGGTTTTGCCCTTGTAAGGAAATACTAAATTAAAATGGGCATAACAGTTAAGCTGTTATGATCTTCTTTTGGTGTCTTAAGGGGATTGCAGCTTTATTCTTGCAGGTTGTAAGTCATTTGTTGTACAAATATACAGAAAATAAACAAGAACCTGTGAAGGACATGATTATGTTTTGCACTTTTTCTAACAAGCTGTAAGGGACCGAGCTGGCAAACAAGAGGAGACTCAGGTGGTTTTCAAAAGAGGGCTTTATTTTACCCAAATAATGCCAAAAAAAAAGGTACAAATGACAAAATATATAACTAAAGTTCTGGGCCCATAAAAGAGGTCAAATAAACAGAACTCAACTAAAGTAACCTTAACACCACCAACTGACCTACAAAGTGGACACAATGGGGAACATATATACTGGCTAATTCAAACCATTAACACACAGGAGGAATGACAGACAGACAAACACTACCAACTAAGCAATAAATAACAAAACAAAATAATTCCCCCAAAAAAGGTTAACTCAACTAAATTACCAAAAAAAACAAAACTAAATATTTAATAAAGAGAAACAAACAATATAACTAAATAGAAAATAAGCAGTTTCTCCCTATGAGGTGACAGGAATTGGTACAGCCCAATTGGCCACTTCCTGTATTTAACAGTTTCAGTTCCTGGGGCACATCCTTTGCTCGGGTGTGGCCAGATGTCCTTCAGGAGCAGCACCTCCACACTGGTAACTCAAGAAATGAAAATTAGAACTTAAAGAAACTAGTGGTTTTACAAAAATTAACCAAATGTGCACACTACAAATAGAACTAATGTACTGTCAAAACTGTAAATAAAATGAGTATGATGTATGAAACAAAATCCAATGTGTTGTCATTTATTTGTTTGTAATGTGAGATGTAATTAAGATAAACTAAATGAGGAAAAAATTAACTACAAACGTAAAAGAAACCAAAGTGTGAGTGCCAGCTGGACTACAGACCTTAATGCGGCTGTGTGGCTGCAAGCGCGGCCATCACACAAGCCTTAGACATTCATTTTTATTATACAAGAGTAATATGGTACATTCTTAGTTTAAATGACTAAACACACAGTTAAAGGTATGTTTACAATAGAGTTTTTACTACCATGACAAACATCCTTTTGCAAAATCTATTACAGTATAACAAAACTGTCAAATTACGTCAAAAGACTAAAATGAGACTAAAACTAAAACTGATTTCCACTGACTTAGTTTTGTTTTGTTTTAGTTAAAATTTAAAGACTAAAATGTGACTTTAACTAAATCCAGTCTTTGGTGAGTGACCAAAACTAAAATGAAATTAAAAATTCTTGTCAAAATTAACACTGCCTGTGGCAGACAAGGAAGAAATGTTATGAATTTGATATCACTGTGTAAAATAAAGACAGCCGTGACCTCTCACATTTTAAGTTTAAGTTTAAGTTTATCTATTTTATTAAATTAAACTGAAATTCAATTACACACAGGTCTGAAAGACACACACATGCACAAAGTGGAGAGATGTCAGAGTGAGGGGGCTGCCCTTGGTGAGGCGCCCCAAGCGGTTGGGGGGTTCGATGCCTTGCTCAAGGGCACCTCGGCAGTGCCCAGGAGGTGAACTGGCACCTCTCCAGCCACCAGTCCCCGGACGAGGACTCGAGCAGGCAACCCACCGGTTCTCAACCCAAGTCCCTATGGACTGAGCTACTGCCGCCCCATATATGGTACCTATCTTCTCGCGAGAATACGAGGATTCTAAGTGACAGAGTGTTTTGGAGGTCATTCGGATTAGCTGCCAGAGGCGGTGCTTTAAGCACTGAATGACTCATACCAGCAAAGTCACAAAGAATCCAGATTACAAACCTCAGAGGATCAGAGGATTCTGGTAACAGGATGAAGCCCAGTGGATGGGGAGAGAGCGCAACCCTTGCTAGGGCCACCATAGCAAAGGAAGAGCTGTTCCGACCGTCAAATGCCGATGGTAGCTGCAATATATGCTCTTAGGGCATGTCACCCCACTCTCCTGATGGAGGGTCAAACTGTGCAAGCCTTATAGGCTGGTTGAGGTGCGAGCGTAAAAGCACCTTAGGGACGAATGCTGGGTTCGGCCACAGAGTGACCCCTGAGCCATCTGAGTTCCACCTCAGACATGAGTCACTGACAGACAGACTGTGCAGCTCACTGACATGCTTCGCCGAGAGAATGGCCAAGAGGAATGCAGCCTTATATGACACCAACAAGGGAGGATCCAATGCTGGGGGTCTCGTGGCTCTTGGAGGAAGCACCCTCCAAGCCCCCTTCAAGAAGAGGGACACCAGACTGCGGCTCCCCACTGTGCCGTTGTCAACCTTAGCATGTCGACACAATGTGGCCGCCACATACACCTTCAGGGTAGAAGAAGAGTGACCACTGTCGAGGAGGGACTGCAAGAATTCAAGAACTGTAGGCACAGAGCAATGCATTGGGTCTTCACTCCAACCCATACACCAGTTGGAAAATAGCTTCCATCTGTTGTCGTACTGCAAACGAGTGGATGGTGCTCTGGCATTCATTATGGTATGCCTGACGGGGTCCACACAGCTGTTCACCAGGCGGTGCTTTAAGCACTGAATGATTCATTATACTTGCTATACTTAAATAAGTATAATAAACACAAATGCAATCATACAAATACAAAAACTTTATTCTAACTGTTGCACAGTACAATTAGATGAAAATACACATTTGTGTGTGGTGTGTATTTCAGATTTAGAGCTTGTATCATCTCCCTTAGAATATATAACAACAAAAAGTGATTCTCTGATTTCTACAGTAACACTATTACCTCAAATTAACCACAGCAATGTAATAAAAGATACTTATAGGAATTTATGCTTGGGCACTGTTATTTATGTGACAACACCTGAACAGAACACACACACACATTGGCTGTTTGTTTCTACCGCTCCCCTCACTGGAAGCCTCGGACCTCCCGCCACCTGCTAGCGTCTTAAACACGCAGGTCTCCCGCCTGTTAAATAGCCTGTAACCATAACATCTGTTACCGCTAGATAAACAGGCTATACACACCGGCAACTGGGAAGCGCTAATGCAACCCTCCAGCAGAAAAACTCCAGAAACAGAGAACGTGAACTCAATTAGAGTAAATTGAGTGCCAGGAAGATGTTGCATGAATGCAACTTTCAAGTAAATTTAAGGACCTGCAAATTTAAGTATCAACATTGGTAGCCACTGGAATGTGAGGGACCGCTGGCAAGCTGCTGCCACGCCTCCTCCACTGTTTTTGCTATTTTTGTTGTTTCATCTCAACTTATTGAAAGTTTTCTTGTATAAATATTGGATTTCAAACCCACCTGTTAGATTCGGCTTGTTCGATGTAACACTAACGAAACAGCAGTTCAACAGTCTCTACCTGTTTGCTGCTACCACCTCGCGACATGTTAGCCAGAAGTTAATGGTGTCCGCCTGCCGGCCGGCTAGCCTGCTGCTATTCCCCGGCGCCATCCAACTGGTTTTCCCGTCTCCAGCGACATTACACCCAACACCACTCCACTCCTCCACCTCAGCCACGCTGGTTCTGAGGCCTCACCACAATCACCTGGATCATCTACCACTGGATTATGTCGCTGCCGACCATGTGGATTTTTAAACTGTTTACCTGTGTTGTCGCTCTGTGTTTCACTCTCACGAGCGCGTCACTGCCACTCTGTTACTCGGCAACAGAGATGTTAGGTCTCCAGACCTTCTCCTGGACTCCTCCACCTCAGCCCGCACACCACCACCACATTCTCAAACAATCAAGATATATCCACCACACAGGACACAGTGTACTATCCCCCCTGTTAAAACCAGTCACATACACACCACTCACCTGTCTGAAACGCTGTCTTTTTAATATCAGATCTCTCAGTAATAAGGCTCTGGTGATCGCTGTCTTTATTGTTGACCATAACTTAGATATTTTATGCCTCACTGAAACATGGCAACAACCAAATGACTTCTCCCAGCTTAATGAGGCTGTCACTTTCCTTCACCATGATAACATCAAAGTCACTGCTGTCACTGTCCCAAATCACCCCTCTTTTGAATGTTTAGCTGTAAAACTCACAGGCTCCAAATCCACTATCGCTGATACCATCTACAGACCACCAAACCCTCCACTGCTTTCTTCAATGAATTCTCATCACTACTAACATCTGTATGTGCAATGTCCCCCCACTGTTATCCTCCTCAGCGATTTCAACATCCACATTGACGACCCAACCAGTATCTTTGCAAATCACTCTTGCTCACTCACTCAAATCACTCTCCCTGTAAACTCCTGCCAAGTTCCATGATTCCCGACAATTCACACCAGTTTACAGAGAAGTTTGCCTGTGCCTTCAACTGCCGGAAAGGAACATTGGGGGTTGGGGGTGGAGAGGGGTGGGGGGAATGATGAGGATGTGGGGGTCACACCTTCATGAATGGCTGTAATTAGCATTTGAATGTTACTGCTGTCTGGCCTGGCTGGCCTTACACAGACACCCATTGGATGACACCACAGACATTTGAAAGGAAAGATCACTTGTGATTGGACAGTAAATCTGTTGCTACTGGTCACATGTGGGTCATTATAATACATGTGTTGTATGCCCCTCCCATTTAATACTACTACCATAATAATAATAATAGTTATACTAATTATAATACTGTATATATTTATTTATTTATTAATTATATATACACACACACACACACACACACACACACACACACACACACACTATATTTGTATTATATAAATAATTATAATAATAATAGCAGGCTAATAATGATGTTGCTGAAAACTACACTGCAAAACAAAACACTCAGTCAACACTTTCAACAACCAGTGGTTCCCTGGTCTGGGTCACACACTGGGCCCATGTTGACAACAGCAGAGGAGCATTCGGCCCGCAGGTCGAGGGCTATGCTTCAGGCCTCATCAAATGTCGCTTTGCTGCATCGGGGTCATATTGGGTCGGTGCCAGTCTATCTGAAGGTGACCCAATATGAAGTCTTTTGTGGTGTGTCGCCACATATTTGGGGTTCATCTCCAGTCTCTCCTGAAGTCTTCCACACAGGTCGGAGAGCTTGTGGCTCCTGAAGGATGGAGGCCTGACAATCCATCCAACTTCCTTGCAACGGAGTGATCCTCTTCATCAGACATCATGTCTATGGTGATGCCCCTCCAGAAGTCCACTTCCTCTGTGGTGGCCAAGACACTCCTTCTTGCTTCAAGCAACTGTAAACACAAGTAGTGCAATTAGTACTGCTCTGTAGACACAATAACAATAGACATTTCTGCTGATATATGGGTCAATGACATGACATGCATATTTTTGTGTCTGAGTGCAATATTTCCTTTTAAAACAATTAAATCAATTCATGGCATATATGACTATATATGCCATATACTATAAAACCTGTTCAGTTTGAATATATTTTCAGTTACATTACAGTGAACCCTATCAGTCTATTGCATTGCAGCCTATTCCAGTTGCTTCTATCCAGTTTTTGATTAATGCATTTATTTACATATTTGTATGATTATTTTTCTGTATTTAAATATTTATGTGTTAATGTTTACGTGCAAAATAATTTTATATATAAAATGCATTTCATCAATTTTGAAAAGACATTTTAAAAATACCTGTTAAGAAGCTTTATTTGTCATTGACCCATATACATTTTTTGGACTGGTCCCTCAAATGGACTTGTGTGTGTATGTGTCAAACACATACACACACAAGTCCTCTGCGCAATGACAATATAGTAAAATTCTTATAAATCTTACCCTCTTCCTTCTCTGTCTGTTGCGGGCTGAATTCTTAATGGCTGCTGCCTGGTCCGCAAGGTCTGGTTGACTGTACCTGAAGTTCCTCCGGACAGTCTCATAGTATGTCTTACAGGCTGCTGGGAGAAAAAATATATATGTTAGAAAGAATAAAAACTAGCCACAGGAAATCAAATAAAAACAACAAACAAAACACATAAAACCTACACGTTACTTACATAAAAGGACTCCCCTGTCCACGCCGTCCATGTCTGGACTTGCAGTCAGGGCTGCCACCAAATGTGAGGTCACTGCCTCATTGTGGGGAGAGCTCAGTCTGTGAAAACAAAATGAATAGGTAAGAGAAGGTATACATTTACTGACATTCAACAGAATACATCCAGGTTTTTTCTTTAAATCTTACCCTTGCTCCGGTTCATAACGCCTGTTATGCTATAAAATACAAAATAAGTATTGTATAAAATAAATAAGACAAAATAAAAGTCCCTTTGGTGAACAAATATATCCAGGCTTAAATATTTTTCCACAATCAATTTTAATTTACTCAGGAGTTGTGCAAAGAGGAAATTCTCTTAAAAATAGCAGACAATTTAATATCTACTTACCGCAATTTTTGGATTGTGCACTTGTCTTTTTTTCCTGGTGGGCTCCTCTCCTGAAGAACAGTTTCGGCTGTGCTCCTCCAGGGAAATCAGTCTGGCATTGATGTCAGTCATTTGCTGCCTCACCTCAACTGCAAACTGCGTGAACTGTGTAATGTGTTGATTTAACTGGCGAGACAGCCCACTAATGGCACCCAGCAGTTTCTTCTCAAGGTCTGTGGTGGGACTTGGTGGAAGCTGTCTTTCTGTAGCCACTCCGGACAGTCTTTCTGTAGCCACTCCGGACAGTCTTTCTGCAGCCACTCTGGACAGTCTTTCTGCAGCCAGTCCAGACAGTCCTCGTGCAGGAGTTTCAGGAGTGAAGTGCAGACGCCGTCCAGCCATTGTAAAGTTAGAAGTTCTTCCTCTTCTTTGGTCTTCAAAAAGTGTAAAACTGTCTCTCCATTCCACCGGATTATCTTGGATGAGCATGACAGACATGCCATGCTGACGATGTATCATCAGATGTATCCTGAAAACTGTATCACTGAGGTCGACTGTTTTGGTATGACATGCAAAAGGGTAACATATCTAAATGTAAATTACTCCATAGAAGAGCAGAGAGATCAGCATATGTATATGCTAAGTGGTGTGCGAACACTAACAGTTTTGAGGAACCCATCATTGACCCTCTATCTGAACCAAGACCAGCCATTATTGAGCAGTTCTTGGTTGTTAATGTCATGTCAAGGTACTGCATTCAAACATGTCGTTGCAAAAGTGTCTTGGCTTCATCCCCATCCGGACAGACATTTTTATGGAAAGCCAGTAGAAGTTTGGAGTTTGCAGGGAACAGACACCTCCCACCCAGCATCATTTCTCCCTGTTGAACGCATTCCTGGAAGACGTGTGGTAAACACATCCACTGTGCAGTTAAGCCACACTAGAGAAAGGGTAACTGTAGTCATGCCACTGGCTGAAATTTAGGACATTCAGTTGTAAGCCTTGTGTCCCAGTCCTATATTTGTTTGTGCAGAGTTGATCCTACCCCAAAATCAAAAAGTAAAAGAAGTGCGTTGCCATAAGCACTAAGCTTTCTTAAATGTAAATATGTAAATATTTTTTGATGTAAACATTCTTCTAAGATAATCTGAACCCTTTGTTCATTTAACATTTTTTGTTGTTTGATACAGATACTACTGTACTTTCTGTTCTATGTAAACTGTTTTAAACTTATTAAAGGTTAAAAAAAGAGAAGTTATTTTCTTGTGTTCCCTTATCTACCATAGTGGAATTTAGCAAGCGTTAATCATACAACCAATGTTATCATGAACAGTTGGTAAAAATGAACAAAATGTTGATACATGTCATTGCTGTGAGTATAAATAGATTCATTACTTTTCACAATTAAATTTATTTGAACAATTTAAGTGTTAAGATTAAGGCTTTTGAGAGTCTGAACATTTTGGTGTATGTGCTTATAAAATAATTTAAATTCACTTTTAAATTACCATGATTAGAATAAATTTCTACGTTTTGTGTACCTGTAACCACAGCACAGGGTTCATCGGCAGTTTTCTGTGCTGACTGTAAATTCCTGCGAACAGTCGTTAACTTGAACTTCCAAAGCAATTTACAGTGCCAATGATTACAGAAAATCCCACTTTTCATGCAGTGCCCAGCCCTCCCCCAACCTCCTCCCCTGCTGACCTGGTGACTCATTATAACAACTGTCTCTCCTCGTCCCTCACCACCCTGGCTCCCCTGAAAACTTGCTCAGTTTCATTCACATACACTGCTCCCTGGTTCACCCCTGACCTCTGCCAGCTCAAAGCCACAGGCTGTCAACTGGAGCAACTGTACAAAAAGTCCGGACTCACTGTACACAGCCAAATGTATTCGGACCACCTTCACCACTACAAGAACGCCCTCACCACTGCCAAATCTTCATACTACTCCAACCTCATCACCACTGGTACAGGTAACAACAGAGTCCTCTTCTCAACAGTCAGCCACCTACTTCAGCCTCCTAAAACCCTCTCTCCAGACTGATTTCCACTGATCAGTGCACTGCCTTCCTGGACTTCTTCAGCTTCAAAATCAACACCATTCACCAACAACTGGCCTCATCTTGCACTTCCTCAAATGACCCACCCTGGATGATCACCACTGGCCAACCTCTCATCAGCTCCCTCAATGACTTCACCCCACCAACAGAACACACCATTTCTGAACTCATCCATAAAGCCAAAACCACCACCTGTAAGCTTGATCCTCTTCGCACCTCCTTCATCAATGCCCGTCTGCCGACCATTTACCCCGTGATCACCAACACAATTAACTCCTCCCTCACCACTTGTACTGTACCCCCCACTCAAACTGGCTGCCATCACACCCATCCTGATAAAAACCTGACCCCCTGCTGACCCAGCTTACTTTAA
Organism: Epinephelus awoara; assembly: GCA_035609425.1. NCBI lineage: Eukaryota > Metazoa > Chordata > Actinopteri > Perciformes > Serranidae > Epinephelus > Epinephelus awoara. The sequence continues at coordinate 40,644,763 of CM069301.1, read as the reverse complement.
CCTCTACCGGCCGATCTCCAACCTTCCCTTCATCTCCAAAACACTTGAAAGGGTGGTTGCGGCACAACTACAGTCCCACCCTGACACAAACAACCTCCACGAACCCTTCCAATATCACCAACGACCTCCTCCGTGCAGCCGACTCCGAACTACTCACCATTCTCATCCTCCTGGACCTCAGCGCAGCATTTGACACCATCTCCCACCCACTACTCCTGGATCACATGGCTGGCATTGGGATCACTGGTGTTGCACTCTCCTGGTTCACATCATACCTCACTGACCGTCAACAATTTGTGCAATAAAGGAACCACAAGTCTGGGTGTTCGGGTGTTTCACTGGGTGTCCCCCAGGGGTCCGTCTTGGGTCCACTTCTGTTCATCATCTACCTCCTCCCCCTGGGCACAATCCTCCATCACCATGGGGTCCATTTTCACTGCTACGCTGACGACACAGAGGTCTACATCTCCTCCAAACTAGTGCTGCACGATTTGAGAAAAATGTGCGATTGCGATTTGAGTGGACAATATCGCGATTTGCGGTTGCGATTACAATATAATAAATAAATGGTATCATGAGTCTTCTCGCTTGATTCAGTATTTCCCCTACATTATATTAGGGGGGCACTGACCTGACCTGACATAGTTATTGTTATGGACAGTGTGTAAATGACCATTAACAGACTGAGCACAGTCAAACACGCTGCTCACACAGCAGCGCAGCACAGCACTGTACACACATAGCGGAGCGAGCCTGTGTTGCATTCAGGCGTTGTCACGTGAATGACAATTTCCAGCATGCCATAGCATAACACAGCAGCATGTCAAGTGGGCCAAACCCGAGCAAAATTGCTCAGTTTTTCATTGTTATTATATAGTTTGTTATGGAGTCCATGATTTCCCCATGACACTTACAAATGTTTGTGTAACTGTGCTTGGATGTTGTTTTATGAGGCTCTGGCGGCTTTCAGTTGTCCCTTTGTCATTAACATTACACGGCGGCTTGGCTTTCTCTCGCATGCATTCCTCTTACTTTTCTCTGTGCTGTCCCAAGTGCTGATATAAATTGGTTGTGCTGTCGTGGGACGTGGCGACTTTAACTTTTAAACTTTTACAAAACACGTCTTTGTGTCAAATGTTGCCGTACCTGAATCCAAAGTATCCCCATGTAATAGATGTTGTGTTTTTTTCCTCCACCAACTCAGCCTGTTCTTGGTCGTGCTCATGCTATTCTTCAGCGTCTATGGTGGTCACTGCTGCACGCCGGCTGGTCACCTGACCATACGTGCTGCACACACCAGGATAGCTTGTGGGTGTGATGTCAACAAACTTCACACACTACAGGAGAGGTAGTCACGTACACAGTCATACACGTTAACATTGCAAACCGCAGCCTTTTATACGGTTATGTAATCGCACAGCCTGACATCGCGATTGTGATTGCGATTAGATTAATCGTGCAGCACTACTCCAAACCCACCACTGCCATCCCTCCCATCTCCCTCACCACCTGTCTTGAAGACATCCGGATCTGCACGAGCAGGAACTTCCTGAAGCTAAACAGCAATAAAACCGAGGCCCTGCTCATCGGCTCCAAATCCACCTTCTCCAAGTCACAACACACCCCAGCTCCACCCATCATCACGGATTACCTGTACCCTTCTCCTCCCAAGTCAAGAGCCTCGCCATCTTTCTGGACAGCACCCTCTCATTTGCACCTCATATTCAAAACATCACCTGGACTGCTTTCCTCCACCTCCGCAACATCTCCAGACTCCACCCATCACTGTCCCAATCCAGCACTGAAATCCTGGTTCACTCATTTTTCACATCCCGCATCAACTACTGCAATGCCCTCCTCACTGGCCTCCCCACCAAACTCATCAACAGACTGCAAATCATTCATATCACCCTGACCATATCATATCAGTTCTCATCCATCTTCACTGGCTCCCTGTACAATACCGCATCCACTACAAAAACCTTCTCCTCACCTAGAAAGCTCTCCACAATCTAGCCCCCACTTACCTCTGTGACCTCCTTCAGGAATACACCCCCTCCTGCACCCTCCGCTCAACCTCCCCACCTCACGCCTCAGTACCTATGGCTGAGCCTTCAGCTGCTCGGCACTCAGACTCTGGAACTCCCTCCCCCCACACATAAGACAGTCAGACTTCATCACATCATTCAAATCCCAATTCAAAACCATCCATCCAACTTCTAACCGCTTGGGGGTCGCAGGGGGGCTGGAGCCTACCCCAGCTGACATTGGGCGAGATGCAGGGTACACCCTGGACAGGTCGCCAGACTATCACAGGGCTGACTCATAGAGACAGACAACCATTCACGCTCACATTCACACCTACGGACAATTTAGAGTTATCAATTAACCTAGTCCCCAATCTGCATGTCTTTGGACTGTGGGAGGAAGCTGGAGTGACCGGAGAGAACCCACGCTGACACGGGGAGAACATGCAAACTCCACAGAGGGGCTCCCACACCCGGGATCGAACCGGGAAGGCTATGAGGCGACAGTGCTAACCACCACACCACCGTGCCGCCCTCCAACTCGAAACCCACCTGTTCAAACTGGCGTATTCACCCTAACTGAACACTGTGCACTACACTTGTTTTTATGATGAAATAGAACACTCAGAGAGCATCTTTATAAAGAAGAAGGGGACAGAGTCCTGCCTTAGTGTCACAGCTCTGTCTGATGTTGGCAACATGAGGTGCACTGAGACGCACAGCAAACTCCTTCCTGGTGACAGCACAACACTCCTTCAGCCTCAGCACATCTGCAGGCAACTACAGAACAGAAACAGTGTTTATGATTAAAGGTCCCATGTTGTAATAAGTTGATTTTCATGCCTTTTTTTAAAATTAAGCAGGTGTTCTATAAATACTGTAAAAGTATCACAACGCTCAGTCCACAGAGAAATGCGCACTGAAAGGGAAACTTATCTTTGTTCTCTTCAAAGCCAGACTCCAGTATAACATTTTGTTTTTGTTTTTTTCTTTTAAGCAAAAATGCATGTGTTTAGGAAGTCCTGAGCATCCCACTAGATGAATGAGACTTGGATAATACTGCAGGAGTTGTGTGAGAGTTGGTAAACTTGTGTTTTGATATAGTTTTGCTGTTTTTAACGTGGCCCTGTTTTCAGGACATGCATCATTGATCGTTGACAGTGATCTATTATGGTGTTTCTTACATCATACTTTCCTTACATTATATTATTGTTGTTATACCTGTTGCTGAAGGTGATCCTTTTTGAGTCCTATAAAGTTTTAACTTTATCCCTACTGTTTTGTCCTTTTGTTAGTTATCATGAGTTAAACTCTTTATGAATATTCCAACCATATAAACTCTATTAGTTAGTTGTCTGTCCACACTTGTACATATTGTTTATTGCCTTTGTCATATTTTTCATTTTCTGCCACTTAATGTGCAGGTTTGTCACAGTATCAATTCCTATTTGAATCCACTGTTGTTTTCTTTCTTTTTATTTTGGATTGAACTCTTTTTTCTTATTATGGGATATGTGAGTTACTCATGGTATATATTTACCTAATTTTCATTTGTAACCTTTTTCAATGTTTTTTTCTCTAGTGGGTTATGCCAATATATCATGTGACCTGTGTCACGTGACCTCTACATGATTTCTTAAATTGCACACCTGTTACCAAAGCATTTTATACCCTGATGAAGACTCTCCAGTCAAAATGCATTGGTTTATCCATGCATTAACATAGAAATTCAACGACAGTCAGAGTGCCTTGGATGTTTTTGTGGACTGCTTGTCTATACCATGGACTTTTACACTGAGTGAGCTGACCAGTCGTTGTTTTTTATCTTTATGTGATACATTACAGTTGCTCTGATGTATAGTACAGAGCAGTGGTTCCTAACTGCTGGGCTGTGGTCCAAAATTGGGTCGCGGGTCTATTCTGAGTGGACCTCAAGCGATTTCCGAACGTGTCAAGTTTGTAAAAAACACAATTTATTTTGAAGTAAAGTGAATTTCCAGCACAGATCTTTTATTTTGACGTGCCACTTCCTACTGTGAGTGAGTGACTAATGGACAGCCATTTGATAGAGACAACAAACTCACTCGGTGACATGGCCAAACGTAAGTATGACGCTGAAAAACGTAGAGTATGATGCTGAATATATGAAACTGTATGGACTTTGAACAAATGACTTGAGAAAATAGAAATAAGATATATGAAAATAAGAAGTATGTAAAAATATAAGTATATGTGCCTTATGAAACATTGCAATGTGTAAAACTAGTATGTAAAGTTCTTAAAATACAAAAATGCTCTCTCTCTGTCTCTCAATAAAATATATAAGAAAGAAAGATAGAAAATATGTAAAATGTCAATATGATTGTTCTGCCCTCCAGGCAGTGTTCCTTATGTTTAACTGTTTGGGGCCACCTTGTGGCGAGATGTTGTGTTTATATAGAGAAACAGGAAATGAGAGAAACAGGAAATGAGATGCAGCTAGTAGCCTATGCTAAAACATGTGAGCAGCCAAGCATGGTGTAGCCTACATCATCCGTTGTAATCCTCTGATTCTGCCATTGCCAGCATTGCCTGTAAGTATTTGACTTATTATTTACAAGTTTATCTTTCTGTTTCATGAAGAATTTGATGCAGATGCAATCTAGTTTATGTAAATATAAGATGATTTCAAGTACTTGGCTGTTGTACTAGCTATTTCTTTTAGTGATTCCTTGCATTAAATAATTACTTTAGTAAGCCTAACGCAATCCGTATTTGGGAGTTTGGCTGGCTGTCCGCTTATGGTTAAAGAAGACACCAGTAATTGGACAGTACAGTAAAAAGGCAAGTGATAGGATGGCACAGGCTCAACCATTGCAACAGATCAAACACACCACATGAAAATGGCATTATGTCAGCTAAAGAGAATGAAGAGAAGAATAGAGCGTCTGACCACTGTGGCGTAACTAGCACATCTGCATCCTCAGCTACTGCAGCAGTAAGGGCCCGAGCAAAGGCAGAGGCAGCACGTGTATGTGCGTCATTTGCAGACAGAGAAATCAAGCTGAATTTAGAGCTAGCCGAGAGAGGCAAGACAAAAAATGGAAGAGGCACAGAAAACTTTAGAAAAAACAAGACTAGAGACTGAATAGCTTTTGCTATCCAGAGAGAGACAGCTGCCAGGCTAACCCACCTAGCAGCAAGGACAGTCAGAGTCCTTTAGAGGAAGAGATTGAAAACCGCACATCTGCATATGTAAAACAACATAATGACCTACTTAATAACTTTCTCCATGGAAAAACGTACACCTCCATCCATTGAACAAGAGCACAGCCTAGTCACATGTGGGACTGCATACGGGTTTTCTTCAGATGAACCCTCATCTCAGCAGCCTGTCAAATCTGAGCCTGCCCAGCTTTATGACCCAAGTTCTTCCAAACCGTCTCATCACTTAAAAAAGGTCTCGCCACACCTTGAGCCACCTATCCAAAGTATGAACCCTTCAGCTCAACCATTTACTCCTCATCACACCATGCCAGCTGACCCCGTGCTAAACCCTGCCATGACAGACTTTGTTAGGTACTTACCCCGAGAGCTTTAGGGCATGGCAGTCATCCTTCCTCAATGCAAGCAACGACCTAAACATTTCAGCCAGTGAGGAATTGGATCTCTTGATCAAATGGCTAGGCAAAGGGTCATCCCAACATGTCAAGAGAATTCGACAAGTGCACATCAACCATCCTGAGGCAGCACTCAGAAAATCATTGGAGAGATTAATGGAGTGTTATGCTGCACCGGAAGTGATCACACGTTTCCGAGGATCTCCAATAAAGACTACATAAAACTCAGAGAGCTTGGAGATCTTCTCATGGAACTTCTGTCTGCAAAGGAGGGTGGATATCTGCCTCGGCTAGCCTTCCTGGACACTGCTTGTGGGATTAATCCTATAATAGAAAAACTCCCACACGCACTTCAGGAGAAATGGATAACAAGAGATTCCAAGTTCAAAGAGGAACTTCACCGCTTTCCCCCATTCTCCTTCTTTGTAGAGTTTATCCACTATGATGCAGGCACCAGGAAGGACCCAAGCTTCGCTACCCACAGTAACAACAGCCCCCCTGTAAGAGAGAAATATCACCAGGGGAGAACTGCAGTGTCAGTCCATAAGACAGACATCTCCACCAATGGTGAACAAGACACGACCGTCTCTCCAAAGCAAGATGAGAATCCAGGAAAAAGCCGCCCTATCCATCACAAACCTCACCTCTAAGGAAGTGTCATGGATTCAGAGTGAAAGCAATTGATGAGAAGACCTTCCTCTGTGACAACAAGATATGCCACAGGTGCTGTGCGTCCATCTCTCATGTAGCCAGAGACTGTAAATCCCCTGTAAAATGCACCAAGTGTGACAGTGACCGCTATATCATGGCAGTGCATCCTGGCCTGGCACCTCAGGCGGCTCAAGCTCCTACCCCAGCACCAGAGCACGACGAGGAGGAAGACAATCTTCAGCCTGCCAAGTCCACTGAGGTTTGCGGTGAAGGATGGCCGTTAATGTCTTGCTCTAAGATATGTCTGGTTCGAGTGTTTCCCCGAAGGCAGAGAGACAAGGCAATCAAGACAACTGCTCTTTGGCAAGGCCAGAATTCTTCGAGCTATTTAATGTCAAGAGCCACATCTCTCCATACTCATTACAAACATGCGCTCAAGTCATTAACATGTCTGGCAGGAAGGCGGAGGGGTTCCAGATGGAGCCTGTGAAGGGAGGAGTTACACTCACCTTACCACCACTGATTGAGTGCAATCAAATTCCAACGAACAGAGCAAAAATACAAACCCCCAGAGCAGCTCTCCTCTATCCACATCTGAAGAAGGTGGCAGGTCACATCCCGGAGCTGGATCAAAACGCGGGAGAGACATCATCACAGTGCATAGGTGAGACAGCAGGTCAACGGCCCTTATGATGGCCCCTTTGCAGAGGTTGGATTTAGGCTCGGTTGTGGTCGGAGAAGTGTGCCTTAGCAACGCCCAAAAACCAAGCGCGAGTGCCTACAAAACCCAAGTCTTTGAGAACGGACGTCCTTCCTACCTGATACCCTGCAACAGCTACATGAACCTGAAAGAGAGGGTGTGCTACGGCAGGGAGCAGCTTGACAGACCCATTAGCACCCACAATGCCAAGCTGGAGAAGATGACCGAGCATAACATGGGTCGCAACATGTTCGAAACAACTGAGAGTGACAATAAGCTTGCCCTGTCCATCAAAGACGCCGCCTTTCTAAAAATCATGGACTCAGAAGTGTACAGGGATAAGGAGAACTGGGTTGCTCCGCTGCCCTTCAAGGTGCCACAAAAGCGGCTCCCTAACAACTGCAGGCAAGCAGTCAATCGCATCACCTCACTGCTTCGAACCCTCAACAAGAAACCTGTGATGAAACAGAAATTCATAGCCTTCATGGGAAAGGTTTTTGAGGCCAACCACACGGAAAAAGCACCCCCTCCAGCGGAAGATAAGGATTGTTGTTACCTGCCAATGTTTGGAGTCTACCACCCTCAAAATCCTGACCAGATAAGGGTGGTGTTCGATTCTAGTGCACAGGAAGATGGCATCTCACTCAACAACGTGCTGTTAACTGGCAATGACCCTAACAACAGTCTTTTGGGAGTCCTCATCCGATTTTGAAAGGAGACAGTGGCGGTCATGGCAGACATCCAGAAAATCCAATCCACTGCTTTCTTGTCAAACAGGACCACCACAATTTCTTATAGTTCTTATGGTTAAGGGATAATGATCTGACAAAGGACATCGTCGAATACTGGATGAGAGTCCAGGTGTTTGGCAATAGCCCTTCGCCCTCCATCGCCATCTATGGGCTTAGGCTTGCCGCCAAAGTAGGCGAATGTGAGCATGGGACAGACACACAATTTGTGGAAAGACCCTTCTAAGTCGACGATGGACTCGTGTCCATACCGAGTGACACAGAAGCTATCAGTCTTCTCCAAAGGACACAAGCATCTCTCGCAAAGTCCAACCTTCGCCTCCACAAGATCGTTTCCAACAGCCCTGCTGTAATAAAGGCCTTTCCACCAGAGGATTACGCTGAAGGCATTAAGGATTTGGACCTCGGTGGAGATACTACACTGTTGGGAATCAACATATATTTACCTCACTCGGCGGCACCAAATATGTTGGGAATCAGCATGTATTTACCTCACATGATGGCACCAAATATGTTGGGGTCAACACACTAGGCTTCACATGGAGGTACCAAATATGTTGGGGTTTAACTGGCTATCGGAAATAATTAATAATTATTATTAATAATTAATAATTATGTTAGATAATGTGACTTAATTAACATTAAATCACCTCGTGGGGCACCATTCCCGTAAAGGGAAAAATGATAGTCAGTTAAAGATATCAGTCTCATAAAGTAGGCTAAACTATTAATTTGGAGTTTGATTAATAATTAAATTAATGACAACAACCAAGATTAACAGTAACGCCTGAAGGATTTCGGAGTTCTTAACGCAGCAGAGGTTGACTATTCATTCACTCTTGTGCAACATTAAACAGACAGCAGGTATGATTCCAAAGAATTGTGTGTGTGTGTGTGTGTGTGTGTGTGTGTGTGTGTGTGTGTGTGTGTGTGTGTGTGTGTGTGTGTGTGTCTGTGTGAGAGAGAGAGAGAGAGAGACAGAGAGACAGAGAGACGAGAAAGACAAAGGCGGGTGTGGAGGTCAAGTAGCCGCTTGGCCTACGAAACAAAATGGCTGACAACAGAGAACTACCAAAATGGCCGAATCAAGGCTAGCTTCAGGGGGAGGTGCCTGTCTGACTGTGTGGTCAGGACAAAGACAAAGGAAAAGAAGCAGGAACTTTGAAATGCCTGTTTGGGTTTAGCTCTGTTGAAAGCCTTTGTTAATCAGTCTATGTGAATGTGATTTGTGTTGCAAACGGTCTGGATTAGTGCAGAGATTGTTTAGTTGTGTGCAAGAATCTGTTTGTGAACAGTATTAGCAAACTAAACACTTAGCTTTGGCGAAGCCAACTAATCAATGACCTAACTGCCAACAATCACAACAATAACTCAGTAAACAGCATTAAATCACATACAAGTTAAACAGTCTTGCTTAGCCTGTAAAGCTGTGATAAGCTATGCCCAGTTGTTACATTACCGATCCTTGAATGGATGGAAGAAAGAGTAACTTGGTGGTGCTGCTTTGTTAGCCGACAGAAGAAGGCTGGGAAGGTGTGGTTTCAGCTGCAGTCTTTGTGGTGTCCTTTGTTCCAAAGGTTCTGATGCCAGGAAGCTGGTCGCTCGGGGCCCTTAAAGAGTCAGACTCTGGGTGCTAACTCACGTAGTTCCTTGTTGCTGTAAGGCTGGTTGCAAACCCTGTGTTTGCAAGAGAGTCTGTGATCAGTTGCCCTCCCTTTAGTGGTTTGGGCTATGGAGCCAGGGTCTAGGCCTCTGGACTGTTCCAGGCTCAACCGGTCTTAGCTGTTCAACAGCTGGAGCAAGAGAGAGAGAGTTCTGTGGAAGGGAGCACAAATCTACAGATGCGTGTGACATCAGAGTCACATGTCACTGTAAAGGTCCAATCAAGTTTTGGGACTTGAGTCTCACTGAGGTGAGGTGAGGCCTCCTGTGGAGATGGGTGCCACTTAGCTCTCTTTGTTTGAAGACAAAGAGCATGCAAGGGAAAAAGCCTTTAAATTGTCCAGTGAGGATTTTACCAAATGATAAATCATCTGTGGTCCTGTGAATCCCAACAACACCCATGCAGAGGAGTCTTGGGCTGTGCTGGGAGATAGCTGATGACACTTTCACATTCAACACTCCAGTTACCATACAAGGAAGAGCCCTATTAAGAGACCTCACCAGTGACACGTCTGATTGGGATGCTCCACTACCGGAAGAGAAACGGGGAGATTGGGAAGTCGCTCCAGGAGTTAAGGCAGCTGCACATCCCACGCACCTACACTCAAGATTCTCTCTCCGATGCAAGATGTGTAGAGGTGTGCATGTTTTCTGACGCCTCCACCAAGGCTATTGGTGCAGTGGCTTACCTGAGGGTCATCAATAAGGATGGAAACAGCAATGTCGGTTTCATCCTGGGGAAGGCCAAAGTCATCCCTTTATCTGAGCCAACCATCTAGGCTTGAAGTTTGTGCTGCGGTCATAGCAGTAGAAATGGCAGAGTTCATTGTTGATGAGATCGACCTCAAGATGGATGCAGTAAGGTTTTACTGTGATAGCAAGGTAGTCCTTGCCTACATACACAACGAGGTGAAGCATTTTTATGTGTATGTACACAACAGAGTTCAGAGGATACGCAAATCAACCATACCAGTGCAATGGCTCTATGTACCAACAGAACACAATCCGGCTGATCATGCATCAAGGGGTGCTTCACACCTTTCAAAAACAACTTGGCTCAAGGGACCAGCATTCCTTCATAAACCATGTGATGGCCGTCAAGAGAACCCTGAGTCCTTCGAACTCATCAGTCCTGAACTTGACGTCAAAGTACAACCTGAGCTATCAAGCTTCCACACACAAGTTCAAAAGCAGAGCCTCACCGCTGACAGGTTGAAGCGCTTCTCTACGTGGGACTCACTGCTCAGAGCCATTGCCTTCTTTATTCACATCGCTTGTTTACACAAGTCTCCAGACAATGGAAAAGGATGTAGAGGGTGGCATCGGTGTAACCAACCTCGCACCCCTGACAAGCTCTCTCAAGCTATGGACGTCATCACAAAGGCAGTTCAAAGGGTGGCTTTCCCTGTGGAATTTTCTGCCCTTTCCGATAGCAAGCCCCTCCCAAAGAGTCATCATCATCATCAGGTCTCTTGCTCGGCGGCGGGGACGTCACCATGCGTAGAGCCAATCAGGTTCACCAATCTTCTCCATTGGGGTCGATCCAGTGCTAGGGGCTCGGCTTCAGCTGGCGACAAGCCCATTTGGTGTAGGTCCCTGGTGATGACATCGATCCAACGTGTGCAGGGTGCGCCGCGGGGGCGTTTCCAGCCGGTGGATTTTGGATCGAAGTGGAGGATAGCGTATGTAGGGTGTTCAGGGGAAAGTCTTTTGACGTGGCCGTACCAGCGCATCCGCCGCTGTGCTGCCAGACGGGATGCTGGGGGCTGTTTGGTGCATTCCCGCAGCGTGATGTTGGAGACATCGATCTTGCCATTTTATTCCCTCTATTGTGCGCAGCGCTCTGGTGTCAAAGCCATTGATTCTGTCCGCCAGGGTCTTATTGAGAGGCCAGGTTTCTGCACCGTAGAGGAGGATGGAGAGAATTGAGGTGTTGTAAATCCGTATTTTGGTCTTTCTTGTTATGGATTGGTGTCTCCACAGCGGCTTCCAGAGGGTTTTCATGGCACTGGCTGCCAGGGCACGTCTCCGGTTTATCTCGGTTGCTATGTTGCCGTTGTTAGTGACAATGGACCCGAGGTAGTTAAAAGACGTCACAAACTCAACTTCCTCCCCCCTGGTGTGCAGCGGGGGGGAGGCTTCACCTCCAATATGCATGAGTTTGGTCTTCGCCCAGCTGACCTTTAGACCCAGCTTATTGGCTTCCTCTTCATATATCTCCAGGGCTTCTCTTAGCTGATTTATTGTGGAGCAGAATAGTGTGGTGTCGTCTGCATATTCCAGATCTGTGAGGGGGTAACTGCCTAGTTGAACCCCGGGGACACAAGCACAGAACCGTTTCATCAGATGGTCAATGATGCAGTTAAACAGGTCTGGTGCAGCTACGCATCCCTGTCTCACTCCGCTGTTGATTGAGAACCAGGTGGAGTTCTTATTGTTGACCCGCACACAGCTTTCAGCATCATTATAAAGCTTTTGAAAGAGATTGATTATCTTTCTTGGGGCTCCGAGGATGGTTAGGATCTTCCAAAGGGATGCGTGGTCAACAGTGTCGAACGCTGCCTTGAGATCAAGAAAGGCAATAAAGAGATGTCTATCTCGGCGGAACCCATGTGCCTTCTCAATAATGAGACGGAGGGCAGATATCTGGTCTGTTGTGGATCGATTTGGCATGAATCCCGCCTGCTGGGGGCGTCTTTTACTTCTAATGGCCGGAAGGGCCCGGGCAAGAAGTATTCGGGTAAAGATCTTTCCTGGGATAGAAAGGAGTGTGATGCCTCTGTGGTTTTTGCAGACCAGCTTGTCACCCTTTTGTTTCCAGAAGGGTAGGATGATACCCCGGGTCCAGTTTTCCAGGGGGCACTCAGATATCCAGACCTGGTTGATGATATGGGCTAGCCACTCGATAGTGTTGTCACCACCCAGTTTCAGCATTTCTGCTGTGATGTTACAGATACCTGGAGCCCTGTCGTTTCGCACTCCCAAAGAGTGGTTCACTCTTTAAATTCCATCCTGTGCTTGAGGCAGACCTCCTATGGACTGGGGGCCAACTCAAACATGCACCACTGGAACATGCCAAGAAGAACCCCCTAGTTTTACCTAAACACAGCTACATCTCTACTCTGGCAGTGCGCCACCACCATGCGCAGGTCAAAACATCAAGGACATCATTTCATAGAAGGGGCCATCAGGTCCGCCGGCCTATGGATCATTGGATACAAAAGGCTTTTTGGCTCAATCCTACACAAGTGCATCTCCTGTCAAAGGCTCCGTGGCAAGATGTAGGTTCAAACCATGGCTGACTTGCAACCCGAATGCCTCAGCACGTCTCCACCATTCACCTACATTGGCTTGGACGTCTTCGGCCCTTGGCAAGTTACCGCAAGGTGCACAAGAAGTGGGCTTATTGAGAGCAAGCATTTGGCAATTCTGTTTACCTGCATGAGCACCAGAGCGGTGCACATCAAGGTAATCGAGTCCATGGATTTTTCCAGTTGCATCAATGCTCTGAGGCAGGTCTTCGCAATCCGTGGACTGGCGAAGCAACTAAGGTCAGATCGTGGAACCAATTTCGTGGGTGCCACCAACGAGCTTGGGCTGACCAAACAGGGAGGATCCAGTGTCCTGAGATACCTGAGTGAGCAGGGGTGTTCCTGGGAGTTCAATCCTCCTAATTCATCACACATGGGAGGCTCCTTAGCGGGAATGATTGGAGTAGCTCATAGGATACTTCCACGGCCACAGGGAGCGCCGCCGTAGAGACCCCCCCGACCCGGGCAGACAGGAGACACCGAGGTGCAGTGCCCTTCAGCCACCCAGGTCAGAGTGGTCTCCCGACGGCACCCCCATCGGGAGACCAGGAACAGCTCTCAGTGTGGTAGGCCCCCATGAGGAAACACTGGAGCTAAAAACTGAGGGACTAAAACAGTAAGATAGAATAAAAGATATAAAAAGAACCAAATAAAACAAAAGCTTTTTAGCTCATGAAATTGAGTTAATAGCTAGGTAAGAATGATCTAAAACAGAGACATAAAATGCATCAAAGCTAAAACCTATAACTAAAATAACAAAAGATAAATGTTAATTGAGATAAGACTGAAAAAGAGGAAGGGTAAGAACATAAAAAATAAATAAATAAAAAATAGATAATAGATTGATAAATCGGTTATAAAAGGAATTTAAAATAGATACATAAAGAGATCAGTTAAAAGCCTGATTAAAAAGATGAGTCTTGAGCCTCTTTCTAAAAACACCAGCAGTCTCTGCAGCCCTGATGTTCTCCGGCAGGCTGTTCCACAATCGGGGACCATAATAACTAAATGTCGCCTCCCCGTGTGTTTTAGTCCTAACTTGTGGTATGGTTAAAAGGCCGGTGCCGGAGGACCTCAGGGTCCGCGAGGGTTGATATGATAAAAGCAGGTCAGATAAATAAGAAGGCCCAAGACCGTTATAACATTTAAAAACTAATAAAAGAACCTTAAAATCGATCCTGAAGCGCACGGGGAACCAACGCAGCGATTTTAAAACTGGTGTAATGTGCTCTCTGGTCCTCGTCAGCACTCTTGCAGCTGAATTCTGTAATAATTGTAAATTTGAGATATTTTTTTTGGGAAGACCAGAGAGCAGGGCATTACAATAATCTAACCTACAGGAGATAAAAGCATGCATCAGCACCTCCGTGCTGGCCTGAGAGAGAAACGGGCGGACTCTGGCTATATTCTTAAGGTGGTAGAAACCTACCTTTGTTATTTTTTTAATATGTGGAATAAAACAGAGCTCAGAGTCAAAAATCACACCCAGATTTTTTACTGTTTGTGTTAGTTTAAAATCCTGTAGTTTTGGTAAAAGTTTCTCTCTCTGGCCTTCAGGACCAATGACTAAAACATCTGTTTTGTCCTGGTTGAGCTGCAGGAATTCGCTGCCATCCATGACTTAATATCTAAGATCGATAAAAAAAAAGGGCATCAATTGGCCCTGTGTCATCAGGAGACACGGCGATGTACAGTTGCGTATCATCAGCATAACTATGAAAGCTGATGCCGTACCTCCTGATGACGTCCCCCAGAGGAAGCGTGTAGAGATTAAAAAGAGTTGGACCTAAAATTGACCCCTGGGGGACCCCGCACTTTATCTCATGGGTTCCTGAGGAACATATATCCATACTTACAAAGAAATGTCAATCAGTAAGGTAAGAGACGAACCAGTTAAAAACAGTACCAGAGAGGCCGACCAGGTGCCTCAGTCTATTTAATAAAATGTGATGGTCTACTGTATCGAAGGCAGCAGTTAGATCCAGTAGTACCAAGACTGTGAGTTTATGGTTATCTAAATTGCACCTGATGTCGTTTAAAATCTTTAAAAGGCCTGTCTCGGCACTGTGGTTCATCCTAAAACCAGACTGATACTTCTCTAAAGTGTTATTTGTATTTAAAAAATCATTTACTTGGATAAAAAACAGTTTTTCTAAAATTTTGCTTAAAAACAGTAAGTTGGATACAGGCCGATAATTATTAAAAATGTTGGGGTCTAAATTGCTCTTCTTCAGAAGGGGCTTCACCACCGCTGTTTTCAAGGAGGCCGGGAAGACACCCGTCTGAAGAGAGCAATTTACCATGTACAGTAGCGGTTCCTCAAAGAATCCATAAAATGTGTTAAAAAACGATGTGGGAATTGGGTCTAAAAGGCAGGTTGTGGGCTTTACTTGGGAGAAAACTCGACCAAGTGTCCTCACATCAACCAGGACAAAACTCTCCAGTGTTTCCTCAGGTAAAAGCAATGATCCAGGTGTGTCGACAGTTAAAATCTGTTGAGATAAAAGACTGGATCTGATGTCATTGATTTTACTTCCAAAGTGGTCTGCAAGGTCCTCACAAAGGGCATTGGTTGCTGTCTTAGGTGATCTGTTGAAATTACTGTTTGTTAAAATATCAATTGTAGAGAAGAGGAATTTGGGATTGTTTTTTATCGTCAGAGATTAGTTTTTTGAAGTGGGAAATTCTTGCCTGTTTGACTGCGTTATTGTAGGTTTTGAGATGTTGATGTAATATTTCGTAGTGGACTGTTAGGTTTGATTTTCTCCATCTTCTCTCAGCACTCCTGCAGTATCTTTCAGTTGTTTGATTTCCTGATTTCTCCACGGGGGTGTAGGTTTTGTTCTAATTGTCTTGATTAAAAGTGGAGCCACTGAGTCCAGCGTTGACTTGAGTTTGTTGTTAAAATTGTCCACAATAAAATCACAGGGTGTTGGTAAAATCTCTGCAGGAGTGCTCTGTAAAATCTGGATAAAATTTGCAGCCACTTTAGAAGTTAGGTAGCGTTTCCTCACTGTTCTCACCGGGGGTTCCTGTTGGTTAAAACTGGTGATGTTAAAAAACACACAAAAGTGGTCAGACACAGCCAGGTCAACAACAGAGGACACACCCACGGACAGGCCATAGGTTATGACCAGGTCCAGGGTGCGCCCTCTGCTGTGGGTCAGCTGTGTGATATGTTGTTTAAAATCCAAACAGTTTAAGAGGTTTAAAAATTCTCTGGATACTGGGTCTGGGGTGTTATCAATATGTAGATTAAAATCACCAGTTATTAAAATCCTGTTGTAGGTGGAGTGAATGATTGATAATAATTCAGAAAAATCACTGATAAAAGAAGTGGAGTACTGGGGTGGTCTGTAAACCGTTATGCAAAGGATAGGAGGACTGCTAAAAACAAAGGCATGATGCTCAAATGACTGTAACTGCTAAAAGAAACTTCATTTGAGGACATTGTGGTTTTTGTTACTGATGCAGTTCTGCCTCCTCTTTTGCTCCCCCTAACAGAATATAAAAAGTTAAAATTTGGTGGGGAAGCCTCAGTGAGAACAACAGGTGCGTTGGTGCCAAGCCATGTCTCTGTAAGGAGAATACTGTCTAGGTTATTGTCTAAAATTAAATCATTTATGATAAAAGATTTGTTTAAAAGGGAGCGCACGTTCAGCACTGTCATTTTAATGTTTGTGCTGAACGTGCACTCTTCATGTTTTTTTCGAATGGATGTTAAAAACACGGTTAGGTCTAAAAACATTCCTGGGTTTCAACTTTCTAAGTGTAATGATGGTTTTTATGGCATGAATGTCCTGTGTGTCCGGTTGCAGATAAGGTGCCACTGAGGAAGAAGTGGAAGAGGGAGGAGGTGGGTGAGCAGTGAGTCAGGAGGTGGCTGTGGTGCAGACACAGTATCAATACACTGGTGAGTTAAAATTTACCCTCGGCCGTGGGGCCGAAATGTTAAAAGATTTTTAAAAGTTAGCTCCTCACTAATGCAGTTCGGCTGGCGATTTCCGCATTCAAACTTCTGCTGTAGCTAGAGTACGGACACACTTGAATCCATGCTGCTGCAATAACACATCCGCCTCTCCCACGAGGTCCTGTGCACTCTCATGTCTGAGCTATCTGCTATAATAAATGCCAGATCCCTGGTTCCAGTCTCTTCTGACCCAGATAACCCCTTCATCCTGACACCTGCAGTGCTTTTTACACAAAAAGTTGGTGCTCCACCTGGAGAGTTCTCAAACAGGACCACCACCGAAGCCAATGGAAACAGGTGCAAGCCCTTGCCAACGCGTTTTGGTCCCAATGGAGACAGGAGTATCTCCCTACTCTTCAGTGTCGCTGCAAGTGGAACGAGGATCATTGTAACCTACAGAAAGGAGATGTAGTGCTACTAAAAGACAGCCAAATCACAAGGAACGAGTGGCCTATGGCACTCGTAACATCCACCTCTCCATGCCAGGATGGAAAGGTGTGGAAGGTCAAAGTGAAGATCTCATCTCAAGGAAATCCGAAGACATTCCTTCGTCCCATCTCAGAAGTCATTCCGTCTGTTGCCTAAAGAGGACTGAACATTGAGCTAATAGATAAGTTGTTGTTATAGATTTATAGTTAGTTAAGTTAAGTTATAGATAATCTGTATCTTTAATAGTGGCATCACAGACACCAGGTGGGGAGTGTTCTGCCCTCCAGGCAGTGTTCTGTATGTTTAACTGTTTGGCGCCACCTTCTGGTGAGATGTTGGGTTTATATAGAGAAACAGGAAATGAGAGAAACAGGAAATGAGATGCAGCTAGTAGCTGCTACTAAAACATGTGAGCAGCCAAGCATGGTGTAGCCTACATGATCCATTGTAATCCTCTGATTTTGCCATTGCCAGCATTGCCTGTAAGTATTAGACTTATTATTTACAAGTTTATCTTTCATGAAGAATTTGTTGCAGATGCAATCTAGTTTATGTAAATATTAGATGATTTCAAGTACTTAGCTGTTGTACTAGCTATTTCTTTTAGTGATTCCTTGGATTATATAGTTACTTTAGTAAGCCTAATGCAATCTGTATTTTGTTATTATTGCAGTTTTACACCTTGATGTATCAGCATGCCTCAAGTCCAAAGTAAAGTGGAGCTCAGTAAGCTACATCCTAAATTATTTATTTATTTGGGAGTTTGGCTGGCTGTCAACTTATGGTTGAAGAAGACACCAGTAGTTAGACAGTACAATGTTAAATATAGAATCAATCCTCCATAAAGCAGCATCCCCTCCTTGAACTCTAAACACAACCCTGTTCCATATGTGCTTACTTACAGTCGGCATTTATACAACAAATGGTTGCAGGTCTTCTCTAATACATTTATGCTCACTGCTGTCTTTAGAATACACAGTCACACAAGAACTTTGCCAAACTTTTCATACTACAATTAAACATCAGGTGAAATCTAATTAAATTTATGTCACCAAGACTCAGAAGCTGCCGAGTTTGTTGAATCAACACTCAGTGTCAACTTTTAGGTGGGTGACAGTTTTCAGACTTGATCAGAATGACGTGATTCAAAACCCAGCTCTAGTTACTGCCATTTGCTTAGAGCCATAGAAGACAAGACACATACCTTGTGTATCTGTGAATCTCTTACATTCAGTGAAAATATTCCTCCTCCTGTTCATAAAAACATACAGCTTTTCCAAGGCTCTGCATTAACTTTATACCATCTGCACACTCAAAGTTACACTGCGCCCTTTTCAGAACACTCATACATGAGCAGAGTGGGGAAAGTCCAACGCAGGAGTAATACATGGTGACAGAAAGAGAACACAGAAGTGCTGACAGAGCGAGGGGTAGCCAGAAATAATTCACTTCCTCTTTCCATCAAACCAGGTTTCTTTCACACTGTACATGTATATTAAAAAGTGGCAACGGCTCATCCCTGCTAAGGTAATTCTGGGGTTCAACCAACATGAATTTTTTTATGGGCTGATTAGTCACAGCATTCAGTACTTTTAAATTCAACAAGTGTAAATGAAAAAAAACGCTGAGATGCAGCTGGAGGCCTCACCTAATCTTAGAGCTATATTTCTCAATATTCTTCTCCATTAATTGATTAATTAATAATTATGAGACAAGCAGTAATGAACCTGCAGAATTATTACCAACCCTGCAGTTCCTCTTAGTGTTTTACCATCTTTCAGTTCATTGTTTTGGTTTACAGGCCACATTTTACTGCTTTGGTCCTGAGGTTCAGCAGTAAACAGCAGACAGACAGTTAAGGGGAGCTGGTAAACACAGTAGAGCATTTAGCAGCTTAAGAGACAGATTTTCTTCTCAGGAGCTGGTGGAGACTAAAAACAGAGCTTGAAAGAAAGTGAACATTGTAATAATATTTATCAAGTGGATAAACATGACAACAAATGAATGATCCTGTTGCTTTAAAACTGCTGAATGTGTTTGCAACTGTTTACTAACCACAGCCATGTTATAAGTTAATATGTCAGTGTTGGGTTGACAGTGTTATTCTGCTGCCCCCACTTGGCCAAAAAAATAAATAAATAAATAATAATAATAATAATAATGCTTTAAATCTTAAAGATTTTTATAAATTAGTTTTTCAATTGTATTCTTTTGTCATGTTTATAATTTGTTTTATAATCCACTGTATGAAACATAGTGACCTTAAAAAAAACAATATCTGCTTTAGTTAGTATTTATTTGGGGTGGAAATCACTAGAGGATCCTTGAAACCATATTATCACAATCCTTAAGTCACGATACACAATATTATTGCAATTTTAAATATATATTTGAAAAATGCTGAGCATTGTGATAACATATGATGTGATTTATTACCCTTTTCACCTGTAAATAATGTTCCCAAAGGGAAACTTTGCCAACATTTGTTTTATCTATTAAAAAAAAAAGTTTTCAGTCTGTTCATCTCACTTAAGCCTTTTTTTTTGCAGCAAAATGTATCATATGGTGTGAAAAGGCAATTGATTATATTATTCTAGTAGGCTACTTAAAGTTTTATTTGTATTTGTAATATTGATAATTTACATGATAAAAAAATGATACTTGGCACTGTGGCTTCGCTGGAAGCCTAGGACCTCCCGCCACCGCTTCCGCCTTGATTAAATGCTGAAAATAAAATAAAAGAGGGAGACAAGTTTTCCTATTTTATCTTATTTTGTTATATTTATTCCTTTCCCCTTGCTGGAAGCCTCGGACCTCCCACCGCCCGTCTCCTTCTCCGCTGAGCGCCCACGGCGCATGCCTGGCCTGTTAAATAGCCTGTAACCATAACAACTGTGTGACACAAACTCAGTGCTTTAGTAATTAAATAATAATAATAGATTAAATAATGTCGGGCTCGGTCGGGTTCGGAAATAAATATGAGGCCCGTGCTGCACTCTAATGGAAATGCACGTGATGGGTTTTTTTTACAATCTAGGAATCGTTTGCAGGAACCGTTACTCCAAATGTGATGGAACCGGTTCCCGGAACTCAGAACTGGATCCGGATCCCAACCCTAGTTGGAAGCCACATGAACATGTTAAATGGAAATTATCTAAATCTATGGCTGTTCTTTATAAAACAAGGGGGTTGTTTGTATATATTGTTCTGTTCACGTGTGTTGGGACCTCAGCCACTTGTTTTAAACAATAGAGGTCTTCACCAAACCAGCCAGTCTGGAAACAAAGGAAACACGCCAGGTCTCCATCGGTCCAGTAACTGTGAAAGGTGTAAATCACTTCCAAAATTCAAACTCTTGCTCCCTATTGGGCGACAGCAGCCAGATCCAGGTGGAAATGGAAGTCATTTATTTCAATGGAGGTGAAAATGACAGATAGTAAGTAAAATTCACATGTCACAGCAGCTCAAAGCACAGACAGCAAAAAGGAGGGTGACAATGTTACTTGAATAAAAGAAAATTAAAGATTAAAAAATATAAAATATGTGTATACAGTATATATATATATATATATATATATATATATACACTGGCGCCTACCCCTATAGGCAAGTAAGGCAAATGCCCCTCCACTTTTCAAGGTGGGGGGGCAAAACTCGAGAGACTGCTTTGTTTGGAAAACTGAGTGGAGCCAGAGGGGTAGCCTATTCCAGAAAGTGGGTTTAGTGAAAACTCCGAGTATGTTAACCCTGAAATGAGGGAAACTCTGGGTTTTCAGTTCCAGAAAGAGAGGTAAATCAAACTCTGAGTCAATCACTATGGCAACTGAGTCTGTGAGCAGGTTAGGTTTTTCTCTGTCTCCTCCCTCTTACACGCTGTTTCATTTCCTCATTCATTCAGTCCGTGTCAAAGCTTGTATCGAAGCGCATTCATTAGTGGAGATTTACCGTCTGTCACAGTCTAAATCCTGCTGGATATTAGTTTGTTACTCAGGACTGTTTTAAGTTACTGAATTTATGCACATCAATCATTTCTTTGGACATCAGCTTTTGTCTTTACATTCAAATATTACACAGCGAGAATTCACCCTCAGCTCAGAATCAAACCTCTGTCCTTTTTATATTTATTATTTTTTAGGATCAGACTGTCAGTCTGTTAGAGCAGCTCCGAAATATTTATTGCACATAATGTGTAGGTCTAATTATTTAAATTTTAAAAATCGGTATAAAGCTTAAAACACGTAGTACCAATGACTAATGATCTCCATCACTGATGTCATTGGTCGCACTGGTGGAACATATTCCTATAGATTTATATTGGGGATTATATGTTAATATTTCTGCAGCATTTTGGTGTCTTTAAATTTACTACATTTGTAGCTGAAATAAAGTCACTGAATGCTGTTGAGTCAAGATACAAATAGATGCCCAACATTTGAAAATCTATTGTATTTTAACCTCAACGTCTTTTTAAGTGCAAATCACCAAACATATTATTACTGGGTCAGACTGTGAGTTTACAGTCATGTCTTAATGTCTTTGATCTATAGCCTAGCCCATATGTTTTAAATCTTCCTATTTTTCAGTTGCTGCCTCCTGTGTTTTTCCCCATCAGATTAAATCTGAACAAATATATTATTATATATTATAATGTATAATGTAATGTATCTACAGCCTGAGTCAGATTCCACCACTTTATCTTCATTAAGGAAATGTAAGTCTGATAAATGATGAAGAAACGGACAACACTGAATAAAACTTGTTTTTATTAACTTTATGGTTAACTTATTTACACTTTCCTCGCTCTGACTCAGGCTCTTCTTTTAAAGATAAATGTGCACCGTCTGCTACACATGCATTAATATCTCTACATCCACTGGATTAAAATGGAGGCGCTGTCTTTTATTTGTGAGTGAACATACTCAGAGTTGAATAAACTAACTCAAATCAGCTGTTCTGGAACCGGTAACTCAAAGTTTCCCATCTCAGGGTAAATCAACTCAGAGTTCAGGGTTAGACTCAGAGTTTGATGAACCTCCTTTAACACTTATTCCTAATATGAACTGTTTCACATGAAACCTCAAATGCAAGACATTGATTGCATGAGATTAAGTTTGTCTGTATGAGTTTGTAAATGGCAGCCCGTGCCCTTATGTAGTATGAACATAGTTTTTCTCATCAAACTCTGATAACTGTGATTAAATTCAGTATATATACGTCTGCCATATGTTGCCACCCCTCAGAAATTCCTGCCCCCCTCCTGCCACCCCATAAATATTTTTCTAGATCCTCCCCTGCTGATTGCGTATTTCACTCTGGACATCTGGCGCTGCTCTCTGCACGGGAATACTGCAGCAGAAGCTGGACAGTCCGGTACAGTGTGCCACAAACTGTACATGAAAAACCAACCATGAAAGCCAGCTAACTATCCATAACTTATGGAACAATAAGATAAGGAAAAAAACATGTGAGGTGACCAGACGTCCCACATTGCGTGGAACTGCACAGCATTTCACACGTCATGCAAATTGAGACTATGTCCCGCATGATTGGTTGTCACCCGTGCTTGCATTCATGCCAGCCCACGTAGGCTCTCTGTTTATTGTCATAATAACACCGCATGTGCGTTTAAGCCCCTCCCGCCCCATCTATCAACTATTTCAACCTCCTTGATCGCAACAGGTGACACTCGTTAGCTAATGACACTCGCGCAGTCTTCATCTTATTATTCACATTGCATAGAAAACCTCTAGTGAATGAGTTACCTTGCTACTGCTGTGGGCTGGGGGAACAGTGTCACTGTCAGACAGCTCATCATAACTCTCAAACTCACTGGAGCTCCAGCCGTTGGAGCCACGGTGATCAGGTCTCTGGATGTCCTCATAGATGTCATCAACATCTGTACACAGAAGCCAACAGATGAACAACATTCACTGTGTAGTTTGCTATAATACAGCCAATAATTGTGTCTCTTGAGGTGCTGACACACCAAACCGACATAGCGGCAACGAAAGTCACTGTTGTGTCGTCTACGTCGCCTCATGTCGCCCTGTGTCAGTTGTATTTGAGCACACTACAAAGACTACATCCGACGGCCAAGTAGCATGTACGTTCTGCTCCTGCGTGAGAAGAAATAACGCAAAAAGGGAAACCAGAAGTCTGGGGAATGCATGACATAAACAAAGCAGGGGAGTGACAGAGTGGTACATCCTGTCAGCCAAGGGGTTTTCTATCTGTGTAACCGAGCACCACAGCACCTCCACGGACTATTACATCCAGACGGTCCCAGTGTTTCCTCCACAGGCTTCACTTCACTCAGCTGCCTCACAAACCCGCTGCTTCTTCCCACTTTAACCAAACAGAGAGCTGGGGCTAGCTGGGAGGCTAGCGGAGGCTAACTGGCTGTGCTTCCCTCCAGTCATGCTGCGGCTATTCACGTTAAAGTGGAAAGAAGCAGCAGGTCTGTCGGGCAGCTGAGTGAAGTGGAGCCTGAGGAGGAAGCACTGGTTAGCCCCGGTTTCACTACAGGCAGATTCACTCACTACAGGGGCAAGGAAATAAAACCTGAACAGCCAATCAGAGTGCTCTCTCTCTCTGACAAGCTCCGCCGCTGAGTCAACATGCTCAATCGGCCAAAAAGCCGCTGACGCCGAAGTGCCAACAGTGTGGGACGCTCACCAATGGCCCGACTTTGACCGACGGCCATCCGCCAGCTTGGTGTGTCAGGGCCTTTAAGCCTCTATAATTTTAGTCAGTCTATTAAAAGTACATAGTCCAGTGTTAAATTATGTGCGGCAGTGTTAATTTCATTGATGAAAACTATGACGAAATATTTTCGTCAAGACCTTTTTTCCATGACGAAATAGATCTCGATTACATAAAACTAAGACAAATTCTCTGTTTCATTTTCATTGATGAGACAAGACGTAATAAAAATGTTAGTGGTGAACTATTGGACATTGAAAGCCGAGAGCAGCCGTGCTTGTAATTATCATTAAAGGGCCAGTGTGGAAAATGGGTTGAAAACCGTTGAAAACAGTGACATCAGCAGTCAAATTCTAGATTGCAGGGCTCACTCGCTCACCCCTCCCATCGGGTAAATGACGGTGGCCTCGTAGGGACAAAAGGCCTTGACACTTGTTTTTCAGCAGTAGGTCTATCTAGCGATGAGGTGACTGTTTATTTAGAAATCTAAACCATGTTACGATATTGTAATGAATCACTCATGAGCAGGAGACCAGAGTAGCGTTCGGGAAAAAGGACCGTTTATTTGAGCACTCCAAAAACTCCAGTAACACTCCAGGGGGTAAAAGACTCCGTCCCAAACTCTGACTCTTCTGGCGTAACACACACACTTAATACACACCTACTCGTTAACAGTACCTAGCGGAGCCTA
The DNA here is from genome assembly GCA_035609425.1 of Epinephelus awoara. NCBI lineage: Eukaryota > Metazoa > Chordata > Actinopteri > Perciformes > Serranidae > Epinephelus > Epinephelus awoara. Next base: position 40,620,272 of record CM069301.1, on the reverse strand, counting down.
GCCTACCTAGCCTACCTCTCTGCTCCACCAATCTCCAGCCCGCACACTGACTGACAGCGTAGCCTGTAAACAGAGCTCAGCTGTTTATTTAGCCTAGCAATATCTCCAGACTATAGCAGCTGCAATGGACGACTTTGAACGTGATTTTGAAGAGTTTCTTGTAGCGGACACAGACCCAGAGCCATACCTGTTTGAGCCGGAGCATACAGATGAGGAACTCCATGTGTTGAATGCTGAGCAGAGATGAGAGAGGCTGAATCCTCCGCTCCCATTTTACTGCACAGAATGGGATTCGGTGCTACCATCGTTGGGGAGATATATCATCAGGAAGAAAAGCGCGCGCAGAGAGTGCATCACAAGGAGTGAAGTTGCGTCTTCTTTTCCTCGCAGATGACGGTTCGGGTTCATTCTCTCCTGCTGCGTGGTAAGTGTGGTCCATTCGCAAACTTTATAACTAAAAAAACTTTTCACTACTCTCTATCAACGAACTACTAACACTCTCTGCTGTTTCCTCCTCCTTCTTCCTTCCTTCCACTGTCTTCGCTGGTTTATTTATACACGCGAAATGCGTTCTCTGGCTGGCTGGATTGTCCGCTCGGGCTGCCTTACATACATGGCGGCGCAAGATGGCGACCTCTCTAAAGCAAGGCCCTTGCTATATATATATATATATATAAGCATAATTATAAGGCTACGGAAACCAAATGAATTTTATTTTATAGCGATTATACACTTATATAAACATATTAATGGGTAGAATATTCAGATTCAGATTCAGATTTGACAGTAAACCATGCCAAATATTACACACTGGCCCTTTAAATGCCACATGAGCAACAGGCTGGTAAACTCCAGTAGACAGCACTACTAGCCAGTGAAAATTAGTTGAACAAGTTGTGAGCTGTAATTCAGCAGTAAATAATCAGCACTGTGTGTCTGGCTGTGGATGATGGAGCTGCTAAATTGATTTGTGGAGTTAGGTAGTTGCATCGCCAGACTTCACAGGTGATCCCTGCAGGAATCCACTCAGTCCGGACTGGAGAGAGTTTATGGGTTGATGCTGTTTGACAGGCAGGTAGGAGGCTCAGTTATCTGTGAGTGTAGCTGTGTTGTAAGTAAATAGTATAAACTCAAATCAGTTTTCTCTGACAGAGATGAAAGTTTAGTTTTAATCACCAACTCTGTGAGAGGACACAGGTTTAAACATCCAGACTAACATGTTGCAGATTAAGAAAGAATTCAGGTTTTAATTAAGTTAGTTTTCTGCTTCTTAACAGTGAGATGTTTAAGTCCAAATTTAGACTAAACCTGGGTACAAATCATAGTTTTCTCAGATTAGTTATTTGTGGTGTTTTTGAGAGCATAAATAGAGAAATGTTGAGCTTTTTAAATGATGATCACTAAGTGTGTGCTCGTAATCACACCTTTATTCTGTCCAACACTGCTGGAGAAATGTGTATTTGAGAATTTGTAAGTGTGTAAGAGTGTAAGTGTGTCTTAAAAACTGTTTTTATAAAACCAGTCACATTGATTCTAATTTCTGATAAATGAAGTAATCTAACTGGATTGGTTTTAAGATAAAAAACAACAACAACAACAACAACAAAAAACAAGAAAACATGATGACTAAAAGTTAACTAAAATGTTTTGAATTTTTGTCAACTAAAACTAGACTAAAACTATGAAGGATAAAAATGACTAAAATGTGACTAAAACTACTAAGTATTTTCGTGTAAATACTAAGACTAAATATAAAATAGCTGTCAACTGCTGCGTGGTCGTGGACGTGCTTCAAACTTATCACTCCTGTGTGGACGTGTGTCTTGTAAATAAACTATTAGGGGACTCACCTTCCACTGGGTGCTGGATGCTCTCAGCAGGCACATCATCATAGATGACCTCTGTGTCTCTGACCACACTGGCTGGGCTGCAGCTCCCCATACTATTGGTCTGTGGACTGACTGAAGAGGACACCTCAGCCTCCGCAGTGTCCTGCTGTGGGCTGTAGCCATTTACTGCACTGCTGGACATGTCTTGATCGTCCTCTCCTATCAGAGAAGGCTTGCCTACAAAACAGTGAAACCACTGGTTTAAGAAGGTCAGTGTTAAAGGATTGTAGCAGTACTGTCTCTGTGAAAAACACATGAGCTTTACACCATATTGACTGTGGTGTGTACATCAGATTCAGTTTCCACTGGCTATTACTGATTTCAATAGTGGTAATAAATACAGTAAAACATGCGCTTGTATGGTAATTCATGTATAATACTAGACAGTTTAATCAGCTTTACTTTCCTTTTCACAAGATGAAACATGGCCAGAGCCTCAGATATTGTGGTGGACAGATTTGGAACACTAGTTGTCAAGAGCTCTTTATCCTTTGAAAAATTTAAAAGAAAATTATCATTACATGTAATTCATGATGTCTAATTATCTCTTGACTTGTATATAAATATATATTCCCCCCCCCCCCCCCCCCCCCCCCCCTTTTTAGTATTCTATGTGTTGTATTCTATGTATTTCTAAGTTTTTATTGGATTATTTAGATGATAGATGGATAGATGGATAGATAGATACTTTATTCATCCCGAAGGAAATTAAGGCATCCAGTAGCTTATTCAACAGCAACACAACACATCCTCACACAGGTGCAAGTTCAAAAAAATGCAAAACTAAAAACACAGTAAAACACAATAAAAGAGTCCATTGCACTATTTGTCTCTGACTGCTCAGTATGCTTCCTATTGTCATTTATCTTTTGTTGTATTTTTCTGTATTATGTAAGTTTAGTTCTTTCTGCTTTTCTCCCTTTTTTGTCATTGTTGTCTGTTTTTCTATTTAGGTTGAGGGGAGGTCTGTTTGTGTAAGCCTGTGGCTTCTTGCCCTCTCCTGAAACATTTCAGATCTTTTAAGTTTTATTATTTGGATGGATTATGCAGTTTCATGGGTGTACAACAAAACTTCTGTGGAAACTGGAGCCCCAGAGTAAGCAGAAGCTAACTGTGAACTGTAAATGTATGCTCACAGACCCAGAGTGATGGGCAGGATACTTTCAAAATGTAATATGTTACATATTATTAGTTATCGTCGTGTGAAAGTAATAAGTTACTTTACAATATTACTCTCTGTGTAGAGTAATAAGTTACTTATTACACTACTTTTGTATTACTTTGACAAAAATGAGGTCAGAAGAGCTAATGTTCATTTTAAATGATGAGTGTCATATAGTTTCACAGCAGCTACTCAAAGCACAGAAGCTCCAGTTTATTACAGTTTATTTCAAATCAAGTGCTGCACAGGTCTGATGTGGGTCTATGATATGAAACACAACAAACAAATATTGAGGTTAGCACAACAAATGGAAGGGCGTGTGTGTCAGTCACTAAGTGGAGCGCATATTAATCTTATGCATAAGAACTGGACTGTGTGCTGTTGTTGTTGTAGGGGATGTGAATGGAAACACATCCAACATACTAACATCACCCAGATGCGCCAATCATTGTGACGAGGAAAAACGTACTGGAGGCCAGCTCCTTATCGCCACTGCTTTCAGGCTGCCTTAGGATACAAATACAGAACGGAACACGTTGTAGATGTTGCAGGTGTATTAAGGGAAACACACTGAACATGATAACACACAGTACAGCATGACCCAAATGTGCCGATCACCGGCACCCTTCTTGTAGCATATAATAACATGACAAAAAACAACAACCTTTGGATGACATTTTTTCTGGTGGCACACTGGTGGAAGTGGAGCGGTGTGGATCAGTGTGGAAACCTGAAAAATGAAAACAATAAACAGTTTATTTCAGGTGGTAACACAATATATTACTGCATTACTGCTAAAACATAATATAATACTTCATTATTATATTATATATTACTATACACCTTACTTTTGTAATGTGTTACCCCCAACACTGGAGAGCCACAGCTGTAATGACTGGGACTTGGTTGCAACACAACTAGAGGAGCTTTCTGAATTAGAGGATGCTAGCACTTCACATACAGTCTGCAAACTCTCCATCACCAACCATCCACAGTTCCCTGCCTTACTGACTGCCATTGTCTTGTGGACCTCTTCCGATGATTAAGTTGAAAAGACGATTTGTCTACAAAGTAAGTTTTTGGCTCTCAGCACGATTGTTTAATGACTCATTCTCAGACACCCAAAGTTTCATGGGCTATGTTCACCTTATTGTATTTGTGTTAGCTGTTTGTAGCGGCATACTAGGCTGGAATCACACATTCTACAGCCACTGGTCATAACCACGGCTTACAACATTTTATGTTGTGGTACGTAACCTTACTCTTTTGATATGTAGCTAAATACATTAGTAAATCAGAATATATCTCATTTCCAAATATTTCTAGTAATGTAGCTTTACACAGATCATGGGAGTACATATCAATAGTTACTATGCCTAGTATTCCATATTTTATTTTCAGATATCTAACTAGACAGTACATCACATATTCTTGATATGGGTGAAAAAGACTCACTATTATGGTTGAAGATGGAATGAAATTTTTTACACTGATCTGAGCCTGTGCCAAGACATATGTTGGTATTTAGACTTTGCCTTCCTGGCTGTTTCTTAGTCATACTAATTATTTTTTTTCCCTGTTGTTGTTTTATCTGGTGATAAGCTCCCTCAAACTTACCTTTCAATTGGAATGTGTTTGGGTCCGTAAGTCTTTGTTAAGCAGGGCCTTAAACTGGATTTTAGGTTAAATGTAATATGCAGGATTTATCCTATAAGGTTGTGTTTTCAAAGTGGGCTGTAATGTCATGGTACAGTGTATGTACATTCATATACTTTTGATGAAAAGGGCCCAGTTCATTTTATTTCATCGATCACCCTAAAACACCTGGGTTATAACTGCTTTGTTCCACAGGAAGAGGATTCAGCTCATGGTCTGTTCTGATTAAAAGTGTGTTTTCACGAACATGTCAGTATATGAAACAGTATACTGAGGCTACAGTATTAATACTTTTTTGAGTTTCTGGAGTGCACCAAATTAAGTCTGTGTTTAACAGAGCACCCGAGTCACTCAAAGGAGGCACAGCTGTCTTGCATGGGATTTCTTAAAAGATTTGAAATACTGATTCATTCTCTAGGAGGAGGTTCACTGCCTTCAGGGAAGAATACTAGTTTAAAACCATGACACAAGACACCTTGGAAGAGCAGGTTTCACATACACATGAAGGTGACCTGTCATGACTGGAATAATGCAATTAAACATAACTGCACAAACATAAGATCCCTACTTCTGTATTCCCACAAGTACTACTGCACAAATACACAGGATGCGCTCTGAATTGCATACTTTTTCTTTTTACCTTTAGTATGTACTGCAGCTGCCCTAAAAAAGTAAGAAATGTTTCCAACTTTGACCCTTTTGCTTTTATATCCGTTTACCATGGAGATAAACCAAACGCTACATACTGAGTTCACCAGAGACGGAGATCAACCCGCAGAGCTCTGCTGTTGTCACTTTGCAACGTATTTAGTTTAACTTTAAAGTTTTAACTGCATAGATTGTAGATTCTAACATACTGGCAACAATTAAATTACATCTGCACTTCTCCGTCTATATTTTTATTATTATTTTATTAGAGATACACGATATTGGATTTTTTGCAGATATCCAACATGCTGATATGTAACTCATATGGCTGATAACCAATGCCAGTATCAATATATATCCACTTTTTCCCCACCTAATTTTAGTGATTGTCTCCCAAGTCTCCATTGTAGTGCATCATATCATTAACATCATATTATGCATGCATACTCTTATTGAGATGGCCCACCAGCAGATGGAGACATTAAAGACAATACTTTTCAATGTTGGTAATATTCATTCATTGTACAAATTAAGAAAAAGCATGTTGGCTAATTCTAATCTGTTAATTTTTAAAGCCAGTATCAGCCAATACCAATGATGTGCCAATATTATCATGCATAGGGGGGTTTGGAGCAGAGGACAGCTAATGCTAACAGCTTGGTGAAACTGGCTGCATTTCACTGTAGTAGGAAATTCCAATTTGGATAGTAATTACTGTTTAAATGGTACGTTGGCACTCCACTCCACATTTTTCAAATTAAAAGAAACCTCACTGAAATGCAGCATCTTACCTTTGCTACAAGCTAGCTACTACCAAAGCTAACACTTACAGGCATGTTGCGTACCTTTGTTTAATTGCAGGGTGAGCTCTGAAACCACACTGAGCCACTCCTTGGCTTGATGTGATGCCTGGGCTGTCCGAATGCAATCAAACACAGAAACTTCCTCACTTTGGTGCGCATAAAGGCACAGATCAGCCCAGGCTTCCAGCCCAGGAGCCTAGGCTCGCAGCCTGAGCTCCGGCTCTGAGCTGGATGTGGAGACCAGATGAAGCCTGTCAGATATTGATGTTCCTCTTATTTCTTACCTTCAGAAATACTGCTCGCTTTCCAGAAACTCTCTGACTCTCCAGTCACTCCCAGATCAGAGGAGGTGGAACATCTGCAACAAGCATTTCAATCTAGAGGTCAGAAGGTCAAAGAACTTCTCATATTTATAACAAGACATACTCTATCAGTTTCTAAGGTGTTCTCTCTCCCATTTTGAAGATGAAACTTCTGAACAGATAACACCCTGAAGTTGGCTGCCAAAAGAAGAAATTTAACTGAAAGTCCACTTGCTTATATGATGATGGCACATTAGTCATTTTGTAAAAGGTGGTTGGTTATAAGAGGCAGATTGTATTCCACAGAAGCACTGTGTGTCTGAAATTATGTACTTTCATTAGTACACTTCAGTTTAGTACACTTTGTACACTACGTACTTCTTGTGTGGTGCACTAATTTCTAGCGCTGCCCCGACTAACAATATTCCTAGTGGATCAATAGTCGTCATTTAGAGCCATTAGTCAACTAGTCGCCCGCATGTTTACAATATTAATTTGATTATTAAATTATACATTTTGGGCAGGGCAACACAATGGTTTAAGTTTAAAGTCTGAGAAAGAATAGTATAAGTAACATTGTTAACACTGTGCTACATTGGAGAAATACTAAACTGTACTGAACCTTAAAGGAGCAAAAACCGAAATTCATCATTTCTAGATTGAAGGAATTAAAAAATTGCTATATGAATAACTAGAGGTGTAATTTCATCTGGAGTGCAGCATGACCTCACACACCCTCTCTCTGTGTTGATCTCCAGTCCATTGTTTACAAGCCGGGTCCGGCTGCGCATTGATGTACATTCATGTGAAGGCTCCTGGCTCAGTTGGAGTTGGAGCGTACCGTGGCAGCCGAGTAGTGCTAACGCTAACAGGAAAGCAGGGAAATAGCTAAACACAGCAGAGACCGAGAGTGAGTGAAAGACATCGCTAACTTCTAAACTAAGCCAAACTAAGTTGGCTGTTTTATTTCCTCGCCCCTGTGGAGAGTGAATCTGCCTGCAGTGAAAGCGGGGCTAACTGGTGCTTCCTCCTCATGCTCCACTTCACTCAGCTGCCAGCACAGCCAGTTAGCCTCTGCTAGCTTCCCAGCTAGCGACTCTCTATCTGGATCCAACCGGAGCACCGAGCCCTGGTTTGTTATTCAGGTTAATGTGGGATGAAGCAGCAGGTATATTGGGCAGCTGAGTGAAGCGAAGTCTGCGGAAGAAACACCGGGACCGGTGCGGTGCTCGGCGGCACAGACGAGGCAAGTTGGGGGGGGTAGAGCAGAGGTAGAGGGAGGAGTGGTTCATGACACCATTTGTTTTGGTCTACAGGCACAACAGCAAACCTAGCAGTGAGACGATTTTACTTTTTGCCCCTTTAGGCCTATATTATGTCTACAAATGCATGTCAGAAACTGAGTGAGCCGCCTGTTAATTACGCTGTCAGGAGAGCAGTAATGAAAGTGCTAAGTGGCTAATGGGCATGTATACTACTTACACATTTTAGATGCTACATCATGTTTGTAGTCAACGAATGATGGGTAAATGTTTGCCTGCAGAGTTAACATATTACCTTGGGTTCATCCTTCACCTTCTCAAAATGATCCCAAACTTTGGATTTCCTGCCCATTTGGTTATTAACTAGCTTGTGGCGAAATTGCAAACAGACAGTTATCACCAACATTTGAACGTTATCTCCACCCACACATAAACCAAACTTATGCCACAACGTTGATGCTGACTAAGATGTGCTACTGTAGCTAGGAGCAAGTTAAATAGCTAGCAAATTATTAGTTAGCTAGGAAGCTAACATTAGTACTCACATTATTGCTCGCGGTACCAATTACAGATTGAACAAATGTTACTGACGGCTTCTACTGGACAACAGTGTTGGTAGTAAGTGCAAAAACATGTATAATTAACAGGCTCCTTGTTGTCTCCAGCTGCCATGTAAAAAGTTGAGAAGTTTGTGATGTAGCGGAAGCCATCCGTTGAGGTCCATCATTCCACACTCAACTTTTGAGCCATTTTGACCAGTAGTACACTACATTTTCCCGTACTATGGACTGGAGTATGTACACACTTAGTGCACTTGTACACTCAAAATATTAAGTGCTGCGTGCAGTAGGATGCAATTTGAGATGCACTGACAGTCTACATTCTTTGCTGAACACCATGCAATGGAGTTGAAAGCTCAGGAATAAAGCTAGTAAGTGGACCTTGAGTAAACTTACTTTTTTCATTTCTTGTCTGTCTTCTTTTTTTTTTTTTTTTGTCAAACTACTATTTCCGAGGGTCTGAAATTAAGTTTCACGGTCAGCTGGAGCCTTACATTTAAAATGAAACACCAGTCCAGTGGAAATCCCACATATAAAGGTGAAGCAATCGGAGACCTGTGTAAATAAAAAAAAAATGGGACAGACAGGGAACTTTGCCATCCACAACATGACGTTTGTGGTAACAAGCAAATTCTGTGTGGAGTCCTATTACTAAATTAAGTCTGTTGTTTTTACCCTGTGTGTATACATAATGTGTTCATTGCATTGTAAAAACTGGGGAATATCTGTCTGAGAATATCTTAGCTGGCATGGGGTTCTGTTGGCTGTGAAAAACTGACAGGTATCAGAACTATGTGCTCAGACTGCATGATACCCACTTCATCAAGAATACTGCACATGGCATGGCATCGACGTGATGTGATCTTTTCTGTTTAAATTTGCAGAGCGAATTCCAGTGGTAGGTGGCACAGTAGTGCAGGGGTTAGCATTATCGCCTCATAGCAAGAGGGTTTCTTGTTCAAACATGGGGTGTGTGGAATTTGCATGTTCTCCCTGTGTAAGAGTGGGTTTACTATGGGTGCTCTGGCCTCCTCCCATAGTACAAAGATTTGCAGGCTGGTGTAGGGATTTGCTAAAGGCAAGTTGGTTATTGGTTATTAATTACCAATTGTAATTAGCTAATAAATTAAATTATTAATGTGTATTAATAATTCCGGGGCACCACCCTGGATACAGGGATCAATGACCAACCGGTTTTTAGACAAAAAGGGAAAATCCTCGTCTCAGTTTGCTAATATAGGTGAATATTAACAATCAAATAATTAGAAGACGTGAACCCGAACACTGACCATCACAACCAGCTATTGTTACAAAAACAATGCACAAATCACCACAAGTCACAAGTGTTTAATATACAATTATGATTCAACAATCACAAGCTGTTTACTTATTACAATTTAGTGTAGTAAACATACTACACTAAATTGACTAACTATAGAAGCCACAAATCAAAGCATGCAAGTGGGTCTCTGCATGTGCTGCGTGTGTGTGTGTGTGTGTGTGTATGTGAAGGGAGAGAGAAAGAAAATGGCGGGTGTAGCCTCCTGGGGGACACGTCACGCCAGGTACTGATAAGAGTAAGGCGGGAAATTTGAGGGAAGAAGTACTGAGGCAGGATACTAGAGCAAGACAATGGGTCATAAAACAGCTGGCAACAAGATGGCGTCCAGCAGCATCAAACACACTGTATGCTCTAACAGAATAGCTGTGCCAACACGTGTAGGTGTGTAGAGTGTGGTAATGGCGAACTGCCCTTAAGGAGTTGCTCACAAGGCCATGTGTGATTTTACCACAGTTATAAGGTGTGTGTTTGTGTGTGCGAGTGTGCGTGTAGGTTAGTTAAAAGAGAGGGGGAGAGAGAGAGAGAGGTAAAAGCGGCCGTGGAGGAACACAATGGTCACTTTCCTATCCCTCAGAGGCCGGTAGACTAACTGGGTCAGCCCACGGTCCACTGGTGCTTGTTACAGATAGGAATGCGGCGTATTGTGAGCACGCAGCCGGCACAGCTAACGGCACAATCAATTAATGATTAGATTATCAAAGAAAGGGACATGGAGGTCCTCAAAGTTCACAAAATCACAGTTAAAAGTCACTCTTAAGTCACACTATATATTAAGTCTCTGCCCAGACTGAAGCTCTCTTACTTGAGTCGCACGGCGCGACAACGTGTGTCCCGTCTGTTGCTGTGGGATGAGTGCGCGGGGCCACTGTAATGAAAGATGCTGTCCTCGGTGTGGCAGAAGAGGGATCAGCTAAGTCGACTTGGTTGAAGAAACGGGGCCTCGGTGGCTCCTTCCTTGGGAGAAAAAGGGGGTTTCTCCAAAGTCTGCAGATGCTGAGGAACGGCGGGGTTGCGCAGTGCTCCTCTGGTGCTCCGTGGAGTGTTAAAAACAAAAGAAAAAGTGTCTTGCCTTGTCCAGCGAGTCAAGAAACAAAAGGGCGGCCTAGGTCGGTTCAAACTTCAAACGTTTGAGGTGCTCCCTAGCAGTAACTTCCACACAGAAAGCTTTGGCTTCCTTCCAGCAACTCCTCGCTCGGGTATTGTAAGGGGCGTCAGCGCGCAGCGGCAATTAAAGTCTCAGTGACATCATAGAGGGTTCCTTCTGACTCCACCTGCACCCGGCTGCTGTCGCCCAATAGGGAGCAAGGTCTCTCTATTGTCATAAACATGTGGCTGAGGTCCCAACACTGGGTTAATTGGTTATTCTAACTTGGCTGTAGGTCTGAATGTGAGTGTGAATGGTTGTCTGTCTCTACGTGTCAGCCGTGTCATCATCTGGCAACCTGTCCAGGGTGTACCCTACCTCTCACCCAATGTCAGCTTGTATAGGCTCCAGCCCCCCAGTGACCCATAGGATAAGGGGTTATGGAAAATGAACAATCATTTCAATGGCAATGTTGGTCAGTTTCAATGCCGGGTTCAGACAACACTTGGGCCTCTAGTTTCACAGATCGGGCGAGGCGGAGGCGCAGTGCACCTGCGCTTCGCCAGCTGAGTGTGGCCAGGTGGATTTTGCAAGTTTGTCACACCATGTGCTCTGGCGCAGTTACCCCTCTTTCCCACCTCCGTCCCTCCTACCTGCGCAAGTCGGAAAGAGGGAGGAGAGAAGGCGTGGAGTGGGTTTTACACAGCCCATTCACATCACACCAATCAAATGAGCCCCTCTCCTCGCCCTTAAATGTGCCGTGCGAAGGCGTAATGAAAGTTTACTCAATTCGCCATGGCAGAAGAGAGCAGCAGTGTCAGACGGCCAAACTTCTCCCAAGACGAAACTGATGTTTTGGTCTGGGAGGTCCAAGCTCGCAGTGTCCAAATATACGGAACTGCGAGCCACTGTCACCTTTACAGCAGCACAGGTGGCCACGCAGTGCGTCACCACTTGGACCACCTCGCGGGGTAGATGTAATTTGTTCCTGTGTAATGAAAAAGAGTATGACATGAAATGACAATTTTTTGGACACGGCGGTATTCCAGTCATTATTCGTGTGGCCCACCTGCATTCCAGCTCTGTCATGCCAGAACAGGATGTCCTTTGACGGTACACCCTCTCTACGTAAGTCCTCCTCCTCCTCCTAGCAAAAATGTACTCCATCTTTGTAGATCACATTAAGCAAGAACATTTTAACATTTGTATAGGCAATCACATGAAGCACGTAAACCCTTAAGACACCGAACATAACTTACAATTTGTTGACAACGTTTCTCTCGTGCGTGTGTGCTCTCTCTTTCTCTCTCGCAGTCTCACACTCACAGTTTCTTTTCTTTTAGTCTTTTAGATCTCCACCTTCTGATAGTCTGGGGACACTCCTTTCTAAAGTGTGTTTAACACACCGGAGAAAACAGCCGGCAACAAAGCAACGCCTCTTGCATTTTTGAAAAGGACACGCCCTCCCGGAAATGTGAGCTCCCCCTTTTCTCGTCCGCAAGGAAACAAACACACAGAGAGCTTGAAAATGGATGCCGAGAGATTTAACTCAGTTTAATCAAACATGTGATCAGTCCACAAGATTGTGGAAATGAAGGACTTACAGCGACTTTGTTTAAACTTTTAACACAGTTGGACTATGTTTACGAGCACAAGAGCTAAGTGCCACTGAAGGACCGCCCTGCGGATTTACTATTGGTTCCGCAATGTAGGGAGTTTTTTAAAACTCTGAAACTGTATCCACCCATCTATACACAAAATCAGGGAGAAAGACATCAGTCTTTAGTTAAGCAAAGCGTCTAAAGACTGACTTGTGAGTCTACTTTTCTAAGATGACAGATGCTGAATATATACTCCCTATCTGACATCAGATGTGACGGGACAGTCGATATAGAGATACATTTATGTGCTGATTGCAGATAGTTGCATTGAATAGTGTTTTTTATGAGTATTTATTGCATCGTTAATGTGCCTGACATTCTGGAAACCTGCCTGTCAGGTTTTGGTGATGTGTGCGCACTGTCCGCCGGTCAGCCAAACTTCCACTACACTGGCTGCGCTCCGCCTGCACTGACAGTCCTGGTTTCAGTTGGCGAGCTTTTAACGCACCTTTGGCAAAGCCTTTTTGCACAAAGCTGTCACTGTGCCAAGCTGGATCTGTCGACACCTCCCCCTGCTGCGCCACCACAGCCATCTCAGCGCACCACGGTCTGCCAAACTACCAAACTGAGCACGCCTCGGGTGGCGCTGCTCGAAACTAGCTCTGCGCGGGGTTCGCCACCCTGCGCCACCCTGCACTGTGCCGGGAAACTAGAGGCCAAAATTTGTGTCTGTTCCAACAGTCACGTCAGATTACGCAATGGTGGAGTCATTAAATCTTGCTGTGACTTGGCTGACAGACATGACAGACTACATGTTGGTCCACGACCAATCATCCATGGTTGTCTTTCACAACGTGTATGATGCCATCGGATTATATTTGTTCTATTTCTATTATTATTGTCATTATTTCAGTCACTGTGGCTGTTCATGCCCCAGCCAAAATGTTCTTGTAGTAATGTAAAAATGGCCACCAGATGGATAGAACAACATCTGAAGCACTGCATGAAAATCAATCAATCAATCAATCAATTTTATTTATAAAGCCCAATATCACAAATACAATTTGCCTCACAGGGCTTTACAGCATACGACATCCCTCTGTCCTTTAGACCCTCACAGCGGATAAGGAAAAACTCCCCAAAAAAACCCCTTTACCGGGGGAAAAAAATGGTAGAAACCTCAGGAAGAGCAACTGAGGAGGGATCCCTCTTCCAGGACGGACAGACGTGCAGTAGATGTCGTACAGAACAGATCAGCATAACAAATTAACAGTAATCTGTATGACACAATACAGTAATCGGTATGACATCCTCGGTAATGACAGTAGCTTACAACAACATTCATGAAAGTAATAATACTGTCGTTATAGTTCTGGCTACTGTGGTACAATATGTTGAAAGTATATATTAGTATCAGGCAGTCTACATGTATGATAATATCATATGTCTATAATAGCAGTAGAAGTATGACTAATGATTAATGATGGCAGCAGCAGCAGCAGGAGGCATCTGGCAGGACCACGGCAGCAGCACAACCACACACGTCACACTATCCAGGCACCGCTGCAATACGAAAACTATGCAAGTCTCATGAAATGTTTCACAAAAAAAGCCTGTTGAGAAAATGAAGGGATTCTCGCAGCCGAAATAATAAGGGGCTTTTCATATTAGAAGGATATAGGAAGTGTTGAGTTTGAAATGACGGTGCAGAGTATTAGCTTTAACAGGAGTGGACCAAAAATAAAATTAGGAAAGTAGAGAGGGAATAATAAATGAATGCCCGTTTCAAATGTCGTCTGTTTCAAACGAAGCTGGTAACCTCTGCACTTGTAGTAAGAAAAGACCCCGCCACTACTGGTGAATTTTATTCCTTTATAGCCGCCTTTTGGGGGTCAGAGGTAGAGCGGGTCGTCACGAGGTAGAGCGGGTCATCCACCAATCGAAAGATCAGCGGTTCGATCCCAGGCTCCTCCAGGCTGCATGTCGACGTATCCTTGAGCAAGATACTGAACCCCAACTTGCTCCCGATGGCTGTTCCATCAGTGTGTGAGCATGTTAAAACTGAGTAGCAGGTGGCACCTTCTATGGTAGCCTCGGCCACCAGTGTATGAATGTGTGTGAGCGTGACTGGTAGTATAAAAAGTGGTCACTAGATGACTAGAAAGGCGCTATACAAATGCAGGTCCATTTGCCATATATCCTTCTCCATTATGAAGAATTGACATCCTTTGCTAGCCTGATGCCAATGACAGTTCTAACCGGGTTACCTCTGCTGTTTCATGCCATCATTTTTTCCTTTTTACCCTAATATCTAAAAGGCTGGGGTGTTGTGCCATCCATTTGTCAATGGCAGCAGATCGCTCTGTGTTCCTGGCTAAAGTGACAGCTGTGACAGGAGAAGTTGTGTAAAACCAAAAGAAGTCAATAAATAAATTCATATGCCAATAAATTGCACCAAAATGCATAAAGAACAAATGTAGGCATTAATCAACTGATAAAATGCATCTTTTCTTTTTACATTTACATTCCCTCAAACATTGTTTGTACGTTTACATTCCTACATACATTTTAACATTTACACTCCTTCACACATTCTTTGTACATTTACATTCCTTCAGACATTTAATACAATTTATACATTTACGTTCCTTCCTGAATTCTTGTTGATGCAAATGAGGGGGCTGTCCAAAATGTGTCATGGGGTGAACTTTTCGCCTATTGGTTGATCGACACCTGAGTGCATGGATTGACTATACATGCCTTGCTCCCCACAGCCACAGCCAGCTAAGAGGAAACCTCTGAGGACTGTGAT
Source organism: Epinephelus awoara (assembly GCA_035609425.1). Taxonomy (NCBI): domain Eukaryota; kingdom Metazoa; phylum Chordata; class Actinopteri; order Perciformes; family Serranidae; genus Epinephelus; species Epinephelus awoara. The sequence goes on along the minus strand of CM069301.1, from coordinate 40,605,151 downwards.
GGCTGGGGCCGCTAGACGCTCGGTCTCTGAGCTTTACAAAGAGGCAGCAGACAGGTTGGAGGAATTGGAGCGCGGTAAGTATGAAATACTGAAATGTGATGTTTTTTCTTGCGTCCGTTGAAATCTTATTGACTTACTTTCTTCATACACAGCATCCACTGCAGACACAACGCATGGAGGGGAGGGAAGTCAGAGGAGCACAAGCACCTGTAAGTTTGCTAACGCTCAGCTGTCAGGGGTTTCATTTTCACTGGCACAGGTTAGCTAAGCTAACCCATGAAGTAACCAAACTATGGTGCTTTCACACATATTAGTGCACTGTCTTGGTCCATACCTTGGGTGCAAAATTGATACATTTCACTTCTTAAGTTTCCGCGTAGTTGTGTCTCCATGGTTTCAGTTTACTTCTCCTTACTTTTTAGTCCATCTTTTTCCAGTCGCTTTTGCATCTTTTCTTGGTCAGTTGTCATGACTCTCCACAAGTACTGCCGCATTTGGACCAGAATGGAAACAAATGTGTGTGAACGCTTAACTTAAGAACTGAAATGTACCAAATAGGCTAAAAGTTCACCCCATGACACACTTTGGACAGCCCCCTCATTTGCATTTACATTTTTTCATGCCTTTCTGCATGCATGAAGAAATGTAAATGTGAAAAAAATTGAGGAAGGAATGTAAATGTATAAACTGTATTAAATGTCTGAAGGAATGTAAATGTTAAAAATGTATGTAGGAATGTAAACGTACAAAGAATGTGTGAGGGAATGTAAATGTAAAAAGAAAAAACGCATTTTATCAGTTAATTAATGCCTACATTTATTTCTTATGCATTTTGGTGCAATTTAATGGCATACGAATTTATTTATTGACTCATTTATTATTATTATAAACATATATTATTTCTGGTCCTCAATACATGGGTTGCACTGATTCTTTTTAAGATAAGCCAATATGGGGGTGGCATTTTACTGTTGTCTTGTTGTGTTCTGTTTTTTCTTAAACTACAAAGCTTCACACTATGGAGACTATGGTCATTTTGTGACTGTGTTTACAGATGGATTTGGTGAATTTTTACCACCTAAAATCCTGTTACAGCATTGATAGAAGAAACAATATAGATATTTGTCCAGCTTCCTTTTTCTACTTTGTGTAAAGGAACACTTAAAAGGGTTATATTGGACATGGTTTTCAATTATACTTATATCGTACATGGATGAAATTCTGCCCAACTGTGCAAAATGTGTTTTTTCCTTCGTAATGCTCTAGATATTTGAGTGTGGTCAAATAAATGTTAATGTGCGTTACAGGCTGTAATTTATTCCATCATAACTTACCCCTCTGGTGACTCCCTGATCTCCATCCCTGGTAAAAGAAAAGAAAAATCAAATAAAAAAATGTTACAGGACCATCTACAAGCATAAAACCCTTATTTCAATATTCACCTGAGCAGTGGCTTTGGCACAGTGAGACGTTTGGGTCGTTCTGCCCTGTGCTAAATGGTCCATTCATGCCCTGTCGTCCTGTCATTTGGGTTGTGATTGTCTTAGTGTAAAGGTTTGACACTGCTGTCTCTGTGGTCCAGTCACTCTTCATCAAAGAGTCAGAGCTCATCTCTGTAGGTCTAATGTCATCCCTGTCATCAAACTCAAACTTCTCCCCCTGCTCATCTTCATCCTCATCTTCCTCTATGTGTGACGCTCCATTAGATACAGACACTGAGGAAACAAGCAAGTGATTTTAAATGAATTATTACCCTGTTTCTCTGTAGTCACTCGAGATGAGCACAGATATTCATCTCTAGAAAACATGTCATTTTGAATTTGGCTTTCCAGCCAGTGGCGACATGTAAATCCGAGACTACTTTGCTGTGAGATGAAGGGCTACTGGTGAGCCACTATTGTTTTTGTAAAACGCAGAACATTATGAAGTCACAGTGAAGCTGACCTTTGACCTTTTGGATATGAAATGTCGTCACCTCATCATTTTATCCTATCAGACATTTGTGTGACGTTTTGTCATAATTTGTAGTTATGAGTTATGGCTAAAAACATATTTTGTGAGGTCACACTGACATTGACATTTGAACTTCAACAACAAAATTCTAATCAGTTTATTCTTCAGTCCAAGTGTCAAACTGATGATTAGTGTCAAATTTGAATACATTTTCTTAAAGGGACATTGTGTAATATTTTCGGTTGTTTATTGTTGTTTATTCATAAATATGTCACCATTGGTGTACTATTACCTCCGCCAATAATCTGACTTATTCTCATAAAAGGAGAACTTCGGATTAGTTTGTACATTGTGCGGGTAGGTCGTCTGGGGGGTTCCATAACATTTCGCCATCTTGAGAATACATCCGCCAGCAAGGGTCATACAGCCCCACCTTCTGCGTTTTCATTGAGAGCCAGGCCAGTGCTGTGTGACTGAGAAGCCGAAGGAGAGGAGCAAGAGGTGCTTCGCTGCTACCCTGGCACTACTGCAGCATAACAAAGTCCCACTCTTTGGGCATATTGCAGGAACATGCATATGCAGCATCATGGGAGACGGTACTTTTGTCACCAAGAAAGCAAGCGCAGAAGGAAATTTGAAGAAATTCAATCAAGGCGTTCTTGAGATACTGCGTTCATGAGAGTGGGACAGACAAGGTCACAGTCACCTTGAGCTTTGACCCATAACCGCCGAAAACCAATCAGTTCATTGGTGAGCCCAAGTGAATGTTTGTACAGGATGGACAGACGGATAACCCGAAAACATATTTTTTGTATACCTCCCCACCAGCAATAGAGGTATAAAAACAAATGAATTGCCATTTATATTATATTTACACTGTAAACTGAGTAGTGTTTGTGCTCTGCCATGAACGTCCAATTAGCTGGAAGAACAGTTAACTGCCTTTACACGTACACAGGTGGAAGCCAACAAGCTGATGCTGTGGGTGTTATTGTTAACAGATTTCAGTCGGTACACTGGGTGTCATTTATATTATATTATCTTTATAAGTTTGTAAGTATGCAACAGTATGAGTTTCATTACCGTCATTAAAAAAATCTGCCACGCATATAGGCCCATAGGGGCCTAATATAATATTAAATATAATTTATTTAATGCCTAAATAATGAGTGTTTGTCCAGCACCTATGTATGTGTGGTTGAGTTTTCAATTTAATACGATTACAATTCAAAACTAATAGTAGGCTATACTGTTTCTCTTATAACTGCCCTTTACTGTTGTTGGGAGATGACATTTGATAAAGTTTTTGGATGTGACATCATCACCTGACTGCTCAGACGTGAGAAAGAGAAGACAAGATGGCAAAAAAAACACAACTTCACAACTTCTGGAGGGAGAAGCGCAACCCGAACCACCCAACAAAAGAACACAAGGCAGTCTCCTTCAAAGAAAAGCTGATGCAGTGGCAGGTCCAGTCGGCACCATACAGGAGCGAGCAGGAGCAGAGATAACTGCCTGTTGTAGTGAGCCTGTTAGTCAGGGAGGCGAAGACCCCCTTCTCTGGTGGAAATGTGATGGAGCCAGGCGTTTTCCTCTGATGTCAACGGTTGCCCAAAAGTAGGCTACCTGAGCGTTTGTGCCACGAGCTCTCCATCAGAGTGGGTGTTCAGCACCGCAGCCAAAGTTGTCAATCCACTACGTGCCCTGCTCCAGCTGGAAAAAGTAAACATGCTGTTTTTTCTGGCGAAAAACCTTGAATACTTTTGAAGCATATGATGCTGCTATAGTTATCATTATACTTTGTTTTCATTTCATTTTCAATGAGGAGTAGCCTGTTCTAACAGAAAAAACTGTTCGGACTTGGAGAGGGTGAACTTTTCAAATTAAAGATAGGCTCTAAAAATAAACCAGCGAACAGTATTTCCCGTTGCCTTCTCAGGATAGGATTATATATGCCCATTAGGCTTGGGCGATTGGACGAATATATCGCCAATCGCCCATCGGCCAAGTCCATCACGGTTGGTTTCATTTTTGACGATTTTTTTGGGCGATTTTTGTCATTTTATTTTGCTAAATTAATGGTCTGTCTCCACAGAATTCAACTCGGTACATATAGTCCATAATTACTATGTAGAGCACAATTCAAAGTGTGTGCGTATTGGAATCTGCAGCTTCACACTGATTTCCAACGAGTCTTTCACAAAACACGTCAGTGATGGCAGAGCTGAAAGTTACGGCCGGGGTCCACTGGCAACAGGAGCAGCGCGACACGTCTGCAGCGCGAGTCCTGAAGCAGCTCGCCCCACTGTTATCAATTACAGCTGCTGCACTGGCAACGGGAGCGGCGCGACAACTCTCTATTTTAGGATGCTCTTCTATTTTTGTCGCACTACGCTCCCCTACGCGACCCTCCAGCAGATAAAAACTACATGAAATAGTGTGCTAAACAAGCACACTGTGTTTTTAAATGAATAAACCATTAACAGTTTTTTAAGTTTTAAGTTTATTTACTTTATTAATCCCCCTGAGGGGAAATTCAATGTTTTCACTCTTGCTTGTCAATTACACACAGGTCCGAAAGACACACACACATGCACAAACAGGACCTGTACATGCACAAAGTGGAGAGATGTCAGAGTGAGGGGGCTGCCCTTGGTCAGTCGCCCCGAGCGGTTGGGGGGGTTCAGTGCCTTGCTCAAGGGCACCTCGGCAGTGCCCAGGAGGTGAACTGGCACCTCTCCAGCCACCAGTCCACGCTCCATATTTGGTCCGAACGGGGACTCGAACAGGTGACCCTCCGGTTCCCAACCCAAGTCCCTATGGACTGAGCTACTGCCGCCCCAGACAGAGGAGATATGTAATGATTTTTTTTATGCATTTACCCAAGTTCATCCGTGACATTGTGTAAATGTCCGTGGCAGACATTTGAAAGCGAGTAGATGACAATCAGTACAGTAAACTTGTAGATTACTCAAATATATGTAATAACTTAGGTGGAAAATGCTTCAACTATCATGACCCAGCAAACGCTAAACAAGACGCTTGACGCGCAGCCGGTGGAACCCGGCCGTAACGTGAACTCATAAGCGCATACGGTTAACAATGTTATCAGCCGTGCTAAACACCCTCTCTGACGGAGCGCTTGTTGCTGGTATGCACAGATATTTCCATGCCATGTTGGACATGAGTGGGCTCGCAAAGCACGCTGCATTTTTTTGCTGCATTCATGTGGTGTCGGGAGATCCGAGTTGCAGAGTTGTTTTTCTGACATGAGGTGGCGTTCATGTAAATTATCCCATTCTGAAAGTCATTTTTCGATTCTTTCCGACATCACATGAATGCAACATCCCCCCTCTTTTTTTTTCTCCGCCACACACACAACTGCCGAATATATCAACAACCGCCGGTTGATGGGCTGACGGTGGGCGATTGGAAATTTTTAACATATCGCCCAACCCTAATGCCCATTTTCGGTTATGCCTTGTTATTTATTGTTCTGTTCTTCTTATTTGATAAGCCCTAGTACTGGATGCTGTAGAGCTGTGCTTTTAATGTATTTGATTTATGTTGAGAGAATCTAAAAATAAACCATCGGACAGTAGCCGCTGCGGTCTCGGGATAACGCTGTGTAGCACACATTTCCGTTACTGCCACTTGTTATTTATTGTTACTTTTTTTTGGAAGTGGACTGTAGCCCACAAACAATTTGTTGTTATTTCATTCCGTTCGGTTGACTGCTGCATTTGCACTTTTTTTTTTTTTTTTTTTTTTAAATATTTGTTAATAAAAGTTATTAATGTTTTACATGTTTTGTTGTTATTTTTTCAGTATTCTTAGGCCTATGTAATGTTTGGTATTGTGTTTCTGAACGGTATAGGCACAAGCCGACATTTTGGCGACTCCCTCTGACCCCTTCAAAGTTATTTTTAATTAGTCACAGTAATACCCTATACCCCGGGAAAATGTGGGGAAGGTTTAACGGTAACAAAATTTGGATACCGCCCAACTCTAATGACTTGACTTGTGACTACCTTGACCTGACCAATGACTTGACTCAGCTTTGCTTGACTTAAAGCAAGGACTCAACTCAACTTGCTTGTTTTTCACCACAGTGATTTGCTTGAGACTTAAAGGTTATGACTTGAGACTTGCACGTGTTAATTACCACTTCTGCTAAATACAGCATACTCTTACACTGATATTGATTGTTTTAGGTGTTTAAACACGTTTTGTTGCTAACCCCTCCACAGCAGTATGTTGTTTAGCCTCTGTGTCAGACTCCAGCTTGCTCCTCTAACCTGGACACATTCTGACTGACATCTACTGTATATATGTATCCATACTGTCTAAGTACCCCATACAACTCCACTTCAAAAAATCTGAACTATCCCTTTGAGGCCCTGTCTTGAAGAATGTGCCTGTCCTTAACATCACATGCCCCTAAATCATTTGTGATTAATCCGTTTTCACACAGGTAACCTAAAGCAAAGTTACCTATGTTCCAGCATAGAGAGACTGTACACACTGCAGAGTGTGGGACAACAGGGGTCAGTAGAGGCCCAGAGGCAAATTTCTACGCTGGAGGTCTGGCCATGTGCAATTAACTGACTTGTAGATATTCTGGTCGGCAATAAAACACACATACACACGTATTTATAGCACTCACTGGGATGCATCAAGAGTTCACTGGGTCAATCCTCCTGGCTGCTCCTGCTGTGGCTGCTGCTGCTTAAGTGCCTCTCTGACTGACTGGCAGATTTGTGTCAAGGTTGTCTTCGAAGCATATGGCCTGCAGAGGCTTGCTCCTTCTTACACAGCATGTGATAACTAGGCTAGTGGGCCTTTTCCCCAAAACAGCAGGGATTAATGAGTCAGGCCTCACCTTCAAGCAATTCCCTGAGCCTGGCTGCACTTGACAGACTTAAGTCTTTAAGTTTCTGTTTTTCAGTTTTTCTTTTAATGTTTCTGTCCCTTGTTGCAGGTTGTCACTGCACAGGAAGTGCCATTACAAAATAGTGAGTTGTAAAATAAAGTAAGTTGAGTTTTTTTGAGAATCTTTCTAATATGAAAGGGGATTTCACGTATGAAAATAGTTTTTCACATTCAGAATATTACTCCTCAGCCTGTGAAAGCAGTTGTAGAAAATGATCTGTATTTCTGTAGCTCATAATAACCCTGATGCATTCTTTATCTCTGCTTTGACTTGAGACTTATACATTTAATTTAATTTAAATTTCTATTAGAGTCAGAGAGACAATGACATTTAGAAAACACAAGTCCTGTGTTACAAAGTGTGGCCATGGGTTTTGAGAAGCATAGGCATTTACTAGGGGTGGGGGAAACACTGATACAGCACAGTATCGCAATATTTTTGTGTGGCAATATTGTATTGTCACACATTGCCAGGTATCAATATTTTATTATAGAAATTGTTAATATTATAAAAACAAATAACTTTAGGTACCCTACCCACTTGAAAAAATAAAGGGAACACATAATCATCGCAGTGTAACTCAAATTCAATCAAACGTCTGGGACATCAACCTGTCCAGTTCAGAAGCAATACTGATTGTGAATCAATTTCACCTGCTGTTGTGCAAATTGGACAGACAACAGGTGGAAAGGAGAGGCGATTACCAAGACAACCCCTATTTAGAAATAGTTTTGCAGGTGGTGGCCACAGACCATTTCCCTCTCTGCGTCCTTTCTGGTTGATTCTTGGCTAGTTTTGCATTTTTCCAGTGCCCTCACCACTAGTGGTATCATGAGGCAGTATCTGCAGCCCACAGAAGTTGCTCAGGTAGTGCAGCTACTCCAGGATGGCACATTCATACGCGCAGTGGCCAGAATGTTGGCTGTGTCTCCCAGCACAGTGTCAAGAGCATGGAGGAGATACCAGGAGACAGGCCAGGACACCAGGGGAGGTGGGAGGGCAACAACCCAGCAGCAGGACTGCTAGCTGCTTCTTTGTGCAAGGAGGACCAGGAGGAGCACTGCCAAAGCCCTCCAAAATGACCTCCAGCAGGCCACACGTGTGCATGTTTCTGACCAACTGTCAGAAACAAACTGCATGAGGGTGGCATGAGGGCCCGACATCCACAAGTAGGGCCTGTGCTCACACCCCGGCACCGTACAGCCCGACTGACATTTGCAAGAGTACACCAAAATTGGCAAGTTTGCCACTGATGCCCTGTTCTCTTCACAGATGAGAGCAGGTTCACACTGAGCACGTGTCAGACGTGACAGAGTCTGGGGACACAATGGAGAACGTTCTGCTGCCTGTAACATCCTCCAGCATGACCGGTTTGGTGGTGGGTTAGTAACAGTCTGGGGAGGAATATCCTGGGAGCGCCACACGGACCTCCACATGCTAGCCAGAGGTACCCTGACTGCTGTTAGGTACCGGATGAGATCCTCAGACCCACTGTCAGACCATATGCTGGTGCAGTGAGCCCTGGGTTCGTTCTGATGCATGACAATGCCCGGCCTTATGTGGCTGGAGTTTGTCAGCAGTTCCTGGATGACGAAGGCATTGATGCTATTGACTGGCCCGCCCGTTCCCCAGACTTGAATCCAATCAAGCACCTATGGGACATCATGTATTGTAGCATCCACCGCCAACACATTGCTCCACAGACTGTCTAGGAGCCAGATTTTCATCTGGAATATTTCATTCATCAAGATCTGGGATGTGTGATTTAAGTGTTCCCTTTATTTTTTTGAGCAGTGTTGAATAACATAATCAATTGCTTTTTCAGTCTACTAGATACATTTTGCTGCAAAAAAACGGCTAAGATGAACAGACTGAAAACTTTCTCTTATTAAATAAAACAGATGTTGACAAAGTTTTCGTACTGAGACATAATTTACAGTTGAAAAAAAGTGATAAATCGCAATATATTGCAATGTATTTTATCACAATACTCAGCATATCGCAACACATATTGTATTGTGAAAATATCGTGTCGTGGAGCCTCTGATGATTCCCACCCCTAACATTTACCAGGCAGAGAGAGGCTAATGACACTATTGGGCAGCATTATGTGAAACCCATACCATCATTTTAAGTAGCACTTTCATGGTGAAAATGCAAACAAATGGAAAAATGTGCCAGGTACAACTTTCACATTTTACAGATAAACAGTACACTAAAATATGTTTCTGAAACATTTGAGGTGAGAAATAGGTAATGCAAAAACAAATTCTTCATTTACATTTGATCAGGCTTGCCTACTAGTAGTTTGAGAGTTTGCAGCAATGGACGCATCTCATTTGCATAAAGTTGAGGTTGAGTCATGATTATGCAAATTATGAAATGGCGAATGGTCAACTCGCTGCACTGTATTCATCATGCAACACACAACCAGATCTTCTTTTTTTCCATAGCAAATAAATAGGATCCGTTGACAGGTCCACTGTATCTCCACCATTGCATCTGCTCACATCTCAAACACATCCATTTAAATGAGAGAGAACAGTTGTCACTTGTTAAAACAGTTTAGCCTTAGATAAACACAACTGCAACTGAACATAGTCACAAACACAATTGTGTTCCCAGCTGTGGTCTAAATGTAAATCAGCCATGTAAATGTTATTTGCATAATTAAGGGTGTGGCTGACAACTTTACGCCCCGCTCACACAGAAAGCCTTTTGCAGGTTGCAAAACACGAGGCACACCGCACCGACTTTATTTATTTTTTTATCTTTATTTGCCAGTATCTAGTTCCTAAAATGGACAGGCAGAGGGTACTTGCTGTAGCTCCGGTTGAGGGTGAGAGGCTGTCAGCATGGAAAAGGAGATCTGTGTGGGTACATGAGACGATAAAAAAAGAGGGTGGATCACGGGGAGTACCACCAGAGGCCTGTACTATGAAGCCAATTCAGCTTATCTTTTCATTATCTGGCTTGACACGGTAGCGAAAATGTCTGCAACCACAAGACAGTAAAATGTTGGTGGTGTGGGATGTAAAAGACAATCTGTAATCTTAAAATGGTAAATCTAAAACATTGAAAACACTATCCAAATATTCACCGTCATCCAAGACTTAAATTATGTCTAAATATCATTGAGCTATGGGCCTATGTGACATAAGCACAGAGTATTTAGTTAGTTAGTCTAGTTGTGTGAGGATAATACTACTCTGAATATTTCACATAAAACCCCTTAGAGTGATGCCAGACTGTTTGTGGTAAGTGGAAAAAGAGTTCATGACTAATAAGGGCTATCTGACCGAAATGTGGAATTTATAATAACTGGAGCCAATTCACAGTGTGTAGATTACTTTACTAACAAAATAATATCTGTTTTATCCTAGTTCTCATTATCTAGGTGTCTCATTATTTTGAGCTGCAGTGATGGAATCAGAGTGTAAAAGTAGCCACACAGTCACTGCTGACCTCTTTTTTACCTGTCAGTGTTAATGTGGACATGTGGACAACCGGTTATAGCTGTATTTTGCTGCATTTTGCCTGAGGCAACATGAGCGTGTTACATTCCTTTACAGCAAATCCAGGCGTGTCCTTTCCCAGACTGTTACTCAACTACATAACAAGCCACTTAAAATCAGTCCATAGCTTTGAATAGTTCTCTAAACTAGGTAATTGGAATTGAAAATGATGTTCTATTCAGTAATAAAGATGTGTCTTAACTAAGGCTGGAACCTGTTCTTGCCACTGCAAAATTACCACTATCTGTTCCAATTTTATAACTTAATTGTTTTTATCATGTGCTGCTGACCTTGACCAGGGGCCTGTTCTATGAAGCCAGTTCAACTTACCCAGGATATTTTCACACTATCTGGTTTGACCAACCCCAACATTGCCCGCCTGGATAACTGGTACTATGAAGCTGCTTATCAACTAGTTCAGTCAACACTGGGTTTTCCTATCCAGCCACGAGTGCGTTTAAGTGAAAGGGCGGGGTTAAAATAAACTGCATAATTTCAAATAGTGCTAAAATCATGTGTTTAGTGTGTAAGTGATCTCTCCATTTGTTAGAAGCTCTGTTTTAAAACTAGTGGAAATAGAGCCATGGAACGGTGAAGTGATTTTTCTGGCCTATAACATCATAGGCTTCTCTTTTTTTACCTGAGACTCCTTTCTTTCTTTGGATACTTTTTTCAGTGATCTGATTGGTCAGACATCTGGATGTTGACAGCTTGTGTTCCGATACTCACTGACAGAGATTTTCAATCTCAATGGCACCTATGCTGGTTAAATAAAGGTTATAAGATAAAATAAAAACCACTGTCCTTTAGTACTATAACGCATGTTATTAGCATAAGATAGAAGAGTAAGGGAAAACAACCTCTTGCCTAGCTGAATGAAGAAAAAATAGATGAATAATTCAGCAGGCTATATGGAAAGAAGCCTCAGTTCCAAAGAAGACACTGTGGGACTGGCAGCCAAATGGACAATAGGAGAGAGAGAGGGAGCTCTTCTGTCAGCTGTGGTGAGAAAACAGCCTCTGATTGTCCAGACTAAGTGATCTAGTGACTCCCACTGTGATGACAGCATTCAGTTAAAGCCCAAAGCCAAACAAGATGAAGGCACATTCCTGCATAACCACTGTATGCTAATGAATTCTGCTATTGCGATGAGAGCTTTTGCCCCATTTGAATCAGGGTCTATGGTAGACAGTGTCAACTGTTCATTACGTCTGTTAGTCAGGCCAACACAATATATTTTAACTAGGGCTGTATGATATACAAAAACAATCATATTCTGATTATTCTGACAGATATTTGATCACGGTAGGAGTCGCGATTTAGTGGGCATGGGAATTTTTACTTAATGTCTGGAATACTAGGAGTGCATGATACTGGATTTTTTGCTGATATCCAATATGCCGATATGTGACAACTTATGTGACCGATAACCGATACTGATGATCAATATATCCACATTTTTCCTTATCTAATTTTATTGATCATCAAATTTCCTCTGTAGTGGAATTAACATCATATCATGCATGCATACTCTTGTCATGATGGCCCACCAGTAAATGCTTCTTAATGTATGTAATATTCATTCATTGTGCCAAACAGAACAAAGCATGTTGCCTGATTCCGATATTTCATTTTAAATCCAATATCGACCTATACTGATGACTTGCCAGTAGTATCATGCATCCCTATTTAAAATGGTTTGTTGTGACAAGATTTTGCCTTTATGCGGTTTGAATATTGCACGGCCTGACACATCACTCCAAAAACCTCCCAGAGATCTGGTGACTGACCAAATTCCATTACAGTCTGGACCATTTGAGTCCACACTGAAATCTGTCAATAAGTCTCAGTGATCTCTCAGTAAGTGAGTGGATTGCTTTGATGATATCCATATGTCCCAGATGATTAAATATGACTGACCATGGTGATCCTCTGATCACTTTTCCATTAGCAACATCAACAGAAGATCAAGCGTTTGATTTGTCCAACATTTTGGTTTATGTCTAAATAGCAGTAAAACTAATAACATTCCAATCAGCCCCAGCTGTACTTTGTGTTTCAGAGTAATTAGCAAATGTTAGTACCTTGTACCTGCTGAACATCAACATGTTTCCATTGTCACATAGTGTGTCGCAAATCGTATACTTCCTTTAGTACAGTTCAATGTAGTACACTATGTAGACTACATACTAGTTGCATGGTGCACTAATCTCAACAGGGTAGTGTTGTTTCAAATCGCACACTGCCATTTTGCACTTACTGGAAGTGACAACAGCTTCATCTTGTTAGCAATAATATCTGTATAATTTTTCATATCATAAGAAAAGTCATATTGTGATACTGGAAAGCCAAGGTATTATTGACTACGTGGTGGCTCCAGAAAGAGAAGAAGCTTCAGCAGTAAGGAATAAACTGTGGCATTGTTCAGCCTGGGCCTCAAGCCTAAATGTTTTATGAACAGCTTTCTCATTCTATTTAATTTTTCCTTCCATTTTTTTTCTAAACAAACATCCCTCTCATCTCCCACCCATCCCCTTCCACTTCTACCTTGAAAGTACCTAAAGGAAAGCAGAAAAGAGGATAGGGTCTTACGCATAACAGTGCATGACAGTAAATATCAATAATGTACAATTACATAATGCTTCTGTCCTAATCAGGAGGGAGTGCTCTAAGGCTATTAAAATAACCTAACAGGCATTGCCATTTCTTATGAAAACAGTCTTCAGAACCCCGAAGAGTGAATTTCACTTTCTGAAGTTTGAGAAAGAATACCAGGGGCCTAATTTATAAAGCTTGCTTACGCACAAAACGGGGCTTGAAAGTGGCGTACGCCACTTACCACGCAAATGTTGTGATTTATAAAAATAAACTTGCCTGGAGAATGTGCGCACCTGTAAGCAAACTCTGAGTCATGCGTGCAAACATTTTGGAGACAGTGGGAAGTGGCAACGCAGACGGCAAGGTGGAGAAGTGGAGTCAGATTTTTATTGATGTCTCACACAAATTTAATGCCACGCTATATCCACCTTAGATCCACGTTATCATTGAAATTAAATCCAGCAGCCTTATTTTTCACTTGGAGTGAGTGATAATTGTTTCATAAAATCGTTGTAAAATCCAACTCAAATCCTGAATTGAAATTCTTTCTAAATACGTACTTAATCCGCACTGCCTCTAACATCTCATTGTCCACTCTGTGAGCGTAGGAGGGGGAGAGGACGGCGCGACTGGATGGAATATATTTATTTATTTAGCTAAATATTTCCAGTGCATTTATCATGTCTCGAAATACAGCCATTAAGCGCAACCGTTACACTCATTTCATCAGCCCTACTTAGACTGTTCATGACAAAACCGGCATGAAGAAACGTGTTCGCCTATTACATGTTCATCTTTGAATTGTATTTCAAATTACACGTTCAATTTTGGGACAGGGATACCACTGGTTCATGCTGTAATTCAGGCCGGGAGTCTGATCAGACTAATTTCCATAAACATATAAATACTGCGGTGACCCTCGTGCGCAATTGCGCAAAATGGCACTGGCACATAGGCCTACTCCTTTTTGCCTCCACCTTTAATAAATGTGATTCTTTAAGTCGCACATCAATGTCAGACATCCTCAAAATTAAAAGCAACACATTGCATGTTGGTAAAGGAGTAGAAATATTTGGTGTACCTTTAGATCAGTCCACTTTTTTTCTCTCTATCACTGTCCGTGCAGTCCCACAGACACAGCTGACAGCATCAGCAGCGTTGTTGTGTTGCCACTTTTTTTCGCTTTCTTTTATTAGTGATCCCGCTGCTGTGGCCACCAAATAAAATCTTTCCTCAGTCCTCCACCTCCCGTTAAAGGGTCTCTAGCTCAGTCTCGGAGAAATTCCGTTTTTTTGGTTCGTTTCTCACACCTGTCGCCGTGACTCACACAACGAGATAACACTCGCATGCCGGCTCATTTATATGCAGATCGCATTCATGAGGTGATTTGAATGGAAGTCCCCTAACCCTAAAATGAGGCCCCAGGTCTTTAAGCCAAACAGAGGATGATGGGAGGTTAGGGGACTTCTATTCAAGCAAAATTCTGCAATGAGCTAATAAAGACGCATATGCCACTCTATCAGCCCGTCCAGCAGTCAAAGTAGTGAGATCCTCTGGAACCCCAAACAATGCTTTCAGAATGCAAGGTTGTAAATCCTTTTTTAAAATTACAGACAAGGTTCCAAAAACTTTGGCCCAAAAGCTCTTCAATTTGGGACAGAGAGAGAACATATGAGCAAGGTCTGCAGAGGTGTTACTGCAGCAATTGCATCTATTGTCAAGATTTGGGTAAACCTTGCTCTAAACCTCTTGCTGTACTTAAGTGGATACAGTGCAAAACCTTGAATTGTATGAGCCCTAGGCGTGTATAGGATGATGATGAGTATATCCTCTTAGTAGCTGCATCCCAGAAATCTCCTGTAAGTTTTGATCCCAGTTCAGTCTCCCAAGATAGTTTTGTTTAAAAAAGTGTATGTGTATTCAGCGACATCTATATTTGTGAAATAATATCCTTTTGATTGGGCAAAATCTCCAAGCATTTATCCCAAGGTAACTTAGGACGTGTATGTGGAAAAGATGGGAACTGAGCTTGAGCAAAGTGTCTAATTTGAAAATACCGAAAAAGGTCATGTCCAGGTAGAGCATGTTTGTCTTTCAGGTTCTGAGAGCAAGAGAAGACACCAGATTCATAGAGGTCTCCAAAAGACTTGAGTCCCTTTCGTTCCCATGTAAGGAAAGCACAGTCTATTACAGAGGGGGGAAACTAATTTAATTTAAAGAACTGCTGAAATTGAAACCAAATTTTAAGGGTGGAGATTACTAGTGCGTTGGAGGTGTACCAAGACAAGGGTAGAGGTAGTGATGAACGTATTAAATTGTGATGACAATTGACAAGACTTTGCCTCCACTAAACACCAAATAGTAAGAGGCACTTGCATTCTGTATGTGAGCCACCCAATAGTAATATAAAAATTTCGGTAGGGCCAGCCCACCTTGAGACCAATTATGCTGGAGCACTGCTCTGCTAATCCTAGGGACCTTAATGCCCCATATAAAAAATGTAACGGATTGATTTAAAGAATGGAAGAAGGGCTTGGGTATAAAGAGGGGAAGACATTGAAAGAGATAAAGAATTTTCGGCAAAGTGTTCATTTTAATGCATTGTATTTTACCAACCAATGATAAAGGTAAATTATTCCATCTCTGGAAGTTGAGCTTCATCTGTAACAATTAGTGTTGCACAGTCTACTGGTACCAACGGCAGACCATGGTACTAAAACACCACAGTACATATACCATAATGGTGGAGGACCACATGGTACCTCACGGTACTACTACTGTGGCATAAGTTCAAAGTCCAATCGCAAGAGGGTGAGTGTCCATGTGTCATAGAGTGACCAGGAGAGAATTGTTGTTGTGGGATTTCATTGTATTTTCAGTTTGCAGTGTGTGTTTTCTCTTTTTGACTCAATTGAAATCCAACAGAGCAAATCATGCCTCCTGGGCCTAGAGGACCTCCCCCTACAGTTTAGTGCACCTGCAGATAATCACTAATCAGGAGAGGCTGTTTAAAATCACCTGCACCAAGATTGCACGAGAGCCCGGCAGAGCAGAGGAACGGCAGGAGGAGGTGGACGCTACACGGTGTGCTCGGCGGAGGCAAGGCTGTTGGCTGGGTGGAGGATCCAGCATACGCAGGAGAGGCGAGTAAAATATCGCATAAACTATTGAATGCTTTGTGCTGTGGAACTTGTGGCACTTCACCTTTTCCTCTCCCCGAGGTGGACACCAAGCTGACTTGCCAGCTGAGCAGACTGAATCGGCGTGCTGTGTACTGCCGGCCGCAGTGGAGGAGCCGGACAGCACACAAGGCCAGGGCCGTAACCACGCCATCCATACTCCTTAGCCACCCCAGCCAACCGCCACCCCAGCCTTCTTACCCTCCTGGACTTCACCCCTGGACCTGGACATGGATTTTTATTGAGTTGACTCACTCCTGTCTGTTGCCAGAGACAAAAAGAAACCTGTGACACATGCGCCATCCAATAATGGCGCGCTGGCGACACTCAATATGCTGCTGCAGTGGGTGGTTTTCCAGTGACATTTCAGGTATTAGCTGAGCTATTGAGTATCTTTAAGCAGTGAAAGTAATTTTTTTTTTTTTTTTTAACCATCATCCTTACTTTTTCTTAACATATTTCATCTAGGTGCAGTGTAATTATTAGTTTGGCTTTACTAGATATTAGATATATTCAGCAGATATATCTTTTTACAACCCTGCTGCGTTAATTAGCAAACATTAGCTTACCTGACCAGAAGGAAAGCGGCAACCTCTGTGTGGCTTTTTAGCCCTTTTTCTGCCTTCAGCTGACACCAACGATCAAAAGCTGAACTGATGTTGATTCTGGTTTTGCTTCTCCATTGGTCGGCTAGAATTTGCGACGGATAGCGCTGGTACGACACCATACCTCTGAAGCTATCACAATCTGGCAACCCTGAACTCCCACATTAGAAATAATTTCTAAAACAATTATTTCTCTAATGTAACTACTTTTTTCAGGAAAATATAGGGGCTAAACAAGTCCCTGCCTCAGAGTAGGTACTCAGAACGGCCCTGAAAAACTCCTGGCTGGGGCTTGGGGATTACTTGGTGCTGATTGGATATACTCAAGGTGGAATGTGACGTCAACAGAAAGCAACACAATAGCCCGCATTTTTAAAACTCAGCAGACAAGGGTTAACACGTTCATATAGTCTTCATATTAATCTTAGTTACAACATGTTTGAGCTAGCAAAGCAGTTTTGTGTTGCTATGTGTGGTATTTATTCAGTTTTGGGAAATCACGATGTCTAGAAATCATCAGTGGCTGCAGCTGACAGGGACAGCTAACAGCAGCAGCAGCTAACATCAGGACGTCATCTGTTAAAAGCCTCCCGTTGTCGGAAATGACATGAAACTACTCCAGTTAGCTCAATCATGTTGTAACTAAGACATCTGCTGGAAAAAATATTTTTTTCACCGGCCATAAAGTGAGTTTCGTGAGTTATTACAGACACCGCTATCAGCTAACGGCTAACGGCGTCCCTACGTTGCCCCGGTCAAAGTGGTCGCGCAACGATTACGTCACATGCAGAGCCCAGTAACTAGGGCTGGACAATTAATCGAATTTTAATCATGATTTCAATTTTGGCTTCTCACGATCATAAAAACATTATAATCGAAGAAAAACGATTAATGCGCCACATAATGCGGCATGTATGTAAATTCCTGTGCTGGAAAAGCACAGCAGCAGCAGCAAGCATGTGACGTGTGTGGATCAATAATATGTGGAGCAAGCGATTGAGAACATGGCAGAAAGGCAGCCTTTGGTTGAGAAGAAAGGTAGGACAACTTCAGTCATCTGGAAACATTTTGGCTTCAAGTTGACGGACGTCGAGCAAAAAGAAATTGTAAAATTGCAAGTAATTGCAAAATTTGTCACGCTGTGGTGTCTGCCAAGGCAACACGACCAACTTATAATCGTGTTTATTAATCGTGATTTCAATATCAGTCAAAATAATCGTGATTACTATTTTTGCTATAATCGTCCAGCCCTAATGGCGATTGTGGAGGAGATATTGATAACGTACCTCAGGCATTAAAAACAAAAACAGAGGCAGCTTTGAAGGAGGCGGTGGTCGGTGAGGCCGTTAAATACATCACGACTGGAGGATGGAGAATTCTTTTCTCTAGTACTGCCCATGAGAGAAACTGAATTGTTATTTCTTCTCCGTGTCTCACTAGAGCTACGTATCGGGTAGTGACAGCAACACTGCCCCCACGGTTCCCGGTGGTACTGCGCCGTTTGGCCCGTATCCGTAAGCTTTATGGAAATGTGCAGAAATACGGACGAAATGAACATGGAGCACGGACAGAAGGCTCCGTCCGTATCCGTATCTGTATTTAACGTTGAGCATAAATGGGCCTTAAACTGGATGCCGATCTTGATGTGATTCCTGCAGATGACCCTGAGGTCAAAAGGGAGCTCACAGTGAATGCTGTTGTCAAGGATTTGGAAAATGTCACCAACCACCTGCTCTGTTACTTTTCATCTTGGATGAGACTAAAAACATCTGTGGCTGGGATTCTGAAGGTCAAGAAAATTCTTATGTTATTGGGACAGAAGAGAAAGGAGTTTTGTGCTTCTGCAGGCCCCAGTAAGGACAAGCCAGAGATTCAAGAGCAAGTGGAAAGAAGAGTTCAGAGCTTTAAAGCCACATTCAAAAGACAAAGTCTAACTCCTGAAGATCTTGACAAGGCAGAGTAGTCAATCATTCAGTATGTACGAAAACACAATTTCAAAGCTGAAATTGCATCACTGAAGGGTGGCTGTAAAAACATTTCCACGGAGAGTCTGTGTTGTTTGTCGACGCAACAGAGGAAAGCTTGTCGAACAGAAGATGGCAGATTTGCCTGAGGAGAGAGTGTTGCCCAATACAGCCCCTTTCTCAGATGTTGGAGTTGATTATTTTGGCTAGTGGTGGGCGATAAAACGATAACAAATCGTCTCACGATAAACACTTATGCGCCGTCAATAGAAATAACATTTGATATAATGTGTGATAATGTTACTGTATTCTGTCAGAGAAAAACATGAGGAAAGCTGCGCAAGTTACCCGGAGTCGGGTTGTGCAAGATCGGTTGCATGAACACATTCACTTGCTCCCTGGTAACCTAGCAACTGTTTCACGCAAACAGCAATGTCAAGTTTGGTTGCCCTATCCTCATGTGTGAACACATGTGTTCAGGTCCGCTTATAAGCCGCAACTCTGGGCTTGTTTTTACACCTACAAACTCCTCCTCCTCACCTCCACTCCCTGGCCCCCCAGTACCTATCCGACCTCCTTCACCATCACACTCCATCGAGGAGTCTTCGGTCCACTGGCATGGGTCTGCTTGCAAACATATGCATACCGCATACATAAAGGTGACGGTCAATCAATGAGACTTTCCACATTTAAAATGCACGATTAATGGAGGTTCTTTAACTATTTCGCTGACAAGTGGGCGAAATTTGGAAAGAATACAAGAAAGATTTGTAGAAAGAGAGAGGATTAAAAGATTCAACTTCAAGAGGGGGACGATTCAAAGGCAGTGTGCAGATTCAGATTCTGTGTTAAATATGTACTCATCATTCAGATCTTGTTCAGCATACCAGCACTGTTAGTGAAAGAAAAATGGCTCGTTATATGCAAGTTCTTTACGTTCATTTTCATTCATTCATTTATTGTTTCCACGTTTTTGGTCAGCTAGTAGGTTTGGTAGAGTTCAAGCGCAGTAAATATATAATGTGTTTGTAAAGTAATTTTGGTTGCTGTTCCTGGATGCTTGGTTCTCTCCCAAGATCTGGCAACACTGAACACAACACAGCAGGGTCGATTCTAGGATCAGAGGTTTAGGGGTGCTGAGCACCCAGAGAGCTGCCCGGCCAGGCAAGATAAATTTCTGTTTTGTACATTTTAACGCAATTTCATTCCCACATTTGTGAAAGAAAAGCACAACACTTTTTTGGAAAGTCTGTGACTAAACCATGAAATCTGATAAAGGTTATTTAAATGCTGAGCCACAGCAAAAGAGGAATGGATTGGAATCATAAAATAAACATATCGTAACCCTAATTTCTGATACAGCAACTCCTCAACATACACATAAACAGTATGTATGTTTCTTCAGCACCCCCAAAAATGGGCTAGAAATGCCTATGCAACACAGCGTGGCAAGAATGAGTGTGGATAGTTAGGAAATAGTCCAGTAGTAGTTTTTATACCATCTTGTGTATGTTCATTTATTTGAGTGTTTTCTAATTATTGTGTTGACATTACATTTTCCTCCATGTGCCCTGACTGATGACTGTGATGGAAATCAGAAGAAAGCTATTGAGTTTTAAATAAATGTGTTAAAATGTATTTATTTTCTCCTGGTCCTTATTTCAAATCGGTTATAAAAAAATATATCGATAATTATCGTTATCGATCAATATGAAACCATCGATGTTAAGAGACAGAAGTCTTCTTAAAAGATATGGAGTAGGGCTGCATGATATATCGTTTGAACATCGTCATCGCGATGTGTGCATATGCAATAGTCTCATTGCAGGACATGCAATGTTTTCTCTTTTTTTAGAATATGTAAACTTTTGTTTTGCTTTAGAAAAGCAGCTCCGAAGAAAGCTCTTTGCTCCGCTCACCTCCCTCTCTGAGCACTCAGCACCCCCTCACCCACACACACACTGAAAATGAGCGACATGCAAGAAGGAGAAACAGTAAAGGAGGATTTATGCCTGGTACACACTACACGACTTTTCTGCCCGTTCTGAAAGTCACTGTGTTGTGTCTCGTCAAGTATATTAATTTTATACATGTCCATGTTTAGTGCTTCATGTTATATGTCATGCCTTAGTTAAGTTTCATCTTTAGTCCTTTGTTGCTATGAGCACTTTATGCTCTACAGCTTCAAAATGAAGTGGAAGTTTTTGTTGGGAATCAACTTATATTTACCTCACACGATGGCACCAAATATGTTGGGGTCAACACACTAGGCTTAACATGGAGGTACCAAATATGTTGGGGTTTAATTGGCTATCGGAAATAATTAATAATTATTATTAATAATTAATAATTATGTTAAATAATGTGTCACCTCGTGTGGCACCATTCCCGTAAAGGGAAAAATGATAGCCAGTTAAAGATATCAGTCTCATAAAGTAGGCTA
This sequence comes from Epinephelus awoara, assembly GCA_035609425.1. Classification (NCBI taxonomy): domain Eukaryota; kingdom Metazoa; phylum Chordata; class Actinopteri; order Perciformes; family Serranidae; genus Epinephelus; species Epinephelus awoara. The sequence continues at coordinate 40,583,961 of CM069301.1, read as the reverse complement.
AACTATTAATTTGGAGTTTGATTAATAATTAAATTGATGATGACAACCAAATTGATGACAACAACCAAAATTAACAGTAACGCCTGAAGGATTTTGGAGTTCTTGACGCAGCAAAGGTTGACTATTCATTCACTCTTGTATTAAACAGACAGCAGGTATGATCCCAAAGAATTGTATTTATTCACAACTTAGCAAAGCAAACCAAAACACACAAATTCTAACTAACTGTATACAAGCTTGGTGTGTGCATGTGTGTGTGTGTGTGTGTGTGTGTGTGTGTGTGTGTGTGTGTGTGTGTGTGTGTGTGTGTGTGTGTGAGAGAGAGAGAGAGAGAGAGAGAGAGAAGAGAAAGACAAAGGCGGGTGTAGTGATCAAGTAGCCGCTTGGCCTACAAAACAAAATGGCTGACAACAGAGAACTACAAAAATGGCCGAATCAAGGCTTGCTTCAGATGGAGGTGTCTGTCTGATTATGTGGTCAGGACAAAGACAAAGGAAAAGGAGCGGGAACTTTGAAATGCCTGTTTGGGTGTAGCTCTGTTGAAAGCCTTTGTTAATCAGTCTATGTGAATGTGATTTGTGTTGCAAACGGTCTGGATTAGTGCAGAGATTGTTTAGTTGTGTGCAAGAATCTGTTTGTGAACAGTATTAGCAAACTAAACACTTAGCTTTGGTGAAGCCAACTAATCAATGACCTAACTGCCAACAATCACAACAATAACTCAGTAAACAGCATTAAATCACATACAAGTTAAACAGTCTTGCTTAGCCTGTAAAGCTGTGATAAGCTATGCCCAGTTGTTACATTACCGATCCTTGAATGGATGGAAGAAAGAGTAACTTGGTGGTGCTGCTTTGTTAGCCGGCAGAAGAAGGCTGGGAAGGTGTGGTTTCAGCTGCAGTCTTTGTGGTGTCCTTTGTTCCAAAGGTTCTGATCCAAGGAAGCTGGTCGCTCGGGGCCCTTAAAGAGTTAGATGCTGGTGCTAACTCATTTAGTTCCTTGTTGCTGTAAAGCTGGTTGCAAACCTTGTGTTTGCAAGAGAGTCTGTGATCAGTTGCCCTCCCTTTAGTGGTTTGGGCTATGGAGCCAGGGTCTAGGCCTCTGGACTGTTCCAGGGCCAACCTGAAAGAGGTCTTAGCTGTTCAACAGCTGGAGCAAAAGAGAGAGGAATCTGTGGAAGGGAGCAGATTTTGTACAACTTGTGACATCACAGAGTCACATGTCACTGTAAAGGTCCAATCAAGTTTTGGGACTTGAGTCTCACTGAGGTGTGACGTGAGACCTCCTGTGGAGATGGGTGCCACTTAGCTCTCTTTGTTTGGAGACAAAGAGCATGCAGAGGAAAAAGCCTTTAAATTGTCCAGTGAGGATTTTACCAAATGATAAATCATCTGTGGTCCTGTGAATCCCAACATTTTTTTTGAGGAAAATCAGCATCTCTACCTTGTCAGGGGAGAGCCGATTCCTTTTCTCATCAAGGATGTTTGACACCGCACTAAAAAGTCTCTCACTGTCCACTGAGGTGCAGGGGGCACAGAGAAATTTGGTTGCAACAGCAGCCTGTGAGGGGAACTGTGTAGCATGTGTTTTCCAGTAGTCTAGTGGATTGCTTTTCCTAGGGATGGTTTGCTCTGAGAGGTAGGTCTGCACCTGGACATCTGCTGATGTGATACTCACGGATCGGGCCTCTGACTGACACTCTTCTAAGATCTCGTCTAAGACGCTGCCCAGGCTGCTTCTTGCTTCTTGACGAGGTGCCTTGCTCAAAGGCTATGCTGCCTCTTTACTGGCGGCCCTGTTCTCCTCTATCTTCATCACCTCCTGGATGAGGGATTCTTTGTGGGAAGCCTCAGGTTGTCTGACTTTGTGAAGTATCTAAAAAAAGATAAATGTAACAATTACCCACAATTTAAAAAAATGTAAGGCAAGACACCACATAGCACAGCAGTTAAGTCAGGGAACTGCCTTACATCTACTTAATTGAATAAAAAGCATCTAACCACTAACAAAGCTAAATCTAAATTTAAGGAAAAAAATAGACATTGGCTTGAATAATTTATACTGGTGGTGACTTACATGATTTATTATAAAATAAAAATGATTATCATAGCATTCAAATGGTACATTCACTGTACTTGCCTGTCTTTGTATCTTGGATCCACTAAAGTGGCGATGCTGTGCAGTGGCTCCTTTTCTACCTCAGCAAAGCGGGTCTCAACTGCCTCTAAAAGAGTACTTTTCATGGTTCTGACACCCTGGTCAGTGGTTTGCTCCCGAGACAGGACACGTCTGAGGGCTGTTGAGAGAATGATTGGATGGATAAATGGTTTACTTAGAACAGTATAAAGTAAAATAAAAATTGTACATTCTTTAATTAAAAAAATTAGAAAATAAAACTCAAAAATAACCTGTAATGGCAGGGATTACATCCGCTGCAGTTGCAGTCTCCTTGCTCACATCCCTGGTCAGTTCTTCAAAGGGAGCTAACACTTCAGCTGTCTTCTTCATCAGGGTCCACTGGTTAGCTGTCAGTGTGGCAGGGAGGTTGTGGTCAGCTGCATAGACACTGAGAGCCCGCTTTTGCTCCAGAATGCTCTGTAGCATGTAGAGGCTGCTGTTCCATCGAACCTGCACATCCTGCTGCAGGCGCCTGACTGCTATCTTCAGATCAATCTGGATATCTTCCAGACGTGAATAAGCCAAAGGAGAATGTTTGAAATGGCCTATAATCTTCCTGGCGTTAGCCAGTGTGTCTGTGACGCTGCGCTGAGAGAGCAGACCCTCGTGCACGACAAGTTGAAGCGTGTGCGCGACCAAACTCGGTACTCCCATGTCATCCATGGCCTTGTCACGCAAAATTACATGGACCCATTGCTTTTCTATTCCCCAACTGTTCAGCATCCCCTCGATCGCCTGTTTCACACGCTCTGCCGTATGAGATCCGCGAAAGTGTTGTGCATGCAAGGTCGCACGTTGTAAATTAAAAGTGGAGTCGACCCATTGTGCAGTACAGCTAAGCAGTGACAACGGACAAACAGATGAACTCCATATGTCTGTGGTAAACCCAAAAGCAGGCACCTCTGATGAAAGGGCTAACAGGTGGTCACTTGGCTTGTTGTGAATGGCCGGCAGAGCTGTGTCGGTAAAGTAGTGACGAGAAGGCAACTCATACTGTGGCTCCAGGTGCTCCAGGAGACGGCGAAATCTGACGTTTGCAACCACAGACAGTGGCTGGTCATGCAACGCGATAAATTCAGCTATCTTGGCTGTGATCTTTTTGGCCATTTCGCTGTCCGCAGGCAATTTCTCTTTATTTTTCAACGTCTCTTTCAGTGTCGGCTGGCTCAGTATCTTTGTCTGAGTTGCCACAGTGAACTCGGAGTATTGGGCAGGATGTTTGTTTTTCAGGTGGCGTATCATGTTCGTAGTGTTGAATGCAGCTCTGTCCTTTCTACCACGTGAAATGCCTAGTTTGCACAAATTACAAGTGGCTGTTGTGCTGCCTTCGCTGTCCAGTTTAAAATACCTCCAAACTGCAGACATTTTCGCTGTCCCGAGGTGACACGTTTGCTCTGCGTTAGCCTACTAACTACCAGCTCACTACTATTATGTTGTCTGAATTCCCCGCCTGCCATAAATTGTGACGTTGATGTTATGACGTTGTTTCCGTCTGTGCAACGATACATATTGATGTTGTGGAACTTATTAAAATTAAAACTAAGCCATTGTCATTCCGTTTGACAATCTCTTTGTACCTCAGGATGAATTTAAAACTTGAACATAGCCATGCTTGTTGTTTTGTAGGGTTAAATCTGATAATTTCCACCCGATTCCGATCATTTGAAAATCACGTGATCGGAAATCGGGCCCGATCACGTGATTTTCAAATGATCGGATCGGGACATCCCTACTGCAAAGTTTTCATTCCTTGTGATGCACTCTCTGCGGCGGTTTTCCTCCTGATGATATATCTCCCCAACGATGGTAGCACCGAATCCCATTCTGTGCAGCAAAATGGGAGCAGAGGATTCAGCCTCTCTTCTTGCCTGCTCAGCATTCAACACATGGAGTTCCTCATCTGTGTGCTCCGGCTCAAACAGGTATGGCTCTGGATCTGTGTCCGCTACAAGAAACTCTTCAAAATTGCATTCAAAGTTGTCCATTGCAGCTACTAAAATCCGGAGATATCGCTAGGCTAAATAAACAGCTGGGTTTTGTTTACAAGCTACGTCTGTGCCTGCTCACCGGTGTATCCCTCCGCAGATCACAGTGCAGGACGTACTGACCCCCTATAAGCGCAATGCTAACCGCTGAGACCCAGCCACTGGACGTACAGACACAAAAAAGATATTGATCATGTTGTCTCAATATGAAAATGATAAAGAAAGGGCATAACTCCCAAATTGTCAGAGTATTCTTTTATGTGAAGATACACAGTGAAGACAAAACATAATCCTAACAGACATGCTAACGTTGCACACAAATTAGTAGTAAAGTAAGACCTGTTCATAAATGTTCTGGTGTAGCTCTGAATTTCTTATAAACTGAGGACAACTGCCTGCTGTATATTTGTGTTCATGGTCACAGTCACAGATTATTTTACATGATGCTCCTTCGTTATCTGCCATGACATCAAAAGTACAACCAAGTCCTCATAGATACATCTCTGGTAAAACTGTTAGGTGTTATGTGTTCAGCAATGCCCGTTGTGTACTGCTTACTCGAAGAACTGTAAACACGGCTCCTTCTTCTTCTGTGGTTTAATCACTGCGGGCCGCTGCGAGCGAGCAGAATCACTTCCGCCTCGGGTGCCGTATTCTGGTTTGCTGACTTCCGCTGTGTGCCCGTCCCGAGCTAGGCTACGCTAAATAGCGTATAGAGAAAGGCTTTTTTTGTCGCTGTTGGGTTCAAATAAATATGCGTATCTCCAAGGGGGGATGATATGAACTAGGGACAGTTTTATTAATGGAAAAAGTTCCACACAGCTGCTCTAAGTTTTGTGCTAATCCTCCAAGTGAGCGTTTTTCTTTGTACTTTGATCCTCATTGTGAGTGGTTTTGTTTTGATTGAATTCTTGCCAAGTAAAATACTTTTGTTATACCCAGTGGCGTCGCCTGGCCTGGGCATCCGGGGCTTTAGCCCCGAACGTTTTTTCTTAAGCCCCGGATAATTCAACTTCAGAAGAAATAATGATAACTGTACATTAACGAGCCACTAAAGAAGTTGTAGTTTTCCATTTTCAGTGAATGCAACACAAGATGACGTCGAGACTGGTTAATCAGAGGGAGGGATTGCGTGGAGCGTCCGTGTTTTATTGGCTGATAGCCTCGCGTCACCAGGCTCTTCCGGTATCTAAACCATTGGCGCACTGGAGGGAGACATTTCAGCAACAACAAGAAAGATCACGGATATAAGACGTTTTTTTCAAAAACAAGGAGGCTGACTCGGCTGAGGCTCACGTCTCCGTGGAGCCGTTACCAGAAACAGGTAAATGAATAATTTAAATTCTGTTTATTCCTTCAAAATTATGTAAAACGTGTAGTGTTAGGGGGGCGTGCCAGTGGAGCTGCGGGACAGTCCTCCCCGGTGATAGACGCTCTTAGGCGGGCTGAAAATCCCTGAAGGCTCGGTACGGCTGGTGACTTTTCCCACACATAAATTTAGTGATATTTTTCTCACATAAGTTACCAAAGATACCGCACACAACTACGTAACTGTTGTTATGTCCTTCTAACGTTGCTGTGTGGGTTGAAGTGTTGGCCTTTTTCTTTTTATTGTGAAAGCTGAGCTTTCACAATAAAACTCCCGAGGACTTCCGAAGGACTGACGAGCGCTGCCGCGCACCTCTATCTCATTTTGCCTGCATGTATACAGTTATTCATGTAGATATTTGTCAATGTTGTTATTGATTAGGCTACTCATATATTGTTGCAACATTTAAACTCTTTACTACCATCTCTTGTATTTCATAATTAAAACAATATAATTGAGCCCAGTGAGTGCCACTTTAGCAAGGAAGGAAAAAGACAAGTAAATGCTAATCCTGTTGCAAGGGCCAGTTCCCTTATGACTGCTTTTTGATAACGTCTACTATGATAAAATGAATCTGATGTTATATTCTGTTTACAGATGACAGTACAGAGAAGGAAGATAAAAGGAAGGAGGGAAAGAAGCAAGTGAAAGGAGACAAGCAAGTGAAAGAGGGAAAGAAGGAAACAAGCAAGTGAAAGAGGGAAACAAGCAAGTCAATGGAGAGCAGCAAGTGGTGGAGGGAAAGAGAGAAGAGAGAATCAGATGGAGAGTTAAAACCTACAGCATGGTGAGTCAGAAAATGGTGTGTGCCTGAAATCAGTTTGTTTATCTGTTCTTTTTTTTTTTGTTTTGTTTTTTCAGTAGATGTGTGACAGAGAGAAACATGAGTCATGGAGGGAAACAGCAGCAGTCTGGAAAAGTGAAAGGTACAGTAACACTCAATGACATTTATCTGAAAATTGTCCAAGTGAAAAAAGAAATGTTTTTAAAATATTTCATTTAATATGTTCTGTTGTCATTCAGTAAACATTTCTTTGTTTTTCTGGCAGCAGATGCAAAGGATGGAAGGAATGAGCAGATGGAGAAAAAAGAGCAGCAGAGACAGAGGTGCAACACAACACAGTAGGGGTGGAAGGAAAAATAAAATACCAAAAATTAAACTGACTCATGTAATGTGCATTTTTTGGGGAAAATATGGCTCCTGATATAGTCTGTAGGCATCATCACTCAACTTTTTCACATGGTCTGGTGTTAAAAAAAAAAAGCAAACTAAAAATCGCAAATCATGTAACCTCTAACATTTTTTAAAAATTGAGGGGGAATATGACTTGGCTTCAGTCAAAATATTTACAAAATATTTTTTTTTTTGGGTTTAATTCCTGTGTTATCTAAAGGTGCATCATCCTGTTTCTATCAATATAATATAATTTTATTTTGACACATTTTGAAGTACATGTTGGCAGTATTTGGCTGTAGACAAGACGCAATAAGGCTCAAGAAAGCATAGAGCTTTTTTCCCAGGTAGGATCCCCTACTTCCCTATAAGGTTCTGGGCTCAGTCCCCAATGTTCTCAGTCCCAAGAAACGCCCCTGGTTATACCAACCACTGCTTGAGTCGTGCATTTGAGTCCACCAGTTTCGTGTCTGAGGTCGTTACACTATGTCACATTACATGATGGTGGAGTCATAAAATCGTGCCGTGACTTGGCCGACAGACACGACACCCTCCACGATGGTCCACACCAATTATCCCTGGTCGTCTTTCACGAAGTGTGTGATATCATCGGGTTATTCTTGTTGTAGTCACCTAAAGAGCGCCAGCAGATGGCAGGAGCTACATTTGAAGTACTATACACAAACATACAGGTCACTGAATCCTCCACTACAAGTTCCTACAAATGTTTCACAATAAAAGCCTATTTAGAAAATGGAGGGATTCTCTCAGCTGAGGTTATAAGGGGCTTTTAATTTGAAACAAATTCAGGAAGTGTTGAGTTTGAAATGACAGCGTGATGCATTAACTTTATTAAGGCAACGGGAGCGGGTAAAAACTAAAAATACAAAGATACAGAGGGAATGATAAATAATGGCCCTTTTATAATGTAGTCTGTTTCAAATGAAGCTGGTAGCCTCTGTAGTTGTGGTCAGTAAAAGCCCCACCACTTTTTTTTAATTTTCTTACTTTAAGTCATCTGGTGAAAATTCTTGTATTTTCTAATAATATATATTGCAAAAAAAAAAAACTTTCGCAATGTCAGTTTTTTACAATATCGTGCAGTCCTAATATGGAGTGCTTTTCACCTGTCTGACCGGTTACCATAAATGCAGTGAGGAGGTTCATCTGTAGACAAGGCCCAGTCTCAACTATCTGATTGTCTGATAATGGTACAAATTTTGTTGGAGCCAAACAGGAGCTGAAAGGAAGTCTGGCTGTCCTAAATCATGGCAAAATTCAAAGGGCTTTGGTCCAGGATGGCATAAAATGGAACTTTAACATACCAGCAGTTCTCAAACAGCAAATTCTGGATGATGAGGGACTCCAAACCATTCTCTGTGAGGTTGAGGCAATACTAAATGACAGACCCATCACAAAAGTATCAGATGACCAGAATAATCTTGAAGCCCTCACACCAAATCACATTCTAATGTTAAAGGGCAAACCAGTCATGCCACCAGGATTGTTTGATCAAAATGATCTATACATCAGGAAAAGGTGGAAGCAAATACAGTATATGACTGAACTCTTGGAAGTGATGGATTTCTGAGTACCTGCCTATGATGCAAGAGAGACAAAAATAGACCAGGCTGAGAAGAAGCCTCTCTCCTGGAGACATTGTCCTTGTTGCAGATGCCACAGCTCCAAGAGGATCTTGGTTAATGGGGAGAGTTTGGATGTCAGACCAGATGCAAAGGGCCTGGTGCGCTCTGTGCGCCTTCAAACAATGACCAGCATTCTGGAGAGGCCTGTGACGAAGCTCTGTCTGCTGCTGGAAGCAGCACATGATGGACTCACGCTCCCTCTCTCCCTTTCTTTCTTTTTCTCTCTCTTCTTTTTTGCAGGTTCATCAAGAATAGCTCTCTTAAGCTAATGCCTGACATAATATTCTTAGTCTTGTAGGTCGTGTTGAGGGAATAGCTCCTTTTGAAAATAAAAGTAATTGTGATTTAATGCACTTGTGGGCCAGAGTGTAGGAACTATTTTTTTGTTTTTCGTATTTAGTTGTTTTGCTAATGAGTGATATTATTTTATTATTCTAGATATTTGATTTCATTATGATTAAGTATTGCTAGTATTTTCTTTTGCCAATTATTTGTTTAGTTTAGTTGTGTTCTTGTTTAGTATTTGTTTACTATTTTATTTTGTTTTGGGCATACTGTGGGCACCAAAGGTTATAATATGTAGAAAAGCAGGTAGGCGACCAGAATGCACCTGGGCGGGCATATGGTTTTTTTTACCAGAGCAGGAGAGGTATGCTGGGATTTCTTTGTTCTTTGTTTGCTTGCTTGTTTTTGGATAAATAAACCATTGGAAACACAGAAACTTTGCATGGACAATGGCCTTCTTTTGCCTGCGTACGCTACATGCCCATGGTGCCGCAGTGGTACTTGGTGTAAATGACCTGGATGATGATGACAAGCAACTCTAGCGATTCATAAAAACATATTGGTGAAATGAATGAGTTTCGCGGCAGATAATGTGTTATTTAGAGCCTCATTGTCGGTGCCCCGATCATTCCCACTATATGGATGTACGCGGCTCTCGCAGATCTAAATGACCGGATACTCTCGTCTTTTCTGCGCCTGACTTCCTGTTTGACTCATCTGGTCTGTGCAAATTGACGTGCGTCCGTCAGAAAAGACCCGTCGCGTATTTGTAGCGGAGCGGAGCGCCGAGCCGCTTCTAGGCCGTGGCTGGTGGAGCAGCTTTGACTTGAATGGCCGCTATTAGCTCCAGCACCCGTGCCTCGGCTGGATCGCACACGCCATGGATCCAGTGGGTTGCCATAAATGGGCCTGTCCCAGAGGCATTCAACTACCAGAGAGCTTTTGAAATCTTCTTTTTGAAGCTACGTAAAATTAAATGCTCTGATTCAGGGTACCATACTTGCAAATCGTGAGGGAGGGAGGGAGGGAAGGAAGAAAGCAGTAATATGCGTCTGTTCGTGTGTGATTGGTGACTGATTTGAGTCTTACCTATTTTTTTCCTTTTCGTATTGCATATTTTGTATTGTTTTGCGCATCTGTAACTATGTTTGTGAGTGAGAGAGTTTTAAAAGAATATTTTGTCTGCACATGATTTGAAATAATGAAATAGCCCTCCAGAAGCAGATCAGTAGGCCTACATCAGTCATTTTTCTTTTGATTACTGAAATGTTTAAATGTGTCCTTAGCCGTATTTTAAGTGTAACCCTTCACCATAACATACCACTAGTGTTTTTATCAGTAAAAGCAGAACATTTTTCACACATAAAAAGCACAAAGATATCTCTTGCCTGGGGCCCCCAGAGTGTCTTGAAACAGCCCTGGGTTCCAGCTGAGCTCAATTACGCCTGTCAGTTGCCTGATATCTAAATGTCGCAGGTTTGGAGGGTGGATGTGTTTCTGTTGAGCCCTGACGCATTTTTGGATGCAGTAAACTATCTCATATGTGCATGCAGATGTGGGATATCTGCGGAAAAATCATGATAAATGATAGCCATGATGATTTATTTGATTTGTGTGCCTGGTGTATAAAGCACATAGGCCTACAGGAACACACTTGTTATCCCTCATACTTATGTATTTTCTTCCTCCTGATTTCGGTGCGTAACTTGTGCCACAGCTTTGAGCGAACATAGGGTCTTCATAAAACACATAGATTCAAGATTCAAAAGTGTTTACTGTCATATGCACATAAGGACACGCATTTCTCTGCAGAATAAAATTCTTTATTTTCTGTCACCAATTAATGCTAAACAATATAAATCTGAAGTATAAAATAGATCTAAATACATACGGTGCGCACTGTTTTAATATCGCCTTGCTTCCTGTAATATTGATTTGCCTGACGCTGCCAAATCTGTGATCTGAAGACTGTTAAGAGTTGGTCAGCTCGACAATCTTACAACTCCTTCTTAGTGAAAGATCTTCTTAAGCTAAGTGCGAATCTGGGAAACGCGTTCTTCTTTCACGGAAGGCTTAAGAGCGTTCTTAAGAAGCTCTTAGCGCTGAGATCTTTACTGGATCTGGGAAACGCAGCCATTTTCATGACACTTAAGTCATGATACAATATTATTGTGATTTTAAATAGCCTATGTTGCGATATGCTGAGTAGCCTATTGATGAAATACATTGTGATTTATTACCTTTTGTCAACTGTAAAGGAAAACTTTGTCGACAGCTATTTTATTTAATAATATAAAGTTTTCAGTCTGTTCATCTCACTCAAGTACTTTTTGCAGCAAAATGTATCTAGTTGGTTGATAAAGCAATTGATTATCTAAGGTTTAATTTGTATTTGTCATATAACAATTTATATAATAAAAAAAATGATACTTGGCACTGTGTGACAATACGATATTACCACACAAAAATATACTGTAGCCATACTATGCCATATCTATTTTTTCCCTCACCCCTAATAAAAATATCTCCGATCAGTTGTTATGCATTATCATGTTACTGTGTGAACAGATTTGTTTGTAATTGTTTTCTCTCATGTAGCCTAGTTGACCTATATTATGTAGTAGCCTATAGGCTACTAATAGTGTAACTTGCCTTTTTTCTTAGATTATGAATAATCCTTGAATTGTAAACCCCGTGCAATTTTTAACAATACTGTGTTATGCTCATACTATGACATACTGACAATGATGAGTGACAGACTGCAGTCAGCACTTCAATTTCGGATTGCCTTGTTGCACATTTCAACATGTAGGCTAGATGGTCTTCATTCAGTCACTCCTTCACAGTGCTTCCTGACTAATAATCCCCATGTAGTTCACTGTGTCACTCACCTGCCGCCTGGAAGTCACCACCAAGCTTCTTAATGTGTTTAGCATAGAATCATTCAATCGGATTGATCCCACAGTCTGCCGCATGAGCTATTGCCTATATTCCCGCAGCAGTTCTCTTCTCACAGCTCGCCTCTGGTCCCACAGCTTCCTCACTGGACACTCCATACACGGCTTTGGTTTAACATGGCTTCACCGAGAAATTCTTTCCAGGGTTTTCCTGTCGTTTTTCTCTCTCTTTGCCTACGCCTCCTTCTCTTCCCCTCTCTGTCGTGTCCCGGCCTGTCCCGCTGCACGCATAAGCTTCACTTAGTACCGCTCAACAGCCGCTTGTACTTTGGGGCGGAGATTCAGATCACAGCCCTGCTTTCATAGGCTCCTGTCAGCAATAATGGAAAGCTACAGTAAACTACCGGAGGCTGCAGTTTCAGGACCGCAGTTTTAGGAACGTTTAATTTACCAAGTAGAGGCAATTACCTGATTTTTCATTAAAAACTCACTCACTGTTTATTTTTATTTTTTGTTGTACCCAAATAGGCTTACTACTTTTTTATTAAATAGTTATAATCAGTGTTGAGTAGTAAGGCATTACTGTGATTTGATTAGGCCTATCAAAAATAGGAGGTATTACTTAGTAATAGTAATTACATCATAGTTACAAGCCCATTGCCAACAGTGTTGGTCTGCCCCGCCTGACCTCTGCGGTCCTCTCTGCTCCTCTCACCCACACTTAAACACCCATCCTGGGCTACACAGTGTCAGGACGCTCCGCTGTCCTGCTAGAGTTTGTTCTGTGTTGTTTATTAGTGTCCACTATTGTAATCCTAGTTATTCTTCTTCTTTCTTCTTCTTCTTCCAAGGAAATCATACTTCCCATGGGTGAAAACTCACCAAACTTTGCACAAAGGTCCAGTCTCATGCCAGATATCCTCAGCTGTAAACTCAAGCCAATAGTCCTGATGGTGGCGCTACAGCAAGCGTCTAAAGTTCAAAACTTGGAAAACTCATAACAAATCAACTATATGTGCTACCACTTAACAACTTTAATCAAACTGTAGCCCCAGAAACTTTTGTACACTTAAACCTATTAAAAATTATGAATTTCATCACTCTGGGTTTTTTTGGGGGGTTTTGGGTTTTTTTTTTTCAAAAACTGTAAAACTTCTTAAACCTACCTCCTCCCACAATTTTTGCTCAATTGACATCAAACTTGCAACAGAGCATCTTCAGACTGTCCTACAAAAACTACGTTTCTCAGATTTTTGATTTAATAAAAATTGAGCCTACAGTGCATCAAAATGTTTGACTGTAAACGCTATTGTAAACATATACATGCAAATTCTTGCTAAATAAATCTTCAATATTCATGAAAAAAATGACAAAATTCTAGAGTCATGGTAGATGATGTGTGGCAAATTTCAGAATTTTATCTCAAAAACTGAATTTTTGACAGCATTTTGAATTTTGCTCTAATGTGAACAATTGGAGTCAATGTAAAAATGGCAATTTTAAACATCAGTTTTTCACTTAGGGAGCAAATCAATCATTGTAACAAACAATCTAGATGCAATATGTGTATTTTCAGATTTTTGTCTTAATAACTGAATTTTTTACAGTGGTTTCAAATCTGCCTTTCAATGCACAGATGACTGCTTTCCTACATAACAGTGAATGGCTTACTCAGTTTGTGAAGCCACTGTTGAGTTGCTACTTGCCAATTAGCTCTGAGTGGTAGATGACCTTTTTAGGTTCCAGAGGTTGTGGATTTCAGCCTCAACTGGTGCAGAATCCACATTGTAATGTAAACATCTTGTGCTCCAGCTCATTGCTTAAAATTTCCTGAGTGTGACTGATCACTGTGCAGCAACTTCAAGTCTTTTTTCTGCTAGAAAATCTGCCTTCTCATGCTTGAAAATAAACCAAACTTTGCACAAAGATCCAGTGTCAATACTTTAGTGTGAAACCATCTGAGGCTTCTCACTTTGCACATAGCTCAACTAGTTAAACATCAGTTTTTCACGTATGAAGCAAATCAATCATTGTTAAAATAAATTACCAACATGTCCATGCTGTGTAGATGCAATATGTGTATTTTCAGATTTTTATTTCGATAATTGAATTTTTTACAGTGGTTTGAAATCTGCTTTTCCATGCATGGACGGCTGCTAAACCTGCACATCTGGCTTAGTCAATTTGTGAAGCTACACATGAAATGTCACTGGCTAATTAGCTCAGTGAGATAAAAATTGATTCTTAGTCTCAAATGTTGTGAGTTCAAGCCTCAGCTGATGCAAAAGGCAGGTTGTGTTGCTAAATTCCTAAATGTCTTCCAATTCTTCTGCTTGTTGCTTAGAATTGCCTAAAAATGCCTGGACCCAACCCATCGCTGCGCAGCAGCTATAATTATTATTTATTTTTTGAGGGAACAGAGTAACTAGTGATGTAAGTGATTACTTGTTAAATAAAGTAAACAGATCAGAAGTGTGATAACTTTTTAAAGGAGTAAAAAGTAATTTAATTACTCTTAACTAGTAACTTGCCCAACATTATAATTTAGTATAATGTAAAAATGGCCAATATGTGTTCTTTTTTTCCTTATTATTGTGGGAAATATGTACACATATATAGTATATATATATATATATATATACACACACACACACACACACACACACACACATATACATACATACACACACACACACACACACACACATTATATATATATATATATATATATATATATATATATATATATATATATATATATATGTATGTATGTATATATATATATGTATATGTATATACATGCTTACTTAAGGAAAAAGAACACCACATATGAAGTCTACTTCAATTAGTAAAGTTCAGTGTTGCTGGTGTTTTCTCCAACATGTCCTTAAGACAGGCAAACAGGGTGTCCTGCTGCTCTTCACTGTTGAGGTACACAGGCACCTTGTATGAGGGTTTCTGAGGAAACCACTTAAATGACTTTCCATTAAGCACATCCTGTAAATAAACCAAAGGACAGAAATAATTATGTTATTATGTTATGTATAATATCCTAACAATGGCAGGGGGTGAATCAATTCAGTTATTTAGTATGTAAAATGTAATAGTTGTCAAAGTACCACCAATTGCTGCGCTGAATCCACAAGTCTTTTTTCATTTTGGGTACGGTCACTGACTGCCTGCATGTGAGCTGGAACATCTTCAGCTATCCGTTTTGGCACTCTGTACACTGGCTGAAGAGTTCCCTGGAGGAAGCTGGCCTCATTACTCCAGAAGGCAAATCTCTGGCCATGTCTTAATAACAACATTGACATAAATTATTACATGTGGAAAAGGACAAGTTATATATGCACAACTGACATTCCTAAACACCGTCAACAGAGACAGCCATCAAAACCACCAGATCTGTCAGGAAAATGTCAATATTTTCTATATCTGGTATTAATGGACTGACAGACACATGGTTACTTTATTAGCATTTTCTGAGAGAAGTTTCCAAATTTTACCTTCATGGACAACTGCATGAGTGAAGTGGCTGTCCAGATGAGCCTGTACTTTGCTCAACTTTGTGGGTTGATAAACTGTTGAGCTGCAGAGCGGACAATGAAATTTGTTGCAGCATGTGCTGCATCTTTTAATGTCTGGCAGTGATCACCCGCTTTGTATTGAAATACAGTAAGCTGTTTTTTTAAACAATTAAAACTGTGCTCACATTCTGTCATCTTGTCCTCTCTAACGTTACTCCTTCTAACCGTAGATACTCACATCTTCTCATCTCATCCTCTTTAGTCCTTCTAACCGTGGGTGGCTGGCGCTGTGACGAAAATTGAAGGGTCCTAAAACTGCGGCCCTGAAATCGGTACTGCAGCTTTACCCTATTCCCTGTCAGTGTGGAGACTGAGCTCACTGAGGGGTATAGCCTAGGGGATTGGCACTATAGGCTCTCACTACATAAGAATGACCGCCAGATACCGCTGATACAGTTTTAGCAACACTGGCAATGATAGTCTGTAGCTTCATTAAAAACAATTCAGTTAAACCGTTTCGGAGCAAAATGATTGACATAGCATCTGGTATCAATGGGGTTCAGATATTGTGCCTCCCAGACACCTCTGCTGAGCCATGGGCGTAAATATATACAGTGCAGGCAGTGGGTTGCACTGGGGTCCGTGACGTGGGGGGCCCATAGAGAGAGTTGGCCCTCCAACAATAGCTACGTTGGTGGAGAATGGGCCCTTATGAGTGACTTCCACCTTGAGAATGAGCCTGTGTTCAAAGAAGAACTCTCATTAAATTAAAACACTGTCATTTGCTGTATATACCCTTGTAAAAGACAAACCCATCTCCATCATTTTTTTTAAGTTTTTAAAACATACAATAACATCTATAAGAAATGATGTGCTTATTCTATATTTGTATCGAATTTCTATAAATCAAGTGTTCTATAACTATAAATTAAAGAGGCAACAGATAGCATTTTTTCCTAAATATATCATTATATATTATTATCATTATGCCAATAATAAGCTTGGTGGTAATAAGCTTCTGCCACCGGAGGCAAAATTTTGTGGAAAAAATCTCCTTTACGGTAGGAAACGCGTCATGTATTGCAAAATTGGTCGGTCAGCCAATCAGGGACTGGAGCTGGTCCTTATGAGAAGTTGGGCATAAGATAGTTGAGTGAGGAGCACTATGGCAGATGGACAAAGTTTGGAAACAAGTGAAAAACGGCCTAGCGAAAGGAAACGAGCTCCTCTGTCTGAGGAGGCAAAGAGGTTTTGGTTTTCAAAGTCCCTTTATTGAGCCATTGCAAGACCTACTGTACAACAATAACAACCAACGTCAAACCCAGAGGAAACAAATAACTTCAATCAGAAGTTTACAATCAACTCCTCATCCTCCCCCACAGAGCATAGAACCCCCCCAACAGCCCATATTTGATGAAAGGCCAACATATTGTCTGTCATCCTATAATAGGCATGTTCCACTCTTAGTCTGGCTTTTAACAGGCCCTTCAGAACCGGCACCAGCTCCACACTGCCGACACTTTGCGCCTGGTTCTTACGCGTCAACCAAATGGCCAACTTGGCAGCACCAGATATGAAGTTAATCAGAGTGTGAGTACTCTTCTTCCGTGCACAGTACTTTGGGCCAAAGATGAACAAGGTGAAAGAAAAAACCTCCCAAACCCCTGAAACCACCCTTTTAAATATTCAAACAATGCCGACAGCCGGGGACACTATACAAACAAATGAAACAAAGTCTCTGTCTGTGTACAGAAAGTGCACTCCTCCCCCACCCCTGGATCCAGGTGCGCTCTGTATCTGTTTGTAGCAAGCCCCAACCTCCGGTGGAGATGAGTGAGACCGATGCGGAAGTGCCAAAAACTGCAGTTCACCGACTGTCCACTTGAGGCTGGCTCCGGAAGTGAGCAAATTCCCATAGACCCCCATGTTAAAATGCCCAACTTTAGAGCAGAAATAAACATGTTTACAGCCTGGTACAAAAATGGTTTTGGTCTATATAGTTAATTTCCCCTTTCATGACAACTCTGAGGGGGGTGAATTTTTTTCTAACTCCTCCATTTAAATGTTATTAAGGTTTGAAATTGCGCATAATTAAGGGCGTGGTCACGTTGAGTGACAGGTCGCACCATCACGGGTGGCTAACTAGCATACTAACTAGCCGCTGGCTCTGCTGTGCGGAGCTGAGCTCAGACTCGCCGTCTGCTCGGCGTCATCTCAGCCAGTTTGTGCCCATGTTCAAGGCATTGAACCTGTCCTCTCAGCCGTGTCTGTGCCTTCTGGATATTTTTTCCAGGCAAATATTGGAGTAATATGGCTTGCTGTTCGATTAATTATACCAACAGACCGTCCAAGAAGTCCGTGCTCCAGATTTTTCGGAAAGTGAAATTTGGAAATTCTAGTATTATTTTATTTATGTTTATATGTTAGCACTAATTAGCGGGTATCGGTGTCTGCGGTCACTAGTCACCACCTAGCTGTCAGCTTATTATTAAGCCTTTATTTAATACATGTAAAATAATGTTGATACCGGAGGTCTCATTTTCAAGTGCGACCTGTATCACAGCAGCAACATCCACATCAAGTTACAGAGCAGCAGACAACACGATACAACACAAGCTTAGCTCGTTAACTAGCTAACCAGCCAGCTAACATTTAGCCTTTGAGCAAGACGTCAGTCCGGAGATGCATCTAAGTCAGAGCCTGACTGAGAAGTGTTAGGATTTAACGTTAGGCATTTAGGGAGAGGATATTTTGAATAAAAGGCTGAGGCTGTGTGAGGTTTGAAAATAAAGGTCCACCACGTTAGTTAGCTAACGTGATGCAATGTTAACATTGTCATATGAGCAGTGTAACGTTAACGTAACATTAAGGCTATACTTGTGTATGTAAATTAAAAAGTGGAGAACTGTGTGAAATTACAATAAGATGTGTAACGTAATTTTAAAAAAAGCTAATGTGACATTTGACTGTCACACATAAAATTTTAAGAAGATCAGTGTATGATATAGGCCTGTAGTTACACAACAATAGATAATGCACAGACAGAATATGAGGACTGTGATGGTCACCACCTTTTTGTTTTGCTAAATTAAATTGATTATGATCTGTTGAACATTTAAGTAATTTAAATTGTATTGTCTGCATGTAAATGTGTCTGCAAAGTAGGTAGCTAACACATATATTTCTGTGTAAAGTTTTCCTCTAGGTGACCCAGACAGACTGGACCAGTGGACACTCAACACGAGGAGACAGAACTGGACTCCAAACAAGACTTCCCGTCTGTGCAGTGAACACTTTGAGAGTCATCACTTCAGCACTGACTCCAGGATAAAGACACCTTTTTTCATACAGTACCTCACAAAGAGTCAAGTTTAGTTTAAAATGGTGAATTATTGTCCATAATACAATGAAATGTATTACATATATTACTAATTGTCATACATTACTAAGTATTCGATTAGGGCACAGCTTGCTCTGTACTATTACTGATAAGGTGAAATGACACACTGTCACACCAGTGCAGTTTAGTGTTCCCCTGATGCAGAAGGCCAAATGAAGATTTTATCAATCAAGGAACATGACATGTATTTACCAACTTTAACATTTTAGTGCCTTTTATGCAAAGACCCTTTATCAAAGTGAGAATTACTACCTTTTTCCCCACACACAGTCTGTGAAGAACCAATGGAAAAAATATTCTCATAATGAGACAGCCGAACATAGCATGAGCTCACAGTGGCAGTGAGCTTTGAAAACAGTTCAGTTTCCTTTTGATAGCAACAATTATGTTAATGTGGATGAACTGCATATTGTACATTCATACTCCAGTTGTTTTGATAGTACAGTTAAATTTATGAATGACAGCCACTTACTCAGCAATAAGATCATTTTGGTGGTGAGTGGGCTTTTAACCAAGACAGGCTGTAGTCAATATTTTCTACCTGTGTTTTTAACCTGTCATCTTTCTCTCTTGTAGGACACTTGAGGAAAGTTACAACGCCTCGACCAATGTGATATTTACTCCACAGTAAAGAGGTTGTTTCACAAGAAATTAAGATTTTGCAAATTATGACACTTGGTCCTAATCCATATGTTTTATAATTGCTGTTACAAATCTTTTCATTTATTTTATGTGTACTTTTTGTAACCTTTTAATAGTGATGATTTCATGAATGCAAGCTTTGACTTAATTTTGTTAAACTGTTTGTGTAATGGTTAGAATTTTTGTGATATAAAGTGGATCAGACAAAATTTACTTTAGAGTACAAGCAAAAAAAATTTGAAAGCTGTCATTCATCAGTTTCCTGTGATGATTGGAAATGTAGTGGTGATTTAAACCATTAACAAAATATAATCGTTATTAATGGCATCTTAATGTTTTCATTTATGTCTTAACATTTACCCAAGTTTGCATTTATCTTAGCAGAATGTAAAAAAAAATGAAAAGCTGATGTTATGTGCTGGTTTTGTTTTAACATTTCTTTAAGACAAATGAAGAAAATTCACTGAGAAACTATTCTCCTTTTGTGAAAAACAAGGAATGATCTGTACACTGAATAATTTTAAGTCCCGTAGGAGGTATTATTTATTTGTGACATTGTGACATATGAGAAGGTTCTGTGGGTATTGCTTGGTATTGAGGCTTATATAGTGAGGCTAAAAAAACCAACAACACACAATTGGCTGATTATCTTTCTGTTTGCCTCACTATAAAAACGTCACGATACCTTTGCCTGAGGAAGACCCTCTCAGAGTTGGCAACATAGCGAACAAGTGATACCTTCTTGGGGGCTTCAAAACTATTGTGTCCAGCTAATTCTTTGTTTTTCATTTTGAGCCCTTTTATCCAGTCACATTCTTCTTTGTTAAAACTACACTTCTAACAGAACAGCAAACAAAGATTACTCTCCAAAATCTTCTCAGGCTCTGCTGCTGGGTGTAAGGTGCTAGTTATCTTCAAGTACAGAGTTAAAATAATCAGGCCCATACAGAATTGGACTGCTTAATTTTTTGTCAGTGACAATGTTAAACATTAATGCTTTGTTTTATCTGTAGTGTATGATTTGTTTGCCCTTTCAATTGACAGTCAGATTTGATTGTGAAATACAACATTCAGTCAGTAACAAAGACAAAAGGAGTGCAAATGTAAATAGAATTTATTGAAATGTTAAACAAGTTATAGATGAATATAAAAACTCAACACTGGCCATGACAGCCTGGGCTATGTTCAGGCCTAACAAAATGTGTCCTAAAGGCCAAATTCAAAAGCAGTGACACTGCCAACTGTAAGCAGTTCACTGCATTTGGAGGTGGTCTTTAAGACAATTAACTAATTTACTTAAAAACATATAATTTCTCCTAGGTGTGAGATGAATGTGTCTGATGTGAGGGTGCTCAATTATGGCACCATTTAAACTATGAACAAATGTAGCCATAACACTGTAAACACATTTCCTGGCCTTATCAATCTTTGCTTGATTGCCACCAGCCTCCCACCTGCACCTTTGGGCCAATGAAGAAAGTACTATCTTAATGCCAGGATGCTGGAGGTGAAGCTGGTGCAGGTCCTCCTTCATCATGCTGACCAGCTTGACACTGCTGACCTTCCCCATGTCATTGCCGCCACAGTGGATGATGAGGACATCTGGTGCTGCTCTTCCTCGCAGGTAGTGGGAAAAGAAGGAGAGAAGGCCTCTCTGCAGGCCACCAAAGCCAAACCAGCAGACATGGACGCCCGGCATGCTGAGGGTGCTTCCCAAGGTCTCTGCAGCCCTCTGGACACCACGCAGGACATAGCTGTCACCAGTGCTCTACACTGTGCATATGAAAGTAAAATGAGTGTAATAAATAATTAGCATTACTTATTAAAAAAAAAAAGTTGAAGCGTTTTTTTGGGTGGGCGTGTTTAAGCACCCAGGCTTCCTTCAGCCGCCTCTTTGCCCATTTTTGATTGTCCGGGAGTTGGGCGGAGTCAGGCACTGGCAAGATGGCGACGTCCAGAGTAGAGTATTTTGAGCTTCAAATCCACTCTTCAGAAACGGACGTGTGACGTCACGGTGACTACGTCCATTATTTTATACAGTCTATGGTTCGTAGCTATTGCACCATGTACAACCCTCCACTGGAGGTCTGCTGTCCGCTTCTCAACGGGCAGCTTGTACAGGGACCACCAACTGCCTTTTGGGGAAACGTCTGTGCCAAAAAACTCAGTCCACCTCGATTTCTTCAGCCCTGTCAACAAGTGCAGGTTCAGAACCTTCACGCAGACATGGTACAGTGCTTTTTTCCCTGCATCCTTGAAATTGTCCAGGTGAGGGGTTGCAAATGACAGCAGCTGACCTCCTCCCTCCTGCCACGCCCCCACTGCTGGGGTGATGAGTAAGGAGGGGAAAACATAGAGGAGCAAAGAGGAGAGTGATAAAGAAGAGGAAAAACAAGAGTAAACCTCAGTCAGGCGTTCAAGAGATGGAGGGAGCTCCGTGACCAAACAGGCCTCAAAACCGATGTCCAACTAGCTTTCATTCTAATGGATCAGTAAGTAACACGGCTAAATGTTAGCTAGACGAGAGAGGACTGTACTGTACTGGCTGCTAGTTCATTCCTAGCTGGCCAGCATCGCAAATCGCTGGCCTGGAGAGCAGGGAGATCATGTTGGTCACTGGCCATAAATGTGAGGGCAGCCTTCGCAGATTCTGGGCACCCAGCATCTCCGACCGGGAGAAGAGGAGTAAAATCCTCTCCGCTCCCATTTGTCTGGTGAACGCCTCTCCTCTGTCAATACACTCTGCCAGCAATTTAATAACATTAATGCCAGTTGTAACATTTGAATGTTTTAGTAGTAAGCCATGTTTTAAGCGGGATAAAGGGCCGGTGACTGTTGAAAAATAACTCCGCTGCGCGTCGGGGTTCCATTCCCATCGGGGGTTATTTTTAACAGTCACTGGCTCACAATACATTATCCCTTACGTGTCTACTGTTGTTTGTACTGATACTGTAGATATTGGTATAATTTACTGTGATTTGATGTACTGGTACTGTGCATTCTGGTATAATTATTTGCATTACTATTTGTTTTTTCTTCCCCAGCAGCACACCTGGAGGGCCCAGCCAGAGGCGGGCGCTGCATATTTACTCATACAATGGAAGTGCTCCAGGCCTCTAGGGGCAGTGCTGAGCATCCACCTGAGAGACAGACGAGTGAGCGAGAAGAAGTTATGTTTAGAGGAAAGTTGGAGCCGGGACAGGCAACACAGAAAGGTACGTATTCTTTTTTATTTTTCTTTCTTTCTTGTTTTTCCACATGTGGCCCTCATCTTTTACTGTATAAAGAAAGTGAAGCTGATTTGCATAGCTGACATTAGCGTGCTAGAGACTTTGAGTTCTACAGGAGTAGTGTATCCATAGTAGTAATGTAAGCTAACGTTACTGTAACTAACGTTACTTTCCGAGACACCCCAGGTTTCAGTTCCGAGGCCTACTTTTCTGAACACTTTTTAATGTATAATACAGAGGTCATGATTATATTATAGACTTATTCATTATAGACTTTTAACAGCTCATATCATAAATAATTTGATAGTAGTTTTTGGGTTATTAAATGAAATATTATCTATTAGTGTTTAGAGCTGAACTGCTGTGAAACAATCATGAAATAATGTTTTCTCTGAGTTGCCTGTGTAGAGGCGAAAATCGGTGCCTGGATGTGGGCCCGAAGGCTTCTGACCTCGTTCTCTACTTCTCTTCAAATCGTCCTCTCTGTGTCAATTTAGTATCTTAGGTTCGTCTGGCTGATATTCAGAGAAAACACTGGAGACCAATGGAATCTGGTGCAATCGAGTTTAATGTGTTCACAGGCTTCAACACATACAACTCAGTGAGTCAAGCTCCGGAGCAGGACTGAAATCTCTCTGTCTGCGCTCTCCCTTTTATGCTAGTGGAGATTCAAGAGAATCTCCGCCCTTTTCCTTTAGTTCTTCCTACCCAGGCCCAATTCTATTGGTGGCAAGCTTTTTCTTTTTAGCCCTCGTCATCTGAGTCTAAACCTATTAGCAGGTGCCGTTCAAACATGACCTAATCTTTGGAAATTCCCAAACTTTCCCACCATTAGCTTTCGGCCTGGTTTCACTTTATTTTTTAAAAACATATGAAACTTGGGGACTTTCGCTATAAAATCCCCTATGACCTCATGCAGTATGACTGTGAGTGTGTGTGTGTTGTTGTTAGGCAGCACAGAGTGTGGTATGTGAGTGTGCTCTCAATACGTGAATACATGACTGGTGTTCTCTCAATATGTGAATACATAAACTTGTACAAAGGTGTTTTGTCACACATAAATGCATAAAACAGTGTTATAGTGACTTGTACATGAAGCATTATTATATGAACTTTTCAGTCTGAATCAACTTATGCAGTATACCATTTTCCTGATTATTGATTAGATCTTACACTACACCTGCTGTCTATCAGCGCTGAGCGCCACCTCCTCCCATTCAGTCTGTACCGCGGACACAACGCTGAACTGCACAAGTCCAAGGAGGAGTACAAAAAAGACACTTTTGCTACTCTTAATAAAAACTCCATGGGCTGCAATAATCCAAGATCAGAGGCTCACCGCAATTATAGGAAATATGCACGAGTGGGATAAAAAAAAAAAATTAAGGTGAAAGTGATTACATCCAGCAAGGACTTTCACCCAACAATGATTATGATAATAATAATAAATAATAGCAATGATAATGATAAATTATCTAACACAGTATATTCATTAAAATGAAACAAAATAGCCTAACATAGGAAACAGATTATCATGACATTTATATTAAAATCCTAAAAACAAGGACAATCAAATAAAATAAATTCACCATAAAAACACTTAGTTGTCATTAAGCGGTGAAGCCAGAAACTAAAGATGGTCCCCAGCCCACCTTACATCAAGACCTTCTTCATCCCTGTGGGTTCCTTCCTCCGTCAGTACAGGAGGAGACTCCCCCACCTACTCCTGCCCGTGGACCCCGAACATGTCAATACCATATCAGTGAAGCCAGCTCTGCTGATCTGAATAGTGATGAGGAAGAGGATGATGATGACTTTGATTGGATTCCACAATGTCCAGTTCCACTGGTTAAATCTAATGTGGATGCTGACAGCAAAGCTGGAAATCTATCACCTGCTCCCTGGAAACAAACGCCCCAACTTTTCCTCTCTGCTGAATCCCCCACTGAACCCTTGGATAAAAGAAACTCACCTGACTCACCGGACAGGAACAACTTAACTGGGCCTGTGGAGGAAAACCTGGTTACTGAGGAACTATTGGAAAACTTACCTGGACCTGTGGAGGAAAATCTACGTAACAATACCCTACCAGAAGGAGACTCACCTGATGGAGTAGTTGAGGATCCTGAATGACCCATTGCCGACGAACTTCCTCCCAAGGCTGCTGCTAATCCTGAGACTGACCCAGTTGAAGTTGCCACTTCATTTGACGCTCTCAACGATCCCAAGAATGTCCAAATAGGTTATAGTATGCTCAATTAGGTAATCTAGGTAGGTAAACTAGGTAAACTCTTTACCGAAGCCTTTCGTCTGCTTATACAGATGCCTTAAGCCCTTCCCTGCTCCACACAGTGTAATCATTTTACATGCTCAGGGCCGTACATGGATTGAAGGTGGGAGGATGTAACCCAGATCAAAATCAAGTGTAATTCATAAAATGTGTTTTTTCTAAGAATAGAAAATATGCAATAACCATGTTATGGAAGAAAACCCAACAATGTAATTTATTTGTATATGCCTGTGCACTACCTGGGCCGTCATTGTCAGATGGACAGATGAGAGAGAGAGAGAAAGAGAGAGAGAGAGAGAGAGACGAGCCGAGCTCTCGAATTGGCCAGGTTTTTTTTTCCTGTGTTGAAACTGATCGTGAGCTAGTGGAAAAGAAGAACTTGGAGAGTCTACTTCAAGCACAGGTCTGCCAGTGTGGTAGGCCACTAACCTCACTCCTGTGCCCCCCATCCCTCACACAGACTTTCCAGCCCAATCTCCCCTTTTCCCCTTTATTTATTTTGGACTATTTACATTCAGACTCCCCCTGGATGCTCTTTGATTTTGGGCGATAACAAACCTTTCTTTTGAAATTGGAGCCTGAACAACAATTTGCAACCTGCTTTGTACATTTTGTAAATATTGTGTGTGTTTGTTTTTTTTTGTTCAATACATGGTTGAGCATTTATTCCATATCCTTGATATCAGGTGTCAGTGTCGTTCACTAGTTCGATCATTGTCAGCACTAGCTGGACATCTGGTCACACTAGTTAGACATTTTGTCCAACTAGTTGAACAAAGAGTCTTACTAGTCACTTTTTTTTTTAGCAACTAGTGACACTTTTGTCAAACTAGTAACAACTTAAGCCTGACTAGTGAAGCCACAGAGCCATACTAGTGGCACCAAAATCCAAACTAGTCAGCTTTTTGACAGACTTGTGGCCCACTGGGCTGAACTAGTAATGCTTAAAGTCTTACTAGTGAACTAGTGAGCTGCAAAAGCTCTGACTTGTTAACTAGTAGCAGCTATTTACCTCACTAGTTTGCTAGTAACCTCAAGTTTTTTACACTAGTTACACATGGAAGAGCCAACATCATCACTAGTGTGACTAGTGAGGATTTACACCTTACTAGTTAAACTAGGAAAAGTCTCACTGACCTTACTAGTTAACTAGTGGGGCTTAAAATGTTTACTAGTTGAACTAGTGGAAGCTGAAATACTGAAATACTCACTAGTTATACTAGTAACACCTTATCTAAAATGTTTACTAGTTGAACTAGTGACACTGACATGCTTACTAGTTGAAGTGTATTTTGACTTTTCTAGTTAACTAGTGAGGCAAAACACGTTACTAGTTGTACTAGTGGAAGCCAAAATGTGCACTAGTCACACTAGTGACACCGAATGCTAATTAGGGGGCGGAATAGGATTATAAATGGATTCATCTTATTGGTTCCCTAACAAGAATATCACCCAGGGGAACTTAACCCTTTAAAGCCTGGGGAACTTTTAAGTGTAATTGCCAGCTCCTTGGTAACTATAAATGCAGAGTAAAGCGAACTATCAGGGACAATGAAATAAAAACAGTGAAACCGCAGGCGTATGTCTTTGTTTCCTATTGTGAATGAGTATAAAAATAAAAAAGCAACTCTGCTTCTTTCCTTTCATGGTCACACAAGTATTTTATCAATAAAAATCCAAGGAACATTCAATCACAGTCTCATTAAAAAATAAAAATAAATAAAAGCCCACTGGTAATTAAACATTCTTGATGAACTACTGCACTGCACACACACACACACACACACACACACTGTCCTGCAGTGCTGGACATGAAACGAAACGAGGATTGCCACTAGTGTTACTAGTAACACTAGTTTACTAGTTGCAGTGGTGCTACTAGTAGAACTACACACAAATAGTATTACTGCAACTGGTAAACTAGTGACACTAGTGCACTAGTGGCACTAGTAGTGGCACTAGTGACACTAGTGCTACTAGTATCACTAGTGCACTAGTGGCACTAGTGCTACTAGTATCACTAGTTCACTAGTGGCACTAGTGGCACTAGTGCACTAGTAGCACTAGTGTCACTAGTAGCGCTAGTGCCACTACTAGTGTCACTAGTGCACTAGTAGCACTAGTAGCACTAGTGACACTTTGGCACTAGCGCTACTAGTGCACTAGTGACACTACTGACACTAGTGACACTAGTGGCACTAGTAGTGGCACTAGTAGTGGTACTAGTGCACTAGTAGTGACACTAGTGCTACTAGTGCCACTAGTGCACTAGTAGCGCTAGTGCCACTACTAGTGTCAATAGTGCTACTAGTGCACTAGTGACACTACTGACACTAGTGACACTAGTGGCACTAGTAGTGGCACTAGTAGTGGTACTAGTGCACTAGTAGTGACACTAGTGCTACTAGTGTCACTAGTGCACTAGTAGCGCTAGTGCCACTACTAGTGTCAATAGTGCCACTAGTGCACTAGTGCCACTACTAGTGCCACTAGTGCACTAGTAGCGCTAGTGCCACTACTAGTGTCAATAGTGCTACTAGTGCACTAGTGACACTACTGACACTAGTAGCACTAGTGGCACTAGTAGTGTCACTAGTGTCACTAGTAGTGTCACTAGTAGTGGCACTAGTGCTACTAGTGCACTAGTGACACTAGTGTCACTAGCGCTACTAGTGCTACTAGTAGCACAACGACAAAAAGCCTGAAAAGGCGGGCAAAGAAGGTGACTCATTAGCCTTGCCCAGAGCCCATGAAGAGAGAGTTGCGTCATGTCCGTTCACTCCAATGGGCCATTTTTTCACAGCAATGGCGGATCACGGAGCCTCTCAATAGTTCCCGGAAGCAGCACATGCTAGCAGCGCAATGGAGTTACAGCAGAAAAAAACGGCTGTGATGTACTTTTAACGGGTAAGATGTCCAAAGACTCAAATTTTACATTATCAGCACAACTTATCTAAATGAACACGTGCATTAAAGCTTGTTAGTGGATTATCCCCCATTAAATTAGTAGATTTATGTAATGTTAAAGGATAACAGATTAGGCTATGACACTGTACATACTGTACACACCATATAGGTAATGCTAATCATGAACAGCCTTTTAAATTGTCTTCTCCTAAACTATTTTATCTAACACTGGGAAGTTAGAGTGCTTCCAGTCCTGATTTTTTTGCGAACCAGTATGAGTTAGATATTAGCTCAGTTAAATATGACATTGCTGCGTGATTGTTCAGTGGAGGAGGTGAAATGAAACAAAAACGTAATTTATGGTCTGTTTTTTAGGCTTTGTGATTCTGTTGAGTATACCTGTCTATGATATGTTACAGCTCAGCTGATATTACATTGATAGCGAAGTGAGAGGGTAGTCTGAGGACCTGAAAAACACAAGATAAGTAATTTTGATACCAGGCTAAATAGGGATTTTTTCTAAATAACTTACCAAATGCATGTATATATTACTGTGTTATACATATGATCATGCTGAACATATATTCTATTACAGTATTAAATATGTAATCTTGTATATTTGTAACCTGCTGTAGGAGCACTGGACGGTGGAGGAGCAGTGATGCTGCAGGACCACTGTGTGAGAGAGGACGCTGCAGATAAGTGCTGAGTCAACCTTGGTGTTACTTAAAACTTAACAAGGTGTCTTTCAAATAGTTCCAGAGATAAGGAATCATACTTTATATGTATTATACTGCATTTTATATTAATTATATAACTAATTATATTGAATATATGATATACAGTGTTGGGCAAGTTACTTTTAAAATGTAATACATTGCATATTACCAGTTACCGTCATTATAATATTATAATATCAATAGGCATTATAAAATAGACGAGGGGTATGTAGTTTCATAGTGACTAATCAAAGCACAGCTCATTAACTTACAAATCCAGTAGTGGGCGATATTCTAATGAAGGCTCTCCTCCGGAGTGCAGATCTGACCGATTCATGCATTCACATACAGCGGTTACAACTTTGTATTAAAATCCCCTGCTTATATAAATAATTAATAGTGTGATGATATTAAACAATTAAATAGCCTAGTAATTATCAAGTAAACAGATAACTGTGGACACAGGATGAAAGTCTGATAACATATGACATAGGGATGAATGTTTGAGAGCCAGTCATATGAAACACAGTAGGCAAATGCTGAGGTTAGCACAACAAAAGCAAGTTGGCTTGCCAGTCAGTCACTATGACAAGTGCAAATTAATACACCAGAGCTGGTAGAGCCACCTGCTGGTCTCCTGTGTGCTGGTCGGTTACAACAGCCCCCAACACTGAAATATAAGTAAACATTTTAAGGAACTATACTGCAGTGATGCTGCGTGCCTCGTGTCAGGAATGCTGCAGGATGAGGACCATTAATGTTACAGTTCAGGAGTGGCAATAACAATGATGCTACAGGTCAAGGGGTGCATTGTGGTGCAGGGGTGCTCACAGCATGATGCACAAAGATGGTGGGAATTAAATCTGCTCTAAGCTTTGTTTTGCGATTTTTGGCCTTGGCAAACTGGTCTGCACCAAAATGTGCCTGCAGTGACTTTACACACACAACTCACTTTTGTCTACCCACAGACATATCCCATAGTGGTTGAATACATACAGTATTCGGGAACACTTTATACTTACTGAACATGTATACACTCATTACATATCCATGAGACAACTTAGAACAAATTCAATTAAAACTGATGCCACTTGTCATACTTGTGCCTTATCTCACATGGCAACGTCAGACCCAGGCATATATACGTGTGCCTGACCATTTCTCCTCTTTCTTTTTTTTTCTCTTTCAGCACAACAGGGGGATGCAATGGAGCCTGAACTCACCCCGCAATGAAACAACCCTCTTACCCTGAGTCTCAACTTCCTGGGTTTTGGAAGCCTTTTCCTGTTCCTTATTTTTAATAAACCAAACACTGAGCTTCCCAATGGTGTGGTCTTTGTTTGTGGAAATGTGCTAATGCAGCCTATTTGAGAATGATAACCTTACATATTTTTGTTGTTGTAATCTGTAGAGAGTCTCAGGTTACTCCTGCTGACTTTAGCCAAAAAAAAATTCTCATATCTGTGTCAATGAAGAAATTGTGCATGCGTACCTATCTCTCTAAAGGACTGGAACATCCCCACACAGCACCATGCTGGAGACTGTACGAGAGGGCAACACAGAAGGAAGGGCACAGACAAACTGCTTGACATCCAAGTCACGTTTCTGAGTTTATTAGAAATTAATTTGTTATAGTAAGTACATAGTAAAAAGACAAAGATACATATGATACATAAAATATATATGTCTATAAACTGCTGCTGCTGCTAGCCCAGTGACCCATTGTGCTGTCACTTGACAGTCATTGGTAGTCACCTGTCGTCGGTCTCCTTCTGTCCCACTGAAAGTAATTAAGATAACATTAGTTATAAATCATTACAGTCATTACATTTTCAATAAATGTTAGGGTGTGATTACTCTTGACAACCACACAGGACTAAGGACAGAATTGAAAACATAATTTAAAGCAATAAAAGCAACATGCTGTTTCACCAAGGTAAAGAAAGACTAACATATGTAAACAAGGCAGACAACAATATATGTTATGTACACATTACACATAGTTATACTGTGTAATAATACATTTCTATCATGTAATTATGCTGTCATTAATATACTGGCCTGTATACATATATAAATACATATCCTTATCCACACACCTTATATTTAAACTGTGCACTGTGTACATACTGTGTAATATTTCTGTGTGCAATATTTTGCCACTTCCTGTGGGATATCTATACATTTCTATGTTTTTACAGTAAAAATACTACACGTGTATTACACTCATCCTGTGCAGCTATTAATCATGAGCATACAGTATCTGTTTTTAGTCGGTTAGTATTTGTTTTTTAGTATTTTCTATTATATTCATTATGTCTAATTTGTATTTAAAAAAATATTTGATCCTTTTTCAATTGCCTCTGTTCTGAGCTCTGAGCTGCTGTAACGTGAATTTCCAAGGTTGGGATTATTAGAGTCTTACCTAACCGTAGTAAACTAACACTAATCCTCAAATATTAGCAGATTTTACTATAAAAAACAACATAAAGATGTAACTGTTTATGGCGTATTACACATCAATGTAGTTATTGACAGCTACTTACCAAAAATCTGAGTTCTGTCTCTCAGTATTATGTATTGAAACGGCCCGCCAGTATCTTCCGGGAACTATCCGAGGTCTACATGAGTCACGTGACGCACAAGCATTTTGGACTTCCGTTGTCGCGACTCTGTTATATTCTACGGCACTGGCTGGCGCTAGTTTAGAACCAAGCGAGATAACTTCCAGTTTTCAAAATAAGACGATGGTAATACAAAGGCAATGTGTGTGTGTGTGTGTGTGTGTGTTTGTATCACACCGAAAAAGGTCTAATACTCCATTTTTACTGTACTGTAACAACACTTTGGCCCATAAGTTCTGACAATGGTTGGTACAGTTGACCCCAGGAGCACCCTCACTATTCCCCGACTCATTATCAAACACTTTAACTGTATAATTTTTGAGAAATTAAGCCTCAAAGTAGTCTCTTTTCTCTTTTTTTTTTCACCGAAAAAGGTCTAATATTCCATTTTTACTGTACAGTAACATCACTTTGGCCCATATGTTCTGACAATGGTTGGTACATTTAACATTTAATTAAGCCTCTAAATTAGAATAAATACTGAGCATAAGGCCTTTTTCTATGTAAAGATGGAACTTTATAGCTGAATTTCTCTAAAATCATACTGTAAAAATGCTTGATAATGAGTCACTGAGTAGTCAGGGCAGTGCTGAGGACGGCTCTATCAACCATTGTCAGAAATTATTGATCAAACCGCTTTTACAGTAGCGTAAATAAGACCTTTTGCTTGGCAAATAAAGGGAACTCTAAATGTACATTACTCCAAAATAATACAGTAAGAAAAAAGTTGAGAAGTTGAGAAAGTTGAGTAAATATTGAGCATAAGCCTTTTTTCCGTGTAACAAATGGATTTTTGAAGATGAATTTCTCTAAAATGATATGGTAAAAATGCTTGATAATTAGTCAGGAGAGGACAAATCTATCAACAACTGACCAAAGCGATTTTACAGTAGAGTAAATATCAAGCATAAGCATTTTTCTTTAAAAGAAAAAAAAAAAAGAAGAAGAAGAAAAAAGGGGGAACCTTAAAGCTTTTTTTTTTTTTTTTGGAAATTATATAGTAAAAATGCTTGATACTGAGTGAGTGATAAGTCGGGACAGTGCTGAGGACAAATCTATCAACCACTCTCAGAAATTATGGATCAAAGTGTCTTTACAGTAGTACAGTAAAAATGCTTGATACAAGTGAGTGAGTAGTCAGGATGGTCCTTATGTCAACTGTATCAACCATTGTTAGCAATTATAGATCAAGGTGCGTTTACAGTAGAGTAAATGTTGAGTATAAGGCCCTTTCATAACCAAAAAAGGGAACTTTAAACATGAATTTCTCTAAAATGATACAGTAAAAATGCTTGATACTGCATGGGTGAGTAGTCAGGGTATTCCTGAGGTCAACTGTAACAGCCATTGTCAGAACTTATGGGCCAAAGTCTCATTACTGTACAGTAAAAATGGAGTATTAGACCTTTTATTCTGAGCAAAAAAGACAACTTTGAGGCTTAATTTCTCAAAAAATGAAACAGTAAAAATGTTTGATAATGAGTGAGGGAATAGTCAGGATGCTCCTGAGGTCAACTGTACCAACCATTGTCAGAACATAAGGGCCAAAGTGATGTTACTGTACAGTAAAAATGGAGTATTAGACCTTTTTCAGTGTGAAACAAACACGTTGCCTTTGTATTACCATCGTCGTATTTTGACGCCGCACCCCCTCCCTGTCCCTTTCTGAAGCAGAGGATGAGGTCGGCTTCACTCCCGTCAGTCTTCACAGACAGTCCACACAAGTTGAAAGAGTTTCTGATCATATCATTGTGAGTTTGTTCCAGGGGGCTGAGGTTTTTTTTTTGTAGTTGTTTTGACCCGGCTATTTGGTGCCGGCCTTTAACGCCCCTGGCCATTACATGAGACCCGGCTATTAAGTGAATACCGGCTATTATTTGAGGAAATATGGTATGCTATTATAAAATAACTTCAAATCAAATATTTAATCATTGATAAGTGTACGTCTCTCCCCCGACCCTCCCAACAAAAATCCCGCCCCCCCCTCTCAGAAAATAGTTCCGACTGCATGTCTCCACAAGCAATATTAATCAGAAAAATTAAGGGGGTGGCACAGTTAATAACTTAAATAATACCAATGCAATAATAATTATTAATAGGCTATAAACAATAGCCTACCAATTAAATGTTCAGGGTAACGGCTAAACATCAAAGATTCTTTTCTACAAGCAGAAAATGAAGAGATGGTTGCACCAGATTTATATTAGCCTAGATTAGATTTCCATCTGCAGTCCAAACATGTAATACACAGAAGACACAGACCACAAAAGAATAGAGGGGAAAAAAGACCTGATATGCTACATAAAATGACACAAATAGACAATGGACAGCACAGACATAAAACAGAAACACAGTTTCCACATTTAATAGCCTTTGTCCTCCGCTTATCAAACGGCCTACCAGTGAAATAATTAATTTGATACATAATGGTGATCAAAATAGGACTTTTATCGATTTATAAATTGCATAGCCTAGGCTACAATTGTATTTATTTAGGTAACTGCAGGTCCGGTCAATTTTCCGCTGTTATGATCCTGGCTGTTTTGAGATAGCAGGTATGCCTACCCTAATGCTGTCAATGTTCACAGTGCGACACCTGCTGGGCATTTTTTTTTAAGTCTCCACTTTTGATATATCATTGAAGTTTCTCATAATTGAGAGCAGACTCCACAGTGCACGGTAACTGAAGAAAACTTTCTTTTTCAAAATAGTCATGGTGCGTTATGATATCAGCTGCATATTAATATTTCTTTCCTAGCAGTAGTGGCACTAGTTTACCAGTTGCAGTAAGTGCTACTAGTGACACTAGTGGCACTACTAGTGTCACTAGTGCACTAGTGTCACTTACTGCAACTGATAAACTAGTAGCACTAGTGACACTAGTGGCACTACTAGCGTCACTAGTGCACTAGTGTCACTAGTAACACTAGTGTCACTTACTGCAACTGATAAACTAGTGTCACTAGTGCTACTAGTAGCACTAGTGGCACTAGTTTACCAGTGCTAGTTTACTAGTGCTGCTAGTGACACTAGTAGTGCCACTAGTGGTAACTGAAGAAAACTTTCTTTTTCAAAATGGTCATGGTGCGTTATGATATCAGCTGCATATTAATATTTCTTCTTTTTGAATTTATTTATTTATTTAGGCTTGTTTATTTTTAAATCAAACTGTTAAAGATCTGTTTGATTTTCATCTGTGCACTATATTTACAGCATGAACTTGTTAAATTTATTGCATTTCCACTGCTGCTCAAAGTCAATATCCAGAGCTGGCACTTTAAGGCTTTTCAGTGCTCATTTGAATACTGACCAATAAAAGTCTTTATCCCGCCTATTTAATTTGCATGCAGTTTACTAGTGGAACATGTTGACTTCTAAGTGGCACCTGCAACTCTACTGGCTGTGTGTTGCATTTAACATGTTAACTAGTGATAGTAGTGACAACATTTTACACTTCATCTGTAAACTAGTGGGGTTCAAAAAGTTCCACTAGTCGACTAGTAAGACGCATAATGTCCACTAGTTATGCTAGTGGGTGTCTTTTTCCTAACTTGTCAACTAGTGAAGTTCAAGATCTGCCACTAGTCGACTAGTAAGACCCAAATTGGCCACTAGTAACACTAGTTGGTGTATTTTCAACTTCACTAGTCAACTAGTTACACATGTCCTCTTACTAGTTAACATGTTAGGTCCAAAAAGATTCACTAGTTGACTAGTGACACTCTTTCCGTGGCTCACTAGTTAACTAGTGGATGCTATTTGTTGTCACTAGTCAGATTATGCACTGAACATGTAAAGACTTTGACCAAACCTGTTGGAAGTTTTTCTTACATGTAAGGCTATTCCTTGAACTAGTAACGACTTCCTCAGCACTAGTGGGCAACTGTGCACAGCAAGTGAGACATTTCTTTTACATGTGAGACTTTTTGTCGCACTAGTTGACATCTTCACCACACAAGTAGATATCCTCATCTTACTAGTACAACAAAGCTACTTACTAGTTAACATGTGCATGTCACTAGTTAACTAGTGAATGCTGCTACTGCCATACATGTTAAACAAGTGAAATTTTATCACAGTACTAGTTGTACTAGTAGGATGAACATGATGACTAGTAAGCAGCTTTGTTGAACTAGTAATATGAACATGCCAACGAGTGAGATGAAGATGTCAACTAGTGTGACAAAAAGTCCAACATGTTAAAAAAATGTCTCACTTGCTGTGCGCAGTTGTTCACTAGTACTGAGCAAGGCTTTACTAGTTCAAGGAAAGGCATCACATCTAAGAAGAATGTCCAACATGTTTGGTCAAAGTCTTTACATGTTCTGTGCAGAATCTGACTAGTGACAACAAATAGCATCCACTAGTTAACTAGTGAGCCACGGAAAGAGTGTCACTAGTTTACTAGTGAATCTTTTTGGACCTAACTTGTAAACTAGTAAGAGGACATGTGTAACTAGTTGACTAGTGAAGTCAAAAAGACAAACTAGTGTTACTAGTGGCCAATTTGGGTCTTACTAGTTGACTAGTGGCAGGTCTTGAACCTCACTAGTCGACTAGTAAGGTCAAATTGTCTTCTACTTGTGTAACTAGAAAACGTTTTGGATTCTACTAGTCACCTAGTGAGCACTTTTAGCATCACTAGTTTGCTAGTAGAGTCTAACAAGACCTCAGCTAGTTGACTAGTCACAGTTTTGCCTTGACAAGTTAACATGTAAGATGAAGCATGCTGCCACTAGTTAACTAGTTGCATTCCTCAGGTCAACATGTTAACTAGTTAAAAGAAGTGGGTGGAGTAACGACAAAATCCTGTGTCCTGATTCGTAGGTATCTTTCATTTTGAACTGCAGAGCAAATAGGAAGCCTCAATTTATGGTTTTACCCACCTCCTCATTAGCATTTGGTGTCACTAGTGTGACTAGTGCACATTTTGGCTTCCACTAGTACAACTAGTAACGTGTTTTGCCTCACTAGTTAACTAGAAAAGTCAAAATACACTTCAACTAGTAAACATGTCAGCATCACTAGTTCAACTAGTAAACATTTTAGATCTCACGAGTTAACTAGTGAGCTCAATAAGGTGTTACTAGTATAACTAGTGAGTATTTCAGCTTCCACTAGTTCAACTAGTAAACATTTTAAGCCCCACTAGTTAACTAGTAAGGTCAATGAGACTTTTTCTAGTTTAACTAGTAAGGTGTAAATCCTCACTAGTCACACTAGTGATGATGTTGGCTCTTCCATGTGTAACTAGTGTAAAAAACTTGAGGTTACTAGCAAACTAGTGAGGTGAATAGCTGCTACTAGTTAACAAGTCAGAGCTTTTGCAGCTCACTAGTTCACTAGTAAGACTTTAAGCATTACTAGTTCAGCCCAGTGGGCCACAAGTCTGTCAAAAAGCTGACTAGTTTGGATTTTGGTGCCACTAGTATGGCTCTGTGGCTTCACTAGTCAGGCTTAAGTTGTTACTAGTTTGACAAAAGTGTCACTAGTTGCTGAAAAAGAGTGACTAGTAAGACTCTTTGTTCAACTAGTTGGACAAAATGTCTAACTAGTGTGACCAGATGTCCAACTAGTGCTGACAATGATCGAACTAGTGAACAACACTGACACCTGATATCAAGGATATGGAATAAATGCTCAAACGGCTTGCCATACAACTGCACTTTCTGCCTCCCGTGTCTCATTGAGTTCTATACATCAGTTTAATCATCCCCTCCCGTACTTGGGTTTCGTGAACATTGTTGGTATTAGATTGTATTTAGGGTTGTTTTATTGCATGTTGTTTTTTTGTGTGTTGCTCAATTTAATCCAAGTGTTCACTGTGTGATTTCTGAGGCTGTAACTGAACATTTCACTATGGTTCCCTCTTTATTGTTAACAAAAAAAACAAAACAAAAAAAAAACAGTCTTTACTTGGTAATTCCCATGTTGTCTAATCTCTC
This sequence comes from Epinephelus awoara, assembly GCA_035609425.1. Lineage (NCBI taxonomy): Eukaryota > Metazoa > Chordata > Actinopteri > Perciformes > Serranidae > Epinephelus > Epinephelus awoara. The sequence continues at coordinate 40,547,143 of CM069301.1, read as the reverse complement.
TCTGCCCAAGGTTTTTGTTGTCTGAAAGAAAAAGGGGCTTTCTCCTGTTAAATATACATAGATCGATGTTGTTGCTCTGTTTTCTCACCACAACAATGGGTGAAGAAAATGGGGATGATGACTCTCAGGTTCAAGCAATTCTTGAAGATGTCTACGAACAGCTTCCACCTCCTGGGGGTGAATCGGCCTGGCACGTTGCTTGAAGGGTGTTTCATCATGTAACTTAATGATGTTTTACTTTGTCTGTGCACTCGAAGTCCAAGTCATGGTGCGAGAAGACTTCAGACATAGCACAAAGCTTTTCGGTGATGTGCTCCTTCCACTCAGGGGACAGAGGAGAGTCACCAAAGTTGAAGCTCAAGTCTGACATATGCTGGGCTTTAGTAGATGGTTTCACACTGTGTTGTGAAAGGATGCTGTCAAAATTCCCAAGCTCTGCAACAACACAAAGAGGTAGAATGGAAATGTCTTGCACTGATGTGTTTGCAACCACCACAGGGACTTTGTAGGGTGCATGAGTAGGTAGAGAAATGAGACAACTCTTAACACAACGACCACCAGGTAAAGAAGACTGGGTGGGATGTTTTACAATGGCCCAACAATCAACAGCAGGAGGGCAGACTTGGGCTGAGCTCTCCAGCAGCACACTGCAGCCTGCAGGAATGAGAGCTGGCGTCCTGCCCAGCATTGTCATCACTCCAATACGTCCCTCTCTGTTCTGTCGGTGGGGTAACTCAAGGGCTTTGAGCACTGCCCTGTACCCATATAGATGGGGCTCCTGGTTCACAATTTGGCTGCCAAGGTATTGTTCATGCAGCACATTGAGGGTGCTGTTTCCTATTAGAACAGGTGACGGGGATTCTGGGTGCAAATCTGACATGACAAGTGCAAGGGTAGGTATGTCAGTGACATCACCCAAAAAGTCTTTGGGAAACTTAACAGCCACTTCTACATAGCCCAATTATGGAACAGACTGCCCGGCTGCGCCTTTGGCTTCAGGAAGATTATCAAGAGGCTTGACTGGGTGATCAGAGAGATGCTGGTTGTAAAATGACACCGGAACAGTCATGACCTGGGACTCTGTATCCAAGAGGCAGTTGCAGTTAATGCCGGCTGTGTTGACTGCAGCTGTGCACCTGGAACCTTTGGGCAACTTAACGGCTTGTCTCCAAGCATGTGCCTGGTCAAGCTGAAGACGTGCTTGTACTTACTGGTAACAGGACATTTTGTGTCAGTGCCAGTCCCCATTCGTCCTGTAACAGGAACTGGTTCTAGTTTAAATGAGGTTTGGGAATGGCGGGGGATCTCCTCTGCCTGATTTGGAGCTTGTGTGGCCAAATGGAGAGGAGAGGGAAATGAACCCACAACGCCACCTGGGGAATTGCACCCCAGGGAATACACTCAAACCTGTAGACTACTCTTAACAACAGAAGGTCACACAGATTCGTACACCAGTAAATATGGGGACAGGAGACAGACTTCCAAATCTAACAACAAATTTTATTAGTTACAAGTTTATGGTAGTTAAAAGAACACAAAGGGGACAAAATATTCTGCCTGAGTGTCAAAATAAGTACCACTGTTGCTTGTGGTGGGAAAATATACAAATAAATGGCAGGAACAGGGCTTGCTTTAGCCTGGTTCCAGACCATAGACCCCGCCCACTCAACTGAGTAGGCTTGTCTCACTGGTCTGGTATACCTTATTGAATTTGTGATTTATCTCGTACAAACAATGGACGGACCAATAAACATCGGGGGTCTAGCGATTAGACAATCAGCGCCACGCTGATGTCAAGCTGTACGCCGGTGAGGATAGCAATAATGGCGACCGCTGCAGATCCTACAGACCACATTAACGATGCTATCGAGGTATTTCGCCACTACTCACGTTGATGGAGGGCCAAATTAAGGAAGCTGCTAAACTGGATTTAATGGCGATGCAGCTGGACGTGCACGACGACGGAGACATTTAAAACGGCCAATGCTCGCTTGTTTTTAGCACCCCCGAGGCATGGATACTAATGACGTCAGATTCTGGGTGAGTCGTTGATCTCTACTGATTGGTTCGGGAAAAAATCAAATTCCCTCCCCCTTGTAAATTGCCTTCAATGGACACTCAGGCTAGGCTTGCTTGGCTTGGGCGAACAGAATCAAATAAAAGTAAAGGGACAACTCAAACCAAAGAATACTCACTGCAAACCAAACCACCACGTGCCACGCCAAATTAAAGGGAGTGAGGGGGGACACTACCACCGGGGAAGACTGCCGCTGTTTGCAAAAGCTCCTGTCCTGAAAAGAGATAAAGAAAATTTACAAAATTGTGGACAATAAGGCCAATGTATACAGTCCAGATCATTTCTAAAAACTACTACAAACACTCACACGCAGCACCCGGATAAGCGGATGTAAATGGATGGATGGATGGCTACTGACTATGTTACCAAAAGAAAAGAAAAGAAAAGAAAAGAAAAGAAAAGAAAAAAAAAGAAAAGAGAAAATCATGATGGGTTTTCTTTTTTAAGGGCATATAGCCTGTAGCGAATGGCACCATTTTAAATTTAATGTAAGTTCTTTTTTAAACACAGGATTGGTTCCCGAGGTGGCAATATAGGTTACATAAACTATGAAGTACGGCCATATATCCCTCCACCACTGAGGTGTTTCAAGTGCCAAAAATATAGCCACGTAGCAGCAAACTGCAAGGGCAAGCAAAGATATGGTAGGTGTGCAGGTGAGCACGAGTATGGGAAATATGAAAAAGGAGCTAAACTGAAGTGTTGCAATTGTGGAGGTGAACATAGGTCAGCCTATCAAGATGTGAAGTTAGTAAGAAAGCAGCAGAAGTGCAACGAATCAAAGTCTCTCAGAGGATCACATATTCACAGGCAGTGAAAAAAGTGACTGTGCAGAGGCCTCTAAATCCGTGGGCACAGAGACCCTGCAATGGATGTAACAAGACTGCGGAAAGGAAAGATCTGTTAATTGTGAGCAAGAGCGAATTTGTGTTGTTTATGGTATATGTAATAAACTGCTCAGCACAGACAGACAAGAAAACTGAAAAAATCAAGATCATAGTAAAATCAGCAGAGAAATACTTTGGTGTTTAAGGACTAAGTTGGGAAACCGTTGAAGAAAAGTTACGTGGAGGAAGTTCTGGCACTCAGGCATGGGGTGGGGGCTCATAATGGTATTAATTGTCCGACAATGGAATGCTAGAAGCCTTATTAATGGACAAGAATCTAAAAAGTATGTTTTCAAATTTAGTTGACAAACCTCACGTGATATGTGCACAGGAAACATGGCTGAAATTAGAGTAGAATTTTGTTTTATATGGATATACTGTTGTCTGGAATGATAGGAAAACTGAGAAAGGTGGAGGTGTGGCTACATTTGTAAAGGATGGGATAAGTTATAACTTAATTTATCTAGGGAAAGAATGGCAATCTATTGTCGTGAAAGTATAATAATAATTGATAATTGATAGTCAGTTATTATAAACCTTGTACTAGACTAAGTCCTGACATATTAAAATGCTGCATGTGGGCTGATACAAGGTAAAATAATGTAATATGGCGATTTTAACATGCACAATACTTTGTGGGGGAGTAGCAATACAGATGCTAATGGACTGTAATTGAGGAATTCATGGATGAAAAGTGCTTAGTGTGTGTTAATGATGGAAAAGGTACAATATATAACATTTCACAGAATACAGAAGGTGCAATAGATTTGACATTCACATCCTCTGTAACTGCAGGAATTAGTTTTTGGGAAGTACTGAACCAGTCATTAATGGGTAGTGATCACTACCCAATAACAATCAAAATAAGAATAGAGATATATCAAAAGGGGGATGGAGATTACCAAGGTGGGAGTTAAAGTGAACTGGGATGCCGTTTTAGGTGTTAAGTGAAGTCGGATGCGCAGAGCTAACAGGAGAGAGTATAGTAGATGTGGAGGAACTTAACAAAAAATTGGTTACAGCTATTATACAGACAGCAAAAAAGACTATTCCAAAGAGCGTAGCAGGCAAGTGGAGGACAAATGGTGGGATGAAAATTTCAGTAAAGCCATAAAATGAGAAATAGAGCATTCAGACAACTTAAAGCTCACCACACAATGGACACAATGATTCAATATAAGAGCACAAGCAACAGTTCAGAAAACGGTTAGATCAGCAAAACAAACATCCTGGAGAAAATGCTCTAATTAGATTGGGAGAGAAACACAAAAGGTCAGATGTGTGGGGTATGATTAGGAATATGAATGGCATAAAGAATAAATTTTGAAATACCAATGCTGACCAACAGTAATATAAGTGCAGCTAGTAATGTAGAAAAAGCAGAACTGTTACTGAAGACATTTGTGAAAATCCACAGTTCAGGAAATTTATCAGAAAAACTTAAGCAGTGTAGAGATAACACCCTTGCACAAAATCCAAGAATCACAGAAAGAAGGGCTTCAGCAGGAGAAGATTTAGATTTACCATTTAATCTATTTGAATAAAGGAGAGCCCTCTCTTATGTGCGGCAAACCTCGACAGGAGAAGACAATACCTGCTACAGCATGCTAGCTTGTATGAAAGACAAAATAATATGGAATACAGGCACAATCCCATCAACATGGAAGCAGTCAGTTAGTGTACCAATACTCAAACAGGTAAAGATTCACCTTATCCATCAAGTTACAGGCCCATTGCATTTACTTCACAGTTAGGGTAGACAATGGAAAGGATGGTAACAAAAAAACTTACACACTTTTGAGAGAGCAAAGGACTATTTTCTACATATCAAAGTTGGTTGTCCATAAAAGGTGAGGGACAATGGACTCTGTCCCATGTCTGGAATCAGAAATCGGGAAAGCTCAAACTAACAAAGAATGTTTTTTGATATTGAAAAAGCATATGACGTGCTATGGAAAGAGGGACTCCTTATCAAACTTAACAAAGTAGGTGTAAATGGTAACATGTACAACTGTATGTTGAACTTCCTGTTAGGGAGGATCATAGAAGTTAAAGTGGGTACAGAATATTCCAATAAATAGTCAGTGGAAAATGGTACCCCACAGGATAGTGTGTGCAGTCCATTGCTATTTAACATACTAATTAATAACATCTCAAAACAGGCTGATAATAGCATAGAAAAGTCGCTTTATGCTGATGACATAGCACTCTGGGTCAGGACTTGGATTAATCTGCAAGGGCAGAGCAGGTTACGCCTTACTTAAGCCATTCTCCAAGACTGTTGGGAGCATAACAAGTCCAGCTTTCATAGTTTTGGTTGGGTAGGAAATGCCAAGGTACAAAATGTAGGCCTGTGTGACATAAAACTAAGCCCTAGTGTTCCAATATCAGATATACTTCCGTGAAGATTCATTATGCCAACCATAGACAAAAGTGAAATTAAAAGAAAAATCTAAAAAAGTACCACAGTGGACAATAGCGCAAAGATATACTAATCATCATCTGTGAAATAGTAGTTAAAAAAAATATCAAACCACCTTTCAGTATACACAGCAGAATTGATTGGAATATTTTTTAGCATAACAATGGGTGGAAGATAACAACCAACCCAGTGCCATAATCACCTCTGATAGCTTGTTAGCACTTTAGAGCATTAAATCTGGGAAATCAACATGCAGACACGATATTATTTATGTAATGTATCATGTGTTGCTCAGAATGCATTGCAGGGGATTGGATATCTACTTTCTCTTGGTTCCTGCTCATGTAGGGGTAGAAGGAAATGAAAAAGTAGATACACTGGCTATACAATCACTACAATGACAGGTAATCGACTTGCAAGTACTACTAAGTAAATCAGAGGTAAAAGTATTATAAAGGACTATATGCAAAAAACCTGGCAGGGATATTGGATCTTCAGTGACACAGGGAAACATCTTTATAGTATTCAAAAACATGTAGGTGCTGGTAAATTATGCAGCGGGAGCCCAGGGGAAGAGATGATCATTACCAGTCTGACAATAGGACATACTGGGTTAAATCGCACTCTTCATAAAATAGGGCAGCATCCTACTGAACTATGTTCAAACTGTAACGAACTGGAAACAGTTAAACATGTAACTTACTAACAGACAGCAACAGATATGAAGAAGAACAAAGGCATTAATAAAATGACAAACTGTAGAAAAGCAAAATATTACATTAGGGAATCTACTTGGAAGGACATCAAGGAATATACATAAGCTTCTGTTTAACTGTTTAAGAGTAACAGGAATAACAGAGAGAATTTAGCCAGTCTTTTTGTTTTTGTTTCCTGCCAATCCGCTGCTTCCCACTCCAGTCCAGTAGGTGGCGGTAATGCACCTTAAAGCTGATTTGCCAACCGCCATTAAAACTCAAAAAAGAAAGAAAAAGAAAGCGCAACATCTCAAGCAAAGACTGTTTTTGTCTCAAGGAAATACCAAAGTGGCTGCTAATCCGTTGATACGACGTGCTGCAAGAACAGCTGGTTATCAAGCCTTCCCTCGCGTGAATCACACGGCGCCGCCCCCTTCACTTAGCATAGATAGCGAACGCTTATTACCAGCTGCCAGTCGCATAATAACGTTGCTAGCTAGTTAGCTTGTGAAGATTTCAAAAGCCGAGGGGGCAGGATGCAAGAGGATTATTTGTGAGAAACGACCCCTATCCACGGTAAGTTGCTGACCGAATTATTTTTTTTAAAGTCTGTTCGGCGGGCTAACGTTACCGTAGTAAGGTACTCTAGCTAGCTGCTAATCTCAGTTAACTTCACCGGGTGGCTAGTTAGCTTGCAATTTAGCACGGATTTGTTCTAGCCCAGTGCGTTGTCATAGCCATTAAACGTTAATAACGGGATAAGGACTGACGGACATAGGACTTATCTAAGAGACTTTAGCTAACGGTAGATTTGCAACATAAGGGACTAAATGTTAAACAACTTTATGACATCTATCTAATAAAAGCTACCTTGCGCTCATGTTAATAATCGTCAACTTTATAGACTTCGGCTGATAGTGTCTATGTAGTTTTGGGTTTGTGTTACTGTTAGGTTTACCAAGTTAACGTTGCCCGGTTTTTCAACGAGCAAAGGAGGTTATTCAGACGTTGCCTACAGTGTTACCTTGAAACTGTGTTAAAGGTCACCGCTAACGTCAAAAGCCTACAGACGTTCATCTTAACCATTCAGGTGGACACCCTCCCAAATTCCACGACTCTATTGCAGTCCAGTGAAACAGCCGGTCAGATACATTACCCCATGTAGAGAGGATTCACAAATGATTGTACTACTACTAATTAGGGGTGTAACGATACATCGATCCACATCGATACATCGATTCATTGATAAACGATCCGATTATATCGATGCAAAATGAAAACATCGATCCATATCGTCATCTTAAAGATACACATTTATTTTGAACTTCATATAGCACGTCTTTGTCACCATTTCTGGGCAAGCGCCTCCACTAAAACAGCAAACAGAGCTCAGAAATAAAATGGTCAAATCATATTCTAGTTGTTTTTGTGAGTTGATGTAAGTGATTGTGTTAGATGAGCATATGATATCGCGTCATATCGATCGCAGGCTCCTGAATCGAATCAAAATCGTAACATGACAGACTTAGTGATATCGGCAAACATCGTATCGTCATCCAAACAAATCGATAAAATATCGTATCGTGATGAAGCTGGTGATTTACACCCCTTCTAATAATAATGATAAATATTACTAATATTGTTAACTTACTATATACTGACGAAAAATCTGTGAGTGTGTGTGGGTGTGTCTGTTCCACGTTTTTCTCCTCACTGACTTGGCCAAAATATATTTTTGCTTGTTTCTTTACATAGGTTTTACATCATTGCTTTGATGATGTCATTGCGTGGACACATTGTGGGGGTGTGGTTATTTCTTTAACTTACTGTGAGTTTTGAACACACAAGGGGACTAGAAGCTCTAATATTTTTTGTTGACCGTCATTTCACCTTATCATCTCACCGTTGTCATCATTATTATTTATTGAGACTCATCTAGTAGTATTTTTCCCTTTTGCTATAACTGCTTGTTGGCTCTTTTTTGATTTTTTATTACAATAAACACTTTGAACTGATCATGGGCCCTTTGAATCTTTGGATGCGACACAAAAGACGAGCTTTAAGTTACTCAGCGGCTGAAGTATTGAAAGACAGCCGCAACACCCTGTATGTCAAAGAGACATGAAACTTAGCACAGAGATACCCATAACTTTCGGTTATATAGATTTTCCGCATTTTTTAATTTTTTGAAAAACACTTAAAATCGATTTCTTCCTAGGAAGTTTGACCGATCTGCATGAAACTTGGTGAACATAATCTAGGGACTAGGGCTGCACGATTAATTGTAATAAAATCGTGATCTCGATTCATATGCATATGCGATCTAATTCCCGTGCCGGGAGTCGGGACATCATCTGCATGAAAACAAGCGCTCCCAACGACACAGCATTATACCACATGATGCAGAGTGACAGCCGGTTGGCAGTTTGGAAAGCACCGAGACAGGGGGGAAACACACTGCTAACTGTAGCCTCAGTTTGTGCCTCATACAGATCTGCTGATAAAGTTAACTTAGCTTTAGCAAGTGTGATAAAAGATGGCAGAGAGGTGATGTTGTGCAAATAAACCGAAGATTTATTAATTTTCTGTAGCAGTAAACACATGGGCTGATAACAAATGTGTTAACTAACTATGCTAAAGCTTTACAAGCTATTCAGGGCTGCCGATGATAACATTAACATGACAAACAGCAAGGCTACGGCTAACAAGTTAACGTACTGACACTTGAACACACATTAAAGAACATACAAGATCCTGTAGAGAATTAATACATATAATACAATACAATAAACGCTGTGAAATTAAATGAAGGAAGAAGATTTTTTTTAAAGCTAAATAAAATATTGGTGATTTATGTAAAAATATACAGAGACATAGAAATAATTATATAATTAAATATATGTAGGCTATGTTACGTGAATACTCCTGTCAAATGCATGGTGTTGAAACATTTAATTTTAGTCCATTTAGACTTTATTTTATCATAACAATAGCAATGAATATTATGAATTGTTCACGTTAATTTTAACACCATTTATCACAAAGCATTTTGTGGAAAATCAAATGTTCAGTTTACAGTTTAATAAACTCAGTACTGTTTTTCAACACATATATTGTTTTGTCTTCATTCAGTGTAATTAGCACATATTGCTATTGCGCCATTGGTTTTGGCCGTGATACCCCAATAAATTTGTATTTATCAAAGGCCACAGTGGCCTTGCCCTAAAAATGGCTTAATTCCAGGCCTGGAATACCTACCTCACAAAAATGTTGTTCAGCATTGATATTATTGTTAAAATTGTTCAAAAGCTGTAAGAAGACAAGAGACTAAAGTTTATTGTTTCCACGGTCAGTGTCAGGCTGTCAGCTGTTGCATTTAAGCTAAAACCAGGAGTGTTCCCTCTCTGCTGACCAGAGTTTATGTGCATTGTGTCTCTTCTATCAGACACAATCATAGGGTTTGTTATTAAATGATATTTTTTATTATTTATTTATAATTTTTGTTACTTTTCCTTTTTTATCAGGAAATAAGCACAATAAATTTTTATGTTGAAAAAAATCGTGAGAGAATAGTGATCTCACAGGGCCCCAGACTGCGCCTAATTGGTCGCATTTGGTCCCTGACAGGTCCAGATGTTAGAGATACTATTTGCAAGTGGCAAGTAATGTTATCTAGGTATAACGCAACATGGTTCAAGATCTTCCTCGAAGCTGAGGATGACATCATTGAAGCTCTAAGGATGATTACAGATGATATTGTCTTGTCCAAGGCAAGCCTGAGCCAGCCCTAACTATAAGCTTTATCAAAGAGGAAAGTCTTTAGTCTGGTCTTAAATGTGGAGACGGTGTCTGCCTCCCGGACCGAAACAGCAAGATGTTTCCACAGAAGAGGAGCCTAATAGCTGAAGGCTCTGGCTCCTGTTCTACTTTTGGAGCCTTAAGCAGCCATGCATAACCCAGCATTCTCAGAGCGCAAAGTTCTGGCAGGATAATATGACGCTATGGCGGAGCCTGACCATTTAGAGCTTTGTAAGTGAGGAGAAGGATTTTAAATTCAATTCTGGATTTTACGGGGAGCCAGTGCAGAGACACTAAAACAGGAGAAATATGATCTCTTTTCTTAGCTCCTGTGATTACATGTACTGCCGCATTCTGGATCAGCTGGAGCATTTTTAGGGACTTAATATATATGTAAATCCCTTTAAGGACGGGATACCTGTGAATGAAAGGGATTAAGGACGGGATACATGTGTGTGTATTTCCACATTACCGTCTTTTTCGAGGCATGTGACTGATGATATGTGCCACCATTGGCTGAAACCCCACGTGAGTAAGTACAAGGGATGTCCCTCTATTGGTCAGTGAGGTCACGTGACCAAAAAAAGCTTTGTGATTGGTCAGAATAGGTCAACAACAAAGTAATGCAAAGTCCTCGTTATTGGTTGAATTACACGTGTAGCATGCTTGCACCTGACCCCTCCCCCGTTTATATTTTCTGCCGGGAAAACCGATCGGTCTTTTGACAGCTGTCAATCATGGAATCAAGGAAGGGGTTAGGTTAGCCGTTTTCCCTGCTCTGCAGCAGCTTTGCTGCCAGGGTGGTTCAAGCCTTCAAACGGCTAGGGTAGGCCTCTGCGTCTCCGCGAACCCCTTCGCGGTCGCGGTCCGACACGTAATTACATTTCTGGCGAGGTGCGCGGCGGTCCGAGGTTCAGGTGGCTGGGGGGGGGGGGGGGGGGGTTGATTTGTCGAAGTGGCTTGACTGACTATGATAAATGAGGACCTGATTTATGGTCGTGCGTTGAATCGACGTCGTCGCTACATCGTAGGGTACGGGGCTACGCAGAAGGCTCACCGTAACCCCCGGCGTAGCCTGACGTGCACCTCCCCAAAAATGTAACTATGCGACTAGACCCAGCGCAGACCGGCACGGCTGTGATTGGTTTGCTTGGTAGCAACGCATTTCTGGTTCCGTATTTCCAGATTCCGCCATCCCTTCCCCATCCCATCTCTTTAAACATCTTCTGTTGCGATGTAGATGTTGCAGTGTTAAGGCTCATTATATATATATGCCATTATGCTCAACGTTCAATATGGATACGGATACGGCCGGAGCCGTCTGTCTGTGCTCCGCGTTCATTTCTCTGTGACCGGAAAAGCGGGAAGCTAAACAAAGAATCAACTAGAGATGACGATAACCACTCAGGAAAGGAACGCAGCCTCCTACTGCTCTGGCGGTGAATTGCACTGCGACGAAACGGAGTGACGGAGAAGTTCGAAGGGTTCACAACGGCGTCACGGCAACCACGTAGCGACGTCGTCGATTCAATGCACAACCATAAATCAGGCTTTAGACTTGTATTTGAGCTTCATAGTAATGTTACAGAGCTCTCAATTAGCAGCAATAAATAAGTAAATAGAAATACAATGATAACACATGGTTGATGATAAATAAATAGCAGCAATAAATAAATACATAGCAGCAATAAATACAAATACAATGATAGCGATTGATGAGCACCAATAAATAAATATAAAAAAAAATAGAAATGCAATGAAACACATGATTGATTAAAGTTTATGATAACTGAGGTTGATAATCATGGTGGTTGATGATAAAAAGAATAAAAATAATGTGCATGTGTGTGTGTGACACATGCACATACATTCACTCACCCTCACACCTGCACACACACACATACACACACTCACAATCTTGCAAGTGAAGGTACTTGATAATGCACATACTGTGTGTGAGTTGAGTGAGTTAGGACTGACAAACATACACATTACACACCATGGACTTGAGACTGAGACTTCTTTGTTCATTGTATATAGTTATCTGAATAACACACACTCTCCTCTCTGTCTTATGGTTGTCTGTTATTGATATTTTTGTTGTTTATTAAGTTTCTGAAAATCTAAGTTTAAGATTATTGTAAAACAATTAAGTACAAACAAAAGCTACACTTGTTAGCTCTCAAATGCTTTTTATTTCATGTTTCTATCTGCTCTAGAGCCTGAGAAAATAAGGTTTTAGTAGGCAAGGTCAATTCTTTTACATTTTTCAGAATATGCTCAGGATTAGGGGTTTTATACAGGCTTTATAATGCCTTTTTTCCAGGCGAGATTAGGTCTAAATGGATTAATATAGCAACTTGATTATAGGGAACTGCAGTAATCCAACCTAGAGGTAAAAAATGGGTGGACCAATTTTTCTGCATCTTTTTGAGACAGGATAGGCCTAATTTTTGCAATATTACGCAGATGAAGAACACAGACTTGGAATTTGTTTTATCAGGGAATTAAAAGACTCATCCTCATCAAATATTACTCTGAGGTTTCTTCCGGTAGTGCTAGAGGCCAGAAGCAATGCAATGCCATCCAGAGAAACTGTATCTTCAGATAGAGAGTTTCTGAGATGTTTGGGGCCAAGAGCGTAACTTTAGTTTTGTCTGAATTTAACATAAGAAAATTGAAGCTCATCCAGGTTTTTATGTCTTTAAGGCATGTTCGAAGTTGATTGATCTGTTTATTCTGACTTGATCAATAAATATAACTGTATATCATCTGCATAACAATGGAAGTTTACAGAGTGATTTCTAATCAATTTATTTTATTTATTTATTTATTCTAACAATGTTACCTAAAGGAAGCATATAACTAAGCACAAGAAGTAAGGAAATTTGTGTTTGGTAGATTATTTCTTTGTTGTAACAATGCCTCTTGGCATTCCGTTGGAAAGCCTGTTTATTTCCCCTTTAAATGGAGCCACATTTGTAAGGAACATGCATTTGTGGGATGAGAAGCAGAGCTGAGTATGTGGATTGCGTCCGTGAAAAATTTCTCTGGCAATGCCTTTTTTTATTTTTGCTGTTGACTTTTGTCTGAAGAAACAAGACATATTTTGCAATTTAACAATTTATTCATTTAACAAATAGGAGCCTCAGTAGCATGTGGAAGAACCATACATAGTCACAACAGCCTGGCACCTCCTCCTCATGCTGGTCACACACTGCTGTGGGATGGCATCCCATTTTTCAACTAGCATTTGTCGCAAGTCAGCCAATGTGATTGTGTTGGTCACTTTGGCATGAACAGCAAGCTGATCCCATAAGTGTTCAACGGGGTTGATGTCAGGACTGCTGGCAGGCCATTCCATCCTCTCCACTTCCAAATTCTTGAGGGAGTCTGATAAACCCCCTCTATGGGAGCGAGCATTGTTAGGATAGAGTTTGGTCCCATTCAGGCACCTAATGTATATTTAGATTGCTTCTCCCCAATATCTCTTCAAACAAACAACTCAGAGACTCTTCATCTGATGACATAGTTTCTCTAGATGGCATTGCTCTGGCCTCTAGCACTACCGTAAGAAACCTTGGAGTAACATTTGATAAAGATTTGTCTTTAAATTCTCATTTAAAACAAACCTCACGGACTGCATTTTGTCATCTGCGTAATATTGCGAAAATTAGGCCTACCCTGACCCGAAAAGATGCAGAAAAATTGGACCATGCTTTTGTTACCTCAAGGCTGGATTACTGTAACTCTCTATTATCAGGTAGCTCTAGTAAGTCCTTAAAAACTCTCCAGCTAATTCCGAATGCAGCAGCACGTGTACTAACAGGAACTAAGAAACGAGATCATATTTCTCCTGTTTTAGCTTCTATGCACTGGCTCCCTGTAAAATCCAGAATTGAATTTAAAATCTGACTGTTAACTTATAAAGCTCTAAATGGTCAAGCTCCATCATATCTTAGAGAGCTCATAGTGCCATATTATCCCACCGGAACTCTGCGCTCGGAGAATGCAGGGTTACTCGTGGTCCCTAAAGTCTCCAAAAGTAGATCAGGAGCCAGAGCCTTCAGCTATCAGGCTCCTCTCCTGTGGAATCATCTTCCTGTTGTGGTCCGGGAGGCAGACACCGTCTCCACATTTAAGACTAGACTAAAGACTTTCCTCTTTGATAAAGCTTATAGTTAGGGCTGGCTCAGGCTTGCCTTGTACCAGCCCCTAGTTAGGCTGACTTAGGCCTAGTCTGCTGGAGGACCCCCTATAATACACCGGGCACCTTCTCTCCCTCTCTCTCTCTCTCTCTCTTGTGTCCTATTACTGTATCTTGCTAACTCGGCCATTTTGGATGTCACTAACTTGGCTTCTTCTCCAGAGCCTTTGTGCTCCACTGTCTCTCAGGTCAACTCGTATTGCAGCGGTGCCTGGATAGTGTTACGTGTGTGGTTGTGCTGCTGCCAGATGCCTCCTGCTTCTGCTGCATCATTAGTCATACTTCTACTGTTATTATACACATATTATTATTGTCACACATGTATACTATCAGATATTGATATATTAATATTACTTATAATATTATTACTTTCATCAATGTTGTTGTAAGCTACTGTCATTACTGTCTGTCCTGCATCTCTCTCTGTCTCCGTCTCTCTCTCTCTGTTTCTCATTGTGTCATACGGATTACTGTTAATTTATTATGTTGATCTGTTCTGTACAACATCTATTGCACATCTGTCCGTCCTGGAAGAGGGATCCCTCCTCAGTTGCTCTTCCTGGGGTTTCTACCGTTTTTTTCCCCCATAAAAGGTTGTTTTTCCTTATCCGCTGTGAGGGTCCAAAGGACAGAGGGATGTCGTATGCTCTAAAGCCCTGAGGCAAATTGTGATTTCTGATATTGGGCTTTATAAATAAAATTTAATTGATTGACCTGATTGTCAGCACCTGGGGGTACCAGAAGCTTAAAACAAGAATCAAGAGCAACAACAAAAAAAAACAACCGTTTGGCACTGACAGAGAAGAATGCACAATGCAGGTTCCTGACAAATATGACACCATTTAAACGGGAAATAAACAGGCTTTCTGACGGTATAAGATTTATTGCCAAGAAGCACTTTTACAACAAAGGAATAATCTAGCAAACACAAATGTCTTTACTTTTTGTGCTAAGTTTATAAAGTGAACAGAATCTTGTGGAGCTCTGAAACAAACCTAAGTATGCAAAGGTGACAAGTGAATTTCAGACTTCAGCCAAACGCTACTGCCAGACATGGTTTTAAGGGTATTTTTGATGTTTTTTCTCCTGCCTAGTGCCATGTCTTTGGTTTTTCCACGACCCAACACCAACGCAGTCCACGGCAAGAAGGATAAGAGACTGATGGCGGAAGTGAATGCATCGCCGCTCAAACATTTTGTCACAGCAAAGAAGAAGATCAACGGGATCTTTGAACAGTTGGGGGCCTACATTAAGGAGAGCGCTTCATTTCTGGATGGTAACCTCTCACCTGCTATTTGCCCTTTTTAACACATACACCCCTTTATTTATGTTTTTATTAATTGAAAAAATGGCATTTGTGCCTTACTTAGAGAAAGAGAGACAAGGGAGGTAGCATCAAACAGCCTGGGCTATACTTGAACCTGGGGTCACTGTAGTAAGGACTCAACTTTAATTGTACGCGCTTTACCAAGTCAGCTACCAGGGTGCCCCATGCACCCCTTTACGATGATCTAGAGCCAATTTGTTGGCCTCATACTGAATAAGGAAACACCAGAGAGATAAGGTTGAGATACCCAGAATATAAATGTCTTCTTGTGCCTATGGACATCAGAAAAAAAGAAAACAGAATAAGATAACTTTCATTTATATAGAAAACCTTCACCAAGGCCGTTTAAAGCTAAACAAAGGCTGTTTAAGTTGCTACAGTTACAACATGAAATAATATTTCAGCCTATATTTACATACACCTGGTGGCAGCAGTATTGTTCTAAAATGCATAAATAATGAAAAAAAGTTAATACTAACTAAGCCATGAAATGCAGTTTGCTGTCAGTATATAGTTGTGTGACTTGTTTATGTCTTAAAGAGCTTCATCTATGTCCTTGTCGCTGGCTCAGCAGCATATCTGTCCATAATTAACAAAAAAGATTTGACAAATCTTGATATTTAACATCCTGGATGTGACTGCAATGTACAGAGCTGTATGCATCGAGAGATTTTTATGTCCTGAGTTTAGGGATGTAACGGTATGAAAATTTCATATCAGTTATTACGGTTATCATTAAGATCGCAGTATTGTTAAAATGTGCTCAAAATGTTCAAAAAGTACTTATACACACACTGAAATCACTTAACCAAGTTTTATTTTAAACAAATAAAATAAGAAGCACTGTTGGCAGAAACATTAAAATAATAAACAACAAACAAAATACAAATGTGCATGAAAGATGGCACCTTATGGCTATAAGAGGTAACTGCACTTTGTGCAAATTGTAGGTAAGAACCAAGAATACTTACATTCAGTGCTCAAGACTAGATCTAGTCTTACAGATTCCGGAAGAACTGGTAGAGAAAAGGACACTTTCACTGTTTCATGTACTGTACGTGGAAATCAAATGTGCATATAAAAGCAACACCACCATATTAAACAAAGTAATGTGGCATTAGAATAATACCATAAATAAATAAGTTAAATTACTTTATTAACTTCATTATTAATTCAATGTTTTCACTCTTGTTTGTCAGTTACACACAGGTCCGAAAGACACACACATGCACAAACAGGACCTATACATTCACAAAATGGAGAGATGTCAGAGTGAGGGGGCTGCCCTTGGTCAGGCACCCCGAGTAGTTGGGGTTGGTCCAGACGGGGACTCGACCCTCTGGTTCCCAACCCAAGTCCCTGTGGACTGAGCTACTGCCGCCCCTAAATGAAATAAAAATAACTGTGCATTAAAGATGGCACCCTATGGCCATCAGAGGTAATTGCACAACCACATGTAAACAAATCCATAATGCAAAATATGTATACAAATATGTATACAAATCAAATGAACCACACTGATAGTCTGTTCTCTCCTTCATGAGAAAAAAGGTGGTGCTGACTTTGTTCACTTCAGATTAAAATGTAAAAATGTCAGCATATTTACTTTGTCTGATTTAAGTAGTGATCTGCAAGGGGAAACAATGTGCCCACTGACACTGACTAATCTCTCGGGTGGCACGCTGGTTGCTGGGATGCACAAAAGCTTCCTGGCAACCCCGGCAAGGTGAGGCTGCTCTAATGCATGGCCCTTCCACCACACAAGTGGATACTCATCTGCTGGAATGGATGGCAGGGACAGGCAGATCTTGATCTCTTCTTTCACTCTTCTGCAGTGGTCAGAACCTGACCCTCTTCACCTCTCTGGTTCCTTGCGGAGGTAATCTTTCTCAACAATCCAGCCAGGCCTTTCCCCTCTGATGCTGCTCTGGGGGTGTCCATGGTGGAGGTGCTGCCAGTGTTTTGTGGTTCTTCCCTGACTTGTACAGGCAGGGCTCCAGACTAACTTTTT
Organism: Epinephelus awoara; assembly: GCA_035609425.1. Classification (NCBI taxonomy): domain Eukaryota; kingdom Metazoa; phylum Chordata; class Actinopteri; order Perciformes; family Serranidae; genus Epinephelus; species Epinephelus awoara. The sequence goes on along the minus strand of CM069301.1, from coordinate 40,529,719 downwards.
CTACTAGGAGCACCAGTACTCCTTACTGAAAATTTTAGGAGCACCAGCACAAAATTGAGGAGCACTATCTATATGACACAACATATTCATAATTTTGTCCATATTAACTGCATTACTGATAATTTAGCAATAAACACAGACAACCCTGCCTCTTAAATGGTGTGTGCAGCGGCGCTTGCTCCATCATTGCATCTGTCCCTGCATAATTTATTCCTGATGCTGTCGTTGTGCTTAACCAGCGTTTCATGTTTGAAGTGTGTGGTGGAGTCGGCGAATTTAGTTTTCCCCGCAAATTTCGGACCACACTGAGAGCGGTATATGCAGGACATCACTTTCTTTTCTTTACAATATCTCAGCTACGTAACTTCAGTGAGCCATTCTGGTCGGAAATGATAGGGCTTTGGCTTTTTCGGTGTTGCGACATCACCTGCTGACTCGTCCGCAGTCATTTGGGCTTCCATAGTCGAGCGCACTTCCGCGCCGTAGTTTCCTGTAAAAATGTCCGTGAAAAATCCCTGCCATGTGAAAAATACATGCCGAGCAGTCACTGGTGCGCGGAGCGGAGTCCACGCGGTCGTAAAATCTGAGCTTTGCGCGCACAGGGCTTGCGGACGTCCGATTTGAGTCCGCGCGGACCTCTGCGGAGTCCGCTCCGCGTACGTTCCACCTGAGTAACGTCGTCGATTCAACGCACGACCATAAATCAGGCTTATGATGGGGCCTCACACAGTGCACACGTACTAAAACTGCTGCCGTTGCTATGGTTACTGGCACCCCCCCGCCTCACAATGCACACCCAGACACACATGACAGGCACACACACACAGACACACAGACACTCGCTTCCGCTCCTCCATGAAATGCAATTATAAAAAAAAATATGTTTATATGTTTATATGAAATTATGTTTCAATAATCATCTGTGTGAAGGAGTCAACATCCAGTGTCAGAGTTTATTACTCCACCGGCTGCAAAAGTAAGTGTCACGTCAGCTTAGCATCGCTAGGCTGCATGAAATGTTAATGCATTTACCACCTAAGTTATCTACAAGTTTACTGTACTGTTTGTCATCTACTCGCTTTCAAATGTCCGCCACGGACATTTACACAATGTCACAGATAAACATGGGTAAATGTATGAAAAAAAATCATCACATATCACCTCTGATAATGGTTTATTCAATTAAAAACACATTGTGCTCGTTTAGCACACTATTTCATGTGGTTTTTATCTGCTGGAGGGTCGCGTCGGGGAGCGTAGCGTGACAAAAATATAAGAGCCGTGTAAAATAGAGAGCTGTCGCGCTGCTCCCGTTGCCAGTGCAGCAGCTGTAATTGATTAACGGGGGTGAGCTGCTACAGGACTCGCGCTGCAGTTAACACAACTAACAGCGTGAGTTAATGTCTCTGCACATGTTGAGCTTCTATGTTAATACAGACACAGGCTAACATAACATGATGAGTTAGAGTTGTCCGGACCACTTTTGGACTTGTTTGCCCACATATTTGTACAGAGAGGTCTTTGGATCTGTTTTGCTATGTCTGCTTCTTCTTCTTCTTCTGGTGGACCAGGTGCGTTAAGTGCATCTTTACGATGCATACCACCACCTATTGCACCGGAATTGTAACGACAAGCTACATTCACAGACAGTGAGTCCCATTACAATGTGTTTCTGAGCGAGGTCGAACAGGAAGCGCCAAAAGCGGAAAAATCTATATGTGGCGGAGATAATTTAATGGTGCACCACCACAGATAAATGAATGTATGGGAAACACTGCTATGCTCTCGTCCGACCAAATTCTCATTAGTCGAATAATTGCTGTGTTACTTTCATAAGGAGGAAAGTGCTACATCAACAGCTTACCAGGATTAATCTATTATTTCCTGTGGCGGGGGGACAGGCTAAGTTACCTGTGAAAATGAGGGTGTTTTCAAGACACCCCTGTTGTTGACAGAAAGTTGAACTCGCCCACCCTCACGCTCAGCGTCGCGGTGACGCAGACCTCCTGTCTATTTCTGTAAGCTGAAACAGTAAGCTGTTATTACGCACCTTGATATGGATAAGAGCCAAGTGAAAATGTGGAGTGACTCTATGATAACTTTACACTGGATAAAGAGTTCTGTGAAACAGTGGAAACCCTTTGTAGAAAACCGAGTCAGAGAAATCTTTACAGAACCTGCACAGTGGCATTTCTGCAGTGGAAAAGACAATCCTGCAGATGTTGCAATAAGAGGAATAAGTGTAACCAAATTGCAAGAAAGTTCTTTGTGGTGGACAGGTCCAGAGTGGCTCAAACAGAGAGAAATTAATTACTGTCAAAATGATGCCGAGCCACATGAAAATGATGATGCTGTAAAAGAAAATCTAACTGCCGTGGCAATCATCAGTTTGACCAGTGCAGAAAGTCCAGCTAAAAGAAAAATACTGGAGATAAAAAAAAAACACAGTGACCTTGACAAAGTGTTACATGTAACTGCCTGGGTCCGACGATTCATTTTGTGGGAGGCAGATTACAAATGTCCAGCTTAAAATTTGAGCAAAAGCACCCCTATATCCTCCCGACAAATTCAACATTATCTGAGTTGATCGTAAAAAACTGTCATTAGCAGGTGCTGCATTCTGGGCTACAGGACACCCTCAACCAGGTGAGAGAGCGCTGCTGGTTAATCAAAGGAAGACAGCTGACAGAAAAATTGGCGCATGCTTGCTTAATCTGTCATAAATATAAAGTCAAAGCCGCTCAACAGATTTCAGCTCCCTTACCTGCGCAACGCATCGAGGAAGCGCCTCCATTTGAAATAACAGGAGTGGATTTTGCCGTCCCTCTGTACACTAAAGACCAAAACAAGGTCTACATTGCTACATTGGGATTAACTCTACATTCACTGGTGCAAATAATTTAGGGCAGAAAATGTTGTGCAGGGTTGCTTTGTCTCATGCATTGACCCTGAGACTTACACAATTAATATTTACACACTACACATCCATTTTTCTCACACAGTTAAAAACACATGTATAACTGATAACATTGCGGTTTAAGAAGAAGACACTGAAAGCGCATTGCTAGATCTGGTGGTGGAAGTGCTGAGAAAGAATACACTGGTAGTTAAAAACACTTTGATGAATGTCATTTTGAAAGTTGCATGCAATGGTGCATGAACACAGGACAAAGTATTTTGAGCCCTGCTGTTGGGAGTGGTCAGAGGTGCAACAGACTTGAAACTTTTGGCTAGGTGAAAAGGCAGCTTTTCAGTCCGGTATTGTAACCCTTTAAAGATTGTGACCACTGGTGGCTTTACAGAGTAATGATTTCAGAGGGAGTCCCTATTTTTATTTATAAGATGCACAGTCATTCAATATTCTTAATGGTGGTTTTACCTTATTTTCTAGAGCCTGTGTTTTATTATTTGTTTTTCAGCCTTTATTTTTCTATGGAAGCACTCTAGTCCCGTTCAGTTTGGCACACTTTTTTTCCACTTCCACTGTGAAAAGTTGTGGATGGTACCAATGGAACCATTTCTTATGTCCCTCGTTTTGGTCACTCCTCTGTTGGGGTACCTAGCACACAGATCTGGTACTAAAAGGTGGAGCTGAGAACACTGCACTCAGTTAATTGGTTAATAGCACATGGTCAGTCTTGCTCAGGGCCGAGATGTGGCTTAAGGGACCAAAAGTAATTGGACAAACTAACATAATCATAAATCAAATTGTCACTTTTTAATACTTTGTTGCAAATCCTTTGCAATCAATGACAGCCTGAAGTCTCGAACCCATGGACATCACCAGACGCTGGGTTTCGTCTCTGGTGATGCTCTGCCAGGCCTCTGCTGCAGCTGTCTTCAGTTCCTGCTTGTTCTTTGGGCATTTTCCTTTCAGTTTTGTCTTAAGCAAGTGAAATGCATGTTCAATCAGATTCAGGTCAGGTGATTGACTTGGTCATTGCAGAACATTCCACTTCTTTGCCTTTAAAAACTCTTTGGTTGCTTTCGCAGTATGCTTCGGGTCATTGTCCATCTGCATTGTGAAGCGCCGTCCAATGAGTTTTGAAGCATTTGGCTGAATATGAGCAGATAATATTGCCCGAAACACTTCAGAATTAATTCTGCTGCTTTTGTCAGCAGTCACATCATCAATAAATATAAGAGATCCAGTTCCACTGGCAGCCATACATGCCCACGCCATTACACTACCACCACCATGCTTCACTGATGAGATGGTATGCTTTGGATCTTGAGCAGTTCCTTCCCTTCTCCATACTTTTCTCTTTCCATCATTCTGGTACAAGGTGATCTTTGTCTCATCTGTCCATAAGATGTTGTTCCAGGACTGTACAGGCTCTTTTAGATGTTTCTTGGTGAACTCTAATCTGGCCTTCCTGTTTTTGAGGCTCACCAATGGTGACTTTAAGCGATGAGTGGATCTTCAAGCATTTTCATATATTAATTTCGACGGGGGCGGCACGGTGGTGTGGTGGTTAGCACTGTCGCCTCACGGTTCGATCCCAGTGTGGGAGCCCTTCTGTGCGGAGTTTGCATGTTCTCCCCGTGTCAGTGTGGGTTTCTCTCCGGGCACTCCGGCTTCCTCCCACTGTCCAAAGACATGCAGTTTGGGGACTAGGTTAATTGATAACTCTAAATTGTCCGTAGGTGCGAATGTGAGCGTGAATGGTTGTTGCCTCTGCCTCTGTCTGCCTCTCGCCTGATGTCAGCTGGGATAGGCTCCAACCCCCCCGCGACCCCCACTCTGGTATGTGAACGGCATATATTCTAATCCTCACTTGGAGGAAAAAAGCATTGTGTGGGTTACATCAACACCTAACCCCTAAGCTTGCTTAAGGAGGACTACATGCACAAACCTGCTATTTTTAAATATCGCATCAAAAGAGACTCTCACTACAGCCTGTTCTATGTTGTTCTGAAAATGCAGGCATGCAAAATGCTTTGTGGACGATAAATGAGGGGCAGACTTCCCTCTGTGTCACTGGTAATGAGGAAATACAGTCAGTGCACTGACAAGCAGTGAGTGACAACAACTGTGCCAAATTTAAGAGTACTGATTGCAGTGGAAATGCTAGGCTCTACCATGTCTGAAGGGTTACATTTGGTTCCAAAGGTACCATACTGAAAGTGTTTGGTGGAAGCAGGGCTTTTGTCAACACTTACACTTAATTCAGCTGATGGAGGTAACATGTACAAGAAACCTATCTATGCCCTCACAAAGGCAGGGAGACAGAAGAGTGATAGCTCACTAACATACAGTACAGGCCAGAAGTTTGGACACACCTTCTCATTCAATGCGTTTTCTTTATTTTCATGACTATTTACATTGTAGATTCTCACTGAAGGCATCAAAACTATGAATGAACATGTGGAGTTATGTGATTAACAAAAAAAGGTGAATTAACTGAAAACATGTTTTATATTCTAGTTTCTTCAAAATAGCCACCCTTTGCTCTGATTACTGCTTTGCACACTCTTGGCATTCTCTCCATGAGTTTCAAGAGGTAGTCACCTGAAATGGTTTTCCAACAGTCTTGAAGGAGTTCCCAGAGGTGTTTAGCACTTGTTGGCCCCTTTGCCTTCACTCTGCGGTCCAGCTCACCCCAAACCATCTCGATTGGGTTCAGGTCCGGTGACTGTGGAGGCCAGGTCATCTGCCGCAGCACTCCATCACTCTCCTTCTTGGTCAAATAGCCCTTACACAGCCTGGAGGTGTGTTTGGGGTCATTGTCCTGTTGAAAAATAAATGATCGTCCAACTAAACGCAAACCAGATGGGATGGGATGGCATGTCGCTGCAGGATGCTGTGGTAGCCATGCTGGTTCAGTGTGCCTTCAATTTTGAATAAATCCCCAACAGTGTCACCAGCAAAACACCCCCACACCATCACACCTCCTCCTCCATGCTTCACAGTGGGAACCAGGCATGTGGAATCCATCCGTTCACCTTTTCTGCGTCTGACAAAGACACGGCGGTTGGAACCAAAGATCTCAAATTTGGACTCATCAGACCAAAGCACAGATTTCCACTGGTCTAATGTCCATTCCTTGTGTTTCTTGGCCCAAACAAATCTCTTCTGCTTGTTGCCTCTCCTTAGCAGTGGTTTCCTAGCAGCTATTTGACCATGAAGGCCTGATTCGCGCAGTCTCCTCTTAACAGTTGTTCTAGAGATGGGTCTGCTGCTAGAACTCTGTGTGGCATTCATCTGGTCTCTGATCTGAGCTGCTGTTAACTTGCGATTTCTGAGGCTGGTGACTCGGATGAACTTATCCACAGAAGCAGAGGTGACTCTTGGTCTTCCTTTCCTGGGTCGGTCCTCATGTGTGCCAGTTTCGTTGTAGCGCTTGATGGTTTTTGCGACTCCACTTGGGGACACATTTAAAGTTTTTGCAATTTTCCGGACTGACTGATCTTCATTTTTTAAAGTAATGATGGCCACTCGTTTTTCTTTAGTTAGCTGATTGGTTCTTGCCATAATATGAATTTTAACAGTTGTCCAATAGGGCTGTCGGCTGTGTATTAACCTGACTTCTGCACAACACAACTGATGGTCCCAACCCCATTGATAAAGCAAGAAATTCCACTAATTAACCCTGATAAGGCACACCTGTGAAGTGGAAACCATTTCAGGTGACTACCTCTCGAAGCTCATCGAGAGAATGCCAAGAGTGTGCAAAGCAGTAATCAGAGCAAAGGGTGGCTATTTTGAAGAAACTAGAATATAAAACATGTTTTCAGTTATTTCACCTTTTTTTGTGAAGTACATAACTCCACATGTGTTCATTCATAGTTTTGATGCCTTCAGTGAGAATCTACAATGTAAATAGTCATGAAAATAAAGAAAACGCATTGAATGAGAAGGTGTGTCCAAACTTTTGGCCTGTACTGTACACATAAACAATGCCGCTTTCAAATGACTTCAAAACAACTTTAACACATGTTTATCTGACATGAATGGCATTGAACACACTCTGGTAATCACAATAGTACTGCATGTAGCACCATATTTGACATCAGTCTATAAACATGCCAAATCTGATGTAGGTTGGTATAATACAGCCAGACTACAGAAGCTATCTATGGAAACTCCACATATAACCAGAGATGTTGCCCTTGCTTTGATGATCTCCACATTTAGATACTTACAAAAATGAAGAGCTGGACCCAGTCACCACAGAGGAACAGGTCCAGGAGGTCCGGGGTTGCCTCGCCAAGGTGGCAGGGATTGGAGAAGTGCTCGCCCGCAGGCATATGAAGGTGGTCTTCTTTGGGAGGTATGAATATCTGTTCATTAGCATCTCTGTCTCATTTTAGGAGTTCTTTATTTAAAATATTTTTTTATCAAATTCACTTGTTTTAATACAGCTACTCCTTGTTTCTTAATTGTTTGTTTATCACAGTTTTTTTCTGATTGTTTTGGTGCTACCTCTGAATCTGGGGATGTCATTTTTAGTTCATTTAACTCTCAAAAGTAAAAACAAAAATCCTCAAAATGTTCTAACACTCCCTAAACAACAAAAGTGGGAAAAAAAACAATAAACAAATTGAGGCTAGATCTTACCGTCTTTGTGGGTCTGGCCAGAAGACGTCCACATCACATGCAATGTTGTCGTAAAACAGCACATGTAGAAAAGCAGTTGCCAAATAGTGTAGCAATGTAGAGAACAGTGTTTACAGTTCAGCAAAATCGTGTTATAAAATGGCACACTAGGTGTAAAGCAGAGGACATTAATCCAGTTTAGCACACTTGGTAAATACATTGGCGACAAGTGTTACTGGTTAAGATAGTGCTTTAGGAATCTCTGTTAGTGTGTAAGCATTCAGAAAAAACTGTACACTAGCTTTATACCCAGTTCTGTGTAGCTGTGAAATATCTACAAATGTTAAATTTGGCCTGGGATTAGAAGATTAAACATCAACTAAGTGAAACTGTGGAAAGACTGTAGGCAATGCTGACAAGCGTGGTTTATGTTTTGCAGGACTAGTAATGGGAAGAGCTCAGTGATCAACGCCATGCTGTGTGACAAGGTGCTGCCTTCTGGAATAGGACACACCACCAACTGCTTCCTGAGAGTGGAGGGCACAGATGGCAATGAGGCCTTCCTCCTCACTGAAGGCTCTGAGGAGAGGAAGAACATAAAGGTCAGCAGCACTCAAAGTACTCTGCACAACTCCAGTCTGTAAACATGAAATGTTGGTCTTCTCTGTGTATGCAGGCCTTGATATAGCACGTGATGCATAGTTATGCACATACATTTTTAGCTGAGCATATAATTCTCAGCTCTCCACTGGTGCACATACAGCTTCCAAGTCACACAATGACCGTAAGCATACTTGCAACAGACACCTTTCACGCAATCTTTTGCTGCACATCACAAGACTGACAGAAGGGTTGGGCGATATGGACAAAAATTCATATCTCATACAGACAGTCAGCCTGTGAATACCGACTGTGAATATATATATATATATATATATTGGTATTTTTAACAAAATGGGCTACATGATTTTATGATTTCAGTTGCAAGTTAAAGCCACGTTTGAGATGTCACAAGCACTTAAAACAGAAAAATAAAAACGGACTGTGATCAAAATAAAATCCAAAGACAGGTTTTTTAATTTCTGTTTGAAAATATACAGCTGTATATTATGGAATGAAAAATTATACAAAATAAATTGTAGGGCTGTACATTAACGCTTTTGCACATTGCACTAAAGCTACAGGGAATTACAGGTTTGCAGTACAGGCCACAAAACTATAGTATGACAATAAAAGCATCAAGTAGGCCTAAATCCATTGTAGTTTGGAACAAATAAAAATCCTTGTGGGGGGCAGGGGCTATATTCAGGCTATTCGTCTCATTTTCAACATTGCATCACCAAAGAGTCAGAGGGAGGGAAAGAGTGAGAGACAGACACTTTGTCCGCTTTATATACGTCTTGTATATGAAACGTCTGTGATGTTGCTGCATTTTTTGAACAGCTTGGATACAGGCGACAGATCTCCATATAGAGGCAACCCGTCTCCATGTCACAAAATAGACAACAACTACCAAGAAGAACGGCAATGTGCTATGATCCACCTCACACACAAACTAGTGGTACAACACTGGATTGCACGTGTGCTGCTATGCAGTAATTTCATTCATCTCACAGACTGATTTAGCGTAACACAATGACGCACTGTAGACTAATGAACATATTAAACAGAGGAGCAGCACAGTGTCTTGCCAGTAATTAATAAAACAAAATGAAATTTAAAAGTTATGATTAATAATTATTATACTAAATTGGTCTCATGTAGCACACTTATTTTCATTAATGTGTTGTTCATATATCTTGCATATATTTTCATAGAAGATAATGGCGGTTTTATCAATAACTTTCATATGTGACCCAGTGACTCACATTTAATATCAACATATATCACAACACAGGACACACCTCTTTATATGAGATTTTAATACTTCTTCTAGTTCATCGTTCTATTTTCATTAAAAATTCATGTTTTTTCTGTTAACTTCCAATGTCACAATTTGTTTCATTCATATTCACAAACAGCATTATAAGCTGTTGTAATCATGAGAAATTGGTAATTGATGTGTTGAGGTCAATATTCAAGCTGTAATAACACCCATTTGGTGTTGATGTTGTGTGTGTTTACAGACAGTGAACCAGCTGGCCCATGCTCTCCACCAGGACGAGGACTTGGATGCTGGCAGCTTGGTCTGTGTCATGTGGCCTAAAGCCAAGTGTGCTCTGCTCAGGGATGACCTGGTGTTGGTGGACAGGTCAGACACAAGTTTACGCTATATAATCAATAGATTTATTACCATCACCTGTTCGTACATAAGCTTTTTTGGTGAGTGGTGAATGTTAAACAAATGACTCTTACTGTGTTAGTTTATGTATGCTATCAACACATGCCTTTTTTGGGCTTATGCTATAGTGGTGGAATAAAAATTTCAAACCTACAAAATGCAAGTATGTTTTTGACAATTAATCACAAGTTAAAATTGATAGTAGTAACAACGTGGACATGGATGTTTTTACATGTTAACGTAAGGAATTCATTACATTAAACGTTGTTCACCTCTTTAGAAATACAATGATGTGAACACATCACTATACTTGACACAGACCTCTGTATAGACTCTTCTACTCGTAGTAAACAGTATGACCTTGTATTGGTGGGTGGGGCTTAGCTGGAGGCAAAACAATTCTCCACAGACCTTAGCCAGCGCTAGCTAACAAGGAATGTTGGCTTCTTTTAGACAATGGAGGAAGATGATGCAAGTGATGCATTCAGAAACAGTCATTCTGAATGCCGGAGCGCACTCTGGCACAAACTGGACCCGTAAATTCAGAGCGCTGTCTGAATGTTCCATTAAAGGGACATTGTGTAACATTTTCAGTTGTTTATTGGCAAAAATTGATGTCTGCATTCATAAATATGTCATCACTGGTTTACTATTACCTCCACCAATAATCTGACTTATTCTCGTAAAAGGAGAATTTCGGATTTGTTTGTACATTGTGCGGGTAAGTCGTCTGTGGGGTTCCATTACGTTTCGCCATCTTGAGAATACACTCGCCAGCAAGGGACATACAGCACCGCCTATGGTGTTTTCGTTGAGAGCCAGGCCAGCACTGCGAGACTGAGGAGCCGAAGGAGAGGAGCAAGAGGCGCTTCGCTACTACCCTGGCACATTTGAAACTAAGTCCCACTCTTTGAGCATAATGCAGGATCATGCATATGCAGCATCACAGGAGAAGGAATCCTTGTCGCCAAGAAAGCGCAAAAGGGAATAGAAAAGGCAGCGTGACCGGCGAATTAAAAAAAACGAAGGCCCACATCGGGGTAGCCTTTCCCAGGTAGAGAGAGCTGCTGAGGGAGAATGGTAATGCAATCACAGGCCAGCGCCGCTGTTGGCTGTTGGCTGTTAGCAGCCAGTTGCTAACAGCCTAATCCCTCTCCTCGCATCACTGCGCCGCTGTTAGCCGTTAGCCGCTGTTAGCGCTGGTTTGTGTTTGTATTACCTTTCTCCTTCAGCAGCTCTCTCCACCTGGGAAAGGCAACCCCAATGCTGACCCTTGTTTTTTTTAATTCACCGGTCACGCTGCCTTTTTGTTTCCCTTTTGCACTTTCTTGGCGACGAGGATTCCGTCTCCCGTGATGCTGCATAATACATGATCCTGCATTATGCTCAAAGAGTGGGACTTTGTTATGCAGCAGTAGTGCCGCTGGCCACTAACAGCTGTTTCAATTTACATCCACCCCAACAGTCCTACGTTGTAAACACAGCCAGCATGGTGAGGAGGGGGTTTGTCAACTCGCGTTGCGTGTGTCTGTGTAGGAGCCTGAATGAATACTCCATGTAGTATCGGATGACATGGTTTCATCAGTGTTATTATAGCTTTTTGGTACACAGCGGCTACAGTTGTTGCAATACGCGTTTGAAACAGTGAGGCGCTAGAGTGCGCCATCTGTTTGAATGCAATATATGATTTCAACGTTAGATGGGAGAAATTCCTACACACTGTGGCTTTAAGTTGCGTTGAGCGGAGTGAATGTGTGATTAAATTAACCGCTTGTCAATGTACGTATATAGAAATATAATGCACCGTTCCTTTGACCAGCAGGGCTTTCATTTTAGTGTAGAACATCAGACTGAATTTGTGAACGCACCATGTCAGGTCACTCACTCTGTGTTACTTGAAAAATTAAACACTGGCCGACCCATATACTCTCACTCAGTGGACAGATGATTTGACAGGATTGCTGAAGGTGGGATGGCCGTCTTTGTGGTTGATAATTATGCAAGTCTTACGAAGGAGGACGACATTTGAACGGTTTCCTCCATTTTGTTAGGGAGAAATCGAGTATTCCTCGTAATACCTCCCCAATTTCTGATTAGGTGGACCCTTAATACACTTAACTTTATTCATCCCTACAAAAGTAAATACTTTTTTCCTAACCTGATATAAAGTGTGCGCTGCACATTTGAACATTTTAGATAATCGCTCCGTCCAGTCCTTTCATCTTATCACATTTAACCATAGTTCTTTTCGTCCTTAGTAATGGGCAGTGGCGGCTGGTATGTGATAAAATTTTGTGTCATGTCTCCTTCTATTCTGCCTCCCAGTAACACAACAAGATGAAGTTTTAAGAGTCCTATGTAGCCTACTGCCCTGTTGTTGTGAGTCGTGTTTTGCCTTGGGCCAATAAAGTGACGTGTGACATCGGCCCTAAAAGGGTCTGTGCCTATGTAAGACTTCAATTGGCTTATCCTACTTTCTGTTTTCCCCTCCAGCCCAGGTATTGATGTTACCACAGAACTGGACAGCTGGATCGACAAGTTCTGCCTGGATGCCGATGTATTTGTTTTGGTGGCAAACTCTGAGTCTACGCTGATGCAGACGGTGAGACATGACAGTGTGTGTCCACCTATATGGAGCCAGTATGTTTAAAAAGAGCAAAAGGTCTCTAAAGAATCTCTAGTTTGACAGAAGCTGTCAGTCAGCTCTAGGTGGGAGTCATGATTTTCCAAATCCACCTTTTCATTTGACTGTCAAGGATTAGGATTCGATTTAGTTTTCGATCTGAACTTTTTTTTTTCTCAGCACTGACAGCTATACAATTGATAGACTCTTGAGTCTCGATTTGTAACAAGAACTTCTTCACCAGTCAGTTGGGAATAAAAAGAAGAGCTATTAGGTGGCAGGACAGATCTGATCCAGTAACAGCTGGAGTTTCTTCACCTGCAAAAAGTCACCACAACCTTGCTTTACATTTCTTCACTAGCATAGCTTACAAACCGCAGTTTTTCGGTCATGACACATTTGTTGGTTACATACCAGAGATAACAAAACATTGTCACATCGCTAACTTCGGTGAAGTAGGAGGATTTTCTGGTGGGTAAATCATTGCATCCTCTTCATATATACATTTTACACAGAATCCCACCATTTTAATTCATGCAGTGTGTCTCAAATCACATATTTCTGGACTAAACACTTAAAACTTTGAGTGCACAATTGCGCTAACTGTGTTCACGCTGCATAGTATGGGAAAATACAGTGTACTACTGCTGTATTCCAGATGGTCCAAAAGTTGAGTGTATAATGATGGACACTTCTCACTCTCAATGGTCGCCATCTTTGTGACAAAGCAAACTTCTCAACTTTTGATATGGCCACTGGGGACAACAAGGAACCTGTTAATTATATATGTTTTTTGCACAAAGTACCAATACTGTTGCCAGATAGATTCCGTCAGAAATGTTTGTTGGTTCTGTAATAGAGGTGGGCGATATATATCGTTAACAATATTATTGTCATTGTTGTTTTAATGATGTGCAGATTTACGTCATCGAGTATGCAAATGACGTCACAAAAACAACTGAAAACACACGTTGAAACCAGGTTGAAACCCCACACGTTCACCGAACAAGAGTTACGTAACTTGCTTGCACCAGCACGCCGCAGTACGCCTAGGTGGTCACATGATCTCTCACTGGCACCTTCCCGGCAGGTTAGCCTGCTGCTAAGCAAACATTAGCGAGACAACATGGCAACACCGCCCACAGATACTCCAGCAGCTTCAGAAGACGTGGGTCAACTCTAGTGATAGGTCCCAGCCTGTAAGGTGGGAACTCATGCTGTATTGTGTTGCAGGGGAACAATTAAAGGGTTGCTCAAGTACCTGAAGCCTGCGTGGTTCATGAGTGGTTTGTGGTTATACCAATAAATAACTGAACATGGTGTCAGAAGTAAAGTCAGATGAGAGCGACAGTACTAGTGACTTAGTCTACATATAGCGACATTCAAAAGTGTTTAGTTGTAGGTCGGGAAAGTTCGCAGTACCGGAAGACCATCTACGGAGCTACCTAGCCTAGCCACAGTTAGCTGAAAGAAGCGGCAACATGGCACAGTTTCAAGTCTCCCCGCCAGAAAAGTTCACCTTCAAGGTTGAAGACTGGCCTGAAATGAATTAAACGCTTCGACAGATTCCGCATTGCTTTTGGATTGGAGACGCAAGCAGAAGAGAATCGCAGGAATGTGATCATTGAGAGAGCAAAGTTTAATTAGCGGCAGCAAGAAATGGGCGAGACGGCTGACAGTTTCATTACGGCGCTGCACTGCCTGCCTGGTGAAGCACTGCAGTTATGGGGCTCTACATGATGAGATAGTGGGGGACAGGCTTGTCGTAAGTCTGTGGGACAAACGCCTATCTGAACAGTTGCAAATGGACCCGGAATTGACGCTACAAAAGGCCGTCACGGGAGTCAAACAGAGCGAGCAGGTAAAAAAGCTGCAAGAAATGTTAAGAACATTTTTCCTTTAAAACCTTGTGTCTATTAATATCATCCATGAGAAACAATTAATGAGCTATAACTCAAGCTGTTAAAAACACATATTTAAAAGAATATCGTCTAATTATCATTATCGTCCCCCCAAAATAGAGATATTATTTTTTGTCCATATCGTACACCCCTAGTCTAATGAATAATGATTTGGTTCCGCGAACAGTAATGTGAGTGCTTGCTAGCTAACCTGCTCCCAGCTACGGCAGCACATTTTAATCAGTATTGATGTTGTGGTATAACTCTGGTTTATGTATGGGTGGAGATAGCGGTCAAATGTTAGGCATAATGCTCCACTGTCTGTTCGCAATTTGTCATTTAAAAAGGAGACAAAGAAGAAGAATAGCTGGTTTACAAAAAATAAGCCGTTGTCATTTACGATAAGTGCAAAATGGCAGTGCACGATTTGAGACAACCCTACCTTGTTGAAATTAGCACACCACGTAGTGTACAAAGTGTAGTAGGTTGAAGTGTACTAACAGAAGTATGCGATTTGAGACACACTCATGGTTGTGTGATTTTTCAAAACTGTTGTAAATAATGTCTTCCTGCAGGAGAAGTCCTTCTTTCACAAAGTCAATGAGCGGCTCTCCAGTCCCAATATTTTCATCCTCAACAACCGCTGGGACGCATCAGCCTCAGAACCTGAATACATGGAAGAGGTTGGTCAGCTCCACTGTGGAAAAAAACATTTACATCTATGGAAATACACGAAACTGGGTCCTCCTGATGTGATTTCCTGCATTCTGTTGGGTTTAGGGGTAGCATTCTGGAGTTTGGCAATACCTACATACATTCAAAGCCACCCTGACTTGCAGGGCCTTCACAAGTGAACCTGCATTCAGCTCAGAGTGAATGAACTAGTTAAACCAGAAACTAGGACTTGCCTACGTGGCATATAGCCTATTACTTTATAGACACAAGACCCATTTTGGATTTAAAACAAAATTCATGGTTGAAATGATTGAATATATTTTGATTAAGATCTAACTAAAATATTATTTTGGGAATAATAATATGTTTTGTGTATTATTGTAGTCATTTCATGATATATTTTAAGACTATGCAAATCTAAGAGTGCCTAGACCTAGGCCATTTCATTTTTTAACATTTACAAAGCTCTCCAAATGCCTTTTGAAAAAGCTGTGGAAATTAATCACAAAGTCACTTTTATGCTATAGATAGATCTTTCTACTGTAGCAATGAAGATTAAAAAACATATGTTGAAAGCTAAATTTTGAAATAGAATTAGGAATAGTAGTAGTGAAATTGCTGTGGAAATTACCTCAAAGTCACTTTAATGCTATAGATATTTTCTCTCAGCCAGTTATAATCTCTCCTCACCTGTGAAGACCCTGCATGATCATCCTTGCTGGCCTCTGGTTCACTGTCTCCTCCCTGACCCTACTCTTTCTATTGTGGCAATAAAGATTAAAAAGATAGGTGCAAAGCAATAGTGAGCACAAGTTCTGCGCAGAAATTAAGGGTGAGTGGGTTTATTCCTAGCATGAAACTAGCTGGCAAGCGATTTAACATAGGTAACAAAAACATTAGTATTCTTGTTAACTAGCTTAACTTGATATATTGGCATCTATTAATTAGTCATCATTTAGCTATTAGCTAACATTATCTACATGCAACAGCATTACTCAACTTACATGATTTGTTTGGAAGAAACTCTGCAAGGTTTTACCGAGGTGAAGTTAGTTTGACGTTGGATATTCAACGGATATTCAGATATCCATTTTGGGTTCAACAGTGATTTCCACTTCCCTCTCATAGGCGGAAAACAATGAGCAAGTAGGGCTAATACCCCCACCCGCCCACACACACACACACACACACACACACAAACACAAACAAACACTCACTAAAACACACTTTCTATTTTACAGGAATTTCCAAAAAATTTATTTGGTTTTCTACAAAAAAAAGTATTTTTTTCTTCATTAGCTCTGACATTACTGGACCCAGACACCCGACACCAATGTAGAATGGTTTGGCCAAGTGAGCCTAATAAGGCAACTAAACTGCACATCTGAGAGTGAGAGACTGACAGTCTATTTTTTTGTATTTATTTATTTATTTTCGATAATTTTATGTGTTATTTTGGATATTTAAATTTTCTTTTTTGCATACCTAAATATTCTTGTTAAATACATGTTTATTTCTCTTTAAAAGAGTGTACTTGCATCAATATGTCTTTATTATCATTATATAAGTTTAAAAAACAGCAAAATTACAACAATAATAAGCGTTTTAAAAGCACAATATTATGCAATATTATCGCCTATTGCAATAATTTCTGACACAATTAATCGGCTAGCAAAATTTGTAATCATGACAGGCCTAGCCAAGTGGGCCTAATAAGGCACACCTCTTTATATAAAGGTTTCATGCTCTTTCTTTGTTATATTTAATTTTTAAACAAACGCCATTGTTTTTCAGTGAAAAAAAGTTTATTATCTTTGATAGCTTTCACATTACTGGACCCACACACCCCACACCAATGTAGAATGGTTTGTCCAAGTAGGCCTAATGAGGCACATCTCGTTTTAAATGGGTTTCATGCTCCTTTTATTTTATACAATTTTTTTAAACAAACTCCATTGGTTTTCATTGAAAAAAGTCTGTTTTCTTCAATAGCTTTCACATTACTGGACCCAGACACCCTAGACACCATGGCGTTTGTTTAAAAGAAATTGTATAAAATAGAAAGAGATGAAACCCATTTATAAAGAAGTGTGCTTTCCCTCTGTTCATTATGCTAATGAACCAACTCACCTGGCTGCCAGACGATGCATGGCAGTGAACGTTTTTGTCGTCCAGTCTCTTTGGTGGAGAGAGACGAGGAAAACAAACATGCATGAATATGGCAATTAATCGCGGCCGGAAAAGTTTCCATCTCCCTTTTAATTTATCATGCAATTAACAGACTTATCTCATATCGCAACAGGCCTACACTTGGCCAAACCATTCTACATTGGTGTTGAGTGTCTGGGTCCAGTAATCTGAAAGCTATCAAAGAAAACATACTTTTTCATTGAAAACCAATGGCGTTTGTTTAAAAACATTTGTATAAAATAGAAAAAGTATGAAACCCATTTATAAAGAGGTGTGCCTCATTAGGCCCACTTGGCTAAACCATTCTACATTGGTGAGGGGTGTTTGGGTCCAGTAATGTGAAAGCTATTGAAGAAAATAGACTTTTTTTCACTGAAAACCAATGACGTTTACATAATTTTTTTTTATATAAAATAGAAAGAGCATTGAACCCATTTAAAAAGAGGTGTACCTCATTACGCCCACATAGACAAACCATTCTACATGGATGTGGGGTGTCTGGGTCCAGTAATGTGAAAGCTATTGAAGAATATAGACTTTTTTTTACTGAAAACTAAATTAATTTTTTGGAAATTCCTATAAAATACAAAGTGTGTTTTTCTGAGTGTTTGAGTGTGTGTGTGTGTGTGTGTGTGTGTGTGGGCGGGTGGGGGTATTACACTTTTCTATGTTGCTGATTGTTTTCTGTCTATGAGAGGGTGGAAATCACTGTTGAATCCAAAATGAATATACGAATATCCGTCAGACATCCAACGTCAAACTAACATCACCTCGGTGAAGGTTCTTTGCTTCTTGCTGGCTGGTTTGCTGAACATACACTGAACAAAAATATCTGTATCAGTTAACTGAACATAAATCTGTCTAAATCTGTGTTAGTGAGCACTTCTCCTTTGCCGAGATAATCCATCCCACCTCACAGGTGTGGCATATCAAGATGCTGATTAGACAGCATGATTATTGCACAGGTGTGCCTTAGGCTGGCCACAATAAATAGAAAAATTAGACAATCTGCAGGTTAACTGCTGGAGCCTATGAGTTGTTTTAAGACTATTTATATAACACAGCAGCACTTCCCAGCAGCACACGTCTCGTCAGTGCAATTGATTCAGATCACAACACGACAGCATGTGTATGGCACCTGTCACCACCTCACAGCGAATGCGCTTTTCATACGGGGCGCAGCGCCGTGGGAAACAGCAGGAGAGACACAGCTCAAGGGGGACCCGGGTTCTGACACAACACCGGATGGAGAAGCAGGTCCGTGGAAACAAGCGCGTCGCACCAAGCGCGCGCTGCTATGGCATCGCTTTGGGTTGTGAGCGTGCATGACGCGCGTCTGCATAGAAAGTAATGGGTTTGTGTGCGCAAAAGACACTACACCCGAACGCCCCCCATGCACACACACTCTTTAACCAAGGCGGCGGCCAAAATCACCCAGGCAGCCCGCCTTTGTCTTTGAAAACCCTGCTCCAGTGTTATCTAGCCATGTTGATACTGCAGGTAGGGTTTATTAGCCCAGATTTGCAGACATGGCTGAGACATGACATTACACCCAGTCCAAATGAAACTTGTGGTTCATTTACAGGTTGTTATATAAATAGACTTAAAACAACTCATAGGCTCCAGCAGTTAACCTGCAGATTGTCTAATTTTTTCTATATTTTCCCCACAAACAAGAACGTATGCCAGGAGCTTGGTGGCTCAGTGGTTACCATTGTTGCATTACAACAGTGTTCAATTAAGTTTGTCGTTGCTGTGTCAGGTCCGCATGCAGCATATGGACCGCTGCACCAACTTCCTGGTGGATGAGCTGGGTGTGGTGGACCGAGCCCAGGCCAGTGACCGCATCTTCTTTGTCTCTGCCAAGGAAGTACTTCAAGCTCGTGTACAGAAGGCCCAGGGAATGCCTGAAGCAGGTGGGGATACTAGTCAGTGTGGATTCTGGCAGGGTTTGGGTGTGACTGGGTGGTGCTGGAGTAGAGGAACGATCACAAAGGTCATTAATGATCACAAGTGTTCAAGGCCACAGTAATATGTTATCTTGATGGAGTGACAATCATTCTACATTGTGAGCGACACAAGGTTAATGCATACCATAACTTTGAAAAGACCACACAAGGGATGGGCAATATGGCCCTATAATAATATCACTATATTTCAGGGTATTTTTGTAATAATGATATTCTTAACGATATGACAAATTAGTCAAAGAAATATTCTGTTGTTAATTTTAGAACATGGAATTGCAAAAAAAAATAAGTGATATGTGTCAACCTATGAGTTTGCCTTCAAGAACTAAAGATTCATCACACTGTAACCTGTGACTGGACGTTATGTAAGGGATAATGTATAATGAGCCGGTGAATACTGGGAAAATAACTTCTGACAGAGGGGTTTTATTCCCCTGAAGGGAGTTTTTTCCCAGTATTCACCGGCTCATTATACATTATCCCGCTTATTATGCTGTGTTCCCACCAAACGTGATGAATGCGATTTAATCGCTCGTAATGCTCCGCCCGTAATGCCCGAGTTTCGACGCCTGACCATTTTGTTAATTCGCGTCATTCGCGCTAGTAGCGGGGAAGCCGGCTGTGCTAACTGGAGCTAAGCTAGTGCTAACGTTCATAGTACAACCATTCTGCAAACTAATTAAAGACACATATTTACAGAACTTACCAAGTAGACCAGTCTCCTCGGCGTCTTTCACCCAAGCCTGCTCCTTTTTGTTGCGGTCTCTCGTAGTATCATATAGCTCCGGGTAGCCACTGACGACCATGGCAGAGATAACCACCATCGCTGCTTTGTACCTGCTCTGGAAGTCCCATATGCGTCGGAGGGCCAAACGCCGTCGTGATTGAGTTCACCCTATCCTGCAGAAGCGCATCCAGCTCGACGAGTTTCACCACCTCTTCCAGGAACTCCGTCTGGATGATAGCCGCTTTCAGCGGTACTTTAGGCTGACTGGGGCCCAGTTTGAGGACCTGTTGGCGAGGGCTGGCGCCAGGATCTCCCAGCAGGACACCAACTACAGGCGCTCCATTTCAGCTGCGGAGTGTCTGTCCATCTCTCTCCATTGAGTAGTAGTTCATTGCTGTGTCAACAAGTGGACGTTGTTGACACACGCCAGTGTCGTCGGGAGAATCCCAAGGCTGATTGGCTATCGCAGCACAGCGTCACGCGAATTCGCCTCAAAAGTTCAATGTTTTCAACTCGAGCGATGAGGCATTGGACGCGAATTCCGCGTCTATCGCACCGCGTGTATCGCGTCCATCGCGTCGCGCTAGACGCGTCCATCACGTCGCCCGGCGCAATTTTGTGTCTAATAGCGTCTTTGCATTGACTTTGTATGTAATCTTGACGCGCGAATTCGCGTTTGGTGGGAACACAGCATTACACGGCTAATTATCAGTTAAATAAATAATGTTGTCTGCCTCTGTGAAGTGCAATAAAACCGACCAGATTCGACAACTTTTGGTGAAAGTTTTGTACTCACCCAGGCTTAATGGACTGAACCAAGGCATAAAACTCACGTAAAATGTCATTAAGCATGACTGCTGAGTGTGTATTCAAATCCCTGGTCTTTTGTTTTTGGCAGAGAAAGCCCGTCAGTATAGTAGTAGAAGTACAGTACAGTATAGTACAGTGGCCCATTTTGTTGTCTTTTTTGTATTTATCTCTTCTTTCTCCTCCTCTATCACTTGAAGCTCTTCAGGTGTCAGTTCCTTGTGCCATTTTTCTCTTGATTTTTTTTCTTTCCTTCTCCATTTCTTTTTCTTCAGCGGCATCCCATTCCTCAAAATCCTTGTAGCTACTCTCCAAATAAGTTAAAAGAAATGTTAAAATCAGCCACTTCTGTTTGTTTTTTCCTTCGGAAGTTGTTTGACAGCTGTAGTGTTGCAGGGCAGCGTCCCTAGCAACGCTGGGCTACATAGCAACAGTAATATCAGACAGCTGAATGCAGCGACTGACCAGTCAGAATACTATAATAATATAATTATAATATAATAATAAGCTACCATAACTATTGCACATTCACATACATGTAGTTTTTTGTCAAGCCGCAAGTGTCACATAGGTTTACATTACCAAAGGTTTATGACAGAGTCACTTGACGACACCTACTCCAGTGTGAGAGGAGAGGGAGGGAGAGACACAGTGCTGCTGCCAAAGGAGCCGCTGAATGAGTTCCCTCTGAGCAGTAAGTCGCTTAAATAGTCTGAGAAGTCCAGGGCTGTTAGTAAAACATTCAGGACGTCACAGTTTAATCCATGCTACTGAAGCTGCTCCTCTTTTTGAAACCACCGCAGAGTCTGTAATAATTTAACTTTCAGCCATGTTTGTTTTTGCCATGGGTAACAGCATGACGTCAATATATCAACAAGTCTAAATATTGCCAATACCACGGTATGAATTTTTCATATCATATTAAAAATACAGATGTTTTCTTGTTTCAGGTGGAGCTCTTGCAGAGGGATTTCAAGCCAGAATGTTTGAGTTCCAGAACTTTGAGAGGCGATTTGAGGTAAGATCCTCATATATGTAACAGGGAGTCCGCAGGGTCTTAAAAAGTATTAAAAGTTGATAAATTAAGGCCAATAAAAAGTATTAAAAAGACTTAATCGCGATTAAATGAAGTATTAAATTTTCTTGGCATTCAAGCTTTGACCAAAAGTATCCATGATATAATGATATAATTTATTTTCCTCCTTGCGACTATTACAGACAACGATGTGTAGGCACACTCGTCCATTTCAAATAACCCGTGGCAATAATAATATCCCTGTTCTCTGATTTACTGTGAAACGTTTTCAGGCAATTCATGCAACAATCAGACCAGATGACTTCTTTACTCGGCCTAATGAGGCCGGCCTTTATTTGTCAATCAACCAAAAACAATAAGTCAATTAAAAACACAAACTGGGGGGCGTCGGTGGCTTAGTGGTAGAGCAGGCGCCCCATGGACAAGGCTGTTGCCACAGCGGCCCGGGTTCGAGTCCAGCCTGTGGCCCTTTGCTGCATGTCATCCCCTCTCTCTCTCTCCTCCTTTCACACTTAACTGTCCTGTCCATTAAAGGCAAAAATGCCCAAAAAATTATCTTTAAAAAAAACAAAACAAAACACAAACTGGAACTGGAACATGAAAAAAACAACCGTAAACGGACGGCATGATTAGTGTTGCATTCAAGGTCCCCCAAAAAACGGAAGATAAAAAAGGGTGAATATTCGATTTTTTTATTTTTTTTCCCACAATCGAATCCCGTGCCTTTCAACAAAGCTTTGAAGCTTCAAATTTTTTGGGTCAGCCCTAAATCCCACATGTAAGGGGCTAGGCATAAGGTTGTTGTTTTCAGCAAGTTGGCCTTGAATAGCTGATGTTGAGCTGTAGAGCTGTGTTACTTATGACCTAAGGTGTATTTTAATAAACCTGCCTTTGGTTTAATTTATTCTTTCAAGCTTTATTCCTTCTCATCTTATCTGAATTCTGTTGTATGTTTGTGCTCCATAGATATAATTGCAAACTACAACTGTTTAGTAAGTTAAAGATGTGTTGCTGCTAATGACAGCTTGAAACCGGGATGAAGTCTTAAGGTTTTTTTGGAAGGTCTTAAAAAAGTCTTAAAAAGGTACTGAAATTAACCTCAGGATTCCTGCATATACCCTGTGTAACAACCAGAAATAAGATTTTAGTGTGTCGAGAGAGAGCAGAGAGTATAAAGTTAAACGAAGTGGTGTCATGTATTTACAGTTTAGGCTCTTTGTCAGTGAAGTTCCAATGTCTTACTTACCACCTGCTGATTAAAGTAATGGGAGTTAGCCCCATAGGTAGTGAGCAAAGTTAGCCTCCCATCGGAACCTGTCCAGGCTCATTTAAGGTGGACTGTTAAGGCGGACTTATACTTGTGCGTCAGCTCTACATGTGGCCTATGCCGTTGAGCATTTACACTTGTGCGGTGGTGTGTCTGCATCACTCTGCAGTTACACCTCCAAAACGCTAGTTGACGGTGGAGTTTCTGTGAAGTGCTGTAAAGTTTATCCGATTCGAAACACACCTAAAACACACATTAAACATGGCTTAACAGAGACAATTACAAACAGGAGTACACAAATCGGCTTCACTGTAACTCGCAGGATTCACAGGCAAAACACTTATCTTTTGCTGGACAGATTTCCCTCAAATACAACATGGTAATGTTTTTAGCACAAGCCTATGGCATTTTACATTGTATAAATTTGCCTCGCGGCTAGCGGACATTTCCTCTACTCGTATAAAGCCAGGATGAATCCCACACAAGACTTAAAATGCTATCTTGTGGGGACTTTCTTGTCCTCACAATTTATTGTTTCTTATCTGTGAAATCAAAGGGACTGTAGCATCCTTTTTTTTGTCTCATTTGTAGTTTGATAAACAGATGAAGAGAGAGAAAGAAAAAGAGGGAGAGGGGCAAAGAGGGGCTGAGTGAATCAATGTTTTGTGCGCAACTCCACAATGAAATAAAATCTGTAGAAGTGGAACATCAGTGGCAGTCAATTTTGACATTGTGGCACTGCCACAATAAAGGATTGTATTAAAAACACTGCAGGACAGCTAAATGTAGCAGTTTCAGTTTACATCCGAAAGTAAAAAATTTTATCGGTCCTATTGTATATTATAGATTTACTAACAAAGTAAGTTATGCCCGGTTCACACTACACAACATTTCTGTCCGTTCTGACAGTCACTGTGTCACATTACGTGATTGTGGAGGCATAAAATCATGCCGTGACTTGGCCGACAGACTACACATCTATTATCCCCGGTCGTCTCTCATGATGTGTGTGATGTCATTGGGTTATTCTTGTCCTATTTTTATTGCTTTTACTAGTATTTAAGTCACTTTGTCTGTTCATGGGCCAGCTGAACTGATATTGTAGTAGTGTAAAAAAGCACCAGCAGATGGCAGGAGCTACATTTGTAAAAAAAAAAAAAAAAAAAAAAAGTACTGTATACAAACATGCAAGTCACTGAATCCTCCACAACAACTTCCTGCAAATGTTTCACAATAAAAGCCTATTTACAAAATGAAGGGATTCTCTCAACCAAAGTTATAAGGGGCTTATAATTTGAAACAGATACAGGAAGTGTTGAGTTTGAAATGACGGCGTGATGCATTAACTTTATCAAGGCAAGTGAGAGCAGATAAAAAGTATAAATAATTACAGAGGGAATAATAAACAAAAGCCCGTTTATAATCTAGTCTGTTTCAAATGAAGCCGGTAGCCTCTGCAGTTGTGGTAAGTAAAACCAATATTTTTTTAATTCTCTTACTTAATGTCTGTCTCCATTATGAAGAATTAACATTGTTTGCTAGCTTGATGCTAATGGCAGTACTCAGCAGGTTGATAAAGTGTCCCTGCTGTTTCACACCATAATTTTTCCATTGTTACTGTGTGGTAAAGTCCCTAGAGGAAATATCAAAAAGGCTGTGGTGATGTTGACATACAGTTGTCCACGCCAGCAGATCGCTCTGTTTCCATTAGTCAACGGCTGTGACGAGAGAAGTCGTGAATGACAAAAAATCAAACATGCTAGACTTCCTCTTCGACTGTCGTTCACGATCCATGCTGACACCGTACGTTGCTGCGTCGGGCTATGATCGGGCTGATATCATGTAGTGTGTACCAGGCATTAGGTTTATTTAATGCAGCACCTTTAACAGAGCAGAGTCACAAAGTGCAAAGGGGATTACAAATACAGTCTACTATATTGTTATTATTTCAAGATACAAAATAATAGAATTTATCATCAGCTTTAACTACTGAGAGATGGGTGCTGAAATCAACAACATAGTAGCCAACAGCATTAGGCTCATTATGTAAAAAACAAGATCATTTTGTCTGTCTGCTCATGCCATGCAGCTTTCTCTCTCTCTCCCTGCCTCCCCAAGCAGCTGAACTGAAGTGATGCGTCCATCTCTCCTCCGCTCCATTCAGTACCAGGGATAGTGCCGTGCAGTCAGTTGGGTGTGTGTGTGCGCAGGCATGACGGTGTGGCCAAGTGTCAGTTATACGTGAAGGATGCCAATGTCAAACTATGTCAGGGGAAACTAAATTTTGTGCTTATTTGATACTACTTCTATCACAAACTTCAGACATCAATGGGAAAACGAGCCAAGTATTTTCTATCATTGGCAAAGGCTTCGGCTTTTAGGAGTCACTCTGATCATTGTCAGGCCCCAAGTTTGTCTGTTGGCTAATCCCCATTCTCGGAACCCATCGACTGCATTCGGTGTCTGACTTCCGGCAGACAGCGATACACCCTCTGGGGGGAGACCCCCCATTTTTTGACATTCTGGTTTGATTTGGGCGGAGGAGGCGAATTTCCGTTTCCAACTTCCGTTTATATATAAGCAAATATGCTGAACCATTGCAATGGATTCAGAGTTTGCAGTGACGCCAATTGTGTTCTGCCTTGTTAGTTCACCGCATGGACCGTTTAACCTGGCAACAACTACAGCTGGCTCAAACGTCATTGGTCAATAATTGGCTCTTCCGCTCTTCCGCTCTTCTTCTGGAGGCAAGATCTCCGGGGTTTGCCTAGAGACTCTACATTCACTGAATGTAGGCACACAAAGGCAAGGAGGAGGCAAGCAGTTTCCCCTGCTTGTGAAAAGCTAGGCTAAACACATTCTGGGCCCTTCTCTGTCCTGGAGACACAGAGGTGACTTAGCTAAGAGGGCAAACAAGTATATTTCCCTAAATGTTAGTTAGTGCTGCACGATTAATCTAATCGCAGTTGCAATCGCGATGTCAGGCTGTGCGATTACATAACTGCATAAAAGCCTGCAATTTGCGATTTAATGTCAATAAATGTTAACGTGTGTGCCTGTGAACGTGACTAATTCTCCTATAGTGTGTGGAGTTTGTTGACATTATGCCCACAAGCTATCCTGGTGTGTGCAGCACGAATGGTCAGGTGACCACCCAGTGTGCAGCAGTGACCAATATAGATGCCGAAGAAGAGCATGAGCATGACCAAGAACAGGCTGAGTTGGTAGTGAAACTTTTGGCAACACAACCTATCTATATCAGCACTTGAGACAGCACAGAGAAAAGTAGGAAGAGTGCATGCGAGAGAAAGCCAAGCCAAGTAACATTGAAGACAGAGACAACCGAAAGCTGCCAGAGCCTCATAAAACAACAAAGCACAATGAGGCTTACATTTGTAAGTGTCACGCCATAAGACAAGACCTCAAAGAGACACAGGGAAATCACGGACTCCATAACAACCTATACAGTAACAAATGAAAAATTTAGCAATTTTGCTCGAGCTCGGCCCACTTGTCATGCTGCTGTGTTGTACATTGGACTATTCACATGCTGGAATTTGTCATTTACCTGACAACGCCTGAATGCAACACAGACTCAGCTCCGCTGTGTGTAGTGTCGTGCTGTGCTGCTGTGTGAGCAGCTGGTTTGACTGTGTGTAACAGCAGTCTGTTGATGGTCATTTACACACTGTGCATAACAATAACTATGTCAGGGCAGGTCAGTCCCCCCCCTAATATAATGTAGGGGAAACACTGAATCAAGCAAGAAGACTCATGATACCATTTATTTATTATATTGTAATCACAATCGCAATCGTGATATTGTCCACCATAATCGCAATCACAAATTTTTATGAAATCGTGCAGCACTAATGTTAGTGCTCCCCTCAAAAAGAACTGTTGACAAGTGTAGCTTAAACCCTACGTGGCTTTCATTTGACAACACTTTCTCACTGAGTAATCGATGATTGTTATACATTCTGTAAAGTGACTTGATAATCTAGATATCAGAAGTTATTATCAGCTGGACTTGGAGTAGTGAAGTGTCCAGTGAATTATGAAGCCCATCCATGGTTCTTGAGCTGATGTCTTGATGTCTGCTGCTGTGTGTAGGAGTGTATCTCACAGTCAGCAGTGAAGACCAAGTTTGAGCAGCATACTGTGAGAGCCAAACAGATCTCTGAAGCCCTGCGCTGCATTATGGATTCTGTACACATTGCTGCACAAGACCAGAGGTGAGTCAGGTATTTAAAGCAGATTGTACAAAGTGTATGGATACAGACTGTATGTGAACCCAAGCCTGGAAACGTGATCATGTATTAAATATTGTATCATTCAAAAAGGTGTACTTTTAGTTTTGTAGATTTTGCTTAAAACGAATACATTCTGACACAGGCTTGCAAGCTCACTTTCACAAACTGTAGGGCAAAAATACTTAGGCGCGTGTGTGTGTGCACTCTTACAGACTTCAGACAGGTTTACTGCATAATAATATTTTGTGCATAGTGTTGTAAAAGAAACAGGCAAGCTACAAGGAAGAGAGGGAGGGATCTCTGACTAGTTAGTGTCTTTGGAATTACTTTTCATGTCATGGTTTGCTGTTCAGCACTGTTAGACAACCCTTGTTGAAAGATGGCAGGAGCTACATTTGTAAAAAAAAAAAAAAAAAAAAAAAGTACTGTATACAAACATGCAAGTCACTGAATCCTCCACAACAACTTCCTGCAAATGTTTCACAATAAAAGCCTATTTACAAAATGAAGGGATTCTCTCAACCAAAGTTATAAGGGGCTTATAATTTGAAACAGATACAGGAAGTGTTGAGTTTGAAATGACGGCGTGATGCATTAACTTTATCAAGGCAAATGAGAGCAGATAAAAAGTATAAATAATTACAGAGGGAATAATAAACAAAAGCCCGTTTATAAACACAAACTGTAGGGCAAAAATACTTAGGCGCGTGTGTGTGTGCACTCTTACAGACTTCAGACAGGTTTACTGCATAATAATATTTTGTGCATAGTGTTGTAAAAGAAACAGGCAAGCTACAAGGAAGAGAGGGAGGGATCTCTGACTAGTTAGTGTCTTTGGAATTACTTTTCATGTCATGGTTTGCTGTTCAGCACTGTTAGACAACCCTTGTTGCACTCAGTCAGCTCATCCATTGGAGACCACCAGTATGTCAACATAATACATATTTGTGTCCGACACAACATTAACGTCTTTTGAAAGGTAAACAATGTTTTGATATATTTTCTTAAAGCAGCTGTGCGGAACTTTTCGTTTTCGTTGATTATAGCACCCCTTTGGTCGAAGCGGTATGACACCCACAGCCTGGTGTCGGGTTAGCCGGCAATTACCGCATGCATTTGTTTTGGAGAGCGAGAGGATTAACTAACGTCAGGTCAGTCCAAGTAATGAGTGGAAACAACAAAATTACTCAGTAAATTCTCCTGTCGTGTTTCTGTTCTAATCTAATCTAATCTGTTGTGTATTTTGAGCTACTAAAGCTACCGTAGTAGTGTGAGTCTCAAGTTATTCTGGGTAATGTAGTAACCATTGTTGTGCTACTGGAAACAATGAGAAGCAGCCGTGTACGTTCGGTGTCAGGAGGGATTAACGGTTAACAAGTCATCTGCTGAGTCCGCATTATTATGTGAAAAGAATACTCAGATGATTTGGGAGTTATGCCCTTTCTCTATCATTTTCATATTGAGACAGCGGTTAGCATGGCACTTGTAGGAGGTCAGTACATCTTGCACGGAGGGATACACCAGTGAACAGCAGCTGGCTCTGGGACAGGTACGCTAGGTCACTCGGTAAAAGCAAACAAAGAGACAACCGGGACGATATTACTCACCCAACTGAAAGCTGTCCATCAGCTCCTGCAGGCCTGGGGTGTTTTTTCCCAGTTCATCTTAGGAACATGAAAAAAAGTTTCAATCACGCCAGGATTAGTGATTGCTGCAAAGTTTTCATTCCTTGTGATGCACTCTCTGCTGCGGTTTTCCTCCTGATGATATATCTCCCCAACGATGGTAGCACCAAATCCCATTCTGTGCAGCAAAATGGGAGCGGAGGATTCAGCCTCTCTCATCTCTGCTCAGCATTCAACACATGGAGTTCCTCATCTGTGTGCTCCGGCTCAAACAGGTATGGCTGTGGATCTGTGTCCGCTACAAGAAACTCTTCAAAATCGCATTCACAGTCGTCCATTGCAGCTACTAAAATCCGGAGATATCGCTACGCTAAATAAACAGCTGAGTTTTGTTTACAAGCTCACCGTCGTATCCCTCCGCGGATCACAGCGCAGGACGTACTGACCCTCTATAAGCACAATGCTAACCGCTGAGACCCAGCCACTGGACGTACAGACACAAAAAAGATATCATCATGTTGTCTCAATATGAAAATGATCGAGAAAGGGCATAACTCCCAAATCGTTGGAGTATTTTTTTATGTGAAGATACACAGTGAAGACATAACATAATCCTAACACAGCAAAGCTGTTACCTGCAGCCTTCGCTTGCAAAGCTAACGCTACTAACGTTAGGTCAGTCCAAGTAATTAGTGGAAACATGCTAACATGCTAACGTTACACACAAATTAGTAGTAAAGTAAGACCTGTTCATAAATGTTCTGGTGTAGCTCTGAATTTCTTATAAACTGAGGACAACTGCCTGCTGTATATTTGTGGTTTGATTTCATGGTCACAGTCACAGATAATTTTAGATGATGCTCCTTCATTATCTGCCATGACATCAAAAGTACAACCAAGTCCTCATAGAAACATCTCTGGTAAAACTGTTAGGAAGAACACTGTAAACACGGCTCCTTCTTCTGTGGCCGCTGTGGGTGAGCAG
The DNA here is from genome assembly GCA_035609425.1 of Epinephelus awoara. NCBI lineage: Eukaryota > Metazoa > Chordata > Actinopteri > Perciformes > Serranidae > Epinephelus > Epinephelus awoara. The sequence continues at coordinate 40,499,839 of CM069301.1, read as the reverse complement.
AATCACGTCCACCTGGGGTGCCGTATTCTGGTTTGCTGACTTCCGCTGTGTGTCCGACCCGAGCTAGGCTACGCTAAATAGCCATATAGAGAAAGGCTTTTTTTGTCGCTGTTGGGTTCAAATAAATATGCGGATCTTCAAAGGGGGGGTGATACGAACTAGGGACAGTTTTATTAATGGTTAAAAGTTCCACACAGCTGCTTTAATAGACTGTTCTAGTCAAGTAACTAACATTAGTCAGCCAGCTACCTAACATTAGCATAACATCAGTAGCAGAAAGTAGTTCAATTTTTTTCAAACACTGTACTTAAGTACAAATTTCAGGTGCTTGTACTTAACTTGAGTGTTTCTATTTTCTGCTACTTTCTGCTACTTCTACTCCACTACACCTAAGAGGCAAATATTTTACTTTCTATCCCACCACATTCATCTGGCAACTTAATTTACCTCAGCAATATAAAATGTAATCTATAAATGAATTTTATTTATTAACAAGGCTTCATTGAGTAAATAAATTATATAAATGTACATACTCATATGTTGTTTTAAAATAAATATTGTGGTTTGGTTAGGCGCCTATTAACTAGCAGACAACAGCATCAGACAATATGGAATAGTAGTATAGTTTCAGATTTCTTGAGAGTAGCTTTATTTCATGATTTTAGGTGGCTGGTTGACCCCTATAAAAATTTTTTACATAATTTTGGCAAACCTGTAAGATCAAAAGGATAGCACACCCTGCAGGGTAAACTAAGTAGTGATACAAACTTTAAATGTTGTACCTTTGTTGTCATGTGAAGATATTATATCACATACTTGAGGACATATTCGCCAATAGCGATAAATCTGTAATAGGTCAACTGATGCCCCTACTCTTTATTCAGTGATGGATTGACTGGAGGAGTAATTCACGTAAATGATTTTCATAGTGACAAAGACACCATCTACATTTTACATTATTATCTAAAAGCTATTGTGTGTGTGTGTTTGTGTGTCTGTGTGTAGGATCTACTGCCTTGAGACCAAAGAGGACCGTCAGGACCGATTGGAGTTTATAGACAAGCAGTTGGACTTGTTGACTATGGACTGTAAGGCTAAGATCAAGAAGATTACTGAGGAGGTGGAGAGACAGGTGAATCCCAACATGACATCATCACATACCTGCCTTAGGTTCCTCACTTAATGTCGGTGATGGCTTGTGAAGTAATGAACTTCAGGCATTCATCATTTCCATACTTCTCAAAAGTCAATACTAGTCTAGTCAACTTTCAAGTTCAGCATGTGTCACAAAAGTAGTGTTTGCAGATGCACATTGTCCTGCTTGAGTTGGCCCTAACTGTACTGTCTGCTCATGTTCAGGTGTCTAATGCCATGTCAGAAGAGATCAGGAAGCTCCACGTGCTGGTGGATGACTTCCACATGGACTTCCACCCATCACCAGTGGTGCTCAAGGTCTACAAGAATGTGAGTTTAACAATTTAACAATTCAAGTATGTTATTTCAAAGGCCCAGAAAAGTTCAATCAGTATTTGTGAACATGAGCTACTCTCACTCATAGCCAGAGGCTGGAGAAGTAAATCTCAAACTTGTCTGGAGCTGCTCCATAAACAACAGTGCAAAGGTGCAGAGTGCAAATATTAAATAATAAATACAGAATAACTGCAGGGGAAGACTTTTTGACATTCATCCAAACTGTTTTATGGAACATCACTGGTATTTATTTCTCTTAGGTGACCATGCCCAACAGTGTCCACAGGGTCCACCCACATGCAGAATATAATTATGTGCTTGTCAGCAGTTAGCTGTCTGTCAGGTGTTGTGTTTGTGACGATCTATTGGTCTTTGTCAGCACTAGTTATTGAGGTTGGCTGTGGTGTTGGGGCCTGTGCACACAAAAGCACAAATGCTCTCTCACACTAGCTGATTGTACTCACTGTTGGAGATGATCCTTTCTTCTCTCTCAGTCTCTCAGACTGGTTTGTTCTACATGGGCCATTTAGCTGTTGAGAGTCTACCCAGATTTTTCTCTCTGTGTTCTGACCACCTCATTAGTTGGTTTCATAAGTCACATCTATATCTGGGTAAAATATGACTGTCTGAGATGAAACAGAATAAACCCTAAATTCTGAATGTGAATGTTACGTCTATGCACTTCCAGCAGGATCAATCAGAAATGTTGTCCACCCTCCTGCCTCTGTCAGTCTGGAATCTAAATGCAGCACGATGTAAAGCTCATCCTTGGTCTCCAGTTGGCTCACTGAACCTGTATAAAGCCCATGTAATCTGTATTATGTAAGAGCAGTCCAGACTGAATCATGATGTACTCATTCAGCCCTAAAGTCTCATTTGATTTGAACATAAGGCCAAAATTGCTGCTCCTGCCTAAGCCTTTCTATTTGTAACAAGCTTGAGTAGCGGCCTGAAAAACGTCAGACTGCCCTGGACATACCTGAACCTGACTGACACATCTAATCTAGATGGATAGATTGTGGTTTTTCTACTTGTAATATGCAGGGTTTTCCCTGGGTTTTTTCGAGACCAAGGTGGCAAAGGCCTGTGGCGGGGGTTGGCATCTTAAGAGCTGTACTTTTAGATACGGTCCCCCCCTCTATTAAATATGGAAGGAGGCCCCCACCTGCTTGAGCTTTATGCTGCTGACTTGTATAATGAGAACAGACATGTCCTGTAATTTTCAGCCTTCTGTGATTATATTTACCCTTTACAGCGGCACATCCTGACAGCTGAGAATATTACTGTCAAGTATTGTCCCCCCTCTATTAAATATGAAAGGAGGCTGAAAATCACAGGACATGTCTGTTCTGATGACACAAGTCAGCGGTCCTGAAATGTGTGTTTCTCTTCTATAATACACATTCTACATCTCGGAGGCGACGTCTTTCTACATAAGGGCTTCCTTCGCCTTTCAAACAGGGCAGGGAAACAGTAGGAGAGACACAGCCCGAGGGGGAACCAGGAACACTGGAGGGAGAAGCAGGTCCTTGGAGCTGTGCGCTGGACGAAAAAACAAGCGCGTCTCAGCGAATGCGCACCACCACGGCGTCGCTTTGGGTTGTGAGCTTGCATGACGCGAAAAAAAGATGCAAAAGACGATACATCTGAACGCCCCCATGCACACATATGCACGCTTTAACCAAGGCGGCGGCCAAAATCTCCCAGGCGGTCTGCCTTCATTTTAGGCATGGAAAACCCTGATATGCCTCAGGTGCACAATGGAACCACAGAGGAAATGTGACAGAGCCACAGCACAACTGGAAAATGGTATCGCTAGGTCCAGTTGACATAATGCAGACTCACTGTCTGTTACTCTAAATTTAGAATAAAAAAAATAAAATTAAGTCACACAGGGATTTTTTTGTACACTTTTGTACTTTTTCAAAATTATAAAAATAAGGTAGCCTGGCGTTGCCAGACCCAATTCACAAAACACGAATGGGACTGGACACGGACTGTACATTCCTCTGTTCCTGAGGGGTGGTATCAACGGCTGTCACTGAAAGTGCCCATTCAAGTAATTGGAAAGATGGAAAAACCAATCAGAGTAAACATGTGACATAGGCTAGCACAACGCCACTGTAAACAGACCAGCAAACTGCAGCGGAGATGAGCTGTGATGATGTCTGGGAAAGAGTGTTGCCATCTTTGTGGATTTCCTCCTTACTGTGGACTCTCTGTTGCATGGCTGTGATTCCCAGCTTGGTCGCTTCCCTGACCTGCTCCTCCATGAGAGCAACTAGTGGAGAGACAACAATAGCCACTGGGTTTTCACTGAGTCCCATCTTTTTCCCGATCAACAGAGCCACTTGGTAAATTAAACTTTTACTAAACCCCGTAGGAAGGATGGCAAACACATCCTTTTTTTCAATAAAAGCTTTCAGTGCAGCCGTTAGCTCTACTTTTAAAGAAAATATACATTCCAGTTCGTTAAACACATTTACCATCGCAGTTTCAAAATCAGTAGCCATGTTGGTTGTTTACGAAATGCATTCACTCCGCTCCTTGTCCCTCCTATTCTGATGATGTGATTTCAAATAATCCACCCCAAAGTAATAAACGGTTGTGATTGGCCCGGTAAGCTTTAACCGATGCCAGAATGTGCCTTTTTGATTGCATTGCCAGACTGATCTGCGGAGCGAAATAGAACATGAGCTTGCGAGATCAGGATGGTTTCACCAGGCTATAAAAAGGTCCCAGAGTCCTTAAAAAGCATCAAATTAGAGCTTATTTACCAAAATATAAGTGCCAGAGGAGGATCCCCGGACCTTGTGACAGAGGTCTGGGCAAATTATTTACATATTATTAATCAATGTTTGGTTATTAACTGGCCCTTTGCCCCCTGGCATTTTGCAAAAGTCGCCCCCAGGCAAAGCAAGATGCACTGAGCTGATCACAGTGCATATAGCCATTTCCATACACTCGGACATTTTCTGCCTGGACGTCCATTATAATGCATTACAGAAAGTCAGTTTCATTCGGTTTTATGAGCTTTTCTGAGATTTGAAGTTTAAAATAGGAATGGGGCCGATCCGATCCAGTATCGGGTTCGGATACGAACGTAATTCAGGGATCGGAAATTTTCAATCCACAAGCTGTGTCTGTGCTTTCACGTTGTCTGCTGGAATGATAGGATGACTGCTACATAGTAGTGTTGCACGGTATACTGGTACCAACGCTAGTCCGTGGGACTAAAACATAACGGCAGGCTACATATGATACCATAATGTTGGAGTACTTCAGGTACCACTACTGTGGGATAACTTCAAAGTCCAGTCACAAGAGGGTGAGTGTCCATGCGCCGTCCAATAATGGCACGCCCTGGCCACCTGGCGCTCGATATTCAACTTCAACTTCAACTTTCAACTTTATTGTCCCCAAAGGGAAATTTGCTTTGTAGGTAGGTAAAAACAAACACATTAAAACATAGAAAGCACATTCACACAAGTTTTGACACGACACTGAAGGGTAAGTAGACAAATACCTTGGGGGGCAACTGAGAGTCGAGTGAGAGTGCATCATAACTGTTCATTTTTTAAAATTTAAATTAAGTTGGGTAATGGCTTGTGTTATGAAGGAATTTTTCAATCTGTTTGATTTAGCCTTTGGCAATCTGAATCTCTTGCCAGAGGGAAGGAGTTCAAACTCGGCATGGAGAGGATGATCAGGACACTGTATGATGTCCTGAGCCTTAGACTTTACCCTCCTGCTAAATATTGTAGGCAGATCAGGTAATGCAACACCAATGATTTTGCTGGCAACTTTAACAATGTGTTCCAGCCTCTTTTTATCTCCTAGTGAGAGGCTACCAAACCAGGAGATGATGGCAAAGGTCAGGACAGATTCAACTATTGAATAATAAAACATTGACATCAATTTGCTGCACACTCCAAACCGGTTCGGCATCCGGAGGAAGTGCAGTCGCTGTTGTGACTTTTTTGTACACAATGTCCGTGTTTTCATTAAAGGACAGCTTATTGTCAATGACCACACCAAGGTACTTAAAGGTTCTGACTCACTCCACAGTCTCCCCCTTAATTACTGTTGGATTTGAGTTCCTTCTGAAATCTATGCACATGTACTTGGTCTTTGTCACATTTAAGTTTAAAAAAGAATCATCACACCAATGAATAAAATCATCCACCACTGGTCCAGGAGCTGTGTCCTCCCCCTGTAACAGACTCACTATGACTGTGTCATCAGCAAACTTGAGTATATGTCTATCTGGATGTGAGCTTCTACAGTCGTCAGTGTACAGGATATATAAAATAGGTGAGAGGACACAGCCCTGCGAAGAACCAGTGGAGGAGAGAAGGACATCAGACAGAGCACTGTTCACTCTTAACACGTTGTGATCTGTCTGTTAAGAAATCTAAAATCCATCCAACAATACTGGGGCACAAGTTAAAATTTGATAATAATTTGGAGGCTAAAATATGGGGCTGAATTGTATTAAAAGCAGAAGTAACATCTAAGAACAGTAAATGTGCATGGGTGGCCGGGCCTTCAAGGTGTTTAAAAACAAAGTTAAGAAGGGTTAAAACGGCATCATCCACCCCTTTTTTACTCCTATATGCAAATTGTAGGGGGTCTAAAATGTCCTCCACAGTGTCCACCAGCTCTCTTTTAATAATCTTTTCCTTCATAACCAGTGAGGTCAGGGCTATAGGTCTGTAATCATTGATGGACTTTGGGGATTTAACTTTGGCCACAGGCACAACTATCGACCTTTTCCACAGTTCAGGGACCGTCTGCTGCTCTAAGGAGCTCTTGAATATGTGGTGGAAAATAAAAGAGAGTTGATCTGAACAGTGTTTGAGGAGGTGACCTGAGATATTGTCAGGGCCTGGGCTTTTGTTAGTTTTGGTTTTGCTAAATAAAATCCTAACATCTTCAGCATTAAAATCAAGATTAAAATCAGGCAGTGTAGTAGAGGAAGTTCCAGACCTTATCTGATCTACTCTTCCTCCAAAATCATCCGTGTCAAACCTAAGGTAAAAATGATTAAAATGATCAGCTAGCTCCTTGTCTGAATTAAAACCATCCAATCTAACCTTACTATTCTTCAACTTTTTAGTGCCTGTCATGGTTGACATGCCATTCCAGACACTTTTTAGATCCTTGAATTTTTGTTCAATTTTGTCTTTATAATTGAGTTTAGCTTTTTTAATTTCAGCTCTGACCAGCCTTTTTGCCTCTCTGTTCTCCTAAGCATTGCCCTTTTTAAACAAATCATGTTTCCTCATTATTTCTTTTAAGGACTTATTTATCCATGGCTTATTGTTTGGGTAGATTTTAGCCTGCCGTGTAGGAATACAGGTCTCTTCACAGAAAGTTGTATAACTACTACTACACACAGTAGAGGTTAATTCATGTATGCCCATACCACTTGAAGAACTCTGGGGTCCATCTGGCTGAATAAACACAGACCAATCAGTACAGTCCAGGCACCCCTGCAAGCACTGAATAGCATCTGGAGACCACACCTTCACAGTTTTAAATTGGGCAGCCTCCCTTTTCAACACTGTCTTATAGACAGGCTCCAGCAGTATGGTGTTGTGATCTGAGGATCCTAAGGGAGGCAGTGTGGATGATCTAAAAGCGTCTTTGATGGACCCATAGCAGAGATCAAGTGTCTTATTAAAACAAGTAGGGCAGATGACATACTGATAAAAATAAGCCAGAGTTGATCTCAGTTTAGACTGATTAAAATCCCCAAGGATAAAAATGGGAGCATCCGGACACAGTGACTGTAGTCTCTCTGTGGATTGTCTGATCACATGTGCTGCATTTTTGGTGTTGGCTTTAGGATGGATGTAGACCACACTGATAAAAATTTGGGGGAATTCTCTGGGGAGATAAAATGGGCGGACTGACACAGACAGCAGTTCAATGTCGGGGGTGCATCTTCTTTCTCTGATGGTAATATTGTTGTAACATCTCCGGTTGACATAAAGACAGACTCCGCCTCCATGGGATTTCCCCGTGACGTCACTGTCTCTGTCCGTGCGTAAGGGAATCCTGAAGCCGTCGAGGTGTAGGTCCGAGTCAGGATCATTGTTTGAGAGCCAGGTTTCAGTCAGGGCCAGCACACAAGCGTTCCTGTACTGGTGGAGATGGAGCACATTGGCCTGGAGCTCGTCAGTTTTGTTATGAAGGGACTGCACGTAGGCCAGAATCATTGTTGGGAACGGGAGGCAGTTCAGTTTTTGTCGCCGCAGCCTTAGGCGGACTCCGCCTCTCTTGCCCCGCTTCCATGTATTAGCATGCTTAAAGCTTCCATTGTGTCTGTATATTAAGTTACTCTCCAGGTGTTGGACTAGCCAATCTGGTAGAGGAACGGGGGTGTTGTATTGAAGCAATAAGTCCTTAGTGTAATGTAGTCTGGTGGGGAGATGAGGGTGCAGATGATGACAGAAGTCCTTAGGCCCGTTTCCACCGAAGAAGTTCCTGGTACTATTTGGGGGGCAGGAACTACTACAGGAACGTCCTCTCGCTCGGCCCTCTCAACCGCCGTGTCTCCACTGAGAGAGCGGAGTAGGAGGAAGGTTCCTGTGAAGTTACCAGGCTCTGGATGTGATGTAATCGTTACGCGACCATTTTGACCGGAGCAATGTAGCGGCGCAGGGACGCTGTTAGCGGTTAGCGGTGTCTGTAATAACTCACTAAACTCACAAAGTGGCCCGTGAAAATTTTTTTTTTCCAGCGGATGTCTTAGTTACAACACGATTGAGCTAACTGGATGAGTTTCATGTCATATCCGACAACAGGAGGCATTTAACAAATGACGTCCTGATGTTAGCTTTGCTGCTGCTGTTAGCTGTCCCTGTCAGCTGCAGCTACTGATGCTTTCTAGACATCGTGATTTCCCAAAACTGAATAAATACCACACATAGCAACACAAAACTGTTTTGCTAGCTCAATCATGTTGTAACTAAGATATCCGCCGGAAAAAATATTTTTTTCATGGACCGGTTATTGAGTTTGTTTACATGGCGGTGGAAGCTATGAACGAGCTAACCCTCGTCTGCTGAGTTTTAAAAATAACGGCTATTTTGTTGCGTTCTGTTAACTTCACATCCCGCCTTGAGTATATCCAATCAGCACCAAGTAACCCCCAAGCCCCACCCAGGAGTCTTTCGGGGCCGTTCTGAGTACCTACCCCGAAGCAGGGACTTGTTTAGCCCCTGTAGAAGTTCCGGAACTCTGTCCTTCCGGGGTGGTTCCTGCGGTGGAGACACGCACCAACGGCCCCGGCCCCGTAAATCTACCCCGAAGTTCCTGCGGTGGAAACGGGCCTATTGACGCCTAGTGAAATAGCGACTGAGGTCCACCAGATAAGTGCCAGGAACAACTCCATTTCCAACTCTCTCTCAGTCAGTGGCCCAAGGCAGACAGCCAAAACATTAAGCACACTCACTTCCACCCTCCTGCCGGTCGCTACATGAGCAGCGCCCTCTGACTGCAGCGATATGCCGCTGCAGTGGTTTCTATCCAGTGACATTTCAGGTATTAGCTGAGCTATTGAGTATCTTTAAGCAGTGAAAGTTATTATTAATTTATTTTTACTTGTAGCTTAGATTTGTTTATATATGCTGCAGTGATTTGTTTTCCACAGAGCTCGACGGTGTGCGCATTTTACTTGCATTTGCGACTAAAAACAGTTTTGTGCCAGCAAAAGAAATCATTCAGGAGCATGCTGTGTGAGTACAGATTTCAACCAGCAGCAGAAACTAAAGGCGAATCCTGCCGGTTGTGGGTTGAAGGGGGGTCACAGACAGGAATGTATTCCTGTAAAATATGGCGGCCATAGTGCTCTGCGGCGCAAGATAACGGCTTACCGGCGATGGAGAAGAGGAGAAATGAGCCGTTCACATTTTTCTTTTTGTGGCAGGTAATGGTCCACAAACCTCACCGCACTTTAGGGACTGTTCTTAACTTGCCAGAGGAGGAGGGTGGCTAGTTGATTTTTGCTTGATTTTTATATTATTTATTTATTTTATTTTTATCCCCCCTATGTTAATCACTTATTGATGCCGTTTTTGAAGTATGAATAAGTCAACAAGTACTTTATTCCATTGAAATATCATTGATGTATTATAGCTAAGTGATTTATCTTTTTATAAATGACAAAAGACACATCTACCTCATTTTTGCTGTGGTATCATGATACTACTCAGAACTGTGGTACTTTGGTACCGTGACAACACTACTACATAGTAGTGTCTACTTGATTTGTATCTGTGCTGTTCAGATTAATATGACACGTATTTTGTATTTTTTTTTATAATGTATATTGCACGAGTAGTTTAACACTGTTTTGAAATTTAATAAATGTTGACAATCAATTTGAAACCCTTACAGTGGCATATTTGTTTTCACGATGGGATTTTTCCTGTTAACAGGATTTCCTGCTTTTCTTACCTCCTTTTCTGACCTTATACTTACCTCAAGTTGCCTTTTGGGACATACATGCATACATACGTACATATCATACTTGCCTGTAGTATTACAGCCTCATATAAAATCAACAATAATGATAATTTAAGCTGCAAGCAGCTGTTATCGGGTCCTCGCTCCCCTATGCAACTGCAGGGCCTGAGGTACGCGGGGGCTGTGGTGCGAAGCGAGAAAAAAAACCTGGCAGGAGCAAAAAAGAAACCTGAAATGAAATTGCTTTGCCAGTGTAAAAGATGGCATTTCCTGTTTCCACAAGGGGGCGCCATGAGCAACATTGCCTAAGAGCATATGGAGGTGTTGAGGGCGGGGCTCTTATCATGTACAGAAATTTTGAAGCACTTTGGATGAATTATGTGGGAGAGAGAACTGCTTGAATATGCATGGGGATGGATCAAAAATGGCAGTGCCATAGCAGCCACGCCCTTTGACCTACAGAAATGCAGAGCACAACTTTTGATCAGCATGGTCTCTGGATGATCTGTAAAAAATTTGAAGTCGATTGGATGAAATCCCTAGGACTAGGTCGTTAAAATACAACATGTCGAAATCACACCAAAATGACAAGTCAAAATCAAAATGGCCGACTTCCTGTTTGGAGAAGAGCATTGGTGGCAGAGACTTTTTTGTGCGTCTGGGCAACTTACACATATGTACACATTTTCACCATCCTATTCCAAAAAAAAGCCTATGGGGAAGGGTTTTGAAAATTTCAAGGGGGCGCTATTTCGGCATTTTGCGTCAATCATGTGCAACCACCTGAAAATATCGAATTTCGGACTTCGTTGTCCGAGGGCCCTAATAATAAATAATAATAATAATAATAAACAGCGTGATTATAATGGGGTCCTCACGGACGACTTTGTCGTCGCTCGGGCCCTAATAATAATAATAATAATAATAATGATAATAAACAGCGAGATTACAATAGGGTCCTGACGTACGACTTTGTCGTCACTCGGGCCCTAATAAACAGCGAGATTACGATAGGGTCCTCACGGACGACAAAGTCGTCGCTCGGGCCCTAATAATAATAAATAATGATAATAATAAACAGCGAGATTACGATAGGGTCCTCACGGACGACAAAGTCGTCGCTCGGGCCCTAATAATAATAATAATAATAATAATGATAATAAACAGCGAGATTACAATAGGGTCCTCATGTATGACTTCGTCGTCACTCGGGCCCTAATAAACAGCGAGATTACGATAGGGTCCTCACGGACGACAAAGTCGTCGCTCGGGCCCTAATAATAATAAATAATGATAATAATAAACAGCGAGATTACGATAGGGTCCTCACGGACGACAAAGTCGTCGCTCGGGCCCTAATAATAATAAATAATGATAATAATAAACAGAGCGATTATAATAGGGTCCTCACGGACGACTCCATCGTCGCTCGGGCCCTAATAATATTAAAGCAAACAGAGTTCCTGTATCGGAATGGTATCGGTATCGGCAGATATCCAAATTCAGTTATCGGGATCGGATCGGAAATGAAAACATGTGGATCGATGCATCCCTCATTTAAAAATGGTCAAACGGTGTGGATGGGGTACATGCAACTCTGACACAAGGTATCCTGAGAGGCTGGGCGACGGGGTGTATTTTTTACCCTTTTGAACCACATCTCAACCGAGAAAAGTGTCTCCTTTGGATAAAGTTGTGCAGTAGACCACAACATCAACTCAATGTGAATAAGATTAACAAGGATGTCTTTATCTGTTCTTAAGTAAGTCAACATTGTGTTTGAGGCAACATATTGTCACTTTGCTGGAAAGAAATACAAAGTTACATACATCTCTAGCTAACGTTAGCTCCTAGCTGCGTTGTTCATCATGTCACCTTGTTTGCTGGGAGTTCATTAGCCTATTTTGTTCTAGTTTTTGTACTTTGGTGATCATACATCATTGTTAGCTGTTGTCCAAAGGACTCTAGCTAATCTAATGTTAACTTCTGGAGCTTAGGCGTATTAACTTATCTGTAATCGCAGAGATAACAAAGGTTGGCAAATGTTTTGCTGCTGATTCAATGTAAATACTGAAGCACCAAACCAACGGAGAGGCACTGTTGGTAAAGATGGTTAAAAGGCCGTTATCCTTTTCTCATATTCTGAGCCAAAAACCTTAACTTCAGCGGAACAATGCTGATCCTCTATCTTGTTGTCTTTGATGGTGACGGCAACAAGATGCAGTTCATAACACTTACACTGGGACCTGTAAATTTTGGCTTGTAATTTAAGCTTTTCATCGACCTGCTCAACAATAAAATGATTAATATCCCTTCAATGCGTAGTTTAGGCCCTTTTCGTTGCTTCTCAATGACATTTGATCATTATGTCTCCAAAAATCATTAATTCCCTCCTGCGAAATGCTGTGTACTGTGACACCTGCCATAGCACCCGGTCACCAAATGTTGATACTTTGTCCGAGTGAGGGGGGCGTGGCGTAGCCATAGGTCAATTTTAATAAGAGCACCTGTGTACACCTGTTGCCTAGTTGATGAAATTACAAAACCTCAGCTTTTAGTCATTATGTTTTCTATATTTTTTTTATCTTTAAACTAATCAAGTAAGGCTAATTTATGTATCAGAAATTAGAATAAATTTCAATCAATTTCATTTAGACATTTTTTTTCTACAGTTACAAATAATTTCTGCACACTTACAATCTGTCATTTCTCACATTTACTGATCATCATTTGAAAAGCTTGATTTGTGTCCCCTTTCAGAATTCTGTTTTTGCAGGTATGCCAACACAGTGCAGGCATAACTCTTTATGAGTTTTTTTTTCCCTCAGCAGCAGTTTGTTGAGTGTGTCACAGGGTGGATAATTGAGAAACAAACTGTTTGATCATCACACTCAAGTCTTGGCTTGATTAGTTTGTAGTCGGATCGATTAGAGCTGATCAGATCAAATCAGATCTATGATTTAGAGGAGCAGCTGTTGCAGAAGCCATCACACGTTAGACCCAGTGCTAGACACAGTTTTTTTTTTTTTCAACCAGTTCTTTGTTGTGGTTGTTTGTTTTTTTGTTGTAGGAGCTCCACCGGCACATAGAGGAGGGTCTGGGCAAGAATATGTCAGAGAGGTGCTCCACCACCATCACCAGTGCCCTTCAGGCCACACAGAGCGACATGATCGGTAACACTCCTGTTAATACAGACTATAGATCACAAACATCCACCTGTTTACACTTGACATGCTTGAAAGTGCTTTAGAGGCTTCAATGTAGCTTAAGGATAATGCTAGCAGCTACATGCAACCCATTCACTATGACAGTAGGTATGTGGAAACATGTATGTAGCTGCAGTGTGTCACTGATATCTGTGGCTAAAATATAACTGAATATATCACCTTGATTCTTTGCTCTGTGTGTGTGTGTGTGTGTGTGTGTGTGTGTGTGTGTGTGTGTGTGTGTGTGTGTGTGTGTGTGTGTGTGTGTGTGTGTGTGTGTGTGTGTGTGTGTGTGTGTGTGTGTGTGTGTGTGTGTGCGCGCGCGCGCGCAGAGGGCCTGAAGCCTCTGCTGCCCAACCTGGTCAGAGAGCAGGTAGACAAGCTGGTCCCTCGTCAGTGTTTCAGTCTCAGTTATGACCTCGCCTGTGACAAGCTTTGCAGTGACTTTCAGGAGGACATCAGCTTCCACTTCTCTCTGGGCTGGACCATGCTGGTCAACCGCTTCCTGGGGCCCAAGAATACCCGTCGGGCCCTCATGGGCTACAACGACCAGGTAACACCTCAGGAACTTAAATCCCCTCTCACTGATCAGTGTAATGGCAACTTTTTTTTTTTCTTAGACCGAGTGAGTGAAGCTACTAGAGAGTAGATGTACAGTATACTTAAATGACCTAAAAATACAGGGTTTTACCTTGATGGGCGTGATGCTCCATGAGCTCCGTAAGCATCTCAGCCTGTCTTCTAAGTGCAAGTTCATGCTATATATGATATAACTGTATGCACCTTTGCAAGAATGCAGAACAAATATCCTGAATTATTTTGATTTGATGAAAATGAGAAGTTTGACTGTTTAACAAAATAAGAGCTAGTTTTGTTTGTAAAGGAAAACTAAACAAACTAGACTGAATTGCATAGGCCACTAATATGGAGACATAAAGAATATACTGTACATTTTTTCCTATTATTTTTATATTTGGTCACACACCTGAATACATGGAAACTGGTAGTCTGCCTCATTAACCTGTTTGGACTAGGCATGATTCCATATACTACATAAATATCAAAATACAGGCACCTACATCTGAGTAGATTTTTGTTGTTGAACATTAATTAGTCCGTCTAAATGTGACTTTATTTTAGCACTGTTTAATTGTGGATATTTTCCAGTAAAGCTTTCAGATAGGGATGCACCGAAATGAAAATTTGTGGCCAAAGCCGAAGCCAAATAAAGTTAAATGCTTGGCCGAATACCAAATAGTACGGTTGTTCAGTTTTTAATTAATATTGCCTTTTTTTTTTACTATTGCATAAATTAAATAAATGTGCTTTAGTCATGATTTTCAAAGAAGGTAAATATTTATTGAATATTTAACATTTTTTAAATATTCCAGTAGACTTTGCTTATCAACAAAGCACAAAAACTTAAATAAAGTTTGTCATCTATATTATCCCTCTAACTGACTGCTGAAATATCTACTCTGTAGGCCTTCAAACAAAAATGCATTAAGAAGGGCATTGCAAAAAACAAAAGTGCAAAAAAAGTAGATCATAAACCCACAACAAATGAATGATTGTTCTTTTGGCATAAGACTTAGCCACAGTGGATAATGTAAACAGAAGACTCAGGTTAATCCCAATAAGTGTTATAATAAGTGTTTATAACCTCTTATACAGGTACATAACATAGAACAGATTTGTCAATAACAGTACTTCAGCTTCAAAGTAAGGAAATTATGACATCTGAGACAACCCTTACATTGTTTTATAGAAACAAAAGCATATATTAAAAAAAACACATTCACTGTGCCTGTATAATATCAAGCCCCAAATAAAATGTTTAGGAAATTTGGCCCATGGTTGAACCTATGCTGACCCCTGCTGTAGGCCTTCAAACAAAAAAATGCATTAAAAGTGCATTACAGAAAACTAAAGTGCAAACAACAAATGATTTATTGTCCTTGGCATAAGTCTACTTAGCCTACTCCTTCAGGAAAAGTGGCAGGGTATTCTTTATGAAAAGTAGCTTCTCTGCTTTGTCACATGCAAGTCTGTTCCTCCTTTCAACAAGGACATGAGATGCAGCACTAAACGGTCTCTCACTATCGGTGCTTGTGCATGGAGCAGCCAAGTACCTTGGCATGGAAACATTAGGTTCAGTTCATTTTTTTATCAATACCTTAGCAATAAAAAAATAAATAAATAAAAAAATAAAAAATCAATCCCTTTCCCGTACTATCAGCGTATTGTTTTAAATGTTACTGTATCATATCGCCATTTCTCTTATGCACTTCCATTGCTATTCCTATATTGTTTTATATTGCTTTTATTAGATTCTACCCTTTATTTTTACTACTGTAAACCACTTTGTAACTATGTTTTGAAAAGTGCTGTAAAGCTTATTATTATTACCTGCGTGCCATCTGTGCCAAGTCAGGGAAGCGGCCTTGATTGGTCCTCCAATATGTTAGAGGATTATTACTCCTGGGGATGGGGACTTCTGACAGGTAACCATCTAGCTGTTGAGCAGTTGCACTCGTTGTCTGCCTGGCATCTGGGTTGTTTTCCTGGTGGATCTCTTCAAACATATCAGAGAGTGAGGGCACACCCGCTGTGTGTGGCCCGGACCCTTTTTGTCTCTGCGCCCCCTCTGTGCGTCACCTGACTGTCTCCAAGCGGCTTTAATAAATCCAATTCAGCCTGCACCATTTCCTTTACCCTCTGTTTTTTCAAACGGGGCGAGAAGAGAGAGAATGTTTTCGATTAACACCCACTGGTATGAGGTGAATGTAGCGGGCAGTTCATAATCTGCTTCGTAGGCAGCCAGGACTCGTTTTTGTGCAAAAAGGCTTTCCAGCATATAATAGGTACTGTTACACCTAGTGCTTACATCCTGTTGCAACCGTTTTGGTGGCATTCCGAACTGTTCTTGAATAGATTGAAGGCGAGAATAAGCAAGGGGGGAATGCTTAAAGTGATGTACAATTTTCCTCCATGTCACTATGACATCTGCTATACTGCGCTGACTTAACACTCCCTCGTGGACCGCTAACTGTAGTGTGTGCGCCATGCACCGTATGCCTTTCAGGTCACTGTCTTCCATCGCTTTTGCCATATTTTTTGCATTGTCACTGACTACTGCATGCACTTTAGATGAGTCAATATGCCAAGTTTCAAACATCTTGGTGAATGCCTCAGAGATGGCTGCTGCTGTATGTGATCCCCTGAACTGTGAGTGAAGCACAGTCCTTTGTAGCTTGAAATCTGCGTCGACCCACTGTGCAGTTAAACTCAGCATGCTGGTGCTGGTGGGGCTGACATCCGAGCTCCATATGTCTGTAGTGAAGCTGAGGGAAACAATATCTGTAGCCAAGAGCTCGTGGATGCGAGCTGCAACGACATCATACATCTCAGGTAAGCACACATTGGAGAAATACCATCTGCTCGGTATGGTGTAATGGGGCTCACTGTGCTCTACGAGCCTCCGAAATCCAATGTCCTCCACAACTGTAAACGGTTGATCGTCCAAAGCAATAAACTCCATTATCTTCTTAGTAATTCCGTTTGTTTTGGCGCTGTCCTTGACAAACTTTTTTGTCTTTTCAAAAATGTCAGCCACGGATGGAGAACGTGTGGATGGAGGAGCTTCTGCTTTCCTTTTTGCTGCTGCAGCCATCTCTCTCTCGTACTCAGCATGCCGTTTGGGGTGCTTTGATTTTAAATGATAAATTAAACTTGTCGTGCTGAAAGTCTTTGCAGATGAACCCCCTCTAGATATTTCAGTTTTACATTCTCTGCAAACCGCTTTTCTTTTATCGCTCTCCAACACTTTGAAATATCGCCACACTACCGACATTTTACTCCGTCCATCACCGCACGCTGTTTGATTGCGTCATCAAAACACGCAGCTACTATTCGGCCTTGCTTTTCGCTTATTCCACCGAATACCGAATGTGTGTTTTTTTGCAATATTCGGCCGAATATATTCGGTTACCGAATATTCGGTGCATCCCTACTTTCAGATGACCAATTTAGAATTTATCAGCAGGCAGGTAAGACATTTGAAAATCTGCAGGGCAGTCTATCGTTAGTCGCGGTTGTAGCCTTGTCAACACTACAAGGAGAAAAAATCTAAGCGTGACTACCTAAATTAGTGATCACAAGAAAATTTAAAAACATAATTTCTATTTAAAGTGTAGTTAAAAATGAAGTCGTCTGTAGATTTAATCCTGGGGTTTAGGCAAAGGTTACATTAAGTTTTTAGGTTACAGCTAAGCAAGTCTTTTCAAGTCAAAGTAACAAGAAAACCCAAAGAGACAATGAGACTCTGCATCAGGCACACAACTAGGACTGCACGAAAACATGCAATATGTGATAACGTTGTTGAATATCGTGATAATGAACTGACTCGTGATAAATGAATATTGAAACATAGTTGAATGTCTTTCTGCTTTCTGCTAACAGACTCCAGACAATGACTAGCCCATGGACACTGAATAAAAAAATGAAATGCATTGATGTAAGCAGGTTTGCAATGTACTGGTTGTCTGGGACCAACAGGGGACATTGAAGTGTGTCCTCAATAGAATTAGTGTTTTTTGACAGATTGTAGTGTTAAACTGGTGTTTGATGTTATATGATTCTACTTATGGTTATATTCATGTAAGGTGAAAATGGGTCTGAAAATTAAATGAAATCCCAAATCTGAAAACTTAATTCACAAAACCACATATTTATACTGTATATGAATCTATACATTCAGTGTATACACAACATGATACAAATGCCACATCTTGAGCTGAGTTCAGAGAGCACCAAAATCATCTACTGTACCTAGTAAGTCAGTTGTGATGTATGATTCTAATATCCCATAGAAATCGAATATCCATAGATGATCCATACAATTGTAAATTAGGGCTGTCCCGAATGCCATTTTTTAACATTCGGACCTTCAGCAGAATTTATAAGGAATATTCAAATATTTGTTCACGGCGTGTGTATGTGGGCTTCAGTACATTATTCTATGCTTTCTTTTGATTTTCACATTGGCTAGTCATCCTGTGTAATTTGTCTTCTGATTAAATCAGAACCGTTGAAACAAGTTGTAGGAAGCCTCTGCATGTAATTGGTTGCTGGCAGACACTCTGCTGCAATAAAATGGTTAATCAGCAGTGTTGTGCACTGTAGAGCCGATGCACTGCTGGTTCTGCCGGCCTGAATGGAATATAATGTCTACTGTTGTGTACAGCCTTTATAGACTGAGCTGAGAAATGATGCGCGGGTCGACCCGTTACCCGTGGGACCCGCAAATGGACCTGTGGGTCGGGCAGCAGTGATCGTCTATTAAATCGCTCTGTAAATGATATTTTGACATTATTATTATAATCTATTAATCTATAATCTATTACTGTCATGGCATCCAAAGGTAGGCCTACTGATGCGTTGAGCAGGTGACAGTCCGCGGCCATTTTCAAAACACACTTCTGTCACGCACTCCAAAAGAAACTTTAAACAATAATTTATTGTACAGAACGGGGGAAACAAATGTTGACAAAAACAGTTCCATAATTCATATTAAATTCAAAAGATAATAAAAAAACAGCTAGAAGTTAGAAGTAATAGTGATAAAGTGGTAAAACTTGGCATTGATCCACAGCCTCAGACGGATGACCTCAAGTATGCCATGCGCACAAGCTCCGTTGGTAGGCGATACTATATTTTCACATTTTTAACAATACAGTTTAAAAGTTTTGATTTTCATTGATAACCTACATTTACCAACAACAAAAAGACTACATTTAGCACCATAAAATATGTAAAAAAAATAAAAATAATAATAATGATAATAATTTTAAAAAAAAAAGTTAATAAAAAAACGAATATCGAATACCAGATTTCCATAACAAATACCTACCCATAGAAACAAATATTTGAATATCCGAATATTTGGGCACAGGCCTATTGTAAATAAATTACTGTATAAATGTAATAGTTCAACATTTTAAGAAATATGCTGATTTCTTTCTTTCATTCTGTTTGCTTTTAACCTCTCTAACTCTGCCAGGACAGTGACGTCCTTGCTCCCCTCCTCCTCTGTTAAATGGTATCTCCCAGGCGCAGTACGTCATCAAACCATGTTATGTTTAGTATTACCAGATTCAGGAAACTCTCGACTTTTCAAAAATAACATAGTTTTTCTTTTCTTTCTTATGTATTTCACACAAGAGCAGCCTAAACACACATAGTCCAAAATCGCGATGAGTGGTGATAATTCATGTCATGCCATTTTTTGACGAGAAAAGTTACAGGACGATTTTCACGATCTTATAAGCAGCTGTTAGCAGGGACTTAGCTGATTTATAAAAGGTAAGAGTCTCACTCCTACCACTATTTTTGGCTGAGATACACCATCTAGAAAGTGGGATCATAACTTCCACGTTTCATGTGGCTTTATTCTGGTGATATTTTATGGTGTTTCTGTGTCAAAAACAACATCAGCTATCACAGTCACACCTGATTTCAATATGGTCCAATGTTAGAAGCTGGCTGAGTGTTGTTTGATCACTGACAGTACTGTTTTGAAGCAGAGAGACCGTCTTGTCTTTTGGAGCTCCACCTGGATCTTTTCATGGAAAATACTTGGTGCTTTCCTCTTTAAATTTGAAACAAATGTTCATTGATAGTGTGCCTACAGCTCCATACTCTTATTTACCTGCTCAGATTGTAAAGGTCGCCTAGTTCTGCTTTACACAACGTATTTAGTGACGGGAAAAATTTATAATTTTTCATGTTCCGCTGTCACGTTTATTAATGCTGTATGGTGAATTTATCAGATGCCATTTATATGTACATGGGTATGGTATGGACTGAAATATTGTTATTATGTTGATGCCAAAACTTGATATAAGGGGGAAGTGATGCATGACAGGGAGGATGAGCAGTCGGCGTTTGGAGGTGCGCGGGGAGTTTCCCTTCTCTAAAGGATCAAACCAAATACAGCGTATTATTTTTGTTCCTTGTGGATTACCTCAAGACACAACTTTGCTGCCAAGCGGGACAAGTGGTGAGGTTGCATGGTTCTTTGTCTGTTTCTATTAACTGTGGTGCTTCATTACGCTCCAACAGACTCCCCTTTAACATGTATGTTTTGTTTTTTTTGCCGGCTTCTGGGACTTTGATTGACTGCTGGGGGGTAATTCGGGTTATTTTTGTGAAGAGTGTGTGTTCTTGATAACGTGGGAAAAAAATGTTTGATTACTTGTGAATTGTTTGGTGAACCAGCGCCGACGCTGTTCTTTTGTTTAAGTGTTATCTCCGTCGGACGCGGACATGATTTATTTTCTTTCACTAAAGGTTGATTATTGATTCAAGTTATCGTGACTCATTCGTTAATCTTTGTTTTTTTTTTGAACGTTTTAACACCGCAAAGGAAGGAATTCATCTCTTTTTTGTATCTCAAACACCTCGCACCTGATCCACCCGTAACCTTTAGATTAGCGTTGTAACTTTTCCTTTGGTTAATTTTATTGTAAGGGAAATTGTTATAAGATGAAGCCAGACAGGTATTCATCCTGAAAAACATTTTTTTATTTTATTTTAGGCAAAATCTTCAATTTTTTACTGACTTCAAAGGCCCATTACCCTGTCTCTGTATCACCTAGAGTGTTTCTGACTTTCACAAGAAACTTCAGGGAGTTTTCTTTCTTGCAAGACCTCATGCATGCATGTAGTTAGAGCAGTTCAGAAGCTACATTTAATTTTGGATATTTCATTTTAGGTGTTTTTGCTACAAAATGGAGGTGGAGTGCAACAGGCTGTAACTTCTTGAGACAGTGAACACAAAAGGAAAAGACAACGAAACTGGTCATTTCTTTAGTTTGTGAACAACAACAGTGACTCAGTGATTGTGATATTAATAGTACAACAAAATAAAATCTACCACAAATTATATGTTTAAACAGTTCTCAAATCCAAAAAATGTACCTTGGGATCTATATATATATAAATCAAAAGGTTATTTTCTTCTCTTTTAGCAAAATCCTAAATAATTGAGTTGTTTTTTTCCCACCTGGACCTTTATGCTCTGCCATTTTTCCTCTAATCATCACACTGTCACCTGTGACAGGCTGTTATGCTACCATAACCATTGCACATTCACATATATGTAGATTTTTTTGCCAAGCTGCGAGCATCACATAGGTTTACATTACCAAAGTTTTATGACAAAATCACTTGACGACACTGCGTCTTGTGTGTGCACGGTGAGAGAGAAGAGGGAGTGATGCTGAATGAGTTCCCTCTAAGAGGTAAGTTGCTAAAAGAGCCTGGCTGTTCATAAAACATTCAGAACACCACAGTTCATTCCACAATACTGTAGCTGCTTCTGTTTTGGGAACCACTGTGGAGTTGCTAATAATTTTGCTTTTAGCCATGCTTGTTGTTGCCGTGGGTAACAGTATGATGTCAATATGTCAACAAGTGAAAATATTGCAGTATCACTATGTGAAGTTCAGTTCTCCGGACTTTAAAACATTATTGATTCATCATCAACATGAGTCAATTCAACATCGATCAGCAGCACAATCACATTATCACAATGTAGCACTATCAACTGTTCTTTGCACACAACCCTATTCATGTTTACAGTGTACATGTTTTATATTATTATTATTTGTATTCAGATTTTATATTTAATTGTTATTGTATTTCCTTTTTATACTTATTCTTCTAAAGAAGCGTGTTCCTTTGTGTGTTACTCTATATTTTTCTATATTTTATATTCTTTGTTATGCACCAATATACCAAGCCAAATTCCTTGTATGTGAAAACCTACTTGGCAATAAAACTGATTCTGATATGATATCAAGGGAAACACAACACCTTGCCCTGTAGAGTTTCTTGTAAACATACAAAGGAGTAGTAGCACTCTGAGGCAGTGACTGTGCTCTATGCTGTAAGCAGCTGTGTTCTCCCTCCAGGTCCCCAGGCCTATGGCCCTGACTCCAGTCAGCACCAGCATGCCTCCATTTCCACAAAGCTCCATGACCCAGGAGGAGCTGATGGTGTCCATGGTGACTGGTCTTGCCTCCCTTACCTCCCGTACTTCCATGGGTGTCCTTGTGGTTGGTGGCGTGGTAAGGAGACACACACACACACACACACACACACACACAGATGAGGAATAAAGGCCTAGATATAAAAGGACAAAGTGAGATGTGGTTAAAAGCTCTGGCAAAAGCTAGTAAGTGGACAGTGATTTAAAAGGCACTTTTTTTTTTTTTTTTTTTTTTTTGGTGTTATGCCTCCGTTCTGGTGGTAGTAGTACTTTAGCAGTAGTAGTAGTTTTTGGGTTGTCTGTCCATCTGTCCCATCCTTGTGAACACAATGCCTTGAGAACGCCTTAAGGGAATTTATTCAAATTTTGCACAAATGTCATCTTGGACTCAATGATGAGGTAATTTGTTTTTGGTGGTCAAAGGTCAAGGTCACTGTGACCTTGTGTGTCTCATTCTTGTTAAAGTGATATCTCAAGAACACCTTCAGGGAATTTCTTAAAATTTTCCACAAATGTTCACTTGGACTCAACAATGGACTTAGTTGATTTCTGTGGTCAGTGGTTAAGGTCAATGACCTCAAATAACACAAGGGGAAACATTTGCAATGCACGCCGGTTAGTTTTGTGTCCGACTTCATCCCGACTTGCTCTGACGTATTACAAAAGTGGACGCCGATAAAACCGCAAGAGCGAGGCGGCCACAGTTTTCAGAGCCAGGTGCTGCAGTTGCTCTCCACCGACTGCACCGCCAGGCTCTCATCTGATCTAACAGCTGATTGGTTCAGATGTCGACTCAACAAGATGACGTTTTAGATAAATGTTTCATTTTTGTTGAATTTTAGAGATTAAGATTGTATTTGTCTGATTTGAAGGATTATTCTGTGAACAGAGAACATGTTGTGTGACTTATGTTGAAGTGACTGATGGTGAAGTTCAGAGACTAAATACATTCAGTCTAGAGTTCTCAACTGGCCCAAAAATTCAACCCGAAACCGAAATGACTAGAGGGACTTGAAGCCCGAAACCGGCTCGCCCGACATCATCACATAAAACACTGGGTCCGAGCCCAATTGAACCCGATTTTTTTTTTTTTTTTTTAAATGGAAGGGGGAAAAAAAATTATGCTCCCCCTGTGCGCCTCAGCAGTCTGGCTTCCCTGGCTCAAATACAGTATCTTTAATCACTTAAAGTCAACCAATCATTCATGTCTCAAAATAATATTACCAGACAGGCTTTAAAGTCAGCTTGGGGGAGAGCAACCATTGCGCATCATGTAGTGCTGCACTTTATGAGCCGTTCTCATTCCTGCACCTGAACGCTGACTGACTGAACTTCGCACTTCACAGCAAATAATAAATAAAAAAATCTCCAAATAAAATGTGAAACAAATAAAATTAGTGGCTGCTGTGTACCCTCAATAATTGGCCCAAATAATAAATAAAAAAATCTCCAAATAAAACGTGAAACAAATAAAATTAGTGGCTGCTGTGTTTTTTAATGTCCACTTTTGTTAGGACCGGCCAGCTGGGAATCCCGGGAGCAACATCAGCACACCACAGAGCCTGAAAATAAATTTACACTATTTTAGTCGCTTATTAACCATGCCAAATATTGAAAAAATTGCAATGAACATGTACTACTTACATAAAGAACACTTCTTTACAACACACCGTGGAGAAATAATAACGCGTCCACGGTGTCTGGTTTGAGGTGCGTCCTCCAGCCACACTAAAGATCCTCTCGCTGCTGATGCTGCTAACTGGCACGCACAGCACCTGTCTTTCCAACTGGGAGAGCCTCGGATAAACCATGCTATTCGCCTTCCACCAGCCCAGCAGGTCCCGTTCATCAGTCATCACTGGCCTCTGAGTGGGGGCCAACATTTTCCCACTCCGAAAATTTGTGTGTTTTCTTGGAGGTAGGCGGTGGTACCACAGCTATAGATGTACACGCACCCACCTCTTCTTCCACATCTTCTGCTCTTGCCACTGTTGGCACTGACAGACGGGACTTCACAAAGTCGCACACATCTGCCCTTTGATCACTGGGTAGCATCCATAGCTGATTAAACTTGGGCCACAGGAAGGTTGCAGCCTTGTGTAGATCGGTGATTTGGACTTTCTTCTCCAACCATAACGAATGGCGCTGACGCACAGCAGCCTGCTGTGCTGAGTCTTGGGCATGGGATTGGCAGTGACGCTTCAGTCTCTCTGACCAAAGTCACACCACGTTTAGAGTAGCATATTTGTCCCCCTCCAGTTCACGCTGCCCATCATAAAATCGCTTCAAAAAATCCACAAGAAACCCCAGTGTGTTGGGGGCTATCTTCTCCACTTTTTTGCTCTCTCCATGAGCCTCCAGCTTCTCGTGAATTTCTGTGTAGACATCCTGCACAGATTTTAGGGTCATGTAAACAGTGCTGAATCTTGTGTCAACCATCTACAGCAGAGTCTTGGAAAGCTGCGCTGCCAGTCCCGACTGCTTGACATATTTTACTAGCGCGGTCAGTGTCTCAGCACTGTGTTAAGGACGTGATCCTGGCAGTCCATCCTTTTGTATGGGCGAAGCGCATTAACGATGTTCGCCCCCTGGTCTGTGACCCAAACAATGTTGCTCAGTGAAAGTGGGTCAAATCCAAACTTGGTGACCAGGAGCTTCACGATCTCTCGTTGAATATTACCCCCCGTCTTTCAATTTCAATTCAGTTCAATTCAAATGGCTTTATTGGCATGAGGTAACACTGTACATATTGCCAAAGTAAGCGTTTGGAATTCAAAATAATAATGACAATAAAGGAAAACAATATTTACAATAAATTAGTTATAATCTATACTGTTGGTAATACTGTATGTGTAATATGTATAACTGTGATTGACTCAATCACGGTCATAGTCACATTCAATCAATCTCGGTATTAACAATAATAATAATAACAGTAATAACAAAAAAGAATAAAACAACAAATATGTGTGTCACTTCCTGTCTCTCAGTCTATGGCAGGCACAAAGATTGTGGAAGTTTGTGTTGAAGTTGTTAGTGTTTGTGTGTGTGTGTGTGTGTGTGTGTGTGTGTGTGTGTGTGTGTGTGTGTGTGTGTGTGTGTGTGTGTGTTGATGTTGGTGGTGTGTGTGTGTGTGTGTGTGTGTGTGTATGTGTATGTGTGTGTGTTGATGTTGATAGGAAAAATGAATAAATAAATAATTAAGAATTAAACAATTTAAAACAATTAAAAAGAAGTAAATACTGAGTTGTCTTTCTCAGGTTCCACTGGCTGTCCTCAGGTCGTGACATGAGATGATGAATTTAGCGGCAGTGTTCTCACATTTGGATATTTCCCCAAGTAAATATGGGAGTTTCTCCATGTCTCTCATGTTTCAATTTCAGGGTGTATTTTTATTATTTTGGGAAAGTGTTCATTTCTCAGAGCCTGGTATTTGGGACATGAGGTGAGGAAGTGTAGTTCTGACTCGACCTCTTGTCTGTCACAGTGGGAGCAGAGTCTCTCCTCCTCTGGCAGCCAGCTCTGTCTTTGCCGACCCTTCTCTATAGCTAGGCTGTGTTCACTGAGTCTGTACATAGCTTTTCTTAATTTAGGATCTTTTAATGTGCTCACATAATTTGCTAATGTGAAGTTTCTTTTTAGGGTCAGATAACATTTTAATTTACT
Organism: Epinephelus awoara; assembly: GCA_035609425.1. NCBI lineage: Eukaryota > Metazoa > Chordata > Actinopteri > Perciformes > Serranidae > Epinephelus > Epinephelus awoara. Next base: position 40,473,970 of record CM069301.1, on the reverse strand, counting down.
CTGTATTTGTTTCCTTCCAATATGTGATATAGATTTCTTCTTGTTGGTTGATAATTTGGTTTGGTCTGATTGGCTTGGTGTTGTGGTCCTGAAGCTGTCCGGGGCATGTTAGGTTGTCTGGACAGAGCCTCAGGACCAGCTGGCTGAGGGGGGTCTTCTCTGGCTTCAGCTCTTGGCAGGTTAGGGCTTTATGATGGTATGTCTGGGGGTCACTAGTTTTTAGGTGATTGTAAAATTTAATTGCTCTTTTTTGTATTTTCAATATGAGGGGGAATTGGCCGAGTTCTGCTCTACATGCATTGTTTGGTGTCTTTCTCTGGACGTGCATGATGTTCTTATAGAACTCAGTGTGGAAAGATTCTGTCATTGTTTTGTCCCATTTTTCAAATTCATGATTTAATTTTGGTCCCCAAATTTCACTGCCATAGAGAATTATCGGTTCTAATACAAATTGGAAAATTTTCAGCCAGATTTTAATTGGAATGTCCAGTTTAATATTTCTTCTAATTGCATAGAAAGCTCTCCTTGCTTTGTCTCTCAGATCTTTCACAGCCAAGTTGAAGCTTCCTTTGGAGCTTATGTTGAGGCCAAGGTATGTGTAGTTTTTTGTATGTTGTAATTTAGTGGTGTCCAAATAGAAATTGTGTGTGTTTTCCTGACTTCTGGACTGCTTCTGGAAGATCATAATTTTGGTTTTCTTTGGGTTAACTGCCAGGGCCCAGGTCTGACAGAATGTATGCAGGAGGTTGAGGTGCTGCTGTAGACCTTCTTTTGTTGGTGACAGCAACACCAAGTCATCTGCGTACAGGAGACCCTTAATTTCTGTGCCATTCAGGTTGAGGCCAGGTGCCGTGGATTGATCTAATTGACATGCAAATTCATTAATCTATAAATTGAAGAGGATTGGACTAAGATTGCATCCCTGCCTCACCCCACGACCTTGGGAAAAGAAGGCTGTTTGTTTGTCTCATATTTTAAGTGCACATTTACTGTTTGTGTACATAGATTTAATTACATCATATGTTTTTCCTCCAATGCCACTGTTGAGTAGTCTGTAGAAAAGGCCCTCATGCCAGATGGAATCAAAGGCCTTTGTAAAATAAACAAAACATGCATAGGCCTTTCCTTTCTTCTTGTCTAATTCTTGCTCAATCAGGGTGTGGAGGGTATAGATGTGCTACTACCGACTTTGATAAGAATCCAATTTGGCATTTATTCAAAACTTTTTGGTCATTGATAAAACTGATGAGTCTTTTATTCATAATGTTGCAAAAGGTTTTTCCCAGGTTACTATTTACACAGATCCCACAGTAATTATTAGGGTCATATTTATCTCCATTTTTATAAAGGGGTGTTATTAAACCTTTATTCCATATGTCAGGAAAAGTGCCAACTGCTAGAATTATATTAAAAAGTATAGTAGTAGTATAAAGAGTATAGCCAATCTTAATTTATGGTCAGAATATTTGTTCATTTCATTTAAGATGCTGTCGACTCCACAGGCCTTTTTAGCTTTCAGGGATTGGATGCTTTCTGTCAGTTCCTGCTCTGTTATTGAAGCATCTAAAGGGTTTTGGTTGATTACTAATTCGAAAGTTTTTCACTTGGTGTGTGTTTTGTTTTGGTCACTGTTCTTTGTAATATTGCTGTATAATTCAGTAAAATAATTCATCCAAATGCTGCCATTTTGTATTGCCAATTGATCTTGTTGTGTTTTGTTTAGAGTATTCCACTTCTGCCAGAACTGGTTTGACTCTAAAGATTCTTCTATTTCAGAGAGCTGGGTTCTGGTGTGTTGGTCTTTCTTTGCTCTCAGTGTGTGTTTGTATTGTTGTTACAAGGTGTCGTAGTAATGAAGGCGTATATTTTGGTTATTTGGGTCTCTATGTTTTTCATTTGATAACTTTCTTAAAGTTTTCCTTTTATTTTTGCAATCATTGTCAAACCATTTGTTATTGTGTATTTGTTTTGGTTTTTGATTAGAGGTTTTCAAATTTGATAACTTTGCCAATTTATCAAAAATTGCATTAATTTTACCCACAGCAGTGTTTACACCATCATTATTGTGGGGAAATATTTCAGAAAGAAGTAAATCGATTGAATATTGGATTTTGGCATTTTCAAATGCCTTTTGGTAGCTTTCCATGCTGTCTGATTTCCATCTGTATGAATGTGTGGTGTTGTACAGTTCACTGGGTTTAGAGGCCTCATAGTTACTGTGTGCCCTCTTCAGATAGACCGTGATCTTGCTGTGGTCCAAGAGGGGTGTGAGTGGGTTGACTGTGAAAGCTCTGAGAGACATTGGGTCCAGATCTGTTATGGCATAGTCTACCGTACTACTGCCAAGAGCTGAACTAAATGTGTTACGGCCCAGAGAATCTCCTCGTAACCTACCATTGACTATATACAGACCCAGCGTGTGGCAGAGCTGTAAAAGCTGGGAACCATTTGTGTTTGTAATTTTATCAAAATTGTGTCTTGGGGAGAGTTCGGGGAGAGGAAAGCATGTTTCTCCAACTGGAAACATGGCTGTCGTCAGAATTTTCCCCATCAGTTCACACTCTTCTGTAACGTAGTGGCAAGTTATTGATAAATAACTAAGCTTACGGAAATCGTCCGTCCACATGTCTGTTGGCATTCCGATTGTACCTCTGTTGTTCAGAACATCTTTTATTTTTGTTGTAAATGCTTCTCTTTTTTTCTTCAGCCAAAGCTCTCCAGTGTGTGGCAACTGTGTTGGGACTTGGTAAAACTGAGCTGGCAGGGACTCTCCCATGCATTGCACCCACATTAATTAGCTCTTGTGCCAGTTCCACAAAGCCTTCACCCTGCACAATGTTAAATGGTAGGATGTCTTTGGCACAAAAATGCACACACTTTTCTGTCACTGACTGCTTTGTTTTGTGGGGAAGAGCAGCATCACTTTTCGTCAATAATGTAGACATTGATATTTGGCCAGATAAGAATGTGCCGGGCCCGGCACAGGTGTTAACATGGCGGTTCAGCGTAGATGTACCTGTTTTCTTGCTGTCGTATTTGAGCAAAAGTTTACATGTTGAGCACTGCACGTAGCCAGTTGAGTTGCCATCTGAGTCCACAACCAAAGCAAATTTCTTCCAAACATCAGACTTCCTCCCCTCCTGGGAGACCAGTGCATATTCTCCCGTGGCTATTTTGTTTTTTACCGTCGTCAACTCCATCTTGTCGTCTTCCTCTCACACCTCGTTAACTTTAGCCGCCCCTACAAGTAGAGAAAATGTTGATAACAGAGACAGACTCCAAAATCAGAACCATGGACAGCAGCATTGTGTGTTAGTGCTGTCACACCCTCACAGTGCGCTTCTCTGACAGACACTCTTTTTTTCTCTCTCTCTGTCTCTCTCTCTCTCTCCCTCCCTCTCTCTCCGCTGTCCGAGCCCGACTCAGCCCGCCCCAATTAACTTAATTAGTCGGCCATCAGGCTTACTCGGGTCGGGCTCAGGCTTGGGTTGAAGTTGAGAACTCTAACAGAGTTTGCTGTATAGTACCGGACTTTTTTAATTATTGAAGTATTTAGTAGTGCTGCACGATTAATCTAATCGCAATCGCGATGTCAGGCTGTGCGATTACATAACTGTATAAAAGGCTGCAATTTGCGATTTAATGTAAATAAATGTTAACGTGTGTGCCTGTGTACGTGACTACCTCTCCTGTAGTGTGTGAAGTTTGTTGACATCACGCCCACAAGCTATCCTGGTGTGTGCAGCACGTATGGTCAGGTAACCAGCCGGCATGCAGCAGTGACCAACATAGACGCTGAAGAAGAGCATGAGTACGACCAAGAACAAGGCTGAGTTGGTGGCGAAAAAAAACCGCAATGTCTATTACATGGGGATACTTTGGATTCAGGCACGGCAACGTTTAATAGAAAGATGTGTTGTGTAAAAGTTTAAAAGTTAAGGTCACCACGTCCTACGACAACACGACCAATTTATATCAGCACTTGAGACAGCACAGAGAAAAGTAAGAGGAATGCATGCGAGAGAAAGCCAAGCCGTGTAATGTTAAAGACAAAGAGACAACTGAAAGCCGCCAGAGCCTCATAAAACAACATCCAAGCACAGTTACGCAAACATTTGTAAGTGTCACGGGGAAATCATGGACTCTATAACAAACTATATAATAACAAATGAAAAACTGAGCAATTTTGCTCGGGTTCGGCCCACTTGACATGCTGCTGTGTTATGCTATGGCATGCTGGAAATTGACATTTACATGACAAAGCCTGAAAGCAACACAAGCTCGCTCAGCTGTGTGTACAGTGACGTGCTGTGCTGCTGTGTGAGCAGCGTGTTTGACTGTGCTCAGTTTGTTGATGGTCATTTACACACTGTCTGTCCATAACAATAACTATGTCAGGTCAGTGCCCCCCTAATATAATGTAGGGGAAACACAGAATCAAGCGAGAAGACTCATGATACCATTTATTTATTATATTGTAATCGCAATCGCAAATTGCGATATTGTCCACTCTAGGGCATTAACGACTTTGATTTTTTTCACATCGACTTATTTGTCAATAAAGTCGAAGTCAAGTCGACATGTCATTTGATGATGTCATCACATTGACACAGCGGAGGAAAGTGAAGTATCTCCACCCATGTGATGTGTGTGCCGAGCAGTCACTGGTGCGCGGAGCGGAGTCCGCGCGGTCGTAAAATCTCAGTTTTGCGCGCACAGGGCTTGCGGACGTCCTCTTTAGTCCGCGCGGACCTCCAGTCCGTCCGGTGACTGCTCGGCATCGAACTTTCTATTTCCTTGTCGGAGATGGTGTTGCGTTCAAGGTCCCCCCAAAAAATGGGAGGGAAAAAAAGGCGATTTTTTTTTTTTCTATAATCGAATCCCGTGCCGTCGAACGAAGATTCTAAGCTTTTGGGTCAGCCCTATAACGTATACTCTACAGAGCCAGGTGATGATATGATATGACATGATAGCTATTCTCCTTAACTCACCAGAAAAGAATACCTTTGTCCATTTCAAATAACCTGTGCCGATAATAATATCCCTGTTTTCTGATTTACTGTGAAACTTTTTTAGGCAATTCATGCAACAATCAGACCAGATGATTTCTTTACTCGGACTAATGGGGCTGGCCTTTATTTGTCAACCAACCAAAAACAATCAATCAATTAAAAACACAAACTGGAACTGGAACATGAAATCTTATATGCCTAACAGACATTGCTTCTCATTCTTTGAGTTTACATATGGCTAAAGGGGATAAAAACAAACCGTGGACGAGGAGATATCTATCATGGCAGTGCACCGAGATGCCATGATGGATATCTCCTCGTCCACGGTGTCAACGGGGTAAAATGACGTCTGAAAACCTCTGACCTGTTGACTTCAGGCCTGCCTCTGCCCATTATGTAGTTTTCAAGGTGTGCAGGGAAACATGATCCGCCGTGAACACTGTGTATCTTATTTTGAAAATTAACCGGATGTTTTATTGTATTTCTCTGCATGACTTCCTGCCCCACACGATCTGCTCTGTGCTGAATTGCTGCGTTGTGCTCCGGCGTCCGGCAAAAATAGAAGTCCTGCGTATCTGTTGAGGAGGCCTCCGGAGTGCCGGAGCTGAGACAGAGCCGGAATGCAGCACTGCCGGAGCCGGTGGAAACACACACATTGACTAGAATTGAATCTAATCGGCTCCGTTGCCGTGCCGGAGCGGAGACGCAACCAACACGCATCTGGTGGAAATTGGGGGTTACAAAGTCGACAAACAGCCTTATCTTTGTTCATAACTTTGCCATCCACGGCGTAGAACCCAAAATACTTCCACACGCTGCTTCTCAGATGTTTTGGTGTCGTGATTGTCCGCTCAGGACGGCTTTGCTTGCTATTGTCCTCCATTTTCAGTGCAAAAAAACACATTAACATTAGCTTAGTTTAGTGATAGGTCAGTAGGGCATGCAATAGGTCAAGATGATAGTGAATTCTTTGAGCGCCCTCTGTTGGATCACACGGCGAACTACATCAAACGGTCTGATGCGCCTATAGAGACTGCAGCTTGCATTTCGAACAGGTAATTACAGCTCGAATATGAACTTTTCACCCCTCCATCAAACGAATGTTCGAAATTCGAATAAAAAGTGACAGCCCTACCTCATAGGGCTTTACAGCATACGACATCCCTCTGTCCTTTGGACCCTCACAGCGGATAAGGAAAAACAACCTTTAATGGGGGAAAAAAACGGTAGAAACCTCAGGAAGAGCAACTGAGGAGGGATCCCTCTTCCAGGACGGACAGAAGTGCAATAGATGTCGTACAGAACAGATCAACACAATAAATTAACAGTAATCCGTATGACACAATGAGACAGAAAGAGAGAGAGACGGAGAGAGAGACAGAGAGAGATGCAGTACAGACGGTAATGACAGTAGCTTACAACAACATTAATAAAAGTAATAATATTATAATTAATAATAATAAATTAATATCTGATAGTATACATTTGTGACAATAATCATATGTGTATAATAACAGTAGAAGTATGACTAATGATGCAGCAGCAACAGGAGGCATCTGGCAGGACCACGGCAGCAGCACAACCACACACGTCACACTATCCAAGCACCGCTGCAATACGAGTTAACCTGAGAGACAGTCAGCCTAACTAGGGGCTGGTACAAGGCAAGCCTTAGCCAGCCCTAACTATAAGCGTTATCAAAGAGGAAAGTCTTAAGTCTAGTCTTAAATGTGGAGACGGTGTCTGCCTCCTGGACCGCGACAGGAAGATGATTCCACAGGAGAGGAGCCTGATAGCTGAATGCTCTGGCTCCTGATCTACTTTTGGCGACTTTAGGGACCACGAGTAACCCTGCATTCTCCGAGCGCAGAGTTCTGGTGGGATAATATGGCACTATGAGCTCTCTAAGATATGACGGAGCTTGACCATTTAGAGCTTTATAGGTTAACAGTAGGATATGTGCCGTGTACATTTTTTTTTTTTTATGTGCCTTAGCCACTGGACACGATAATTTCCCTATGGAGATTAATAAAGTACCTATCTATCTATCTATCTATCTATCTGAATTGATTAAAAAAGAAAGTATCACTCAAGAAGGCAGAGGAATAGCTTAACATTTGACACACAGAGCAAGAGAGAGCAGCTTAGCATGCTGCTAAGCTAACTGCTACGTCAGGGTAACTATCTATGTGTGTGCAGATCTGGAAGGCAGTGGGCTGGCGTCTGATAGCCCTGTCAGTGGGTCTGTACGGACTCCTCTATATCTATGAGCGGCTCACATGGACCACCAAGGCCAAGGAGAGAGCCTTTAAGAGACAGTTTGTGGACTACGCCAGCGAGAAGCTGCAGCTTATCGTCAGCTACACCGGATCCAACTGCAGCCACCAAGTCCAGCAGTAAGCTTCTTAACAGTTTGACAGTACCAGGCACCTCTGAGCAGTTGTGATGTCAGTTTAAAAAGTGATTTGAAAGAAGACCATGAAGAACAAGACTCTTTGTGATTATACTGCTTTCTAATGTTTTTGTATCTTCTGTTTGTTGTTATCAGGGAGTTGGCAGGTGTGTTTTCTCAGCTTTGCCAGCAGGTAGACGTCACCCGTCAGAACCTTGAAGATGAGATCACTGACATGAACGTCAAGATTGAGCTGCTGGACAACTTGCAGAGCAAGGCTAAGCTGCTTCGGTAAGAACCTCACCACACTAAGCATACATATACAAACAGCTGATCAGATTTTTGGGTCAAGTGTTAAGGTTTTTTATCATGAATGCCATCAAAGACCACATCGGCGTACTTATTAAAGGTTTGAAATCACCAGGCTTCCTCCTATTCTGTGATGTTCACCTGTTACTCGTCAAGAAAACAAACTTTTAGGGTGAATCAACTGCTCCTTTATTGGCGACTGCCATCTGTACTAGGCTTGGGCGATTGGACGAATATATCGCCCATCGGCCAAGTCCATCACGGTTGGTTTCATTTTTGGCGATTTTTTTTTTGGGGCGATTTTTGTCATTTTATTTTGCTAAATTAATGTCTGTCTCCACAGAATTCAACTCGGTACATATAGTCCATAATTACTATGTAGAGCACAATTCAAAGTGTGTGCGTATTGGAACCTGCAGCTTCACACTGATTTCCGACGAGTCTTTCACAAAACACGTCAGTGATGGCGGAGCTGAAAGTTACGGCCGGGCTCCACTGGCAACAGGAGCAGCGCGACACATCTGCAGCGCGAGTCTTGTAGCAGCTCGCCCCACTGTTATCAATTACAGCGGCTGCACCGGCAACGGGAGCAGCGCGACAACTCTCTATTTTAGGATGCTCTTCTTCTTTTGTCGCGCTACGCTCCCCTACGCGACCCTCCAGCAGATAAAAACTACATGAAATAGTGTGCTAAACGAGCACACTGTGTTTTTAAATTAATAAACCATTATCAGAGGAGATATGTGATGATTTTTTTATGCATTTACCCAAGTTTATCCGTGACATTGTGTAAATGTCCGTGGCGGACATTTGAAAGCGAGTAGATGACAAACAGTACAGTAAACTTGTAGATTACTCAAATATATGTAATAACTTAGGTGGAAAATGCTTTAACTATCATGACTCAGCAAATGGTAAACAAGACGCTTGACGTGCAGCCGGGGGAACCCGGCCGTAACATGAACTCATATGCGCATATGGTTAACAATGTTACCAGCCGTGCTAAACACCCTCTCTGACAGCGTGCTTGTTGCCGGTATGCACAGATATTTCCGTGCCATGTTGGATATGAGTTCGCAAAGCACGCTGCATTCATGTGGTGTCGGGAGATCCAAGTTGCCGAGTTGTTTTTCTGACATGAGGTGAATGCAACATCCCCCCTCTTTTTTTTTCTCCGCCACACACACAACTGCCAAATATATCGGCAACCGCCGGTTGATGGGCTGACAGTGGCCGGTTGGAAATTTTTAACATATCGCCCAACCCTAATCTGTACCACACACTTCAGGTGCCACAATAATAGGTACACTTCCTGTTCTCTCCACAATAAAGTCCCCCACTTCCTCTTAACTTAAGATCGGCCGTTATACGGAGCTAACCTTATAAATGCAACTAATATGCAAACATAAGCATATTAACAAACGCCCTCTCTTCTTTAAAAAAAAAATCACTTGTTACCAATGCTCAGTTTGAACAGAATATTTCTTTTGCAAACAATAGAGCCTATTAAACATAAATACAACAAAACATATTATAACATAGTTCAATAGGCCTCTAGTATTAAGCACAGTTTAAGCATGACTCAAGACAGAATTTAGTTCTTAATCAAGTTTCCATAGTCCTTCACTTGGTGCCTTTAAAGGTCATATGTATAGCTGTTTCATCAAAAAGAATATTTAAAAAAAAAAAAAATACATCCATAAAACATCTGGAAAGGTGTAGAATTAAAGTCTAATATTTTCCTAAAAAAAATTATTATAGTAGAGAAATAATTGTTTTAGAAATATTTTGATTTGGTTACATTGGTTACGGGGGGGAGCTCAGGGTTGCCACATTTGTGACAGCAAATTCTAGCCGACCAATGGAGAAGCAAAACCAGAATCAACATCAGTTCAGCTTTTGATCATTGGTGTCAGTTGAAGGCAGAAAAAGGGGTTAAAAAGCCACACAGAGGTTGCCGCTTTCCTTCTGGACAGGTAAGCTAATTAGTTAACTAATGCAGCAGGGTTGTAAAAAGATATATCTGCTGAATATATCTAATATCTAGTAAAGCTGAACTAGTAATTACACTGCACCTAGATGAAATATGTTAAGAAAAAGTAAGGATGATGGTTAATTTTACATATTTTAGCAAGTTCTCTAGAAACGGCATTTTTGAGACTGATTGTTCCGGTTTTAGAGTTGTCAAATAGTGTCGTAAAAAAGTAAATCTACTCAATATATCAAATAGCTAGTAAAGACGAACTAGTAATTACACTGCACCTAGATGAACTATGTAAAGAAAAAGTTAAAATGTCGGCTAATTTCAGATATTTTACCTAAAACTCTAGAAACAGCCTTTTTCTGGACGGTAACGTTAGTTTTTTGCGGCTTGTTGTAAAATAGTTGTAAAAAGATAAATCTACTGAATATATCAAATGTGTAGTAACGCCTATTGAAATTGCAGTTTATTATTATTAGGACCCGAGCGATGACTGCAAGTCATCCATGGAGGACCATTGAAATCGCGCTGTTTATTATTATTTATTAGGGCCCGAGCGATGACAGCAAGTCCTCTGCACAGGGTCGCCAAAATGTTGGCTTGTGCATATACTGTTCAGAAACATAATAACAAACATTACATAGGCCTAAAAACACTGAAAAAATAACAACAAACCATGTACAACATTAACAACTTTTATTAATAAATATTTAAAAACAAAAAACAAACAAATGTGCAAATGCAGCAGTCAACCATACAGAATGAAATAACAACACTGTCTGTGGGCTAGAGTCCACTTCAAAAAAAGTAACAATAAATAACAACGGCAGTAACGATAATGTCCAACACAGCGTATCCGACCGCAGCGGCTACTGGCCGATGGTTTATTTTTAGAACCTATCAACATAAATCAAATACATTAAAAGCACAGCTCTACAGCATCCAATACTAGGGCTTATCAGATAAGAAAAACAGAACAATACATAACAAGGCATGACTGAAAATGGGCATATCTAATCCTATCCTGAAAAGCAACGGGAAATACTGTTTGTTGGTTTATTTGTAGAGCCTACCTTTAGTTTGAAAAATTCACCCTCTCCAAGTCCCAACTGTTTTGTCCGTCAGAACAGGCTACTCTTCATTGAAAATGACATAAAAACAAAGTATAATGATAACTATAGCACCATCGTATGCTTCAAAACTATTCAAGGTTTCTCGCCAGAAAAACCAGCATGTTACCACCATACTTTTTCCAGCTGGAGCAGGGCACGTAGTGGATTGAAAGTTTTGGCCGCGGTGCTGAATATGCGCTCTGATGGAGAGCTCGCGGCACAAACACACAGGTACTTTCAGGCAGCCCTCGACATCAGAGGAAAATGCCTAGCTCCATCACATTTCCACCTGAGAAGGAGGTCTTTGTCTCCCTGACTAACAGGCTCGTGACAACAGGCCGTTGTCTCTGCTCCTGCTCGCTCCTGTATGGGGCTGACCAGACCTGTCGCCACATCAGCTTTTCTTTGAAGGAGACTGCCCAGAGTCATCTTTTCAAGCTCCTCCTAGCGATTTTGTCTGAACTGCATGAAACTTGGCACCTAGACTCACAAGATGGACCTGATCTAAATTTCTAAAAAAGAATTTTGCCCGGTCAAAAAATGTACAAATTATTGATGTACAACTTTTTGTAGCTAGCTATGAAAACGCGACCTGTCCCATATCTTTGTCAAATTAAAAGCGATCAAACCCAAACCTGAGATACTTAGTTAGCATGTGACTGGGAGGGTGTGAACCGACGTTGGTGAACATTGGCCACTAGGGGGCGCTATAAACATGGGAAGTTTATATCTCCTAAACGGCTACACAGATTTTTATGAAATTTGGTGGGTGTGATGTAGGGCCATATATTGAAGGTGGTCATGACTGGTCAAAGTGGACATGGCTTATTACAAGATAAAAAACAAACATTTATTTCAGCTGAACTATTGCACTAAGCACTGTGAAATTTATAGAGTACATGTAGAATACGACACAGACAAAAATTGTGCAGATACTCCACTAGGTGGCGCTATAAAAGATGGAAACACGTTTTTTCCTGTTACTTCCACAACTTAAATCACATATCCATAAAATTTATATACCCATATTCCCTAAATAGAGCTGGATTTGTCGCCCCACATTTTTTTTGCTAAGCTGCTACGTATCCAAAACCTACTTTTTCAAACTCCTCCTACAGATAATGTCCAAACTGCATGAAACTTGGCAGGTCAACTCTCAAGATGGACCTGATCTAAAGTTATCAAAAGAATTTTTCCCGGTTAAAAAATGTGTGAATCATTAATGACAAAAAAATTTGCTAGCTAAAATACACATATTGTTGCATATTTTTGTCAGACTAAATTATATCAACATGACACTTAACACACTTGTTCCAGAGGTTGTTCAGAGGCTCGGTGTCCGAGTTGCGTGGGGAGGCTTGGAACCCATTCATAACTGCTTGCAGTTCTAGTTGTTATTATTATTATTATTATTATTATTATTAATGGAATATTCTAAATGTAGCATACAGGCTCAGACCACAGGGGTCTATTCCAGAAAGCAGATTTAACAAACTGTGAGTCTAACCCTGAACTCTGAGTTCATGAACCCTGAGATGGAAAAGTTTTCGGTTCCAGAACAGCTGATCTAAATTTGTTCAGTCAACTCTAAGTGTGTTTGCTCTGACTTAAACCTGTGTGCCCTGACTGAAAAAGTCATCATTAATTGAGCTGTAATACTACAATTCACTATGGCAATAGCAGATACTGTGAGTTTTGCGTTGTTACGTCATTCGCATTGTGTAATTAATTTGCATTAATTTTGTAATTTCACTGCACAAAATGCTCACATAATGATCAGTGTGAACACACCTTTACTCTCAGTGATCACTCATTTAATCTAGTACAGCCAATTACACATCACAGCTATTGTCATTAAGTTGCATTTATAGCCCCTTTCAGACATGCACCTTGTTACATAAGTATAGATGTTACTAATATGTATGTGTTTGTTTTGTTGTGTTAGGAACAAGGCGGGCTGGCTGGACAGTGAACTTAACATGTTCACCCAGCAGTACCTCCAGCACAGCAAGTAAGTGACACAGAGCATCCACCTGAGAGGCCAAGCAACACCACAGGAAGATTTGGTACACCTGCTGAAGCTTCCCCTCCTGTTGACACACTTCTGTATTTCTCAGCTGATCAGAGGAAATACTTTACAATGTTCTGAACTGATGAGATAAAATAGAATGGTATCTGACATAAGTGAACGGAGTTACCAGGTAGTTGTGATGTGGATGCGTTGACTTTAGCTCAGGATTGAAGTTGTGGTCAGCTTTTGACTTGTCACACAAAAAGCAAAAGTTAAAACAGTGAATCAGCTATTAAATATCAGCCACTACATGAATTATAAGGTCTAACCACAGACTTAAAAACACAACATCCCCTCAGTGTATGTCCTAATGCTCATTCTTTTCTTTTGAGCACTCTCATGTTAAGTTCTGGTGATATGCCAGTGACCATGAACCTGAGGTCTCCAGATGGCTGATCAATCTGACTCTAGAGCAGAAGTACAGTCTGAGCTCTCCTAGCATCCTTAGTAGCACTGTTGAGTGACTTATATCAGCCTCTGTCAAAAACTCCACACTGTCCTTTAAACCTGATTCCAGTTAACTCTGCCACATTGAACTTGTCTAGATTTGACTCTTCATATACAATTTGAATAATAGAAAAGTGCCATGCTGAAGTAAACGGCAATCCACATAAGGGAATGGAAGAAAGTGTCTTATGTGAATAGAATAATGCGAAATAATTTATTCCTATAGTTATTGTAGTTTGGAAAAGGTATCGTTTTTTCCCAAAATGAAGCTGTCAGAAATAATCTTCCTGGGGCCAGAGGTTGACAGGGAAAATGCTCACATATTTTTATTACACTGACAAGACGGAGACCTACTTTTCACCCTTACAAGTTATTTTTAGGAACACAAAGTAGAACTGACACCCTGTGCACACTGTTAGAAGGTTTTTGTTCAGCCTATCACAGCTGTTCATGGTCTCAGATTGGAGACTTCACACACTAATGGCTGATGAAGCAAACCGAGAAACCCTTTACCCTACATGGAGAATAGCTCAATGTCTTCATTTGTTGAATGTATTTCATTTATTGTTCCTTCTCAAAGTTAACCTAAATCTTAATTTTTGTGAAGAAAATTTGTTTGGACTGTGAAGTAATTGAAAAGACTTTAGTGTGTTAAACAACCTAGGAGAAAATATAAGCAAGCTTTATATCAAATGTTCCATATGTTACTTTCAGAAAATCCTTATTAGCAACACCTCTCTGAGGCCATTACATGAACTGCAGTCTGCCTCCTGTTGTTTCCGTCCACACTCTGTAGGTGCAACTGAGCACCTGTGCATTGGCCAAAACCGTAACATGACATACGACTGAACGTGATTGACCATCATCACTCTGATGGGAAATGGAAAATAAATGATCCTATGTAGAACATTAATATATGTAATATTCCTATAGTTCATTGGAACCATTGGCTCCATGATACTAACTAGCTTGCGATTTGCAAATTATTTTACCTGCTTCCTTTCAGAGCTACCACCAGCAGATCCATGGAGCATCGCTTCACAGATAACTGGCTAAGCTTAGTTCAGGTTACGATTACTAGTTATAACTTAGCTACTATGCTACGTGGATCTGGCATTAGTTGCTTCATAACGCTACCTGATAAAATAATTTGCAAACCAGCCCCGGGAGTCTGTATGAATTATACGACAAAATTTGGAATGTTAGCTAGCTGCACTAAATTTGACTACTTCACTCTTTATCAGATCACAGATGAGACAAGAATTAGCGGCAACACTTAAAGGTATCTACATAAAGGTGACATGACACCGTCATAACTATGACATGACACTGTCATGAACTTGTCTTAACCATTATGTACATGTCATAAACATTTATGACTGCTGTCATTAAGTGTCATTCGGGTTTTGTAATGACAAGTTGACATTGTTTGGGTTGTCTTGATTATGACAACTTGACATTAATTAAAGTGACATTACCAGAAGTTGTCTTTGTCATTAGAAGTTGACATTAAATTTGTTTGGGTTGTCCTTATAATGACAACTTGACAATAACCAGGATGACATCACCAGAGGATGTCTTGTTAGAACAACTTGACATTAACAAAAAAATGCACCTCTTTTTGTGTTTATGACAAGTTGACATAATGATTATTATAATTAGATATCCAAGGTTACAGACCGATTCTAACACTCGGTCAGATAGATGTCATACGACACAAAACTGGTTGCCATGACATCATTATGACATTGTAATGAATAAATTCTTTGACCTCAAGTGAAGTGGTAACATTTTGATTTGTCATTAAGATATCATGAAGGATGAGACTGGCTGTCATGAAGAATTTATTCATTACATTGTGCTTGAAGTTTTTATTTTAACAAAAACTTTGTCATATATTGCATACACTGATGAAATGTCAGGAAGTTAGGAAAAAATACAGATACTGCCCAAGCCTACTTAGTAGGATATATATTTAATGTTGCTTGTTTCATATTTGCTGAAGAAATATTTAAAACTGAGTATTTAACTTAATCCTGGTTATGAATGATTATATTCAGTTGCACCAGTTTGCATAGCTGCAGAAGGCAAAGACCATATGCATATAGTTAAATATGGTACAGTCAAAATTCTGACTTCAGTATCATTTTCCTGGGATTCTAACTTTGAAGACACTGTCTAAATTGTGTTAATAGTGCTCATAGCATCCCCAAATCTCTAGAGCTAATGTGACGTGTATCAACATAGTATGTCATTTATTAACAAATGACAGTGAAGTCACTTAGACACTGTGTCTCCATTAGAGTTTGTCCACCAGACAACACTGGATTTGATGTTTACACTGGAAAATGTCCCACTTAACTGATATACTGATCACTATTCTTCAATAACTGAAATGAAGGGATTCCTATCCAAAATATTCATTTGTTTATGGAAAATAACTGCTCAGACTCTGCTGATATAGTATTATAAGGTTTCGATAGCTTTATGAGCCTATCAAGTCCACTTGTGATAAATCTCTGCTCTTGACACCTTCCATTCGATGTTCTTAACAGCAAAATGTTATCATTTTCACAACAACCATGTGGAGTTGAGAGGGAATTTAATATATCAGGTACACTAAAACAGAATGAGGGTGTGCAACCTCATTTTCAGCTCTCCTCATGCAGTCTTGATAGTCTGTATCGTCCACCATACATATCTGATAAACCCTTTTTACCCTGAACCAAATGTTAAAGAGCAATGATTTTGATGTGAGGTGGTAGCATTGTCAGTGGCTTCCTCTATCTTCACTATAACCTGTATTTTATGTTTGTGTACATTTCTGTTTTGCACTGAATTTCTGTGTGTGCCGGACCCTGTTACTGCAGAGCTGTCTGCTCTCTGCCTCTGTCAGTATCATATGATTTCACTTCAAATGGAAGAGATTGGAGTCTGATTACAGATGATACTCTCTGAAAGAGAGTGGCCAAATCCAGCATCAGACCCCCCTTTTTAAATGTAAATTGTATTCTTGCTTTCTAAAATGTGTATATGATGTAATTTAAAATTTTGCCTTTTAATTGGAAACAATGGGAAAATGCTGAAAAATACAAAGCTACACCAGAGTGGATGTGCCAGTGAATTTGTCCAGTATGTTAAAGTCTGGGTTGATAAGGCTGTGATGTAAATAAAAGCCATACATTGCGTGTTGCCAAGTGAGCAGGAAAGCTGCTGTACAAACTCCTTCAGAGAGAGGATATGCACTTTATCAGTTTGCAACTTTTTTTATTTTCCTTCATTGAGGTCCTTTTTGCCCCCCAAATCCACTTGAAACTCCACTAAGTAGTAATTTGGCTTCAGGAAGGTTAAAGTACCTGCATGCCGTGGCTGTTGTAGTTTGTTGTGCAGTAAGGTGTTCAAAAGTATGTATGTGAATAATAAAGGTGACACCATGCAAAAAAAGATCTGTCTATTTAACGTTTGTGAAAAAAATGTCTAACTCCAGACCAAACATTTTGAAAGGGATACCATAAAACCTCACTTAGTAGCCCAGACTATTGTTTGCTAAAATCACGTGGTGATTGTGAATCTGGCGTGGTGAAGTTTCTGTCCGGCACGGGCAGAAGTGTTCTGCAGTGCGAGCATTTCACTTGCATTTGACCCTAAAAATATATATGTGCGAACCGGGAAAATGATTTAGCTGCACAGTGTGCGAGTAAACACAACCTACTGTTGACCATAATCGGCATTGGACGTTTTTTCATCGATAACCGATCAAATAAATGTATTTTAAAACTCGCTCCTTTGGCTCTGATACAGTCTCTCCCTCCCTGCCTGCAGTCCCCACTGCACTGGGCTTTGTAACAATGTCCCGCCTACAGCCCCCTCTGATTGGTTACACAGCACAAGTGATAGCCAATCAACACTGATGCCTGTGCTTGCTCTCACATCATGTCACATTAGGTGTGTGGTTACATGATGGCTTCTCATTCGGAATGAAATAAATCTGAATGAAATCATTCGGATTTAAAGTCTTTCCAGGTAGTTTACATGGGAAATATTCATTCCGAATGAGGGTTTACACGGGAGATCAGTTTAATCGCCTTTATTTGTGTCTGCGCAAGGTTTGGGGCTGGGAAGGTTTCTGATTGGATAGGGGGCGGGGCAATGTTACGTTTACCGGAAGAAATTCAGTTCAAATAAACACAAGAAGTTTGTGCTCTAGAAAAGGATCAACACTCAGTGAATACCCTCCTAAGCCCTATGATAAGCTATTATGGCAAGGCTTAACTATACAGACCAGTGAGCAGTGATAACTAACATGTCTTTGGGGTCATCAGGTGGGAACCTCCTTTCACCAGTGTTTCGTCTAGTTGGTCCCACGACACCTCCAGGAGGCTAGACAGTGATCTCTGGCGTCCCAGAGACACTCTCCTAATGCCAGGTCTCACTGCTCTCCACACCAACACAATAACCTCCTTTACCTTACTTACACATGGCTTTCTCAGCCCAAACAGCACTGCCACCTTCAACAAACCCAGGTTCCATACATGCAAGCTCCAGATAGAAGTAATGCTGATACTACCTTTCCTAGCACATTCACCATACTCTGTTTCACACGCTACATAGCATAACTCCAATATAAGCTAAAGTTAAAGGAGATAAATAGACTCACAAGATCAGCAAACACACTCACCTTGCTGCATGGCCTCAAACAAAAGGGATTCAAATAGGCCACTCCCACACTTAAATAACCTTCCTCTTCCTCCTTACTTACACATGGCTTTCTCAGCCCAAACAGCACTGCCACCTTCAACAAACCCAGGCTCCGTACATGTGAGCTCCAAGCAGAAGTAGAGCTGATACTACCTTTCCTAGCACAATCACCATACTCTAATTCACACGCTGGTCTCAAACAAAAGGGATTCAAATAGGCCACTCCCACACTTAAATCACCTTCCTCTTCCTGGATTTCCTCCTGAGAGGAAGTGGATCTCTCCACCAGATCTCAAGGAGTTATGTGCCCTGCTTAGTAGTTCCCCCTGCTGGCCCCCAACTGACATTATTTCTTCTGTAGTAGATGAGCTGGCTGATTCTTATGGCTTCATCTGACATTTCCTTCACTGTCTTCTTCAAACTCTGTCCCCGCACACCGAGTTCCCCCAGGAGCGAGACAGCTGATCTTGCTATGAATCCCCTACACCCCACTTCCACTGGACAAATCCTAGTCTTCCATCCTCACTGCTCAGCTTCTGCTCCTAAATCTGCATAACTAAGCTTTTTCCTTTCATAGGCTTCTTTCACTGAGTCTTCGAAAGGAACTGTCAGCTCAATGAAATAAACTATCCATTGACTCACTGACCACAACACTATGTCAGGCCTCTGCTTGGTACAAACTATTTCCTGGGGAACAACAAGCTTTCCCCCTAAATCTACTTGCATTTCCCAATCACAAGCACCTACTAGGCGGCCACACCCTTGCCTCCTTACTAACTTATCCCTTCTGTATTTCTCTCCCTCACGGACAAACTGAATTGCTAAACTCCTATCCTTAACACTTTCTGAATTCACCTGTCTTCATTTCCCTTCGATGCCTGCAGCTAAACATTTCAACACCTGGTTATGTCGCCATGTATATCGGCCTTGTGACAAACTAACCTTACAGCCTGACAAAATATGCTTTAACGTTGCAGTGCCTGAACACAATGGGCATGATGGGTCCTCATTTACCCACAGTTTTAGGTTCTGGGGGGTTGGTAACACATCGTATGTAGCCCCTACCAGGAATCTAATACGATTCTCCTCCATACTCCACAGGTCCCTCCAACTAAGCTTCCTCTTCTCTACACTTTCCCAATTCAACCACTGTCCCTGTTTAGCCTGGGCCACTACCTTTGCAACCCTTAATATCTCCTCCTGTCTACACTGTAGTCCTCGTTCCGGATAACAAGATGCTTGACGACGCTATTCTTAGTGCCTTTTTCGGGCTTGTTTTGCTTATATTCTTGAAGCAGCAGTACGACAACAACCTTGTTCTGCTAATATTTCGTTTGTTGATGAGGAGAAGGGAGGTAGAAGGTCAAAGAAGGGAGATAGATGACTGTGCTTTGGTGAATGGAAACCGGTGAGTGCTCCGTGTCCGACTGCTCTATCTCAGCCCGTTGCTATGCACGCTGTATACGTCATTGGTAACGAGCATGCGCAGAAAGAACGGAATGGCTGTAATTGGGTAGGAGGTGTATACAAGACAGAAAAACTCTTCCATTCGTGTTCTGAAAAGGAATATTCCACCCCTGTGCACCCGATTAGATTTTCTTTCGGGTTGGCTGTTTTCATTCGGGTTGAGGTGTTTACAAGGAGCATTTCTATTTGGGTAGGGCTTCCAACCCGAATGCAAAAGGAATACATGGCTCCATGTAAACGCACGTACTGAGACACAGAGCACAGACAGAGCGGGAGATGCTCCGGTAAGCCAGCGGTAATTCTGAAGGTAAGGTAACAGAAACCAGACAGAAACGTTTAGTTTTAAAGTTTTAAAGTCACCATCACAACATTATATGATCCATTTTAACGATGACATGCTTTCCCAGAGGCGAAATTTCGACGTGACTGCCTGTTTAATTCACATCAAGCGCATTAGCTACAATTTTGTAAACAGCCTAAATGATTTAGCTTCTAAAAATAAATAGCACCAAGGCAGAAAAGAGATGTAGGAGCTATAAGTCAAAAAGACAGGTAACCACTGAAAGTTTAATCTTTATTTATAAACTCAATATAAAAGTTTAATCTGAAAAGTAACTACTAAAGTTATAATCTTTTTGTCCGTTTGATAATAAACACATTCCTTTGCAACACTTACATTTCTATTTCTTCATTTTGTGACTGCAACACCTATATTTTAAAAATTAGGCTTCAAATAACATCAGTTATGAATCATTCATTTGATCTAGTTCCAACAGACAAGGCATTTCAGAGAGAGTTACAACACTCGTTTTACAGCATTTTGATCTGAGGACCCCTACAGACTAAAGGAATATGAATAACTTACAGTGTAATTAAGGAACGGACACATTCTCTGACTTTATGACAGCTTCAGAGGAAGGGAATCACCACATTTTTTTTTTTGCATGCTGTTAAATCGGAATAAATTAGTTTTCTATGGTGCTCATGGTTTCAGTAAAATTAACTGAACTGAATTAGGGAGAATCTAACTCAGCTAACAATGTGTAACATCTTCATATTGACAGAAGTTTAAACATTTATATTTGTATGCACGACCTAACAATTAACATTTCCTCAAGTGGATAGCCAGCAACTTGGTTTTGTACATCCAAAGAATTTCTATGAGAGTGAACTGCTTGGCAACCAGACCAGGCCTCTAATTGAGACAAGCCTTTATTTGTTAAAATGTGTAGCCACACTGGGTTATTATAAAGAACTGGCCATTTAACTGGGACTAGGCTTTTAATTCAAGTTTTATAAAAGTTCTGCTCCTTGATCTGTGACTGTGTGACAACAGTAATACTGTGGCAGCACACCACAATGTCAGACTTTATTGTGAATTTTGATTTCCTGGGTGGGCTAGGTGTGTGTAACCCAGGTCTCTAATATATAAATGAAAAGTAAATGTTTCAAAGTAATGATGGCAGTAATAATATTAATAATATAAAATATATATAGCAGAAGCAAATAATAAATATATTTATTATTATTATTCATTGTCAAACTATGTTATTATGTCTGTGGGGGTCACATGGTGTGACGAGCCAATCAGGGCAGCTGCAGAGCTGTCACGGCAGGATAAAGCGGAAGGGCAGGTACGGATTAGCCAGGTGAATGGGGAAAGCAGAGAGTGGAGCAGCTGCAGACGGCCACTGTGCGGACATCACAGGTGAACACCTGTACACGTAAGCCCTGGGGAAATCAAGAATTGGCCAGGTTGGCAAGAGTATGGACAGGGCATGATGGCCAGCTATCCCAATTGATCTGACGAGCCTAGTCAGGAAACCAGGACTCATATTCAGCAAGAAGCATCGGATTGCCTGCCAATGTTGTAGGCCACACTGCAGCTGAGGCTCCCCCCATTCACCTTTTCCTTGCTCACCCCATATACTCATATACACACACACACACACACACACACACACACTCCTAGCCCAGCTAATTTTATTGTCTGACTGATTTACTAATTTACTTGATCGACTCGTGCTACTGAAGTGTTGGATCCAAGATCTGTGTCGTAGAAGGGGCTCCACATTTATTCAATGTGTATGGACAATTTGGGGTGGGATGTTTTGCTGCTCAGGGATGATCTAGTGGAGTATGAATTTTTTTCCATTCCATTCCATCTTTATTTATAAAGCACAGTTTAAATAAACTCAAGGTTTCCAAAGTGCTGTACATTAAAAATAAACAACTAAAATAAACAATAAAATAGACATTAAAACAGATAAACATAATAAATAAAGGGTAAAAAAAAACCTGTGCACATAAAATGATCAATCTAGGTGGTGTTAAAAGCCAAGGAAAAGAGGTGCGTTTTAAGAAGAGATTTAAAAGTGGCCACGGAAGAGGACTGCCTGATGTGCATCGGCAGTTCATTCCAAAGCTTAGGGGCGGCAGTTGCAAACGCTCAGTCCCCTCTGAGCTTCCGCCTTGTTTTAGGAACCCTCAGGAGCAGCTGGTCAGCTGACCTGAGGGATCGAGTAGGTGCGTAAGGGTGCAGAAGCTCAGAGAGGTACACTGGGGCAAGGCCATTTTGGGCTTTAAAAGCAAATAAAAGAATTTTAAAATGAATTCTAAAATGGACAGGTAGCCAGTGAAGTGAAGCTAAAATCGGTGTAATGTGCTCAGACTTTCGAGTGCCAGTTAAGAGACGTGCAGCTGCATTCTGCACTAGTTGCAGACGTGCAATGGAGGACCCGCTGACCCCCATGTAAAGTGCATTGCAGTAGTCAAGCCGAGTGGTTACAAAGGCATGTATTACTGTTTCAAAGTGCTGTCTGTGCAGAAAGGGTTTAATTTTAGCAAGTTGTCTTAGCTGGAAGAAGCTGGTTTTTACCACAGCTTTAATCTGGCTGTCGAACTTTAGTTCCGCGTCCACTTTTACCCCCAGATTATTAACAGTGGGTTTGGCGAACTGCGCCAGGGAACCCAGGTCAACTGGGGAGGTCACGGAAGTGCCACCAAAGACAATCACTTCCGTCTTGTTCTCATTAAAATTTAAAAAGTTTCGAGCCATCCAAGCTTTGACGTCATCCAGACAATTTAGAAGTGGCTTCAGTGCATAAGAGTCAGCCTTTTTAAGGGGGACATAAGTCTGGCTGTCATCCGCATAACAATGAAATAAAATGCCGTGCTTCCTGAGAATGGACCCAAGTGGAAGAAGGTATAAAGAAAATAAAAGTGGGCCCAACACTGAGCCTTGTGGAACCCCGCAAGAGAATTTTGACACTGAATGAATTTGATATTGATGTTTTTGATATTGCTGAATTAGATTGATTAATTGAATGGTGCACCAAAATAACATAACTTATTCCTACATAGACAACCTGTTAGGTGCTACTTTTATGTGATAATTTAATTTATATTTCCAAGTTTTGGAAGGATTTCTTTTGGTTTTCTTTTCAATCCCTAAGTTTGAAATTGTTTATTATTTTGTTATTATTTTATTTCTTTTCTTTCCTTCGTACCTAATAAGCACAATCCTTGCTTCCTGAGTCTTCCGTTTATTATTGTCAGTGTAATTTCTCTTTCCTACAGTCTAACCTAGTCACTCCTGATCTCACTAGTCCACTGTATTACTATTTCACTCCAAGCATTACAACAATCTATAGCAGAGGGGTGCTACATGTGGATAAGTGGTTGAGGTGGCAATGGATTTTCTCCGTTATGGTTCCATTAATAGAGCAAAAGTAGTGGATGACCGAGACTCTGAGTATTACCAAATTTTTGTTGTGGAATACAATACAATTCAGGGGCTGCTTTAGAGCCACATCAGGGCGGCAGTAGCTCAGTCCATATGGACTTGGGTTGGGAACCGGAGGGTTGCCGGCTCAAGTCCTCGTCCGGACCAAATGCGGAGCGTGGACTGGTGGCTGGAGAGGTGTCAGTTCACCTCCTGGGCACTGCAGGGGTGCCCTTGAGCAAGGCACTGAACCCCCAAACTGCTTGGGGCGCCTGACCAAGGCAGCCCCCTCACTCTGACATCTCTCCACTTTGTGCATGTATAGGTCCTGTTTGTGCATGTGTGTGTATTTCGGACCTGTGTGTTAATGACAGTGGGGTGAAAAAATTGAATTTCCCCTCAGGGGGATTAATAAAGCATATAAAATTAAAAAGGAAAAAAAAAAAACCACATCTACCATACGCTTTGGTTGGAGATAGCCTCACGTGCTGACGTACTGTGTTGTGTCATTTCCAGTGTTTCTGCGATAGCGTCTCTGTGCTGCTCTAGCGAACTCCTACCAGCTTGCTTTCTGTTTTCCTCAATTCAGTTACTTTTTTTTTCTTTTTTTATTGGTGAATTTGCGTGGCAATGACAAGACACTGACAGTGACAGTGGGAACAAACAAGATGGACAGACAAAAACATGCAGATACAAATATAATTTGGGTGGCTCTGGTACAGTACATAGGTGTTGTGTGTGTGCGTGTGCGCATGTTTGGGCAAGGTGAGGCGAATGCATAGTAATATAAAATATATCTATATATCGATTGATAAAATAACACAATATAACGTAATGTTACAGTTCTTGATGGAGCCCAGGGGATGGAGGGCGTAACACAATGAAAAGAACTGGTATGAAAAGGATGAGAGGAAAACGGATGGTACAAACTTAGGGATTTATTTATAATAGACAAAAAAAACAAAAACACGAGAGGTCTCCATGACAACTGAAAGCGAGCTCTCCAAAAAGGTGAGGCCGATCTGCCTAAACAGGGCAACAAAACACAACAGATATTACCAGACAGTCAAGCCACCTACAAAATAGTGATGAATAACACACTCTTCATCAAAAGAGTAATCTTACCGACAACTGGCACACAACCGCCTCTAGAAATGGTCAAGGCAAAGCAAGGCAAGTTTATTTGTAGAGCACAATTTGTACACAAAGTAATTCAAAGTGCTTTACAGAAGAAGAAAATGCATTAAAACAAAATAAAAACATAAATAATGATTCTAAAATGAACTTTAAAAGAGAAGAGTGCAGATAAGATCCTTTCAGTCATATGCACAGTGAAATAGAGCTGTTTTGAGCCTAGATTTGAACATTGTCAGAGTAGAGGCCTGTCTCACATCTTCAGAAAGACTGTTCCAGATTTTAGCTGCATAAAACTGGAACCCTGATTCCCCATGTTTAGTCCTGACTCTGGGCACCAGCAGGAGGCCGGTCCCTGAGGTCCTCAGAGTCCGAGATGGTTCATATGGCACTAACATGTCAGAGATGTACTTTGGTGCTAGGCTGTGGAGAGACTTGTACACAAGCAGAGCTGCTTTAAAGTCTATTCTCTGAGCCACAGGAAGCCAGTGTAGAGACCTGAGCACAGGACTAATGTGCTCGTACTTCCTGGTTCTGGTCAGGACCCGAGCAGCAGCATTCTGGATGTACTGCAGCTGTCTTACGGCCCGTTTGGAGAGGCCAGTGAGCAGGCCGTTACAGTAGTCTAACCTACTAGAGACAAATGCATGGATAAGTCTCTCCAAGTCAGGTTTAGACACTATACCTTTGATTTTGGCAATGTTTTTTAGATGGTAAAAGGCTGCTGATGTTATTGATTTGATGTGGCTGTTAAAGTTCAAGTCCGAGTCCATTATTACCCTGAGATTTCAAGGAATACACACAGCTCACCAAGTTACTGTCTCAGGAGACTCCAAAAGGGCAAATCTGCCTCTCAGTGAAGGTTTTATGCTGCCCCCGGGCCTGATGGGTAACGGCTCACAGGTGTGAGTAGTTACCAGCCATTTGCAGTAGGAGGGGAGGGGCCAAACCTGGAGACAGCAGAGAAAAGAAAAAACAACCATCCACATACACACGGCCCTGCAGCCGTAAAACGTAACATGACCTAATATAATATGATATAATGTAAAAATGACCATTATTATAATTAGAGTTGTATATAAATAGGCTACGGTGTTGGGTGGTGAGGCTAGACCAGGGAACTGGAGTGCCGAGCAGCCCCCAGCAGCAGAAACGGAAGCCCCAGCAGAAGACAGGCACGGCGGGATAGCGAGCAACCCTCCTTGGCATTTTCTTTTTTTTTTAACCTTTTGGTTTTTTGTTTGGTTTCTTTGAGGGGGACGTCCTGCTTAGGGCAGCACCCTAACCCTGAGGTGGCCGTTGGCCCATAGCCGATCCATCCCTGTCACCTCTTCGACCTGGGAAACCCCCAGACCCATTAGGAGGGAGTCTGCTCGCCAGAGGAGTGACACTTTCTAGATATTTCTTTATTTTATTGTACTTTTTATTTTACTTTATTTTTTTATTTCTTCTTTCTTTCTTTGGTTGTTGTTTATTTATTCTGTTCCACCTCTTGGGAGATTGATAGAGAGAGGTTACTTTCACCAGCCAAACCCTGCGTGCCCCAACCGGAGGCCCCATTACGCCACAAGAGGGTCACGTACAGGGCCATCCCCCGACCCCCCAGCCAGTCCAACACAGCCCAGCCCCGCATCCAACCACCTATTGAATATAAATCTTATCAGTTATATTAAGAATGATATAAATAGTAGTAATCTTATTATAATCATAGTTATAATGTAAAATAATTAAGACAGTAGCAACCAAGACAAAAGCCAAATAACACAAATAATGATTTTGTATGGATTTATCTATAAATGGGAGATAACGGATGCTTAATTCTTGAGTTAGGTTATTTTCGATTTCTAGCCATGGTGAATTGATGTCATTTGTCCAGTGACGGATGTACAGTAGTTGATGTGAGAGAAAATAGAGAGAGAAATTTGGAGCCCTAAGTCCTCCATATTCTTTATGTTTTTGCGAAGTGGATAGTTTGATTCTTGATTTTTTTATTTTTCCAGTAAAACTGTACTATTGAGAGAAAAGAACCATACCGTGGGTGGGGTGACAGGAGTCACTGCGAAAAGACCCACACACACACACACACACACACCACCAGATGTGGCTGGAGAGTTACGACACGTTGCAAACTCTGGAAACAAAGAAACAGACTCAGCCACATGGCCTGAAAGGTGTTTCAAACGTAACTTTATTATCTCACATGTTGGTGACATGTGGGAAGAAGACTTGGCATCAGGTCCCCTATGGTGCAGACGACTGGGTGTACTGTATGTTAATGTCATAACACCTTTCCCTGCAGTTGTCTTTTAAGAGAACCCAACAGAAACGTGGATTCCAGGAACCAACATGTCTTGATTGTAAATTTTTTGTTTCACCTTTCTCTCTATTTCAGTGCATATACATACACAGGTGTATATATATCTGATGTTATAACATGTTCACCATGTATAACATTTAAATCTGAATTAGTAGTGTCTGTTGACCACTTATGTACAAGTTGGTAATATCCTGTTGCAGACGATGTGTTTTTGGTACCATTCAATAGCAGACAGCGCCACATTGGTAAATATGGAAGCATTAGAAATGTTCCACGCTTCATTAATTATCTAGGAAGCAATTAAAGTAAATTAAACTTTAAATTAGCAAAGGTACAGGAGGGGAGGAGTGAAATGTCCCGCCAGTGACAGTGAACTATTTCTTGTAATAGGGGAGTATAGTTGAGTTTGAATAATTCATTTAGGTTTGGAGAGATGTGTATTCCAAGGTAATTTATAGATTTTACTGTACGACTAAAGAGGGGCTCCCCAGCCTCAGCATCCCACCTGCCCATAGGCAGAATCTCAGATTTTGTCCAGTTGATGGAGTAGCCAGACACCCGGCTATAGTTGCTTATCAGATTATGGACTGATGGAAGTGATGATAAGGGGTTTGTGATGTGTCACAAATGTCGTCGGCATATAAGCTAATTTATATGGTGGTGTGATTTTGACTGGATGCCAGTGATGTGGTCGCATTGTCTAATGGAAGCTGCCAGAGGTTCAATGAAGAGTGCAAACAGTAGTGGGGATAATGGGCATCCTTGTCGGGTTCCTCTTTGTAATTGAAATGGTCTTGATATGATTCCATTGGTTATAACAGAAGCAGTGGGTGAATTGTAGAGTGTTTTAATCCAGTTGGTGAAATATGGCTGAAATCTGAAATGTTTAAGGGAGGTGAAGAGAAAGGACCACTCTGCCCTGTCAAATGCCTTTTCTGCGTCAAGGGTTGCAATGATAAAAGGTGGATTGTTTGGAGGGGTGTTGTTCTTATAGAAATTTATTAGGTTATATAATATTTGAGTGTTTTCTGAGGAATGCCTCCCCTTAATGAAGCCGGTTTGATCTATGTGTATTAATGATGAGATCACAGGTTCCAATCTAACTGATAGAGCCTTGCTTATGATTTTTATGTCTGTATTAATCAAAGATATGGGTTGATAATTGGAGCAACTGGTGTGGTCCTTGTTTGGTTTTTGGATGAGTGTGATATAGGCAGTGTTCATGAGATGGGGTACTGTTTTATTTTGGTGAATTTCAGAGATCATTTTAAAGAACAGTGGTGGTGAGAAGAGGCCCAAATTGTTTATAATATTCTGCTGTGTAGCCATCTGGACCAGGTGATTTATTGTTGGGCATGAGATGAAGTGCTCTGAAGATTTCTTGCAATGAGATAGGTAGGTCGAGATTTCCTGATTGTGTTTGGGTTAGTTTGGGTAGGGAGACATTCCTCAGAAAAATCTCTGTATCTACAGGTGAGGTATTCTGGGTTGGAGGGTAGAGATTTGAGTAGAATGATCTGAAAAAGCCATTAATTAAGGATGGGTCATGGGTTATATCACCAGATGTGTCTACAATTGAAGTAATGATAGATTTCTCCGTTTGTTGTTTAAGTTGATTTGCGAGAAATTTACTTGTTTTATTTCCAAATTCAAAGTGTTGTTATTGGAGTTTGAGGAGAGTTTCTGTTCTGCTATAAAAGTAATACTTATAGGTGCATGATCAGAGATTATAATGCTGTGGATTGTTGGGTCTGTTATTTTGTGTGTGATAGAGTTCACTAAAAAGTAGTCTGTGCGGGAGTATGATTTATGGTGGGGAGAGTAATATGAGTATTCCTTATTACTGAGATTATTGTGTCTCCAGATATCTATCAGTCCATAATCTGACATGTACTGTATAAGCAAGGATGAGGGGTGGTTGGGTCTATTAGTGGATTAGAGGTTGATGAGGAGCGGTCCAAGTGTGGGTCCAGTACTGTATTGAAATCACCGCCTAAAATAATATATGAGCAGGGGCGGATCTAGAAAAATATTTATGGGGTGGCAAGAGAGGGGCAGGATTTTTTTGAGGGGTGGCAACATATGGCAGACGTATATATACTGAATTTAATCACAGTTAGATGAGAAAAACTATGTTCACACTACATAAGGGCACGGGCTGCCATTTACAAACTCATACAGACAAACTTAATCTCATGATCTCACTAATATAATGTAATGTATCGACAGCCTGATACACAGTCAGATTCCACCACTTTATCTTCATTAAGGAAATTTAAGTCTGATAAATGATGAAGAAACGGACAACGCTGAATAAAACTTATTTTTATTAACTTTATGGTTAATTTATTTACACTTTCCTTGCTCTGACTCAGGCTCTTCTTTTAAAGATAAATGTGCACCGTCTGCTACACATGCATTAATATCTCTACATCCACTGGATTAAAATGGAGGCGCTTTCTTTTATTTGTGAGTGAACATACTCAGAGTTGACTAAACTAACTCAGATCAGCTGTTCTGGAACCGGTAACTCAAAGTTTCCCATCTCAGGGTAAATCAACTCAGAGTTCAGGGTTAGACTCAGAGTTTGTTGAACCTCCTTCAACACTTATTCCTAATATGAACTGTTTCACATGAAACCTCAAATGCAAGACACTGATTGCATGAGGTTAAGTTTGTCTGTATGAGTTTGTAAATGGCAGCCCGTGCCCTTATGTAGTATGAACATAGTTTTTCTCATCAAACTCTGATAACTGTGATTAAATTCAGTATATATACGTCTGCCGTATGTTGCCACCCCTCAAAAATTCCTGCCCCCTTCTTGCCACCCCATAAATATTTTTCTAGATCCGCCCCTGGCTGTTCCCCAAAGCCCACAGAAGAGGAATGCCTCTGTTGCAAGGAATGGGACCAGTTGCAGCCATATTTTCAAGGTCTGGATGTGACCGAGGATGAGACACCTCCACCTGGAGTAGTATCCAGCTGGGCTTTATCTAGAGCTCGCGAGATTTCAGGCACGGTATGAGATCGCTGCTTGTTCTTGCGATATTTCGGCCGCGCTTTGGAAAGCAGAGCTAAATGGTATACAAACATGGCTCCACACTGGTAAGGTAAGGCAACACGTTTACATGTCGTTTTCTATATGTTCTCTGACATTTATCCCAACAACATGAGGCGGTCTCTGTGGAAAAAAAGCTTGTTTAGTGGACTAACTTTGCACTTGAAGTATGCCCTTTCACTTACGTTTTAACAGGTCTGACGCTACTATGTGTGCTATCTAGGCCAACGGCTAATATGCTAACTATTATTTTTATGTCAGTAGTCACTTGAAACAAATTTAGGACAATAGGAGACAGGTTGAAATAAAATGAAATTTCCCTTTAACAAGAAAATGGATGCACTTGCAAAAGAAAAGGAGTGGCAAAAGAGTGTGTCAAATCACCTCTACTGGTCAGCATCCAGTTCATCCAGTGGAGAGGAAATGGTGGCAAAATGGACATCCCTTCTAAACCACATCCAGGATGCCCATGTCCACGAAAATCCACTGTTCCCCAAGTGTCTCCACCCACCTTCCACTGATAAAAGCAAGTGGCTGAATCCGGGTATGCCACTATTTCACAGCAGTTCATTAGATTTGCATATTATACTTTCAGCTGCTATGCACTCTTAAACAAGGTCAACAGAGAATCCACTTGTTGCGGAAAATTAACTCCTTTGGTGTTAGCAAACCCATCTTGTGCACTGTCTATCTGTCCTACATTGAGAGCTTGTTAACTTTTTCATTTATCTGCTGGTTTAACGGTTTGTCTGTGAAGGATAGAAACTGCCTTAACAATATTGTTAAAGTTTGCTCCAAAATCACTGGAGCCCAGCAGAGTGACTTAAACTCTCTGGGAGAAATGTGTTCTCCGGAAGGCCAAAAGCATTATTAATCATGATCACATTCTGTCCAGTGAGTTCACACTAACGTCGTCAGGACGGCGCTATCTGCCACCTCTCAGGAAGACAAACCGCTATTCCAGGTCGTTCATTCCCTCGGCCATTAAGCTGCTGAATGCAGAGTAGCTGTCTTAGATGAAATTTGCACCTGCATTTATTTTGCACAAACCACGATGGTTGTCCTTTTTGGTAGTTTTTAGCACTTCCCCATGTGCCATTTATCGTTACCTCTGTCACTGAGGATGATTGTAGAGATGACTGTGCAGTATGAATGAATCTATGTGATCGGTGGACTGGAGAAACTGAATTGCCCTTCGGGGATAAATAAAGCTATCTGTATCTGTATCTGTACTCTTAATCTATTATTTATTAAATTTTATCTTTCCAACCCTAAGACAAAGGCCACCTACAAGATTGAGAAAATCCTGTTCAACAAGCGCATCCTTGGTGATGTTAAAAAGCTGAGTCCTCTGTATCAGACGTCAACTTTGGAGGGATTCCACAGTCTCATTCTGCAGTTTGCACCAAAAAAATGTACCATTCTCCTATTTAGGGATGCTCTGCAGGTAAATTGTATGTACTCATATTGTCAATATTATGCAGTACATAACATTCAACATGTGCTCACAACTAGACTGTTGACACTGGGTATTTGTTTCTGTGGCAATATAAAAATGTAATACTGGAGTGCAGCCCTGGTCTCTCCCTTTTTTAATATTCTGTATTAACTGTGCTCTAGAGCGATACTATTACACATAGAAATTTGTATTTAGGAGTCTGCTTTACATAGGACTTATGGTACAAATAATGTAATGTAATGTACATTACATTGTAGTAACTTATGTACTACAATGTAATGTAGTTTTCAACCCTTTACTATTTGAATGAAATAATCCCATCCAAATGCTTCTCATTTCCAGTGTTGGACAAGTTACATCCAAAATATAATACACTACAGTACAGGCCAAAAGTTTGGACACACCTTCTCATTCAATGCATTTTCTTTATTTTCATGACTATTTACATTGTAGATTCTCACTGAAGGCATCAAAACTATGAATGAACACATGTGGAGTTATGTACTTAACAAAAAAAGGTGAAATAACTGAAAACATGTTTTATATTCTAGTTTCTTCAAAATAGCCACCCTTTGCTCTGATTACTGCTTTGCACACTCTTGGCATTCTCTCGATGAGCTTCAAGAGGTAGTCACCTGAAATGGTTTCCACTTCACAGGTGTGCCTTATCAGGGTTAATTAGTGGAATTTCTTGCTTTATCAATGGGGTTGGGACCATCAGTTGTGTTGTGCAGAAGTCAGGTTAATACAAAGCTGACAGCCCTATTGGACAACTGTTAAAATTCATATTATGGCAAGAACCAATCAGCTAACTAAAGAAAAACGAGTGGCCATCATTACTTTAAGAAATGAAGGTCAGTCAGTCCGGAAAATTGCAAAAACTTTAAATGTGTCCCCAAGTGGAGTCGCAAAAACCATCAAGCGCTACAACGAAACTGGCACACATGAGGACCGACCCAGGAAAGGAAGACCAAGAGTCACTTCTGCTTCTGAGGATAAGTTCATCCGAGTCACCAGCCTCAGAAATCGCAAGTTAACAGCAGCTCAGATCAGAGACCAGATGAATGCCACACAGAGTTCTAACAGCAGACCCATCTCTAGAACAACTGTTAAGAGGAGACTGCGCGAATCAGGCCTTCATGGTCAAATAGCTGCTAGGAAACCACTGCTAAGGAGAGGCAACAAGCAGAAGAGATTTGTTTGGGCCAAGAAACACAAGGAATGGACATTAGACCAGTGGAAATCTGTGCTTTGGTCTGATGAGTCCAAATTTGAGATCTTTGGTTCCAACCGCCGTGTCTTTGTGAGACGCAGAAAAGGTGAACGGATGGATTCCACATGCCTGGTTCCCACTGTGAAGCATGGAGGAGGAGGTGTGATGGTGTGGGGGTGTTTTGCTGGTGACACTGTTGGGGATTTATTCAAAATTGAAGGCACACTGAACCAGCATGGCTACCACAGCATCCTGCAGCGACATGCCATCCCATCCGGTTTGCGTTTAGTTGGACGATCATTTATTTTTCAACGGGACAATGACCCCAAACACACCTCCAGGCTGTGTAAGGGCTATTTGACCAAGAAGGAGAGTGATGGAGTGCTGCGGCAGATGACCTGGCCTCCACAGTCACCGGACCTGAACCCAATCGAGATGGTTTGGGGTGAGCTGGACCGCAGAGTGAAGGCAAAGGGACCAACAAGTGCTAAACACCTCTGGGAACTCCTTCAAGACTGTTGGAAAACCATTTCAGGTGACTACCTCTTGAAGCTCATCGCGAGAATGCCAAGAGTGTGCAAAGCAGTAATCAGAGCAAAGGGTGGCTATTTTGAAGAAAGTAGAATATAAAACATGTTTTTGGTTATTTCACCTTTTTATGTTAAGTACATAACTCCACGTGTGTTCATTCATAGTTTTGATGCCTTCAGTGAGAATCTACAATGTAAATAGTCATGAAAATAAAGAAAACGCATTGAATGAGAAGGTGTGTCCAAACATTTGGCCTGTACTGTATATATTACTAGTTACTGTCATTTGAAAGTAATTAGTAACATTACAATATTACTATCTCTGAATTGTAATGCATTACACTACTTTTGCATTACTTTTGAGTTACTTTCAACAAAATAGCTGCAGATATATATGACTAAGCATTTAAAATGCTAAAATGCAGATTGTTGTAGCTAATTATTTACATTCAGTGGAGGGTGATGTAACATAATGACTATGTAGGCCCCTAAAGGTACTAACAATTTAATATAATAGGCACAGTAAAGGCTGATGGTGCAATGCAATAAGTAGCAATGACTGTTAGAATCATACAGGCAGACAAAAGATCAAAGTCTGTAAGTTATGATAGAGATGCTGCAAATATTTAAAGTATTGGCCTATTCATATGAAACAAAATAGAGCTAGAGCTATAACCTATAGCCTTATGATATGACAAACACACAATCTCTTTATCTTTCAGTTTCTATTGTTTTATTCTCTTTTAATTCAAACAGCAAAAAGATGCCATGCACTGAATGGACATAACTTCTGCTTTATGAAAAATCAATAAGTGCTTTTGGAGGACTAGACCTCAAGGAACATGGCTCAGTCATTTCAGTCCAACAAAACTTAACATGTAATTTAAACATAGCCTACAACTGCTAATCAATAAAACACAGGCCAGAGAAACCAGGCAATTTGCCAAAAAAATGGCTAAAACGTAGGCTACCACTGAAAGGCAGGTAAAATTTCAATCTCTTATAGCTAGTACTCTAGCTAAAGCACGTATTTCAAGAATACTGAAAATAAAATAAAAGTGCATGGGCCAATAAGACAAATAGGAAATTCAGCTCAGTCATTTCACTCCCAACTTCACAAAAAAATGTAAGATTGGATAAATAAATAAACATAAAATTGAAAATAAAAAATGAATGCTTAACAGGAAACCTGTTGCTGCCAAATGGCCTGTACAACAGAGGTAGCATGCAGCCTAGAAGGCTAGTAAAGTAAACAGAACTATAAAGGCAGTTATGGCCTGGACATAGCCTACTTGTGGTTCTAGGGTGCGGTGGGGGGACTAGCCTATTCCACCACCCACTTGACTGAAATATCTGTTGAAGCGCATCAGGAGAAGGCACTGAAAGCATCCATCACCAAGACGGTTGCGTTTTGGGGTGAGCACAAGCTTCCCAAGATTGAAAAGTCTTTCTACTGGTGCACTGGATGGTGTTGGGGTGATATAGCGGAGTGCAGCTTTTTTTAATCCTTGGAAATGTGCAGGCTTTCCATCACAGGGGCAGAACTGAGATAAGACATACCTCTGTTTCCACTGACATGGGTGCATCAGCTGTGGCACTGGGCTGTACATCAAAAGAAAAAAAGTCACCCTTGCTGGAGGCAACAGCAGCATGTTGAGGGGGATTGTGCATCAGGGCTGTCGGCTCTTCTATTGTTAGGGAGAGGCACTCCGTTGTGAGGAGGAACTTGATGTGGTCTCTTCTGGCTTCTTCTTTTACCCAGCGCAGCTTGAACTTTGGCAGCGAGACAGCAGCCAGAAGTGCATCCTTGGAATCAATCGTCACAGCAAATCGAGTTTTGATTGCTCTCACAATAACTTCAGGCAGCCCAGTGGTCATTTGCGATAGGCCCTGTGTCATCATTACTAAGGTTTTGACCATCAAAACTTCGAGTGTTGGTTGAAGTGTTCCAAAAAAGCAAGTGTCCTCACCCTGTAGGATGTCCAATGCAACTGTGAAAGGCTTCATAATGTAACAGTATTCCTTGAGAAACTGGTATTCCATGTCATTCATACATTTAATCTGAAGCTGTGTGCATAGGCTATTGATGCCAGTGAGGGGCATTTCTATGACACGAGCATAGGCATTATAGAATGAGTTCCACCGTGTTGCTGTGGGGACAATCAACTTTCTTTCACTGACCTCTTCCAGGCACTCTGATGCGATGGTGGAGCGGCTGGCCCTTGTCCACAGTGCTGAGCATTTAGCTGTAGCACTACGATACACAGCCCTTGATTCTGGATTAGATACCAGCCAATTAACAACCTCATTGTTTGCAATGAGATTAAGTGTATGGGCTGCACATCTATGGTGGGGAGGCAGTACACATTGTCCGTGCTGCGCATCATCGGCAGTAAGCACACTATGAAGGTCTGTAAACTCCACCTCACCATCGCCCTCCTCCTCCTCCAACTCCACTTGATGCTGCTGATGCTCCTTGAACGCCTTTACAAAGTTGCTCCCACTGTCTGTCACACATGCAGTCACTTCATTGTAAGTCAGTCCATATTGAGAGAAAATGTTTTTCTCCTTCTGTCTGAAGAACTGAAAATAATGGGCAAATGTCCATCGCGCAAATGTAGAGTCCAGCGTCGTGTCTGTTGTCATCTCAGCCTCAGTGAATTTCAGCAACAGGAATTAGCTCTTACTCGCGCCTTTTTTCTGTTGTTGGGATGTCTCGTGAGTCGCCGTGTTGGTGAATTCTTAAAAAAAAACAACAGCTATTCAGGTTAAAATGCGTTGGAATGTGCGTTACTTAGGTTGTAACGGGTAAATATTACCGAAAATTTATTAGTAATGCGTTAAATTACTGCGTTACAGCAAATAGTAATACATTACTATAATTGTGTTGCTTTTGTAACGCGTTACTCCCAACACTGCTCATTTCAGGCTTTACCTGGCTGTGTTGCAAGGACTGCAGCAGGAGAACTCTGGTTCCAAATCAAATTTCCCAAGGCCAAGAGAGGGGGACTTGTTGTGTCCATGGTGAAAACCAAATACACTTCTGGTTAGTTAATTATCAATTGTCTGTTATATCTATAAATGATTCAAAACATACTACTACTACTTGCGAGATTTATGCACCACCTGAATGACATGGTGTTGGACTACATTTGCCAGCAAGTCACAATTGTAAACAAGAATTCAAAGTTAAAAAAAATGTAATTGCAGTTACTTTGGTAAAAGATTGTCAACAGTTGAACCCACATGAATTAACGAACTATAAATGCTTTGTGCTGTCTTCTGTGTTTAAGAATATGTCTCAGAGCTTATGGACCTCCTCTAACAAGGTCGTCCATGACCCTGGAACCTTTGCAGCTGAGCTGAGAGCAGTGGCTGTTCCTGGATTCCTGTGCTCACAGTATGAGCGGCCTGAGAAGGCAGATGCAATTGCCAGACATGTGTGCAGGTTCAGCTGTCCAGGTGGGGTGGGAGCAGCTCCAGCACAAGGTGGCCCAACATCAGACTGTCCAGCAGATGTGACAGTTACTGATAGAGAAGAGGGTCGGATCATTACCCTTTAGGTTAGTGTGGGTCATGGGTTCATGTTGTGATGGGCTATCAGTGTTTTTTTTTTTTAATTATGTCAAATGATTTTTCTCAAATAATTCTGTGTAGGTGGTGAATATGGAGGTGCAGTCCATTGCTGCTTTTGGTCTCAAGGACCTTCAACTGGTTATCTGTCAGACTCTTTCCTATTACTTGTTTATTATATAATTACTTGTTTGGGCTTTGTTAAACCTCTTCCTGCTCCAGCCCATTCTTGCACTACAGCCCCACTAGCCTCAATTGTAGTCTGCTTACACACTTACAAACGTATCATTACTCAAAAAATAATTGTTCAATGCTTTTATGAAATTATCAAGTAAAGTATGAAATAACAAATATCACACACACAATACAATATGATATTTATTTATTATTGTTCTATATTTATATTGGTGGTTTGAAACCTGTGTACTCCCCATCTTCATCAGGGTACTCTTCCTGAATGCGACGCACAACACAGGAGGGTATGACCACACTGTTGTTTGCCCAGGTATCCCCAGCACCAGGACACAAAACTTCGATAGGCCAGGTATTCAAGCACGGCTGTGATGAAAAAGAAAAAGTAAAGCCACATGAGAATTCTACATGTCTTAATTTTCTCTCCATTTTTTATAATGTCTTACACTTAAGCGGCGCTAGGGCAGGATATATGGGGAAGCTATGGGACAGGAAAAAAACAAAACAAAACAAAAAACCTTTAACCACAGGCAGATACATAGGCCTATATTATTACTGATGTTCATCAAACTGAGATGTCGTGGCAGAATAATTCCATTAATTCTCTACTCATTTTGCTGTTGTAGCCCAGAAATAATTATTAATTAGTAATCAATTAATTTTCTTACCTTAATGAAGCAACAGTCGCCGCGGGGCCTTTGTGTCGTATTTGTCAACAGTTTCCTCAGGTTTAATCT
Organism: Epinephelus awoara; assembly: GCA_035609425.1. NCBI lineage: Eukaryota > Metazoa > Chordata > Actinopteri > Perciformes > Serranidae > Epinephelus > Epinephelus awoara. The sequence goes on along the minus strand of CM069301.1, from coordinate 40,436,544 downwards.
TCTGAGTTATGTCACTCTCGATGTAGAGAAGCGAAAGAGATGACAGTCTCTGCTGGGTCATAGTTGTCCTCATCCAGTTGCGGACCCGGTGCATCGCTGAGAATGCACGCTCACACGTAGCCGTCTCAACAGGAAGAGACATTGCCAAATTAAGCACTTTTGTGAAGTTTGGGTAAAATCCAATCAAGGCAGTGGCTCTGAGATTTTCTAGAGTGACATCACGCAAACTCGTTTTCACCATGACCATTTTGGCATGGGCAAGATCAGCATTGATGGAAAGGGTTGAAGAATATTGCTTTATCAGTCCGGCAACTCCATCAGCATCACACTTCAACACAGCATCTACACTTTTTGCAATTTGCATTGCTTCCTCTGAGAAGCGTTTGTTACAGGCTCTAACAAGTGTGTCAATGGCAGGATAGAAGAGATGTTTAGCCCATCTGTCCTTGGGGCTCTCTGATATGGGGGTATCCAGCTCCCTTTGCCCCAGTGTGTTCACCACAAGAGCAGAAGTTAACGTGGCTGTCATTTGTGCAGGGCGCTTGTGTCGGGGCTCCTGCTCTGTGACAGAAATGTCACCAGACTCACAAAAAGTGAGTATCTCCCTCCACATCTCCTCTCAGTTGTTTTTTCTCATTTCCTGAAGCCCTTGGATGCTGGCCTGCAGAACACTGGAAGCTTGAGCAAGTGTTGTGTCTGTTTTCTGAAGGGCCTGAGATGCAACATGGATGATGCGCAGTGCATGGGAGAACACAATCAAACACACACAGAATTCCAGTTTTCCCACGCTGTGAAGCAAACCTGAAGCCTCTGTAAATCTGCGGTATGGGGGCACAGAAAACTCGGCAAGGGTGGCCATTATGGACTTGAAAGAGTTTTTCACAGCTGACACGTTATGCCATCTGCAGGCCCATCGCGTGTTACTCAGGGCAGACAGCTCCGCTTTCACTCCCAGCTGTTTCTGCATCTGTAGAAAGTAGGGCATTAACGACTGATTTTTTTCAGGTCGAATTATCTGTCATAAAGTCGAAGTCGAGTCGACAAGTCATTTGATGATGTCATCACATTGACACAGCGGAGGAAAAGAAGTATCTCCACACATGTGATGTGTGTCTGTGAAGGCCCGAACATACTTGGGCGGAACGTATGCGGAGGTCGCGCAGACTCAAAGCGGACGTCCGCAAGCCCTGTGCTCCCAGAAAGTGACATTCTGATTCATCAACCTGCAGCCTGTGTCAAATCATGTAGCCTGTATGGATGTGTGATGAAATGGATAGTTTTTTACTTTTTAAAATTTCATGTAATTGTCCAAATGACTTATCATCCATTGGTTTCTGGTGACATTGATAAAAAGCACTGTACAAACAATCGGTAGAAGAGGGGACCATCATAAACAGTAGGGCTGTGCGATATAGCGAAAATTTACCTTCATCGCGATATCAGAATGCGCGATATTCATAACGACGAAGACGGCTTGAAACTCGATATTGTGTTCATGTCATTTTCATTCCACAGGCACATAACTGTGCCGCTGGCACATCTTGAATACGGTAAACCCTGAATGTGATCCAGAATCCAGCCACCTCATTGGTTTAGCGCGCTCCACGTGACGGTCCGTGGAACCGCTTCCGGGTAAAATCTTACAAAATCTCACTCACAGCAGCACGGCCAAAAACACACACCGCATGTGATGCCTGCAGCGTACCATAAACAATAATGGCGACGGCGAGCCAGGGAGGAATGAATGAGGAGGAAGAACTTGATAAGAGTCTTGAGACTGTGGGAGACGGTGACGGAGAAGGGGAACTCGTTCCAAAGAAAAATGCCATGTCTTTAATTTGGGACTATTTTGGGTTCAAACGCGACGACGGCTTACAAAAAAAGGTACTGTGCAAGACATGCAAGCGGTTTGTAGCAACATCACAAGGAAACACAACAAGTCTCCGTAGCCACCTAAAGCACCACCACAAAGAGCTGCACGAAGAGTTCGTAACGGGCCCTAGTAAACATCCCAAAAAGAAAAACGCTGACAAAGAATTAAAACAGCCCTCCCTTGCCCAGAGTTTTTCAAGTGGCACTCAGTACGAAAAAACATCTAAGCATCACAGAGAGATAACATGCGCCATTACGTTCTTTTTGGCCAAAGACATGATGCCAATTCATACGGTGGAAAAAGAAGGCTTTAAGCGACTGCTTAACAAATTGGACAGAAGATACGCGATTCCCTCGTGCACCTATTTTTCCCGGGAAGCCATTCCCCGCATGTACGACACTTTGAGGGCCAAGGTGAAGTCAGAACTGAGTCAAGTGGAATACTTTGCGAGTACTACAGATATGTGGTCCAGCAGAACAACAGAGCCGTACATGTCGTTCACTGTGCATTTTATCACGGAGGACTTTCAGCTGAAAACACGCTGTCTGGAGACGGCATACTTCCCTGAATGCCACACGGGACAGAACATCGCTGTTACACTGCGTGAGGTGTTGGGAAGCTGGGTTGAGCGAACAGCAGCAGATCTGTATCACAACAGACAGCGGAGCCAACGTCGTAAAGGCAACTGAGCTCAACGAGTGGCTGAGACTCCAGTGTTTTGGCCACAGGCTGCATCTTGCCATCGGTAAGTGTTTAATATTGGGATAATAAATAGTCACTGTGGCGTTATGCTGTTTTATTGTACTTATTATTTTTTATTTTCCGTGACTTGAATGGGCCAAGTCATTAATTCAATAAATAAATAATTGATAGAATAATATAATAATTAAACGTGCCCCTTTTTCTCATTGTTTTTAATTATTGTTGTAGAAAACTGATATTTTACTGAATTGTTTTAAAAATGTTTTTCTTGTCTGCCTTGTCTTCTCTACTCCACAGAAAATTCAGTTAAAGATGACAACCGTGTTGCTCGAGCTGCTGGGATTTGTAAAAAGATTGTGGGACATTTCTCACATAGCTTTAAACAAAAAAATGGCACTGAAAGAAGTACAGCAGGAGAAAAACCTCCCAGAGCACTCCTTGATAACAGAATGCCCGACCAGGTGGGGTTCAAGACAGAAGATGATTTCAAGAGTCCTGGAGCAGCATCAGGCCTTATATGAAGTCCTCTCACCAAGGCAAGGCAAGGCAAGGCAAGTTTATTTGTATAGCACAATTCAACACAAGGTAATTCAAAGTGCTTTACAGAGACATTAAAAGCAACAAGACACAATTTAAAACAATAAAAACAGTTGATTAAAAAGGGAAATAGAAATTGAGAATAAAATACAATAACATAAAATAAAAACAGGCTCAATACATTGAACAGTCAGGATAAGAAAAGAAGTAGAATAATAAAAGGCATAAATCAGCAGTGTGTAGTTAAAAAGTACAGGCAGTAGAATACAGCAGGTAAGTATTTAATCTAAGAGTATGCTTCAGTAAACAAGAGTGTTTTTAGCCCTGATTTAAAGGAGCTGACAGTTTGAGCAGACCTCAGATCTACGGGAAGTTTGTTCCACAGGTGAGGAGCATAATAACTGAATGCTGCCTCACCTTGCTTGGTTCTTGTTCTTGGAACACACAACAAACCTGTTCCAGATGACCTAAGGGGTCTGGATGCTTCGTAGGGGACCAGTAGATCAAGCATGTATTTTGGTCCGAGACCATTCAGGGCTTTGTAGACCAGCAGTAAGATTTTAAAATCTATTCTTTGACTCACAGGAAGCCAGTGTAGCGATTTAATGACCGGTGTAATATGGTCCAGTTTCCTGGTGTTTGTAAGGACTCTGGCGGCAGCGTTCTGAATCAGCTGCAGCTGTCTGATTGATTTTTTGTTAAGGCCTGTAAATAAGCCATTGCAATAATCCAACCTACTAAAAATGAATGCATGAATAAGTTTTTCCATGTCTTGTTTAGACAGAAACCCCTTAATTCTAGCTATATTTTTCAGGTGGTAAAAGGCAGATTTAGTAATAAACTTTAAATGGCTGTTGAAGTTCAGGTCTGAGTCAATAATAACACCAAGATTTTTGGCTTGATTTGTAGCTGTCAATGACATAGAGCCAAGGTGGGCGCTGATCTTTGCCCTTTCATTTCTAGGGCCAAAAATTAATACCTCCGTCTTTTCTGGATTTAGCTGGAGAAAATTCTGGCACATCCAGTCATTGATTTGATCAATACAGTTACTCAGTGAGAGTAAGGGACTATAGTCGTGTGATGACACTGAGATATAGAGTTGTGTGTCGTCGGCATACGTATGATAGGAGATGTTGTGATGTTCCATAATGTGGGCTAGGGGTAGCATATAGATGTTGAATAGAAGTGGTCCGAGAATGGACCCTTGAGGAACCCCACATGTGATCGTAGTTCGCTCAGATTTATGGTTACCAACTGACACAATAAAGTCCCTATCTTGTAAGTAAGATTTGAACCATTGTAGTACAGTGCCGGTGAGTCCCACCCACTTTTCCAATCTACTAAGTAGTATATTATGATCAACTGTATCAAATGCAGCACTGAGATCTAGTAATACCAGGACTGAGGATTTGCATGCATCATTATTCTGATGAATATCATTTAAGACTTTGATAAGTACAGTCTCAGTGCTGTGATGTGGCCGAAATCCAGACTGAAATGTGTTGAAAAGATTGTTTTGCATCATAAAAGTATGGATTTGCTGAAAGACAACCCTTTCAATGATTTTTCCCAAAAATGGCAGATTTGATATTGGCCTGTAGTTACTAATTGTTGTGGCGTCCAGATTTGATTTTTTTAGGAGAGGTTTTATTACTGCAGTTTTCAAGGCCTGGGGAAACTGGCCTGCTATAAGAGAAGTATTTATTATCTGCAGTACATCTGGAGCTATGCAGTTAAAAATGGTTTTAAAAAAGTTTGAAGGCAGAATATCAAGGCAGCACGTTGTGGGCTTTAATTTTGAAACCGTTTCTGTTAGAGTTGTGTAATCTAGGAGGCTAAAATGTCCTAGATTAACCGGAGGACAGGAAGGCACAAGTGTTATCATTCCGGAGCTGGAGCTGCACACTGCCTGTCTTATCTGTAATATTTTGTTTGTGAAGAAGGCTGCAAAGTCATTACATGACTTGTTAGACAGTAGTTCAGGAGGGAGTGATGCTGTGGGGTTTGTCAGTCTGTCCACTACAGAAAAAAGTGTGCGGGCATTATTACTGTTTCTGTTGATAATCTCTGAAAAATATGATTGCCTCGCATTCTTCAGTTCTTGGTTATAGTTGTGGAGACTCTCTTTATAAATGTCATAATATACCTGGAGTTTGTTTTTACGCCACCTGCGTTCAGCTTGTCTACATACTCTTTTGTATTCTTTCACCAGTGTGGCGTTTCTCCAGGGTGCCTTTTTCCTACCTGACATAACTTTGGTCTTAATTGGGGCGATAGAATCAATAACATTCATAACATTAGAACTAAAACTGCTTACAAGGTCATCAACTAGAGCTGAGGGCAGGGTTTGTGATGGTGTAAAACGCTGGGTGAATAATAATGCACAGGTGTTATCATTTATATAACGCTTTCTGATCACCTCTGCTTCACTTTTCATAGGATTAGCAAGGGTGGTCATTTTGAATGAAACACAGTAATGGTCAGATAAAGCGACATCGTTCACCACAACCTCAGAGATATTAAGACCTTTGGAAATAATTAGATCTAATATGTGTCCTCTGTTATGTGTCGGTTCTGTGACATGCTGCGAAAGCCAAAAGTTATCCAGAATATTTAACAGTTCCTTCGCACTTCCATCTGTAAGATTATCAACATGAATGTTAAAATCTCCCACTAAAACAACACAGTCAAAATCCATGCACACAATAGACAGCAATTTGGCAAACTCATCAAAAAACCTTGCATCATATTTGGGGGGTCTGTAGATGGTCACTAAAATTGCTCGACAGGGGGATTGTGACTGAGTGGCAACATATTCAAAGGAGTCAAATTGACCATATAACATTTGCTTACACTGGAAGCTGTCCTTGAACAGAGTGGCAACTCCGCCTCCTCTCTTATGTGTTCTTGCTTCACTAAAGAAACTAAAATTTGGAGGGGCTGTCTCAATTAAAACTGCTGCACTATTTTCCTGACTTAGCCAAGTTTCAGTTAAAAACATAAAATCAAGTTTGTGCTTGTTAATAAAATCATTGATTAAGAAGGATTTGCCAGCCAGAGACCTGATATTTAGAAGTGCTAGTTGTGAAACGTTATCTGGCATAAGTTTAGAGACAGACTGTGTTTGACATGAGATACATATCAGATTTGATGGGTTGACTGTCCTTGATTTTCTGCAGTTGTTTTTATTTTCGCCATGCCGCCGGCTGAATGAAATTGCCGGCATAAGGGGGAAAGCGGCATGGTGACTGTCCTACCTCTTCTTTTCTTGACATTCTTGCTGGGACAGAGACAATCTCTGCAACCAAGGCACCTGGTTCCTTCTTGGTCAGACCTTACTGTACTTGAGTCTGTAAACAAGGCACTACAGCCCCTGCAAGAATTTACAGATGCTCTTTTTAAAGCGAGAGCTATGTGAGTGTTTCATTTGTGAAACCAGTCCTTCATTTGCTCAACACCTCAGTTCTTGCAGAGCAGGAGGGAAACAGCGAGCTAACCTCGTCCATTAAGATGAAAGTCCGGGACTACATGAACACGAAGTTTGACGACCCAAAAACCCAAGAAATTCTGGACATGGCTTGCTTTGTGGACCCCCGATTCAAAATCAACTACATCAGCAGCGAAACTGTGGCAGACATCAAGGCCAGGGTGTTGTCAGAGATGAAAGCAGCAGCACAGAAGGTAATTGGGTGGGTTAGGGAGGGTTATAAATGAGGTTATTTGACACCAGGGCAGGGTTGTGGCATAATTAGGCATAATTTAATAGATATATACTGTATGACGTTGAATGAAGTGGAAGATGGCATTTTGACTATTGCAATTTGCAAAAATAACAATGTATTTTCCCCTCTGTATTCTCTCTGTATCCTTCTCTCAGCTCCAGGAGGGAAACCTTACTGCCCAGAGCATAGATCCACCCAGTCCCACTGTGAAGAAGCCAACACTCGGAGGTATGCTGAAGAAGGCCCAGCCCACAGTCCTCTCCTCACTCAGGCAACCGGTGCAAGTTGTGGAAGCTGAACTCAACAACTGGGTGATGTGCCCCACCATCGACAGTGAGGCTGACCCTCTGGAGTGGTGGCAGCTCCACAAGGAGAACTACCCACAGTTGAAGAAGCTAGCCAGGAAGTATCTCTGTATACCTGCAAGCAGCTCACCCTCAGAGAGACTTTTCAGTACATCTGGAAATGTTGTGAAGTGTCAGCGCACAAGTTTAAAGCCTGACAAAGTAAACATGCTTGTGTTCCTAGCTAAGAACTTGCCTAATAAGTCTGATGACTTGACTAACTAACTGACTGACTGACTGACAGACTGCTCTGCTTAATGACTGACTGACTGCTCATTAATGACTAATTGCTCACTGACTGACTGACGGACTGACTGACTGACTTCGACAGGCAGCAACAGTGCACACTCTCACTTTTGTTTATTTTATTTTTTGACAGCCAATTGCACTACTCTGATTGTTGTCTTAGTTTAAATTTACGGTTGCAGGCATATGTTTAATTTTGAGTAGAAGAAAATGTTTTAAGGAGAGTGACTGTATTTAATTGCCACAGGCCTAGATAGGTGCTACTAGTAGGTTGTGGAGGTGGCATTTATTTTACCTCATTGTGTTTTTGTTGAATTGTTGTTTTGCACTATTTGATATTACCTCAACATTGTGTTCTTGTTCTCCAATACTTATTGGAATTCTGCAGAATTTGCAGTTACTTTTGCACGTTACTAGTTTACTAATTGTTTAATTTGGGAGTAGAAAAATGTGTTTTAAGGAGTACTAACTCCAAGTGTCATGATGATGACTATTTGGAATGGCCAAGTTTGCCAATGAAACAATCTACTGTTATCTGCTGTTGACACACTTGCCAAGGTGGAGGAGGTGGTGTTTATTTGCTTGTTTGTTGTATAGAGCAGACTATGTTCTTCACTCAGATTTGTTTACCAGACTCAGGAGACATTTGTATTTGGGTTAAATTGTGTGGTTTCCAATAAAACCAGCATTGGAACATGATGCATTTATTTATTTTCCTATGTGCATGCATAAATTCATATGGTATTCATTATCTGGGTGTAGGCAGAGGACCTAAAGCGGTAGAAACATTAAAATCGTATACTGTGGCAATATCGCTAGAGATATCGTTACCGAGGTATTGAACACTGTTATCGAATATCGAAGGTTTTCCTGATATCGCACAGCCCTAATAAACAGGACCTATAATTACAGGTTATTGTTTGTGTTCAGATAAATTTCCTTATTGATCTTTTTCACCATCATATATATGTATGGCTTTGCACTTTAGCAAACTTGTTTATTGACCATGATTAAGTTTCAGGGTTCCCATGGTGATGAAATTCCTGGAAAAGTCATGAAATCAAACAGTTTTCCAGTTCTGGAAATGGTTTGGAATTATGTGAAAATTTTGGAAAAGTTTTGAATGAGTGATGATCCGATCTGATATCAAAGATAATGGATATAGGACAGGCTGCATTAACTTGGACCCAACACTTGTCAAAAATCAGTAGATTAATTTAACATGAATATACTAATCATCAGTTTATAAATTTTTATCTTTTTAATATCTTACAATATGTGATCTGGGACCAAACACTTCCTCTGGATGTAATTATAACATGTAAACATAATTTTTCTCACAGTATAGTGTTGGGGTCAACACATTATGCTTCACATGGAGGCACCAAAAATGTTGGGAACATAAATTTGGGCTTCACACGGAGGCACCAAAATGTTGGGATTTAATTGGCTATCTGAAATAATTGATAATTATTATTAATAATTAATTATTATGTTAAAGCAGCCGTGTGGAACTTTTCGTTTTTGTTGATTATAGCGCCCCTTTGGTCGAAGCGGTATGACACCCACAGCCTGGTGTCGTAAAGCCGGCAATTACCGCATGCATTTGTTTTGGAGAGCGAGAGGATTAACTAACGTCAGGTCAGTCCAAGTAATTAGTGGAAACAGCAAAATTACTCAGTAAATTCTCCTGTCGTTTTTCTGTTCTGATCTAATCTAATCTGTTGTGTATTTTGAGCTACGAAAGCTACTGTAGTAGTGTGAGCCTCAAGTTATTCTGGGTAATGTAGTAACCGTTGTTGTGCTACTGGAAACAATGAGAAGCAGCCGTGTACGTCCGGTGTCAGGAGGGATTAACAGTTAACAAGTCATCTGCTGAGTCCGCATTATTATGTGAAAAGAATAGTCCGACGATTTGGGAGTTATGCCCTTTCTCTATCATTTTCATATTGAGACAGCGGTTAGCATGGCACTTGTAGGAAGTCAGTACATCTTGCACGGAGGGATACACCGGCGAACAGCAGCTGGCTCTGGGACAGGTATGCTAGGTCACGCGGTAAAAGCAAACAAAGAGACGACACGGACGATATTACTCACCCGACTGAAAGCTGTCCATCAGCTCCTGCAGGCCTGGTGCGTTTTTTCCAGTTCATTTTAGGAACATGAAAAAAAGTTTCAATCACGCCAGGATTAGTGATTGCTGCAAAGTTTTCATTCCTTGTGATGCACTCTCTGCTGCGGTTTTCTCCCCAACGATGGCAGCACCAAATCCCATTCTGTGCAGCAAAATAGTAGCGGAGGATTCAGCCTCTCTCATCTCTGCTCAGCATTCAACAGATGGAGTTCCTCATCTGTATGCTCCGGCTCAAACAGGTATGGCTCTGGATCTGTGTCCGCTACAAGAAACTCTTCAAAATCGCATTCAAAGACGTCCATTGCAGCTGCTAAAATCCGGAGATATCGCTAGACTAAATAAACAGCTGAGTTTTGTTTGCAAGCTATGTCTGTGCCTGCTCACCGTCGTATCCCTCTCTGGATCACAGCGCAGGACGTACTGACCCCCTATAAGCGCAATGCTAACCGCTGAGACCCAGTCAGTGGATGTACAGACACAAAAAAGATATTGATCATGTTGTCTCAATATGAAAATGATAGAGAAAGGGCATAACTCCCAAATCGTCAGAGTATTCTTTTATGTGAAGATACACAGTGAAGACACAGATAATCCTAACACAGCAAAGCTGTTACCTGCAGCCTTCGCTTGCAAAGCTAACGCTACTAACGTTAGGTCAGTCCAAATAATTAGTGGAAACATGCTAACATGCTAACGTTACACACAAGTTAGTAGTAAAGTAAGACCTGTTCATAAATGTTCTGGTGTAGCTCTGAATTTCTTATAAACTGAGGACAACTGCCTGCTGTATATTTGTGTTCATGGTCACAGTCACAGATAATTTTACATGATGCTCCTTCGTTATCCGCCATGACATCAAAAGTACAACCAAGTCCTCATAGATACATCTCTGGTAAAACTGTTAGGTGTTATGTGTTCAGCAATGCCCGTTGTGTACTGCTTACTCGAAGAACCGTAAACACGGCTCCTTCTTCTTCTGTGGTTTAATCGCTGCGGGCGCTGCGGGTGAGCAGAATCACTTCCGCCTCAGGTGCCGTATTCTGGTTTGCTGACTTCCGCTGTGTGTCCGACCCGAGCTAGGCTACGCTAAATAGCCATATAGAGAAAGGCTTTTTTGTCGCTGTTGGGTTCAAATAAATATGCGTATCTCCAAGGGGGGGTGATACGAACTAGGGACAGTTTTATTCATGGTAAAAAGTGTCGCACAGCTGCTTTAAATAATGTGACTTAATTAACCTTAAATCACTTCGTGGGGCACCATTCCTGTAAAGGGAAAAATGATAGCCAGTTAAAGATATCAGTCGCATAAAATAAGCTAAACTATTAATTTGGAGTTTTGATTAATAATTAAATTAATGACAACAACCAAAATTAACAGTAACGCCTGACGGATTTCGGAGTTCTTGGCACAGCAGAGGTTGACTATTCTTTCACTCTTGTGCAGCATTAAACAGACAGCAGGCATGATTCCAAAGAATTATATTTATTCACAAACTAGCAAAGCAAACCAAAACACACAAATTCTAACTAACTATATACAAGCTTGGTGTGTACGTGTGTGTGTGAGAGAGAGAGAAAGAAGAGAAAGACAAAGGCGGGTGTGGTGATCAAGGAGCCATTTGGCCTACAAAACAAAATGGCTGACAACAGAGAACTACCAAAATGGCCAAATCAAGGCTGGCTTCAGGTCGGGGGAGGTGTTTGTCTGACCGTGTGGTCAGGACAAAGACAAAGGAAATGAAGCGGGAACTTTGAGATGCCTGTTTGGGTGTAGCTCTGGTGAAAGCCTATTTGTTATTGAGTCTGTGTCAATGTGATGTATGTTGCCAACCGACTGGATTAGTGCAGAGATTGTTTAGTTGTGTGCAAGAATCTGTTTGTGAACAGTATTAGCAAACTAAACACTTAGCTTTGGCAAAGGCAACTAATCAATGACCTAACTGCAAACAATCACAACAATGAACAGCATCGAATCACATACAACAAGTTAAACAGTCTTGCTTAGCCTGTAAAGCTGTGATAAGCTACGCCCAGTTGTTACGTTACCGATCTTTGAATGGATGGGAGAAAGAGTCACTTGGTGGTGTGCTGCTTTGTTGCAGAAGAAGGCTGGGAAGGTGATTCCAGCTGCATTCTTTGTTGGGCCCGTTGTTCCAAAGGTGAAACTCTGAGTAAGCTGGTCGCTCAGGGTTTAGCAGAGTTAGAGGCTGGGTGCTAACTCACTTAATTCCTTGTTGCTGGAAAGCTAGTTGCAAACCTTGTGTTTGCAAGAGAGTCTATGATCCATTGCCCTCCCTTTAGTGGTATGGGGCTATGGAGCAAGGGTCTGGGCCTCTGCTGTTACAGGCCCAGCCGGAAAGAGATGTGCACTGCTATGCAGTTGTAGAGCAAGAGAGAAAAAAGGCTTGGAGGGAGCACAGATCTACAGATGCCTGTGATATTAGAGTCACATGTTACTGTAAAAGGTCTTGTCCAATCAAGTTATGGGACTTGAGTCTAACTGAGGTGTGAGGTGAGATCTCCTGTGGAGATGGGTGTCACATAGCTCTCTTTGTTTGGAGAACAAAGAGCATGCAGAGGAAAAAGCCTTTCAATCTCCAGTTTAGATTTTACCAAATGATAAATCATCTGTGGGCCTGTGAATCCCAACAATAGTCAGATCAAAGAGTCTAAACAGCTGTGAAAAGACTCCAGAATACAGGAATTGACATCATCTTTGTTAAAACATGTTAACCTATAGTCACTGTGTGGGCTTTGTTAAACTACTTAAATTAGGTCATGGAAATGGGGTAAAATATTATAGAAAAGTTTTGAAAATGTGTTGTTAAAAATGTGTGGGAACCCTGTTTAAGGCTGTTAGTCAATAGACGTTTAACAAATGGTGATGTTTAGTGTTGAAACATGCCCGTTTCTACCAGTCTCCACCCTGCTTTTATTAAAACTATCTGTTTTATTATATTCCAGATTGCTGTCCTATGTTATATATAAAAGCACCACATGAAAGCAAGCTGTGCATTATTAACATAGAGCTGTGTAATATCACATAATAGACATTGTCTGTATATAGCAAGAAAATTATATTAGTCTACATTGATCCTCATTCCACATTTTTATTATAGTCCCATACTTTATTTTCCAGTGGAGCACATCAATCAATATCACTAATGAAAGCATAAATGGTGCAACTTAGCTCTAGAGTCCTAAAACATTGTATCTGAAAGGTCTGTCATTTGATCAATGCAAATGTGATTTCTACACATTAAAAGTCAATAAAATATATTTTACTGTCTAACTTACGCAGCTCTTTACTTTATGTCCAGAGGCCCATGGTCTGCCTGATATACATTCAGGGCATTCTGAGGGGAGTAGGGGTTCAGGCACACAGGTTCAAGGCCTGGAAGAAGGGTCATGCACCTCGGCTCGTCGGGCAGCTCTCCACATCTATTCTGAACCTGTTGGCATATGTGATATGCTGTGTTAGTGCTAGATATCTAGTACTTTACTGGTTGTGTATTCATATATGTGTTATTTACTTACTGCATTTACTTATTTGCAGGAAACAAACTGCTCCTTCGTGGACATCGTAATGCATTCTTCACAGGTGCACCTGTGTAAGGACAGTCTCATTCACAGTGTGACTAAATTGAATTTTAATTCTGTGTTATGAATAATCATACAGTTATCTGAGCAGATTACAGGATAGTCTGTTACTAAGGTTGTGTGTTGCCATGACAGTAAGCAATCCTCATATAAAGTTAAAAGACCTATAGATATGCAGGATTGCCAACTCTCACGCATCTGGCATGTGACACACGCATTCACTTTCCATCTCATGGTCTCACGCCTGGGATCCACTGGCGTCACCGAGAATCGTTGCCGGACGCGACGCCTACCCTGAAAAGGACGCTTTGGAGGTGAAGCCCGAAAATATGCGGAAATACAGATGGACATGGCTACTGTAGGAAAGCTCTGGCCACTGCTACAATTAGCTTATCTTCCATTGCCATGTTGTTCCAGAGAGGGAAAGGAAACAAAAGTCACGACAGACCACCACCGAGTTTGCTCCCCATTGGATAGTGTCCTCGCGTCTGACGGGTTAATTTGCATAAAGTTGAGTCGTGGTCAACTTTTAAACATGCTGGAGCTGCTCAAACGGCCGCACTGCCTACCCAAAATGCTTTGCGGGGACGTCAGCAACGGTTTGACACAATCCATAGGAAATGAATAGGTATAAGTGTCACGGTGGACACAAAAAACGCCAGTGGATCCCAGGCGTCACGCTGCCCGACCAATTCTCACGCCAGCGATGAACGCTGGAAAAAACCGCTGGCAGCAGAGTATTTTTAAATTAATTTCAAACAGCCGGCACACAGGGTGGGCAGAGTTGAGTTAACTGCCAGACTTCAGAGATAAGAGAGGAGAGGAGAGGGGCAGACTCCGCCTGACCGCCGTACCAGTTGAGTGAACTGGAGTGCATCCAAATGTTTCTGTGGAAAACTACTCTCTGATTGGTGTGCAATCCATATTTGCGCTTTGATTGGGCAGCTCTAGTCTCACAGTCAGCCAACGACGGGCTACGGGATCATCCTTTTTAGAGACTGTGGCCTCTCTAAAGTACAGCTGAACTTCACTTCTCACAACTTGGACCTTTTGGTCCTCCTGGGATGCTTCTTCCTCATTTTCACTCTGACTGTCTGTGTCAGACTGAAGAAGGGTGTCCAGAGCAGTCTTTTCAACTCTACCTGAACCATTGGCCCTCTGCAGTTGTGCATGCTCATGTGTCCCAGCATTTACTTCTTTAACAGCAAGCACTTCAACAGTCCCCTGCACTCTGATGCCATTTTCAGGAGCCAAAAACTTCAGCCTTCTGTATCTCGGGTCCAAGGCAGCTACGAGAATAACTGGGTTTTCTTTCTCTGCTGAGATAGTGCAAATACTCCCCCATCTCTGTGTTATCCCTTTTTTTGCACTGGCAATGAAAGATTTTCCTGAGCTCGTCTCAAATTGGCTTTGGTGTACCAACCGTGTCAGCCCTATGACCACCTGTGGAAGACCTGAAATGGCTGTGTACTGCTGTCCACTAAGGTAAACAGTAGCAGTCTCAAAAGGTGCCAACCCTTGCTTAAGTTCTTCAAGCAGAGCCCACTGCTCTGGCTTCAAGTCGAAGTAGTGCTTCCCCCTTGGAGTTACCTCAGGATCTGAAAGAGTGGCAGTGAGAGGCCAGCGCTGTTCCAGGAGTCTCTCTATACCATGTGGAATGTACTGTTCCATCTTGTACTGACATCTTGGATCAGTGTATTTTTCTTCACATTCATTTGCTCCTGTTTCATTTTTAGCTTTGTACTAGCCAGCTCGCTTCTCTTGAAGTGCTCCACTAGATGCCTAGCAGCACCTAGTGCTCTGCTGATGGTGGTTTCTTTGAAAGCAGTGTTGACTATAAGCTGGAGTGTGTGTCCAGCACAGCGGATAGAGGCCCATCCATGTTTTTCCTCAAGCAGCCACAATATTGGACCCACTGTCATGAACTACTGCTTTTATTTTGGCAGGCAAGATGTCAAACTTTGTTAACACCTCTTCCATCCATGTCATTATATTTGCACCAGTATGCCTCTCCTCAAGAGGCATGGTGGCAAGGTTGAAGCTCTTCATCTTCCAGTCTTCACTCAGGAAATGGCAAGACACATCAAGGTACGCCTCTGTTGCACGGCTGGTCCACACATCAGCAGTCAGGGTGAGGAAACTTTTGACAGCTCCAAGGGTCTGCTTTACCTTAAAGATATGAGATGATTTGGAACAATAGTAAGCATTAGGAAGAAAATTATATATATTTTGTCATTATTAACAATATTTGTCAGTTTACGCATCAAGATTTAAATTTATTTACCAATTCAATAATTCAGCTGTTATATCAAATACAGTAAAGTAGGTTAAACAATAAACATTCAACATATCAGTAAAAAAATCTTTACATTACATTGCCCTTGATGCTTTAACCAAGATTAATTTATTGATTGCTCAGTCAGCAAGCTCTTAATATTATTTCATCATGAAATGTATTAAATTCTAATACAAATTGCTATTTTGTGTTTGTGTCTGGAGAGAGAGAGAGAGAGAGAGAGAGATCTATGATGTTTTAATTGTTTTTTGTCTTTGAATGTCTCTATTGTTTATTATAATATCATTTAATAATTATTTATTTTACTATGTGTTATTGTTGCTTTGGCAATATTGTTTTATTACATTCATGCCAATAAAGCAAATTGAAATTGAGAGAGAGAGAGAGAGAGAGAGAGAGAGAGAGAGAGAGAGAGAGAGAGAGAGAGAGAGACTGACCTTCTCAAACGTTGTATCGTATTTTTTTTCCATCATTGTGGTGAAGTGGGATCGGCCTGGTAGGTAGTTATCATGGTATTCTGGGTTGAACTGCTTGATCATCTTTTTGAAACCTTAATCACCACCCATGGACAGGGGTCTCATGTCCGTCACCAACATGTTCAAGATTGCTTCAGTCAGGACATTTGCTTGCCGAGGTGTGCATGTTGTTGACTTGGTGACAAAGTTGTCCATTGAAGAGGAACGTATTTTTTATAGCACTGTAATGTAGCGTTATAAAACATTAGCATTATCACATTTCCGATTCAAACATGACATCGCTGTTATAACATTACAGCAAACACATAACATATGTGTGCTAAGGCTAATGAAATCGTCATCGTTAATGTTAACATTTACAGCTATAAGTAAGTAGCTCACTGTTGACGTTAATGTTAGCAGCTAACTAACGTTAGCCAATTAGCTTACCGAGACGATTGTCCCTCTTCGTCAGAAATTGAATCGGCCACAACATGCTTCCTTTTCAGATGCTCGTACATCGCTGTCATACTGCTATGGAAGGTAAGTTCTGCCTTGCATATTTTGCATTGCACATGCTTCTCTTTTATTTTAGTAAAATGCTCCCAAACTTTCGAGCTCCGTTGTCATGAGTGGCTAGTCATGATACTGTTTGGGCATAACTTTCCCGGCGACATCACGGCTGACCCCGATTACCACTGCGCATGTGCATCAAGGACAGAAAGGCAGACATGACAGTGGAAGGTACAGCGGCAGTTTTGAGAGAAAAACAAAGCCTCAAAAACTAAACGATGACATTGGTTATTAAATTAGTCGCAGACAATTTTGATAGTCGATGTAATCGTGACTAGTCGACTAATCTTGGCAGCCCTAATGTCCACTGGAACATTAGCGGCCTGCACGCAAGCGGCTGGAATTTTCGGATCGCAAGATCATAATGTCACGCGATAATTGGTGGAAACCCTAGAGATATAAAGCCACGGAGTCCCTTAAGTCCCCAAAAAAGAAAAGAAAAACTGTCTTGTGCGCACGAGATTAGCAAAATACACAATACAATTATTTCCCATGCTGAAAGCTCAGACAGGTCACTGTCTGAGTACCATGGCTGTGTACTATTTATAGACGAGGTTATGTTACAGCGCAGCTAGGCAGCATTGGCTCTCTGCCAAGTTTTCCAGCACATCCGCTTGAATATCAAACTATTTTGTGAACACAAACTATATGCTGATGTTGTAAATAGCACAGGCTATAAACAGTAAGCAACATCTAAAATGATCCTGACGAATAATGAATTATAATGTAGCCTAATAAATCTATACAGTGCAACCACTAGATGACTGCTGGCTGCTGTCCAGTCCAGTACACAAGACACACTGGTCTCTGTGAGCTCGTACAGCATCTCCAGGTAGAACAATTACTGTAAAAACTCCCTCTCCGAAACCGCTTTTCAAATCCATATGTAGTTTCCTGCATCAAACACTGCCGCCCGCAGTGGGGACTTTTGGGGCTCCGTATAAAGCAGGGCTGGACAAAATTAGAATAAATTAGTACCCTACGTGACCTGGAAGAGAGTACCAAGTCTAGAAAATCAATGTGCTCATTCACTTCTCATATACATCCTGGTGGCAGTAGATGGCCCCGGAGTACACAATGCCTATGGTGAAAGCACTTGCCAAAGAAACTCTACAAGATTTATCATTTAAATTTTTCATTAAAATGTGTGCAAGTACAAATAAGATACATAAATGTAGGCATTTTTTGTCCCAGTCCAGCCCTGTACACAGAACATTGAAAGTCCTTGAATTTATCTATTTCTGCATGAAATTGCACGATAATAGGATTTCGCCGTGTGAATTTCAAAATTTCCTCGGAGGAGAACCCCCCGAACCCTCCTTGAAATCTTTCTGTTGGTCACAGCAGGACATATTATTGGATTTTTTAAGAAGATGACTATACTACCATAAATTGATGAAATTGAAATTGATCTGCGCCATAAAACAAATATATATCTATGGACATATGTGGGGCTTAGGCCTATAGATATGAATATGTAAACATACACTCATTTCTTCCTTTTGCCACATGTGCATATGAACTATGAAAAAAAAACCGTGCCGCCGTGTCCACGTATGTTCGTGACCACGCACGCACAAGCAGATATTACGTCACAAGCTAAAATCTCACTCCAGCCCACTGACCAAAGTTGGCAACCCTGAGATATGTGTAGGCCTGGTTAAATTAAACTAACAATACATGGGTTAAATTTTTACTTTAGTCTAATATTGATTATGGTGAGGCCTCATATATTCATTAACATGCCAAAAATTACATGATGCCCGCTAGATTGATGCTTGGCTGTAAAGGCTAGGCTAAGCTAACTAAGTGACAGAAGATGTTTTATTCCATAGCTTAGCTTAATTAAGCTATTGTTGGGTTATTATAGACAGTTACACACATTGCTATTTATAATTCGGAGAAATAAAATTATCACTCTGTTGCAGACTGTGAGAACCGAGGTCCACTCTCATGGTGGTTAGTGTCCTCTGGGAACACCTTTTTCTGTGGTATGTCAAACTCAGACAACATATTTATTCTCACTTTACACGGACTTTAAAGAGAACCTGTCGCAAATCTGAGCGTAAATGGTGGAAGTCAAAATTGCACACTGATTATTTTAATTATAAGGAATTGCTCAGGAAATGCAATACAGAAGTAAGACATTCCAGACAGCACTATTTTTCCGAACTCATTGCTGAAAATTTTAAAGCCTCTGGAAACCCAAATCCACAATAGCCTTCTAACTATGTAATTTAGGGTCTTATGCACATAATATTAAACATGTAAAACAATTAGAAATCAGTTTCCATCCAAATTCGAAATATTTGTCTTTTAAGTTTTTGTACATTCTTGAAATTGGGTTTGATTGGGCCGTGGTTATCTCTCAGATTTATTACGCAATAAATTCGAAACCAATCATAAATCATCTGTCAGTTGTCTCATCCCGCCCCCCAGTGGCAGCGCAACAAAACCTTTCTGCTCCAGCTAAATCTGTCTCTTTGAGTCTGAGCCAACTCGTCTCTTCATAGCCATTTGCGATTAGCCACCCAACTAATTTTATATAGCCTATATATCTGTCTGTCTATCTATCTATCTGTCTGTCTATCTGTCTGTCTGTCTGTCTGTCTATCTAACGTTAGCTAGCTATCTATCGTTAGCGATCTAGCTAGCTAATGTTAGCTATCTAGCTAGCTATCGTTAGCGATCTAGCTAGCTAACGTTATCTATCTTTCCATCTATCTATCTATCTATCTATCTATCTATGGCTTGTGAGCGGCCGGGCTTGCCCCCCGGGCCCGGTGCCGGTGTCGGCTCGCGGGGAGGGGACGTAATGTGCACCCTTCCTCACCCCTAACCCCAACCTCAAGCAGTTAGCTTTGCTACGCATAAACATATCCCCAATCGCGGAGGTGATGCTGCGGGAAACAACACAATTTTAGCTGGAGGGGAACATTATTTGAGGCGGACAAGTACTTCTACACAACGCCAGAGAGACGCCCGCCGGCACCGGTCTCTCCCACTTTGAGTGTCGGTGTGTGTGTCAGAGTAAAGACATATTTAATCTGTTAAGACTGGATGTGTTTGAATGAAAAATGCTATTATCAGAAAAACGTAGCAGATTTATGTTTTCAATGAAAACGTATCTCAGTGAAAAAAGGCAAAGCTCCAGCCTCCCGCTGTCATTCAACTCAGCTAACACTGCATGTAAAAGTTATGCTAACTATTCTACCAAGTAACATTAATATGAATCACAAAACATTTTGAAACTTATTATTCAGTGACCACCTGAAAGGAGTAATTTTCAGCTTCTGCTTCGTCCTCTGAATCATCAGAGGGCTCAAACATTTACGGCTGGATTAAATTTGTGGCAGCCATTGCTGAGCCAGGGAGATGTCAATCAAAACGAGGGAGCTGTCAGTCAGAGCGTTATCTGCCACGCCCACTCTGTCCTGGCAAGTGGTCTAAACAGCAAAATGAGCTGTTTTTAAACCAGGTTTTCTAATAGTTATGAATGGTTATTTTCACTCAGACTTTTGTGGATGATTAATGAGACACTCGACTTTGATATAATATATGCATTTTTACTATTTCAGGCTGTGTTTCCAAAGGCTTTAATAACTCTAAATTTGTTCAGCACAATTAATAAACTGGTCAATCCCTCCAGACCCATACCTGCTGAGCTTCACTCTCCAGAAAAATTGCAGTGAGTTTGCGTCTTACTTTGAAGTTAAGGTTATCAACATTAGGATCAATATTGCAGTCACCTGTGGTGGTGCACTCATTTTCCACCTCACAGTTTCATAATACCAACTCTCTCTCTGACTTCAGGCAAATACAAAGTTGTGATCTGTGCAAAGTTGTAAAGCAACTCAGCTCTGTCACTTGCATGCTTGATGCTATGCCTACTAAGTATTTTAAAGGTGTTTTTAATTGTCTGGTTGATGATGTGCTTGAATTTGTAAAGATCTCTCTGCTCTCTGGAACCTTTCCCACTGCTCGATCTCCAACATGCCATTGTTACTCCTTTGTTAAAAAGGAGCAACCTTAATCTATTTGTCACTGCCAACTATAGGCCTATTTCCAATCTTCCATTCCTGGAAAAAAATCTAGAAAAGTTGTATGTCAGCAGTCATATGAGCATCTGTCAGATAATAATTTATTTGACCTTAACCAGTATGGTTTTAGAACTAATCACAGTACTGAAACAGCCCTTGTCCGTAATGATCTCAAAATTAATTCTGATAATCATAAAGTCTCTGTCCTTGTCCTGCTCGATCTCAGTGCTGCTTTTGACACAGTTGACCATGCTATTCCAGTGTTTCCTCTAGGATTTTTTTTCAGCAGCGGGGGTGGCGGGGGTGAGGAACCCCCAAAATTGGGACCCAAGGTACGATACCAGTGAAAGTATCATGGTTCTGAGTAGTATCACAATACCACAGCAAAAATTAGGCAGATGTGCCTTTTGTCATTTATAAAAAGATAAATCACTTTTCTATATTACATCAATGATATTTCAATGGAATAAATTACTTATTGACTTATTCAACTTCAAAAACAGCATCAATAAGTGATTAACATAGGGGGGATCAAAATAAAATAAATAAATAAAATAAAAATTAACCAGCCACCCTCCTCCCCTGACAAGTCCCTTCATAAGTAAAGAACAGTCCCTAAAGTGTGGTGAGGTTTGTGGGCTGTTACCTGACACAGAGAGAGAAATGTGAACAGCTCGTTTCTCCTCTGACACGCCACATACCTGTGTTCCGCTGGCTCGGCTGTTCAGGTACTCTTGGGTACTTTTGGGCAGTCATGACAACAAGTTATTCACCTGGAGCCGGACTTCTCCGTCGCCGGTAAGCCATTATCATGCGCCGCCATATTTGACAGGAATACGTATTCCTGTCCGTGTCTGTGACTCCCATTCAACCCACAACCGGCGGGATTCGCCATTTTGTTTCTGCTGCTGGTTGAAATCTGTACTCACACAGCATGTTGAATGATTTATTTTGCCCGCACAAAACTATTTTTAGTTGCAAATGCAAGCGCGGTGACGGATGGAGTAAAATATCGCTACACTGCCGACATTTTACTCCGTCCGTCACCGCACACTGTTTGATTGCGTTATCAAACCACGGCGCTATTATTTGGCCTTGCTTTTCACTTAATCCACCGAATACCGAAAGTGTGGTTTTTTTGCAATATTCGGCCGAATATAAAATAAATGTTTTGAAGGAGCAGCAGCGGCGGCAATAACTCAGCAGCGGCGCTGAATGAATGTAGCGAAAACACTGTGTTCTGCTTAGTTGCCTTGGAAAATTGTCTTGGTTTCAAAGGCACTGTTCTACACTGGCTTTCTTCCTATCTTACAGGTAGATCCTTTTCTGTTTCAGTTGGAGATTGTCTTTCAGATGAGGCCATCATTGTATATGGAGTGCCTCAAGGGTCTATCCTTGGTCCTTACTTATACATGCTCCCACTTCGTCCCATAATCTGTTAATACAATAGATCATATCAGTCCTACAACGACTACACACAGCTATACATATCTGTCTCTGATAAGCATCTTAGTCCTGTAACTGACCTCATCCAGTACATTAATGATGTTAGGTGCTGGATGACCAAAAACTTATTACAACTTAATAATGACAAATCTGAAATTCTTCTCGTTGGTCCAAAAGCTTTGAGGCAGCAGATTAGTTCCCTACTGACTCCTCTTTCTGTGAAACCTAGTGAGCATGTCAAGAATCTAGGTGTTATTATTGACACTGATCTTAATTTTCAGAAGCATATTTCCTCCATATCCAAGACTGCTTTCTATCATCTTAGAAACATAACTAAAGTTAGATCATTTATATCCCTCTCAGATGCTGAAAAGTTGGTGCATGTTTTCATTTCCAGTAGGGTGGACTACTGTAATGGACTTTTTGCAGGAATAACAAAACAGGCACTTTACAAGCTCCAGCTTGTTCAGAATGCTGCAACTAGAGTGAAAACCAGGACCAAAAAATATGAGCACATCACTCCCATTTTAATTTCTCTTCACTGGCTTCCTGTGAAGCAAAGAATTGATTAGTACATGCAAGATAGATTCCTGAGATCTGGAAGTAGAGGCCTTCTTACTATTCCAAGAATATATTCTAGATCAGCTCATAGTGCCTTTAGTCACCAATTCTTTGGAATTCCTTACCACAAGACCTCAGGTCAATTACATCAATATCCACTTTCAAACGCAGGCTAAAAACACATCTTTTTTCACAAGCTTTACTTAGATGTGTGTGGTTTAAACCAGCTGTACCATTATGTTTGTATTATTGTTATTATCAGGTTTTTACATGCTCTTGTACTATGCAATTTCCATCAATCAATCATTTTTATTCATAAAGCTCAATATCACAAATCACAATTTGCCTCACAGGGCTTTATAGCATACAACATCCCTCTGTCCTTAGGACCCTCACAGTGGATAAGGGAAAAAAACGTAGAAACCTCAGAAAGAGCAACTGAGGAGGGATCCCTCTTCCAGGAGGGACAGCAGCCATCTGAACTCTCCCAAAACCTAGATTGTAAGTAAATAGACAGGGGTGAGATGGGCCACTCTGAGGGTCAAATGTTTATTGTTTTGGCCATTTCACCTCATTCTTAAGGAACTCTTTCACCGCCATCCTCAAGGGTGGTAAAGGTGTCAATTGGAAATCTTCCAGATCTAGGTTTCTGATTAACATCTTGGAAAAATCCAGCGTTTGACAACACAGCCAGATTAACTGCCAGACCCAGGGTCATTAACTATGCTTTTAAGTTCAACACATCTTTTCCCCTTTGTCACATCCATGGGAGTTACTCCAGCTCCATCTGACTCGCACCCGGGCAGGGCCGTGCCGCCCATAGGGCAGGTTAGGCAAATGCTAGAGGCGCCAGCACGCCAGAGGGCGCCAGGGAGTGAGGTGTTTTTTTGTTGTTTTTTTCCCCATTCTCTTCAAAAATTAGACAAGAATACACTACAAAATAACAGTACATATAGCCATACGTCTTTAAATAATAATGAAATAATATTTCTAATTTAAATTTCTGCCTGCCTGGCATCCTTCTGCTTCTCTGGCAGGCAGCACCAATTTCGCTACGGTCCCTAACCGCGCCCCCCTCCCTCCTCCCCCCGCTACCTGCAGTCTTCTGTAATGTGATGCTGCTGAGTGACAAACTGACAGCTGGGTGCCATCGTCATGAAGAGTATTTTTCAGTACTGATCTGTGTGAAGGAGTGAACATCCAACGTCAGACTTAATTACTAACGAGCAGAACCTTACAGCCGGGCCAGCGGGGTTGTTTACTGTTTGTCGAGCCAAGAGGCTGCATAAAGCATTTTCCACCTAAGTTATTACATATATTTGAGTAATCTACAAGTTTACTGTACTGTTTGTCATCTAGTCGCTTACAAATGTCTGCCACGAACAAACATGGGTAAATGCATGGGGAAAAAAATCATCACATATCACCTCTGATAATGGTTTATTCATTTAAAAACATATTGTGCTCGTTTAGCACACTATTTCATGTAGTTTTTATCTGCTGGGGGGTCGCGTAGGGGAGCGTAGCGCGACAAAAATAGTAGAGCCTCCTAAAATTGTCATGAGAGAGTTGTCGCGCCGCTCCCGTTGCCAGTGCAGCTGCTGTAATTGATTAACGGGGGCGAGCTGCTACAGGACTCGCGCTGCAGTTAACACAACTAACAGCGTGAGTTAATGTCTCTGCACATGTTGAGCTTCCAGCTATGTTAATACAGACACAGGCTAATATAACATGATGAGTTAGAGTTGTTCGGACCACTTTTGGACAGTGAGTGCAGGAGGGGGAGAGGACGGCGCGACTGGATGGAATATATTTATTTATTTAGGCCTAGCTAAATATTTCCAGTGCATTTATCATGTCTCGAAATACAGCCATTAAGCACAACCGTTACACTCATTTCATCAGCACTTCTGTTCATGACAAAACCGGCATGAAGAAACGTGTTCGCATATTACACGTTTATCTTTGAATTGTATTTTAAATTACACGTTGAATTTTGGGACAGGGATACCACTGGTTCATGCTGTAATTCAGGCCGGGAGTCTGATCAGACTAATTGCCATAAACATATAAATACTGCGGTGACCCTCGTGCGTAATTGCGCAAGGTTTCTTTTATGTTGGCTGTGGCCATCAGATAAAATCTTTCTTCAGTCTTCCACCTCCCGTTAAAGGGTCTCAGGCTCAGTCTAGGAGAAATTCCGTTTTTTGGTTTGTTTCTCACACCTGTCGCCGTGACTCACAACAAGAGAACACTCGCATGCTGGCTTATTTATATGCAGATCGCATTAATGAGGTGATTTGCATGACCATTTATGGTTGAACTAGGGCGTGTAGAGGGCGGAATATGAGGCGGATCTCGGTGCGCACAACTACAGGAGGCCTTTGATTTATAAAAAGAACATTGCGTGCAAGTGTGCGTGCGCACGGTTTTATAAATAAGATTATTTTTTGGCACACGCCATTTTCAGCTTTTGGGCGCACGTCAACTTTTAGTATGAATCCTAAGCACTCAAATGAGGTCCCTGGTTCGTTAAGTGCGTCTTTAAGATGCTTACCGCCACCTATTGGACCGGAATTGTAACGACAAGCTACATTCACAGGCAGTGAGTCCCATTATAATGTGTTTATGAGCGAGGTCTAACAGGTAGCGCCCAAAGCAGAAAAATCTATATGTGGCGGAGATAATTTATTCGTGGCGCACCGCCACAGATAAATGAATGTATGGGAAACACTGATATTCATACACTGTAAATTTATGTTTTCCAATTTTCAGATTTGTGATGTTACAGTTGCATTTTTTATATTTTGGCTGTTTGCTGTGTTTAAAATGTCATTAGATCAAGGCAGGCTGTAATGATAGGTGCTATTATGGTTATGCCATGATGGTTTCACAATCAACAGCTATTTGATTAATATATTGTAAGTTTGTCAAATATACGTATCTCCTCTTTTTAGATGCACTTCTGAAGTATTTGTGCCCCACTTCTGCAAATCCTGGGCCTACTAATGTAACTGCAGCCACCTCATCCACCTCAGCACCAAGTGATGCAGCCTCAAGTGCATCTCCCTCCCACACACAAACTGCAAGTGGAGAAATAAGATTATTTAGAGAATGTAGACTGTTAAGAGATTAACAAGTTTTTATTTATTTATTGTGAACTGTAAGTTAATATAACTTAAGTAATGTTCATGTTCTTTATTGCAATGCAACGTTTATTTAATTATTAATAAAATCCAGACATTTTTTCTTCAGTAGTTTTTGAAAACCAAGGTTTGAACTGAACCGTGAGTCAGGGGGGCGCCAGCAAATATTTTGCCTAGGGTGCCAAATTGGTCAGGCACGGCCCTGCACCCGGGTGAAGATGAGATAAGGAATCCAGAAGGGAGTTGTAAAGTCAGTATGCATTCCTGAGCAGAGTCTAAGTTTCTCTTGTAACCCACTTGAAATGTCTCTTGAAAGTAAAACTATACATTGTATCCATGTTCTAACATTGTAACTGTGCATAATCCTTGTTTGTTAGTTGAATGATTCTTTTTCCCATTCTTGTAGGTCAAAGTATAAGTGAGTTATAATTTCATGCATTTAATCCCTCATTTAACATGGAGTCATACTGCCATCTTGTGGCGATAGTTAAGGGTTCCCGTAAGGAATCCCATACTATATTTTGAGTTAAAATATAGTTGGATTGATTAATCAACTTGTCTTTATTAATTGTGCTTTCTCATTTAGTATGTTGATGCAATGGCAGACTAGTTTGTAGTGTTTGTGCACGAAACATTTATAGTTGTGTTCCGCAGATATATGCAGTATAATAATGTTATTAAATCTAATTTGATGTTAAGAGCCGATTGTGACCATAGTGGGAAGAGTATGTGTCTATCGCACGTAATGTGTTAAAGTATATAATCCCACAATATAAAGTTCATTAAGTTTCATCCGAAATAAATGTCAATGTCAGTCTCAAGCTGGTCGGATAAAACTATTGAGCTCAGCGCATCTCTGCATTTCTACCTTTACTTTTCTTTCTTTCCTATTACCTTTCTTTACTTTTACTTTTTTTCTTCTTTCTTTTGCCATCCCTCCTTCTATTTATACTCTTTATGCTTGAACCCGTTACGCTCTTAAACTCGGTTCCTGCGTAACCCTTCCTTTTCTTACAATCAAAATTATTTTAAACTTTTAAGTTTTGCTTGACATGTCCAGGATTGTTTTGTCTGTCCTGAGGTTTCTTTCTTTTTGTCTGTGCCTTCAGTAACATTATAGCTGAAGCGTCAAAGCCAGCTGATTGTAAAATTCTTTCTCTGTTTTGGTAATAACTTTGATAATATCGAACGGCCAAGGAGATTGCCAGAGTCCGCCCGTTTCTCTCTCAGGCCAGTACGGAGGTGCTACTGCACGCTTTTATTTCCTGTCGCTCTCTGGTCTTCCCAAAAAGAGTATTTTAAATCTCCAATTATTACAAAACTCAGCCGCACGCGTGCTGACGAGGACCAGAGGGCGGGAGCACATTACACCGGTTTTAGAGTCGCTGCATTGGCTCCCCGTCCGCTTCAGGATCGATTTTAAGATTCTCTTACTGGTTTTTAAATGTCTTAATGGCCTTGCGCTCTCTTATTTATCTGATCTGCTTTTACCATATCAACCCTCGTGGACCCTGAGGTCCTCCGGCACTGGCCTTTTAACCATACCAAAACCCAGAACAAAAACCCATGGTGAGGCAGCATTTAGCCACTATGGCCCCCACCTGTGGAACAGCCTGCCGGAGAGCCTCAGGACTGCAGAGACTGTTGATATTTTTAAAAGAAGATTAAAGACACACCTTTTTAACCAGGCTTTTAACTAATATTTTAAACTCTTCTTATGTTCTTATCTGGTTCTAACCTATTTTATGTTGCTGCTTTTATCTTGCCTTTTAAAATGATATTAATCTTAATAATTTTCTGTTTTTATTTATCACTGGTACTGCATTTATTCTATTTTATTTATAATCTTACGTATTTTATTTTTGGTACTGTATTTATTTTATTTCATTTATTCTTTTAGTCCTATTTTATGCATTTAGTCTTTAGCACTTAACTCCAGTGTTCCTCAGGGGGGTCCTCCACACTGGGAGCGTGGTGCACTCCGTGCGTGCGTGTGTGTAGTATGATGGGTGGGAGGGAGGGGCTTTCTTTGTAATTGTTTTTCTTTCCTTAACCTTCCGGTCCCTCTCGGGACAAAAATGTCTGTTTCAGCCATTTTTCAGTTTTTATTTTTTGATAACTTTGGCTGTGTTCATGCATACAGCATGACATTTGGTCAGAAAACTTATTTTTGGTGATATTTTGAAATTTTAAAGCCACTCCTACATCAGGCTTAAAATACACAAATGGCAACCTTTTACGACATCTCGCCCTCTCGGGACACAAGTGTCCCCATTGAAACCCATTAAAACAACGTTTTTTGATTCTCCTTCAATTTACATAAAAAATGTGATTTTTTTCTATCTCTGGTAGTCAGGTTGGTTAGAGAGACCCAAGAATTGTAAAAAAAAAAAAAAAAAAAAAAAAAAAAACCAGATGGGGCCATTTTCCATTTTGGGGCCCTACCGTCTTTTCAATGCAATTCCTGGTTTGGTCACTTGAAGCACTATAGGCCCCGAACAGGGAGGGCAAATGCAGAGTAGAACAAGAAATGGTCTTGCTGTGCTCATAAGGATGTGACAGTGTGGTCTGTATCAAAATGTTCCAATATTGGTGTGTGTGTGTGTGTGTGTGTGTGTGTGTGTGTGTGTGTGTGTGTGTGTGTGTGTGTGTACATGGACTTAAAATACACAGTGTCAAATCCTTATGTGAAAATATAGCTAAATGTAAAACCCCGGTAAAACCATAAATACCATATTTCTTCATCACATCCTCATGGCAACTTAGAAACATGAAGTTGATGATATTAGTCATGCACTCCAGAGTTAGGACATCAAAATTGAAGTTTTTACTAAAATCCAGCTGAATCATACATTTTCTCCTGCTTCCCCAGCAGAATAAACACAAACTAAATAATAAGCAGTAAAATTGCCTGTAGTTTTCTCCTATTTTTTCCATTATTTAAGTTTACAAGCCATTGCTGCAAAAAAAATTAAAATAAATGCTAGGGTAGTGTTTATATGGATGTCTGGGGGCTGTGGCTGTGTAGCTACTAAAAAAATATTGTGTGTCTATGTGTGTGTGTGCATGTGCATGTGTGTAATTATGGAGCAAAAATTGATAATTATGATATATTAATTTATCAAAATGCTTTATAAGCAATCTGTAATTTATGTTCATGGTTCAACCTCCATTTTACATAAATTCTCATGAATATCAGCATCATATCAGTTTGCTGCTGCAGAGCAGACCTGTCCCCTCAGCTACATAGGATACATAAATTCAGTCTGATTATAAGGTTAATGTTTTCAGAGGAAAAAAGTAGCTACAAGACACCAGCTTTCATTGCAGATCAGTCAGGGCTTCACATCTGTAAAGATGTTTTAAGAATTCTCACATCTCACTGACCACAAGTCTCTGTGTTGCTAAATGTGTCAATAATTAAAACAGTCCAATGTTAATGTTGTTGAGTCGCCATCTAAACCAATCAGCTGTTAGATCAGGTGAGAGCCAGGCGGTGCAGTCGGTAGAGAGCAACTGCAGCGCCTTGCGCTAAAAACTGCGGCCACCTCGCTCTCGCGATTTACTGCCATCCACTTTTGTAATATGTCAGAGCAAGTCAGGAAAAAGTCAGACACAAAACTAACTGCATGCATTGTGTGCCGATCACGGCTTCATCCCGCGTGACGCCTGAACACAACGCAGGCTCCACTCCAACTGAGTGTGTGTAGCAGCGTGTTTGACTGTGCGTAACAGTAGTATTTTAATGGTCATTTACACACTGTCCATAACAATAACTATGTCGGGTAACAAACTGCCTTAGGTTCGGGTTCGGACCCGTTGTGCGCATCGGGGCTGATTCCGCCGTGAGCGATACAGAGAGCTGAAATGACATGCCGTCATGTAAATAAGATAAATAACACAAGGGCATTTAGTTTGTATAATTAGACCATAGGAAAGGTAACCTTTACATAAAATTAACTTGACCCCTCTTTACTCAGCACTGATGGTTAATTTCACTCTTTATTCACTCCTCATTAATCTGATTGAGTTCACCTGTTCATTCCGCTAAAAACCCTGTAGGCTACACCATTTCACTAATTTTTTCTTCATCATCACATGGGTCAGCCGTGTTGGTAAACAGAATCTCTTTCACTTTAGTTTATCCTGTGTATGATAAATTTAACTGAGAGCAATATTCCTATTAAGATGGACATTTATTTAATTTGACTCAATGTATAATTTTGTATTTCTTTCTGTCAGATTCAAAACCCATGTGTGTTTTTCCCCTCCCCTCTATAGATGAATGTGATTTCTTGAGTTTGGAAAATAAGCCTTTGTGTGCAAAAGAGTTTCACGGCTGATGTATTATGACCGATGCCCATGATAGTAGACTTGTTCTTCTGAACCTCCTCCTCACCACGACCACTCTAGTGTGCCCCTGTAAAACTCACTGTGTGCAACTAAGTGGAAGATTGGTGGAAGGAGCAAGACTAACTGGTGAATGAAGGGGAGACAGGTAAACATGACAGGACTGAATTGTGGTGGATCAGCATAAACTGTACTTTGACTGTAACATCATGTCAGTACCTCAGATGGAGAGATTGGGAGTGAATGGAGTCACTTAAAGGGGAAAGGTTGAAAACTCATGTCCCTGAAGCAACGGCAAAACTAAAAGGAGTCTGATCAGGGGTCCCATGAAACTCGTCTATGGAGGATGTTAAAAAGAAGATTTGACGAGGCAAAATAATTGATTCTATGTGCTCAGTGTGGACATTTTTGGGGACTAAAAGTACCTGTAAGTGTATATTAAGAATAAACTGGACTGGGCTAAGAACACTGAAGCTCTAAATAAGAAGTGCCAGAGCTGCCTCTATTTTCTGTGGAGGCTGATGTCCTTCAACATCTGCTGGAAAATGGCAAGGATGTTTTATGAGTCTGTGGTGGACAGTGCTGTCCTGTTTGCTATTGTGTGCTGGGGCAGCAAGTTAAGGGTAGCAGACGCAAACAGGCTCAATAAACTCGCAAGGCCAGTAATGTCATGGCAGTGGAGTGGACTCTCTGGTGACAGTGACAGAGGATGCTGTGTAAGATACATGTCATCTTGGACAATGTCTCCCACCCACTCCATGATGTGCTGGTTTAACACAGGAGCACATTCAGTGATAGAGTCACCCCCCTGGATGCAGCACAGAGTGCCACAGGAAGTCATTCCTGGCTGTTGTGGCCATCAACCTGGACAACTTATCCCTCAGAGTGTCAGCCACTCTGAGTCAGTAAGACTGGCACTCAGACTTAATTCACCTCTCTGCATGTGCATAATCCATAAATTATCTAAACTAAGCACAAAAAGTAAGGAAATTTGTGCCTGGTTATTTCCCTTTTAAATGGTAAGGGAAATAAACAGGCTTTCCTATGGTATAAGATTTATTGCTAAGGAGCATTTTACAACAAAAAATAATCTACCAAACACAAATTTCCTTACTTTTTGTTCTTAGTTATGTTTCTACTGTACAATAGTGACTTGAGGTACAATTATTACCTTTTTTTTAACATTAAATAATTGGTGCAATTATTCAACTGTGCAATATTCTTAACACCACTTATTTGTATGTAATTACTCAACGTACAATGCACAGAATTGTACATAGTACTTATTATTCTATTGTCTTTATTCTATTGATCGATATTGTACTCACCATAATATCATAATCAATATTTTGTATTTCTGAATGTAACACTAGTTTATAATGGAGCACAGTGCACACTTTGTATATTTTTACACACTTACAGACTCAGCACAGTGAAGACATATATTTTATTCTAAATATCTTCGGTTCTAGTGTTAACATTGTAGTATAATGCACATTTTTATTTCTATTTTATTATATTTTATTACTTATATTTACATACTTCTATTTTATACTCCTTATTTTGATGATTCTCTATTCTTTACATTGGAATGACTAACAAATCACAATTTCCCCCCAGGGATCAATACAGTATTTAATTTTGATTCTGATTTTGATACTACAAGGATTAATAAATCTGATGGTGTTGATGAAGGGCTGATGTGATAGAGATTTTGGGTACACCAGAATAAAAAGGCTGGGGAACACTGGTGTACTGTTTTTTTGTTTGTTTTCCATTAAAAAGATTAGATTAAAATTGATAATTTATGATAAAATTCTCTACCTGTGTGTGTCTGAATTAATAGGTAACACCAGTGAAAAATCTTAAATATCCACACACCTGTCCCATGACAAAAATGCATCTATGTCCTTCTTAATCACACCTTAATGCATGCAGCATTTCCAAAAGCTTTGGTGTCCTTGAGGATTTGGCCAGCAGATGGCAGTATGACATCACTGAACACAATCACCTTTTTTTAAATCCAGGTAGCCAGTTTGAAGCAAAGCAAAACTTACAGAAGCTTACAATACTTAAGGGCCCCTCTCCGTTAAAGTTCATGGTAACTGGGTTTTCCCCCAACAACGTTTCTCCTAACTGATCTGACTTTCTAAGAAAAAACAAACAATTAAATACATAAATGGAAGTGACATCTTCACTTCAAACTGTACATTTTCTAAAAGATTTCACCAGAAATTAATACATAACCATTTGTAACCTATGCTTTTGAATGTTCCTGTCTAATGGAACTGAAAAATGTATTGAGTATCTATTTCCTTATGAACCTGAAGTTTAGAAACACACAGAAGGACAAACTGTTGAGTGGTTATTGAGTGAGCC
Organism: Epinephelus awoara; assembly: GCA_035609425.1. Classification (NCBI taxonomy): domain Eukaryota; kingdom Metazoa; phylum Chordata; class Actinopteri; order Perciformes; family Serranidae; genus Epinephelus; species Epinephelus awoara. The sequence continues at coordinate 40,404,140 of CM069301.1, read as the reverse complement.
ATTGTGCTGCGGTGTAATGTAACTAAATGTGTGAGATCAGTGCCTTTATTTCTTTTATTACAGTCAGTTTTTTCTTTTGAGTCACTTGCTTTAGCCTGTATTATTGCATGTGTGTTTTGGTAGCTGTTTAAAGTTGCATCTATTAAATCTTATATGCTTATTTGTTTGAATGGAGGTATGTTTAGAGCCCTGTGACAGAAGGAAGGTTTAACAAACTCTGAGTAGAACTCTGCACTCTGAGTTTTGGGTTCCAGAACAGCTGAGGCACGTTCAATTTCAAAATGGTGTGCAGTGTTTTCCTAGTTTTCAGGTCGTTTCCTCAAAACAGTGTGAAATGGGTTTTGAGGTATGATTTCTCATGTTTGGTGGCACTGCCCAAACAGCAGCGACATGCATATAAACCATAGACTGTAAAATGTATGGATGTTGATACACCCATTGGTTTGTGACCTCCTGTTTTTAAGCCATAAGATCGGCATTTCAGCCTCCTCAGCCAAAGTGTTTCTACTGGAATGAAACTTCACAGAAATACAACAATTCTCAAACAATACATCTACAGGTAAGTAGATATATAGTTTGAGACAATAATAATCACAGTATTTACCTGAGATTAATCTCACCTTTTCTCATATTACTTCCAACCAAAACATAGGGAGTTTCAGGGAGTCGAAACTGCCACCGCTGCAGTGAGACATCACCTCTGTACATGGGGTGCCTGCACTAGCAACTACGCTACCGACGCCCCAAACTCTCTCTCAATTTACCAAAATTGTACTAAAGTGCATTAAACATTTCACATAAAGGGTGCGGTCACTTTAGTGGTCTGCTAGCCCTCGCTGCAGGCCACTCAACTTGACTGTGTCTAAGGTATCGGAGCATGCTGGCCGGAGCCTGGCGGAGATTCTTTGTACACATACTGGACAAATACTAAGGCTTGCTGTGCAGATAATTTTACCAACTGACCATCCAAGACACCATTGAATTTTCAGTAAGTGAATTTTTTTTTTTTTTTATTTAAATGTTAGTGCCAATTAGCAGGTATCATTGTTTGTCTGGCTTGTTAGCTTAGCTTGTTATCTTGCTATCCAGCTGCTTACCTGCAAGCACCAAATCCAAACATAATACAGAAGTATTGTTAAGTTGTAATGTTTTCACGTGGAAAAAAAAAGTCTCTGAAGGAGGTAATCTAACGCATATATTTATTTACATATCTATTTGTCCGTGTAAACTTTTCCTTTTGGGGATCCAGTCGACCAGGTGGTCATTGGATGCTCAGTGTGAGAAGAAGACAGAAGTGGACTCTGACAAGACTTCATGTCTGTGCTGTAAACACTTTGAGACTCACCACTTCAGTACTGACCTCAGGGTACAACAACCTTTTTTTTTATACCTCATTAAGAATCAAGCAACTTACTAATTTAAATTGATGAAGTATTAATTATTATTATTTACAATACAATGTTCAGAAGACTATTTTTTATTTAGGAGTTTTGTTCACTAAATACTGTAAGTCCATCCAAGGTAGTTAGTTTTCAACTGAAGATATTTATGCACCTATCCTGTCAAGCTGGTATATCTACATGTAGGCTACATGATCAATTGTGATCCAGCATTTCTTAACAAAAATGGTTGTCTTTTACTGTAATTCAAAAGGTATCCACACTGTGAAACCTGCATGACCGGTGCCAACGAAAGGAAGACCTCATGTATGGAGAGCTGTATTTGGTACCATTGGTGCCCTGTTATTAATTACAAATTCTAGCAATGTGTTTCTGCATTATTACAGTATTATACATGTTGGCTGTTGTTAAAATTCAGACCAGATATGCACCATAAAAACCATCAACAAACTCAGGACATGATCTTCATTAATATCTTTATGGAAAATTGAAAACTGCTTTAATTTCAATGTTACTTTACATCAACAACATCAGGAATATCTATAAAACAATGTGGAAGGGATTCATTGACTTAACTGTTACAAGAGAAGTTTGCAAAATGAAAAGAGGTTGTTGAAATGTTCTCCCCGTGTTAGCATGGGTTTTCTTCAGGTACTCGGGCTTCCTTCCACAGTCCAAAGACATGCATGTTAATTCGTGACTAAATTGGCCGTGGGTGTGAATGTGAGCGTGAATGGTTGTCTGTCTCTATGTGTTGCAATAGTCTGGCGACCTGTCCAAGGTGTACCCTGCCTCTCGCCCAAAGGCTCCAGCCCCCCCCGTGACCCTCAAGAGGATAAGCGGTTACAAAAATGGATGGATAATAATAATAATGATAATAATGATTAAAGCTGTAAGCAGCATTAGGCGGGACCTCGGACTCACACCGTTTCAGCCTCCAGCTCACGTAGACAGTTAAAGACAAAAGTTGTAGACGATTTTAGACCCCTCTCCACTCTAGCTCACAGCTGACAATTTCTCCACATTTCTCCACATTACTTTCACAGGCACTAGTTCAATTCCTGTTGGATTTAGGTCAGGGGTGTCAGTGCGTGATTTGTAAGTCTTGATGAGACGACCAAGCCAGTTTTGGTATGATCTTTCTACAACATTAATACGGGCCGCAGTAGCCATTTTAGTGTGTTTAGGTGGGGCTAGACAGCCCGTTTTGATAGTTTTGTGGTTAACATTTTCATTTTATCAATTTTTTTGCCAGTCTTGACATGCATGTCAATTTTGGTGAGTTTTTGAGCATGTTTAGGGGGTGAAATTTTGGGGGTTTTTTGCACACCAACGGGCCCCATGTCATACAGGATGTGCCCTTTTTTCCTTTTCACCTCTGCCCTTCAAACATCCTGAGTCCTAGATGGTTGTATTTATTTCTATATGTTTTATACTTCGCCGAATTCAATGGTGTGACATTGGTAAGGAACCTCTTATATAATTTATTTTTAGTGATTGAGGATTTATGGAGGCTGGATGTATACCAAGATTTCCTGTTTTCAAGCAATTTTTTTTTTTATTGTACCTAGGGACAGCACGAATGAAATACAGAATTGAAGATTGTCATGAAAGTCTGATAAGCAGACTCAGTATCTGTTTGTTTATAAACATTTTTCCATGAAATGTCATCAATCACAAATCTGTATCAACATGCCCGATCTTGTCAGAGAGGGAGAAATGAAAGATGGGTAAATCATCTGAGATATCAGTGAAAAGTATGCCTGATTTAATTGTATTATTCAGAGTTCGTAAAAATGTTACTGACGAAGATGAATGAAGTCAGGGTATGGCGTTAGCAAATCAACAAGAGTTAGCATTAACATGACGCAGCCTATATCCATTAGCCTGCTCATCATAACACACAGCTCATCGATGCTCTTAACACATTCACTCTGCTCACCCTGCTTCACACATTTACTGTCACTCTTGCATCTCAACCATATGCATCTTCACACACATTTCATTCACTTTAACTCACATAGAACGTCATTAGCAACGCACTTAGCTACCGAAGCTATTTCTAGTGGCACCCTCCACGAGCCGCGACACACACACACACACACACACACACACACACACTCTGTCTCTCTCTCTCTTAATCGCGGTCAAAGTCAATGTCTCTGAGTGTCACAGTTACACACTAAGGTTCTGCTAAAACATACTACTGTTATCTGGGTGTTCATTATACTCAGCTAACCTGTAGGAAATTTAGAAACATGACTGGCTGCTAGTTCAAGCATGACCTTCATCTCTGTAGCTAAAGTTGCTAGCCTAATTATTACTGACTGAATGAACTGAGTAACTGTTACACCTCTTCTGATTAACTGTACTGGCATTATCATCAACATTTATAACACACAGTCACATTTTATAACTTTGTAGGGCCATCATGTACATGGTTAGCTGAGTTAGTGTTAGCTATCGCAAAGAACGAGAACTAGCTAAAAACCAACAAGCTAACGTTAGCCTATAGTCTACTTTTACAAACTAACTCACCACAGGGGCAGAAACAGATGAAACATCGTCTTCAGAGTCCCAAAGCGAAGTGTGACATCCTACTCCAACTGGAGAGGCACTGGAGGAGCTTGCATCAGTTGTTTCAACCATCTCAGCATTGCTAGGTTCTGTGCTCTGATGTGGAGTGGCGAGTGGCACACAGCGTGACCGTCCTGCAGTGAGTTGAGTTCTGTGTATGTGCATGTGCACGTGTGTGGAGGAGCCAGATCAGGTGCAGCAAAAGCCACTGTATTTTTGCTGTTTATAAGTTTTTATTGAAATTATTCAAGCGACAAAAGCGACGTTCAGATACTCATACGTAATGACGTTGTAAATAACACCCATTTCGATATTGCTTTGACTTTTTTTTTTTTTTGCTATCCCGGAATTGACCCATGGCTAAACAAAGCCCCCCTCCACTCACTCGGACAAACTATCAACATTCAGTGAGCGGCGCTATGGCAGGTGTCACAGTACACAGCATAGCAGGAGGCAATTGATGATTTTTGGGGATATAACAATCAGATGTAATTGAGAAACTTGTAACCAAAAGGGCCTAAACTACGCATTGGGATATATTAATCATTGTATTATTGAGAAGGTTGATGAAAAGCTTAAATTACAAGCCAAAATTTACAGGTCACAGTGTACACTTGTGAACCGTATCTCGTTGCCGTCACCATCAAAGACAACAAGTTTAAGTGCCACTGAAGTTCAGGTTTTTGGCCAAGAATATGAGAAAAGGATAACGGCCTTTTCACCATCTTTACCAAGAGTGTCTCTCCGTTAGTTTGGTGCTACAGTAGCCTACACTGAATCATTAAGCATAACGTTTGCCAGCCTTTGTTATCTCTGCGATTATTACAGACAAGTTAATGAAGCTAAGCTCCAGAAGTTACGTTAGTTTAACTAGAGCTCTCTGGACAACAGCTAACAATGATGTACGATCACCAACGTACAAAACTAGAATACATCAATGAACTCCCAGCAAACAAGGTGACATGATGAACAACGCAGCTAGGAGCTAACGTTAGGCTAACTTTAGCTAACATTAGCTAGAGATGTTAAAGATAACTTTATATTTCTTTCCAGCAAAGTGACAATATGTTGCCTCAAACACAATGTTGACGTACCTCAGAACAGATGTAGACATCCTTGTTAATCTTATTCACGTTGAGTTGATGTTGTGGTCTACTGCACTTTATCCAAGGAGACACTTTCCTCGGTTGAGATGTGGTTTAGAGTGTAAAAAATACACCTCGTTGCCCAGCCTCTCAGGATACCTTGTGTCAGAGTTGCATGTACTCCATGCACACCGTTTGACCATTTTTAAACTTCAAATCTCGGAAAAAGCACATAAAACTGAACAAAACTGACTTTCTGTAATGCATTTCAATGAACGTCCATCATCGCTCATTGAGGGCGGGACTTAGCCATAGGGCTGTCAAAATTGCCAAAAATGACGTTTGAATATTCCTTCTAAAAATAACTCATAGGTTAGAACCATTCAAAAAAAATTTTTTTCGCATTATGTCCAAAAGAGGGCAAACTAATACAAGGAAACATACTTGTAAATGTATTAATACAGGGAAACATAACTACTTGTAGGTATTTTTATTTCAACATAAACGTCTTTGAAAACATTTACATACCCATATCCTATGGGATAGGATAGAACAGAAAATTAGACATATTTAGTTTACAGATTAAAAGCCAATGTGGCTTCTATGATGTGGTCCGATGTCAGTCCGAGCTGCTGAAGGTCGACTTTAAAAATCTGCTCACCATCCTGAAGGACTTCGGGAAGTCAATCTTCGTTAGCGGACCGCTTCCCAATCTTGGCCTCGGTGATCATCGCTACAGCAGACTCCTCTCCCTTCATTTTTGGCTCCGGTCTGCTTGCAGCAGCCTTGGTTTTGATTTTATAGACAATTTTAACCTTTTTTGGAATCGCTCCGCTTTTTATCGGCATGTCGGACTACACCCAGGTAAACTTGGTAGCCGCATGCTTACTGCAAACATACAGCACACCGTACACGTACTGGCACACACGTGTTGACTATTTACGTACCACGCCCCCTCGGTAGTGCTCCCCTCTTCTTCTACGGTTCCCCCTGAGACTCATGCGAGCACGGCCTTTTTCAACCACTCCCCCCACAGGCTCCAGCCGCCATTACACAACACTGCCTCTGACAGTGAGGCTCCTGCTGCTGATGATACTGTCATGACCTCTAGCTCCTCCCCCTGGCCACATCAGTCATTACATACACAACCTGTAATTTTTCACATTAAGACCATCACCACATACAGGTGCCCCCGTCCACCCTGCACAAGACATATTGATCTGGTCAACCTTCATCCACTTCCCCGGTCATCAGAGCCACTCATGAAGCAACAATACCTCAAAGTAGCCTTATTCAACACCCGCTCCCTCACCAACAAGAGTGTCCTTCTAAATGAATTCATAGTGGACAATAACCTGGACCTTCTCTGTCTCACTGAAACCTGGCAAACACCACTGGACTATTTCTCATTAAACCAAGTCACCCCCACAGGATACACATACATGGACAAACCCCGCACAGAGGGCCGGGGAGGTGGCATTGCTGCCATCCACAGAAAAAACATCAAAACATCCCCCATCTCCATTCCTCCAACACCCTCATTTGAACACCTCACCTACAAACTGTCTGGTCCATCCCCTCTGGTCACAGCCATCATCTACCGCCCCCCAAAACTACATCCCTCCTTCCTTCCTGATTTTGCTGACCTTTTGACCCAGTTATCCGCCATCTCACCATCTGTTCTTCTCCTGGGCGATTTCAATCTACATATTGACAGTACTGACAATAAACCGGCCACAGAATTCTTAGAACTGCTGCAATGCTTCAATTTCACTCAACACATAACCTTCCCAACACACAGCCGTGGTCACATTCTGGACTTGGTTTGCTCCACTAATCTAAACATTCAACAGCTATCCAGTCACAATCTGCACATCTCCAACCACCTGGTAATCACAATGAACATTGAAATCCCTACCCCCTCCCCTATTCAGAGCCGGACAATAACCTTCAGAAACCTTAACTCTCTCTCACCTGCAGCTCTCTCAGCCTCTCTCACCTACTGTCTGTCTGCCTCACCTCCCCCGCCCTCTGATGACCCTGCTGACCTGGTAAACTATTACAACAGCACACTCTCCTCCTGCTTGGATCAGCTCGCCCCCACCAAAACAAAAACTGTCTCATTCACTCACTCTGCCCCCTGGTGCACCCCCGCACTCTGCCAAATGAAATCCCGGAAACGACAACTGGAAAGACTCTGCAAGAAAACTGGATTATCTGTTCACCTTCTCGCTTACACAGACCATCTACAACAATACAACTATGTAAGCGTCTTTGAGCACTTGTAAAAGCGCGTTATAAATAAAATTTATTATTATTATTATACCTACACATTTAAAACACATGAAACAATTATCTATAACATTACGTTATAAATGACCGCGGACCTCTTACTCGCCCCCCCCTCTCTGACCCATGGCCACACCGCCTGCAGAAGCAGCGCGAATAGCCTCGAAGCGCCGGACTGTGACTCGATCGTGACCAGCTCGCGCCCTGCAAGCAAGAGTACCCAGCTGCAGACAAGATGGCGGACAAGGGCGCCACCATATATCCAATCCATACCAGAAGTCCACACCGGAAGTTCATGTTCTTCGTGTCTCAGATAATGGAAGTCCATACCGGAAGTTTCATACACACTGGAAGTCAGTTTTTTGTAGTTTTTTTCCCCAGAAGTTGGTTTTTAAGTCTGTCTTTTTTATATTATTTATTTTAGCAATACATTTACAAACTCTGAAGCAACCAACAGTTATAAATACATATATCTTTTTCTATACATATACATACAGTGGTGTGAAAAAGTGTTTGCCCCCTTCCTGATTTCTTACTTTTTTGCATGTTTTCCACACTTAAATGTTTCAGATCATCAAACAAATTTAAATATAAGACAAAGATAACACAAGTAAACACAAAATGCAGTTTTTAAATGAATGGTTTTATTAATGAGGAAGAAAAAAATCCAAAGCTACATGGCCCTGTGTGAAAAAGTGTTTGCCCCCTAAACCTAATAACTGGTTGGGCCACCCTTAGCAGCAACTACTGCAATCAAGCGTTTGCGATAACTTGCAATGAGTCTTTTACAACGCTGTGGAGGAATTTTGGCCCACTCATCTTTGCAGAATTGTTGTAATTCAGCCACATTGGAGGGTTTTCGAGCATGAACCGCCTTTTTAAGGTCATGCCACAGCATCTCAATAGGATTCAGGTCAGGACTTTGACTAGGCCACTCCAAAGTCTTCATTTTGTTTTTCTTCAGCCATTCAGAGGTGGACTTGCTGGTGTGTTTTGGATCATTGTCCTGCTGCAGAACCCAAGTTCGCTTCAGCTTGAGGTCACGAACATATGGCCGGACATTCTCCTTCAGAATTTTTGCCCTAAATTGGTTGAAGTCCTATCTAAAAGACAGGAAGTACTTTGTTGAAATTGGTAACTGTGCCTCAGACAACATGGCCTTGACCTGTGGGGTGCCCCAAGGGTCAATCCTGGGACCCCTTCTGTTCAATCTATACATGCTGCCTCTAGGCCAGTTAATACAAAGTAATAATGTGTCCTACCACAATTATGCAGACGACACTCAGATCTATGTGTCACTGACAGCAGGTGAATATGGACCAGTAGATTCACTCTGTCACTGCATCCAACAGGTCAGTGTGTGGATGCAAAACAACTTTCTCCAGCTAAATTCAGACAAGACTGAAGTCATCGTATTTGGTCCACAGAAACAAAGAGGAAGTGTCAGCAGTCACCTCCAGTCTCTCTCTCTAAAACCTACAAATCAGGTTAGAAATCTCGGGGTAATAATGGACTCAGACTTGAACTTTAACAGCCACATCAAATCAATAACATCAGCAGCCTTTTACTAGGGATGTCCAGATCACACTTTTTTGCCCCCGAGTCCGAGTCCGAGTCATTTGATTTTGAGTATCTGCCGATACCGAGTCCCGATCCGATACTTTGGCAATGCAGTAAATTTTTTTTACTGTAGATTAACTGTATCATCCCACTATTTTTCTGTTCTTTGTGCTCTACTAGGGATGTAACAATATCACAATCTCAATTGATTAGAATAGAATAGATTTTAAAGCAGCTTTGCTTGTGTACAAGTCTCTCCACAGCCTAGCACCAAAGTACATCTCTGACATGTTAGTGCCATATGAACCATCTCGGACTCTGAGGACCTCAGGGACCGGCCTCCTGCTGGTGCCCAGAGTCAGGACTAAACATGGGGAATCAGGGTTCCAGTTTTATGCAGCTAAAATCTGGAACAGCCTTTCTGAAGATGTGAGACAGGCCTCTACTCTGACAATGTTCAAATCTAGGCTCAAAACAGCTCTAATTCACTGTGCATATGACTGAAAGGATCTTATCTGCACTCTTCTCTTTTAGAGTTCATTTTATAATGATTATTTATGTTTTTATTTTGTATTGTGATTTTAATGCATTTTCTTCTTCTGTAAAGCACTTTGAATTACTTTGTGTACGAATTGTGCTCTACAAATAAACTTGCCTTGCCTTGTTTTTGCTGCCGCCTGTTTGGAAACAGAGAAAGGAGCAATCAGCTGAGTGAGGATGGGTTTAATGATTGGAAAAATCTTTCAGCCCACCTGAGACAGCATGAAAAGTCAGCTGAGCACATTGCAAATATGGATGCTTGGCGCAACCTATCGCAGAAACTCCAGACACACACAGCTATAGATCAGGTGAACCAAAATCTTCTTTCTCTTGAAGTAAATCTTGCAGAAGTAAAATTTGAGCTGTGTAAAGGTAAATCATCTCTGTCACATATACAGTTATGAAATAACAACTTATAAAGTGAAATCAATTCTATGTATGTGATCCATTCTAAGTATTCTATCAGAGAACCTGCTGGTAAAAAATAATACTGTTAAAATGTATGTATCTGTATAATTGACCTGTTGTTTTGTGTGTTGTCTTCTCATTTCAGAGGGCCCCATGCCTGCCTTTGCCTTGGGCCCCAAATTTCCTGACTGCCACCACCATATTTTACTGTTGGTATGATGTTCTTTTTCTGAAATGCGGTGTTACTTTTACGCCAGATGTAATGGGACACGGACCTTCCAAAAAGTTCAACTTTTGTCTCGTCAGTCCACAGAATATTTACATCCCCGGTGAAATGGATGGGGCGAGAACACATCCGGGAATTTGGACTGAACTTGGCTAGATGTGACCTTTGAATTGGAACAGTACTTGAGCTGTGACTGATGACATGTCACAAGTCCACAAGAACACAAGTCTGCACAAGAACGCATATTGAGAAATGGCTTTTGTCTCAGCTTGCAGTCACACACTTGCTCTTGCTCTCGTTTTGTATTTTACTCTTTCACAACAACACTTAGACACACACACACACACACACACACTTACACACTCGCACACTTATGGAACCACAACAACCTGGACGCACGAAACGGCATTTCTCCCGTCGCGAAGCTTTCGAGGTAATTACAGCGTCGGATGAAGATTCAGTCCACTCATCTGGTCCAGATTCTGCTGACAGTGGAGATGAAGCTGACCTCATCCAAGGGAGAAAGCCCTCCTATGACATGTATGTATATATTCATGAAATATTGTTTGTTTTTGAGTTAGAGTAAAGTAAAGAACATATGTAACACAACTGAAAGCATATTGCACTAAATACGCACCATTATTGTATTACTCTCAAGTTGAACACATCTAACACACTGTGTAACATCTGTGTGCAGAGTTGATGATGAGGAGGAGGAAGTGTGGGTCTCCTCGCCCTGCACCCCGGAGGGAGGCAGAGGGGGAGGAAGGAGTCGGTCTCCAGCAAACAGAGGCTCCAGGTCAGAGACACTCCCTGGTGATGCAGCTGGCTGGAGAACAGAAAAGGAGCCTGACATCTTGCCGCATCCCCTACCACATTTTCTGCCCAAAAGGAGGCCAGGTGTGCAGCCACCTCTATCACAGTATGTGGACAATCCCTCTCCATCTGAGCTGTTCAGGATGAACTTTCACCAGGCTGCCATCAAAACACTGTGTGCCAACACCAATAAAAATGCAGCAAAAATATTGCTCATCGTGGACAGGAACTGTCACAAGACCTATCACAGCTCCCCTGCTGCTATTGGAAAGTAATGTTTGACTGAAGTTACGAAAACACTCAAAATAAATTTTCTGTGGTCTGAAAGGATTTTGTGCAACTTTTTTACATTTACAATTTTGAGGGATACAGCCATGATATTTCTGTATTTAGAAAAATATGTGTAAAAACAAAAACGATTTTCTTTTTTTTTGTGATTTATTGCACTTTTTTTTAGCAATTTCTTTCATTAGTATGGACATATGTCCACCCATATTATTAAAATTTGGGATTTAAGGGTTGTATTGATGTATAGTATATTAAAATGCTCAACAAAATGGCCCTACAGCAGGTAAAATTGTAAAGATATACTCTGGCGGACTTGTTCTATGGTAGGTCATAAAGGGTTAATATAAATAACTAGACAACGAATTTCATTAACACAACATCAACAACTTGAATTGATAACACACCACCTTCATATTTACAGAGTCAGGTGTGATCCACCAGGTGTATCCACAGACATCACAGGAGAGACAGCAACAGAATCATTGGTGGAGGCTACAACTACAGAGGAGAGCACTACGCTGAATGAAATGGGTATGTGTCTTGTTTATTGTGACTCTCTTCTCTCCTCTTCACTTCTCCTCTCCTACCCTCCAATCCCTCCACTCTGAGGCACTTGATACTCTAACTGCACAGGCCAGGTAGCAAGTACTCAAAAAAGAACCAGTCTAGTTTTTTCCCATATTCTTGCATCAAAATGAATGTGCTCCAAGTGATAGTCATTGCCACACTGCAGAAAAAAGTCACACCATAACATCCCAGTTATGCCCATCTGTCCAATATTTTGGTAGTAGTAGTCATGGTTATGTTTAAGCCTGCAGGTGTCACCACTGTGCTTCTGGAGGTATTGACAACCTATGTAGCTGTGTTGGTCTGGGCACTTTATTTCTAGTAGTCCACAGCTTTTGTTGTCGCCGCTCTGAATGACTTTCCTGTCAGGAGAAGTACCTAAATGGGGGGCGATGGGATTCACGACAAAGCCACACATCTGAACTTGATTTCCAGTGACTTCTGTGTTTGTACTGACTTCTTCCTCAGCATGCTGATGGCAAGCTGCTCGAAGTGTGCTTTTCTGGATCATACTCTCTTGAAAGAAGATGAAGTAAGACGAGGAGAGTGGACACGATGCCAGATATTGTTACAGCTCTGTTGTCTGGTTTCTTTCTCCAGTGCCTCTGATTCAGACTTTGAGATCATATTCCATCTGGTCTTTTGTTAGGACTGTAGAGAAATTGCTTGGCTGTGGTGGCAAAGGGAATACTGGGAAATCATGAGTAGGGTTTGATAGGGGGGATATTGGCCTAGTGTTGTCCAGTAGAGGGAGCCACACACACACACACAAACACACACACACACACACACACACACACACACACACACACACACACACAAAGAATAGAAGAAAAAAACATTATTGCAATGGCTGTAAATTATTTACATTGGGGTTAAAGTTCTCCGGCACAGTGCCGGATTTCCGGCGTGGCGAAGTTTCTGTCGGGCACAGGCAGAAGTGCTCTGCAGTGCGAGCATTTCACTTACGTTTGCCCCTAAAAATATATATATGTGCGAACCGGGAAAATGATTGAGGCGCACAGTGTGTGAGTAAACACAACCTACTGTTTACCATAATCGGCGTCGGACGTTATTTCATTGATAACCGATCGAATAAATGTATTTTAAAACTCGCTCCCTTGGCTCTGATCAGAGCATGTGAGCGGAGCGGGGTGCGGGAGGATTTTGTGTTGAGTGAGGAGCGGCTATTTTTTTGAAAGGTGGAGCGGAGCCTTATCTCTTGCTCCAATTTCGCTCCGGGTGCTCATGCCCCACCCAGAATGCATCTTTGCACCTGCGAACATCCACACTATTTTCTTTCAAAACTGTGGAGTTTACTGTGTACTTCAGAAAAGAAACTGAGAAGAGAAGCAGCGGTACCTTGGAGAACGGCCCCTAACTGCGGGGAGAGGCAAGACGGAGACCTGGTCTGTCTCCTCTACACTTTGACTTATTTCCACCCTGCCAGCAGTACCATGTAGAATGGTCCCTAACTACAGGGAGAGGGCTTCCCCGGAGAATCTACCAAGCTCATGTTTTATTGGTGCCATAGCATTGTTCCGACCTCTCATTAGTCTGACGCCCCGTTGTTCCGATATGTGATTATTAGGCTACTGTATTTGTGTACCATAGAGGATCAGCAACGCAACAAAAGTAGGCTACTGGTTGAGATACAAGTGTCATAGAGAGGAGAGAATGAAACACCATAACCTCCTGTTATTAACTCTGGAGTCGGGGTTGTGTGGGGAGCTCTCCGCTGTGCTGAAGAGCTCCCAGTGGGCGTATTTCTGCCTTGATGGTGCGCCGCGACCGGCTCTGGGTCAGCTGGGAAAGGCTTGAGGTGAAACAGGCTCACGGCTTATGTGTTTGCCACTTTGTTTTTCATTTTAACCCACACCATGATCTTTTCCTAACCCTAACCAAGTGATTTTTGTGCCTTAACCTAACCAGTAACATGGCGGCACCCATGTCGGCTGTGCTTTACACTAGGCTCGCCAGGATTACAGCGCTCCTCCAAGCGCCGCAGTCCCGCCGGCTGGCGCGGTCACTGTTGAGATTACATTCGTTTTTTATGATTAACAAAATGTTTTTTTATTAAACGTATGAATGGTTTTGTTTTCAAATAAATATTTGGAAACGAAAATGTATGCCTTGGTGTACTTTGACAGAGTTTTGCAATATGTATATAGCCTACCTGTATCAAAATGTATTGCGGTCAGAGGTATAAATGCTCAGAGGTGTAGTGAGTTTCATTTTTGTAACTTAAGGGCTCTAGGACAAGTGCACTTACATTGATCACTTCCATAAAATAAAACGAGAAATTGGAGAAGATTGAAAAAATTGTTAAAATTAAATTAGGGGACTGATCACAGATGTAGCTATTGTCTCTGTGTGTTTTTACATCTATTGTTGCTTTTAATGTGCAGCTATACTTTTCATGAAGCTGACATGTCATGACAGTCAAGCACCCCCCGGGATTCCGGGATTCCGGCAGCCAATCTGCGTTGAGCTGCAAGCGACAGGACCCAGCGAAAAACCGCTCCAGATGAGATTTCTCATCTCAAGCGACGAGCAAAAAAACGCTCTGTCGCTGTCGCTCAGAGCCCGAGCGACTTTTCTCCCAGGCGAATATACGCTCAATCGCCCGTTTGCATTGACTTTGTATACAAACTCGTCGCTAGCGAAAAAAAAAACAGGTCTGGTGTGAACACACCTTAAGAGCTTCCTCTGCCTCCTGAACTGCCGATCTTGGATTCCACTTCCTCCTCTTGGTTGGATTTGGAACCACACTCCTAACTACCACATCCTTACTCCCAGATAACAAGAGCTCTGTCCTGACCTTGGTACATATAAATTCCTCTGTTAAACTAGATACTGGCAACTGAAGTATCCCTTTTCCATACAATGCAACACTACTTAGGCACCTAGGAGCGCCCAACCACTTCCTAATATAGGCGCTAACCGACCTTTCATCATTGTTGACTTCAGGAAATCTCGGCCCAGTCATACACCACTCCTCATCAACGACACTGCAGTGGAGGTCGTCATTAGCACAAAGTTCCTGCGAGTGCAAATTACCAACAAACTAACCTGGTCCCTCAACACCACCTTCCTGGCGAAAAAGGCACAGCAGCGCTTGCACTTCCTGCACCGGATGAGGAGAGCCTCCCTCCCCCCTCCCATCCTGACCACATTCTACAGAGGCACCATCGAGAGTCTGCTGACCAGCTGCATCTTAGTCCGGTTTGGGGCTTGTAAGGCCTCTGACCGGAAGTCTCTGCAGAGAGTGGTGAGAAGAGTGGAGAAAATCATCGGGTCCCCACTGCCCTCTATCCGGGACATTGGGCATAAGCGCTGCCTGACCAGAGCCCAATGCATCTCCCCTGACCCCACCCACCCCCACCATGGACTGTTCTCCATGCTGACCTCTGGCAGGAGGTTCTGCAGCATCTGCAGCAGGACGTCCAGATTCAGAGACAGTTTCTTTCCCCTGGCTGTAAGACTATTGAACACTCACACACAATAAATAAACACTCATCTATGGACTGTAACTGCAACTTTATATGTGCACCGTTGGTGTATCTGTTGAATGACAATAAAGCAAGTCTAAGTCTAAGACCTTAACCACAGGGCATCGTGATGATTTCGGAACAATGGGTTTAACCCAGCAGAACCAAGCAGAGCGGACGAGCGGTGCAAAGTTATAGGTCTGCGAGGGAGCAGCGGAAATTTTCACCCGCTCCGCTCACATGCTCTGGCTCTGATACAGCCGTCTCCCTCCCTGCTTGCAGTCCCCACTGCACTGGGCTTTGTAACAATGTCCCGCCTACAGCCCCCTCTGATTGGTTACAGGGCACAAGTGATAGCCAATCAACACTGACGCTTGTGCATGCTTTCACACCATGTCACACTGAGACACAGACCAAAGATGGAGCGGGAGAGGCTCCAGTAAGCCAGCGGTAATTCTAGCACTAGGGGGGTCTGGGGGCATAAAATTTTGAACATTTGACGTCTAAATGAATTAATCTGGTTGGGGCCGGGCAATTTTAGGCAATTCTGAGCAACAAGAGGCAGAATAGGAAGACAACAAAAACGTCTGCATTAAAATGTAAATTTTACATCAGTTGAGGCTTGCACTTACGACCTTTGACATCAAGGATCATCTTCTATCTGTCTGAATTGCAACCCCTAACCTGTAGCCATTTCTCTTTCTCTCTCTCTCTCTCTCTCTGTGTGTGTGTGTGTGTGTGTGTTTTCATCTCTGTCATGTCTAGACCAAACTGAACAAATATTTATAGACGGACAAGCAACATCATGATTAAACAGGCTTTTATTTTGAAAATTGGCCGGATTCTCTCGTCTTTTCTATGTCTGACTTCCTGTTTGGTACGATCCACTCTATCCAGCTTAACAGAAGCGCTCACAGCTCGCGTGAAAAATAGATCAGACGCCGAACTGAAGCACTGCAGTGTGCGAACCTCCGCAGGCACTCTGCTTTGCTCAGCGGCCTATGTGGACAGTCAGTCAGGTAGGTTAACATGGGCACCGACTAAAAACTGCCTCCGCTGCTGGGCGCTGCGCTTTGGTTCCGCTTCCGGTGTGTCCATGGCATGACTAAATGAGAGACTGTGAAAACTTAAGGCCCGCCCTACTCTGCCTCTGATTGGCTAGAACTCCTTGTTTACCTTGAGTAATGTGATACATCATTGGTAGTTGGAACTATCACTTTGCTTTGCTTTAAAACGACTGGTTAAATGACTGTTGCTATGGCAAGATCATAAAATTTTCACAAGAAAAAATATTCCTGTACCAGAATATTCCTGCGCTGGAAATCTGGCACCGTGCCGGAGAACTTCAAGCCCTGCATCAAGCGCGATACAATTTTGCAAACAGCCTAAATGATTTAGCTTCTAAAAATAAATAGCACCAAGGCAAAAAAGAGATGTAGGAGCTATAAGTCAAAAAGACAGGTAACCACTGAAAGTTTAATCTTTATTTATAAACGCATTATGCTATAAAAGTTTAATCTGAAAAGTAAGGACTAAAGCTATAATCTTTTTGTCTGTTTGATAATAAACCTGTCCCTTGCAACACATACATTTCTATTTCTTCATTTTGTGACCGCAACACCAAGCCCCCCGCTCCGGAAAATAATAACTTGTATTATATTGTGAATGATTTTCTATTGTACTAAGCTGTGACTGCCCACAAATGATAATGTGTATGCTGTCTAACTTCCAGCTACATATCATTAAGATAGGCTGAGGCTGAGGAAACCACTTAAGCCTACTTTACACTACATGGTTCAAGTGACCCAATTCCGATTTTTTCCTCTCAAGTGGCACAGATTGGATCTGTAACATGAACGTATGAACAGTAAAAAAACGCATGATATCGGATATTGTCAGATCAGATTCAGATTCAGATTCTTTCTTCATATGTGGAAATATGTCGGATATGAATCAGATATCTGCCAATAGGTCTGTAATCTACACAGACAGATTGGATATTTCCTGGCAATCTACGTCGTACGTCATGAATAATGTGACGACAGCACATTTTGATGATGTGCTCATGAGCGAGGGAAAGGAAGGAAAGCCGAATAAATCACACGTTAATCAAAAACTATGAACCAAATAAAGCACAATCTATCCCGAGTAAGACAAACTGCTTGATCCCCGTCTCCAGTGTACCAGCAGAGAACCTGCAGAACCGAATCAGCGAAAAAACACACCAGACTACACAGCCTCTCTACCTGAGCAGCTGAAGCTGCGGCTCGCACCCTCGGCACACAGACACACAGACGGCATTTCCATGTGCGCAGTAATGTCACTGTAGCAAATACCGTGGGACATTTACACAGTGGTCAAGAGTGCTGGACCGGAGGTGTCGCACAAAAAAAACGGAAGCTGGCTGCGTTCTGTTTGCCTCTGTAAGGTGAACAGAACATGTAAACAGCAGTCAGGAAAAATCGGATATAGGCAACAAATTGGAATTGGGCATCAAGACATGGTAGTGTAAAGGCAGCCTTAGTGACACATAGTGATTTATCTCTCTCTCCATTGCTTACTTTTCAGTCCTTAATAACTTATATTATATTGTGAATGATTTTCTATTGTAATAATCTTAGACTGCTCACATATGATAATAAATGAATCTTAATCTTTATCAAGTGTTTCTCAACTGCTTTACCTGGTAGCTCAAGCCACTTCCAAGAGGGTACTTCTCCTGCCCTACTGCTACATCTATCAGGGGGTTGTTTGCTATGTAGCTCATAGGTGTCCCTGTAAACTCCCTCAATAGCTCAAAATCCTCATCTGTAACTTTAGACAATGCCCTGTAAAATATAAAATTCATATACATGTATACTTGTGTCATCAGATCCAGAGTACAAATGCCATAGTAAGTTACATGGTTTATCATATTTTAGTAGAAGAAGCAAGCATTTGGGTGATGAAAATTATTAAATTCAGCTCACCTGTCATTTGCTGTAGTTACAAAAGATGGGTCTCCATTTTTGGTCAGCCTTTGCTTTTGCCACCACAACAGCTGTTACCGGCTGTGGCGTGATTTTTACTCCCCTTGGCTTGTAACACTGTTGTGGCAAGCTTGTAGAGGACTGGGCTGACACACTGCTGATGTTTTGCGCTTTACAGAGGTCCAGACTATGTATGAGGCCGATGACATAGGCGCAGAAACCTGTGGAGCTAACCAAAATATGTTGTTTCACTACAGCTAATGTCACGTTAGTTAGCTAACACTAGCTAACTTGCTACTGAATGTAACGTTATATAGGCCTACTGCTTTTGCTTTGCAATGATTGTAATAGTGAATAGACACCTACCCAGCTTTACAAGAACAGTGTTGCTCCTGAATGTTGTTGTCCTCTGTCTCAATCACCAGGGGCCTCATGTACAAAGACTTGCGTGGATTTCCTACTGAAACATGGCGTACGCTTAAATCCAGAAAACGTCATACGCACAAAAATATCCAGATGTATGAATCTGTGCGTACACATGAATCCAAGCACATTTCCTTTGTACATCCCAATCAACGTGGAATTGAGCGCACATGTTGGAGTACCCGGCCCCTCCCTGTTCACGCCCTTATTTAAATATGCAAATCATATTTAAATGAACCCTGCACCTGAGATTCCCCTCTCCGCACGATCAGAAAACTAAAACAAAAGAATGAATAAGACAGGAAAAAAGAAAATCTCTACAGAATATGAATTGGAAACGCTACTCACTTAAGTGGAGGCGCGCAAAGATGTACTTTTTGGCACGCTGTCCTCCGGCACCAATACTAAACATAAGCGGAGTAAGTGGGAGAGTGTGTGTGAAGCTGTCAATGCTGTGGGGACAGAAAAGCGTACACACGCAGAATTAATAAAGAAGTGGTCCGATATTAAGGTGGACGTGAAGCGGAGGGCGGCTGCCCATCGCCAAAGTGTGGCCAAAACAGGCGGGGGGACAGGAGAGGAGGAGCTCACCCTGTTTGAACACAGAGTTGCCTGGGGTCAATTCAAAGCAGACAAATAATAATGTGAACTGGATTTCCATTTTCGATTTGTTAATTGTATACACCACTTACACGGATCACACACTATTGTTGTAAATTAACGCAGAAGTGCGCCGGGGAAAAGATGAAGCTGATTAAGAAATTTCACACTTTACGCATAGGTGTATTGACATGAGTATTTTACACACAGAGACAGTCAGGGGCTTGTTAGAAAGTCACTAACTTTAACCACTGACTAGTACTGATGCTGTGAAGACTGGATAATATTTGGGGGCGCACATGCTCAGTGCGCATCAGTGGGATTAATATTAGGATAATTAAACAAAAAAATTATTTATTCACCAAGAAGCCACCCATCTCGCACAGTGCCAGCTAGTAGTCTGTTCCCAACCATGCTGTTACTCAGTGCGTTAAACCAGATCACCTCGCCACAATGTTTATTAATTGCATTTGCGCATCACATGTGATCTGTACATTGATCGAATGAAAATGCTTCCTGTTGACATAAACAAATTCATCCTGTGATGGCGCTTTTATACTGTAGCCATGTGTTTGCAGTAGATAGCTCCGATAATGTTAGGGAAATCGTCTGTTGCTGTAAATTGCGCTTTAATGTTGGCCTGTTCAGCTGCATTGTATGGGAATTTGATATACCTGGCTGACATGCGGATAATTCCGTCCCACACAGCAGGCATGACTCGGCTCAGGGTCGACTGGCACAGTCCCGATCGGTCAGCCAGCTCCCTCTGGAATGTTCCTTGCTAGGAACCCCAGTGTGGTCAGCACCTGTATGGATACCCGCATGGCTCCTCGCCGTGTCACGCTGCCGACTGCAGCTCTGCACATGGTTCCACGAGGATTGGCCTCGGGAACCTTAAGCAGCTGATGAGCCAGTTGTCATCATGTGCCAGTGCCATCTGTCTCTGAACACACGCTCTCTTCATATTGCGCCATTTACAAACCTTCTAATACTGCTAATGCAGCTGTTGCTGTTAACGGTATTTTCGGCACCACTTTGCGCATGCTTTTATATCCACTCATCTTATTGCAGACACGTGGGTGTGTTAATTGTTCATCAGCGTTAATTGTTCATGTTTCTCTGATATGCACATCACTCTAAAGACTAATTGTTTTCACATGTATTTATTATAACAGTTTCCCAGCATCACCTCTAAGTGTCGCCAAAGGATCCACAGCTGTAGAAACGTGCGTACGCCAGCCATGAAGTTGGCGTGAGGCACCGCACATTTCCACGGTCATTTCACTCTTGATACATCCGAACTTTGTCGTGGAAAAGGACGTACGCCACGTTTTTGTGCGTACGTACCCTTTGTACATGAGGCCCCAGGTCATGCGGTGGTTCACTTTTGCTCTGCAACCTGTAAGCTTAGCTTTGGCTTCTATTTTTATGCTTTGAGCGTTATTTCATTGCCGAGTGAGCATGACATCATGAATATATCCTTCAAATGCATACTGTAACCCCTTCTGTCTGCTCCTGTCTGAAATATCCTTCTCCCTCCAAAAATCAGCCAATATTTCTCCAGGGAGTACAGTTAGTGACAGTGGGAGCGCCATGCCAGTAACAGTTATAGCTCCGAAACCGAAAGCTTGTCGGACTTAGCAACAGTTACTAAGGGGGCGGGGCTTAGCGATAGGTCAATTGACCCATCGTCTTATCCATAGACGTACCAACAGAGAACCTGCAGAACTGAATCTGCTTAAAAACACACCG
This sequence comes from Epinephelus awoara, assembly GCA_035609425.1. Classification (NCBI taxonomy): domain Eukaryota; kingdom Metazoa; phylum Chordata; class Actinopteri; order Perciformes; family Serranidae; genus Epinephelus; species Epinephelus awoara. The sequence continues at coordinate 40,383,149 of CM069301.1, read as the reverse complement.
CGCTACACAGCCTCTCTACCTGAGCAGCTGAAGCTGCGGCTTGCACCCTTGAAACACAGACACACAGACGGTGCTTCTGCATGCCAGCCAAACGTGTGTGCAACTGTGAGAAATAAATATGTGAGGTGTACGCTGCTTTTCTATCTTTTTTTTCCTTTTCTTTCTTTATTTCTGTCAGCAACATACACTCCTAACACAGGACGGGTTGTTTTTATTGACTGAGTTGATTATTAAGCCATAGTGATGCGCAGATCAGCTCTGATAGCACCCGAATCAGCATATATGCATCAACCATCCAGCTGTTACAACATGATTGAGCTAGCAAAGCAGTTTTGTGTTGCTATGTGTGGTATTTATTCAGTTTTGGGAAATCACGATGTCTAGAAAGCATCAGTAGCTGCAGCTGACAGGGACAGCTGACAGCAGCAGCAAAGCTATCAGGACTCATCTGTTAAAAGCCTCCCGTTGTCGGATACTTCATTAAACTACTCCAGTTAGCTCAATCATGTTGTAACTAAGACATCCGCTGGAAAAAAATATTTTTTTCACGGACTATTTATTGAGTTATTGAGTTACAGACACCTCTAACGGCTAACAGCTAACGGTTAGCCCAGCTAATCTACGATAACCATGTTATTAATTATGAACAAAACGTGCACGCAGATATAGTAACGTTTGTTCGATCACTGTGTTTATAGACTTAACAAACATCAGATTAGTCTAAACGGTGATATAGTGACGTGAAAAATGTGATATACGTATATATATATATATATATATATATATATATATATATAGATAGATATAGATAGACAGATAGATAAACTAAACAAAGTAAACCACAAGGCAATTCCCATTTACACATTGGACCGGAAGTGTTGCACAAAAAAACGGAAGCTGGCTGCGTTCTGTTTTGAAAAATATGGTGGATATGGCACTTACTCTTTATTAGAATAAGCACAAGATTATATAATTTGTAAAATTGTGACCCATTTAACTCACTTTGAATGGCTTTATATAGAAACACAGTCAAAGTGAGAGTGCTGCTCTCTCCCATTCAACCTGCAAGGCAAAACAAGAAAAAGACCAGCCACTTAAACCTTGTTGCTTCTTTAATGATGCACTTGCAGCAAGCTGACACAGCGAAAGTCAACAGCTGCCACAAAGTTAAAAAATTTTCACATTCCAGTGTGTGTTGTCAACCCTGTTATAACATGCTCTGTTATCAAAAAGATTTCAGTGACAGGAGAAGACGGAATGTCCTCATTAAGTGGGCATTCACGGGTCTCCATGCTCCCCTCCTTCCATTCATATCATTACAAAGAATCCCATTCACACATATACAAGAAGATCTGGGGATGAGAATACATTGTGATGACTTGGATCAGTTTCATTAGAGGCTTTTTCACGGCACTCACTCACTTTAAGCTTTTATGTCAGTCTTTTTGAGGAGGGACACTTGTTGATATTTAAGAACATAATATGATTTGATGCTTTGCTTTGATACAGTCGATAGCTTTGTTACATTTAGCACAATTTTGTCTTGCTCCTGAAAAGGAGACTACAGCATCTTAACACAAGGTCCACTAGCCAGCTTTTTCCCCACTTTCACAGTTTGATTCAGTGAATAGATTTGCCTCAGTTGTTATTTTAAAGTATAGAGCTTTAGTGATAACAGGTGGTTGTATATCGGGGCTGCATTTATCTAATGCTTTATTTTATTTTATTTGATTAGTTTATTTGATAGGGACAGTGCATATTAATGAGCATTGCTGTAAATATGCCAGAATTAGCCAAAACGCTACTTTCCACTTTTCATCGTCTCTGGCCAGATGTTACAACAGATTCCCTACAAGTAACAGAAGTTAACAAATAAAAGTAAAGATCAAACACATTTATTTAAATAGGGTGCAAGCAGTAGGGGTGGGGGAAAACGTCAATACAGCATAGTATCACAATATTTTTTTGTATTGTCACACAGTGTAAGTACAAGTAACGATTTTTTAATTATATAAACTTTTAATGTTTCAAATTAAACTTTAGGCAGCCTATTTGAATAATGTAATCAATTTCTTTTTCGGTACACTACATACATTTTGCTGCAAAAGAAAAGAAAAAAAAGGCTGAAGTGAGCTGAACAGACTGGAAACTTTATCTTATTAGATAAAACAGATGTTGATAAAGTTTTCCTTTGGCTACATTATTTGCAGTTGAAAACAGGTAATAAATCACAATATATCGCAATATATTTTATCGCAGTATTTGGCATACATTGATAAAATTGACATGTGTTACTGATACTAAAATACTGATAATACAGCTAAAAACATTGAAGCAGGCTGGCAGAAGCCAATAAAGCATCAAATACATGAAACAAGGAACAGGACAGCATTGATTAACATTAAGCAGTATTAGTAAAAGCATGCATGCAGTTGCAAGCATAAAGTAGCTTACATGAAGCAAGCAGAGGGACAACATTAAGCAGCATTAAGCAAATATTAGTAAAAGAACATGAAACAAACAACACACACAGCTCACATGAAACAACAAATTAATTACACTGAGATCTGCACAAGAAACACAACCACAATGGGCCACACAGCCCAGTACAGTCATTGGAAAAACTTGAGACAAATTCACAGACTGACATTCAAAAGATTCATCCAAAGCGTTGTACAACTGACCTCTCACCCTCTCACAGATACAAGCGGCCAAAATGAGTTTCCTTTGTGGGATAGCAGGGCTCAGCCTTAGAGATAGGGTAAGGAGCTCGGACATCCAATGGGAACTTGGAGTAGAGCTGCTGCTCCTTTGCTTCAAAGGGGCCAGTTGAGGTGTTCTTGGTGCATTCAGCCGGTGGGAGGTAGTCTCGAAGGGGGGAAATATGTGGTATATGCAGTGCCACTGTGATGCACCAGAGCAGATGCTTGGTTAGGGGCTCAGGGTCTAGAGGAATATATGGTCAGGGTGAAGAAGGTAATTATGGCCCAGGCCAGGAATTGGTGAAGTCAGCTTGAATGTCTATTAGTCCTCTGTTTATCTTTGTCTCACATTTCACAAAAACAACTCCCCTATTTAAGCAGGGTTTTTGCGGCTGTTATTTAGAGCAGTTCATATTGGCTTCGGACCCTCTCCAAGCAATCCTAGGTGCTTGATATGATGCTGTTCTTCTTGTAATAAACCTTTTCTGTATACAAGCAAGACGGTGTCAGCGGAGTCTCCTTCATCATCTTCACATCATCGCTATTTCATAAACAACAGAGGCCCTGGGTAGACCTAAAACATGTTGGAGGGATTACGATATATATCTCATCTGGCCTGGGAACACCTCAGGATCTCTTAAAAGATGCTATGAAAGCATTGCTGGGGAGAGGGACGTTTGGAGTACATTGCTCAGCCTGCTGCCCTCATGACCCAGCCTTGGATAAGCGGATAAAAATGGATGGATGGGCGAAAAAGTCCTGGATTCAAAATATTATTCAACTTAAAGTTCAGAAGCATTAGCAGCAAAATGTAGCCTATAAAGTATCAAAAGTAAAAAGTACTCATGGCTCCTTTCCAAGTATCATAACCATAAAAATACTATTTCTATGATCATAACATGAGATCCTCAGGTCATGATAAAATATTATCTTATTCTGTTTGCATCTAGGAGTATTTTAATGTTAGGATTTTTGTGGAGCCAATTTTAGATACATTGTAAACTACTGGGAGGATAAGTACTGCATCATAAGCAGAACATGTAGGAGGTCTGGAGGTTGGGTTGCAGTATTTGTGCAGATTTGCATGGCCTGTGGTGGTGTTATTATTGTTGTTGTTATTATCAATGTTGATGGTCAGTTTACACAAGGAAGAGCCCAACTCCATCAGTGGTGCAGATCAACAAAAGTGAAAACCTTTAAGTTTAGCCATAACAGTAACTCATATAATACAAACATTGTACCAAATGTACCAAATGCATCTCGTGCAGACTGGAGATATTATTCAACCACTCAGCGTCATCATGCTATCCACTTTTACTCCTGTGAAAAATTGCTCAATGAATAGACACTTCAGACAGCTATTTAGCAAACGAAATGCATCTTGCATGGTAGATCTGTGCTGCTTGATCAACAAAATGGCAACATTGATCCCAGAGGTGGCTCTCAGCCTCATGAAAGTCCCATGCTCTGCTGGCCTGTGAGCCTGTCTTGTTCTCGCTGTAATCGCCTGTGAAAAAACAAGTTAGCAATGCTTTCGATAGAGCCGTAACATGCCAGCAAATAGTAAAAAATATCCCACCATATGAAATTAGCTATGTTTCTAGTGCCAACTTTAACTTTTGTAAATTCTTTGACTTTATTTTTGTATTGCTCATTGGGCATTGTATGACTGACTTGTATCTTAATGCTAAATATAGTTACCTCGCAAAAGAGATGATGAAATGACATTCATCCACTTTAATTGCTGATTTGAGTATAGAAAGCTTAGAACATATTCACTACTACCCCCAGTCTCCTTTATTTGTTATTACCTCAGTTTTTACCAGTAGAAAGTGCTATTGTCTGTGTGTGTTCATGTTCCTGGGGGCCTTCAGCACCTAATAGGATGTTATCTGTGGGGCTAAAGTGTGATTCCTCACACACATGGAGACACAAAATGTGAACTCAGATCAGCTGAAGTGTGAATGTAGATGTCAGCTGCACACTAGGCTTGATTTTGCACACTGCTGTGAAACTCTAAAAGCCAAATCCCCTGCAAACCAACTGCTTAAACACTGTGTCTCTGTATCAAATGCTCACTCATAATCTTGATTACTGAGATTTACCACTTTGGCTATGGTGGGTCAGTGCCCCCTGCACTCATAACTCAAAAAGGATGTTGAAACTGTATGAAAATAATTCCCTTCATTTGAAATTAGATTAGTGTTTAAGCTAATGTTTGGGTTTCACTTGTTTAGTGAAACCTCTATGCTTTCTGATGTGGAGGCAAAAGGACAGCAGCCAGTTTAGCAGCATAGTTCAGTCTGAGTAAGGAAACATCCTGTTAAGTAGATCAGGATGAAATGATGGAGGATGGAGGCCCAGTTTAACAATGTGTCAGTCAGTTGGAACCACAAACACATTTACTTCCAAATGTTTTTGGGAGTTGCACTAAGGTGCATTCCTACTCTTGAGGCCCTGCCCTGTGTCGCAATCAATCTAATTAGATCTTCAGTATTTCAGTTTTGCACTAAAATGTGCTGTATTCCTAACTGAATACATTTAGTCAAGTGACCACACTATTCCAGCATATCAGTACCACACCGTGCACAGAGAGGGGAGGAACTCAATTTCAGTTTATGGGGCCCAGCAACTCATTAAGCCACGATAGTAAACTTTGTTGCTGGACTGGTCTTTCCCAATCCCTTAAATGCTGCTGCATTTGAAAAGTAAAATTGTGCTATTAAAAAATAATGCTTTTTTAGGAGTATGAACCAGTGCCCAGATCCAAAGCTGAGACTTTGGGGATCTGGGTGGGTTCCAAGACCTTGGGACCCAGGTCCTGAGTTTGTCCTGACACTGAGTGATGTTGTGTGAATATAAATGTACAGCAGTGTACAAGTTTTCTGTCAAGAACATGCACAGAATCAAATCCAGAATTGGACTTGACCCTGGTATATTTTTAAGTGTATTTATTGTGATGATTTCAGTTTTGTTTTGTTTTTTCAAAGAAGATGAAGGTCATGTTGTTTGGCACAGGCAGGCCTGACTTCTGCTGTTTGGTGAACTGGGGCATTGTGGAGCTTCAGACACGTCACTTTTCATGGCTTGGTCACCAAGATCGATTAAGTGAAACCAATTTACACACTGCGTGGTAAATGGGGGCTGCTACTTTCATGTGGCTCACACAGACTCTTTTTGGCATTTGTGAAGGCAAGTCTGATGTAACTGATTAATAGAAAAACAAGCAACCAGCCTGTCACATGATATAGAGGCTGCAGTACAGTGCATGTCAGTGGAGGATATATAGGACAAATGGAACACTTATGTCAGCACAAAATCATCAGTGACAAACATTTCAGCTGCCATTCTGCCCCGCCAGTTTTTGCATACTGGAGGCCATGTCATGTAAAAGTAAAAACTGAAAAGTGATTATTATTAGTAATTTCTGGAGGCCTTAAGAGGCAAAGTCATGCAATAATTAATATATATATAAATATACTGTATATATAACAAATATTAGAGACACACCAGAATTGTATCATATAATTTTGTGCATTATTATTATACTTTTTTATCTATGTTACTGTTTTATAATCCTGGGCCTAGTTGTTAAAAAATGTAATATGGATCAGAATGATCTAGATTTTGAAATCCTATGTTTTGCTGTCCAGGATCAGCTAATCCATCTTACTTCTGTGCAACATTGGATTGATCATCTTGATCCACATACAGACTTTTCAAGATAACCAAGTTTGGATAATCAATAATCAGTGCTCTAAATGGGACTACACATCACGATGTGGGCAGTCTGCACAATAATGGAAAGCTGCAGTACCGTAGTATGGGGGTGCCGTTTGTAAAGTGGCTCACGCTGAAAATAACATCAACATTTTGCCACATTTAGCTTTAAACAATGTTTAAAAAAAGTGTTGTGAATGTTGTGAAATATATTAAATAGTTAAATCTAAATATTGAATATGGCACCTAAATGTTAAATGTTAAATCTAAATATTAAATCTAAATCTAAATGCTAAATCTAAATCTAAATGTTAAATCTAAATATTAAATCTAAATACTAAATCTAAATCTAAATATTAAATCTAGATCTAAATGCTAAATCTAAATCTAAATGTTAAATATAAATATAAATGTTAAATCTAAATGTTAAATGTTAAATCTAAATGTTCTGGGTGAAACTAAATATTTAGCTAATATGGAAATTCACACCGCCAGTCACCGGAAGTACCAAAATAAAAGCTTGAGATGGTCATACTGTGTTTATAGAATCAAATAACGAATTAAAACCAACTTATCAGGGGAATAATGTTTGGAGAAAATTTATTAGATGTGTACTTTGAATTGTTAGTGTCCGCTCAGGAATTGCTGTGTTGTTTACTAATACATCCGGGTAGAAAACCCATTAGAAAACCGTAAGCTGTTAGCCCCGTTAGCGGTGTCTGTAATGACTCATTAACTCAGTGAACGGTCCATGAAAAAAATATTTTTTTCCAGCGATGTCTTAGTCACAACATGATTGAGCTAACTAGAGTAGTTTCATGTCGTATCCGACAATGGGAGGCTGTTAACAGATGACGTCCTGATGTTAGCTGTCTCTGTTAGCTGCAGCCACTGATGCTTTCTAGATATCGTGATTTCCCAAAACTGAATAAATACCACACGTAGCAACACAAAACTACTTTGCTAGCTCAATCATGTTGTAACTAGGGACCGTTTATTGAGTTATTAACGTTACAGACACCTCTAACGGGGCTAACGGCTAATGGTTAGCCCAGCTAATCTACGATAACCATGTTATTAATTTCAAAGCGTGCACACAGAAACAGTAATGTGTGTTCAGACATTCTGTTTATGGACTTTACAAACATCAGATTAGTCTCAATGGTGCTATAGTGACGTGAAAAATGTGAGATATACACACACATATACCTTAACTCTGCTGGTTTTCTACCCGGAAGTGTTTGTAAACAACTGGGCGATTCCCTCCGAAGGGACACTAACAACTCAAAGTACACATCTAATAAACTTTCTCCAAACATGTTTTTGTTATTTTATGTAGTTATTATCACACTGATGTATGTTCAAGTGTTCATTTCCCCCAATAAGTTGGTTTTAATTCATCATTTGATTCTATAAACACAGTCTGACCATCTCAAGCTTTTATTTTGGTACTTCTGGTGACCGGCGGTATGAATTTGCATATTAGCTAAATATTTAGTTTCACCCAGAATATTTAGATTTAACATTTAACATTTAGATTTAGATTTAGCATTTCGATTTAGATTTAATATTTAGATTTAACATTTATATTTAGATTTAGCATTTAGATTTAACATTTATATTTATATTTAGATTTAACATTTAGATTTAGATTAAGATTTAGCATTTAGATTTAGATTTAATATTTAGATTTAGATTTAGATTTAACATTTAACATTTAGGTGCCACATTTAATATTTAGATTTAAAATTTAACATTTAGGTGCCACATTTAATATTTAAATTTAACTATTTAATATATTTCTAAGTTAACAAATATTGTTGTAAATGTCGTAAAAGGTGACGTTAAAAAATTCACAACACTTTTTTAAACATTGTTTGAAGCTAAATGTGGCAAAATGTTGATGTTATTTTCAGTGCGAGCCACTTTACAAACGGCACCTCATACCGGAGGCCGCAGTTTCAGGACCACAGTTTTAGGACCCTTCAATTTCCGTCACAGGGCCACCTACTGAGCGGAGGCTGCAATAACGGAGGCTGTAGTTTCAGGACCGCAGTTTTAGGACTGTTTAATTTACCGAGCAGAGGCTGCAATTACCTGATTTCTTATTAAAAACTCACTCACTGTTTATTTTTATTTTTTTGTTGTACCCAAATACTACTTTTTTTTAATTAAATAGTTATAATCAGTGTTGAGCAGTAACTCGTTATTTAGTAACGCATTACTGTAATTTGATTATCAAAAATAGGAGAAATTAATTAGTAATAGTCTGTAACGCAGTGTTGGCCTGCCCCGCCTGACCTCCGCGGTCCTCTCTGCTCCTCTCACCCACACTTAAACACCCGTCCTGGGCTACACAGTGTCAGGACGCTCCACTGTCCTGCTAGAGTTTGTTCTGTGTTGTTTATTATTATTTATTTTTTGAGAGAATGGAGTAACTAGTAATGTAAGTGATTACTTGTGAAATTAAGTAAACAGATCAGAACCGTGATTACTTTTTAGAGGAGTAAAAAGTAATTTAATTACTCTTAACTAGTAACTTGCCCAACACTGGTTATAATTTAGTATAATGATACAATATTAATTAAAGCTGCAGTAGGTAGAAAGCCTGAAAACGGTTCATTTATGAGTCTCATCTGAGTTAGATTTCGTTCGTCTCTGCCCTGAGCCCCTCCTACCAGACGAGCATGCGAGTATTTTATCTTACTTGGTTCTATTTCTCCCTCTCTGGGAGCCTCGCTCTCCCTTCCAGCGCAGCAGCCCTCCCCATCCCTCCCTCGTGGACCCGCACATACTACCGAGGCTCGCTCCCAGGGTCGACCCTCGCGCCCTCTGGCCAGGCCCAGCCCCACCTCACCCTTCCCCTTCCTCTGGAGCTCCAAGTTCTGTCTTCCTTTTTTTTCAGGTTTAGCTGTGTAGGCAGTTGTAGCCAATGCTGGAATAGCTATTTTACCTGGTGCACTGTTCGCCATTGCCGCCAATCTGAAATGGAATGAAGCCCACACACGGCCGACAGTAGCTACAAAACAGTAGTGGAATGCGCTGTTTCCGTGGTACCAGCACGTAATTTCAACCCATTACGTGCTGCCACCACGGAATTGGGGCACACAAAAGAGTTTATAAAGATGTCACTTTTATTATTAGTAAGATGGTTATAAAAATTACCACACATATATACAGCATACACAAACAAAGTTATTATTAACACTAAACTCTCATAGAAGCCACATTAAAAGTAAATATGTACATTTGTCTCAGCCGTTACAGTTATCTGGCTTATAGGAGCTTTGTAAGCTTTGTAAGCTCTGCTTGCAGAGCGAGCTTCAGCAGCAGAGAAATGCTCATGGACGAGGTATATTACTGAAGTTATATTCACTTTATGTTTCACTTTATGCAAATGGGGTCCGTCGGCCAGTGTAGCAGCCCGAACTGATCTGGTACCTACACCGGATCGTCAAACTCTGATCTAACTATCAGTAGTAACAGCTGACCAAACATCCTCTTTTGCCCGGACATGTCCACTTTTCACGTCCCGTCTGGGACGCCCGGAGTTTTTATAAACAGATTATAATGTCTGGTTTTCCGCGTGTGTCATTTACATCAGCTCAGCATGATCATTTTTGTAGGTTTAGCAGCCACACAAGCCTCGCAATCCTTTAGTGAATTCAGCCCCTGAGTTTACTCTTTGCAAGCAGCTACACACACAGTAACATACCTACGCACTGCAAATCGTTCCTGCTTGGCAAATTACAGCTGGACGTAAAACATTTTACTTTAGCACAACATGCTAATGTGAGTGCAACAGCCAGAAGCAAAAAAATCTACATACTGTTGTGTTCACTCAATTTACTCTCACAGTATCAAAGAGTGTTTATAACATTACAGACATTCATATGACAAACTACCAGCGTTAACGTTAACATCATTGTACTCCGGCAAGTAACACCGATAACTTATCGCCGATAGGGAGCTCACAGAAAGTTGACTTGATTGTCTAATTTCACACTTGATGGGTGGGCAGGCACCCCAGATAACCAAATATGTGTATACAAGCACTGAAAAAGTGATTTTTCCATATGTGCCCTTTAACACAAGCTACTCAGACATGATGTAGACCTTGAATGATACATAGCTGCTACTAATGGCATTGATTAACCCAATGTCCAGATTCAGCTTCACTTATACCTCAGAATTGGCCACTTGGTGCTATGGTCATGATTAGTCTAAACTTTGCACTATGTTCGACTTATACCTACCACTTGGTGGTGTAGGGATTTGCTGAAGGCAAGTTGGTTATTGATTATTAATTACCAATGGTAATTAATTAAGAAATTAAATTATTAATGTGTATTAATAATTCCGAGGCACTACCCTAGATACAGGGATCAATGACCAACCGGTTTTTAGACAAAAAGGGAAAAATCCTCATCTCAGTTTGCTAATATAGGTGAATATTAACAATCAAATAATTAGAAGGCGTGAACCCGAGTATGAGGGGCCGTACAAGCCATAATTCATTCTGGCCCTCTCGCACACATACATTCTCCTTACACATTCATATATTTTCACTCTCACACACATACATTCTCCTTTCACATTCATATATTTTCACTCTCACACACATACATTCTCCTTACACATACATGTATTTTCACTCTTCTTTCACATACATATATTTTCACTCTCACACACATACATTAGTGTACAGGTGGTGCTGTGACTGGCTAGTAACTGAAGCCTAATCCGCTGAATCGTGTCTGATAAGAACAGCCCAAATGTGTCTGTAGCGAACGCAGACACATAAGCATTTTTTGTGTGAATTTATTTATTTTACATTTAATATCCAGTTAGTTGAACATTATTCAAAATAGCTCAGCATTAACATGAAAATGAAAATAATCAGTCACCTAATTAGCAATCTATTCATTAGAAAGGTTGAGTTTGAAGTTTGGAAAATTACAAGTTTTATTTCTTTAAATATGGTGAAAGTAAACCTTTTGTAATTTTGGTGGCAGTGTAGCGAATGCAGACACATAAGCATTTTTTGTGTGAATTTATTTATTTTACATTTAATATCCATTTTATATTTTGTATATTTTTGATTATTTTGTGCATACTTTGGGAAAATTGTTTAATTAATAACGTCATCTGACGACGTCAGCAGTTAGGTCATCACTTGTTCACGTGATGCACTTGGTGGAAAAAACTTAAGTTTCGGTGTGCAAGCGGTATGTGAAGACAAAGGACTGTGAAATATGAGGAAATGGACTTCTAGCAACTCCTAACCTTCTGGTTGGAGGCGCACACGGTATGGACATTTGAGAGAAATATTTTGTTGTTTTATATGTGTAAAATGTATGTTTTTGAGTGCATTGGTATTTTATGTAGTAGGTTTAAGTACTGACAAGTATTTGCCACCGTGTATTTTATTTCAGTGTTCACGGCGGTCTTGGGCGTTTGTAAGACAGAAAACTGCTGTAATAAAACGTTGGAACCATCAGTTGGAGCGTGGCACATTTATCAACCAGTGAAGAAAAGTTGGGAGCAGCTATAGTGAACACGTACACCGTGTGCAGCTCAGCCCGAGGCCCGAGAACATCGAGGCACACCGCGCGATGAATGCAAGCTCTGAACTCCTCGTCATCTTGCAAGCCATGCCGAGATGGACGGGGGAGAGGAAGAAAATACCGTCGCGGCCTGAAGATTACAACTCGTCGGCAGCTCGAGGATGCCAGCTCATCGGCAGCATGAAAACTACAGCTCATCTTTTAACCTCGGAAATCTACTCTGCCACTGCTGTGACTTGCACAACGTGGCGTCAGCTTTGCATCGAGGACAAGGATTGAGACTGTGCCGTTTCCACAAGTCACCACAAGAGAGCAACAGCGCGCCGTGGTCGTGAGTGGAAACGCCAAGCCCTTGGCTTTCAGGTTTTCTTCAGTTGATAAGAAATGAACATTATAGCTTGTAAATATTTAAATAAGTGTGAAAGGCCATTGTGTGCATATTTTGTGTGAATATTTTGTGTGAATATTTCTGGCCTATTTTAAGTGGTAATTTGACATTCCTACTGTGGATTTCTTGTTTGGTTTAACGTGTGTGATTGATATTTGACATTAACAGGATTTCTTGTAGTGTAAGTTCTACTGAAGGTTTAAGATTTTGATTGCTATATGTATAGTGGTGTTTAAAAATAGTTAAGAAAATGGAACAAAGCAAGGAGAGTGCTCTTGTACTTGAGGGAGTAATTCAAGCTCTTGAAGAAGAAAAAATAGAATTACAAACCAAGTTAGAAACTGAAACAGATGCAACATTAATAGAACAAATGACAGAACGCATAGCTGAAATTGACGACAGTCTGCAAGCACATAGTGCAGAGAGCCAGGAACCAACTTCTCAACCTGAACAACCCAGGCGATCAGAAAGACAGCGACAACCAACTGAAAAGTGGCTTGACTAAGCAAAAGAAGGGAGTGTAAAAAAGGCTAAAAAGCTATGCAAGCTGAATATGATGTGTATGCGGAGGAGGAAATGAAAATAAATGCTGAAATAAGAGAAAAGAAACAAATAACTCTGCCTCCAAGTCAGCCCCAAACTCGGCATAACACAGCTCCATATGCTCAGAATCCCCAGGGCACATCAGTCCCTCCTCGTTCTGAAAAACAGTCAGAGCAAAAAATTGAGTGAAGCATCACTAGTGCAAGCCTTCAAAGAATCTCTGATGACGACAAGACTTCCTGCGCCAGAGCCGTCCGTGTTTACTGGTGATCCTCTCAAATTCACTGAATGGCGGACCAGCTTTAAAGCCTTGATAGAGACTACCTGTACAAGCCCAGCACATAGACTGTTTTATCTCAGAAAATACATAAGCGGAGATGCGCTGTCTGTGTTGGAAGGAACGTTTTACAGAAGTGATGATGAAGCATATACACAAGCGTGGGATGCACTGAACAAGCGCTATGGCCACCCTTTCATAGTGCAAAGAGCCTTTCGGGGTAAACTTAGTAGCTGGCCCAAGATAGGACCAAAAGAGCCACTAAAATTAAGAGAGTTGAGTGATTTCCTTGTGTCATGCAAAAATGCAATGCCTCACATATCAGGTCTGAAAGTTTTGGATGATTGTGAGGAGAACCAAAAGCTGCTCCAGAAACTTCCTGACTGGGCAACAGCTCGATGGAATCGACTTGTCACCAAAGACTTGGATGACGGCAAGCCATATCCAAGTTTTGAAGAGTTCTCAGACTTCCTAGCCGAGGAGGCACGCATTGCCTGCAATCCGGTTTCCTCTCTTCATGCTTTGAAAAAGACAGAAGAGAAAGCAGGCACAGAAATAAAACGCATCAAAGCCAGAACCCTAGTGACAACGACAAAGGTTGCTCAAGGGAAAAGTCACCCTGCTAAGGATTCAGGTGAATCAGCAGGCTCGACAGTTAATCCATCTGCTGCTCAAACAAAGAAGCAAATAAAGTGCATATGCTGTCAACAGAACCACTTCATTTACAAATGCGAAAAATTTGCTGCTCTAACTCTTGATGAGAAGAAAGCATTTGTCAAAACTAACAATATGTGCTTCGCTTGCTTGAGAGTTGGCCATGTTGCAAAAGATTGTCGGAAAAAGGCTACTTGCAATGTTTGTAGAAAGAGCCATCCAACTCCGCTTCATGATGAACCGGCTCAAGAAGAAAAGCCTGAATCAAGTCAACAGAAAGACAGGTCCTCTACTTCTTTGTGTAGTGTGAACATGACCAATGCTGACCGCACATCAATGATAGTCCCAGTGTGGCTGTCTAGTGCTGTCAAGAATAGTCCAGAGATCTTGGTGTATGCTCTGTTAGATACACAAAGTAGCCATACTCTCGTTACTGAAGATGATGTCTTTATTTTTCGTTTATTTTTCATTTTCATTTCTGCCACACTATCAACAAATGCTCATTCTTCCATACAGGTCGGCCTACGTGTGGATGCTTAGTGCGATGGAAGCTTAGTGCGTTTCCTTTGTTCTTAGACTGGCTAGTTTTGTCAAGGCCCCTCTATTGTTTAAAACATGTGGCTGACGTCCCAACAGTGGTGCCTGTGTTTATGATGACTATGTAGCCTAGACGGTCTAGGCTAGGCCTAAGATAAGGCATAAGATAATCTGGCATTTAGCCTACTGTATACAGACTCCTGGTCATGTTGAAAACTTACGCCGGATTTCCACTGGATGCGTGTCCGTTGCGGTACGGCAGCGCTGGTTATCCGCTGCGTGCTCCGCCGTCCGTCAATACCCACCAGCTGCGTTTGCTGTGCGGAGCGGTGCAGCTCCGCTGGAAGACATCTCGGTGCACTGCCATGATGGATATCTCCCCGTCCACGGTGTCAACGGGGTAAAATGACGTCTGAAAACCTCTGACCTGTTGACTTCAGGCCTGCCTCTGCCCATTATGTAGTTTTCAAGGTGTAGTGCAGGGAAATATGATCCGCTGTAAACACTGTGTATTTTATTTTGAAAATTAACCGGATGTTTTATTTTGTTTCTCTGCACGACTTCCTGCCCCGCACGATCTGCTCTGTGCTGAATTGCTGCGTTGTGCTCCGGCGTCCGGCAAAAATAGAAGTCCTGCGTATCTGTTGTGGAGGCCTCCAGACTGCCGGAGCTGAGACGGAGCCGGAACGCAGCACTGCCGGAGCCGGTGGAAACACACACATTGACTAGAATTGAATCTAATCGGCTCCTCTGCCGTGCCGGACCGCAGACGCAACCAACACGCATCTGGTGGAAATTGGGGGTTACCTGTCATGTCAAATTGCCTTTTGAAAAATTGAAGGAAAATTATCTGGCTTTGTTTAGGCACATATTGTACAATACTTTTACATTTTTTTGGTAAATAAACTCTGAAGGATTTAATTCACTTATCTCTTGTATGCTTGAGCTTTACTTTAAATATTTCCACTTAGTGACACAGATTCTTAATGTAAAGAGAGGGACGGACGGTGGGTGGACCCATGTGTTGCTGATTACTACAGTGATTGTTAGTCTGTGTGTGTGTGTGTGTGTGTGTGTGTGTGTGTGTGTGTGTGTGTACGTGTTTGTGTATGTGTGGGACTGTTAGAGAGACAGAGAGGGTGTGGGAATGGGAAGAGAGATGCATTGGGTTATGAAAATGGTCAAGAATGCTCATTTGGTACCAGGTTGGAATAACACAATAATTTCCTTCAATAGTATATGGATGGACCCCCTTCATAAATCCTTGCCCACCCCCTGGCCACCCCTTGTATAAAATTCTAGTTCCACCACTGGTCAAATTGGATTTTACCACCATTGTCATCAGAATGCCAACCTGAGACGCCCTGATATCCAGATGTCTTATACATATATTAAGCTACATATGTAGCAAATATGGTGCTTTTATCACCAACAGAACGATGGCCTTGATCTTGTGAGCTATGCCGCCCCACCAATAGAAGTTATTTGGATATTAAAACCATGAGGACCAAAGTATAATTCATTCAGATTTACCAGCTTGGGAGCATCCATCAAGATAGATGAATAAAAAGTGGCGCCTCTGTACCTTTGTAGCAGTCATTGAGTCAAAATATGTGTCCATTCCTCAATTATTGAGCTTTGAGTTCTTTTAGTTCCTATGGGTCTACCCATCAAAATATTTAAAAAAAATAAGTTGTGAAAACTGATTTAGGAGGATAACAACAGGTGTTGTGTTGACAGTGGCGATCCTTGGACATTTGGTGCCCTAGGCCAGCCTCTCCCCCCACCCCCCTCAAGAAAAAAAAAAAGAAAAAAGAAAAAGCTAAGTAAAAACAAAAACGGTACGGTTAAATAGCTTTCGACGTGAGCCCCTGTTAATAATAAAACAGCATAAAAACAATAGGGTTGCAGCCCTTCAGGCTTGAGCCCTTACTAAACAAATTTGTTTTGAAATCAGCAGAAGGAGAGCTAGTTATCGTTACCTTTAAACCTCTAAGCAGCTGGTGGTTGGTTGTCACAGACATGCCCTTTTGTGAGCCTGCATGGTGTGGACACCCAGGGAAAATAAAATGAACTGCATCACATTATGAGACTGTGGAAGTGTTGTTATTATTATGGCGGCTGTGTCAGAGGTAGAGCGGGTCGTCCACCAATCGGAAGATCAGCGGTTTGATCCCCGACTCCTCCTGTCTGCATGCCAACGTATCCTTGACCAAGATACTGAACCCCAAATTGCTCCCAATGGCTGTTCCATCAGTGTGTGAGTGACTTAAAAAAGCAACAACTGAGTAGCAGTTGGTAACTTGTATGGTAGTCTTGGCCACCAGTGTATGAATGTGTGTGTGAATGGGTGAATGTAACTCGTAGTGTAAAAAGTGTTTTGAGTGGTCGGATGACTAGAAAAGCGCTATACAAATGCAGGTCCATTTACCTTTTACAGTTATTAATGTGATCAGTGGAGGGGTTCATCCCTCAATTGCGTCTCTACATATCGTCTTAGCTCAGCCCTCATAAGAGGGGAGAGATGACAGGATGAAATGACAGGAGAGGAGAAACAAGGAAATACACTTTTCAAGAAATTATATATTTTCCTCTGAAACATCACATGAAGCAATGTCCATTTTTAATGACGGTGGCAGCTGAATACAGCTGGATCAGCTATCAGTAGGTTTTATTGGCTTTACTAACAGCTGTTGTATCTGCACACACACATATGATAATATCTTTGGATGATCTTTATGAAAAGTATGCAGACATCGCACCTCAGAACTGTGAGTCTCTTCCTTATGGCTATAAAGTTGTCTTAAAGACCCTTGAAATAAGGAAAAGACAGTCTGTTGATTCCAGCCTGGGAGAGGTGAGGCTTCATAGTAGAGACTTTGAGACCATTGCAGCTGGACAGACCAAAGTCCTTGAAGGATCAGTGAGCGGCAGGACACCTGATGTTGGAAAGTGGGTGATGGTAGAGTCACCAAAATCAGCTTCCCTGCCAGGTGGCATCCTGGTGACAGATAGCCTGGTAAGCCTACCAACAAAGCTGCCACGCTGCATACCAGTCATGCTCAAGAATGAGTCACACCATGATATCACCCTGTCTCTAAAGGCTGTGATAACAGAGATACACGCTGTTAAGTGTTCAATCTGTTAAGACCCCCGACTCAGACCCCCCCACAAAACCTGACCATAAACCAAATCTTGACTTTGACTTCACAGACTCTCCTGTAACCAACGAGTGGAAAGAGAGGATAACTAAGAAACTGAGTGCCATGCCGGAGGTGTTAGCACTGCACGAGCTCAATTTTGACCACACTGACAAAATAAAACATCACATAACCCTCAGTGACGAGACGTCATTCAAACATAGGCCAAGACCTATACACCCCCAAGACATAGAGGCTGTGCGTAACCATCTCCAGCAACTCCTCGAGGCAGAAGTCATCTGTGAATCGGAGTCGCTTTTCTCGTTGCCGATTGTAGTCGTCAGGAAAAGGAATGGTGAGGTCAGACTCTGCATAGACTACAGAAAATTGAACACCCAAACAGTGAAAGATTCATATGCCTTACCTAATCTGGAAGAGTCCTTCTCGGCGTTGACCGGGTCCAAGTGGTTCTCAGTGCTTGACCTCAAATCCGGTTTCTATCAAATAGAAAGGAAGCAGACAAACACAAAACTGCATTTGTATGCCCACTAGGATTCTTCGAGTTCAACAGGATGGCTCAGGGGATAACTAACGCCCCTAGCACGTTCCAGAGGCTTATGGAGCATTGTATAGGAGAGCTGAACTTGAAGCAAGCCCTAGTCTTCCTCAATGATCTCATCATCTTCTCCTTGACACTGGAGGAGCACGAGGAAAGGTTGATGCGCATGCTCAACCAATTGAAAGAGTTTGGCTTGAAACTGTCGCCATCAAAGTGCAAATTCTTCCAAACCTCTGTAAAGTACCTCGGCCACATCGTGTCTGAAAAGGGCATCGAAACAGATCCGCAGCATAAAAAACCTGGCCAAAACCAAACAACTTGAAGGAGCTAAGAACCTTCCTGGGTTTCTGCGGTTATTACCGCAGGTTTGTTAAAGACTATTCAAAGATTGTGAAGCCACTCAACGAGCTCACTGCTGGCTATCTGCCGCTGAGAAAGCACACTAAAACCACAATAAACCCTGAGAAGTATTACAATCCAAAAGACCTTTTCGGCGACAGATGGATGCCTGCTTGCCAGGTAGCGTTCGACACCATAATCGAAAAGCTGACAACTGCACCCATCCTCGGGTTCACTGACCCCAAGCTCTCCTACATTTTACATACAGATGCGAGCATCTTGGGCCTCGGTGCTGCCCTCTACCAGGAGCAACAGGGACAGAAGCGAGTTGTTGCTTATGCAAGTCGATGTCTATCAAAATGTGAATCCAGGTATCCTGCACACAAATTAGAATTCCTTGCCCTTAAGTGGGCATTAACAGAGAAATTCCAGGATTACCTGTATGGGAGCCCATTCCTTGCTGTCACCGATAGCAACCCATTAACATACATTCTTACCTCTGCAAAGCTCGACGCCACGAGCTACAGATGGTTTGCTGCTCTGTCGACGTTCGATTTCCAACTACAATACAGAGCCGGGAAGCAAAATCAAGACGCGGGCGGGCTGTCAAGGCGTCATCACGGCAGATTACCTGATGACACAACATCACAAAAAGAGTTGGAGAGGATACAACAATTCACAAAAAGACAATTGTCAGAGACTGATTATGCAAATCTGAATGAAACCACCATCAAGGCCATCTGTGAGAAGCACTGGTTCACAAGTGAAGTGAACAATCACTCTGGGGAAACATCACCCAGCACCACCTTGGTTGTGTCACTTGCCCATCATCCGAGAGCTCTCCCAGAAAGCTTTGACGAGGAGGATCAGCTTGGTGGCTTACCTGTCATCCCCTCGTTAGCACCAGCTGAATTAAGGGACAAGCAAAATGTGGATCCCTGCATCCGTGAGGTACTCAGGTAAGTGGAGTCAGGAGAGAAGTCCCCACCATCCCTGAGGAAGGAACTTCCTGAGCTTGGTCTCTTATTAAGAGAGTGGAACAAACTTGAGGTCTTAGATGGTGTCCTGTATCGCAAGTGGCAAGAGGGTGCTCAGACTCACTACCATTTTGTGCTCCCTGAAGCCCTGAGATCCCTAGTCTTTAAGAGCCTCCATGACGACATGGGCCACATGGGCACAGAGCGCACCTTAGACCTCGTTAGGAAGCAGTTCTATTGGCCCAAAATGTCAGCCGAGGTAGAAGCCAAAGTCAAAGTCAAAACCAGCAACCGCTGCATACGACTTAAGACCATGCCCGAGAAAGCCACACCACTCGTCAACATCGTGGCTACAAGACCACTCGAACTTGTGTGCATGGATTTTCTCAGTGTGGAGCCGGACTCGAGTAACACCAAAGACATTCTGGTCATTACTGACCATTTTAAGAAATATGCAGTGGCCGTCCCCACCCCGAACCAGAAAGCCAGGACAGTGGCCAAGACCCTATGGGACCACTTCTTCGTCCACTATGGTATCCCTGAAAAACTCCACAGTGACCAAGGTCCCAACTTTGAGTCTGGAAAAATAAAAGAACTGTGTGAACTCATTGGCACTCAAAAAATAAGAACCACCCCTTACCATCCGAGAGGGAACCCTGTAGAATGGTTCAACAGGACCCTGCTCAACATGTTGGGAACCCTTGAGAATCAGAAAAAGAGTCACTGGCGGGATTACGTCAAACCATTAGTACACGCTTATAATTGTATTAAGAACGAGACATCTGGCTTCACCCCTTACGAGTTAATGTTCGACCACCAGCCAAGATTGCCAGTTGACCTAGCCTTTGGCCTGCCAGTCAATAACCAGCCAGGCTCTCGCTTGCAATATGTTCGCAACCTGAAATTTCAACTCAAAGACAGTTACAGAGTAGCAACTGAGAATGCCAAAAAGACAGCTAATTGCAACAAAGCAAGGTTCGACAAACATGTTGTTAACTCCACCTTGAAGGAAGGCGACAGAGTCTTGGGTCGAAACGTCTGCCTTAGAGGCAAGCACAAGTTAGCCGACAGGTGGGAATCCGACGTGTATGTTGCTCTGAGACAGTCTGGAGACATCCCAGTGTATGTCATGAGACCTGAGACAATAGATGGTCCACAAAGAACCCTTCATCATGACCTCCTGCTGCCATGTGGTTTCCTTCCTGTAACCCCAGTTGAAAGTGAAACTAACACACCAAAAGCAGTAAGGTGACCAAGAACTCGACAACATGGTGACTTGCTGCTGTATCTCGGGTTGATGATTTTGAATGTGATTTTGAATGATTGTGGTCCACTTTGATTTGATTCTGAAACTGAAAGTATTCTTTTACCTGTAAAAGAAAGAGAAAAATAAGGCCTGTAGCGATGATGACGTCGATGCGGTGACTTCAAAATATCGCGTCGCTTAAATCCACAAATGGAGATGGAGACAGCAGCAACCACTTCCCAGGTTGCCAAAGAAAGCCCCCAAAAAACAGCTCGCCACACCAAAATGTCCAAAGTATGGGAATAATTCAAATGTAGCCTCAAAAGAAAGGGCATTGTAATATGCAGCCTTTGCCAAATGGAAATGGCATATCACCGCAGCACCACGGCAATGCTTGAACATTTGAAGCGGAGGCACCCCCTTGTCTCTCGCGCAGGGAACAATAAGTAAGTACTAACTTTTGCTAAATTAATGTGTAGTGTGTTGTGCTTGTGCAAATTTCTTAGCTATCTATTTATCTATCTTCGCTCTCCGTGCAGTTTGTTCGTGCTTGTTTGGTTAGTAGTTAATGTTAGCTAGCTACTAGCGGCTAGACAGCTGTGTATAAGTTAACGTTTGTTAGCTTTTAATGTCGGCTGGAATGGTAGCTACTAGCTAGCTTAGCTAAGTTGACGTTTGTTGAAGCAATATAAAACGAGTGGGAGTGAGGCTGTTGTGGGATATCCTCACGGGGCTCGAAGCCGAAGGCTGAGTGCCATAAGTAATGACACCCGCAAGGATATCCCACAACAACCTCACTCCCACTCGTTTTATATTGCTTCAACAAACGTCAACTTATACACAGCTGTCTAGTATACCGGTGGATTATCCTCATGAGTGAAGAGTGAAGAGTAGACCACGTCTCATCCAATCAGATATTGCAAAATAGTTCGACCGGACCTAACTGTTGTATAGCATTTAATGTCGGCAGGAATGGTAGCTGGCTTAGGGCTTCAGAAAACGGCTATGTAGGCGCGACTAACCCGGCACGAACAAACAGCACAGACAGCTCATTTGGTCGTTTACGAGTCAAACATAACATTAGACTAAACCAGTTTATAGTATCATGATTCACTACGCTATGAGTTACACTACCAAACATTTTCAATGTGTAGATAAGTACTATATGAGCTTTCAGATAAACATGAAATGCATTGTTGGACTTAAAATTACTTTAAAAGTATGGAGTTAAAATCATGCCAAAACCTCACAAACACACAAAACATGTTTTACTCACGCCCACCAACTCACAAACAAACTCAGTGTGGTTTGCAAATACAAAACATCATTCACAAACTAATGCATTTTGTTTTGCAAATAAGAAACGTACCTATCAAACAAATACAGCATGTTTTACACATACAAAGAAACATTTCTTCAAGTACAAAAAATAATCCTTAAAGTACAAACTAAAATCTTTCAAGTACAAAAAAATAATCCTTCAAGTACTTACTTGAAGGATTATTTAATAAAATATTAATATTATTTAATAATAATCCTTCAAGTACTTACTTGAAGGATTAAGAAATGTTTCTTTGTATGTGTAAAACATGCTGTATTTGTTTCTGAAGCATGATGTATTTGTTTGATAGGTACATTTCTTATTTGCAAAACAAAATGCATTAGTTTGTGAATGATGTTTTGTATTTGCAAACCACACTGAGTTTGTTTGTGAGTCGTTGGGCGTGAGTAAAACATGTTTTGTGTGTTTGAGAGGTTTTGGCATGATTTCAACTCCATATAAAAGTAACCACATTAGTCTTCAAGCAAGCTAATCACACAATAGCACTGCAATGAATTGAGTAGATTTAATATGCCCCACTGTCATAGTTGTTTTACCAATATGCATTGTGTTTTCTAGGACAAAGCAAAGGACCTTGTCTTCCTATCTTGGGACAGAGGCGCAGTGCACACCACAGAAGGCAGCCGAACTCAGCAAAAGAATCTTGAGAGTAAGTGATTATTGAAACTGCTGTCCTGATCCCATTTATTGTGTCCTGCGATTTATTAGCCAGGTTATGGGTGTTTCTTCACTTGGCCTTTTTCTTATTGTTTTATTTTCTTATTGTTTGGATTGTGTAATAATTAAGCTTCTTCTTACACTGTAAGCAACATGACTCTATTAAAGGTGCTGTGTTGTTTTTAACAATAAATTTCTTTATCTTACAGGTGATCTACAAAGACATGAGACCTCTGTCTCTTGTTGAAGGTGAAGCCTTCATAGATATGATTGAATATGCTTGCCCAGGCTTCAAATGTCCCTCCAGGTGGTGGTTTACCAAGCAGCTGGAAAAGGAATACCAACGTGTTTTTGACGATCTGAAGGGACACTTAAAGAAGAGGTCCTCAAAGATAACGCTCACCACCGATGCCTGGACGAGTATTGCCACAGAGGCATACCTCGGAGTGACCTGCCACTACATTAACGAAAACTGGGAGATGGTCTCATTTGTTCTCTGCACATTGCCCCTTGAGGACAGACACACTGGTGACAACATCGCTCTCTGGATTGAGGAGGTTGCTGAGAAGTTTGACTTTTTTCTCCATGATGATGTCCTGGCGATTGTCCACGACAATGCAGCGAATGTTGTGAAAGCCCTTAGAGTCCTTGAGGAGAAGCATGGTGTTCCTCACTCCGATGTGCTGGCCATACCACCCAGTTGATTGTCAACCATGCACTTAAAGAACCCCTAATCAACAAGGCACTTGGGGCAGCAAGGAGCCTCGTCACATACTTTCATAGCAGCGAACTCTCCACCTCGAAGCTGAAACTTAAACAAGAGCAAATGGGCACACCTCAACACAAGCTGTCCCAGGATGTATCCATCAGGTGGAATAGTTCTTTTTACATGATCAAACGCCTTCTTGAGCAGCGGTGGCCTGTAACTGCAACCCTCTCAGACCCAGAGGTCACCAAGGCAGCAAAGCACTACCTGGATATGAAAGCTGACCAATGGAGCATCCTGGAGAACCTACATCAAGCACTCGAGCCCTTCGAGCAGGCCACTGTCTTCCTGAGTGGAGAGACATACGTCACAATCTCTGTCCTGCCTCCGCTGGTGAAAGGCCTACAGAAGTCCACGCAGACAGCCTTTGAGTCAGCTCCAATGACCACCTTCCAAACTGCAGCTGCTGCAGAGATTGCTTCAAGGTTAGTTTAATTATACAGCTCTTTAAATCTTTTACAGTGAACTAACTGAATATTTGAATTAAACCAGCACTAAGTAACTTTTCAACCTTCATAAAATATTTTCATAACTTTTGTGATGATACATCGACTTACAACTAGTTGAATGACACCTCTGTCATGGCCTGAGGGGGTCTGTATTGTTTTAACTGGCACTAAGCAACTTCGAGGAGGGTGGCAGGAACCCTGCCACACAAAAAACTACAAATGTGTTGACTGCTTTACGGCATACGTCACTTCCCCCTTTCCCCATTCGTTACAACGGCGGAAGTCGATGCGAAAGCCTGCGCGCAATTACTGCTATCATGGCAGAAGCTGCAAAACAACCAAAGAAATGAAAAGTTTTGTCTGAGGAGACAAAAAAAGAAAGAGGGAGGCTACCCGGATGAAAGGACAGCCAAGGATCAACATTGGCCCGGCTTTCACTCGCTGAGCTCAAAGACGAGGAGGGATTTCCGACCGATGCTGCCTTGGCTCTGTTCCTGCTGGACTAGTAAGTAGCTTTCGATGCTCAAATCAAAATGATAATGCTGATGTGAGCTATCGGAAATATGCGTGGTAGCAATGAATAGCCACCAGCGTGATAGTTTGCAGTTCCACACTGACGCGACCAGCCACGCAACAAGCTCAAAAGTACTGTATAAAGATAAAACAATGCGATGGCTGCAAACCGCAAATATAAAGTTTGAGTAAAATATGTAGGTTCCTATTGTAGAAAGATCAGTCATACTGAATCATTGTGGTGTTATCGTGTCAGTTTGTGTGTACGTGACAGTAGTTTCTGATGATTGTTATGCAATAGTTTCAGAGAATAACAGGATTCTTGTCGTGTTTTTGTTGAGTTGACTACAGTGATTGCAAAAGAAGTCAAACCATGTTGCTTGCTCTAAATAATCAGTAAAACTAAACCCGTGTGCAATGTGCATTGAGTTATGACTTTTCATAGTCCTGCTTATCAATAGCACCTTGTGCTGAGTGTAGCTAAAACTACAGGGATTGTTGCATGTTTAAAATTCTACATGTAATGTTTATTTAGTCAGTCCTGAAGTGTCTGTGTGCAGCTCACTTCAGTAGCACCAAGCACCTAACTTTGAAGGTTACAATCTCAGTTAGCCAGTAAACTTGACATCTTCAAGTCAGTCTGATAACAAGATATTTTTGTTATTGTTATGTGTCTATTGGACATTATGTTGTGTAAGGTGTACGGTGTTGTTCCATATTTATTTTTTTCATGTTATTATCTTTTTATATTTTATGTTGTATTGCTAATTATTGTTATTCTTATCTTATAATTCTCTAGTATAACATAGATGATGCATTTTATTACAGTGTGATGTTTATATAGTGTCTTTATTTCCAGTGTGTATACTTTTGTTTGTCTTGCATTACTCTTTATCCATATAAATTTCTTACATGTTATTTCTCTACAGCTATCAAAAGAAGCAAGTAACGTCTACTCCCCACAAGCAACACCTCCAACCGCTACAGCCTATAGTTTCCAGCTTTACAGAAGAGTCGGATCATGTTAGGTACTTTGTGTTTCCCAGGGCCTGCATTTGTTTGTTTTGGGCAACGTTTAGTATTTTTCAACATGTCCTATTTTCTGTTTTGACTCAGGGGAGAACCGATAGAGGGTGTCCAAATGCTGGAAGAAGGCGCTGCGGCAGAATCTTACAATCTACTCTATCTGCAGCATGCATTCTCTGAGTGTTGTGGAGGAAGAAGAGCGGCATGACTCTCCAGATGACTCCAGATAACTTCTAACATTGTCACACAGATTATTCAGTGTTTCTTATTTTAACTGTCATAGTTTATTTTTTATCCTGCTCTATTTATCCATGTACATTCATCACACTCCCCTTTTGTTTTGTTTTTTTTATTCACAGTAATTTTTTTCAGCTGTCACTGTCGTTCATTTACTACCACTGTAATACAGTGTTGTTGTGCCATTTATTTATTCAAATCATACACATACCCCGTCATTGCAAAAATGCACATTGCATTTATGCCACTCTTTTTTTTTCATGATATTTCTTGCGTAACACTGTGCATGTGCCTGGAAATGTTTTTCTTTTTTCTCTAGGTTGTATGTTTTACTTGTTACTTCCTTTACGGTGAAGGGACAAGTGGCAAAATAACAATTTGAATGTGTTGAATGTGACAAAGTACTTGAATTTTGACAACTGTGAAAGAGGGTGTAGAAATAAAAGTTTGTCTGGGTCTGTCTGGGTCTCGGGGTTCAAGTCCTCTGGTGTCCTACTTCTTCCCCTCCCTCTCCCTCTCCCTCTGCCTGCACCTACTCCCCTCGCCCCTCTGCCCCTGCCTCTGCCAGCACTAGTGTGTGGGGGCTCAAACTGGTGGAGGTAGTGTCCGGGACAGCAAATTCCTGATAAAACAACAGACAGAAATGTTATGTAACAAATATAAAAAATTTTGATGTTCAATAAGCATCAGAATCATATTGAACTTTATTGCCGAGGACATACAGGAATTCGTCTTGGCTTTTAGTAATTCAAAAATGACAGTGACAATAACAGACTTGCATAGAGTAATTTTAGTAATAAATGTATGTATAATTCTCCATATAGAATCCTAATAATAGAATTATAACAGTATAGGAAACAATACAATGTGAAGAAACTGTTTAGAATGAACAGTAATACTTTCCCTGAGAGACTGAACTGTATATTCGTGCGCATTGTGCAGGGTTGATATTCAGGCAATGCGGCACCTTCCTGCCGGTATCTGTACGTGTGTTTACTGTGAAATGATCCAACATAACGTTTTATTTATCTGTTTCAAGGCTCAACTCGTCAGCCGCCGCTGACAAGTCGGGTGAGGGGGGGCGGTGGGGGAATACGGCACTAAACCAAAGTTAAACGTTTCTTATTTTCAGCGTCGTCATATGATATTGTTTAGCCACAATTACATTCATTACCTCATCGCTATTCATCCTTCACACAGCCACTGGAAACAGCAATGTAGCTCAATCCAACTACAGGCGACCGGGAGATCAGGATTTTACGACACTATGCGCTGGTCCTCATGGGAAATGTGGTCTTCCTTCAGGCAAAACACTACCGCTTTGGACCACTGGCGCCGCCAAAATCAACCAAAACTGAAAGTTCTTAAGGGTTGCTTTAAACTTTCCGAGTTAGCATCTTTCAATGTTTTCCTATTGTGATTCTATCATGTAGAGCTATTGATTCTACTGTTATCTTTCTCTTGAAGCACTTTGGATTTCTTTGATTCAAAGTGTACAAATGAAATCTGTTATTTTTCAGATGGAAGGATGAGACTACATATGATGAAGACGGGAACAACGTGTCCATCTGTGCCACGGCCCTTGATCCAAGATTCCGAAAACTTACGTTCCTGTCTGCAGGCGACATCCTGAAGGTGAAAATCAAACTTCAGACCCTTGCACTTGATGCCAGCCGAGTGCAAGTGAGGAACGAGCCCGACTCCCCCAGTGGCCAACTAGGTCACTCAAGAAGACAGGAGCCAAAGTCTGTCCTTGACACATTACTTGGGTCAGATGAGGAAGAGGAGCTAGAAGGTGAAGACCCGGCCATTGACCAGAGGGAAGAAGCTGTCAGGAATGAGGTGCTTATGTACTTTGGGGAAAAGCCCATTCCAAAGGACAAAAACCCACTCCAATGGTGGAAAGAAAATGAAACAAAGTTCCCCAGCCTGGCTGTTGTGGCGAGATCTTATCTGGCTGTCCCTGCGACCTCCACACCATCGGAACGTCTGTTCTCAGCAGCAGGGAACATTGTTAACAAAAAAAGGGCAAGCCTCACCAAAGAGCATGTGGACATTCTCACATTCCTCCACAGTAATGGTGTAGAGTAGGTAGTGAATTGCAGTTTGAGCTCAGAGAGACAGTTACATTTGTTTGTTTTTGCACTGCATTTTTTTTAAAATCATTGTAATTTTGCACAGGAGGATTCTTTAACTTTAAGAGTAAACCGGCTGGCCTTCTTATTTTGTATAATTTTATTGTTTATATTATTTTATTTTGCTGTGCAAAAGTGTTTAATAAAACCATATTATTATTAAGATTTGTTTTGTATTGTTAACAAAAAAAGGACAAGCCTCACCAAAGAGCATGTGGACATGCTCACATTCCTCCACAGTAATGGTGTAGAGTAGGTAGTGAATTGCAGTTTGAGCTCAGAGACACAGTTACATTTGAGAAAATTCTGTTGGACACTCAGGAATTTCAGTGTTTGTTTTTGCACTGCATTTTTTTTTTTTTATCATTTGTAATTTTGCACAGGAGGATTCTTTAAGAGTAAACCGGCTGGCCTTTTTATTTTGTATAATTTTATTATTTATATTATTTTATTTTGCTGTGCAAAAGTGTTTAATAAAACCATATTAGTATTAAGAATTGTTTTGTATTTATTTGAGATGCATCATGGTTTTTATTAATCGAATAACAGAAAAATAATCGTTAGACTAATCGTCCAATTAATCGTTAGATTAGTCGATTAATCGATAAAATAATCGCCCAATTAATCGTTTTAAAAATAATCGGTTACCTCAAGCCCTACACACCAAGGCTTTTGATTGACTCACTGATATTTGTGGTAAGGGTGTTCAAATTATCAAAAGAAAGAAAGAACATTCTGCATGTCCAAACACAATAACCACAGTTTTCTTATCGTTCAAATTAAGAGGTCAAGAGCAGCAACCGGTGAAGTACACACATGCTATAAGTTAACCTGTGAGAAAATGGAGCACAAATGCTCCGGAGAAGAAGCTGAGTTAGTGACATGCAGTATGGCTGAGTTAGCGAGATGCAGTAACAGGACATGAGATAGAGAGAGAGAAGGAGAGAAGGTGCTTGGTGTATTATAGGAGGTCCCACTGGCAGACTAGGCCTAAGTCAGCCTAACCAGGGGCTGGTACAAGGCAAGCCTGAGCCAGCCCTAACTATAAGCTTTATGAAAGAGGAAAGTCTAAGTCTAGTCTTAAATGTGGAGATGGTGTCTGCCTCCCGGACCTCTTTATAAGTTATAAGTTAGGAGTAGGATTTTAAATTCAATTCTGGATTTTACAGGGAGCCAGTGCAGAGAAGCTAAAACAGGAGAAATATGATCTTGTTTCTTAGTTCCTATTAGTACATGTGCGGCTGCATTCTGAATTAGCTGGAGAGTTTTTAAAGACTTGATAAGAGCTACCTGATAATAGAGAGTTACAGTAATCCAGCCTTGAGGTAACAAAAGTGTGGACCAATTTTTCTGAATCTTATCGGGTCAGGGTGGGCCTAATTTTCCCAATATTACACAGATGAAAAAATGCAGTCCGTGAGGTTTGTTTTGAATGGGAATTAAAAGACAAATCTTGGTCAAATATTACTCCGAGGTTTCTTATGGTAGTGCTAGAGGCTAGAAAAATGCCATCCAGAGAAACTATGTCATCAGATAAAGAGTCCCTGAGTTGTTTGGGGCCAAGAACAATAACATCAGTTTTGTCTGAATTTAACATAAGGAAATTGGACCTCATCCAGGTTTTTGTGTCTTCGGGGGAATTTTGAAGTTTAGTTAACTGATCACTTTCTTCTGGCTTCATCAATAAATACAATTGTGTACCATCCGCATAACAATGGAAATTTACAGAGTGATTTCTAATGATGTTACTTAAGCAAAGCATATATAGAGTGAATAGGATTGGTCCGAGCACAGAACCTTGTGGAACTCCAAAACAAACTTTAGTATGTAAGGATGCTTCATTATGAACGTGAACAAACTGAAAACGATCAGATAAATAAGATTTAAACAATCTTAGTGGAGAACCTTTAAGGCCAATTAAGTGTTCCAGT
Source organism: Epinephelus awoara (assembly GCA_035609425.1). Taxonomy (NCBI): domain Eukaryota; kingdom Metazoa; phylum Chordata; class Actinopteri; order Perciformes; family Serranidae; genus Epinephelus; species Epinephelus awoara. The sequence continues at coordinate 40,353,444 of CM069301.1, read as the reverse complement.
CTCTGTAGCAGAATTTGATGGTCAATTGTGTCAAATGCCGCACTAAGATAAAACAAATACAAAGACGAGTCCTTTGTCTGAAGCAATCAGAAGATCATTTGTAATTTTAACTCGTGCTGTCTCAGTGCTATGATGCACTCTAAATCCTGGATGAAATTCCTCAAATAAATTATTATCATGGAGAAAGTCACACAGCTGGTCTGCAAATACTTTCTCAAAGATCTTTGAAAGAAAAGGAAGATTAGATACTGGTGTATAGATGGCTAAAACCTAACACCTAGGTCTAATTACAGCTATCTTAAAGGACTGTGGTACATAGCCTGTTAATAAGGATATATTGATCATGTCTAATAAGTGAGCGTTAACTTAAGGTAAGACTACTATGATTTAGATGAAGAAATCACAGCGGCCAATTGTTGAAGAGAAATCGGGGAGAAGCAATCTAAATATATATTAGGTCTTACAGCTGTGTGTGAGGGCAGATAGGTACTATCTGAGGACAGGAGGTCATGAATTTTGCCTCTAATAGTTAGAATTTTGTCATTAAAAAAGCTCATAAAATCATTACTGCTAAGGGCTAATGGAATACAAGGCTCAATAGAGCTGTGACTCTCAGACAGCCTGGCTACAGTGCTGAAAGGAACCTGGGGTATTAATACTGAGTAATAGTTTGCTCTAGCATTGCGGAGGCCTCTCTTATACATTTTGAGATTGTCTGCCCAGACTAAACAAGATTCTTCCAGTTTGGTTAATCGCCAATTCCTTTCAATTTTTTTGCGATACTTGTTTTAACTTACGGGTTTGAGAGTTATACCAAGGAGCAAACTTTCTTTCCTTTGTTAACTTCTCTTTAAGAGGTGCTACAGAGTTGATGTCATGCCACCTACGCTGGATCAAGGAGGCCATTGAAATAAGGAAGTGGGGCCCAGGGACAATGAACAGGGACAAGGAGGCATACATGCTCTCCCACACCTGCAGCAGCATCCTGGAGAGGTGGCGGACGGACAGCAGGTGGCGGGACCGCCCTGTCAAAAACGCCTCCCTAATATCGGCTGATTGACAGATCAGCTGATAAAGACGCGTCACAACCACCACCAAGTGACCCTTCCCCAGGAAAGTGGAAGTTTCTGCCGAAACATGTCAAGGTATGTAATATCCTAACATGTTTGAGATAAACAAACAACTAAAGTCAATATAGTTTTAGCACATTCACACACCGAGTCAACATTAATTTTAGTGACCTCCGATCAGCTTAACCAGGTGTCATTGCCGCTGACGTGAATAACGATCTTATTAAATCTACGTTTAGCCTTAGCCAGCAGTTATAAATTTGACTCAGTGTCGCCCACTCTGGCTCCAGGAAAACATTTGACTATGGTCGCTGGTGTTGCTAACTTTACGTTTTTCAAAATAGAGCTGCCAATGATCAGAGTTTACTCGGGTAGCGGGTGTGTCGCTGAGTGGGGAAAAACGGTTGGAAACATGAACAGGCTGGTGGTGAATCGCGGGCTTCGGCTTGGTACTACACTTCTCCCGGACAGTTACCCAGCCTCCCAGCTGCACGGAGGTTACCGGGGGACTGCTAGCAGAGGCTATGCTATGTGGCTCCGTGCCGGCTACAGGGGGCTGGCTAATTACCGCAGCTACAGAGTGATTTTCCATGGTGCGGAGCTGCGCTTCCAATTCACTAAGCCTCGCCTCCAACACAGCAAATAAACTACACTTGTTACAATTACCACTGTTGCTAAAGGAGGCAGAGGCATAACTGAACATCTGGCACACCGAGCAAGAAAGAGCAGAAGGAGAATCCATTGCTAACTGTAAGCTAATGTAGATATCAAAGTTAGGAACATGCAAACAAAAGCTAAGCTTAGCAAGAAAGTCGTTAAAAAGAGGAGAGCTATAAGGGCTTAAACAGAACTAGTGTGGGTTAAGACGTGAAGTAGATGTTAAGCAACTGAAGTGAGATAAAACAGAAAGCAAGCTGGTAGGAGTTCGCTAGAGCAGCACAGAGATGCTGTCACAGAAACACTGGAAATGACACAACACTCCTAGTTCTCTGCTGACACTCCCCTTGTCTTGCCTCACGCAAGAACCTTTGCTTGACCCTGCAATCTATCTCCACCGCCGGCAGCCCTAAATGGTCTGCGAATGGCACCCACCCCCACGTTGAATTCAAAAATATGGCTGGCTCAGCTAGGCTTCTGCCCTGTAATGTTCACCACGCATTTCGCTCTCCAGAGACACACTTTCCTACTTTCAATATTCCTCATGCAAGACGCTCCCTCCCATAGGTGCAATCACTTGCTCTTCTCATCTCACATGCAGTCACTTACTCTGCTCTCTTCATCATTCCTCCCCTACACACAGTATCACTCACTACAACACATTCAGAGCCAGGCCCTGGCAGTATAGGCGAATGCTCAAGGCACATCATCAACAGGGGGTGCCATAAATGAAGGAAGACAAAAAAAAAAATCAAATTGTTTATCTTTTTTTCTTTTTTTTTTTACTATTTTTTACCAATACTATTACCACAATAATTTTGAAATATTACATTAGGCCTAAACAATGCAACTACATAGTAAAGCCTACTGAATAACTTTAACAGCCACATCAAATCAATAACATCAGCAGCCTTTTACCATCTAAAAAACATTGCTAAAATCAAAGGTATAGTGTCTAAACCTGACTTGGAGAGACTTATCCATGCATTTGTCTCTAGTAGGTTAGACTACTGTAACGGCCTGCTCACTGGCCTCTCCAAACGGGCCGTAAGACAGCTGCAGTACATCCAGAATGCTGCTGCTCGGGTCCTGACCAGAACCAGGAAGTACGAGCACATTAGTCCTGTGCTCAGGTCTCTACACTGGCTTCCTGTGGCTCAGAGAATAGACTTTAAAGCAGCTCTGCTTGTGTACAAGTCTCTCCACGGCCTAGCACCAAAGTACATCTCTGACATGTTAGTGCCATATGAACCATCTCGGACTCTGAGGACCTCAGGGACCGGCCTCCTGCTGGTGCCCAGAGTCAGGACTAAACATGGGGAATCAGGGTTCCAGTTTTATGCAGCTAAAATCTGGAACAGTCTTTCTGAAGATGTGAGACAGGCCTCTACTCTGACAATGTTCAAATCTAGGCTCAAAACAGCTCTATTTCACTGTGCATATGACTGAAAGGATCTTATCTGCACTCTTCTCTTTTAAAGTTCATTTTATAATGATTATTTATGTTTTGATTTTGTATTGTGATTTTAATGCATTTTCTTCTTCTGTAAAGCACTTTGAATTACTTTGTGTACGAATTGTGCTCTACAAATAAACTTGCCTTGCCTTGCCTGAATAATAGAAATGCCTTTTTTCTTGTTCTACTACTTCACTTCTTCTGCTTCATATATAGTAAATATATTAGCTTATTTTTTTAAGATGTTTTTCATGTGAAAGAAGGTTATGTTAAAGGCTGTTTCATAAATGTGTATTATTGAATTTGTGCCCTTTCAAAGATAGTGTTATAAAGGACTGAATGTAAAACTGTTATTTTTTATAGTGAAGAGTTCTGTGTTTCCCTGGCACAAAAGAAAAATAAATAACAACAAAAAACTGAAGAAACACCAATCTAAAAACATTGGTATCAGTTATCGGCCAAGTTGTTATAAAATACATAGGTGTCGGTATCAGTCCAGAATTTCAAAATTGTTGCATCCCTAGTTCAATTAGAAAGTACAATTGTTATAAAAATCTGCAATAATTGATAATTGGTGCAATAATTCATCTGCTGCAATACTCTGGGGGATTATTCAGCTGTGCTCTTGAATGTATATATTTACTCAACATACAATGCACATAAATGTACATACTTCTTATATGTGGCAGCTGTGGCTCAGGTAGAGGCAGTCGTCCACCACTTGATAAGTGGTGTTTCGTTCCACAGCTCCTCCAGTTTGTATGTTGAAGTATCCTTGAGCAAGATACTGAATCCCAAATTGCTCCCATTGATGCCCAATGATGAGTGTATTAAAAACTTAGTAGCAGGTGGCACCTTGTATGTACCTTGTATCTTGTAGCCTCGTCCACCAGTGTATGAATGTGTGTGTGGATGTGACTCGTTGTGTAAAAAGCGCTTTGGATGGTTGGATGAATAGAAAGGCACTATAGAAATGCAGGTCCATTTACTTATTCTTGTCTTTATTCTATGGATGTATATATTGTGGTAACCATTATAGCACAATAAATATTTTATATTTCTGAATGAACACAAGTTCATACAGTGTGATGCAGCTCATTGCACGTATTTGTATATTTTTACACACTTACAAACTCAGCACAGTGAACAGGCCAGTTTTGCAGGCCCAGAAGAGAGCCCTTGAGGAGCAGAACAGCCAACCCCCCAGTCAAAGCAAGCCCTGGGATTGCAGTGTGTGCACCCCCTGTAGCAGCCCCAAAGAATGCAGTTGGATCTCCAGCATCATATGTATTCTATCCCTAAGCCTATTTTATAGGCCTCTGCTTGAAAATTGTATATCCATAATTAAATGAATATATCTCTGCAACCACAAGGTCTATTTGAATACTTTTGGTGTCATGGTAAAGGGAACACTTGTCAGATTTGTTAAGATGTGTAAATATCAGTATATGTGTTATATGTGAAGAGTAAATGAAGATGGCACACAGCACAAATGAAATATTTTGAGGTTCGCCTAAAGAAAAAAGCATTTTCAGGATGAGTATCCCTTTGGAATGATGCAGCTGCAGCTCTAAACCTCTATCACATCATAGTACAATATGTGAACATTAACTCTGCAAAGGTTGATTCTGATAGAGTGAAGCAGAACAATATTAGAGAGATTTAAGTACAGAAAATTCAGAAGAGCTCTCCAAAATTGCTCCATGTTTGCATGTGATTTTTGTCATGTACAATCCTATATCTTTCATTTTTTGTTTCTGTAAATCCCTACTGATGTTTAGGATATACACATACAACTGTCATTTTTGTTTTTTTTTCCCTCTATTTCCCACTCCAAACTGACCAATATGCACCTACTACATTTGAACCTGAGTTTCTATTCTGAGCTTTGGAGGCCCGTATCTCTGCGACGGCTTGGCTGATTTGAGCGATTGACACCTTGTTTGATTCGTTAGAGCCAATAGAATGACAATATACCCACCAAAACGAGATTGACAGCACTGTAAGACAATCAGAGTCAGCAGAACACATTGTGGGGAGATGTCGGCTGCTCTGAGTGGTCATTGTTTTGGTTCCCCATAACCTTTTTTTCTGCCCGGATTCATTTGAATGGCAGTAATATGCGAACGGAGCGTGAATCAACAGCAGAATGCGCATTTCATGGCGATAATATTTAGGTAAGAGACATATTACAAATATATTTTGGCAAAGAGATTTCTGTTGTTGTTCACATAGATTGACAGTGAGTAGAAAAACGTGAGACAGACAGAATGACTGACGGACAGAATAACACACTGACAGTTTCCATGATTATGTACAGCATACCATATCATGACTTGGTCATACCAAAAATTAGAAAAAAAACCCAAAACACTCAGCCAAAGGGGGAGCCACAGTGATCGGTCTCATTTTAGCAATTTTTAAGCATTTTTCTGTTGTTATAGCGCCACCCAGTTGCCAGTTAGAGTTAAATTTCTCCAGTCACCTTGAGGCGTCCTGTTCTACATATCTACCAAGTTTATTAAAAAACAATATGGCGGTTAGGCCTAGATAAGAAATTAGCTCTCTAGTGCCCCCATTTTGTTTGATCGGGTCAATAATGGAGGAGAGAAGCTCAGATTTAGTAAGTTTTCCAACTTTTGCCAAGAGGGAACTTTAGATATTGGTCCCTAGATTATGTTCACCGAGTTTTATGCAGATCAGTCAAATTTCCTAGGAAGAGATCGATTTTAAGTGTTTTTCAAAAAGTTCAAAATGGTGGAAAATCTACGTATATAACCGGAAGTTATGGGTTCTTGAGGCAAATTTGTTCCTCGTGAGGAGAGGCATCTCTGTGCAAAGTTTCATGTCTCTATGACATACGGGGCATGAGATATGCCCATTCAAAGTTTGCAATTTCAATCGGTTGCTTTAGCGCACCCCATTTGGCCAATTGATATAATATTGCTTCATTCGCATCCTCCCATGACCCTCTACCACTGTGCCAAATTTCACATGGATTGACCAAGACAGAAAAACATGGAACAGACACACAGACACACCCACACACAGACAGAGTTTTCATCATTATATCATAAGATAACCACATTTAATAGTAAAGCCTGAAGGATTTCAGAGTTCTTGACGTAGCAGAGGTTGACTATTCACTCACCTCCGTGCAACATTAAACCGACAGCAGGTATGATTCCAAAATGTATTTATTCATAAAAGAAACAAAGCAGAACAAAACACAAATTCTAAATAACTATATACAAACTTGGTGTATATACCACATCAGTGAAACTGTCTTTGAACATATGCAATCCACATCGCTTAGTGCATCCTGAAGTAGAGCCTCCGATTAGACAGACCAACGCCTGGCCTGCTGCGTCAAAGGGGATTCCACTATCAAGTCTTGGTTTATATTCTTAGATGAGAAGTATCGTGGTGTGATCAGCTTTACCAAAAGCCGGCAAGGAGGTGGCTTTATATCCGCTTTTGAACGGAGTGTAGCAATGGACATGTTGAAAAAGATTCGGCATCACGGTTGATGAGATTTGCCCTGTTGAAATCCCTGCACCTGGATGTTTGGCCTGGTGTTTGTTGATGTAGTCATGCAGTAAAGCAAGAGTAGAGTCAGTGTTAGTCTCACGTGACCAGCCTCCCTTACTTAGGAATGGGAGTCTCGGGACATTCGTCTTTCGTTATGTAATAGAAATGGGCGGGGATATCCAGACCATATGACGGCGTTGCCATAGGTACGGCACGTGTGTTACATGAAACTGAGACGTTGCAGCTCTGCAATATAGTTGAATCAAATGAAATCATATCCATTTTAATCTCTTCTTGCGATGTACTGAACATTTCCTTTTCTGTTGTACTACGGACAACAATTTGGGAAACAACAATTCCGGTGTAGGCGCGTGTAAGGCAAAGCAAATCAGCCGTTGGTCGAGGAAGTACAGAAGTACACAGATTTGGATCCAATCACATCACTACCGCTGGGAGCCAGTGCTAGTTCTATTACAACTTTCCTATGGGAATGTCCACAGATGACAGAGTCAGCCAGGGTCCTGACGTCATCGGTGTCTGTGTAAGAGACTAAGTCAGTGTCTGCCTGTGGTGGAATATAAACTGCAATGGCCATGATAGAAGAGAACTCACTGGACAAGTAATGGGGACGGCAAAGGATGGCTAGGTGCTCTAGAATTGGAGAACAGGAGCATGATAGTACAGAAACATTCCTGGGGTCACACCACCTGCTGTTTGTCATGAAGCATACTCCACCACCCTTAGATTTGCCGGATTCCTCCGTCCTATCCATCCGCACCACGGAAAACGTATCAGCTGGCAGGTTGGCACCCTGGAGAATCTCCTTCGGCCAAGTAGCACTCTCTTGGATAATCCCAGGGCAAAGGTGAGTGGATCTGATCTTAATTGTCATGAGTGTGCTAAAATCATATGTGATCAATGCAGTTTACACAGAGCTGTTATGACATCTTGCCCAGTGTGTGTGTGTGTGTGTGTGTGTGTGTAGGTGTGTGTGTGTGTGTGTGTGTGTGTGTGTATGTGTGTGGTGTGTGTGTGTGCGAGAGAGAGAGAGAGAGAGAGAGAGAGAGAGAGAGAGAGAGAGAGAGAGAGAGAGAGAGAGGCAGATGTGGTTATCAAAGGGCTGTCTGGCCTACAAAACAACAACAACAGAGAACTACAGGACAGCTGAATCAAAGCTGACCTCAGATTGGGGGAGGTATATGTCTGACCGTGTGGTCAGGACAAAGACAAAGGAAAAGAAGTGCAAACTTTGAGTCTCCTCATTGGGTGTAGCTCTACTCCCTCAAATTTGTAAATGAGTCTATGTGATATGTGAGATGTGTTGCAAAGTGTAGAGGATGTTTAGTTGAATGCAAGACGTCTGTGAAGAGCATTAGCAGACTAACATCACTTAGCTTTGGCGAAGCCAACTAAACCCCCCCCCCGATTCTGATCACATTAATAATGACAAGACTTCTGCAGTCTCATGCTATAATGAGTTTCTGTCTCTTCCTTGCTTAGAGATGCTCCTGTGACTTTCCTAAATCACTCCTCAGCTTGGACTCCATGCTAAAAGTTTTTAGGTTAAGTTAGGAGCTTTCTGAGAGTATTCTCAGAAGGTTTGGGATGTGGCAGTGTCATGTAACTGGTCTGTTAGTGGTCTGCATATGTACTCGGTGGACGATGAACTATTCACTATAGCCTATCATTTAAAATTTGATGTAACACTTTCAAAAACATTTAAATACAACTTTGTCAGTGGACAATGGACCATTGGACAAACGTCTCAGAGAAACATTCTATTACTTGAACCACTATCATAATATACTTTCTAATAGGCTATTTTGTCCTTCTCTGCATTGCATTGTAGCCTAATGCAGTGTTATATTGTGTAGAACTGAACAGGGAAGTGGGGCACAGTGAATGAAGCCACAAGATTTTTTTTAATTCTTAAACCAAAATGCAGTTGTGTCTACATGTGTCTACATCTCTAATATATATACACGCACGCACACACACACACACACACACACACACACACACAAACACACACACAAACACACACACACACACACACACGAATATATAAACATATACATATATATGTATATATATATATATATATATATATATATATATATATATATATACACACACACACAATTGATATATCAACAAACCAAATAACACAATGCAGTCTCTGTATTGTAATGTCTTGTCTCTTTTCCAAAGACCGTTGTCCTTTACTGTATTATAGGGGGTCCTCCGGCAGACTAGGCCCAAGTCAGCCTAACTAGGGGCTGGTACAAGGCAAGCCTGAGCCAGCCCTAACTATAAGCTTTATCAAAGAGGAAAGTCTTAAGTCTAGTCTTAAATGTGGAGACGGTGTCTGCCTCCCAGACCGCAACAGGAAGATGATTCCACAGGAGAGGAGCCTGATAGCTGAAGGCTCTGGCTCCTGATCTACTTTTGGAGACTTTAGGGACCACGAGTAACCCTGCGTTCTCAGAGCGCAGAGTTCTGGTGGGATAATATGGCACTATGAGCTCTCTAAGATATGATGGAGCTTGACCATTTAGAGCTTTATAAGTTAACAGTAGGATTTTAAATTCAATTCTGTCATCATGTCATCTGTAGGTCAAAATTAATATATGATTTATTTCTTGAAAATCATGCAGAGGTGATGGTGGCAGTAGTTTTTGCAGAACTGCGTAGTGTATGCTCTCATGCATTTATTGGCCCCAACAAGGAGATACTATTGTACCAACATTCCTTGAATAATGTCTGTCACTGTTTTAGAAATCAGAAATACTTTGTTTATCCCCGAGCGGAAATTGTTATTTGTTACAGTCGCTTCAATGTAAAGAATAGAGAATTATAAACGGTATTAGGAGTATAAAATAGAAGTTTATGAACATAAAATAATAAAATTCAATAAAATAGAAATACAAATGTACATTGTACTACTACGTTAACACTAGTACTTAAGACATTAAGATAAACTATATATCTTCACTGTACTGAGTCTGTAAGTGTCTAAAAATATACAAATATGTGCATTATGTTATATTACACTGTATAAACAAGCTTTACATTAACTATTGCAATATTACTGGCATATATTTAAACTTCCAATCTTTTCTCTAACCTACATTTTTACTCTACCTCTCTATTTTTGTTCCTTTACAATGTCCATATTCACATTTTGTCCTATCTCCATATTTCATAGCTCCATACTTAAAATTGATTTTTCACTTAGGTTCTTAGGTTAGGTTCTTTATTTTGCACAATTAAAAAAAACACATGAAACATAACAAATGATGACAAGACAGTGCAGGGAGAGGCAAAAAACCACAGTGGGCTTAGAAGCCTCCACCTTATAATAATATTACAACAGAAACACAAAACATGAAAAATTAGTAAGAATTAATAGTGACTAACGACAATAATATGAAAATAAAAACAAAGAGTGTAATTGAGAGTGTGTGTGTGTGTGTGTGTGTGTGTGTGTGTGTGTGCGTGCGTGCGTGCGCATGACTATTGGCAACTCATGGGCAATAATAATAATAAAGATAATAATGATAGATTTTTGTCAATGAACATCAAGACAATCACATACATAGACAATACATTACAAGACAGCAGTTAAATGATCTTTTAAACATCTTTTAAAACATTTTACAGAGGAGCATTTTTTTGCTAAAAAAAACAACTGACTACTATACTGACAGGTTATATTAATTCCTATTGTATTTTGCTTTTGCTCATTGATCACTTACTTTAATTGATTTTTATTTTGCTCCTTAAATGTCTGTGTACACTGTTAAATATTTGACTGTTCATTTATAGCAAATTACTGACTACTAGTTCCGTTACTTTCACAGTGAGTTACTGTATTGTTTTTTACAGTAGATTGTTGTTAAATGACAGCTGTATACTGTGATCTCACAGTAGTTATACCTGCATATTACTGTGATTTAGCAGCATGCTCTTGTAAAATTACTGTATTTAACTGTAATTTCACAGTTTATGTACATCTGATAACTGTGATTTAGCAGTATGCTCCCATAGAATTACTGTATTTCACTGTTATCTCACAGTAAAACTACAATGTTACCTTCATGATTTTCACAATATTACAGTTCTTGAAAATAACTTGCAGTGTAATTCAATGTCTATATTAGGCTATATTACACTTTACACAAAGCCTATGGATTTTTTCTTCTGCTAAGTCCACCAATCAAAGGAATATTACAGCCTGAAATGTAAAACCCTGGGAAATATATGTCTGCTGAAGTCCTTCTAATAAAGCTTATCTGTTATGAGTGTGGTCCTTTTCAGCTCTTCTTCATTTGGATTTTGACAGATGGACAGTAATAGTTTGCTGTTACAGAGAATTTAATAAGTCAATCAAAGTAAAACTGTAAAAATGGGGGTATTAAAAGTTTCAATTATGCTCACATTCACATTCATACTTGTGTTTCGGGTTTCTACTATTTACATGCTTTTATGTTCAAAAACCACATTTCTTTTTTCATACTGTTGGCCTGAATATACCTGCAATCACCCACTGACTGAAAAGCTCTGTTTTTCTATCTTCATAGAAGGTTTCACTGGAATACATTATTAGGCAACAGCTTGGGTCCATGTTTACATTCTGTAAGCTGACGTCATTCACATACACTGCAAAACATTGTAACAAGAAATACAAGAGGACCCATTTAGAATATTTACGTTTCAAGTATAATATACTTGTGACATCACAATTTCTCAAAAATCAAGACTGCTTGTTTAAAAGCACAGTTTGTGAATATAAACTGTAAGCTTTTCTCTGTGGGCTGAGCGTTTTTATATGTTCACAATATTTATATAGCACCTATATCTGCTTAAAAAAAAAAAAAAGACAGAAATCTGACTTTTCACAATATGGGACCTTTAATATTAAATATCAAATTGCACTGCATAAGAGGTTCTTTTTGAAAATATAAACCAAGGTGTTTTTTTTTTTTTTGTTTTTTAGTTTTATCTTGTTTTTGTGGATTTCTAATAAAGTGTGTTTAACATTGTTAAAATCACTGTAACTTAAATTGAGCCTGGTGGATCTGATGACGGCACTTTTGGGGCTGTTTCTGGTTCGACAAAAAAGATCTTACCCTTTACCAAAAAGGTGTCTTGCTGAAGGGATCCTTGTGTTGTGTGATGTTGTCAGACACTCAGAAAAATAATCTGAGCCTATCAATGACAAAAACACTTTAGGTGGACGTACATTGACAATGCTTTGCCCCAAGTGGTTACATTGAAGCCTGTTTCACTAATGTCAGCTGCAGCAGTCTCGCTCAGTAATGGACCAATTTGTTACTGTTAGTCACTTGAACACAATTCCAAGGGAAAATTGGGTCCAGGTTGAAAAATACCAAAGATACCCTTTAAATTGCATTGTATTATTGTCAGGTGTTTTTGTTTGTCTCCAGCTGCAGGGCAGACAATACAATTAACCACAGACATCACATAGCATTGCCACAGTCTTAAAAAACAGTGATCAATAGCCTGTAGCTGTCATTGCACTGGGTTGCATTATAGTATAGGCCTGTGTGACAATTGTGAGTGTTAGAGTATTTGGTAGGCCTGTAGTGTGTGTGTGTGTGTGTGTGTGTGTGTGTGTGGACATGTTTATCCCTTCGTTCTCATTGGCTGCTGAAACTTGTTGGAGCTTTTCTCTGTGGAAAAACAGAAAGCTCCAGGAACCTATCGGTGCTCACGACCCGTCCCCCTCTCTGGAGCCCGCCTGGTCCAGACTTGTCCAGGAGATAGTGAATGTAGTCCAGCCTTCACACCACTTAAATAAGCTCATGTCAGAGACACAGCACTTGTATATTGTGGGCAAATTAACATTGTAAGGACTCCCTGCCGCTTCACACAGCGCTGCACTTTGCCGCCGAATATCCTTATCCTGCTCTGAGGGCTTTCATACTGATAACCTACTTAATCTCTTTTTTCTTTTCCGCCACGCACTGGATCCATCTGACATTCCCACCTTCGAAACACTTGTGACCAACAAGTCTACACTTGAACTGGACTTCTGAGATAAACCCTTTTTGTTATTGTTGTCGTTTGTACCTTCTTTTTAATGGTACAATGTCGTCTTTACCAGGAACAGTACCGCGGATGATGCGCCCGGCTCCCGGACAGAACTATCCCCGCACTGGATTCCCTCTGGAAGGTAGGCATAAGCGGAGGAGCAACTGGGGAACACGATGGAGCCTGATGGACCTTTTACACTTACACAGAAGAGATTCTGTGTGGACTCTAAAAACTTACGAGCTCAATTTGAAAATGTAAATATGCCAAGCAGAACATACTGTAGCTTGACAAGAGCCAAGACCTGACTAAACTAAGGCTACTCTAACTGGATTTTTTTTCCCATGAAGGACTCGCATTATTTATTTTTTTCCACACATTGAAAATGCCTTTATTATCCTTCTGAAAAATAACTAAAACAGGCCTGTTATTTAAGCTAGATTAAATAGGCTATTACAGATCCTAGGCTGCACTTAATTTATGAACCATCCACTGAGCATTTAGTCAACAAATTTGAAATGAGTCTAAATCCTAAAACAGAGATCTACAACCAAACGCGGGATTTCTTCAAGTGCCCTACGCCTGGAAATCAAATCAAATAAAAATCAACAAGGAGAAGCAGATTACACCAACAGTTGTAAAGCGTGATGGTGAAATAATAAAGACGGACAAAAGGAGCTCTTCACCTCCTCTTCACTGCCATTGTGATTCGCTAATGGCAATCTGTTAACCAACATTTTGATTTGTATCTACAATTTATTAGTTTTACCAGTGAGTCAATAAAAAAAAAAGTAGGCCAATATGAATATATGTACACATGCACAGCAAACACAGCATTTTAAATATGACTATGTCCTATTTCCTCTGATGATGAAATGTAAGAAAAGCTCCATGCTGAGTGTGACCTTGTGTCGCCCACAGTGTCCACTCCTCTGGGCCAGGGACGGGTCAATCAGCTCGGAGGGGTCTTCATTAACGGCCGGCCGCTCCCCAACCACATCAGACACAAAATAGTTGAGATGGCCCACCACGGGATCCGGCCCTGCGTCATCTCTCGACAGCTGCGGGTCTCTCACGGCTGCGTCTCCAAGATCCTCTGCCGCTATCAGGAGACCGGCTCCATCCGACCCGGAGCGATAGGAGGCAGCAAGCCCAGGGTGAGAATGATAGGCCCAATAATAATAATAATGATAATAATAATGATGATAATAATAATAATAATAACGTCAATAATAATAATAATAATAGGCAAATAACAGAAGAAATAAGACATGTTACTTATATTGAATGCTGCTTGAATATTCTTGCAAATTATCTGCAGCTTTTTATTTAATTTTTTTACACATTTGCGGCCTTAAATATTTCAGCAGCCTGTACTCATTACACCGTGTTACTTGTTTTTCTCTCGGCCATGTTGTCTCACCTGCAGCAGGTAGCCACACCGGACGTCGAGAAGCGGATAGAGGAGTACAAGCGGGACAACCCCGGGATGTTCAGCTGGGAGATCCGGGATAAGCTGCTGAAGGACGGGGTGTGTGACAGAAGCACAGTCCCTTCAGGTGAGGCCTCCTCTGGTAAGCCGCATTTCATCTTTCATTCTCCGCTATTTTCCCATTCGAATGAATAGAAAAGCTGAGTTGAAAATTCAGGCCAAGGTTGGTCGTTATAATAATGATAATAATAATAATAATAATCGCCTAATTATTATCATTATTATTAGGCCTATTATTATTCCCCTACTGAAGCTGCCTCTGTTCGCAGTGAGTTCGATCAGCCGTGTCCTCCGAGCTCGGTTTGGAAAAAAGGACGATGAGGACGAGTGTGACAAAAAGGACGAAGACGGAGAAAAGAAAACCAAACACAGCATCGACGGCATCCTCGGTGATAAAGGTAGGCAGATGAGAAAACAGAGCCAGGCCCGTTTGGACAGTTAAAAAGCGTGTGGACAGCTGCAGGTTGGACAACTGTTTAGGCAATGAATTGTCTACAAATTGGGCCTAAATGGGCGTTTTGTCGCTCTGGGTTTTCCCTGCTTTAGGCTGTTCTCCCAACAGACACAGAAGCCGCTTCATTATTTATGACGGGAAGCGCTGGAGTGGATCGGGCTCCCGCGGCGCTGCTTAAACGGTCCCTTGAAAGCAATGCTGACAGATGACCGATGTGCCAGTCATTATCAATTACAGGGCTGACAGGGACACCCCTCACAGCCAGGGGCCAGGGGCCAGCGACCTTACAGCGGCCTGTGTGTGTGTCAGGACGTCAAGTTCACTCTTAAAAAAAAAAAAAAAATCCGTCACCAAACCAAATTATAATAAAATAAGGAAAACAGAAGAAAGACGAATCTGGTCATTTAAAAAATGTATTCAGTTCATACAATTGAATGTTACCAGGATAGAAAGAGTTACAGATTCATCTTAAAACCCTTTTCATATTGAAATTTTAACGAACTGTTTATTTTAAGGAGCAAAACAACCAAATTTGATCCATAGCCTTTAGAGGCCTAAAAATATTTGTCAAGCATTAATGGTTAACATGAAATTTTGGGTACACTTGGGTACAATTCTCTCTTGCAAGTATAAAATTGAGACACATATTTATCATTTAGCTGCTGATATATATATCAGACTTTTTTTTTTTCTTTAAATTTCATCATTTCCCAGAGCAAATAAGCTACAACTTTTTAGATTTGATGTCAGAGCTTGCCAGGTACAAAATGTGATTGTGGGTCAGTCTTCATCAGTCAAAGAACAGCAGTTATAGAATAACCTTCGTATTGCTGTTGGTCTGGTGTGTTTGGAGCATTTTGCCATGCACAATCTGCTGCTCATTATTAAGACCTAAGGCCTGTAGCTCCCACTATTTCCTGACCACTGTTTCGACAGGTGATTTTTTTTTTTTCAAACGCTATCAACTATTCTCCTTTTCATGTTCTTCAAAAGATCAGCTAGTGTCTTTCTGTCATCCGAACCTGGCATTTAATAATTTGAAGACTTAGCCTATTACAGCTGGTAATGAAACCGGTGTCTGTTGAATAGGCGTCTGTGTTGGAGAGGGGTGTAATAGCTCCAAGGCATGGTAAGAAATATATTTATCCCCTATCAGCCCTCACTCTCACAGTTCCAAGCACATGCATTCTGTTGAAGGGCTTTAAAGCAGATTAAATTGAGCCTTTTATTTCTTTTCACTTTCATCTCTCAGCGGCTCACTTCGTGGTGTGATGCCCGCGGCGCAAATTCATGAGATTTTAAGGTTTCCTCTCGTGTTGTTTAGATTGTATTTTTAAATTTAAATTTACTGTTATGGGATTGTTTTTGGTGGCATGTTGGCAGCATCTCAGGGAGAGTGGAGTGTATTTTAGCAGCAATATTAGGCTGAACGGAAGAGGTTTGATTGTGGGCTACTGACACCAACACATGGATGAGGAGGCTGATATTAACATCTTCCATCAAAGCTACTAAAGGAAACACTACAGGCACAGGAGTCAACTTTCTTATTCACACAAAACATTTTACAAATAGCTAACACATTGAAAACGATCCAAGAAAATGCATTATAATACATTTATAATTCAATCTTTAGAATGAACCAATAATCTAATAAACAAATAAATTCTCACTCTTCAAACTGCATTTCCTTATATAACATTAATAAGAAATGACTCCACATACATGCACATATTACAGTACATGCATATCATCATATCTCTCTGACAAGACAGTGTTTGTCAAAATGTGATTGTAGATCCTATTTTTTTAATTTATTTTTTATATTTAATCATCATAGATGTTATTAGTTGGAAATTATTCACTGTAAAGGGAAATTATTTGTTTTAACTTCAAAAAGTTAGTGTCCAGGCTGACTTAAATTTTCAAGTTGACTGATATAATTAGCATATCAACCAAAAGCTGCCCTAAAATTTGAACTGCATGAAAGCTCATCACAGATTGTATATGGTTTGACCTAATTTACTTAATTGACACATTGAATAATTACAAAATTACCTCAACTTGTCCTCTCAAATTCAGTCAGCTTATAATTGTAAGTCAGCCTGGACACTAGCTTTTCAAAGTTAAAACAAATACCTTCCTTTTACAGTGTAGATGGCAAAGCTGCAAAATAATAATCATGTTCAGTAGATCAATTTAATGTTAATATGTATGATATGTTACATAATACACTGTGAACATGTTTCTTTTCTTTCTTAATACAGTAGGAAATGACATTTCATTTGTAAAGGCAGTTGTAGTGGACAGGCAAGGTAACCTCTACAATGATGAACTTAAATTTTAGGGCAGCATTTGGTCGATATGCTGTTTTCCAAAGATATACATGATCGACTATAGGGGAAAAAAACGGTCAATATTTGGAGTCCAGAATAAGCCTGCTTGAAAGAAAAAAAAGTTGATAGTGAGGATGGAAAGAGCACTTCAAACAAATCCAGCTGAAGTGACGAGAGGCAGCTTTACATCCAGCACAGGCAGTGGGAAGTTCTATTGCAGCTATTAATAACACTTTTCCCTGGGCATCCGCACTTACTCCACTCCATCTGCACTTTCTCCCAGCTATTTTGCCGGGTTGAAATTGAGGGAGACCCAAATGTTGGCTTGAGATAACACAATCATCACAGCCTGGGTCCTGGGCTGTGTATCAGTGTATTAAACTGGGATTAACCTCCCCTTTCTCCTCCACTGCCTCGCACCAAAAATTCACATTTTTAAGAGACATATATTGATCAAAAGGACAGGGGGGCTGGAAGCCAATGTGCAACATAGAGGAATGGTATCAACAACAATAATGACAATGAAAAGCATTAATCTGCTATGATAATTGATTGAACATTGAAGTCATTTAACGAATGAAAATCTCAAATGTCCCCTGATTCCTTTTTCTCCAATCTGAGCATCTGCTGCTCTCCTCTCTTTAAACTCAACAGCTTTGGGATTTTAGACTGTGGCTCGGATTTAATGTGCAGGTTGAAGTCATTAAACACAAAACTGCAGATCGATGCTTGTCTTTGGAATTATGACGAAACAAATAAATGAAAAACACATGAAAAATCTGTATTAATATACATTTCAAACTGCAGCCCTTATCTTAAATAAAACACCTAAACTACCATAGTAACAGCTATTCTTTGTATATCATCATATAGTCCCCACCTAAATGTTTAAAAGTGAAAAGTTTGGTCACCTTCACCTTGAAAATCCTTAAAAACTGGCTTCTGAATAATAACAGTGAATTTTTACTCCCAGTACTGTGTAAACACAACAGCAGTGGTGGATGGCACGGACTCAGAGAGCTTCATGTCTGGATATATGGAACTGGTGAGGCTGTAATTTTCCCGCGGCAGCTGTGGTGGCATGCTGACCTGAGGCAGACCTGAGGATAGGTTTTCACGTGCTGTGTTTCAGACTTTTTGAGTAGAGCAAAGTGAGCAGCTTAGAGGCTTTGATCTTCTGCTGCCTCTGCTTATCAGACACATTTGCAGTGACACTGCCACAATGAGAGTTCATCATATTAGCTGGTGCTATTGCTGCTTTCAGGCTTGCCTGTCTATTAATTAAAGCCCATTTGCCACATGAGACAGGACCTATCCCCTTCACCCCCACCCACCCCCTCTTGCTTTCTCCCCCTTAGCCAACACACCACAGACACCTTTAATATAATTCAGCCTAAATATTGACAGCTCGCTGCAATTAATGATTTTATTATATATCATCACTTAAGGCCTGTCTCTGATAGGCCTCATTTACACCGCAAGCGATGCGTTCATGTAGTGCTCGCAAACGGTTGCTGTTTACTGCATTTTCATTGCGAGGATGTTAACAGGTTAGAGCATTCACACCGCATCCGTTCCAAGCGCTGCTCGAGTCGCGCTGCTTTCGCAAGCAAGCTCGAAAATAGAGGAGACGCAGATTTTTTGCGCGAGTTGGGAGCGAATGGTCACGGTATTCAACAAAAAACACAAGTTTGTGTGTGTTCTGACCTCTCTTGGCCACCGTAGATATCTCCCCCTTGACCAAGCCAGACCTGACAGGCATATGTTCCATGTAGCCTAATTACCCATTTGTAGTGCTAAATATTAATTCTCCAAGCATTGGAATAATCACTGGCGCACGAACGTGTCCACCCTGGGCTTTAGGTCCAAACTCACTTATTCTTCTTTGGGGTTTATTGGAGATCTGCAAACATGGTGCACTTTCGCAACCAACTGTTCGGGTGTGGTTTGTATTTTGACAGGACAGCAGCGGCCGCTGCGCGACGTGTCTGTTCGGTTTTGGTGTGAATACATGTGTGCTGTCGCTACGCTTGTTGACCAAGCGAACACATGCTTGCGGTGTAAATGAGGCCTTAAGGTCTCCCTCTCTTTATGCAAAATTAAGGGGTTAACTTTGGATCAGGAGGCTGGCAGGGGCGTTATTCAAAGATCCCACTCTGATCCCATTGGGGAAACTGGGTCAGTGTGGCAGCACACAGGAACAGGATAAAGCAAAGTAAAAGAAGACGTCCACAAGAAATGAGAAAATAACAAAGGCATGGCAACCCACATGTGAGGTAGAATGCTTCAATTGGTATGCGTATTAAGCCAAATTTTAGCATTACTTCTGCAGAAAAACCTTAACAATTGAATAATGACACAATTAATAATGTGTCAAGAAATGTAAAAGTTATATCAATCAGTATCAGTCAACCGACCAACCAACCTACCAACCAACCAACCAACCCATCCACCCATCATTTATTTGTCACATGAACTTAATATAAGATACAATTCCAGTGAACTGGATGGTTTTAAGTTAAAGTCAGGTTCAGCTTTTTCAGTATGTTAAGTAATCCAGTCCAAATATGCACATATGTAAGCTTCACATGAGAAGCACGTTCTACATATTTATTTTTATATTTTAAAATTTATAAGATCGGAGACAACACATGTAAAAACCTGAATTTCATCTGTCATATCACACAGAAACAACATTTTACATGTGAATTTATTTCACATATGAAATGGTGTTTCACACGTGTTTTGCAGACAGTGCATGTGAAATATACTCATCAAATGTACATACATTAAAATGTATGTATCATGATTTTGAACAAGGATATTTTCCAATGTGGAGATGTATCACAATTTGATGACAGAATGCAAAGCCACATGTCAAATAGTAAAGCTAATGTTATGGAGAACATGAGACCAAATTAGACATGCAATAAAACATAAAGCTCACTAATTCATATTGTTTTTCACTGCTTAATCTGACTCATTAATTAAATAATTAAACAGAAACACATTAAACACAATAACATGCTGAGATTGTAATATGATGCTACTGAAAGCTGATTAATGATGATACTGAATTGAGGCTCAGCTCTACCAGCACATCATTCTCCAGAAATATTACATACTACTACCACTACTACTACTAATAATAATAATAAGAAGAAGGAAAATAAGAAGAAGAAAAAGAAGGAGAGGAGCATTGAGGTATCAAATGTAGAAGAAACTGACTTTAACCAAACAGCAGTAGCAACATCCACTCTTTAAAACACACAACAAAAATGAATAGGCCAGATTTTATAATCATCATTTACAAAATAATAACGCCAAACATTTGCTCACATATCACAATTAGCTGCATTTCTCCATTTCCTCTTGCTAATCCAACTAATTAATTTGACAACAAAACATTAACCTGTTAGAACCCAATAATGTTCCAAACACAAAAAAATATTTCAATGGTAGATATCTACTCTAAATGCATAAACAAATAATTACCTCACTCTTTTGAGTAGGATACTTAATTATGTGGTGTTTTTTTTTTTGTCCATTTCAACTGATGAAAAATCTTAATGTAGAGACCACCTAATAGGAAAAATGACTTAACAGACAAATGGTCTTAACAGACCTTTTTTTTGTTTATTTATTTTTCATGAATAGTTAACTAATTTCAGTGAAGTGAAGCTCTAAAACACATTTCATTTATATTTTATATTTGTCATCATGACTCAAAATATCTTCAATATCTGAAGTATCTTCACAAAAAAAGTAAATCCTCCTGAGATTAATATTCTGTGTACATAATCAATAGAATGTATCAATCAAATAAGAACAGGTTTCCCTTTTCATTTCCTGGTGACACTCTGATCCACTCTCCATCCCAATGAACAGATATTTTTGAATGTGTAAGTAATTTGGGTGGAATCAGATGACAGTAATCATAGAGCTAGACATCCTTGAAAAGTTATGTCCTTTGGAACGGATGAAGGATCCCAAGGGGTTAACTGATGTTATGTCTGACATTTTAGAGATCAGTCAGTTCAGCAATTGATAAATTCAGCTATGTTGTTTTAAAGCTTTGTTGTAATTAGAACCTAGAATGCAGCCAAGTAAAAGGTTTCTTCTCTTTTTCTTTAGCATTTTTGTTGGGGCTGACCTACTTGTTGATTTTCCTTTATTTCTAGTAGCACTTTGGACTTCTCAGTGATGTCTCTGAGAAAACCAATATATATAAAGGAGAGCTGCTGAGCTGGGAGGAGGCTTTGAAAAGGAGAATAGCAGCCCACTTCTTTGCCATGGAGTGTTCAGTAGCCATCCCTTAATCCTCCTTTCATTTCGCCGACAAATGCCAAGAATCTTGTCTGGCAACCCAATGGGAAGCTGATCAGCCAACAAAAGAGGAGTGGTGCACAAAGAGCAAACAGGCAAACTGGGGTTGAGGGCAGTCAGAGGCCTCAGGCATCCCATTAACAAGCCATTTGCAAAGGATACACACAAGACAATAACAAACAGAGAAATCACAAAACATAGCAAAAACAATATGGCAACAACAAATTAATGAAATGTCAACATTTTGCTTGGTCTTTAACTGAGCCCCTGGTGAGTGTGCTGGAGAACCCCCAGAGTTGGAGAGCTCATAGTGCAGCTGTGCAGCCTGAGTTCAATGTTCAGTGCATATCATGCATTCTCCTATTCTACAGTCAAATTACATTACAATCTATATGTAGATATATTTTCAAGCATTGTTCAAACACATAGAACTTGATTGAAAATAACCAGAGTTCCCAAAGTTTCCAGTGTGAGGAAATGTAATATAACATGAATAGAATTAGAAGAATTAGAAAGCTTTTACTGTACATGTATTTGCAGGATATAGCAAAATTTGGAGTGCCACTCCTGCTGGTGCACACGAGTTGAAAAGAAAAAAAGGACACAGCATACAAAATTAAAAACAATAATCACACTGTGAAAACCACATTACATATAATGTAAAAGAGGTAGCCATATATATATATATATATATATATATATATATATATTTACATATATATATTTCATTTTTATAATTTTTATTTTAAAAATGCAAGAGAAGTTTGAAGAGAATAATCAAGGGTTTAAGAGGTCAACGTGATATGCCATCCTTGATTGGTTTCTTAGCTACCAGTGTATCAGGATTTGTCAGGGAGACATCTGCTTTAATCCAACTTATTTTGCTGTCCAGTAAAACATGGGCAGGGAGCTTGCTCAGTACAAACCATTCAGATAGGTCTCCTCCTCACAGCTAGTTGCAGGATCAAACACAACTGGCTTTAAAGACACAACTCCATGACTACACCACTCCGTTCAAAAATGATGCGCTGCTTCTTGAAACAATATCTTTTAGGTATAGATGAAATTCAGAAAGAAGAAAAAAAACTTTTGGACAAAAATGCAAATAAATAATGATGAATAAATAATGATTACAGATTTAAAATCCTTTGCAACAGAGGTCAAGTACCGGCTAAAAGCAAACCAGAACTGTACCCACTCTTAGCTAATCACACTCAAACTCACCCTCAAATGGTTATTAGTGTAAGTGTATTGGTGTATTGTTACATGTGTATTTAAGTATATGCATTGTGGTCTTTGTATAGTAGTATGTCTATTGTAGTAGATATGTTCTGATGTATGTTGTGATGTTTGTTTTGCAGTGTAATGTATATTGTTGTATATGTATTGTTGGTATATGTACTGTGATATGTGTATTGTAGTATGTGGATTGCAGGCCCACATTTAAAGCCCAACCGGGGACAAGAGCTGAAAATTAGCAATAGCTATAAACTCTCTGCAGTCTCATACTTTCTATCGGAACTATGTTAAATTGCATTGTCCCTATCAAAAATAAATAAATAAATATATATCTATATCTATATCTATATCTATATGTCTATATCTTTAATCCCATTTTGTCTACTTTTTCTTTGTTTAATTTTGAAAAAGAATCGGCCAAATATGAGCATAGAGACTGAGCGAAAATAGTGAGTGTATATCATAAAATATAAAAATATTAATGTAAAGACCCTTGTCAGGGAAATGGTTGAAGTAATGATTTTAGCGAGTGACTAAATGCATCTCTAAAACCCTGTTTGAAATTTCCATACAGAGGGCTGTGTGCTTGGATCTATTACATGGCTTATTCATGGATTTCTCCATCAATCCATGGCGGAAATCACATTCACCAAATGCAACCATCCAGTGTAATTGGCTAGAAAATGACCTTAAATATACAGAGATTACTGGGGCATAAAGGCCTGGCATTTTTTTTGGGTGAGGGGGGTGGGTTCATGCTGCTGAAAGGTATGAAAGTGGATTAATGGCCATTTCTCCGTCACTGCATTAAAACGATTTGAGCCACATATTTAACACACAGTTGTAGTGGGAGCTGAGCATTGTTCACACTGCATCCTGGTAGAGGTCGATCAGGGAAAACACTTGGTGCAGTAGGTACCTTGGCTTAGTGAGCTATTCTTACAGAATATTCTGCTTTCATCACATCTGAGGACAAAAATGACATTATGTTGTATTTTATGAAATAATTTGGAATTATGATAATGCATTTTAATTAGATCTTGACAGCAATGTTGTCAATATGCTGATGGCTGACAAATGAAAGTAAAAGCGAACATGCTGTGTGTTAAGTCAGGTGTTGTTCCACCACGAGTCTCCAGAACAGCTTCAGTGTTGCTGGTCAAAGATTCTTCATGTGTGGAAAGAAGCATATTCCTTCATTCTGTATTTTGATGGTGGTGGAAAACAGGGTCGAAGATGTCACTCCTAAATCTAACACAGGTCTTGAGTTGGGTTGAGATCTGGTGACTATGAAGGCCATAGCAATCATTCACACAGTGGCGTAGGGAAGTTACGACAGGCCCCAGTGCACATGATTAAGATGGGCCCTAGTGCACGTGATTGTGCATGTACTGTCTCAACACAAATAAAGACCTGACATTGGACAACATCAACATTCATATTACCTAGCAATCATTATTGCACAAAAATATCAACAAATAAGAAATTATTCATTGAACTGATTTATTTTGGTAACCATAGATTTTATAGTTTATATAGAAAAAGCATATAATTTTGTTTTTGATAGCTACTGACTATCTGAAAAAACAATAAGAATAAAAAAATAAACCGTGACCCAGATGGCTTTGCCTTTTTGAGGACATATATAGCAACTGGCACCAGTTTACATTAGGAACATTCTTTTTTATCATTCCTCTTTAAACAGTGGTATGTAACAAGGTGGCAATCTGAATCACTTTCAAGGGCCCGCTCCCTCTACGGGCCCCTCCACTCCAGAGTCCCCTGTGCAATTGCACTGCCTACACTGACTATATTTACACCCCTGAATTCACATAATTTTTACATACAACAAAGCCCTCTGAATGGGCAGACTACTCTTTTTATTTGTCACCCATTATAGGCCTATCAGTTTGATATTGGTGCTTAGCTTTACAGAGAGCACTGTGACCAAAAAGTCATTAATGATGTCATCATTAAGTAATGACATTAAGACATCAGTTTCACTCACATAGTCTACTAAACCACAGTGAAGTGTAATGTAATCTTTAAGAGCAGGAAAACACAAACTAAGTTGCCACTGAGAAAAGCAGATGATACAGCCTCATATGACACTACCGGTATTCTTTTGATAGAAACCTCCCAGCACTAGATTTAATCCTAAAGGGTTAGAGGCACTTAAAATAACACCAAATGCAAAGAGTTTAAATATGACAAATGAATAAATACAAAAGAAGAGTCAAATTGATTTTTAAATTTCCAGGATATGATGCTGTGAGAGTTCTACGGTCAGCTGGTTTCATTAAAGGCAATTTAAATGTTGATTTTTATTGGAC
This sequence comes from Epinephelus awoara, assembly GCA_035609425.1. Taxonomy (NCBI): domain Eukaryota; kingdom Metazoa; phylum Chordata; class Actinopteri; order Perciformes; family Serranidae; genus Epinephelus; species Epinephelus awoara. Next base: position 40,328,496 of record CM069301.1, on the reverse strand, counting down.
CTTGGTCATATCCACCTCTGTGAGGTGTGGAAACAGCAGACCTAAAATAACTTATACTTTCCCCCCATCCTCCATGTAATAATAATAATATTATAATAATAATAATAATAACATCATTTGTATAGCACAGTTCATACAGCAAGTGCAACTCAAAGTGCTTAACATAATAAAATGAGAAAATACAGATAAATGACGGTGTAAGATAGAGTGAATAAGGCACAAATACACAATCACACACTCACACGGACAAATACACATTAAAAAATACAAATTAGGTTTGATGCTAATTTAGTTAACAAAAGCTACATAAATGCAAGTCTAAAAAGATAGATTATAAGATTATTTTTTTTAAGCTGTCAACTGAGTCAGAATCTGACCTCCTCTGAAAGGCTGTTCCGATGACACAGAATGCAGCATCACTGTACTTTTTAGTTTTACTCTGGGGGATGTTTAATAGACCAGAGGTCGAAGATCTTAAGGATCTAGAGGGAATGTATTTGACCAACATATTAGAGAAATAGTTGGAAGTCAGTCAATTAAGAGATTTAAAAACTAAAAGCAACATTTTAAAATGAATTCTAAAATGAACAGGAAGTCAGTGAGGAGCCTTTAAAATTGAAGTAATGTGCTCTTGATGTTTAGTCACAGTAAGTAGAAGTGCTGCATTTTGCATCATCTGAAATTTGCTTGAAGATTTCATTGAGAGGCCCACGAAAACACAGGTCACAGTCAAAGATAACACCAAGGTTTTATATTTTATGCTTTTTGTTCAGAGCCAGCTTTTGAAAAGAGTTTTAAATTGTATTTGCTTCTCTTTTGTGCCAATGATTATAGCCTCAGTTTTGTCCCTGATGAGTTGCAGGAAATGTATTAATTTGGTCAAAACAGCGAGACCGTTTTTCAGTTGAGCCTGTTTCATCTGATGATCATCTGATGTTTCATCTTCTCCGGATACTCCAGCCTCTCCCTCCAAAGACATGCAGATTAACTGGTGACTCTAAATTGGCCGTAGGTGTGAATGTGAGCATGAATGGTTGTCTCTATAGCCCCTTTCCACTGAAAACTTTCGGTAAAGTACCTTTGGAACCAAAAGTAACCCTTCAGAAGTGGTACCTAGGACCCAGTGTTTCCACTGCAAACATTACTCTTTCATGTGGGTGGAGCTGTCACTCACTGCTCCGTCCAGTGCTTACTGTATTTTCTCATTAACGGCAGAGTTGGGCTTGTTACTCTGAAAATGTAATTTATTACTTATTACTTGTTACTCTTTTCAAAAGTCATAATATTACTTTACATATTACTACCTGCCAACAGTAATTCATTACACTACTCGTTATATTACTTTTCCGTTACACCCCATAAAATTGGCATTTGCATATCTCCCTAAAATTGAAATGTGTGTCTCTGTGTGAGTATCAGGGTAATTGCTGTTCAGTGTAACTTATGCTAGATAGCTTCTGTTTACCAGGGGGCTTTCTGTTGCCTGTGACCGTTTTTTTCCAGTAGGCTCTGCCCGAAAGACATCCACCACATATTTAGCCACAAGCTTCATCATTTCTTTGTAGCTGCAGGTGTCCACAATTAAAATCCAGTTTAGCCAGTGCAGGGCTACAGCCAACCCTGCGGTTAAGGAGGGCTCACCTTTGGTGGGGTGTATTTCCTGGAGCTTCATGTTGTTGTGTCTTAGTCTTAGTAGTTGAGGTGTTTCAGAGGTTTGGGGGGTTTTTTGCAGTGGAAAAAGTTTTTGTTCGACTACCTGCAGCAACAGTGTTCTTGTCATCTTTCCTCCTGACAAAACCAAAGTAATGGGAATATTTCCAGCTGCCAAGGTAAGCATTTCCAACTAGCTTGCTGCTTTATAATGTTTGTGTGTGGCACAATGATTACAAAAATTAGTCCGCTGACATGACTGTTGTATTTCAAGTCAGTAGTGATGTGATAATAAAAGTAACGTTGCAAGGAATTGTTTGGTTTTGGAGTAATTGTAATATTATTACTGAAATTTCATTAGCAATTAGTTACACTAATTGTTACTGGGAAAAGTAATATTATTACTGTTATAATAATAATAATAATAATAATGATAATAATAATATCAATGTTCTCCGAGTGAGGATTAGAATATATGCCATTCACATAACCTTGTCAAAAATGAATAAATATAAACAAGTAATGTTAGTAAAAACTAATAAATAAGTAATGGTCCAATTCGTCACAATATTTAAGCTGTGTTGATTGATTCACGTCATCACCTCATGCACTGAGTAACATTTCAAGTAAACGTTCCGCCTTAAAAGTTGCTGGCAGTCAGCCCAGCGAACTCAGCTATTTATTTCTCCAATTCCAGCTGCTGTAAGAGGAGCAAAACATGCTTTCTTTTTATAGTTACAGTCTACTCTAAAAATCTCTTTATGGTATCAACAGTAGTTAAATGAGCCTCAGCCCTGAGCAGAGTGACCGTTTACTATCGGCGGAGTGTTCACAGCTTTTAGTACCAGATCTGTGTGCTAAGTACCCTAACAGAAGGGTAACCAAAAATGGGGAAGTACGGAATGTTTCCATTGGTACCATCCACAACTTTTCACAGTGGAAACTGAAAAAAAAAAAAAGCATACTGAATTGAACTGAATTGTACCGTACTGCTCGGTGGAAACGGGGTTAATTTGTCAGCCCTGTGATAGTCTGGCACCCTGTCCAGGGTGGACCCTGCCTTTCGCCCAATATCGCCTGGGCTAGGCTCCAGCCCCCTTGCGACCCTTAAAAGGATAAGCAGTTACACTATACTGTTACACCCCTATATACTAATACAGTCGGGGTGGGGAAAAAAATCGCTGCTGGATAGAATCTTGATATTTTCGTGTGGCAATATCGTATCGTCACACAGTGCCAGGTACTGATTTTTTTTATTTTAAAAATTATAAGTATTACAAATACAAATTTAAACTTTAGGTAACCTAATAATAATAATAATGACAATACATTTTATTTGTTGGCACCTTTCACAACACCCAAGGTCACCTTACAGATAAAAACAATAGCAAAAATAGACATAAAATACAATAGCACAGGAGATACATCTAAAAATACAAAGAAAATACAATGTGGCAGAATGAATAAATAAGGAGGATAAAACAGTTGGGGGACAGAGTGTTATAGGGAGTAGGACATTTTAAAAAAGTTAGTTTTGAGGTGGTATTTGAAGGTGTCAATAGAGTCCAAAATGCGGATGTGCAGTGGGAGTGAGTTCCAGAGTCTAGGTACTAAGCAGCTAAAAGCTGGAGCACCCATTGAACTGAGTGTGAATGGAGGTGTAGAAAGCAAAGCAGCAGATGAGGAACAGAGTGAACAGGGTGGAATGTAAGGGTGTAACATATTAGAGCAATATGGGGGAGCCTGGTTATGGAGAGCTTTGAATGTATTGTATCCGTTGTTGGACAGGGAGCCAGTAGAGTTGAATGAGGACTGGTGTGATGTGATCCGAGGACTTGGTACGAGTGATGATTCTGGCAGCAGGGTTCTGGATGGATTGTAGACAGTGAATGAGTTTATGTGTAATGAAACGTTTGACATAGTGCTATAGTTATTGAATTCGTTTGGGTCTAGGCCAGGTTTCATTAATATGGGTGTGACTGAAGCAGTTTTAAGTAGGGAGGGAACAATACCAGTTGACACGAAGGAGTGAACAATTTGTGTAATGAGAGGGGATGGTGAGGTGAGCGATGTGTCTTTCTGCTTTTGGGCAGTCCTCGCAGGGCATGGTGGATGGTGAGGTGCATGGTGCCATGGCTGAAGCAGATGGTGGCTGTGGAAACAGAGAAAACAGCTCCGGCAGCAAAGGTGTTTGTTTATGCTTGGTTGGCTAGCGGCTAGCTAGATCGCTAGTGTAGCTTCAGTGGGAAACAGTAAAAACTTACATGCGAGGACTCCAGTTGGAGTCCACGGCATTGAAATGGCACAGAAACAGGTTTAGATTATGAGAGGAGGCGAAATTTAAAGGCACGGGCCCAAGCATTGGGCCTGGTGAGGTGACTGGGTGTCCGGTAAGCTAGGTGGTTTCCGGCTTACAGGAATTTTCCCATGCTGTCAAACGCAGGCAGATCAAAGTGCGGCTTAAAAGCAGGATTCGATGGCTAAAAAATCCTTTGTGCAGTTCAAAACAACTGGTATCCAAAGAGTAGGCAGTTAAAAGCAACTATAAAACAGAATCAAAACGCTATTTTCAGTTGCTTTTTCAGAGAGCTCGACAGTGCTAGGGACTGTTCACTATTCATGAGTGTGGAGCTCCATGAGGCTTCTTTCTGCTTCTTTCTGTTTCCCACAGGTTTTAGTTTATCTTTCTGGGTCATGATCAGTTGAAACCAGCAACTGACCCGAGGAAAATTGCTCTGTATGACAACCAGTGTTGAAGTTCCCCAACCCGTCAGTGTGACAAATACATGATGAAACTAATACATTATATAATCAGTTGTTTTTTTACTCCACTAGATATATTTTGCTGCTGCAAAAAATGACTGAAGACGAACAGGCGGAAAACTACATCATTTTGGATAAATCAAATGTTGACAAAGTTTTTCTTATAGGACAAAGTTTACAAATCACAATATATTGCAATACATTTTATTGCAATACTAAACATATCACAACATATTTAAAACTGCAACAATATTGTATATTGACTGCAGTATCATAACAATATCATATTGTGAATCCTCTGATGATCCCCACCCCTACAATACAATATTGTATACACTGTTTAATAAAGCTGACAGTGCTGTTTTGGCATGTAGTCCAAGAATATGATTGTTTCTGAGCTCTACTGTCTTGTACAGAACATAAACGCTGTCTTGAGCTAACTGCCATTAATTAGACAACATTTCACAGACACCAGATTGTAGAGAATTCAGCAGCCATACCAACAAAAAACAAGAAAAGAGGTTATATCGCCCCATCGTTGATGATGGCTTTACATTGATCACCTGATATAGATTTGATTTTAAGATTTCACTTATTACTTTTAAAGCATTTCAAGGCACCGTGCTGTATCTCTGAATTACTATGCCCTTTGTAGCCTTTTCTAGGCAGCTATAGATGCTGAGCATGTGGACACAAAACAACCTGAATGTCTGCTTTCATACATGGTCTGCTGGTACACAAACAGTTGCTAACAAGGAAAAAAGAAGGGGAAAAAAAAACTAGGACTAGGAGGCCTGTCTGTTATTTTGTGCTTGAACTGAAAGAGTTGATGAACTCCTCCAAGTTTATTAAAGAAAAGGAAACAATATGAGCCAAAGGCTTGTGGCAAACAGACTGACAGTTTATAAAGTGGTGGCCATTGTGGCCTGAAGGCAGATGCATGAATACCTTTGAATAGACTCCCTCAAAGTGACACGATTGAGCTAGACAACACCAAAACGCTGAAAGGAAAGCTTCTCCTCTGCGCTGCCGAGCTGATCGGCATTTCTAATGTTCCTGCTTTGAATGAATGTACATCTGCAGTGGGAGGGTTTGCTGGTCTACTCACTACACATTCTTACTGCTGTCTGGGTGGAAGTAAAAACCTTGTGCTTCCTACACCCACTCAAAGCAGCAGGTGTCTTTATAATATTAGGAAAACAAGATAACAGAAGAAACAACTAAAGACAACATTCTATCATATCTGTAGTTGTTGCTAAATACTGAGTGTAGCATAAAGTTTCCTAATGTTTAAATGGTTTCAGTTCATGTGATGAAAAAAACAAAAAACAAAATGAATCAATAAGAAAACAGGTGAACTCTCAGAATGGCTAAGTTTAATTTCATGTTCTCACAGCTGAAAATTTGCAGTTGAAATTCATTTAAAGCTGTCAGTGCCCTAATATTTTGAAAAGTGTTTGTGCAGAAAGATACTAAGGAAAATTTGGCTACACATGATGGTGAAGTAGTGAAATAAAATGAGAGTGCAGAAAGGAGTTTAAGAGTCAGCTGAAAGTTTAGTGTAAAATTACATTTATGTCAATGGCTGTTGAGAAAGAGAAAATGAATAATTCTGCACACCAAGCAGCTCTCTTAGAAGGACTTTAATGCAGAGTGAAGTTTTGAGCCAACAGCTCTTCCTCAGACGTATGATGAATGACAGAAAGTTGCCATCTCAAACAACCAGAGTGCATGAGCCAGTCATGTGATATGCCACACCTGTTGCCCATACTCATGATGAAAATAAACAAAGAAAAAAATAAATGCATATATGTATATTATATATATATATATATATATATATATATATATATATATATATATATATAGGGTAAACGTCCCTATTAAGACCGGGTACCATATAAGCCCACTTGTGACTTCTGAGTCAAATAAAAAAAATCAACATCACCTTTTTTGCTGTTTCATGGTTCTTCCAATGAAGCTGCTGGTTACATAAATTATACTTTTTATTGTAAGCCAATCAGATTTGTTGATATTGAGTTATCGAAGCAAATGTGTGACATGTGCCTGCTGCTCCCAGAAGAAGTTACAAAAAAACGTCAGTGATTTTGGTGCCCTCAGAAAACAGCATTTTTTTTTTCATATTTCTACTCCTGCTTTTGGCAAGTACTCATTTGTTATCAAAATTTAAGAGATTAGTGCTTTGAATAAAATATATGTTAGAATATTACTCAAATTAGAAATACTTTTTCTTTTGAAGTCAAAATATGTGTTTTAGCATGCTAGCAAACCACCCACATGCTGCATCAGTACAGCTGCTGCATAGCATTGTTCATTGTAATGACATAAAGCATGATAAGCATGTATAGTTTACATTTTTGTATCCAGAATATATTATTATACTGTTGAATAGATAATAAATGTGTATATTTATCTTTATTTATTTTTTAATTAACATTTTTACCAAGTGGGCTTAAAGGGGACACTAGCAAAAAAATCACACTGTTTAGGGTGGATGTAAATGAGTATAGCTAATTACTTCAGTGCATGATCAATTAATACTTTTCATGTTATGTTAGTGCAGCATATATAGATTCATTTCATGTAATTGTTTTTTTAATGTCATGTGTGCAGAATAAAATATTCTGACTGTTAACCACTTATGTTCCCTTTAAGCCCACTTGACTGTTTCAATTGAGATTTTCTCCCTTTTGACTTTTGAACCATTTTCCTGTCTAACTTTTCACTTAATCAATCAGCTCCATAATTCAGATAATTATATCATTATATCATCATTTATTATCCTTAAAATATTAGTATTGAACCCGGAAACTGTTTTTCTTTTAGTCATTAGGTCTTCAGAAATCTTGATGCACTTTAACCAGCCGGCTGGACCAGAAATTTTGGCCAATTCTAAATGCCAACAGTACAATGTATGATAGAGATATAGACAAAATGATAACACATGTTGAAAGATGAAGTATTGAAGAGTAATTTCCATTATAATTTTGATTTTGTTCATGAATAGTTTTTTGGCTACATTCCAAAGAAGACATGTTGTAAGTGTGTTCTGTGTTGACAACACAGAAAAAAGGCTGATCACGCCTATTTCAAATGCCATTTACAGGCCAGAGGATAGTAGTAATATATAGTAAATATATATATTTATTTATCAACAAATCATGAAGTGGGCTTATTTGGAACACCCATGTGCTTAAAGGGTACATTAAGTACCCATTAAGCCTATGCAAGACTTTTGACATATTTTGCCAAATGAAAAATTGGTATAAATTAATTATTGACACTTAGAGATTAGAGATTAGACTATCATTTTAACTGAAATGTTCTCACTTAAATTGGGACGGTATATATTAAAAATGTCAAAAAAGCAGCTTTGGTGGGCTTAATAGGGACGTTTACCCTATATGTATATGTATATATATAGTTATATGTACATGTGTACGAGATTATCAAGATACTTAGTTCAAGATATGATATCATTGTGATATGCTGAGTATTGTGATACAATATATTGCTATAATGGAATAGTTAATAGTTAGTAATAGTTAGCATTACCACCAAAATAGAACTTTGACCTTCCACATCTGTTCCAGCTGTTCTTTCAACCCTTGATACTTCACCTTTTTGTGTTCCTTCTTTCTGATGCTGCTGTCAGCTGGTATCACCACATCTACCACCACTGCCCTCTTCTGGTGTTTGTCAATCACCACTACATCTGGTTGGTTAGCCAGCAGCTGCTTGTCAGTCTGGAAGCTGAAGTCCCACAGGATCTTAGCCCTGTTTTTCTCAACCACCTTCGGTGGTGTGTCCCATCGGGATTTGGGTACTTCGAGTCCATACTGGGAACAGATCCTGTACACTATCCCAGTCACTTGGTTGTGCCTCTCCATGTACACTAATCCTGCCTGCATCTTACACCCTGCCATTATGTCCTGGACTGTCTCAGGGGCATCTTTGCACAGCCTGCACCTTGGGTCTGATCTGCTGTGGTAGACCCACAATCATTACATACACACACACACACACACATATATATATATATATATATATAGATATATATATATATAGATATATAGATATATATATATGTATATGACGACCCTTAAGGAATTAAGGAATTAAGTTATATTAAGGAATATAACTAACTTGCAATGGACACATAATCCAGACCAGGCGTCCAACAGACATTTACTGGTCAAAATGTGTAGCCGCACTTGGCTAGTAAAAGGGAATAGGTTTGTAATTGAAGTTTTACAGTAACCTTCCGAAGGGTCACCTTAATAAAATTCCCAGTCACGGTGACAACTAAGTCAGGATAGGAGGTCCGGTACTTGCTTATAACCTCCTGCAGTTTGGACTTTGGAGAGTTGTTTTGTTGTCCAATTGTGGTGGAATACTGGCAGCTGTGTTGATTGCCGAGGCGAATTTCCATGTAGATAGAAGGGATGACATTTGACCATTAGGTATTCCAGACTGAAGCTAGCAAGAGTTTCTACATCCATACACCATCTGCTATTGGCCATGAAGAAGCACAACCTCCCTTCAATTTACGGGCCTCCTCTGTTTTGTCCTTGCAAAGGACAGAAGGACTTTAACTGGACTCTAACTCTAACTGGATAGCATGGTCTGGTACTGAGGGAGATAGCTATGTGTCCCCTGATGTGTCTTTCGCTTTGTGAGGTAAAGATACATTCCTTCCTTTGTTTCGGCCCTCAATGCTTGTCAGGATCTCTCCCAGTCAAATCAGATCCTATATATACTGGCTTTTAGTCTGACATTTATGGCAGTTGTAGGTAGTGTCAGTGTGGGTTGGTAGCACATGGTTGACACATTATCATGAACATCTGTGTTTAATGCAATACAATGCAACAACGCTGCAGTAAATAGCAGCCTTTTGAAACGTACTGTGTTCATTGTGCCAGAGGGGAGTTACTGGGGTTATATTGAATGCTTTCTTTATTATGAATAAAGAATAAACTGTCCACTTTCTTGATATTCTGTTTAAGTTTTTGGTCAGAAGAAGTAAATATGTAATCGACTGCAAAAATTGCCAATGAAACACTGGAACCATCATCTCCATCTAACAATGACATGACAGGAAAGGTAATGGCGTCATTCAAAACTCATGGCTTTATTCTCTTGGACCATGTGCTCAGTAAATTCTAAAGCAAATCTGTTCTTGTTAGATATCAAAAACATATGGAAGGGGACATTTTGGCTTGACAGGGGTATTTTGGATGTGCCCACTGAATTTCATGACAATCAGCTTATTAGATTTGGGCATTTCCTCCGTATAGAAATATTTATTGGTGATTGTGTTAGAATGGTCAGGAGGTCATCAGAACACTGGACAAAGCAACTGACTTATCTCCACATCCCTTGGTATAGGGTAGGCAGAGAAAACTGAGTTGTTGACAGCAAAAATGGCTGTTAAAACTGAAATTTCCTGCTGTTGGATTAGCAGGTCCAAGGTCTCAGTGTGTTGGGTGCTTGCTGACCTCGGGTTTACAGCAAGTTGATACTCTGTTTCTCCCCATCAAAGCCTTTTCAATCCTGTAAATCCATTCATTTTATTTTATTCTATTTTATTTTTTCCTCAAAGAATCAAACCACATGAGAAAGCTGGGTTTGGCTTATTTATTGAAAAAGGTCTGTCAGCCTCATCTAGACTGTGAGCCCATTTTTAGATCTTATAATGCTGGTTATTTCACTTTTGCTCCAGCAGTGGTCATTACTGTAAATGTTTAAGTTTCAGGTTGCATTTTAGTTACAACGTTTACAAACTGTTACATTAGTTGTGTGGTTTTGTTTTTCGTATTTTTGCTTTTTCCCTTCAGAAAATTATCATAACTATCTAGTTTCTATCACTTTAGCCACTCTAAACTATGCAGAAATAGATTGCAAGAGATTGCTGTTTTTGCCAATATCCAATATGCCAATATGTAACTACTTATTTGGCTGATAACTGATACTGATATTGATGTATCCACTTTTTCCCCATCTAATTTTAGTGATTATGGTCTCTGCTGTAGTGGAATTAACATAATGAAATTCAAAGCTTTTCAATGTATGTAATATTCATTCACTTTTCAAAATAAGAATATTATTGGCCATTACCAGCCAATACCTATGACATGCCAATATTATCCTGCATCCCTAACAATGATGCATGTATTTTAAGCCTAATTAGTGGTTGTTCTTACTGCCGAACCCCCCCAAAGCTTAAAAACCATCCGCCTGTGCCACCTATAGACATTGTAATCTCCTATTTTCTGCTCTTTAGCTGCTTTATCTTGTAATATTTCTGACTGACTTGTTGTACTTTTTTTGCTCTCACACACAAAGACAATAAAGATGTCCTCCAAGTGTTTCAAATCAAAAATTTGTCCCCCAACCCAGCTCGTCAACGTCAGAGTGAGCCTAGGTTGGTTTATGCTGCTGAAACACATATGTAAAACCATTGTACCCTGTCATGTCCAATTTAAAGCACCAGGAATCTGCAGTTACCTCTTGTGTTTTTACACAGGTGATGTATTGTGGTTCATGACCACATCATGAACATTGTACAACACTTACATGAGCGGCTGGAAAAGGCTAGAGTTGGCCTAGATTGGCATGAAAAGTGAAATCAGCAGAGGGATAGCTTTTCTCCCCCTGCAGTGACAAGTAGCAGATGAAAAGCTCACCTATCCCTCCATCTCTTACAAACGTATCAAAGTGCATTTCAAAGCTTTTGAACCAGAATCTGTGAAGAGAGTCAACAAGCACAAATCACTTCCTTTTTTTGTGCTGCTCTGATTGTTAATCTACTTTCTACCAAAATAAGATTTTCTATTGCTCCTTAAAACTTTCTGCAATTGCTTTCTTTAAGCCTGCAGCTGTCCACTGAGGGCTTTGCTGTGTCGAATATATCTTAAGAGTGCCTCTTATTATTATATTTGCTCCCAGCTCTAATCTTTATCAGTATTTATATTGACAGTCGGCAATTTTTGTTTATGGCTATATTTTATCAACTAAATAAAAAAACATGCATGCCAGTGCCTGGGGAGGAAAGAAGATAAAGACTTTGCATTAATAGCAGTTTGCTAAGACATAATGCCCTGATAAAGCCAGCATCTTTGTGTGGGCTGGATTGAGTTCAGTGCCAGTTCTATGTAGCATATACTAAGAGCACACAGCTCGTCTGTGATAGACCATGCAGCTTTCTGTGAGACCATATGTTTTGTGGCTGAACTCAAGTATTTCTTATAGTAAAACAAAAAGTGTGAGTGCAGAGTTTCTAAATCTTTTGGCAAATATTTTACTCATCACTGTAAAACTGCCTACGTTGCACACACACTCCACTCCTGCTGCTTACTATACACTTTTGCTGCATTTGTTGTGACTAAATACCATTGTGTTGGCGCTGTATTGGAACAAAAGAAGGAACAATTGCTGAACCGTGTGAATAGGAGCATGTTGCAGAGGCAGCGGCGGCGTTGCTGCGCTGGTCTCAGCTTCGGCTCAGTTTTGCTCACTTGGGCTTGAATTTGGGGCCTTTGTTAACTGAGCAGCTCCTGGTGCCAACTGGCAGATTTGATTTTACTTTCCTTTTATGTTCTTTGAATAAATTATAAAACTTTGGCTTTGGCCTCAATTAGTCAGATGTTCAGACCTTCAATTCAAGGCACTGCATTGTTGGTAGGGGCATAAAAATCTGCAAGCCAAATCAAAAAATGCCATTGCAGCAAAAATAACATGAACCTGTGGCTGATATCACAGTAAGCTGTACAAAATACATATTTATTGAATAGCGACTGGGTGCTGTTTATCCATTGAAAACATTTTGTAGAGTTTTATATAAACATGTTGTTAAATTTCTCTTTCATGGGTGATATAAATGTTCTTAAATGGGAGATTTGCAGTGAATTTATACTGATAAACACATAGAGGTTTGGAGAAATGCATCACCATAACAGGTGCAATAATACAGACAGATACTACAAAACTCCTTTTATTCTGTGCTTCATTTAAGCTCTGCATCTTGAATGCTGTTTGTAAGGAATGTGAAACGTTAATATGCTAAAACGCAGTGATACCTAAATGAAAAAAAAAAAGGTTCATGTTCCAACAAACGCCTCCATCTATTTGTTCCATGTCATGCCTCGGCACCATTTGACCTCTTAAATCTTAAATATGCAGGCAGCACTTTGCTTGGCTGCTCAGCTTTCGTGACTCAGTCTGGAAGTGTTTACTGAAGTCCTGCAGTGTGTGGCGGGGGGTGCTTGCGGTCTTTCATGACCAGTGGCCTCCTGAGGTGCTACTTCTATTGGCTCTGAAAGGCACTGGGAGGCTCCCAGGCCTCCGTTGTTTAAGGTGAGCCCACTTTGTCATGGAGGCAGCTGACCAGAGAGAGGCATCTAAAGAGCCTTCACAGCCAAGACAAGACAGCTAAAAGAGCCACAGCTAGCGCCTCTCCACTCTATTCTGTCCCCATTCATTCACATGCCTCCAGCCAAAGCTCCTCAGCCGCTGATGACGGGCAAGCAGACATTGTGATTGTAGTCCTTCTGCTGGAAGTTTGTCTCTCCATCTGTTCAGTCTGTTAGGTGTGGTCTTTGGAATCAATGGTAAATATGTTAGAAGGAATTAGCTCGCATGTTGACAAGTGTCCAGTCGGGTAGTGTTTGGTTTGGTTTGTTCTGGTTGATTTCTGCCTCAGCCCTACTACAATGAAGGTGAATGCAATTAATTGTTCAATATTTTCTTATCTTCAGACAAAGAGTGTAGGAGATGTATATTTTTACCTGCTTGACAGTTTTGACTGTGACTCAGAAGTGTCATCCGACGTGTTTCTGACGTGTCATTTATCAACTTGCCGGCCCAACAGACCTATCAGAATCTATTGGGCCAGCCACACCCACCGGCATGGCATTTCTGAATACACCCATACACATCATTAAAGCATGTGAGTCTACATGAGCTTGTAGACATGCATGAGGACACTAGGGGTGGGAATCACCGGAGGCCCCATAATATGGTATTATCAGAATACTTAAGTCATGATACAATATTATTGCGATATCAAACATGTTGCTATATGCTGAGTATTGCGATAAAATATATTGCGATATATTGCGATTTATTCCCTTTTATTGAACTGCAGATTTTGTCCCTGAAAGAAAACTATCAACAATAGCTTTATGTAATAAGATTAAGTTTTCAGTCTGCTCATCTCACATCAATAATTTTTGCAGCAGCAAAATGTATCTAGTGGCTTGAAAAAGCAATTGATCATATTTTTCTACTAAGCAACCAAAAGTTTAATTTGTATTTGTATTATGAATTATTAATATAATAAAATAGATACTTGATGTCCATGTGACATGATATGATGATGCCATTCAAAAATATAAAGTCCTATGCTGTATTGACTAGAGGACATGTGTGCATACACTATATAGAATACAATAAGTACAGTGTACAGTAATAGACAAGGGCAACAGTTTTCCTGTGCTTCCAATGTGTTCGCTTAAAATTAGGACTAAACAATACTTATCTGAAAGTTCAAATAAGTTTGCAGCTAATGTCACAGCAGAAATTTTTAATGAACCTCTGTGCAATGTCACAGAAAGTTGAATGTATCTGCAAAATGTTCAATATCAGCATTCAGTATGTCTTTAAAAAAAAAAAAGGTATGTAGCAACTTGATACAGGTCTTGGTAAATACTGAAAAAGCAAATGGTGAACCCATCTATGTTCCCACTTTTTGTACGCCCATCTCCGCCTTACTACTGTGCTGCAAGAGTTTCAACTTCCTGGACTGGAAAACTGATGCCAGTCAGTATGATTACATGATCAGTTAAGTGGAGCTATGGTTATAACTCAACAAGGCAATTTAATTAGACTACTGTCCTTGTCCCGGTATACAAGCATGGGAGTTGAATCCATTTATTGGCTGAAGTATGTCTGACTCTGCGATGATAGGTGGCGATATGCCCCCTTTCAGCTTGTTAGTATTGGACCATTTTCCGGTTGACCTATTACGTCACAGACCAAACAATCAACAAACAAGTTAGCTACGGTTAGCTAGCAGCACACAGGTACCATGGTGGGCAACATTACAGCTCTGTGCATTTCGTCCATCCATAAATGCATGGCTCTGGATGTAGACTTTATCGTGTTGTTACTGTCTTCTTTTTCTGTCATGCATTTAATGCTATTCAGCTTCTGGGTCAAAGCCCAGGGTGGAAACTGTGGAGCATTCGCAGAGGCCAGTTTGGGTCTGACTGACTGTATACATGCAGGAGGAAATTGACTCCCGATTGTATTATCTGGGTGTGTTAGTCCAACTGTGAGAAATTTACTTTAGTACACTTCCAGTCAGACACGTTTACATGTATTTTAAAAATCCAGTTTTAGTCGGACCAATATAATAAATCATTTTTATCTAATGTCATGTTTTCATGGAGTGAACATAATCCAGGCAGCAATTACATTTCCTCTAAAATATTTATGGCATTAAAATTTATTGGTGAATAAACTAAAAACTAACTTATTGCTGGAGATGGTAAATAAATGTAGTTTTTTTAGTCAGAGTGGAAATCACCAGAGAATCCACAGTATGATAATGAGTCATGATACAATATTAGGTTGTGATATGCCTAGTATTGCAATAAACTATATTGTGATATTTTACGACTTATGACCTTTTTATCAACTGTATATTATGTATCTAGTGGACTGATAAAGCACTTGATTATATTATTCTAGTCGGCTACCTGATGTTTAATTTCTATTTATAATATTAATAATTTATGTTAAAAGAAGGGGTAAGGGAGGGGAGCTGTGTGTGTGCGAACATGTGACATTAGTGCATGTATATGCATCGGAGGTGAGTCAGGTGGGGGAGGCAAAAATACATACGTCAGTTATTTTACAGCACTTCGCTGTAGTGCTTTACGCTTTTTAAGCCTCTCCCTGTCTACGCACCTTTCCTCTTCAGCTGCGACTGTTGCTCGATTTTTCAATCATGTAAGTTACTACAGGTGAGGGAGGAGGGAGGAGGGGGCGCGCGTGCAACATGTGTGTCTCACACACATTCATTCATTTTTTCAGCCCTTCTATCAGCTGATCTGGGGTGTGCCCCGCCTCTAACCTTGGACATGTTCATTCATCTAATTTAGGCTATTTGTTAACATCCTCAAAAACGCAGGCGCAGCGCAGGTCCGCCGCGCCCTGCGAGCGACACCAATTGTGAAATTGAAAAAATAGTGTGTTTCTTTATACACAGTATTATAATTTTTAACTTTCATTCATTCTTCTGCAGCATCGGTAGTGTTAAAGCAGATAAACAGAGATACACACACACACACACACACACACACACACACACACACACAAAAAAACATTACATATATAAACTTTATGAATAGTCTCATGTTTCACTTGCAGTAATGGTGTTTTAATACTGCTGTGAAAACATCATAGAAATCTTTGGTATTTTATTGAACACCTTCACTGTTCTCACCTCTAACTGAATCATTACCACTTCAATACAAGTTAAGTAGGGGAATACAAACAACCATTCTGAAGGTAACAGGCAGCCTATTCTCATTCATTCGATGGCTGGGGGTGAATGGGGTGGGGGAGGGTTGCGACAAAGCTGAAATGGCCACATTTCCCAGTAAAGATCGTTCTTAGGATCTTAGCCATGATAGGCCTACTGTCAATTCATGTTCTGTGTTCATCTCATTCATTAAAAAATACTAGGCTACTTAACACCAGCACTGTATTTGATTAGGTTATTTATTCATCTCTGTTTAACGGTTTTGAATATAATCGCTAATAAAGAAAACCTGTATTTTCCGGTCAGCGAGCGGTGAGAGAGCCGGATGGGTTGCCTCAGCTCCTTCTGGCACATCACCACCATCACCACCACCACCCGCCCGAAAAAGATAAAAAAATAAAAATAAAATGCTTGATAAAACTGTTTGGATTGTCTGTTTCGTGTATTGAAAAGCCTGTATCCGAACATGCATACTTACATTTTACAAGCGCTAAATGAGGTCCAGTCTACTTTATACAGTAGGGGAGAATGTGTGTTTTACGCATTTACGCATGACGCACAACACCAGCAGTTCATTGAATATTATTATTTTTATCTCCAGACACGCCGATTGTCCAGGTTGTCTGTTTGTCATAGTTTTTTAGCGCTGATTGCTAAGTCTAATTCCTGTGTATCTGTCTGATGCATCTGGCGAATAAAGTGATTATGAGACAACTGTACAATAATGTAATATATATATAAATGTTGTAGCCTATTTTACATTTTAGATGAGTAATCTAACTATTTACCATCACTGTAAATCTGGTATCTCAGAGCAGCGACAGCGATTCCGATTTACAGTCTTCTTATTAAAATCGAAATTGAAATCGAGTCCAGCCCTATGCGGTATTGTTAATGTTACATTTTCTTCATTTTCTTTCTTTATGTGGCTGGTTATGTGACTTATGGTATCCCACAGAAGCATTCGCTGCACAGCGTGTGAACTGCGACTTGAATATTTGTGTATATTTATGAATTAGTGATGAATCTGGTGATGGAAGCACAGCGCAGCTCAGCTGCAGCTGTTCACTCAATATGCGCGAAACCTCCTGAATGTTGAAATAGTAATACCACATTCATTGATAAAATCACACAAGCGATGGGAAGGGGTGGCAGTTTTAGAAGGGGGATGATATTATCGTCTCACATGTGCCACCTGGTGTTTGTTTGCGCACACTGCAGCTACTCCTGGATATAGTAATTAACCCCCCTTCCCCCTCAACTGCCGGCCTCAGTTTCTCACGTGTGATTCACGCGGGGATGCTGCCGAATTAGACTTGTGCCCACTGTATGCTGCAAGGTATGTAGGCGGATTTCAATCACTTCACTATGTTAGTATGGCAATAGCAGAGGCCCATCATTTGATAAATATTTCTTTTTGGAGTCTCAAGGAGTACATTATCTGTTCCATCTGGATTTTTACTGCTGAGATATTTGATGCCATCTGTTGGCCATTTGAATCCACTCTGAAGCTTGACAGTTTGTGGAATTATACCCCTTATGTCCATAGCCATTGTTTTGTCCACATTCACTTTGTAGAAGAAGAAGTACCCATATGAGGAAATGAGGTTCTTTAGGTGTGGAATTGTTGTCGTAGGTTCGGCTCGGTATAAAAGAACATTATCTGCGCACAGATAGTTTATGTTGTTCTCCATTTATTGTCAGCCCCTTTATGTTGTTGTCAAATCTAATAAGCTGTGCTAGTGGTTCAATACAAATATCAAATAGTAGGAGTGATAGGGAACAGCCTTATCTACAGCCATGTTCAAGGGCAAATCTGTTTGATAAAAACCTGTTCATTTTAACTGCGGCTTGTGGGTCAGAATATAATATTTGGATCCACTTTATAAAGTTAGGGCCAAATTGGAGTTGTTTCAGTGTTTGAAACAGGTATTTCGAGGATACTTGATTGAATGCCTTTTGGGCATCGAAAGATAATATCATAGCTTCCTCCTCCTGGACATTTGGGTGGGTCATTAAGTTCAGTACGCTTCTGACATTATCCCCATAATATCTACCGGTAATAAACCCAGTCTGATAAGGGTGAATAATTTGTGTTATGATTTTATTGACGCGTCTTGCTAGTATAGCTGTTAATATACGTAGGTCTGTGTTCAACGGTGATATGGGTCTATATGATTCGCATTTGGTGGCGTACTTGCTTTCCATGTATTACAACTATTGTTGCCTCCTTCCAAGAGGGGGCCATGGTTCCAGATTGTAATGCATGGTGATAGGCTTTTAGAAGTAGAGGTGAAACTATCTCTTTGAATGTTTTATAAAATTCATATAATATATAATATAATATACCTGTCTGGGCCCGGACTTTTATTGTTTTTCAAGGTAGAAATTACCTGTTGTATTTCTGATTCCTTGATTGGTTCATCCAATTCTTTTGCCATAGGCTCTGATAGCTCCTTAATTTTTATGCTGTCCAAGAATTGTGCCACTTCCTTATCATCAGTGCAAGTGTCCATGTTTCTGTACAGAGATTTATAAAATTCTGTAAATTACTGTGAAATCTCATCAGGTTTTTTAAGTGTTATTATGCTTTAGTTTCTGTACAGTGTGTGATGATTGCTGTTTTTTAAGTGTTAATGCTAACAATCTACCTGCCCTGTTGCCATTTTCGTAATATTTTTGATGAACCTTAAAGTGCCCTCAGTATGTTCCGTGATTAAGCTGTCCAGGTTTCTGTGTACTTGTTTGAGAGTGTTAAACAGACTGGGGGTTGGGGTCCTTTTGTGTTGTTGCTGGAGTTGTCTTATTTTGTTTTCCAGTTCAATTTGTTTTACTTCCCTTCTCTCTTTTTTTGCCACTTGTAAATGAGATAATGCGACCTCTGATAAATGCCTTAGTGCAGTCCCACAGAATGAGAGTCATGTTTCAGGTAAGGCATTATTGCCTAATCAATTACTCAATTCAGTTGTTACAAATGCGATAAATTCCTTATCATTTAAAAGTGATGCATTTAATCTGCAGTGTTTGGTTGTTGGCCTTTGACCTATGTCCCATGTCAATGCAAGAGGTGCATGGTTGGAGACAGTGATTGGTAAAATCTTTATGTTTTCTATCCTGTGTAACTCTGCCTTGGGGGTAAAAAAAAAGATTGATTCTAGAATAGGATGAATGTCTATGAGAATAAAAAGTATCTCTAGTATCAAAAATCTCTACCTTTAGGGAATTTACTTCTCCAAACATCTACCATCCCTGACTCTATCAAAAGGCTTTTAAGCATTTTACTCATTCTAGGTAGTAGGAGGAGTAGGGGTTTTTGGAGGAGGTTGCCTATCCATAAGCTGAGACATGACACAGTTAAAATCCCCTCCCAGCAATAGGATACCAATACTGTGCTGTAGTATTTTAGTGAATACTGTACGAATGAAACCAGGCTCATCCTCATTTGGAGCATATATGTTCATGAAAGAGATTGGTATTCCGTCATAGATCCATTTACTTAAATAAATCTACCCTCAGAGTTTTTATGAACTTTGGTAGGTGAAAAGTTGACCTGTCTGTGCATCAAAATGCATACTCCTCTTTTGCTCCCTGGTTGGTGCGATCAGAAAAATGCTTTGTCTGCCCATGATCTTTTTAGCTTCTCATGTTCTATTTCCGGTAGGTGGGTCTCTTTTAAAAATGCTACTTGACAATTAGCCCTTCTTAACTGGTTAAGGATTTTCTTCCTCTTTATGGGAGCCATTAAAGGTTTGAATATGAACACCTAGTGTTTCACATTGGCGACCTTAAGATTCTGGGCAGTCTAAATCAATCTGACTTCACTTGACAGTCTATCATGTTGAATGGAGGTGTGTGGCAGCTACTTATGTTGTGAAAGTGCAGAATGCTGGCAGTGAGGAGAGCAGGCAGGTGGGTTAAATCCTTCCCTAAGGCTGAACAGATAGCTGAAAAATAGATGGTTATCAGAGACAGCACACTAGAAAAGACTTTTACTGCCACTTTCTTCTTCTTTTTTTATCTCTCACATACACAAACACAACAGCTGTAAACAAAACTTCAGCATCAATAAGCTATTTTCACAAATAAATTCATCAGTTGTTGAGCCAGAATGGTGCTGCCGGACTGGTCAGAGCCTATGGAGCTAAACTGAAAGCAGATCCTGAGTGTAATTATACTGGAACTAATATGATTTTCAAAATGAACCATAATTAGTTTCATGCAGCTCTCCAGAGCTCTGTCAGTCTTTGTCCCCATGTCTTGGCCAAAGTGGGAAACAGTACTGTCAGTATTCTTCCCCAGAAGCCAGTGTGAAAACACTTCAGTCTTACTGACAGTCAGTAGGCACATGTCGTGTGTCTTCTATCTGTCTGTTAAGCAGCTTGATGAACAAAGTCCTGTCCACTTTGGAATAACACCATTCAAACTATCATGTATGCTCTTTCAAGCACATGGAAGACCTCAGTCAGTTTCACATATTGTAAGGAACCTCAAGGAGCTCAAAAATATTAAAATCATTCATTCTTCATTAAGTTGGGCATTCCAATATTTTAACATACCAACTGGTTGTGACCTCACAAGGTCTTAGTTTTAGTGTAGTTTGTTTATTTCATTCATTTTCCAATTTGTGCAATTCAAATACACACAAGAAAAAATAATAATAACAATAATAAGTCATTTCTTTTAAAGCAGTGGCAAACCAAAGCAAGTTTTGGTGGCTGAAGAGATGAAGGCTTCAGTAAGCTTTAGCGTATAGCTTTTTTATGTTCATTGTTTTGTTCTGTTCTCTTTAGATTTATACGATGATAATGAAAGAAGCCAGAAAAACCAAATATATTTGATATAACAGAAAGTCCCAAACAGATTCTGAATACATACACTGCATCAGGGTGATGAGAAAAAAAACTATAGACAATGTCATTACAGTAAATAACTCCCAAAAACCTTTGAAACCTGAGCAAATTGGCTTGATTTCTTTCAAAAATATGGGAAGAAGGCAATAAGCAATTAAAGAAGGAATTGCCCAAACAGTTTGCAAGAAATAGTAAAAAGAGAAAGTTAAGTAAAAATGATTAAATTAGTAAAAAAAAGATAAAAACAAACAAACAAGGAAATAACCTGGGAAAAGTGCTTTAAAATTATTTAATAAGTTAATAATTCTGTACCATATTTATTTCCCCCCCAGAATTTTAAAAATAATTTTATAAATGCATTACAATTTTTTTGCAATTTTTGGAACATTTCTAATATTTCTTATCTTATTGCTTTTTTATCATGTTTCTGAAAGAAATATCACCAATTTGGGTTCAAAAGTTTGAATACTTGTGTGTGTGTACATATATATATATATATATACACATACATATATATACGTATATATGTATATACGTATATATATATATACAGCTACAGCACTGTTTTGAAACCATATACGCAATAAACAAATCCTGGTTTCTGAATTTTTCATTCATTTATACGGTGAAACTTCCATCATTACCACCAATGCTAACCAATGTCCTGCATATGCTTCGTGCATTTTATTTCAACCAAACAAAACACTTTGTTTAGGTTAATTCAGTTTTAGATTGATTCTTCAAGATAGGAGAAGTCAAATAAAACCAAAATTTGACAGGGAGAGAGGCACACAGCACACATGGTGCACTTTCTAAAACAACATAATGGGGTATTAATTTGGAGATAAATCACTCTCCCTGGAATATTACTATGGAATTACAGCTATAATTATTAAATAATCAGAACGTCCCATGTTGCAGCAGCAATGAATAACTGGCTTTGGAGGATATTGGACCATAATTGTTTGATTAGATTTGTTTTTTTAGAGGAAGGTAGTGTGTGTGTGTGTGTGTGTGTGTGTGTGTGTGTGTGTGTGTGTGTGTGTGTGTGTGTGTGTGTGTGTGTGTGTGTGTGTGTTTCTGTAGTTGCTGCATACATGGAACAAAACCAGGCCATTGTGTGGAACTGAAGTGTACAGTTTGTTACTTACACCACAGCACAATTGCAAACCCTGTGTGTGTGTGTGTGTGTGTGTGTGTGTGTGTGTGTGTGTGTGTGGTGGTGGTGGGGGTGGGGGTGTTTGTGATGCATGTGTGGGGAGCTACACCATGCTCCCATTCTCCTGATAACACATAGCATGCCAATCGAGGATCTGGTGGAGACAAAGATGAAGTCCAGGTTTAGCCCCTCTATCGGCTCTAGGCGTCTGTCTCATTACCATAATCTCTGCTTTCCATTATCAGCTGGAGAGAGGAGCTGACCCTCCTGATCCAGTGGCCTGTCAAACTTTATTCTCCTTCATCCTTGGGATCCTTATTGTGCTACCCTTCAAATTGAGCGTGGAGCTGCTGCAAGCTTGCAATACCAAACCACCACTGCTGTTCAGGTTGTCAGCATGGCTGCCCCGACACTGTGCCATTTACATGTCCAATGACTGTGAGCTTTGTTTTCAGCTCTGCTTTTCAAATTAACTCTAAGGTGACCCAGTTTTTTAAGTCACTACTCTGGTAAGACCAACTTAAAGGCAAAATGAATATTACTCAAGTTGACTTGAAAATATAATGCCAAAACACAAAGTGTTCCTACTATTCTATGATTAGATGTTACCAAATCATTAATGGTGGTAAAACAGCTGACAGCTGTGTTTTTAGGGTGTCTCCATATACACTTTAAAACCTTCATAATTATAATTATTGAATTGAGGTGCTGTGGCTCAGCTTCTCCAGTCAAAGTATCCTTGGGCAAGATACTGCACCCCAGCTGGCTGTGCCATCAGAGCGCGTGCGTGTGCGTGTGTGTGTGTGTGTGTGTGTGTGTGTGTGTGTGTGAATGGATGAATGTGACATGTAGTTTAAAAGTCACCTCAGTCACTGGTATATCTTCATTCTTCTTCTTATTTAAGTTCACTATTAACCTGGAAACAAGGAAGTCACAATCTTCGCTTGATGAACATTTTGAAACTTGTTGTTCAAAAGATAAGGACTGAATTAGGAAAGAGATCTTTTAGGTTTTCAGCTCCTGATGTTTGGAACAAGCTTCAGTCTGAACTACATTTACAAACACTGATTCCTTTGACTGATTTTAAAGAGAGTGTGACGTCTTTGGAGTCTAGGCTTTCGGTCTGTAAATGTTTTATCTGATTGTATGAGTGTTTGTTCTGTGTTTGTAAATGTTTTTCTAATAATTGTAAACTGTAACTATGTGACTGTATCGCTGCTGTCTTGGCCAGGTCTCCCTTGAAAAAGAGATCCCCCATCTCAATGGGACTAACCTTGTTAAATTAAGGTTAAAAAAGTGCTATGAATGGTTGGAAGACTAGCAAGAGCCTATACAAATGCAAGTCCATTTTGTCATTCATAACTATTATCCAGAGTGACAGTCAGCATGGACTTTTAGAAGCTAAAATATGTGAAGGATCAAGATCTTTGACAGTTTACGACACCTACATTAAAGATGACTGACAAGTTTTATAATGATTCATTTAGAATCAAATCTGTGCTGGGCCCCACACTTCTGCAGCAATGCTGTGACCCCCTATTGGTCATTTACAAAAAAATATTTTGGGGACAAATTTTAACATCTTAATTAAAAATATGAATCAGGTTTGATGATGGACAAAGTGTCAGTGATTTATGGCCAGGCAAATTAACGTGTTTGGAAATAGTGGCACCACCATTAAGTGATTTCAAAATAATTTTACAGACGTAATTCAACATTATTATTAAACATATCCTGCAAGTTTTGTAATGATTATACAAACAATGCCTGACTGACCGGGGTCGATTTGAATGAAACTTTCAGGATGTGTTGTTGGCACCTCTTAAGACATTTTCTGCAAGATTTGTGATGGTTGGCTCAAATGTTTTGGAGTTAACATCTATTAATGTGCTAAGCCATGGCCTTTTAAAGTTCATTGGTCAATATCCTCAAAACCCAATTAGATAGCAACAAGCATTTGATAACGTTTGATAAGGATGGTGTCAAAATTGTGTTTTTCAAAAAATTCAAAACGGTGGAAAATCTAGTCGGGGGAAGTTTCACCTCAATCCGACTTATGGGGCGAGAGGTGTGGCCTTTCAAAGCCCAGCCATAATCAAAGCTCTCCCATCTGGGTGACTGGCATCATATTTCTTGAGCAGCATTTGCACACAACTTCCAATCATTGGTAAAAATGTCATGTGTCTACGATGTACCATCTCATGGGAATTTGTAAAAACATTTCTGAATAATAATAAATAAATCAGCACAAATCCAAAAGAGTTTCAACTCTTTGGGCTTGAACCTCAAAGAAAAAAAAACAATGTTCACAGTGATGTCTTTGGATTATTCAAAGTAAAGGCATTTTCTTTTCCCCCCGAAATGGTTGTACGTCTAAACATAAATACAACCTCATGTTGCTTAAAAAATGTTTGCACACGAAGTCTGAAACTTTTGTCTGTCATTTTTCAGGACGGGTTTGATTTTCACAGTTTTTCGCATCCATCTATATCCTGTAGTGAGCTGTTTACCCAAGAATCAGTGAAAAAAATGTGGCTGCGGGACACAGCAGCGACAGGACAGAATCATTTCATAACTCAGATAGTGACTTTCAACAGGTCATATAGTAATATTCAGGTGGATGATGATGAAGAGGAGGATGTGGATAGCAAACACACACACACAGAGAGGGAGGACAGCTCAGCCCCTTCAGCCACAGTGCCAAATGAAAGACACAGTGAAAGAGTGCCAAAAGCCAGAGCAGTAATTCCAGTGGAGAGATGCAGGGGAGGAAAAGTGTCTTTTCACTTTGTCTTGTATTGCGAACTGTCGCAACGAAAAGATCAATAAAATGCACTAGACTCAGTGTGCAATGGCCTTGACAGGGACATTCTCTCTTGAAAGACACTTCTCAACCTAGATCTCACTCTGCTCCATGGTGTTGGGGTGAGTGGTAGAAATCTCAGAGACAGGTATCTCAAAACCTGTAGAAATAAAAGCCGAATGATCAGCATGAAGAGATACCATACCAATGAGTAAAGACAGAAACAAATCTTTATTTGTATTGAACCTTTAATATTTAGCTTTGATGACCAAACATATGTGAAACCCAGATCTGAAGTGTAATTAAGTCTTAAATTCCCACATCCAAATAAAAGATATGATTTGATGTGCAATTGCGTGTCCTGTACCTGTTAGGATGACATAAAAGGGTCTTAGTAAGTGCTGAAATAGCCTCCCACACACTGAGTTATTGCTCTCACATTTCACGTTACATTTTCATGATGTCCTCCAAAGCCTCACACCACAAAAGGAGGGGACATATGATAAAATAAACAGTGCATTTCATTTGGTATATCATTTTCAGAGGATTTGTTGAAGCACACTGACAAACAGCTGAAAAAAGAAAATGTAGAGTCATCCACAATAACTGATTTTTTTTTATACTTTATTCCAGGGCTGGTTTATCATCCCTGACCTTTTGTAGACTCAGTCACTGAATTTGTTCATTTATAAAGCCATACTGGGTAAACTCCATTTGTACATTTATATTTTGATTGAACAGAGATCTGACTGAGATTTAGATTTGTTGTCCTTTCGCAATGCACAGACTGAGCTTGGAAAAAAAGCTTTTATGTGCCCTGTTCCTCTCATTTGGAAAAGATTTGAAACTACGTGAATTGGTCTCTCTGCCTGATTTTATTATTATCAGTCATTTGTATCTTGTTATTGTGCATGGGTGTTCTAATATTTCTACATGTTACTGTATATCTTTTATGTTTTTACAGTGTTGCTGCTTGGCTGTAACTTTTTTATATGCTGCTGTCTTGGCCAGGTCTGACTGAAAAGAGATTGATCATCTCAGCTAGTTAAAAATGGGTTACATACATTTTTTAAAAATACTTTACATATTTTTTATCATGAGATCATCCTGCTGAAGGCTGATTTCTGAGATAACAAAAGCACAAGTCAGAGTCCTAAATGCAAAAAAGAACCAAAATGTTTAGATTTAAGGAAAAGCAGTATTCAGGTGTAATTTAATTAGTGTATATAGTCCACTTTTAGTTGACATTAGAAATGCTGGTGGGAATATTGCATCAAAATATAGTTGAGAGCTGGTAAAATTCTGCACCTGTTCCAGACATGTGTTGGCTGTACTTTAAATATTTTGACTGCTAACATCACTCCTGAAACTCTGAAGGGACAAACAGGGTGGCTACTTTGGTTGTAAGGTGATTGAAAAGAAGAAAAGATAGATGAACAAGAATTAAAAAGCCTTACGGCCGTTTTACGCACGCAATGCCAAATCCACGCAGTGTGGGCTGACAGAGACAGAGAGGAAGAATCAGAGACAGAAAATCCTGTGAGGCAAGGAAGCCTCATTTTCACTCACATCCCTCCCTCCCTCTCTCCCACCTCTGCCCCTCTCCTCCCCTAAATCCAGCAGCATGTGGAGGGAAAACAAATAGAGTCCATCCTGTCGCAGCAGCACCCCGAGGACTCGGAGGTGCCTTTTGGAAAGTGATCCCAGCCCACTGCAGCGGCCTCAAGTGTTGTTACGCTGAGTTAGTGCCAAATTGCTTTGCAGCAATCTAACCCCCCCCAAATCTCTCCACCAACCTACCAGCAACAAACAAGACATATACTGTATATAGAGACTTTGTTTAAATATGTGCATTTGTATAAATATATGGTGTTTTTTTTACCTTGGATTTTAGGAAAGCAAATCTTTGCAGGGACTAAATGGTGAAAGAATTGATTTAATTAATGCAGCAGCATGTCCTGCGGCCGCATGTAATCCTTTGAGAATTCTCTAGCAGTAGCTTTCAAGGGGGGGCCGCCCGGGGGAATACAAAGAGATATTCTCCCTGAGACTCTTCCAGTGGCCTGTAATGGGAGCCTCGCACTAATCCCATAATTCCTTGTTTAATTAAACTACAGAGCCAACCCTGTAGTTGTCTAAGCCAGTTTGATGGGCCTTTTCTTTCTTACTTCAGCAGCACATGACTAACTAGTGCACACAATGAATGCACTCAGGCAAACAAACTGTGGAAAAATACTTCACTTGTTACAGTCAATATTATATATATAATTCACTGCACCACAATACAGTAATTTGACAAACACATTTACATCAAATATAGACCTGCACCAGTGGTGTAAGGTAGTAACCATGTGCCCCACTGCATACTACTGTGAGTTATTAGTTATAAGGCGCACACACAACACTGGCAACTGTTTATAAAAAAGCCAAAGACATCTAATTTAGGGAGCTTTGCCACTTATTCCTCCTGATCATTTCTCTCTTGTCCTTTCTTACTGCCACCAGGGCTGGCCCGTGGCATGGGCAGCACCACGTCTCTCTTGTAGTTGTCATATTTCATCGAGTGGTGTAAAGCCTGATTTATGGTCGTGCGTTGAATCGACAACATTGCTACGTCGTAGGGTACGGGGCTATGCAGAAGGCTCGCCGTAGCCTCCGGTGTAGCCTGACGTGCACCTCCCCAAAAATGTAACTACGCGTCGAGGCGACGCAGACCCAGCGCAGACCGGCACAACTGTGATTGGTTTGCTTCACAGCTTTGCGGGGTTTAGGCAAGGGTGACTGAGAGGCTGCAGCGGGCCTGGTAGCTACAGGTACTCCCATCTCTAGCTCCAGAGCCCGTAACCTTAAGTGCATGGCTTCCACCTCCAACTCACGGTTTCTCACCTCCACCTCCCTGATACGCAGAGTTAGTTTGAGCTCCTCTGCATTCATGTTTTGCATAGGGAAGTTGTGGAGTGGGGTCGGAACACCAGCTTCACCCTCAGCTCCAACTTCAGGAGCTGGCTCACCAAACAAACCCCTTTCACTGAGCCCCTTAAAGACTAGCTCCATTAGCTCCTGCTTCTTAACATTTAAAGGCACATGCACATCAAAAAAAATTGCAATCAGAACCAGATCAGCTTTCCTACACCTTTCCAATTTTGCCACAGTCGGATCAATGGTGAAATCCTCCAATTTAAACTCCATATTGCCACCCCCACTAAAGAAAAAGGCTGTAGTAGCAAAAGTAGCAGTTTTATTTTTATAACTTCAGAGAGGAGCAATGCCAAGAATAACAAACAAAACAACTAAATCCAGATCCCTACCTTACCTGTCGGAAAACAAATGTGGAAACAAAAGACAATCAAACTAACCTACCTCCCAACTGAAATAAACAGGAGAAAAAGGGATTAACAAAAAAATGGCTTCTCCCTCCTACTTTAAGGCTGCTACTGAATTGAGCACCATTATTTACAATATTAGTATACTTACAATAAGCTGTTCTAATTACAAAGGTCAAAGGTGGCTTTCACACACAACTTAAGTTATAGGTAACTGCTCCTGCAGGCAGTTGCTCTAAATTCCAAAATGCTACTGCAGCACACACAAGATCATACACAGAATACCAGCTGCTGTCATGTTGGGAATGGGGAGAGTGAGAGGCCGGAGGCCGGCGTCAGTCAGAGTTTAAAACTGAGCAGTCAGCCAATCAGCAGCAGCAGCCCGATCACATGGTTGATTGGGAAATCACACCTCCTGCAGCTCATCGCACACACACACACAAAGACAGGCTGATTGCTACTGCAGAATGGGGGAGAGAGAGAGAGCTGTCAGTACAGACAACATAAACAATCAAATAAATGACCACAGTCATAACAGTAGCAACGCATTTCCGGTTCTGTATTTCCAGATTCCGCCATCCCCGCCATCTTTAAACATCTTCTATTGCGATGTAGATGTTGCAGTGTTAAGGCTCATTATATATATGCCATTATGCTCAACGTTCAATACGGATACGGCCGGAGCTGTCTGTCTGTGATCCGCGTTAATTTCTCTGTGACCGGAAAAGCCGGAAGCTAAACAAAGAATCAACTAGAGACGACAATCACCACTCAGGAAAGGAACGCAGCCTCCTACTGCTCTGGCGGTGAATTGCACCGCAACGAAACGGAGTGACGGAGAAGTTTGAAGGGTTCATGACGGCGTCATGACCACCACGTAGCGACATCGTCGATTCAACGCACGACCATAAATCAGGCTTAAGGTAGTCATGATGGGCTTTGGTGTATGCTATCATCACTGGCCCCAGTGCACACTAT
The DNA here is from genome assembly GCA_035609425.1 of Epinephelus awoara. NCBI lineage: Eukaryota > Metazoa > Chordata > Actinopteri > Perciformes > Serranidae > Epinephelus > Epinephelus awoara. Next base: position 40,299,401 of record CM069301.1, on the reverse strand, counting down.
TGTGCATGTATTGTCTTGAAAATAGAGACTTGGGCCTCTAGTTTCACAGATCGGGCGAGGCGGAGGCGCAGCACACCTGCGTTTCGCCAACTGAGTGTGGCCAGGCGGATTTTGCAAGTTTGGCACACTGTGCGCGCTGGCGCAGCTACTCTTCTTTCCCACCTCCGTCCCTCCTACCTGTGCAATTCGGAAATAGGGAGGAGAGAAGGCGTGGAGTGGGTTTTACACAGCGGATTCACGTCACACCAATCAAATGAGCCCCTCTCCTCGCCCTTAAATGCGCCGTGTGAAGGCGTAATGAGAGTTTACTCAATTCGCCATGGCAGAAGAGAGCAGCAGCGTCAGATGTCCAACTTCCCAGGAGGAAACTGATGTTTTGGTCCGGGAGGTCTGAGCTCGCAATGTCCGAATATACGGAACTGCGAGCAGACCTCCACGGGCTGATGATGCAAAGGTAGCCTGGGAGGAGGTCACCACAATTGTAAATCAATGTTGCGTTTTTCTTGTGCCCGTGCGCGCTCTCTCTTTCTCTCTCGCAGTCTCACTCTGTTTCTTTTCTTTTGACTTTTCTAAGATGACAGATGCTGAATATATACTCCCTATCTGATGCTGTGGCTGTTTGTGGTTGGCTGAGAGGGATGTGAACTCATTAGTTTGCAGCTGTGTTAATCAAATCAAGTTGGGTTTCCATTTCGCGTGCTAAACGGTGCCAATCCCCTTGGCACCGCCAATCAGTCGATATAAAGATACATTTATGTGCTGATTGCAGATAGTTGCATTGAATAGTGGTGTTTGTGGGTATTTATTGCATCGTTAATGTGCCTGACATTCTGTAAACCTGCCTGTGAGGTTTTGGTGATGTGTGCACACTGTCCGCCGGTCAGCCAAACTTCGACTTACACCGGCTGCGCTCCGCCTGCGCTGACAGTCCTGGTTTCAGCTGGCGAGCTTTTAGCGCATCTTCTGTGAAGCATTTTGGCACGAAACTGTCACTGCACCAAGCTGGATCTGTCGACACCTCCCCCTGCTGCGCTGCCACACCCATCTTGGTCTGCCAAACTACCAAACTGAGCATGCCTCAGGTTGCGCTGCTCGAAACTAGGTAGTACATTGAAAGGCAAATAGTTAAAGTGTTTATATGTTGTATTGACTTAAAAGTCAACACAACTGGTAGAATGACTGACTGGCAGAATGATACAATGACAGTTTCTGTGATTATGTCCAGCATACCATACCATGACTTAGTCGTACCAAAAATGAAAAAAACAAAAAAAACAAAAACATTTGGCCACAGAGGGAGCCACAGCGATTGGTCCCATTTTAGCCATTTTTAAGCATTTTTCTGTTGTTGTAGCGCCAGCCAGTTGCCAAATAGAGTTAAATTTCTCCAGTAACCTTGAGGCGACCTGTTCTACATATCTACCAAGTTTAGTAAAAATTGATATGGCGGTTAGGCCTAAATAAGAAATTAGCTCTCTAGCGCCCCCATTTTGTTTGATCGGGTCAAACAAATTTTGTGCGGTCATATGCCTACAAAGTTGTGTTGATCTCCGGTAAAACCCTTGAGATGTTTTACACCTTTATGTGATGAGCCACGGCCCCCACAATATTCACTGCCTTATAGAAGCTCAGTTTTAGTGTTTTTCAACTTTTGCCAAGAGGGAACTTTAGATATTGGTCCCTAGATTATGTTCACAGAATTTCATGCAGATCGATCAAATTTCCTAGGAAGAGATCGATTTTAAGTGTTTTTCAAAAAAATTCTAAATGGAGGAAAATTTATATAACCGGAAGTTATGGGTTCCTGAGACAAATTTGTTCCTCATGATGAGAGGCATCTCTGTGCAAAGTTTCATGTCTCTACGATATACGGGGCATGAGATATGACCATTCAAAGTTTGCAAGTTCAATTGGTCGCTATAGCACCCCCCATGGCCAACTGATGTAATATTGCTTCATTTGCATCCTCCCATTACCCTCTACCACTGTGCCAAATTTCAATTGCAAGTCAGTGAGAAGAAACACGTGGAACAGACACACCCACAGACAGACAGATTTTTCGTCATTATATAGTACGATAAAAATGTAAACCAAGACACTGGGTTTGCCTTTTCAAGGACATATATAGCAAATGGCACCATCTTTAAATTAGGAACACTCTTTTTTTATCATTCCTCTTTGAACACAGTATATATTCAAGGTGGCAATCTGAATCACTTGCAAAAGGCCTGCTTTCTCAGTGGGCGCCTCCATCACAGGGGCCCCAGTGCAACTGCACTGTGCTGTCTATATTTTTACCCCTCTAACAGAATAGCTGATTTATAGTATCATTGATTTATAGTTATAGAATATGCATCATCATTTTGTTACAGATGCTATTGACTATTGTAAAAATAAAGAAAAAATAAACACATATATTTTTGAGGTGGCAGTCACTTATAAGGGCCTATTCCCCATCCAACACATTGTTGGAGGGTCCACTCTCTCCATGGGCCCCCCACCTCACAGGCCCTAGTGCAACTGCACTGCCTGAACTGTTTGTATTTATGCCCCTTATTTTAATTCCATCCCTGTCTCCAGAGCTTACGTTTATATACAACTAATATGAAACAGCAGATATGTTTTGATGGGACCAAATGATGAGCAACTTACGTTTTCTATTAACATAGTGAGGCAATGTTGCTAATGAAGCCTACTGGCAAGTCACAAAAATGACTACAGCATCAATGTCTTATTGCCTGTTTTATTAACATTTAACTTAAGCCATGATCTTTCCCTAACATTCCTGGAACCTTGGGAGGGAACCAGCCTGTCCTCGACAAAGGGCGTTGCGCAATGTACAACAGAATTCCGTTCAATTCAGTTCAATTCAATTTTATTTACAAAACCCAGTATTACAAATTACAGTTTGTCTCAGAGGACTTTACAGCATACGACATCCCTTTGTCCTTTGGACCCTCACAGCGGACAAGGAAAAACTCCCTTTAAGAGAGAAAAAATGGTAGAAACTTCAGGAAGAGCAAATGAGGAGGGATCCCTCTTCCAGGACGGACAGACGTGCAATAGATGTCGTACAGAACAGATCAACATAATAAATGTACAATTATCCATATGACAAAATGATGATTGAAACAGAGAGACTTTCATATTTCATTAAAATCTGGACAAAATTTTTGACAAGATAATTTTACCAAAAGCATTATGTGGAAGTGAGATCTTGGGCCCGCTCAGTGGATTGGAGCATTACTCATGGGACAAACAGGCTGAGAGGCAGAGCAGGTCATCCACCAACCAAGATCAACAGTTCAACCCCTGGCTCCTCCAGTCCGCATGTCGAAGTATCCTTGGGCAAGATACTGAGCCCCAAATTGCTCTCGACGGCTGTGAGAGCGTGTGAATGGTTACTGAGTAGCAGGTGGCATCTTTGTGTGAATGGGTGAATGTGACTTAGTAGTGTAAAAGTGCTTTGAGTGGTCAGTAGACTAGAAAGGGGCTATACAAGTACAGTCCATTCACTATTAAACATCCAAAAACGGCCCTTTTGGACACATCTAAGTTTAAGTCCAGAAAACAAACTTGAAAACAATTCAAATTAGGGCTGGGAGATATATTGATTTTGTACAATATATTGATATATTTTCAAGCAAGATATAGATTTAGACAATAAATGTCAGAAAGTCTTCTTTAAGTTATTTTATAATAAACGGTTAAACTGAACATTTTTTGTCTGCCAATTTCTTTTTTGGCTGACAGTTTTTATGATCAGCATTTTGCTGATTTGACACAAAGTTAAAAAAAGAAAAAAGAAAGTAGTTTTACCAGTTGTAGATACTTTTGATTTTTTTCCACAGCTTAGCTTGCTACATTTCTCTGAAGATAGCTTCAGTGTTGTGAAGCTTTATTTTTATTTTGATGTAGAGTAACTGATAGCTTAACACACTAATATTTTAATCTTTTGCCAACCTTCCATATGACATCTGATCTGTTGCCACCTGAAAGTGATGTCATATTATATTCCTTTACATCAGGGGTGTGCCCAAATCTGCATATGTTATTCAGAAAAGGACAAATAATGCAATGTAAACCGGTATTTCTGTTACCTGAAATTGCTCAATATTTTTCGAGGGGAAAAAGTGCCATGAGTGGCATGTCTGTATCAGCCACTATGTTTCTTCAAATCCGTTCAGAATAATGCCCATTCTGTTTGCAACATGGGACTTTGATTACACTAACTACTTGTTTAATTATTCGACACATTATTAAAAAAGCAATTGTTATATTCTGATCCGCCAGAACGAGTCAATGCACAGCAGGCAGTGAGCTGAGAGCTAGATGCAGAGTTGCCATGTTTAGGAGAAATGACACAAAAGTCTGATGTGGCAGCTGCATTTCTTTCAAACTCCCACAAATTATACTTTAAGATGAAGCTTAGAACCTGTATTTTTTTAACTGTATGTGTTAATTACCTCCAATTAAAAAACCCAGCCAAAATATAGAAAAACGAAACAAAACAGAACAGTCATTCACACTCACGTTCACTTCTACGGGCAATTTAGAGTCACCACTTAACCTGCTAGTCTTTGGACTGTGGGAGGAAGCCGGAGAAAAAAACAACACTGAGATGAGGAAAACATTTAAACTCCACACAGAGGGGCCACAGAAGGTCAGTGGATTCAACCCAGAACCATCCCACTGTGACGCAAGAGTGCTAACCACCGTGCCACCCAAACCAAACAAAGCAAATAAACAAAAATGTTTTACTTTGTATTTCAGTTATTATTCATCCTTTTTATGAATTTTGAGAATTTTTACTTGGCACCCACTCTGGTTAAAGTGGTTCTTTAAAAAACAGCATTTTAAAAAAAATATAAATCTAGTTATTTGTTTATTGACCAATATTGACTCATTTAAGTTTTATACATTGTATATGTATTTATTTCATAATGCCTAACTTCTTTATGGTGGAGTTCAGACAGTTCATATAACTTAATTCAGTTAATAATAAAAATAAGGGAAAGAGAGAAATGCTTTGGCAATAACATATCTTTGTTCATGCCAATAAAGCTATTTGAATTAAATTGAAAAGTAAAGAGAGAGAGAGAGAGAGAGAGAGAGAGAGAGAGAGAGAGAGCAAGAGAGAGAGAGAGAGAGAGAGAGAGAGAGAGAGAGAGAATGAGAGAGAATGAGAGAGAGAGATTAAAAGTGCAGTATAAGGATGGAAAAAATATATTTTACAATTAATTCTATGCCATCATTAAATCAACCTGATGCCTTGAGGGCAAGAGACAATACAATATTGGTCCAACAGACCAATTCTGAGTAGACATCACAGTTTATCACAGCAGTTGTCTGCACATACTGGTACCAGAATGACAATGGACACCGGAGAGCAACGGTTGAAATACCTGGAATAAAAATATCTTCTTGTGCCACTGGATGTTAGAACAGGAATACAGAAAAAAAAGTCACAGAGGATGCTGTCTGAGGCTAAACAAAGACCTGTATGGTTGCTAGAATTTGATATAAACAGAAAAAACCCCTACATAATACATATGCATATGCTATTTATAGAGCCCTACAGTTACAGCATGAAATAATATTTAGGCCTATATTTACATCCACGTATTGGCAGCAGTACTCACATTGTTCTAAAATACATTAAACAATGAAAAGAAGTTAATGAGCCATGAAATGCAGTTTGTCATCAGTATGTAGCTGTTTAACTTGTTTATGTCTTATATAGCTTTATTTATGTCCTTGTCACTGGCTCAGCATCACGAGAAGATGTTAATTAGCAGACAGCATTAGCTATAGCTAGCACGCCATCAAGTTGATAAGTTGTTCTTCCACATTAAATTATATTATATGGGGATGTCTTTACAGTTCCTTATGATGGTGAATTACCTCTCACCACGTAAATAATTTAACTCACATCAGCCTAACACACATTTCTTGACTAAGCATCCAGCAGTGATGAGCATAAATATTGAGATTGTAATTAACTGGAGATAAAACTTCTTTTTTTCGACTACACCTAGATCATTAACTCATGGCTGTAAAATGAGTCATTGCAATCGGCTGAGAAAAATAATCATTATAATGCTTTTTTTTTTTTGTGGCGCTCACCCTGACACCATTACTGTCCCTTTCTGCCACCAGTTTGGCTCCACCTACAAAATACCTCGTCACTGTTGACAAATTCAAAAAGGTATATTTAACCTGACTTCTCGTTAAAAAAAAACACACACCAACTTCTGTTTTTCCATCTGAATACTCATACAGAGACAGATCATTTTGTTGGTTAAACAGATACAGATGTACAGATAGAGATAGTGACGTCCCTGTATACCTGTACTCCACATACTGTAGAACATTATATGTCATTATTACTGCTCTCCAATCCTGGTAAGCAGTAGGCATGTTAATTTTAAATGGATATCTGCATGTGTCAGATAATCTCCCATGGTTCCTTCTGAACAGCAGCATGGACACATTGAGTCAACTCAGCTGCACAATAAGTATTTTGGGACTATTTTCAGCCTGCCACTGTTTTTGTCTGGGCTGCCCCAGGCCTGCAGAGGAAGAATAGTGCTACATACATCACCAAGGTGGTCTGGAGAGATTAGCACCCCTTATACCACTTTAACTCTCAGCACTATGCCCTGGGGGACGCTGGGATATGCAGATTTTGATAAAGAATTTGACTTACCAAGCACAAGAAAATTGTTTTGTCATATAAATAACCAATGCTGTGCTGTTTAAACGCTGTGATGTTTGAAGCATCATCTGTCCCTCCCTCTACTGCTTGCCTTTCTCTGTGTTTGTAGGAAGTTGTGAACATGCCTTTTACTGCATACATCACTGCCACATGATGTGACTTGGTTTTGAACCACTGAATTTTTTTATTAATAGATGGAGCAACTTATATTGTAATAACTGCACATAATGTAATCATTTAAATGTAGTAAGAGCTCATAATGTAATAAATACCACATAATGTAAGAAAACCATGAGCACATTCATTTTGTGAATAATGTAATAAATTATTAGAGAAGACATTATGAGAGAAGAGTACTCTCTTTGTCTTCATTAAGCATAGGGATACCATGACATGACACATTTAAAGTCTCTCATTTAAAGCAACTGGGTTTTGTCTGTTTGGTCTACAGGACATTTTCATCAGTCACCTCAAAACTGATGAAGCCTTTTGGATGTGTAATGCAGCCCCTCAGCAGCTGATGACAAACCTAACCTGCTTAATTCAAAGTCTTTTATCACCGACAAGTAGTAAGATAAACCATGTTTTTTTGTGAAAGGTTAGTGATTTTAAGTAATAATACTTTCTGTCAGAAAGGCTAATGAATTTATCAGTGGTTGTTAAACTGTATTTCTGTCAGACAAGGGCATTTACTAGCCTACTTGTAGCTAATAATAAAAACTATATTTCTCTCCTGGTCGACTGGCCAATTATTTGGTTAATATGCTCTTGTTCGACCAAATTCTCATTGGTCAAATAATTGCTGTGTTACTTTCATAAGCAGAAAAGAGCATCAATAGCTTTCCAGGATTAATCCATTATTTCCTGTGGCAGGAGGGACAAGCTAAGTTCAAAACACCCCCTTTGTTTTCACAACGCTGAACTCGCCCACCCTAACGCTAAGCATCACAGTGACGCAGACCTCCTGTCAGTGTCTGTATACGGAAACCATTTCCCTCAGTGGAAACGAAGCTTGTATTTACTTGTATTTCACAGATAAGAAACAATAAGTTGTGAAGACAGTAAAGCCTCCACTAAAATAGCATTTCAAGTCTTGTGTGTGATTTATCCTTCAGGGATTTATACTCAGGGATTTATCCTGGCTTCATATGAACAGGGGAAATCTCTGCTTGTAGCTAGGCTAATTTATATAATGTAAAATGCCATCGGCTGTTGCTAATAAAGTTAGCATGTTGTATTTGTTTGGAAAACGTATTTAGTGTGACAGTTGTTTTGTCGGAGAATTTTGTGAGTTGTAATGGAGCCAAATTGAGTGCCCTTACCTTTGTTAAATGTTGCTGTTGTCCTTGGTTTTATATGAGACAAGGGAAAGATCGCTAGCTGCTAGGCTAATTTATACAATGTAAAATGCCACAGGCTGGCGCTAATAACATTATCATGTTGTACTTGCTTGGAAAACGTGTTTAGTATAAGACAGTTGTTTTTTCAGTGAATCTTGTGAGTTGTAATGGAGCCAAATTGTGTGCCGTTACCTTTGTTAAATGTTAGGCTAGGCTAATTTATACAATGTAAAATGCCATAGACTTGTGCTAATAACGTTAGCATGTTGTATTGTTGGGAAAATGTGGCCAGATAAAGTGTTTCTCGGTCAATGCTACCATTTATAGTGAAGCCAATTTGTGTACTTGTGTTTGAAATTGTCTCTATTAAGCCATATTTAATGTGTGTTTTGAATCAACTTAACTTTACAGCACTTAACAGAGTCCTCCACTGCCGACTAGCGTTTTGGAGGTGTAACTGCAGAGTGACACAGACACACCACTGCAGAAGTAACAATAACGTGCCGATTTTTTTTTTTTGACTAATCGATTAGTCGAAGATTATGTATGACTTCAGTCAACCAAGATTTGATTTGGTTGACTGCAGCCCTACAATTCTCTTTCTCTGGATTGGGCGCTGGGTGCCACTCTTGCAGGGTTGCTAACTTTTCAAAAAACCTTGGAGTCAGATTCAGCAGGGCCAAGCACAATTTCATTGTTTAAGCCGACACATACATTTTTGTTTGTCAACTGATTTGGTAGATGCGATCCTGATCCCCCGCATCTTAAGAGATAGATAGGGCCTAAAACCTTACATACAAATACCATTCAGAGAGAGACAATGGTGGTACAGAGGGGGTCTGGGGGTCCTCCCCCAGAAAATTTTGGACATGGTAGATGTGATTTCCTGCATTCTGGTGGGTTTAGGGGTAGCATTCTGGAGATGGGCAATAACTACATACATTCAAAGCCACCCTGACTTGCAGGGCCTTCACAAGTGAACCTGCATTCAGCTCAGAGTGACTGAACTAGTTAAAACCTGAAATTAGGACATGTCTACGTGGCATATAGCCTATGACTTTATAGACACAAGAGCAATTTTGGATTTAAAGCAAAATTCATGGTTGAAATGATTGAATATATTTTGTTTACAATCTAACTAAAATATTATTTTGGGAATAATAATATTTTGTGTATTATTGTAGTCTAAAGAGCATTTCATGATATTTCTAGACTATGCAAGTCTAAGAGTGCCTAGACCTAGGCCATTTCATTTCATTTTTGACATTTACAAAGCTCTCCAAATGTCTTTTGACATAGTGGAAATTAATCGCAAAGTCACTTTTATGCTATAGATATTTTCTATAGTTATTCTCACCTGTAAAGACCCTGCACGATCATCCTTGCTGGTCTCTGGTCCACTTTCTCCTCCCTGACCCTGCTCTTTCTATTGTAGCAATAAAGATTAAAAAAACATGTGCAAAGCAATAGTGAGCACAAGTTCTTATTAAGGAGGAGTGGGTTTATTCCTAGCATGAAACTAGCTAGTAAGCGATTCAATATAGGTAACGTTAACAATAACATTATTATTCTTGTTAACTAGCTTAACTTGATATATTGGCATCTATTAATAATTAGTCATCATTTAGCTAACATTATCTACATGCAACAGCATTACTCAACTTACACGGTTTGTTTGGAAGAAACTGTGCAAGGTTTTTTGCTTCTTGCTGGATGGTTTGCTGAACATAGTTAACACACAGCAGCACTGCCCAGCAGCACATGTCTGGTCTGTGCGATTGACTCAGATCACAACACGACAGTGTAGTTGGCTGATTGTGAGAATAGAGCTGCCCAATCAAAGTGCAAATATGGATTGCGCACCAGTCAGAGAGTAGTTGTCCACAGAAACATTTGGCTGCACTCCATTTCACTCAACCAGTATGCCGGTCAGGGGGAGTCTGCCCCTCTCCTCTCCTCTCCCCTCTTTGAAGTCTGGTTGCAAACTTCAACTTGGACAGAGTGAGATGCATCTCATGCATCTGGTGTGTGTCACATGCCAGATGCGTGAGAGTTGGCAACCCTGCTCTGGTCAGTCGGTGCCGTGACGCGGTTGCTCTGGTGTTTGAGTTCACCTGCTGCGCGTCTACATTGAAAACAATTAATTTGAAGCCACAATAACTGTTGATATTATTAGCTATGAGCGGTAAATGGTGGAGACATGGTTTTGTAGATTGTTAGCGAATATAGTTTGCTGTGTGGATCGGCTAATATTGAAAGTAAGTGGAATAATTATGTATGGAACAATGATTTCACTTTCTAAGAATCAGCCAGTGCATTAAATTCAGCAGTCTTTGTATAGACTTTTATTTGTCCAGCTCACTGGATATTTTGTAGACCTGAATTTTCTCACACATCGTCCTGTAGACCAAACAGACAAACCCCAGTTGCCTTAAATTAGGGACTCCAATTGTGCCATGTAAAAGCATCCCTTTGCTTTACGAAGACAAGGAGTACACTTTTATTACACTGTGTGCTGAATTTATGACACTGTTCAAAAATTGTTTTTGTTTAGTTTATAATGAATTAATTTTCTCATAATGTATTATTATTATTATTATTTATGACATTATTCACAAAACTGCTCCTTTATGTTGTGAGATGGCTGGCATTAAACAGCTCTCAGAATGCACATGGTCTGAGGCTTAACTTGGAAATCTGCTCTTTGTCCCACATTCATCAAGACAATCCCAGCTCTTCTATTGGTGTTAGCTAGATAGTTTATATCATACACAAAGGGATAAAGAATAAGAACATCAGAATAAAAACACACACAGTTGTGAAATGGACCAAGATGACTACAGAGAGCTGTCACAATAACAGATGTTCTAATGGTGCTAGAGCAAATGTAAGGTGGTTAAATGAAAACGTAAAAAAGTGTAAGAAATATTGAATAATATGGACAGTATAAAATACAAATTGAAGATAAATATATGAACAAATACAAATGCAAGCATAAAGTTAACATAACCAGTAACTGATGACCATTTCAGCAGCCTATTGACAGAGATAGTCAGTTTGGGAAACAATAGGGAACAATATCAGTGTCCCCTACAAAGAGTGTACTAGAAATTTACTTTATCAACTTACTTTGGCGTTGTACCTTCTTTCTGGATCCTGTTTGCTCAGTCAGAGTGAGTTTGCTTTGCTGCCATACTGAACTGAACATATGGTCAAGCAAGTAAATGCGTCTTGAGTTTTTTCCCCAACTGCTCCAAGGTCATTAATGAACATTTGAGCTCATCCAAAATGTTAACAATTCCTGAAGCATGCTTCATATAAGAGATGCCAGAATTGAATCAAAGCACAATGAAATAACTACATAAGAAATGAATCATGCTGTGGTTGTGAGAAAACATAGGAAAAACTTCAACACTGAACACTCAGAAATGCTGAATCAGTGTGCTTTCAGGGTTTTGAAAATATTCCCAAAATATTAAAAATAAAAGTAACTAGATTAACTGCCCCATGGTTGTATGCCTCCGTGCACCAGTCAAGTTTCTCTGTAAGTTTACATCCATGGATGCTTCACAAACACCCCCCACCCCTCCATTACTCATATTAAAATGAATAATAAAATTATTAGTAAATCAATATTAATTGCAGAAGCCTTTAGTCAGCACTTTTCATCAATTGGAAATTCTTTGTCTAGTAATCACTGCTCTGACTTCACCCTGATTAAAGATAGGTGCGGCAGTTTCTTTTCCTTTAGAACTATCACCCCAACTGAGGTTTAACAGGTCATCGATGGTTTAAGCTTTGGAGCAGTTGTGATCCAGACAGTCTGGAGATGATATTCTTTAAATTGGCCTCTCATGTTTTATCATTCCCTCTGTCTGACTTGTTTAATCTATCTCTGACTACCTGTGAAACTCCCTCTTCTTGGAAATGTGCCGGAGTAACTCCTCTACATAAAGGTGGCGACCCCAAAGATATTAAAACTATAGACCCATTTCAATTATTAACAGTATTGCAAAAATATTTGGAAAAACTTATTTTTAATCAATTATACAAATATCTCAATGATTACAATATTCTATCTCCACACCAATCTGGTTTTCGACCCCACTTCTCAACGACCACTGCTCTCACAAAATTCACCAATGACATACTATCCTCTTTTGACAATAATATGCCTACTGGTGCCATATTCATTGATCTGTCTAAAGCTTTCGATACGGTTGATCACTATCTCCTCCTAGACAAGTTATATGCTATTGGTCTCTCAACAGAATCAGTTTTATGTTTTAATTCTTTTCTTCACCATAGAAGCCAGTGTGTCATTGTTCAGAGCACCCAATCAGGCTCATCCTTGGGTCCTCTTTTATTTTCTATTTTTGTTAACGATCTTCCACAAATCTGCTCCGACTGTCAAATTCATCTTTATGCCGATGATACCGTAATTTACTCTACCTGAAATTTCACAAATTCAGCACTCTTTACAATCCAACTTTAATTTAGTTAAAAAATGGTTCTCATCAAACACTCCTGAATAAGAAAAAATCTGATAGCATGTTTTTTAGTACACGATCTGATTTATTATCCAAAGACATTATTTCTTTATTATCCACGGTCATTAAATTTTCTTGATGGAGCACCACTAGAAAAAGTTGATGAATCTAAATATTTGGGCCTCTGACTTGACTCTCAATTATCTTTTAAACCCCACATTGACACAATTACAAAGAAAATCTACTGTCGTTTGAAATTACTGTATCGTTCCATTGATTGTTTCACACTACAGGTCCGGAAAAGAATTATAACACAATTAATATTCCCAATACTTGACTATGCAGACATTATCTATCAGAACACCACAGATCTTCGTCCTCTTACCGTACTTTATAATAGTCTTTGTAGAGTTGAGTCTGGTTGGTTAACTCCAAAAGCCAGAAGATTTTTTCATTGGTCATTATTTAAATGCATTCACTTCAATTTTCCTTCATACTTAAAACAATTTCTAATTCCTTACAGTGCACATTACAATCTAAGACATACTGATCACCTTTTTTTCCACACTCCTAGAATATCTAAAGAATCTGGTCGTCGTTCATTTCAATTCAAAGCTCCGTCTCATTGTAACAATCTCCCTTGCCAGCTTAGGTCTACTACTTCTTTTCATAGTTTCAAAGCATCACTTCTAATTCATTTGCAAACTCCCTGTTGCTGTTTCTGATTTTTTTATTATTGATTATTTTATTTATTTTCTCGTTCATATAATTGTTCTATTTTTTATATTTATTGTATTAACCGATATATATCTGTGACTTTTTTTTTTCCTAGTTGTAAGCATGGATATTACTAAGTTGATTACTAAGTTGAGATTTGGCTGTTTATGGAGTAGCTAGGGTTAGGAGAGCCTTGTCTGTGTTTGTGTCTGTGGAAGCGTGCGTGCGTATGTACAAGTCCTGAAAAGTACTACACTGTATGTCTTTTCATTTTTTGACTTTGTATTATTTGTATCATTTTGTGGAAGGACCCCCTCAAAAATGAGATTATTCATCTAAAGGGGCTATCCTGAATAAATAAATCTCAAATCTCAAGTGATTCGTCACGCAGTAGGCGGCCCTTCCCTGCACCCTGGCTGCCTCGTGACTCACGAGTGATTCGTTCGTTTGCACGGACCGAATCGGCAGTTCCACTCCAGGCCTGCACGCTTGCTGCTGAGCTCAACTGAACTGAGAAATGAACTAATCAGTTCTAGAAGTGATTCAGTTCAGTACGTTCACTCAACAGATTTGTTCTTTTGAACGATTAGTTTGCGAACGACACAACACTACTCCGGTTCCCAAGCTAGTTTCTCAGTGCTGTAGATGTTTAGATTTTTTGAATAGGCATTGGGTGTTGACAGGGTGTTTGCTATGGGCATACTTTTAGTTTACAATTGCCTGTTTTTGTTATGTCATATCACGCATGGAGTGGTTTTCTTTTCAGCCACTAGGGGCCCCGCTAACCTGAATTTTTGGTGTCAAGTTTAATAAATAAATATAGCCTACTGCATGTTTTTATATTATATGTTTGAATAAACATATCTCATGTCTCGGTGGAAATTTAGATGTTTGCTCAAATGTTTGAGCCAGTAATGATGTAATTTACTGCATGGTCTTACTTTGCAGTAGTGAATAATAAACGTCCCTCCTACTGTGCTCAAAGTGGAAAAATTGAAGTGCTGGTACTTGCCTTATTCACATGTTGGTGTGTATATTGGGGGTGGGGGGATGAACAACATGAACTGGGCTATTTAAAAGAACAAGTCCTCTCATCACTGCTGGTAGTGGTAGCCTCAGTTGTTTTGCTTATACTAACGTTACATCACCAGGCTCATTGCTGCTAGCGTTGGCATGGAGAATTTGACTTTGGAAGCTCTGTTGTCTCATTGTCTGACTCTGCTTATGCCCTCTTTGTGTTGCCCCTCAGGGCCCAGGCCCACATTATTCTAAGGCAACATTATTAAGACTAGCTGCTGACAGAGAAAAGCAGGCAGGTGAGCATCACATAGTGACCTCTGGGTTGCGAAGATAATCTGATGCAGAGAGGGCAGAAAAGAGTACCTGCAGCCATTTAGAAGGGCCAGCACAGTACACAGCACTTGTAGCCATGGATTGGAAAACTGACGTGAAGACAACTGGGGCCTCATTTTGAAGAACACACATTTTAAATAAAATACGGTTCTATGCATGTCCCAGCCACAGAATGGCTTGAATAAAGGCTAAAATTAGCCAACACCCTTACTTTTTCTTAGCATAGTTCATCTAGGTGCAGTGTAATTACTAGTTTGGTTTTACTAGATATTAGATATATTCAGTAGATCTATCTTTTTCCAACCCTATTTAACAACTCTATTTTACAAGCCGCAAAAAACTACCATCCATCATAGCGCGATGGCAACTCTTTTCTTCAGTGGGACACATCCAAGGAAGTTTGTGTCGTGCTTCTCCATAACTAGACGCAGCTTGTTACAAAGGTACAGAAAAGTTTCTTCAGACATTCTGAAGTTCTGCAGCCATTGTGTGTTTGTAAACCCAGAACTATCATGTCCCACCACTCGTTGGCTTGGTTGAAAGCCCAAACTGTTGGTCTGTGGCGGCGATGGTGTAACAGTTGAATGATCTGAAAAACACATATACAGCACATGTATTGTTTATACAAGACAGCAGTGGAATAGGACATGTTTAGGTCCTTTACTTTAGTAGAATGCTAGGATTACACAAAATTCTCCAGTATCCTTGTCCTGCATTGAAAATGCTTCATCACCAGTTACTTCAACAGAAACTGAACTTATTCACCCACTAGAGGAGAAATTTGGGTGTTACAGCAGCACAATTACATATAACTACAGATCAGTAGAGAAACTTAAGGAGGAAAAACACAGATGAATGTGTATAAAGCAAGTGTAGGACAATATACGCAGTATGCTCAAACAATGGTTTATAACCAAACATAATGGTGTTTATCAGAGAGTATTTCCATTATATATTAATCTGCTGGCTATTTTCTTCGTTATTGTATTGATCATTTGGTTCGTTAAAAAAAAAAGAAACCAGAGAATAGTGAGATATGTCCGCTCAATAACCCACCCACTAGCAAGAAGATAGTTAATGTGACAATAATACAACACACAATGGATTATGCTCATGTTAACAAACCAATATTACTTTTATACTGGTTGGCTGTTTCATATCAAGCTAACAAGGAACTTTAGCTTGTGCATTACAGTAGACTAAACCCTTGTAATGAGGGATAACAATATCATTAACCAACGTTAGCTTACCCTCTTGTGCCATTTTCTTTGTCTTGCCAACAGAAGATCGTCTGAGCTCTGTAGCAGCGTTTCCAAAATTTTCCTGTAGTATTTCTCTTTGCTGCCTGCATCCTTTTCTCAAACAAAGCTTGTTTCTGTTTTTTGATAAACAGCCACATAAGGAGCAGAAAGACTACAAACTGTTCGATGTTGTCCATTGTGCCTTCTCCTGAATCCTGTTTCCCATGTCGCATTATATGATGTCATGTAATTACGTGGTTGACGCAGCTACATCCTGCCGGTAACAACCTAAATGTAAGGGTACTATTTACACGTGGAAACGCTCGGGTCTAGGTACTGTATCTGAAGGGGTACTTTTCTGGTTCCAGGTACCTTATCCATACCATACTGTACTGTTCAGTGGAAACGGGGCTTAAGTGACCTGACATGGTGCCTTAGTAAATTCAGTCTGATGCTCTACATTAAGATGAGAGCCCTGTTGGTCAAAATAATCGAAGGGTACATTGTGACATTGCTCCAAATTTATGAACACTTCAGTTTGTGCCAGAGTGCACTAGCTAATGTCTGGGGAGAATTGTTTTGCCTCCAGCTAAGCCAGCCCAGCAAAAACCGGCATACTGGTTACGAACAATAAAAGGGTCTATTCGTGTGACCCAGATTTTAAAAATGGCAGCCCACAAAATCACGCATTGCTCAATTGACAAAGTACAGATATTTCTCTGTTTGGTTGCCAGTAAAAGGATCCTGGATAGCGCACCGTGTACTGTGTCATTTTGAAGATGATGTCAAGGCAGTTTCAGTGGCTAAGACTCCAGCCTTCGCTGATAGGGTACTGCCTGCAGTGGAAAACTAAACTGAGAAAAGCACTTGGTCAAGTAGAGTTGAGTTGAACTGAACCATGCAGTGGGAATGAGGCATTAGTTTCTGTATGTTTATTAACCATGGCTCTTCCATCGGTGTGTGAGTGTGTTAAAAACTGAGTAGCACTTTGAGTGGTCAGATGACTAGAAAAGCCCTATACAAGTGCATGTCCATTATTGCACTCAGTTTCAATGCATTGACACACAGTTTGACCAATAATGTTTAGTATTACTGATATCAGTAGATGCCCAGGAAATAAACAATAATTCAATCAGCATTTTTTCTTTCTTATTTGTTTCTCAGTCTTTTATTCATTATATCATTGCTTATTCACTGTATAAAACATGTTGACATGAAGTAATGCCAAATTGTCCCCTCCATGTGTATTTCTAGGCAGTCGGATGGATGAAGTGTCGGATGTGGAGTCAGAGCCTGACCTCCCCCTGAAGAGGAAGCAGCGCAGGAGTCGGACCACATTCACTGCGGAGCAGCTTGAGGAGCTAGAGAAGGCTTTCGAAAGAACCCACTATCCCGATATCTACACCAGGGAGGAGCTGGCCCAGAGGACAAAACTCACTGAGGCCAGGGTGCAGGTAAAACACTTACAACTATCCATCCCTAACCATGATAGCGTGTGTTGCTCGAAACAAAACATTTAACTCTAAAATTCCATAGCTGAGTCTATTTCCAGAAACACCATCTTCGTCAGTCTCTGTCCTGTCCAACCCAGTCTCACTCCGAAGTTGTCGAAATCCATTGCTTGGTCAGTGACTTTCAGCGTCAGACACTGACAAAAAAAAAAGCTATTCTTTCACATTGGCATGACAGGCAGCCGGTTGTTTCAGGAGGGAAACCAAGCAAAGAACATTGAAATCCGGAGTGGTAGTCCAACTAGGGCAGGCGGGAGGTGTGGTGGATTAGTCCAACAACCACCAACTTTCACCTAGGAGACCGGTGTTCACTTCTCATGTGATTGTAAAGCCAAGCCCTGCTCTTTTTTCCTAAACCCAACCACATGTGTGTGTTGGCTCAACATAACCACATGCGTTTGTTGTTGAAGGTCAAAAATGTCAATTTGTTGTGTTGTACCAACATGGTTCGTTTATTTTGAAAGAGGCTGTATGTACATTTCCTGTGAAAACAGAGGTGTATTTTGAAAAACAGACAATGCATGTGACAGGTTGAAATTGACATGGCGTCCCAGAAAGTCAACAACCAACACACCCAGAGTACCATGCACGTCGTATCTAAACTTGGAAGGTCCATGACCAAACGCTGATATGTGATGAGGTCAGAGTGAGAGTGAGTGTTGTCCTGTCAGATTTTTTTGTCTTAGACAGTTGGGGCCACAGATCCATTTGGAGAATATTTTAAGCTATTGTACTGCATGCCGAGCAAGGTGCTGACAGTAAACAGTCACATGGTTTACTCTTCATTTTTATTTTCAGGTGTTCAGATATTAGAAGATGCACTGGTCTTCATTTTGACTTTCCCTTTTGCTCTGTCTGAAAACACTCCTTTTCAAGCTGTGTTGTTAACCTTTATGATGAGATTGATTTGTATTTGTATTCTACAAGATCTCACATTATGGTGATTTCAAATTTCATATTTAACCACAGAGTTTAACTATTATTCACACGTATATGAACTGTAATGCTTGAGAGTCTGCCAGCTGTTCACATCTCAGCTAAGGAACCCGTCTTTGGTCTTTGTTAGGTTTTGGCAGCTTCACAGTGTTCCAGTAGTGCTGGAGAAAATACTGTTGAGCTCCAACAACAGCTGTTAGGTGTTCAGCAGTGGGATGGGGTCTGCATTCCTCATGCATGTCTCACTCTCTAAAATCTTGGCTGGAATCTTTATTTCCCACCACTTTCAAGCCCACCATTCATTGAAATATGCCCAGCAGATCACAGAAGGGTCTAGGCTGTCTCACGGTGGCTTTTAAATAGAAATGTGAATCAGTCAACACCCAGGAAAACTGAGAGTACAAAAACAGCATGGCACAGAAACCTGTCCACTCTCACTTTGCAGTCACTTAGCTCTTATACCTTCAGACCTCAGAATGCTCTCTGTACCTCTGCCTCCTAAATTCATTGAGAGGATTCAGCCAGAGTTTCAACAAATACCAGCTGACAGATCAATCTCAATAATGTCTATTTTCTCACTTGTTTTGGAGCTTCTGACTGCATCATATGGTCAACCTCCATGTTGACTTGTCAGCTGTCAAGTGTCAGAATGAACTGTCAGTGCTTAGAAGTTTAAATATTTATGGTTCCATGGCAGCTGAGCAAAGTCAATCTGCTGATGAGGACCAATTTGGTGGAAATCTTCAGAGGAAACTAGCATGTGGACCTTAGGCTGCGACCAGTGTTGTCAAGTCAAAGAATGAACAGTCGACATGTTCAATTTGCATATTTTTGAAGTACTGATACTACATAGAATTTATATACAGATGGTTGATAAAAGGAAAGAAAAAGTAAAGAGTAGTTAAGTAAGTATGAGATTAACTGATTTTCAAAAGGCATTAAGTTAAAGATGAAACATTTCTTCAAAATTTTGAGCAAGATTTTTTATTCTTTACAAGCTCTGTGAGATTCTTGGGCCGTCTTGTATGCATGATCGATCCACATTTGTGTTTAACACCTGGACAGGTGTTCTTTTTATGAAATTCTGAATGCTTTTTTTCTCCAAACATACCTTTGCTCATTGGCTCCAAAAAGTTCTATTTTACTTCATCAGTCCACAGGACTTGTTTCCAAAAAGCATCAGGCTTTTTTAGTTCCTTTGCAAACTTCTGATGCTGAATTTTATTGTGAGGACACAGGAAAGGTTTTCTTATGATGACTCTTCCATGAAGGTCATAGGTGTCACTGCACAGTAGAACAGTGCACCACCACTCCAGAGTTTGCTAAATCTTTCTGCAGGTCTTTTGTAGTCAAACGCGAGTTTTGATTTGCCTTTCTAACAATCCTACGAGCAGCTCTCTCAGAAGGTTTTCTTTGTTCTCCAAACCTCAACTTGGCCTCCACAGTTCCTGTTAACTGCCATTTCTTAATTACATTACAAACTAAGGAAATAGCTACCTGAAAACAAATTGCTATCATCTTATAGTTTTATCCTGCTTTGTGGGCATCAGTTATTTAAGTTTTCAGAGTGCTAGGCAGCTGTTTAGAGGAGGCTGGTGATTGATGGGACAAGGTGTCATGAGTCAGAATATTTATAAAGCTTTGAAATTTGCATCACCTGGCCTTTCCTAACGATGATTGTGGACAAGCCATAGCCCTAACAAGCTGATCAAGGTCTGAGACCCTGGTTAACGTTGTCTGAGAGCTTTAATGTCTTGGTGTCCAAAACTTTGCATGGTGCTCCTTTCCTTTTATTCACTCAAAAATTGAGCCCACAGAAGTTTGGCCCCAAAACCAGCACATGGCGACAACAGACCACGGCCATTCATTGTCAAGTTCCATCCCTTTCGAGAATTAATCCTACGCCTCGCCAGACAGAAGGGCCCACTCTCCTACAACGGATCAAGATTCCACATCTTTCCTGACCTCAGCCCGAATGTCAACAAATGACGTGCGGCCTTCTCTGAGTCCAAAAACAGCTCCACACTGCGAAGATCCAGTTCGGCCTCTACTACCCAGCCACTCTGCAGTTCACGCCAACGGGAAATGCATAAAGTTAACCGACCCTGCGGAGGCGCTGACCTACGTGAATAACAATATAATTATAATTCACACTTAGTCCCAGGTAGAGATGACATGAAAATTATAAGCTGAAATGTGAAGGGTCTGAATCAGGCAATCAAGAGAAAAGGGGTTCTCTCTCACTTATCTTGGGGTTGGAATAGCTTTCCTACAGGAAACCCACCTTCAAAATCAAGCCCAGTCCAAAATCAATTAAGACTGGGTAGGGCAAATGTTCCATTCATAATTTAACTGTAAAGGTAGATGAGTAGCTATACTTATTCATAAAAAAATCCTTTCATTGTATCAGACACTGTCTTGGACCCAAATGGCAGATATGCAATGGTTGTGGGAGAGCTGTTCCAACTCCGCTTAGTATTTGTCAATATTTATGGCCTGAACTTTGACGACGATCATTTTTTAAAAAAGATGCCAAGCTCCATCCCTAATCTGGATAGTCATCACTTGATAATGTCTGGGGATTACAACCTGATGATGGATCTGGGATCGCTCCTCTCAGTATGCACCAAGACCGTCTAAATCTGTGCAAACAATCCAGTCGTTAGATATACATAAACTTATAGACCCATGGAGATTTAAACATCCCACCAACAGGGAGTATTCATTTTACTCTGATGTAATGTGTTTTTTTGGTTGACCCCTATTTGCTGAGTGTTATTACAGATTGTTAATATGACCCAATTATTATTTCTGATCATGATCTGATCAAGAGGGATATCAAGTTGACTCAGTTCTATTTCTTTCCATTTGGCATCATATCCCTCTTCACACCAGTAAACAACATACTGCAGTTGTGCTGCTTTATAGTAGCTCTGACATCCCTCCTTTGTCTTTTGGTAAGTGTAAAGTTTTATATCGTACCCTTGGTTTCTTGTTCTGCCATATAAACCTAGAGATCGTCCGATTCCACTTGTTGAACTGTTTAGATGGTATTTCCACTGAAATGGACTGAAAAAGGAATAACAGTTGAGGTAGAACAACCATTTTTATAGTTTCTATTCGGATATGCAAATCAAGTGTCAGCGGAGCCCATCTGTCCAAGTCATTTTTAATTTTGTTTGTAATAATACCATAATTTGCGTCATATATGTCCTTTAAAGTCTTGGGAATATTAATACCTAAGTATTTCATAATTTTAGTTTTACATTTAAATTTAAACATTTTATGTCTTCTTGAGGTAAGTAATAAAAAGAGAGGGTCTGAGTTTTCTCTATGTTCAATTTGTATCCTGAATAGAGACCAAATTGATCGAGGCAGGACATGAGTTTAGGCAGACTGGTATCAGGGTCAGACAAAGTCACCAAGATGTCGTCCGCGTACAGACATGTTTTGTATTCTCTTCCCTTAAGTGAAATTCCTATAATTTTCGGGTCTTCCCTGATTTTTTGAGCAAGTGGCTCTATAAATAACGCAAATAAGATGGGACTTAATGGGCAGCCTTGCCTGCATCCCTGTTCTAGAGGGATTGTGCTTGAAAGATTGCTGTTTATTTTAATGTGGGCCGTTGGTGAATCGTATATGGATTTAAGACATCTTATAACTGTGTCACTGAAGTCGAAATGTTGTAGAGTCAAGTACAGGAACTCCCACCGCACGGAGTCAAAAGCTTTTTCTGCGTCAAAACTAATTGCTATAGACTTTGTATTACTTCTGCTCATAATGTCCATGAGCTGTATTGCTCGCCTCACGTTGTTTTGGGTGCGTCTGTTTTTAACAAAACCCATCTGGTCCGTGTCGATCAGGTCTGGGATGATATTTTCTAGTCTGTTAACAATTATTGAGGTGAATATTTTATAGTCAGTATTTAAAACAGAAATAGGTCTATATGAGCTGCACTCTGTCTTATCCTTTCCTGGTTTTGGTAATACAGATATTATGGCCTGTTTCCAGGATGGTGGGATCTCGCCCCCTTTAAGTACATAATTAAAACATTTTAGTAACAATGGTGTCAGGGAGTCCCTAAAAGTCTTATACCACTCTGCCGGCATTCCATATCCCCCAGGTGCTTTACTTGTTTTCAGTTTTGAAATGGCCTTATCAGTCTCTGCTTTTGTTAGTCTGTGGTTATTCACTTGTTTTGTATGCCAATAGATGGTAAGTCTAGGGAGTCTAGGAAATGCTTTAGGGTAGTGGGCTCTGCTAATTTGGGTTGACTGTAAAGGTTCCTGTAGTATATTTCAAATGACTTATGTATATCTTTTGGCCTATGACACATCTGGTTGGTGGCGGAGTCTTTTATTTTGTAGATGGATCTTTCAGACTGTTGTTTTCTTAATCTCCAGGCCAATATTTTTTTTGCTCGAGGTCCATTCTCATAAATAACTTTGTTTGATATACTTAAGTTTGAGTTCCACCTTGTCATTTAGTTTCTTATTTAGTTCTGATTTCACAACCAATATGTGTTCCAATATTGCAGGATCATGAGTCTCTTTATGCTTCTGTTCCAGTGTGTCTAGTTCATTTATCAGGCCATTGAGTTGCTTAAGTTTTTCGTTTTTCTTTCGTGAAGACCACATTATAATTTTTCCTCACAATACTGCCTTTGCAGCGTCCCATAAGGTACTCGGTGTCACCTCCGTGTCATTATTAAATTCTTCATAGTCCCTAGTTTCTTTTTTAATAAGGTCCTCAAATTGGTTATCATATAGCAGAGTAGTATTGAGTCTCCAAATGGTGTTTTTGAGTAGAACATCTAAATGTAGTTTCAAATATACTCCGGAATGGTCGGATACGTCCCTAACACTGATGTTGCAATCTAATACTCTGTGTCTGTCTGTTCTAAAAATAAAAAAAAAATCAATTGGTGAGTAAACTGCGTGAGGGTGGGGAAAAAAAAGTATACTGTTTAGCAGATGGATGAAAGTCCCTCCATACATCAACAAGGCCAAGACTTTTAGTCATTTTCTTAATATACAGTGACTCAGAGTTAATTTTTTTGTTGGGTTTGAGGAGTCCATGGTGGGATGCAACTGTGCATTCCAATCCCCACCACAGATCAAGACACCAGAAACTTCTGCAGCTATAAGATTAAATATTCTATTAATTAGTGTCCTGTCTTGTCCTGGCGGTCTGTAGACGTTAACTAATGTTACTTCCTTTGAGTCTAACGTTCCTCTCACCAAGACGAAACGCCTTCCTTGTCCGTGATCTGTTTGGAAAGCTGGAAATCTACTTTATTTGCAATAAGTATTGTAACCCCTCTTGCATGTCCACTTCTATAAGAAGAATAGAATGTATTTTTAAAACCCTTTTTTTTTAAGTTTCTCATGGTCTGTTTTTACCAGATGAGTTTCTTGCCAAAAGATTATATGTTGTTGTTCCCTCTTCATCTTAGCTACGAGTTTTCCTCTTTTAGTTGGATTTTGTAACCCATTAACATTAAGCGTTATGATTCTGTATTCTTGCTGAGACATAAATTGTTTAATACAATTTTTCCCTCCACCATGCACACCCCAGATGACCTTAACATTTGAAATTGGATAAAAACAATAACAAAGAGCTTGTAACTTAAAAACACCCAGATAAGGGAAATGAAAGAAGAAACAGCTTCCAAAACAAAATGTCCCATAAAGAAGGAGTCCTGATTGGAGAGAAAAGCCTCCAGTAAATGAAGGGTCTCTCCAGTGCAAACTGACATATCTCAGTAATGAGTATAAGTCCAGTGCACACACGGAGTTAGACAGGCTCCCAGATCAGCGGTCTGATGCTTTGATCTATTTACAGCAACTATAGCATTAGTAAAGGTTACAGAAAACGGGCTTATAACATAAAAGCCTGACACAAAGTCCCATTTTAAATAGGGTCAGTTCTTAGCTCTTATGCTGATTTAACTCACTGTGTTGGCAATCCTACCACAGAGATGTCAAATGGTTATTTGGGTGGTGTTCATCTTGATGTAGAGGCTGTGTCCTCAGCGTCGCGGCGAAATCCAATGAGTTTTTTCCGAGCCCTCTCTCTGCGCGTGCCCGAGTTCCATTGCTTGGCCTCCACCACCTCCCAGGATAATTTATTCAACCTCTCCATCTGTGACGCCACCGCGGAGGCTCCCTCAGTGCTGCCTCCGCCCAGTGTGAGCCCCCTCTTCCTCAGATCCTCCATGGCGTCTGATGCGCTGTCGTATAAGACGGGGCCGCCCTCGAAAAACACCCGAAGCTTAGCTGGTGGCGGGGTTTGACCCAGAACTTTTTCTTTTAGGAGCTTTCTGATGGGGGCGTAAGCTTTTCTCTTCTTTTGGGTCTCCGCTGGGTAATCTTGGTCGAAGTATACCCTCCGTTGTCCAAGGCGGATCTCTCCTTTTTTCCACGCGGAGCGAAGTACCAATTCTTTGGTTCTGTACTCCAAAAAATAAATCACCACAGAGCGGGGGCTAACATTCTGCGGTGGTTTGGGACCCAGAGCCCGGTGGCAGCGTTGAATGCCAAGATCAACGTCCTGCAGCGACAGCTCAGCCTTAATAAAACGCTCAATAAATTCCCGCAGGCTGCTTCCCTCTGTGTCCTCAGGAATCCCGTACACACGGACGTTGTTTCTCCTTGAGCGAGCTTCTAAGTCATACAGCTTGGCTTGAATTCTATCTTGACTGTTTAAAGTTTGAGACAGCACCTCCTACGCCGCCGCCGTCCACTCCTCCATATCTGCCACACGCTGTACTGCCTCCTCGGCGTGGTCTCTGGTTTCTTTCATGTCGGCCATTATTTCGCTCAGCTTTCCATTAACGTCCTCTCTAAAGCTAGCCAAATCCTTCATGTCGCCAGAAAGGTTGTCACGTAGGCAGCTTAGTTCATCCTTAACGTCTGAGCAAATGGCCAGTATCTCTTTGTGGATGGCCCCGATGCTAGCTTGCAGGCTATCCATAGCCATGTGTTCGTCGTGTGCGTCTTCGTTGACTGTTCCCGTTAAGTGTTTCTCACTATTTTCTTGTGTCTGGGTCAGTTTGCCGGTATTTTTTTGCGACCTTCCCCTTCTCATCATATAGTTTAAGAGGTTGAAAGTTACAGAGGTTGAAACAGCTCTAATTTGGGGGATTTAGCAGACCGTGCAGGGAGCGCCTGGTAAACACGTCCGTCTTCACCTCGACGCCATAACCGGAAGCCAGTTTTTGACAGGTTTAAGGGCTGATTTATGAGCTCACACGTACGCTACTGATTATCTTTTGAAAAGCTCAACATCTCTCTATTTATGCTTAAATTGTTGTTTGACACCACAAACAACAATTCCGAGACAACTACGATCTGTACTCAAGTTCACTGTAAACTCTGACTTATCCGATTGCTAGTCTTCACGCCACTTAATATTCTAAATAATGTTATCTGTGACATAGTTGTAGTAATTTGTTAACAAGTGAAACCTGATGAAAACCAGTGAACAGCTCCTTTTAACATAGTGGAATCAAATAATATGAATAAATGCTGCAAAACATGGGTATGTACGTTATTATAGTGGAAACGCAGCCATTTCTCAGTCCTCCGTCTGTACGACTCCTAAAAAAAATGATTTTTTAAACAAATTCTACAATCCTCTTACGGCTCATGCTTTAGACATTACTTTTTAAACAGTGTATTTTTTATCCGGTCCGTAGATTTTAAACATCGGCCTAACAAAACGTAAGATTTTAACCAGACCACCCGAGCTGTGCAACATAGCTGCACCAACAAGTGCTAGGCTTATTTTTAGCCAGGCTGCTAGCCACCACCAGCTGGAGCATATCCAGCCGAGGACTCTCCAGGTGTCAAGATGCTTCTTAACACCTCTTCCAAAGCCTGAAGCCTGATTTCCACACTGAGCCCAAGTGTAGGGCCCATGCCGGTAAGTCCCGCTGCTGATGTCCTGTTTTGTGCTGTGCTTTCTGTGAGTCACTTCTGCTAAGCAGTTTCGTTGCTGTGGGCTCCACTTGGAGCCCCTGCGTGTAAGTGCCCGTGCCCTCCCTGCTAGCTGCCTCTACGCCCTACCTGCTACCCACATCATCAAGCCTGAACTAAGCACTTTTAGCACTTGTACTGGCCTCCCCTTTTCTCTCTGTCCTCAGTTACTACATTCAACCCATGGCTCCACTCACCTCTCCACCCGGCTGTGTCAGCTGCACCCGCCTCGCCGACAGGATCACTGAGCTGGAACAATGTATATCCTCGCTACATCAGATCCATGAAGCTGAGCTGCAAATGGATACCATCATCTTCGGTCCTGCACAATCTGAGTCTCTATCTGCCACCTGTCCTATCACTGATGTTGCCTCTCCCCCGGAGTCTGATGTCACCGCTCCCGGTCTGACCGCTGCTGTCCCTTCTCCGAACACCAACCCAGGCGACCCCTGGATACAGCAGGGGGCCAAGCCCAAGTTTCTGCGCAGCTCTACTCCATGCGAACCTGCATCCTGGTCCCTGGTTGCTCCTTGCAGCAAGAGATGCCCCCCCCATGCACAGCATCATAGCATCCACCTGGAGAACAGATATGATATCCTCAATCTGCATGAATTCCCTCTCTTAGCTGGAGAAGCCCCAACTTCACCGCCATCTACCCAGCAGTCCAAAAACCAACCACCAACTTGGATCCCCCTCCAATAAATCCTGATCCCTCAGGTCTTGCTGTCTTTCCTTACCACAGTTTACACCGGCACCGCAATGTGCTCCTGTCCGCCTCTCTGCCCGTCCATCACTTTCCGCCTCACCATTGCCCATTAAGTCTTCTTCAAAAACCACTCTCCCATCACCCAGCCCAGTGAGTCCACTCTCAGCATCTCCGCGCCCCCTTTTTCCTCCGACCACCCATCCGTTTCTTCAATGCGGTAACGCACTGTTTCGCCGGAGCCACAGTCTCTGTTATCTTGGCAAAACTCCCCGACCTGCTACACTCACTACCACCATCTGTCCACAGAATTATTATCCATGTTGGTTGCGTGGATGCATCCTGCCGACAGGCAGAAATCACCAAAGCTGAGTTCAACAAACCTTTTCACTCTCTCCTCTCGGCTGCGGAATAGAAATCTTCAGCAGAATTCTTTCCCTCCACACCTGGCTCCTATCTGCCTGCAGGACACGCAATGTGGGCTTCAGCGATAATTTTTATTTATTCTGGGGCCGCCAGTCCTTTTTAAAAAGCGACGGTTTTCATCCCAATAAGCTGGGTAGCCAAATGTTAGCTGCCAATTTAAAGCACGCCGTGCAAAGCTATCCACATAACTGACTGATAGTGTTTACCCACACACCATACAACAAAGCACTCATCTTAAATGAATTCATTACTGACAACAACCTAGACTTCCTCTGCATCATGGAACCCTGGCACATCTGGACTATTTTTCACTCAACAAAGCCACCCCCTCTGGATACACTTACATTGACCAGCCCTGTCTCACTGGAAGAGGTGGCGGCATGGCCTCAGTCCATAAGAGAGACCTAAGAATCACCATCAAATCCACTCCCTTCTTTCAGTTGTTCGAACACATTGCTTTTAAACTCCCCGGCCCTGCTCCCCTGGTCACTGCTGTTATTTACCGCTCCCCTAAGCCCAATCCATCTTTTCTCTCTGACTTCTCTGATTTTGTTACACAGCTCTCAGCCATCTCACCTTCTGTTCTTCTCCTCGGCGACTTCAACTACCAGGCTGACAACGTTAACTGCAAACATGCCTCTGAATTTCTTGATTTACTGGACTGCCTCAATCTCACGCAACATGTCAGCTTCCCCACTCACAATCATGGCCACACTTTGGACTTAGTCTGATCCACCGGTCTCACCATCCAACAACTCTCCAGCATCAATCTCCACATCTCCGACCTCTTGGCTATCATCATGGACATCCATCTCCCCACCCCCCTCCCCAAGGAAAAAAGCATAATGTCATTCAGAAACCTCAAGTCCATCTCCCCTCAAGATTTCTCAGCTTCTCTTTCCAACACTCTGTCTACCTTCCCTCCCCCGCTGTCTGATGACCCCAATGAGCTTGTCAGCTATTACAACAACACTCTCTCCTCCTGTCTTGATCAACTGGCCCCCATCAAAACCAAATGTGTCTCATTCACACACTCAGCCCCCTGGTACACCCCCGAACTCCGCCAAATGAAATCCCACAAGCGTCAGCTCAAAAGACTAGGCTACATAAAAAGACCGGTTTAACAGTTCATCGCCAAGCCTACACAGACCACCTCTGACAGTACAAAGCCGCCCTCAATACTGCCCGCTGTACCTACTACTCCAACCTCATTCACACCGGCTCCAATAACCAAAAGTCTCTTTTTTCCATCGTAAACAAACTCCTTAATCCCAGTGACAATATTTCAAACTCATTCACCGTTGAAAAATGTAATTCCTTCTTCTCATTTTTTCAATCCAAAATTGACACCATCTACAGTTCTCCAACCTCCCCCCACCCTCCTCACCCCCCTCCACCCATCTTATCACCCTGCCCCTCTCCAAATTCACACCCGTCTCCCCAGCTGAGCTGTCTAAAATCATTTCAACCATGAAAACTTCCACCTGCATGCTAGATCCCATCCCATCGGCCTTTGTTAAGTACTGCTTCCCCACCATCTCCCCGCTTGTCTCCCAAATTGTCAACTCAGCTTTGCCTCTGCCCCTCCTTCACTCAAACTGGCTGCAGTCACCCCCATCATTAAAAAACCTAGTCTCAACCCTGACATCATGAGCAATTTCCGGCCCATTTCCAACCTCCCATTCCTTTCAAAAATCCTTGAACGTGTCGTCGCCTCCCAAATCAAATCCCACCTCAACAATAATGACCTCTTTGAACAATTTCAATCTGGATTCCACACACAACACAGCACCGAAACTGCCCTCCTTAAAGTCACAAACGACCTCCTCCTCGTCTCAGACTCCGGCCTACTCTCCATCCTCATCCTCCTTGATCTCACCGCCGCCTTTGACACCATCAACCACTCCATCCTACTCTCCCACCTGCAATCCCTCCTCAACATCACTGACAATGTCGTCACCTGGCTACATTCCTATCTCACTGACATAAAACAATTCATCTTCATCAACAACTGCTCCTCCTCAACTGCTCCCCTGTCCCAAGACGTCCCCCAGGGTTTGGTACTTGGTCTTCTCCTCTTCATCCTCTACCTCCTCCCCCTTGGTCAAATCATCCGTCGTCATGGTCTCTGTTTTCACTGCTACGCTAACGATGTCCAGCTATACATCTCCACTAAATCCATCACCCATTTAACCCACTCCATCCTGTCAAACTGTCTCTCTGAAATTAAATCCTGGATGCAAGCAAACTTTCTCAAACTCAACTGTGACAAATCAGACATGATCCTAATTGGTCCAAATTCCCTCACCCAAACAGCCAAAGACTTCCACCTCACCCTCGACAACTCCACTCTGTCCCCCTCCCCTCACTGCCGCAACCTTGGCATCATCTTCGACAGCAACCTCTCCTTCGACCAACACATCAAACAAGTCACTAAAACAGCCTTCTTTCACCTTAAAAACATTTCTCGCCTCCGCCCCTCACTCTCTTGCAATGCCGCCGAAGCCCTGATCCACGCCTTCATTACATCCCGCCTTGACTGTTGCAATAGCATCCTTTATGGCACAACTCCAATACATCCAAAACTCTGCTGCCCGCCTCCTCACTCACACCCGCTCCCGCGACCACATCACCCCTGTCCTTCAGAACCTCTACTGGCTCCCTGTCCCACCACGCATCCACTTCAGACTCCTCCTACTCACCCATAAAGCCCTCCACAACCAGGCCCCCCTTACCTCACAGACCTGCTCCACCCTTACACCCCTTCCTGCAGCCTCCGCTCTTCCAATGCCAATCTTCTCACCGTCCCCAAGACCAAGCACAGAACCTGGGGCGACAGAGCTTTCTCCGTTGCTGCCCCCACCCTCTGGAACTCCCTCCCAAAACACATCCGTGACTGCACTGACCTCCCATCATTCAAATTGCTACTCAAAACTCACCTGTTCTGTTCTGATTTTAATGCTTAGCTACTTTTTTTTTTTAAGTTATTTATTTATTTATTTATTTACTTGTTCTCACTCCCATTGCTGTTCGTCTTTGTCTTCAATGTATTTTACTGTAAATTTTTTTTGATGTGTTTTTAACCTACTCTGTAAAGTGACTTTGAGAACTTTTGAGAGC
Source organism: Epinephelus awoara (assembly GCA_035609425.1). Lineage (NCBI taxonomy): Eukaryota > Metazoa > Chordata > Actinopteri > Perciformes > Serranidae > Epinephelus > Epinephelus awoara. The sequence continues at coordinate 40,268,867 of CM069301.1, read as the reverse complement.
GCCTTATAAATAAAATGTATTATTATTATTATCATTATTATTATTATTATCCATCTCACTGTTAGGAAACAGAAAAAAAACTTAAAGTTGGTGATTAAAACTAAACTTTCATCTCTGTCAGAAAAACTGATCTGAGTTCAGACTTTTCACTTACAGCACAGCTTCACTCACAGGTAACTGAACTAACTCCTACAGTACCTGCCTGTCAAATGGCATCACACCAAAAACGTTCTCCAGTCCAGACTGAGTGGAGCCCTGCTGGGATCAGCTGTGAATTCTGGTGGCCAGTGGCTGCTTGCTTGCTGCCATTAAGTGGCTAACGAGTGGAGCTAACTGTTAACAGTCACAGCTGCAACTAATGAAGCAAGAATTGGTGTGATATGGGCATGTTGGCATGTTTTCTTGTCCAAGTCAAGATTCTGGCAGCAGAGATGAGCTTGAGGCAGAAGAGGGATTTCTTTTACTGATGCCAGAGAGCAAGGAATTGTAATAATCTAATCGCCTAGTTATGAATGCATGAATAACAATTTCCTGTTGATTGTTATAAAGGAATGATTTGATCCTGGAAATATTTCTGAGATGGTGGAAGCTGGATTCAACTACTGAATATACATCAAAAATGACACTGAGATTTCTGCAATGTGGAGTTATTGATTGGGACAGAGAAACAAGACTGTTCAATATCTCTGTCTGATCAGCATTAAGCTGTAGGAAATTTTGTGACATCAAGGCAATTTAGCAGGTTTACAGTTTTTTGGCAATTATTTGTTGGATTACAACTTAAACAGATCTGAATATCATCTGTACAAATGCAAGTTGATATTATATTATGCGTATAAGATGGCTAAGAGGGTGAATGTAAATTAAAAAAGAAGACCGGACCTAGCACTGACCACTGGGGCACCCCACAGAGGACATCAGTTGCATCAGACCTAGCGTTGGCAACACCCATACAAAAACGCCTGTCTGTTAAGTATGACCTGAGCAATTTTAGAGCCATGCCATTGGTACCCAGGTTTGGAGACGGTTATGGAAAATAATGACAAGGTCAGTAAGTGTCAAAAGCAACGCCTAAATCTAGGAGAACAACACTGGATTTATGGCCTGCATCAGTTGATTGTAACCGGCCATTAAAAACCTTAAGTAGTGCAGTTTCAGTGTTTTTTTTTCCTAAAACCAGACTGAAATTTCTCAAAGATATTATTGTCATTTTTCAGCAAAAACATTTTCTTGAGCGGCTTTCTTCTGATAGACGAATGAATCTAAACACATAAATCTACCTGTAGGTCCATTCACAAAAACAAAGAGACAGGTTAGTTCTCTCAAACGGGCATTTATTGGGGCATTTCTGTCTCTCTGAAGCATTTCTTTCTTGTCATACCGTAATGCCGTAAAAAATAGAATACGAATACGCGTAACAGAAAATGCAACAATACAGTGTATAGTGACAGAAAACAAAACAAAATGGCAGTCAGCGGGATCACGCGAAACATTCACTTCGGCCTCAGACATTTATAACACAAAAAGTCAAGTCTAGCCAGTCTTTCTCAACGCTGCGCTATACGTGGTCCCACAGCGAATTCTGCCGTAGTGGTTCTGCCACAGAAATACAGATAAGTGAATAATGAACAAATGCCAACATTGTAATCATGTAGATTTTACCCTTTATACATCAACTCAATCAATCAATAATATTTACATTTTAACCTGAATGAACTAAATTATTTATCCATGTAATTATGAAATTATGAACTAAGTTATGCGTTGTACTAAACTAAACATTTTAAACAGCACTTACACTACCTATTGAGACCTATAAGTGGGCGCATGCAGTGGGGAGGCGGAGAGTGTTCCTGCCCGTTTGCCCCACAAAGTCCAAAGTTCCCTTCTGTCAAGGCTTTTTTTTTTTTTTTTTTTTTTGTGAATGTCCGTCCATGGTCCTTATCAAGTAGAACATTTAACAAAACAAAATAAAAGCTAAATTAAATTACCTGGTTGCTGTCAGTCTATTTACATCACATGGTGACCTTTTCACCTGCAGCAGGTGAAGGGCCATTTATGACGTGTCCTTCGGGGTGACAAGAAACACCGCAGACACACACTCAGTTGCAACATTTGTGTAATTGATTATCACATTATTTTTTATAGTATTGGCATCATCTTCAAATTGTGCATCAGTTATGCAGCATTAGTATAACGGTGATCCTGACTGCAGTAAAGTGAGCCACCCAGTGATGCAGCCACTGCTCGGATTTTGATCCTTGTCTGTTACAGTACAGGTGCTTGAAGTGGCCAAAAAGCTCAAAGAAAGATCTGTATTACAGCAATAATTTCTCACATTTTATATACCACGTAAAATGACAATTTTACGTGGTATATTAGGGGTGTAACCACTGGCGCCTACCCCTATAGGCAAGTAAGGCAAATGCCCCTCCACTTTTCAAGGTGTAGTCTTTTTAAGTCAAAACGTTGTTGCATAATGTTTAATTGAATATTTTCAATATAAAATGTAATTAAAAATTAAATAAATAATCTTATTTACATTTAAATAATTGTAATTGAATTAATCTGCACCCCATTTTCAATCCAAATGGCATGTTCCAGGCAGTACGAAGCAAGTGCACCATGGTTGCCATGTCTGCTTAGAAGGAGTTTGGATTGTTTGTATTTCTGTAAATTTGCTTTCAAATACTGGTAGTTTGCCTGTTTTAGTTGTGGATGCATTTCACGTTTTCGCCATTGTAGTTTGAGACACATTAATGATGAAAACGGGAAAGATGTGGAGAAGCAGCTTGTCTGATTGCGTATTTCACTCCGGACATCTGGCGCTGCTCTCTGCACGGGAATACTGCAGCAGAAGCTGTCCAGTCCGGTACAGTGTGCCACAGACTGTACATGAAAACCCAACCATGAAACGCCAGCTAACTATCCATAACTTATGGAACAATAAGATAAGGAAAAAAACATGTGAGGCGACCAGACGCCTCACATTGCGTGGAACTGCACAGCATTTCAGTCTCTTTTCACGCGTCACGCAAATTGAGACCATGTCCGCATGACTGGTTGTCACCCGCGCTTGCATTCATGCCGGCCCACGTAGGCTCTCTGTTTATTGTCATAGTAACACCGCATGTGCGTTTCAGCCCCTCCCGCCCCATCTATTAACTATTTCAACCTCCTTGATCGCAACAGGTGACACTCGTTAGCTAATGACCACGCGAGTGTCCATAGGCTCCTTGGAGATGAACTGCGCCTCTCCTGGAAAGCAGACGAGAGCAGGCGGCCGCAGCAGGGGGCGGTGACAAAAAGCTACGGTGAAGTCGGACAGTTTCCCGACAGTTTCCAGCAGCCTTCAGTCCGTACAGGAAGTCACAGACACACGAACATCCTGTCTGGAATGATGTAAGTTCATTAAAAAAGTGATCAGACCCATTTTTCAGTTTGTTCTTAGTCTCCAATTGTTTTTGTTTTGATAGATTAATTTATTAAAATGCTTTACAGGTGATCTGTAGTTTATGTTCATGGTTTATCCTCTATTTGACATGAATTCTCCTGTAAATCAGCATCATATCAGTTTGACCTGTCCCCTCAACTACACAGGCTGAATAAACTGTGTTTGACTGTAAGGTTCATATTTTCAGGAAAAAAAATACAAGACAGCAGCTTTCATTAAGGCTCAGTCAGATACAGTCAGAGCTTCACATCTGTAGGCTACAGATGTTATTATAAGAATCCTCACATCCTACTGACCACAAGTCTCTGTGTTGCTAAATACTTCAATAAACAAAACAGTCCAGTGTTAATATACAGTAGACTCTGTATAGTTTATGATGAATGTATTTAGTCTCTGATGACTAAACTTTGCGCTGGGGGCGGGTGACCCACATTGTTCCTCACAAACCTACTCCTTGTCCCACATTTGCTTTATTGGGACCTAGTCACCCTACCTACAGTTGTGACCAATGCAGCATTGATGCAGAGCCCTCCAGCGTTATGTTGCTCTGGACAGTTGAAAAAAAATGTGTTACTTCTGCCTTTGTAATTAAATTTGTTAAATGGTATTTGAATGTCTCATTTCTTTAAATTCATTGGTCCTGCGACATAGCATTGAGACTCATTATCAATAAATTTATTGGAATATGTTTTGTTTCGGGTTTTTCGCACATCCTATGTACGACATCTATTGCACGTCTGTCCGTCCTGGAAGAGGGATCCCTCCTCAGTTGCTCTTCCTGAGGTTTCTACCGTTTTTTTTTTTCCCTGATAAAGGTTTTTTTTTGGGGAGTTTTTCCTTATCCGCTGTGAGGGTCCAAAGGACAGAGGGATGTTGTATGCTGTAAAGCCCTGTGAGGCAAATTGTGATTTGTGATATTGGGCTTTATAAATAAAATTGAATTGAATTGAATCCTTACTCAGCTTAGACTGTTAAAACTGTTTTTCACCATTTGTTTGTCCAGGATTTTTTGGGTGGCCTAAAGGCCTGTTTGATGATGCAGTGGAGCCATCTTTAACATAAACCCTCTCCTTACTACATACTACATTACTATTAGAGCACATAGTCTCAGGGTGCTTTCATACCCAACCAGTTTGATTTGGTTAAAACAAACTCAGGTCCATCTGCATGGTTAGTACGGTTGTTTGGGCTAGTGTGAAAGCTGTCAGTGGAACCCTGGTGCAGACCAAACAACTGAACCGAGATCGCTCAAAAAGGTGGGTCTTCGTCTGCTTCCAAGTGGACTCTGGTGCAGTACATTTGTGGCATGAAAGAAAACAAACCAACCACTGGATTTTATGATAGCAGATACTTGACTTTAGCAACAACTAAACCAATAATAAATCCATCCACTGGTTGTGAAATCTGCCTGCAATCTCATAAGCGATCCTAATAAAAGCCATGTATATCCCATAACCTATTTATGCTAATGCATACATGTAACCATGGTAACACACGTCAGTGTGGGTATTTTCCCTGATTTAAAAGCTATTAAAATTGCCATTAATTATCCAACCCCGTGTACTTTGTTCATTAAGGCCACTAAAAAGTGGATGACACAGATCCCACAGAATTAAACCCCAAATCACTCCTGTACAAGACGCCTTCTTTTCATCCTCTATTTCTCTGTTAGTCATTTTTCATAATGTGATTGATTTGCAGTCTAATAATAGCCTCCTAATAATGCTTACAATCAATTACTTCTCTATGAGCTCTTTGTGAAACCAAAGAACATAAACATGAACACTTTAGAAGCATTAAAGTGATGCTGCAGAAACTCACATGGGATTTCCCCATGTGAGTCCTAATGATACAGGATGACATACACAAAAACTCTCCAGTCAACAAGTTACCTGTCAGTTGGTAGAACTTCATGTTTACGCCTCTTGGTTCCTTTGCAAAATATCAAACTACAGGTGTGAAAGCACCCTCAGTGTCATTTCTTTCACCCTCAGTGTGTCAGCAGTGAGTTTGCTACATCCCACGAGCTCTCTGAGCTCTTTCAGTTTAAGAAGTATACATGCCGCCATGTTGTCCTGAGACAATCCAACTAAAATCTACACAATCCAGACCTCATAACGGGGGTAACAACAATATATTTCATCTTCCTGGGACGGTATCTCACATGATAGACACTGGATTTTTAACTGCTGGCTCAGTCGAAACACCAACACTGACTCCGGTCTTCAGATCCTGACAGCACGTTCGTTGTTGAAGCCCTGGATGCTAATTGGAGACACTGGCTCAAGTCAAGCCACAAGCCACTATCTGCGAACAGAAGCCTGAGCACCGCAGCGGGTCCACTTGTTGGAACCGTGTCAGTAAGTTTTTGCTGCCTCCCATCTCCTCTGTGGTTCACCTATTAACACCATATCAACGTTGTGGGCTCTGGATTAGAGCCCCTGCATCTAAGTGCCTGTGACTTCCCTGTTAGCAATTGCTACTGTTGTCAACTGTCTAACATTACTACTACTTGACACATCGTTAGCCCTGTACTGGCCTCCCCTTTTGTTTCTGCTTTCCCCCAGCCACCACACCTATAATATGGCTCAACTCACCTCTCCATCCGGCTGTGTCAGTTGCGCCTGCCTGGCTGAAAAGATCCTGGAACTGGAAGAAAAACTCTCCACTCTCTACAAGATCCAGGAAGCCGAGAAACTGTAACAAACACCATTGTCTTCAGACCAGCACAAACCGACACAATCAGTGGCCTGGAGCCTGATGCCACCGCTCCCACTACTGCTGCTGTGTCAACCCCTCCTCCAGAATCTACTGTCATCGCTCACTGTCCTGCTGGGGAATCAGCTTCTCTTCCAGAGCCTATCACTGCTCACTGTCCTGCGATTGTTGCCCCTCCTCCACTCTCTTTCTCCGATGACTCCTGGACACGGCTCAGGGCTAGGCCTAAGGTTCTGGTCAGCTCCACTCCATCTCACCATGAGCTCTGGCCTCGGGTCGGTCCCCACAGCAGGAGAGGGAGGAGTTCCTCTCTTGCACCTCCTTGATTCAGTCTTCATCTGGAGAATAGCTATGACATCCTCAACCTGCATGATTTCCCCCCCTTGGCTGCGGTGTCCCTGCCTGCTCCTCCATCCTCTTAGCTATCCGATGGGTCTTGCAGCTTTCTGCCACCTCCGGCCCTTGCATCTGCTGTACCAGAGCACTCCCGTATCGAGTCTCGCCGCTCCAGACCCTGCTTTACACCAGTCTGAGCTCACCAAAATCCACTTTGATCGGTTGTTAAACTTTCTTAACAGCTGTGGAAAGTCAGCTTCCTTAGCGGTCCAATCCCAACTGCTGGCCCTGGATCTGGACGATTCAGCAGACTTCTCAGCCTCCACACTTGACTACAGTCCGCTTGTAGGGCACGCAGTTTAGTCTTCATTGCCATTTTTTGACTTGTTTTGGAACCACTTCTCCTTCTTTAAGACTGATGGCATACATCCAAACAAGCTAGGAAGCCGCATGCTAGTGGCTAATCTGCAACACGTTGTGCAATCATACCTACATGACTGACTGTTTACACCTCGGCATCTCCCTCTTCCTCTGTGGGGCAACTTCAAAGGACTGTTACTGTGGAGAGCTCCTCCTGCTGGCCCCCTGTCATTAACCCCCTCACCTGCTCGTCCCCCCATCAAAACTATTAAAACTATGGTAACAGTCAGACCATACCGCTCACATGGCAGTTTCAAGGCTGTAAATATAAACAACCTCATTTATTTAAAATACAGTGTTACAGTTTCTGCACCTGACAAGTCTTCCAGTCATTCTCCTTCCCACCCTGCCAAACTGGCTTCAACTCCAGGTCACTCAACAACAAGACCCACATGTTAAATGATTTTATTTCTTCTCATAACTTAGATATCTTTTTTATTACTGAAACTTGGTTAAAACCAGGGGAGTGTAGCCACCTAGTCTAACTTTGTCCCCCTAATTATGACCATTTCAACTGTCCCAGGCCTTCTGGTCACGGGGGTGGGCTGGCAGTGGTGTTTAGAAATGATTTTAAGTGCTCTCACGTTAAGGTTGCCGTATTCAAGAGTTTTGAGGTCCTTGCTTTTAACATGGCGTCTTCTAAACCGGTCTGCTGCATTGTTTTATACCGCCCTCCCAAACCAGATAACAATTTTCGCTCAGAATTCTCAGACTTCATGTCTTCTATTATAATCAGTCATGACCGTGTTATTTTGGTTGGTGATTTTAACATTTACGTGGATGATACCACAGATAACTTTGCACTGGCTTTTTTAAATATTACTGATTCTTTTAATTTAATTCAGCATGTTACTGGACCCACACACAACCGTGGCCATACCGTGGACCTTTTCTTTACATTGGATATCAGTGAAAGATTTGACTTCTGATCACAGTTATATTATTTTTGAGACAGTCCTTCTGGCAGATTCTTTACCTAACGAACGTACCTTCCCGTCTTTTGTATTCAATGAACATTCAGTGGTGAAATTCTCACAAATTTTTACAGAGCACTGCCAAGATCTCACCCTAATGTCATCTGTTGGTGATCAGGTTAATTATTTCATTGAAGTTTGCTTGTTAGTCTTAGACACCATTGCTCCTGTTAGAAATAAATCTGCCTCAGCCATAAACCCTTCCCCTTGGATAAATGAGGACAGCCGTATTCTAAGGAGAGAATGTAGATGGGCTGAACGTCTGCATTTGTCTGAGCTCCTGTCTTCCCTTAACTTCAATATAAATAATGCCAGAGCTGCATATTTTGCCAACCTCATATCAATTAATAAGCATAATCCCAGACTTCTCTTTTCCACTATTAACTACCTGCTGAATGGCAAACCCCGGTTATGCCCGCCTCCTCCTGTCTTTCTTTATCAAGAAGATTGACAGTATTAGAAAAGCCATTGCATCCTCTACAGTTACCCTGCCTCTTGACATACCTCATGTCATTGCCACTCTAACTCAGCTCTCCCCCATTTCATTACATGATCTACAGGAAATCTTGTCACATATGAACCTGTCTTCTGGTCCCCAAGACATAATTCCCACCAAGATCCTCAAGGAGATCACTACAATAATTTCTCCCAGCTTTCTAACCATTATAAATGCTTCTATTACATCTGGCTGTGTTCCATCAGTCTTTAAGACTGCCACCCCTTATTGAAAAAACCTGGTCTCGATCCATTGCTGCCACAGAACTTCCGACCTATATCCAAACTACCCTTTCTATCCAAAGTCTTAGAGAGAGCTGTAGTGAAGCAACTCCTACAGCTAGTAGAGGGAAATAATATTTTTGACAAATTTCAGTCAGGTTTCCGCCAGCACCATAGCCCGGAAACAGCTCTGCTGAAAGTTCTCAATGACATCTTACTGCATGCTGATGAGGGAAATTGCTCTGTGCTACTTTTATTGGATTTAAGTGTCACTTTTGACACTGTTGATCACAGAGTCTTGATTGATAGGCTTGAAAACTGGTTGGGGATCTCTGGTCCAGCCCTTGAATGGTTCAGGTCATATCTATCTCACAGACATTTTAACGTGGCGATTGGAGAGCATGTAACTTTGAATGCCTCACTGTCCAGTGGAGTGCCCCAGGGCTCAATTTGTATGCAACTATATGTATCTGTTTAGCCCAACCACTAAAACAATCTCACTGTACTAAAAGACTGCCTATCTGCTATACAATAATAGATGGCCCATAACTTTCTCCAGCTGAACTCTTACAAAACAGAGGTCCTCATCATTGATCCTAACCATAAATTCAATTCAGTCAGTCAGCACTTGGTTTTCTAGCCAGTCATATCACTTCACATTCCAGAAACCTCAGAGTCATATTTGACTCACATCTGAAATTTGACAAGCATCTTAACTCCGTGGTTCAGACCTGTTACTTTCAACTAAGAAATATCAGGAAACTTCGCCCAGTTCTCTTATCCCATGACATGGAAAAACGTATTCACGCTTTTATCTCTACCCGTGTAATTCCATATTTACTTGTCTCTCCAAATTTCTCTGAACCAATTACAGGTAGTGCAAAATGCTGCTGCGAGGGTTCTCACCAAGTCTTTATGCCGCTCTCACATAACTCCCATCCTGGCCACTCTGTACTGGTTACCCGTTAAATTTAGAATTGATTTAAAAATACTTTTAATTACCTACAAGGCTCTGCATGGCCTGGCTCCCAGCTATATTAGTGATCTGCTTAGTCCTCACACACCTGTGAGACCACTTAGATCATCCCATGCAGGGCTTCTTACTGTCCCCAAGACTAATTTGAAAACCAAAGGTGACCATGCCTTCTCTGTGGTGGCCCCCAAATTATGGAACAAACTTCCCCCGCAGTAAAAACCTCCACCTCTGTTGAGAGTTTTAACAAACGCCTTAAAACCCACCTTTTTTCTGTTGCCTTTTTAGATGCGGTGCCTATGGAGTGATTACATAATCATTCCTGTGTTACATGTGTATATATTTGAACTGTTTATTTGGTGCATTCCGGGCATATCGTGTCCTTGTTTGCCGTGTATATTGTAATATTGTATTGTACTATGTTTTATTTCTATTTTATTTATATTATACAGCACTTTGTGACCATGGTCTTGAAAGATGCTATATAAATAAAGCTTTACTTACTTACTTACTTACTTACAAGTAAACATCTCTGTTAAATGTCACAGTCATATAAACACAAGTTAAATAGCTGTCACTAATGTAACTTTCAGTCTCTCTGGCTGAATCGACTACCTAGCCCGCCAACAGTTACTGCTCACTGCTAGGAGTGTGTGCTTTGTGCTAATATTAGCTGCTGTTAGCTGCTGAACGAGAGGCTACAGCTACGCAGCAGCTCTTGCTCCCTGGTTCAGGGTGTGTGTGTGTGCCGTGACTGTGTTTGCTGCTGGCTTAGCTGCTAGAGTGTCTGCAGCTGCTCGTGCTTCAGCTTGGGGGTCATGTATATGTTACTGTGCTACTGGATTGGCTGCTAAAGGTGTGTTCACACCAGACCTGTTTTTTTTTTTTTCCGCTAGCAACGAGTTTACATACAAAGTCAATGCACGGGCGACTGAGCGTATATTTGCCTGGGAGAAAAATCGCTCAGGCTCTGAGCAACAGTGACAGAGCGTTAGAGCGGTTTTTGCTCGTCGCTTGAGATGAGAAATCTCATCTGGAGCTGTATTTCGCTGGGTCCTTTCGCTTGCAGCTCAACGCTGATTGGCTACCATTATCCCGGAATCCCGGGGGATGCTTGACTGTCATGACATGTCAGCTTCATTGAAAGTATAGCTGCACATTAAAAGCAACAATAGATGTAAAAACACACAGAGACAATACATCTGTGATCAGTTCCCGAATTTAATTTTAATCATTTTTTCAATCTTCTCCAATTTCTCATTTTTTTTATGGAAGTGATCAATGTAAGTGCACTTGACCTAGAGCCGCCACAATGGTTTTTATAATGCAAAAACCTACAAGCTTCTCTTCCTATGACGTTTCCTAAAATGTGTCTTTCTAAAGCCTTTAAGTTACAAAAATGAAACACACAACACTTCTGAGTATTTATACCTCCGACCGAAATTATACATTTTGATACATACAGGTATATACATATTGCAAAAGTCTGTCAAAGTACACCAAGGCATACATTTTCATTTCCAAATATTTATTTGGAAACAAAACCATTCATATGTTCAATAAAAAAACATTTTGTTAATAATGAAAAACGAATGTAGTCTCAACAGTGACCACGCCAGCCGGCGGGACTGCGGCGCTTGGAGGAGCGCTGTAATCCTTGCGAGCCTAGTGTAAAGCACCACGGACCGCGCCAATGCATCTATCACTGTAGCTCAGAGGCTCTGATGCCTGAGTCAGAGCATGTGAGCGGAGTTGGAGCTGGAGCTGCCTCAACCATAGGTTATTGGCAGGAAGAAAAATGGCTGCTGAAAAAACTGTCACTGTCAGCTGCCTCCAAGCGCTGCAACGATCTGCCAGACCGTCATATGTAACTTCATTGTTTATGCTGCCCGTGTGTTCAGAAGCACACACTGAATGCATTTGAGTAATTTCCGAGACATTATGATAAAAAAAAAAAAAAATATATATATATATATATATATATATATATATATTCCAGACTACAATATAGAATAGGACTGACAACCTCTCCAATGTCTCATGTCAATTAATTAACACTATTTGTTGGCTTTTTATAATGCCTTTCTTTCTTTCTTCCTTTTTTTGCTGCTGCTGCGCTCCTGCGCCGTGTCTCCAGTTGAAAGTGGTGATTTGCTAAATACATTCTACAATAATAAATTAGATTAACATTTGGTCTACAATAATGTTTTTATATATTACGCATTTTAATGAAAAAAACCTTAAGAATAAAATAAATAAACACCGAAATAAGAGTGGAAACTTTTTTTTTAATTGATATTCCTCCTCTCTGATATACTAACACACACACACACACACACACACACACACACACGCACACAGACACATGGCTGTGCGGTCACTATACATTTGTTTTTTATTAATAACAGAATTTTTTTTTATTGACCGTATGAATGGTTTTGTTTTCAAATAAATATTTGGAAACGAAAATGTATGCTTTGGTGTACTTTGACAGAGTTTTGCAATATGTATAGCTACCAATCAATTTTCAATGCAGGAGGTTTACAACAAGTGTGTATTTGTGTGTGTGTGGTTCTGAAATAAGCAAAGGGAAAAAATTGCGTTACACTCAATTCTTATAAATATGCATACACAATCTTTAAACACTAATTCATTTAAACATGTCTAAAGAACAACTCTTAACTAACTAACATTACATATGGTACTCAGTGAGGTTATCAAGAGAGCTAATTAACATAGGCTAAACGAGCCATTAAGCTAGCGCATATAGCAATGTAGCAGTCAATTAACAAAGACAAACTGGAAAGTACACAGGAGTTTACATGCTAACCAAATTAAATTCACTCTACTGTAAGTGAAACATGGGCGGCTTCTTACCATGTTCATTCATGCACACACATCAAAAGAGAGAAAGAGAAAGTTGTTAATTGTCCACTGTGGAGCTCTCACTGCTGCACCATGCTGCTTGAAACTAACGATGCGCGTGTCTGCACACTTACCGACGGGTGCGTCCTCAGTGGTGCTTTCGTACACAGCCGCCCCCGAGTGTCTCTCGAGATATGAGAAATAGGGAGAAAGTCAATCAGGCCGTATCTGGAGTGTCATCATCATGGAGCCTTGGAAGGGGAATCAGGCGAGCAGTAGGGCGAATGTAGGTCTTGTCTCTCACTTGGACAGCTGCTGTCCTGACCCATCCGTCAGCTCCAGGGTAAGTATGTGCCACTTTTCCAACAGGCCAGAGGGCTTGTGGTAGCTGTGGATCTACTAGGAGAACTACCTGATCCACCTCAAGGGTCTTGGTGTCCCTCCTCCACTTATGCCTCTCCTGTAGGCTGGGTAGGTAGTGGTGAATGAAAGATGACCAAAAGTGGTCAGCCAGGACGTGGCTGTGCCTCCACCTACGTTTCCACAGGAGCTCCCTGAAGATATGTAGCCCAAAGGCTTGGCATTCATAATGCCCTCCACTTCCACAAGTGCAGTCAATAGCACAGGTTCAGGGACTGCCTGTTCCTGGAGAGTGACCTTAAGGGCTGCCGACAAAGTTGGTGCCATTGTCCAGCAGAGGTTCCAATGGTACACCATGCCGGGCAAAGTAGCTTCTCAGTCGCAGCAAGAAACAACCTGATCTCACAGAAATACATGAAATGTAGGGGTGTAATGATACATCGATCCACATCGATTCATTGATTAAGGATTCGATTATATCGATGCAAAATGAAAACATCGATCCATATCGTCATCTTAAAGATACACATTTATTTTGAAATTCACATAGCACGTCTTTGTCACCATTTCTGGGCAAGCGCGCCTCCACTAAAACAACAAACAGAGCTCAGAAATAAAATGGTCAAATCATATTCTAGTTGTTTTTATGAGTTGATGTAAATGATTGTGTTAGATGGGCATATGATATCACGTCATATCAATCGCAGGCTCCTGAATCGAATCGAATCAAAATCGTATCGTGACAGACTTTGTGATATCGGCAAACATCGTATCATCATCCAAACAAATCGATATAATATCGTATCGTGATGAAGCTGGTGATTTACACCCCTAGTGAAATGACCACGACCTCTTAACACCACATTCCGTGGTGGCAGCACGTAATGGGTTGAAATGACGTGCCGGTACACGGAAACAATGCCAATGTAAAGTCAATTAGGATCCTTTTTCGTGGTGGACACATGGATTCCCTGATTCAATAACGTCCTGTATACACACAAAAACACGAAAGTGTTCTTGATATTAAAACGGCAAATATATTCCTCTGTTATAATTTCCCGCCAATAATAATAATAATAATAATAATAATAATAATAATAACACGATAGTTCGACTGCACTAGATATTTGATATATTCAGTAGATTTACTTTTTTACCACATTATTTGACAACTCTACACCCGGAGTCCCAAAAACGCAGAGTACTAGCTAAAATATCTGAAATTAGCCAACATCCTTGCTTTTTCTTAACATAGTTCATCTAGGTACAGTGTCATTACTAGTTCGGCTTTACTAGATATTAGATATATTCAATAGATCTATCTTTTTTCAACCCTATTTAGAACCCTACTTTGCAAATCAGAAGAACTACAACTATATTTCTGATATGTATCAAGCTACATGGTGCAGTCCTAGGGAATTGTAGTTTTAAAAAAATATAAGTGTTTTTCCTCGATTTGGAAGTTGTAAATATATTTAGTACACTGTGGACTTTAAGGGGATGGTAAACACACTTGTGTAATCAGATTTTAAATATCTAATTTCTAAATGGGTGAAAATTAATTTTATCCATATTTTACCCATATCTGACAGCACCCCCAGTTGTTGACTACACCCACATGATAGTTGAGGTCAAGAGCTCTCTATAACAGTTGGTCCCATGTCTGTACCCCCTTTTGTTGCTGAGTTATAAACCCTCAAACATGCACTGAGGTCAAGGTTTAAAGGTGAATGGCTGAAAGCAGGAGCCATGTAGAATCCTCATACTGACATATGTTACTCTCCAGGTTGAGACCTTTCCAATGATGTTTTTGGTTTAGCTCTACAAAAAAGTTTTGATTTTTTGCCAGGTCTAGTTTGAGAGAGCACTTTGAAGGCCCAGTGTGTAAAATGATTTTTGTTTGTTTCTTTGCTTGTTTTTTTTCTTTTTTACTGTAGATAGTTACTAAAATGAGTCATCCTCAGAGAATACAATACTACTAATAAGTAAAACCAATAATAACAATAATGAAATATGAAAAATTAATATTAAAATTATATTGAAATTTTAAAATCTATTTACAGAGTGGAATGGTAGCAATGGTATGTTTAGACACTTTATTATTGCTTGGATACTATTTAGCCTATTATTGTATTTACTTTTAGCATGTTCTACTTTCATCTACTGTAGGCTATATGTTTTAATTTATTTAATAACAAAATTATTGTATGTTAGGCCTATGTTGTTTCCTCAGTGGGAGCCGCTTGCGCTGGGGGGTGGCTGCTGGTTCTGTGGCGCTGGCTTGGGGTCCGCTCTCCCCTGGTGGAGCTGAGGGTGGCCGGGTTGCTGGGGGTGGACGGCTCCATGTAATGGTGTTTCCTCTCTGGTTCTTCAATGCTCAGCCTTATTTTTTTCTTCTTATTTATTTTTTTTATTAGTTGCGTTTGGATTCGGTTACGGCAGACAGACAGCAATCTGAAATGGAATGAAGCCCACAGACGGCAGACAGTAGTTACAAAACAGTAGTCGAAAGCACCCCATCCGCCCACAGCACAATGCTCTTAAAGCCCTACGCTATCAAAAGCTGGCAAAATACATTTATTTTATTTTAATGCCTTGACATTGACCTGTCATATTGTTGCGTTATCAAGGATACTTCCGTGTTTTTGTGTGTATGCAGGAATGTTAAAGATATCACTGAGGAAAACGAGGTTGACGTGACATTGAATCAGGGAATTCGTGTGTCCACCACAACAATGGATCCTAATTGACTTTACATTGGCATTGTTTCCGTGGTACCTGCACGTAATTTCAGCTCATTACTTGCTGCCACCACGAAATGCGGTATTAAGAGGTCGTGGTCATTTCACGTATTTCTGTGGGATCAGGTTGGCAAGAAAGCCTCTGAATCCAAGCTCTCAAGCAAATCAAGATGAACACATCGGGTGGTCATACATTTATATACTATACCCCATATTATCTCCTGGTGGCACCCAATCCTGATTTGGTAGGGACCAAAACAGTCTACTCCTGTTGAATAAAAGGGAGGTTTAAACAGGCACAGCCAAGCTGGGGGCAGGTCAGCCATCCTTGGAATTGCAGGCTTGGCTAACGGGCTTGGCTTGCTAGCATTAACACTCTTAGCATGCATGTTGTTGTCTTCGGACAGCTTCTTTTCCATGGAGAATCCAAGTTCAGCCAGCACTTGTTCGGGTCCTGGGTGCTGAAGAGTTTGATCACAGTCTTGGATCAGAAGTTTGGTGATGGAGTGATGTGGATCCAAGATGACAGGGTGGATCAAGCCCATCTCAAGAATGTCAGACCGTTGTAGTCTACCGCTAATCCTCAATTGTCCCGTGGCCTTGTTGTATTCTGGAGCAAGGGACCCAAGATTCGAACGGCCAGCATTCAGGGCTTTCATCTCTTTAGGAAAGGAGTCCATCTGGGATTGCATCAAAAGAAGCTTCTAAGTAAGGCAAGGGCTTGCTGGTCCTGTTTGGAACGAGTAACAGCCTTTTCGCTGACATAGCGTAGTGTGTCAACTCGTCAAAGGCGTTCCACGTTCCTAAACAGCTTTGTCAATGATGAAGCAGTTATGAGGTGAAGGCACGCTTGTTCTTCAGGCAGCAGTTGCCCAAGTTCTGTGGGTCCTTGGAGGGTCCAGACAAATTTGGTGCAGACAACCGAAGGTGCTCCTGCAGGCTGGCTCGCACTGGTCGTGTTGGTGTTAACAGGCGGGGCATGTCTGAGACGATTAAGAGTAGTGGTTGAGCATGGTCAACTAATGGTAGATACAAGCCTCTAAGGTGCTCATAGCATTTCTGAATCGCGGCTACTGGATAGGCCAAGTTCAAATTGTTGGCAGTCAAAGCCTGGCTGACCTTATACTTCTTGGCTGGCTGGTGTAGTGAGGATATGTGCAAGTTGACTGAGGCACCATGCAGCTCCACAACCTTCTGCTGGACTGTCCTGAGGTGAAGAGTCTCTACCTGTTTGGTGAGGTACAACCTCTGGCAGGACAATGTTTCTCTCTGAGCCGTCGTCGAGCATGGTATAATTCTCTATTGTTCAGTCTACATCGTGTAGTAGGACCTTCACTACCTTCAGCATGACCTTCTGTGATTGGTTGGATCGGTCAAGTTAAGCCTTTGATGAGGGGTGCTCACCTTCAGGACGCTTGTTGACATCTTCTGTACAACATCATGGAGCATTGTGAGGTGTATTTCCTTACAGGTCTTACAGAGTCGTTTGAGGGCGCAGGCCTCTGCCTTATGAACACAACCACACTTTCAGCATCACTGACCATCCTGGATCCACTTAATGACCTGGTTGGTGGTGAACTTCTGAAACTCTGGGCAGGAGTTCAAGAAGTGCTCTTTAGTGTCACAGTGAGGACAGTATGGCTTGGGAATAGGCTTTGAGTGAGAAAGTGCTGGGAGACCCGTGTCCTTTGTGGTGTTGAGGAGGACTGCTGTGGTCTTCTCTTTCGGACATGTGGCGCCTAAGTCTTTCTTTGCAGACTTAGAGGCCTCAGACTGGTAAATAGCTGTCGACTTACTGGCTAGGTGTTTTGCCTGGGCTTCCATTTACAGCCACGCTACCAGGTCTGGAAAAGTGTAAGTCTGGTCCGTACCACGGCCTAGGCAGTTTTCCACAAAGCTGTATCTGTGGGCTGGCTGCATCTTGCTCAGGAGGCGATCAATGTGGGATCCACATCTGGGCTCAGATCCACCTTGCCCTTCAAGGGTCCTGAGCATCCCTACTAGTGACTGCACTGACAAAACGAAAGAGTCGAAGGCCTCAGCATCTCCAGATTTTATGGCAGGAGAGTTGAGTATGGCTCCAAGTTCAGATTGCACAAGCTGCTGGGGTTGACCATACTTATCTTGCAAGGTTTGCAAAGCAGCTGTGTACGGCTGGGTATCATACATGAAGGCCTTTGTGAGTTGGATGAACTCCGAAGCTAGAGCTGGCCAAGTAACACTTGGTATTTATACTGCTCAGTCAAATGTCTGTGATTGTCCATTAAGTTATTGAGTGTCACCTTAAGCAGTGCAAAGTCACTCTCATGACCGCTGTCAAAGGTAGGGGGTGCTGGTTTTGGGATGCCATCAGAGGAAGCAATAAAAGTCTCCATCCCAGGATAACTGTTGATGACAATCGGTGTAGCTGGTGCAGGACAAGGTGCAACAGGAGATATGTAAAACCAAGCTGGATTGAGGTAAGGTGGTGCTACACTTGGCAGTGTAACACGAGCTGGGTCTACAACTGATTACGTACTAAAGTTTGTTTTGGAGATCTGCAAGGTTCTGTGCTTGGACCAGTCCTATTTTTACCCTCTATATGCTTCCTTTAGGTAACATCATTAGAAATTACTCTGTAAATTTCCATTGTTATGTGGATGATACACAGTTGTATTTATTGATGAAGCCAGAAGAAACCAAATCAATTAACTAAACTTCATAACTGCCTTAAAGACATAAAAACCTGGATGAGCTCCAATTTCCTTATTTTAAATTCAGACAAAACTGAAGTTATTGTTCTTGGCCCCAAACAACTCAGAGACTCTGTAATTGATGACATAGTTTCTCTAGATGACATTGCTCTGGCCTCTAGCACTACCGTAAGAAACCTCGGAGTAATATTAGATCAAGATTTGTCTTTTAATTCTCATTTAAAACAAACCTCACGGACTGCATTTTTTCATCTGCATAATATTGCGAAAATTAGGCCTATCCTGACCCGAAAAGATGCAGAAAAATTGGTCCACGCTTTTGTTACCGCTAAACTGGATTACTGTAACTCCCTATTATCAGGTAGCTCTTATCAAGTCTTTAAAAACTCTCCAGCTAATTCAGAATGCAGCAGCACGTGTACTAACAGGAACTAAGAAACAAGGTCATATTTCTCCTATTTTAGCTTCACTGCACTGGCTCCCTGTAAAATCCAGAATTGAATTTAAAATCCTACTTTTAATTTATAAAGCTCTAAATGGTCAAGCTCCGTCATATCTTGGAGAGCTCATAGTGCCATATTATCGCACCAGAACATTGCGCTCCCTAAAGTCTCCAAAAGTAGATCAGGAGCCAGAGCCTTCAGCTATCAGGCTCCTCTCCTGTGGAATCATCTTCCTGTTGCGGTCCAGGAGGCAGACACCGTCTCCACATTTAAGACTAGACTTACGAATTTTCCTCATTGTTAAAGCTTATAGTTGGGCCGGCTCAGGCTTGCCTTGTACCAGCCCCTAGTTAGGCTGACTTAGGCCTAGTCTGCCAGGGGACCTCCTATAATACACCGGGCACCTTCTCTCCTTCTCTCTTTCTATCTCTCATGTCCTGTTACTGCATCTTGCTAAGTCGACCATAGTGCATGTCAATAACTCGGCCTCTTCTCTGGAGCCTTTGTGCTCCACTGTCTCGCAGGTTAACTTCTATCACAGTGGTGCCTGGATGGTGTGACGTGTGTGGTTGTGCTGCTGCTGTGGTCCTGCCTGATGCCTCCTGCTGCTGCTGTTATCATTAGTCATACTTCTACTGTTATTATACACATATGATTATTGTCACATACATATACTATCAGATATTAATATTTACTTTCAACATATTGTACCACAATAGCCAGAATCATAATTATAATATAATTACTTTCATTAATGTTGTTGTAACCTACTGTCATTACCGTCTGTCCTGCATCTCTCTCTGTCTCTCTTTCTGTTTCATTGTGTCATACGGATTACTGTTAATTTATTGTGTTGATCTGTTCTGTACAACATCTATTACACGTCGGGGCTACATTCTTCAAGACCACAGTATTGATAAGCTCTGACCTTAACGGTTCTGCTATCAGTACTGGAGCAGTTGCGTTTTTTTGTTTTTTTACAAGATAAATGTTATCTTGCACATTTATCTTACCAACTCCGTCAGTTATCCATCACTGTATCATAATTTTTGCTATTTTCCCTGAAGATGAGAGATCTGTGTCGCTCACCTTCGCTGCCTGCTGTGTGTGAGTGGAGAGCAGGGGGGCAGGGCTGTTGTTCCAGTGACACACACACGCGCGCACACACACACACGCACACACACACACACACACACACACACACAAACACAAACACACACACACACACACAAGACAGCGTATACACCAACTCAAGCTCGTAGCCTACCTTTAGATAGATAATGATGGCGGAGACAGCCAAACAGTCAAAAGTGTGGCTTTACATTACAAGAGTTAATGCAGACACAGCGCGTTGTTACAAGTGTGACAAATGTTTTACGTATAAGGGGCGGCAATACTAGTAATTTGTCAAAACACCTTGCGAAAGTGCATCATATTCAGACAGAAAGATGTACAGGGTTTGACTGCCCTAGCACAGCTAGTTCATCTACGTCCAGTCCAGGTTTGTAACATTATGCTAGCAGCCAACAAGTGGAGTTAATAACCATTAGCTATTTTGCAAGCCTATTTACTAAATAGGGTTTCTGGCACAAGATAACGGCTTACCGGCGACAGAGAAGCCTGCCTCCAGGTCCAATATTTTCCTCTTTGTTGGTGTCATGACTGTCCAGAAGTACCTGAACGGCCGAGCCATGGTGGCACACAGTTATGTGACATGTCAGAAGGGAAACAAGCCGTTCACATTTCTCTCTTTGTGGCAGGTAACGGTCCACAAACCTCAGTGCACTTTAGGGACTGTTCTTTACTTATGAAGGGACTGTTCTTTACTTATGGAAGGACTGTTCTTTACTTGTCAGGGGAGGAGGGTGGCTGGTTGATTTTTATTTTATTTATTTATATTATTTTGATCCCCCCTATGTTAATCACTTATTGATGCTGCTTTTGAAGTATGAATAAGTCAATAAGTAATTTATTCCATTGAAATATCATTGATGTATTATAGAAAAGTGATTTATCTTTTTATAAATGACAAAAGGCACATTTGCCTAATTTTTGCTGTGGTATCCTGATACTACTCCGTGATACTTTCACTGGTATCGTAACGTGGGTCCCAATTTTGGTACTTTGACACTGCTATTTTATGTATTTTACATTTCAATTTGTAAAAAGTAAAATGTTTTGTTAAAAAAAACTATTTTGTTGCATAATGAGAATTGAGAAAATAAAACAATTTATGTTCTTAATTTGTTTTTGTTTTTTCCTCAAAAAGTATCGATAAGAGTACCGTTAAAATACCGGATCGATAAGCAGTGTCGATAAGAGTAGTAGTACCGTTAAAAGCTTAACGATACCCATCCCTATGTGTGTCCCTGTGAGGCAAATTGTGATTTGTGATATTGGGCTTTATAAATAAAATTGATTGATTGATTAATGCGACCATTGGCAGTGTCTGATGCTGTGCTACAGGCTGGTTGGATGGGACCGGTGGTGTTGGGTACGATAAAGCCCCAGAACCATGATGCCATGGCCCTTAAGGAAATGCGGTTTGTTGTATGGCCAGCATGTAAAAAGGTACTGGTTGCACTGCAGCCAGTTGCATGGGAGCCGTAGTTGGTGCTGGCCTTACAGTTGCAGCAGCAGTGGTTGGCGCGATGCAGACAGGATGTTTTATGGCTACAGTGGCAGTATGAATAGCTGGAGCTGGCATTTGGCTAAGCGGAACTGCAGCTGGAGGAGCTGTAATGGATGGTGCAATAGGTGCAGCTAGAGTAGCAACTGAGACAGGTGACAACACATCAGCATGGGGACCCAAGGGTGTAGCGACAGGAACGTTAGCCGTATGTAGCTGCTGTGGTGTAGACTGCCATAGGCTGGCCTGAATAAGGTGCTTTGAATCAGCTGGGGTGTCACCTGTCATCACTGGTAAGGGATTAAAGCTTACTGCACTGATGCACTATTAGATGATTTTACGTCGTCTTGTTCCTGCAGAAAGGAGGTGACTAGCTTAGCTACTGCTAGCTCATTTTCCACCTTCTGCAGCCAGCGTCGTCAGTCTAGCTGTTTAGCCATAGCTTCCTGCGCTTGGTGCGCCTCCTCTTGTAGGCGTTGGTCTTCTCGGGCTTGAGCGAGAAGGGGCGCTTACTCTCCATGTCAGCTTTGGAATCCTCTTCAAATTGCTGTCGCAGCTCTGCAAGCTCCATCTGCTTGATCCTTTCCTCTAATAGAGCGGTCTGGACAATGGAAAGACCGGGGCAGGGGTAGATTCCCACTGATGGAGGATGCACTCGACCAGAAGCTCGATACACTTTTCTCAGAAAGATTCCTCTTGGAGCCACTATGTTTGGGTGGCGTGGTTGGAGGATGCTGGGAGGGAAGATAATCAACATTATAGTTGGCCAAATGCACTGGAGGGTGGTGCTCTCTATAGGGTCATCCAGATGGATGTGTGCCGTCCAGTGGTGCTGACTCCATAGCGTGTGGTGAATCAGGTTTGAGATACTTTAATTTTCAATGCAGGAGGTTTACAACAAGTGTGCATTTGTGTGTGTGGTTCTGAAATAAACTAAGGGGAAAAATTACATTATGTTTACAAAATTGGAATCGGTAATAAAAGATGGGAGGAATCAAAACAACAAAAACTGGCCAGGTTTTTCATCTATGTTGTTCATTGTTGCCTCCGCTTTCCAATGTATTGTAACCGAGCGTCCTGGGTTTGCCTAACCGAGTGCAGCTAATGAGCAATAAATGGACAGGAGTCGAGACAACAGGTTCAGTGGCCACCGCCTCTGTCTTTATTCCGAGCAACACAGCCACACCTAATGGCAGAACCTCACCTACCACAGCCCTACAGCAACTCTGGAGGAACAATTTGTTTACAATTCAGAATTTGTTTACAATTCAGAATTTGTGTACATTTTGTGCTGCTGAACTACTGATAAGCTGTTTGGATACTATTTAGATAAAAAATAAACCTTATGGGACAACTTCTTTTTTTCCTTTCCTCATTTCATTTCATTTCATTTCATTTATTCCTTTTGACCCCTCCCCGGGGTATAAGGGGCAGACAACAAAAAATAACATTAACAAATCAGAACAGGCGGCAGCCAATGCAAATAAAACAGAATTTGTGTACATACATACAAGTCAAATCAAATCAGGAGAAACTATTCAAGATTTTCTTTAAAAGTTACAACAAATTTGACAAGACCTTTACTTTTCGAGATGACATTAACTTTTGAAACTTCTAAATATTTGGATTTACTCTGTAGTCCGATCAACTCTCTTCTCTCTTTATCAAAAAAAGAACACACAAGTACATAATGATATTCATCTCCTCGATTGCCAGTCAAACAAAGAGTACATTTCCGGGGGACATTATCACGATCATACCTGCACTCAGAGATAGGTAACTTATGATTCCCACACCGAAACTTAGACAAACAAACTCTTTCAGCAGGTCTTAACATAATCAGATAAGGTTCAAAAGTAAAATCAGTTTTAAACAATTTATAACTATCACATAAAGGGTTACTTTGTAATTTCTCATGCCATCTCTGCAGTTCCATATCAGATAATCTACGTTCAATCATTAATTTTAAATATTTAGGGTTCATCCGTCCAGCGTCATGCCATAAGTACGATAAACCACAATCAAGAATATGTTTAACTTTGGAAATCCATTTACACTGAAAAATAGTCATCATACAAATTATTGAAAACAATAAACACAGTCACAGAGATTTTTGCTGTATTATGACTAATTAAATGTACCCAAAAGTTGATCATTCTCATGTTTACCTTTAAATCTAAACTATTTGGACCAAACTCTCCATAAATAATACAATTTGCTGTGCGTTTATTAACATTAAGTAAACGTTTCAAGAAAGATCTGTGAAGCATTTCAATTTGGTCAAGTTTATGAAATCCCCAGACTTCACTTCCATATAAAAGAATAGGCACTATAAGCTGGTCAAATAATTCACATTGTATATCAACAGGTAACTGGAATCTAGTAACTCTGTTTTCCAAGGAGAATAAAGCTCTTTTAGCTATAACTTGCTTAGCTATTGCTTTATCAAATCGTCCATTAAAATTATATAATTCTTATTGCTTTGTAAAGTATCGGATCGGACTCGGTATTGGACTCGGTTTCAAAATAAAGGACTTGGTATCGAATCGGATGCAAAAATAATGTGATCGGGACATCTCTAACACATTGCCATAGGCAGCACTGTTAAGCCAGGCAGGGGAAAGCCACATTCTCCGAAAAGGAGCATTTGTCACTGTTTTGGTGTTAACCACTCTATTTCATCATAAACATTATTTATTCCATTTATTATTCTTTTTTTTCTTCTTTTTTTTCATCATTTATTTCTGCATAATCTTTTGTGGTCCTTTTCTACATTTTGATTTCCTATTAAGATTTATATAGACACATTTATCATTTTCTACTATTAAGATACTCTTTTGTGCTGTCTGGCTAGTATTAAGCGGTCGACAAGCCTGTGCTCTGAGATTTAACTATCTGCTACAGACTCTTCCAGTCAGAGTCCCACTTCATTATTTTAAACAATTTGATCAAATCTGTAATGAATTTATATGGAATAATAAACGCCCCAGGTTGAGCCTGAAAAAAATACAGAGACCAGTAGAAAGAGATGGCCTTGGTGTGCCTAATCTATTGCTTTACCACTATGCATTTACTATTAAACATATGGCACAAGGGGCTTTGCCCCCAGAAAGAGCCCCACCATGGTTTCATCTTGAGAGCACCGTTTGAGCACCTCTTGAACCTATAAACTGTATCTCAGCTGGCCTGGCCCCGCAAAGTTGTTTACATCCCATTATTTCTCATACCCAATGGGTGTGGAATAAAATAGCAAAGATGTTTTTTAAAAAAAAATGTAAAGATTATTTTTATGGGTTGTTTGCCTTTAATGATAGGTCAGTGAGTGAAATGGAAAGACAGAGAAAGACTGGGGACTGACATGCAGCAAAGGCCCGCGGCCGTTGCAGCGAGGCAATGCCTTTGTACATGGGGTGCCAGTATCCACTTCGCTACCAACGCCCCAAGATCTTTAAGTTTGACCCCTATCTTCATAGGTCTGCTGGGATCTGCCTAAATCCCAAGCTTTGTATAGACAAAAAACCTTTTCTCTGGAAATCTTGGTACCAAAAGGACATTGTAGATCTAGGGGACTTATACCAGGAGGACACACTAAAATCCTTTGAAACACTTCCAAAAGAATTCAACCTACCACAGAATCAATACTGGCATTATCTAAAGTTAAGACACCTGCTAGGGAAAGTCTTTGGCTCCCCCTCATCAGCACCACCTAATGTCGAAACTCTAGAGAGGATTTTGAACATCTCTGGCCTGGGTCATGAAGCC
The DNA here is from genome assembly GCA_035609425.1 of Epinephelus awoara. Taxonomy (NCBI): domain Eukaryota; kingdom Metazoa; phylum Chordata; class Actinopteri; order Perciformes; family Serranidae; genus Epinephelus; species Epinephelus awoara. The sequence goes on along the minus strand of CM069301.1, from coordinate 40,243,782 downwards.
TCCTCTTATATGCCATGGTTCTCAAGGCCTCTGATTCTTAAATATTTGCATTAAAATTATGTTGGGAAACTGATTTAAAGGTATCTTATACAGAGGTGGAATGGTTGAAAATTCACAGCAACAGGAAGAAATTATCAAGGGAATTACGAACAAGATTGATTCAATTCAAAATTTTAAATAGAACTTATTGCACACCAGCCAAGCTCCATAGAGCGGGTTTGGCTGATAGTCCTGTCATACACACTACAGTGGAAAACATTACTGGCGTCAATATTCTATTTTCTCCCAAGTTATTTATTTTAGGAGATCCTTCCTTACTAAAAGATTTGAATCCTCCCTTAGCGGAGTGGATCCAAACTGCCTTTATGTTTGGGAGTAGACTGCTGGTTAAAGACTGGAAAGCATCTGCTGCACCTGCGCCATCCTTGTGGTATACACCTCTTGGGCAGTTGGCAGCTTTTGAACGCCTATCATACAGATTGTTGAATAAGGTGGGGAAATATGATTGGAAATGGGTAAAGCACCACACCTATATGTTGGGGTCTGAAAGTGTGTCTAGCTCATAAACAGTGTTGGGTAAGGGTTACTTAAAAAGTAATCAAAGTATGTTACTGCGTTACTTTCTAAAAAAGTAACCAGTTACTTTACTGCGTTACTCCCTGGGTAAAGTAACTCAGTTACTTTAAAAGTACTTCCAACGTGTGTTTATATATTTACTTTTTATCCGCTCCGTTGTCTTTATAAAGTTAACATATCGCACCGTCATTTCAAACTCAACACTTGTTTCAAATTAAATTAAAAGCCCCTTATAACCTAACCTACTAACCTGTTTTTGAATGAATGAATGAATGAATTCATTCATTTATTCATTTATTTTTGTTCTTATTGGTTGTAGTACACTTTTGTTATCTGCTCCCCCCCGTTTCCCCCCTTTTTTTCAGCCTGTGTTTTGTAATGTTTTTTTTTTTATGTAATTTTTCAGTTTTCATAATATTATTTCAATGGGTAGCAACATAACTGAAATCTATGCATTACTGCATTAAATGTAAAATGTGTACCCTGTAAAAAGAAAACACAATAAAAATTTAAATCATTAAAAAAGAGGTCGACAAGGTCAGAGTGAGTCCCTTTTACATCCTATTTATTCTCATTGGATTTTTTGTCATTACATTTTTCCTAGATATTTTTTCTACATTTTCTTAGATTTTTTTCTATTTACTCTAAGAATTCTAAATATTTAATAGGGTTATTTAGCTCTTAATTAAAGTTTTATTAAAATTATGATTAAAATTTTCTTGACATTCTAATTGCCCTTATTACATTTTCCTTATGTGTTTTTATATATTTTTCTATGATATTTTTCTATGCTCTTTGGTCTATACTTATTAATGCGATAGGGTCACATAGCTCTTTGTCTTTTATATAGACAGACCCTTGTTTGGTGATCTCTCAGCATAGATCTATTTTATAATCATTTTTCTCTTTAGATGTTTAATGGATTGTACATATATAGTGCAGGTTTTTGCTTTGGTGTGTTTTTGGCAACTTTTGTCTGCTCAAGGCTATCTTTATGTATGTGTTGATTTGCATTGCCATTTTTGTATTGTTGCTTTATGTGTGTGTCTCCAGTCTGGGACGTTCAGCCCTGTAGATTGTTTCTCTCAGGCTCATGACACCTGTTGCCTTTTATGTTGATTCCTGAGGCCACACCTCTTCCATTTGAGGAGGCCACATGTGTGTTTGCACACATGGATCCTATTGTATAATTATATGGTCTTGTCACTGATTGGACTTTGGGTCTCACCTGGTTATTTATATTTGTGTTGCCATTTCTTTTATTCTCTACGCTGATGATGGCTTTACACTGAAACAAGTTCGTTTTCTGTCCACAATTAAAATACAAATGAAGATGATCAGTGAGTGCCGTTGTTTTGTCTGTTTGTTTAATCATAAACAACCCAGAAATGGTGCTCAAAGTGCAAAATACCGGACTTCTCCTTTAACTAAGAGATATGGTACTCAGCGAGGTTATCAAGAGAGCTAATTAAGATCAGCTAAACGAGCCATTAAGCTAGCGCATATGGCAATGTAGCAGTCAGTTAACAAAGACAAACTGGAAAGTACACAAAAGTTTACATGCTAACTAAATTAAACTCACTCTACTGTAAGTGAAACATGGGCGGCCTTATTCATTCACGCACACACATCAAAAGAGAGAAGGAGAAAGTTGTTAATTCAATTAACTGCATCAGCACCATCAAGTTGACCAAAAAACAATTGATTTTGTCATTCTAATATCAAACGTTGTATTAAAATGTGTATTTGCATAAATTAATAATATATATGATAAAAAAGTGATACTTGGCTTCAGTGTACCGGTACAATGCTGTAACGATCTTTTCCCTCACCCCTGCAATTTATAAGTTTGCTTGGGACAGCCCAAAATCACAAAGTATGAAGGGGCCTTTTGTGTGTGGAGCTCTAATGGTGTTTTGATGATGCCGGTGGTGGTGGAGATCATGTGACTCAAATGTTCACTTGAGGTCTGGTGACTGTGAAGGTCACAGCAATTGATTCACATCATTGTGGTACTCATTAAAACCACCCACTGAGCCCATGTTACCATATGGACGGATCCTCATTCATGGAGTACTCCGTGTCTCCTTTAGATTTACTTTCCATTCATCTTTATTACAGTATTTATATTTTAACTTTTGATAGATTTATTTGATGAATGTTGTTTTTAATTCTGCAACATAAGATTTTGTAACACCTTCAGTGTAAATTACGATTCAAGTCAACTACAAAGGTTTTTAAATTGTGTGTAAAGTGGTGTTTTAGGGGCATGCAGCAGTCATGTTCAGCTATTTTATATTCAATCTTGGTCTTGAGATGAAAATGCTTATTAGTTTTAGTCGAAGTGTAATAAGTCTAGTTTTTGTTGACGAAAATTCTAAATGTTTGATTCAATTTTTTTTAATTTTAAAACTTATCCACTTAGGCCAATTCATGTATCAAAAATTAGGTGACACATAAAGATTTCATTTAGACATTTTTTTTTTCTACAAATAATTTCTGCACACATACAAACTGTCGTTTCTCCAGCAGTTTTTGACAGGTTTAAGGGGTGATTTACAAGCGCACATACTTACTGATCACTGATCACTTATGTTTCAAAAGTTCAATATTTCTCTATTTATGCTCTCAAAAACTTTGACACCATAAATAACTAATCTGAGAAAACTAGGATTTGTACTCAGTTTCAGTCTAAACTTTGACTTATCCATATCACTGTTAAATGCAGAAAAATAGCTTAATCAAAGCCTGAATTCTTTCTTTATTTGTGACATTTTAGTCTAGAGGTTTAAAGTTTGTCCTCTCACAGAGTTGATGATTAACACTAAACTTTCATCTCTGTCAGAGAAAGCTGACCTGTGTTCAGACTGTTTACTTGCAGCACAGCTACACTCACAGTTAAAATGATGCATCATTGGGATGCATGATGCTGATGTCAGTGGAGGTACTGTATTTCAGGTTGGTCAGGTCAGGCAGTCACCTCCTGTAAAATGCAGAGGGATTTTGTTCAGCTGTCAACATACCTAATGCAAGACATGGTAGCAAAACAAAATCAAGCAATGGAGCAACAGAAAAATGAAGACAAAGTGATCTTGTAACAATTGTTAAATAAATGAATGAAGAGAAGGTGTTACTCCAGAAATACTTTGCATATTGTGAACAGAGAGAGATATGATCAAAAACTGTGTGTGTGTGTGTGTGTGTGTGTGTGTGTGTGTGTAGTTTTATGGTTAACATGAATCTTGCAACTCTAACTTACCGTAACTGTCATCTTGTGTTATTTAATTAACATAGTTTTGGCTTCATTCTGTCTGTAAAGTGTCCTTTGACTTTGATTACATATAAGGCACCTAAAATCTAATTTTCCATTTGTTATTATTGACTAATTCATCAAACAATATTTTGTGTTTTTGCTTCAATAAGTAATTTATTACCAAGAGTATTGGTGATTATTTTGCGTTGATCAGTCAAATTATTGCTTCTGCACTACTCAAGCTAGAAAACAAAACCAAAAACAAAGATATAAAAAATATTTAAGGATTCCAACATCACACACTTCCAATGTATGTTGTTAGTTTTATGTAGCTCTGGTCAGGAGAAGATGACTGGAGGGGAGGTGATATTCTGTTTCTCTCCATGGTCATGTCTTTGGATTGTTGAGCTGATCAGTCAGACTCTACTTCTTCTGCTTCTCCTGCAGTAGTAGGCATACCTCGGGGCGACAACACCTGTTCTAATTATTTGAGCCTCCTCTTCAGAAACAGGAGTCCAAATGATCTTCTCTACTTGAAAGGCATGTTTCCATTTGCTCCAAATGAAAAAGGAGGATTCCTGGAGAAAATGGGCGGGTGGAAACCTGGAGGCAATAGATAGATTCCTGCTGCTGGATGTGTGTGTGTGCGTGTGTGTGTGTGTGTGTGTGTGTGTGTGTGTGTGTGTGTGTGCGTGTGCGTGTGTGTGTGTGTGTGTGTTCATTAAATGGTATAGTGTGGTTTGATTCAAATAATTTAAAAAAGCAGTTACCTGGGTGTCCTAATGTGGGCCAGTGTGTGTGAGGAGGAGACAGTGGAACAGAGACATACTCTGGCTGTGTGCATGTGTTCTCTGCAGAACGACAGGCTCATACCTGCCCTGAGCTTCTGCCTTTTTGTTGGCTTTAATTAAGAACTTGGAAATTAGTGCCCTGCTGAGTTGAAAAAGAAGACAGTTTAGCTTTTGGCAATACACACCCCTTTGTCATTTCACAATCTGCCTGATTTGGCTCACTTTACTGGACTAGGGAATAGGGGTGTGTGTGTGTGTGTGTGTGTGTGGTGAGGTTGGAAGAGGTATACCGAAATGCAAAAATGTGAATGACCCTATCAGTGTTTGTTTTGTCTGTTTTGGGCTATTGAAGAAAAAATATGACAAATTCTGTGGAAGAGGGCCTGCCTTGTAGATATGTAGACATTTTATATATTAATGGCTTACTCTAAGGTAACAGAAACACAATAATTCTTAGTTTCAGATGATTATATACTAATAAAAACATAGTTATAAATAGTATGCTCCTAAATCCTACACACTGGACCTTTACCCTCTATAGCAGCTTTGACTTTAGTTTGTACATCTCTGTGCACTCTTAGGTTCACACCAAAAGTGATGCGAATTTCTCGGGTTGCGTTACTTGTGTGAGTTTGAAAGCTAGAATATTTTGTGTTGACTCGCTGTATGTGTGCAAATGACATGACAGTGTCTGCATGAAATCAGTGAAGCGATGATTGAACTTCCGCCAGTACATCCTCAGCATCATACATCCCGGGAGGATTTCAGTGCTGATTGGCTATCATGGTGCAAACTGGTCGCTAAAGTTCAGATTTTTTCAACTCTCTTGAATAAGCGTATGATGCAAAATTGCATCACTTACTTCATTTGCACTGCTTTGCATATTTTGCATCATTCTTGTTGTATCCATCGCGTCCATTATGTTACCCAGTTGGAGTTCAAGTCTAATAGCGTCTTTGAATTGACTTAACATCTTATTCACTAGCGCAAATTGTGTTATTTGCGCCCAGAGTGAACACAACATGAGGTTGCTACTGTGCCCTCACAGTAACAACTGAAATAGCAGCCGTGCTCATTGGACTTTTTTGCCCTGGTTGGGGCTTGCCAACATGAGAGACCTGTGGATACTACTCAGGGCTGCAGATACGCAAATACGTGTTTTTTGAAAACAATGTCATAAAATTTATGTCATAGATTATTGCTGTCAAACAATGTGTAATTCTGATATCCTTATACACACATGCAAAGATTACATGCAACTCAAAGCTCAGGCAATGAAAGACGTTTAGTCATGGGTTTTCCACGTCCAGATATGATGTGCAAGGTACCCTGGGTGCATTGATTGTTGATGTTCTGGGACACTGTGTCAACTTCAGCCTGTTACATGCATTGTCTGTTTTCTAAATACACTCCCTTTTTCACTGGAAATGTACAGTTGTCACACAGTCTCTTTCAAAATGAACACACTACGTCAGTACAACATCACAAATTGATGTTTTTTTCATTTAACAACAAACACGTGGTTATGTTTGGCCCACACAAGCACATGGTTGGTTTTAGGCACCAAAAGTACATGGTGGGGTTAAGGCAAAAAGAACAGGGTTTGGCTTTACTGTCTTATGGGAAGCAGGCATCTTGGGTGAAAGTTTTCCATGATTTTGGAGTGAGCCCAGGTTGGCTGAGCACTCTTGGGATATTCGGCCATTAGACGACACCATAAATGTGAAAAGTTTATATTGCATAATCAGCTGCAGGGATTTGTAAGAAATTAGGTTTGCGCCATCTTGTAATGACTCGATGATAATACTTGCTTAATGTAGGCGTGGCTTATTACAATACATCCAAATTTCTAGAGATTTCACAAGGAACTTCGATATTTTCAGTAGTTAAATAGTAAGGTGATTGTCTTTTAATGCTAAGGTAAGGGTTCAAAACCCGCTTGTGCCATCCTGTACGCAGCCTGAATCTGAATCTTTTGACACTTCTCACAAAACAGCATTATTTGTGTACAAATCAACAGACATGTGATACATTTTCAGATATTGAATTAAATAAAAATTCAGTGCAAAACACATTTTCTTTCTTTTTTTTTGTGTGTGGGGGGGGGCTTTTGAGCCTTTAATGGACAGCCTTGTACAGGGGGCGCCTGCTCTACCACTAAGCCACCGGCGCCCCACACATTTTCATTTTCACATTCTGTGATGACCACAATCAATAAGTTTAAAGAACAGTCTTACTTCTTGTCCGTTCAAACAGAAACAAGCATTCAAATGCTCACAGTCTGCTTGGACCCCTATAAATGCTGCTTGCAGCTTTAATCTTGTGTGCTTCTGTGAAATTAAATCTAGTAGATGAAATTAAATTTGATGTATTGTGTTAAATTGAAATCTCCCAAAAAGGCTTTCCAAAGCATCTATACTAAATGTTAGACTATATGGTTGTAAGTGGATCAGTCATGTGTGAAATATTTAGGTGTGTGATATGCTGACACCTCCTCTTTAGGCCTTTATTCAACCTACTGAGGTATTATCTGGGGTCTATGAGGAAAAAAACATGATTAACAACACACACTCACTCCATTTACATATAGTAAAGTGCACACAGACTCTGTTGACATAGCATGTACTTTCTCTTCCATGCCAAAGGTCAGTAACCTTTTTTTTTTTAATATTTAGATAGCATTCACATATTCCTTATCTGAGCTCCTCTGATGTAGTAAAACTAAGAAAAATGAATGTGGATTAAAGCAACTCATACACAGCTGATTTTTTCCCCCTGACCTTAACTGGTTTAAGCTCTCACCTTGTTGCAGTGATGTAAAAGGATATTTCAGGATGTGTCAGTACACCATGACACCACTACTGAGTGCATCCAACCACATCCATCAGTGAGAAGCTGGAAGCTGGGTGAACGTTTGGAGTATCCACCTGTGTATAAGCTACTTAAAATCACTATGCACTACACACTTCAAGTTGCATAAAACTGTTCACTAACCTTAGGTCTTAATTTCACAATACTTCCTAACAAAATTCCTCTGTCCAAAAAAAAGCAGCTTTTTTCCCCACTCTGACTCTGACAGCATGTGACACAACTTCACCTGCCAGTAAATCTGATTGACTTATGACATGATTGATTAAACTGATCCATTTGGTTTTTGCTCTTTTTTTCCAGGTTTGGTTCAGTAATAGAAGGGCCAGGTGGCGAAAACAAGCAGGAGCAAATCAACTAGCAGCTTTCAACCACCTGTTGCCGGGTGGATTTCCTCCCACAGGGATGCCAACACTTCCTGCATACCAGCTGCCAGAGTCCAGCTACCCAACCAACACTCTGTCCCAAGGTAGAGAAGATAACACTTTTTAACTGGTAATGTACAGATTGGTGACAAATGATAAGAAACTCCAGCATGCAGTGTGTGTGTGTGTGTGTGTGTGTGTGTGTGTGTGTGTGTGTGTGTGTGTGTGTGTGTGTGTGTGTGTGTGTGAGGTGTTGTTCCACCACCACAAGCCTTCACATCAGTTTGATGCTACTTATCATAGATTCTCCCTGTGTGTGGAACTCTAATGGAGGGTTTGCACACCAGTGCCATGCACAGACATTTTTGGGGGTTACCTACCCCCAAAAATGTTTTACTTATTTACATATTTATTAATGTATTTCAATTTCAGTACCCATTGATGTGAACATTGCAGGGGGGGTCTCTCCTAGGAAAACTTGAGTCTTAATTTATGGTGGAAATACTTTGATTAATGCAATGGAAAACTCAAAATTCAGGCTGCAATTCAAAATAAAAATGAGATGGAATATAATGCAGTAGGCTGAGAGGTATTTTGTACTGCTTTCAGATATTTATTCTCCTGTAGATCAACTTTTGTCATTTACTGTTATCCCTGCAGAGAAGAACCATGTTCTGCAGTGAGGTTTAAATGGTTCTGGATGTACAGAGTAGAAGCTGCTCTGACACACAGACACACTCCAGTTTCTACCTCAGGGTTCTTTAATTGGACATGACATCAACAGAGTGCTGAAGATAAGAGACTTTATTGGGGGGAAGTTTGGTTTATTTACATTAAATTCAGCCTCTTACGAACATGGCACTTTTCTACATGCCATGTTGCAGGGCTTGGTATATTATTTTCTCTTGATGTTACTTTTTCATCAGAACCCTTTCATTTAACCCTGTAAAACCCAAATATAGAAAAAAGAGCAAAACATTTTTTTCACCTCTCAGGTGTTGTTAAAGGAGGTGTCTGATGCAGAAATTGAAGGTCATTTGCAGTTTGGATTGCTTACCAAGCTCTATAACAGTAAATATCATGAATAATAATCACACAATAGTCATATTTTTATGAATCATCATTTTTTTGGGGAAAAAAACCACAATGAAAACTTTGGTGCAGACCCAGGACATGCTGGCAGAGCCCTGATTAGTGGGAGAAGATGGCAATGACAACTTTGTTCAAAAACCAGTGCCCAGTGTTCATGTACAGTGGTACTCCAAAAAGCAGTTCCTTTCCTCTGAAAAGCAGAGACGGACACTGCACTTCCTGCAGAGCGTATTGGAGAAGCCTTTATTCCTTTGTCTGCAGTGTCCTCTCTTTGTCTTTACTGGGGAATGTGCGATCATGTCCTTGTGTACATCCACTGGTGGTACACATGACCTCTTCGGAGCAGTCACAGGTCTCTGTGGTGTTACTGTCATGGATGTTGAAGGGCTCCGTGATGTCACTGGTGACACAGGGCTCCCACTGCCTCAAGATGGTCACCCTCTCCTTGGTGTGTTGACAGTTGATTTTGTCTGAATAAGATGAGAAAAAGATCAATTACAATGTCAAACATATATTGAAAACTGTATAATCAGTGAAATATTGAATAAGGTAAACAACAGAAATGGATTCTTACCAGGATGGGAGAAGATGCTAATTGCACCTGAAACCCTCTCCTGTTCAGCCTCTCTTTCTTGGGAATATTGCAAACTTTGCAGTCCAACTTGTAGAGGAGCCAGGCGTTGATCACGACCAGGATGATGGTGTGCCAGAAGATGTAAATGTACCACCGGTGCCAGGGCAGGAATTTCACGAGGGCCATGGCCCTGTGCCCTTGAAAAAAATATCTGCCCAAAGGCCACAGTGGCCTTGATGCCCCGCCCACACTGCCCCAGGTGATTTTGCGGTTTTCTCCTCTGCCTCTTTCCTGTCAACACGGCTTTGATACCTGCGTCTTTTTTTTTTTTTGTTAATACTTCATTGCAAAATTCATCTTCTTCATAAACACAAACAATAATTTCCAGCTCATTGCATTGCAAAAAAGAATGTAATGTTTAGGCTGGTATAATTTTGAAAAAACTGCATAAAAATTATGTTAGCCCTATTTTAGTGGCACTGTAGATGTTCTAGATGGGGAACACGTCTCCCAGGCCATAGAGCAGCTGTTAGCCGCTGTTAGTGCTTTTAACAAGTGATACATCATTTTTATACATAAGGAAATAATCTAGTCTGTTGTAAACTTAATGTCTCTCTAAGTAACGTGTATTCTGTCCTACATGGGTGAAGCATTCTCCATATGTCCACTAAGCCTATCTCCAAGCATACTTTACTCAGAATGCTTGCGTTTTCTCTGCTCTTTGTACATTAGCATTGGAAGAGTCTAGCTTTGGGTTCAATACCAGATTTAGCTGGTGGGTAGTAAACATTTAGGGAGGATATCTCCATACATTCCATTTTTCCAACTACTAAAACAAATCTCCCTTTCATTTTCAAAACCTACTTGGGATTTAATTATTGTGGCCACTCCTAGCTGTACTATATGAGCTATAGTATACCAGGCTATTAGTTAATTAATTAATTCATTCATCCTCTAACCGCTTCATCCTCTTGGGGGTCGCGGGGGAGCTGGAGCTGGAAAACTGCATATCTTTGGACTGTGGGAGGAAGCCGGAGTGCCTGGAGAGAACCCACACTGACACGGGGAGAACATGCAAACTCCGCACAGAAGGGCTCCCACACCTGGGATCGAGCCGGCAACCCTCTTGCTGTGAGGCGACAGTGCTAACCGCCACACCACCATGCCGCCCAGGCTATTAGTTACTTTCTTTAATTTTTAATGTTCATGTCTACTCAGATGAGTTTCCTGTAGGAACAATACATCTCCTTTATCTCTCTCCATCTGAACAAAAATCTTCTTCCTTTTTGCTACATTATTCAGTCCATTAACATTCAATGATATTATCTTTAGTTCATTCATGGAGCAGGTGACACAAACATGGCCCTATCTGAAAACACCTATAATTCCCCCCCAAAACAAAACAAAACAAAACTAACCAACAGTAATGTAACAAAAGTAAGATTAACGAAAATCAAGATGTTTATTACCAGTAATGAGACTTTAAGTGTTAATTATAACATAATTAACAGAGTTATTATTGCATATAGGAGCATTATAAGCACTTCATAGAAACAGTTTATACAGCTATCATAAATAGTAATAAGATGTCTATTTACATTAATTATGATTTATAAGGGTTAATTATAGAATAATAACCACATTTATTACTGGTTTATAAGACACTATAAGACCCTATCATATTAAATTAACAAGGTGTTATTAATAGTTAATGATGTGGAACAGTGTCATATAAAGTCTAATAAATTATTAATATGCTCTCAGGGCTCAAAACTAACAGTGTCCCAACATCCCGGGGACTATAAAAATTGCTACTGGGACACAAAGATGATGTGTCTGGGACAGCAAAAAAAAAAAAAAATAGATAAAAAAAATTAAATATCAGAATGGGTGTTATTTACAACGTCATTACGTATGGGTATCTGAATGTCACTTTTGTCATTTGAATAATTTCAATGAAAACAAAAAATACAGTGGCTTTTGCTGACCTGATCTGGCTCCACACGTGCGCGCATGCACACACATACACACACACGGAACCCCTTCTTGTGCCCCCCCTCTCCCTCTCTCCACTGTTGCCTGCAGTAATTTCTCTTTCGATACAGCCCATAACACATCAGCTTTTTAAAGTGTCACCTCTTCAGAACAAAGCATGTCAATTCTGTTTTGAAATTTGTGTTATTTGCAAAGTCATCACATCTAGACATAATTTTGACGTTACTTTTAATCGTAAAACAGAAAGTTAAGAACTAGTAAAGGTCATCACCAAACTGTGCAAAATGCATCGTGGGATATTCACTCAACTCACTGCAGGACGGTCACGCTGTGTGCCACTCGCCACTCCACATCAGAGCACAGAACCTAGCAATGCTGAGATGGTTGAAACAACTGATGCAAGCTCCTCCAGTGCCTCTCCAGTTGGAGTAGGATGTCACACTTCGCTTTGGGACTCTGAAGACGATGTTTCATCTGTTTCTGCCCCTGTGGTGAGTTAGTTTGTAAAAGTAGACTATAGGCTAACGTTAGCTTGTTGGTTTTTAGCTAGTTCTCGTTCTTTGCGATTGCTAACACTAACTCAGCTAACCATGTACATGATGGCCCTACAAAGTTATTAAATGTGACTGTGTGTATAAATGTTGATGATAATGCCAGTAAGGTTAATCAGAAGAGGTGTAACAGTTACTCAGTTCATTCAGTCAGTAATAATTAGGCTAGCAACTTTAGCTACAGAGATGAAGGTCATGCTTGAACTAGCAGCCAGTCATGTTTCTAAATTTCCTACAGGTTAGCTGAGTATAATGAACACCCAGATAACAGTAGTATGTTTTAGCAGAACCTTAGTGTGTAACTGTGACACTCAGAGACATTGACTTTGACCGCGATTAAGAGAGAGAGAGACAGTGTGTGTGTGTGTGTGTGTGTGTCGCGGCTCGCGGAGGGTGCTGCTAGAAATAGCTTCGGTAGCTAAGTGCGTTGCTAATGACGTTCTGTGTGAGTTAAAGTGAATGAAATGTGTGTGAAGATGCATATGGTTGAGATGCAAGAGTGACAGTAAATGTGTGAAGCAGGGTGAGCAGAGTGAATGTGTTAAGAGCATCGATGAGCTGTGTGTTATGATGAGCAGGCTAATGGATATAGGCTGCGTCATGTTCATGCTTAACGTTACTCCTGCTGATTTGCTAACGCCATAGCCTGACTTCATTCCTCTCCGTCAGTAAGGTTAAAGGAGCATTTCATACATTTTGGTAATTTGTTTGTATCAGGCTCAGTGTGTAAGTGTTTTATTGTCACTCTTGTGAAACCATTGTGAGAGTAATTCAGTACTAGGTTGTGGATTAAAAACAAGGGAAGTTAGATTAAATGTGTTTATGGGTTTAATTCTGAGCCTTCTCTTTCAGAAGGATGGGCTGAGTGTCAGATGGACTGCAGAAGATGACCCTGGCTCTTGTAGCCATGCAGGTAAACAAAATAAACTCCCTAGAGAGGAATTAATGTGCTATGGTGTATGTTTAGCAGTCATGACAGTGAAAGTTTTTTTCTTCTGTGTTTCAGACAGTCCCAGGTCAGCATCTGAAGTAGTTCCTGGGAGAAGTGAGACCTTTTCCCAGAAACACCTTCTCTGATGTAAAACTCAACAGGATACAAGTGGATGACAATGACTTCCACAAAGTGAAAGATAAACTAATCAATGGCTTCTGTGACAACCTACTACGCAACCACTACGTGCTTTGGCAACCTTGATGAGGGTGTCTTGAAGGCGGCTGCCACCATGTATGACCTAAGCAACTGGCCTGAGGACATCACTGACCTGGCCACCTTTGGCACTCACTTTCAGAAAACTGATGGTTTACAGGGAGCTTTGTGGAACACTGTATTCCCGAACAGTCAATCTAAGTAACACAACTTTTGGAAAAGCCAAATGAACTCAGATCTGTCTTTTTTCAGAACTCAGCTATTAGGGTTTCCAATCCCTTTTTCCTGTTTTTGACAATAGTGGTTGCCTTAAAAATCAATATGTAAAGGAAATATGTCCTTATGTTGTGTTTTCATCACCATTGGTAGGCTGAATTCTCATCACGAGTGAATAAATCAGTTAACTCTAAATCAATCTACTCAAATTTTTTATGTTCAAATAACTCATGTTTGTCTTAGTATGCCATTTTGAAGAAATAAGATTCCCATGATCCTTTGCTAAAGAAAATAATAAAAATAAGACATACTAGAGTGAAAAGAACGCATCAGAGTTCTTTAATGTTGAAATAATGATTGATATCTGGATGTTGCAATAGGTTCATAATAATAATAATAATAACTTCAGTGATTGCATAATGAAGGGTTTATGAATGTCAACAAGACACTGTTCCCACTTTAGACCCAGTAGCTGCAAAGATCTTGGACGTCTAGCAGGCTCATAATTACAAGCCTGTGGGCCATCATATGCATATGAATGTACATTTTCAACCTTTTCAGTCTCAAAACTAGTACTGGGATCCATATTTATTAATGTTACACTCAATCGAACTCGGCCGGACTCCCTTACAGTGGGTACAAGTCTAATTTGGCCGCAACTCCACATGAATCACACGTGAGAATCTGAGGCTGGCAGTTCAGGGGGGAAGGGGGGTTAATTACTATATCCAGGAGTAGCTGCAGTGTGTGCAAACAACCACCAGGTGGCACATGTGAGCAGATAATATCATCCCCCATCGCTGTCGCTGCTCTGAGATACCAGATTTACATGTAAAATAGGCTACAACATTTAGATATATATTACATACTGTACAATCGTCTCATAATCACTTTATTCGCCAAATGCATCAGACAGATAGGCCTACACAGGAATTTGACTTGGTAATCAGCGCTAAAAAACTATGACAAACAATAATGCACATTAGCTGCAACAAGATATGCTTCCATAAAAAACTAACAACAAAAACAAGTAAATGACCACAGCAAAGATAAAGTGCATGTGTGTAAAAATAAGTTAAAACTATTGATAAAATCAGAAATATAAATAGTTCAATCAGTCAATGTTTATCAGGATGATGCGGCTTAATTCCGAACAGTTTCACTGTATGAACGATCGGCGTGTCTGGAGATAAAAAAACGAATATTCAATTAACTGCTGGTGTCATGCGTCATGTGTAAATGCGCATGAGGACACACATTGTCCCCTACTGTGCAATATGAAGGAGACTGGACCTCATTCATCGCTTGTAAAATGTAAGTATGCATGTTCGGACACAGGCTTTTCAATACACGAAACAGACAATCCAAACAGTTTTATCAAACATTTTATTTATTTTTCGTCTTTTTCGGGCGGATGGTGGTGGTGATGGTGGTGATGTGCCAGAAGGAGCTGAGGCAACCCATCCGGCTCTCTCACCGCTCGCTGACCGGAAAATACGGGTTTTCTTTATATTAGCGATTATATTCAAAACCGTTAAACAGAGATGAATAAATAACCTAATCAAATACAGTGCTGGTGTTAAGTAGCCTAATTATTTTGGTATTTTTTTAATTTAAAGTTTTGACCATTATATTTCCTTCCGTCAGCTGTGTTGAATCTATGTTAACATGCTGTGTATAAGTACAAATATATGTTCCTACTTCACCTCAAGATTTAATAAGAAAACCTTGTGACCCTCCAATGTTGACCTGAAGTTGGCGCCAATGACTATTATAATATTATTTTTCTGGTATTAACACACAACATGAGATCACAGAAATCCAGATGAACACAGAACATGAATTGACAGTGTCATGGCTAAGATCCTAAGAACGATCTTTATTGGGAAACGCGGCCATTTCAGCTTTGTCGCAACCCTCCCCCACCCCATTCACCCCTGGCCATCGAATGAATGAGAATAGGCTGCCTGTTACCTTCAGAATGGTTGTTTGTATTCCCCTACTTAACCTGTATTGAAGTGGTAATGATTCAGTTAGAGGTGAGAACAGTGAAGGTGTTTCTATGATGTTTTTCCCAGCAGTATTAAAACACCATTACTGCAAGTGAAACATGAGACTCTTCATAAAGTTTATATGTGTAATGGTGTTTTTTTTTGTGGATCTCTGTTTATCTGCTTTAACACTACCGATGCTGCAGAAGAATGAATGAAAGTTAAAAACTATAATACTGTGTATAAAGAAACACACTATTTTTTCAATTTCACAATTGGTGTCGCTCGCAGGGCGCGGCGGACCTGCACTGCGCCTCCGTTTTTGAGGATGTTAACAAATAGCCTAAATTAGGTGAATGAACATGTCCAAGGTTAGAGGCGGGGCACACCCCAGATCAGCTGATAGGAGGGCTGAGAAAATGAATGAATGTGTGTGAGACACACATGTTGCACGCGCGCCCCCTCCTCCCTCCTCCCTCACCTGTAGTAACTTACATGATTGAAAAATGGAGCAACAGTCGCAGCTGAAGAGGAAAGGTGCGTAGACAGGGAGAGGCTTAAAAAGCGTAAAGCACTACAGCGAAGTGCTGTAAAATAACTGACATGTTTTATTTTGTAGTAGGCTACTCTGTCCTCATCTCACACATTGTAAGTCAAGCTATTGAAACAGAGGCTTTGAAAGATTCATCCTCAACTTATACCTTCAAAACGAATAAATAAACATTTTTCCATCTCTGTGCATGCACTTTCATGTTTCTGTGATCAAACAGACAAACCAAATCCACCCCACACTAGTGTTATTTAAATTGAATAATTACCCCGACAATGTAGCCACAAAATGAAGTTTGGGCCACTTATCTTTCCCTGAATAAAATTACACAAGGCAGTCATGAGTCAGTGAACACCCAGCGCCCCCGCCCTGCTGAGCAGGCATCTCAGAGCAGCCACCTCCAACAGTAATTCCGATTTACAGTATACTATTGTTTAAAATTTTGATTTAGGCTATTGCAATTTTCAACATTTTTTATGACGATATTAGCGGTCCATCGTTAAAACAGGCCATGGCAGAGTTCATTTATGAATATAAACTACATTTTAAACTGTGATCCAGTGTTAAATTTAAAACAGACAAGTCAACAACAGACCGCTTAGAATTAGATCCTGGCCTTTGGGGCTTGAAAACGAAGTCTTCTTATTAAAATCGAAATTGAAATCGAGTCCAGCCCTACACGGAATTGTTAATGTTACATTTTCTTTCTTTATGTGGCTGGTTATGTGACTTACAGTATCCTACAGAAGCATTCGCTGCAGTACATGTGAACTGCGACTTGAATATTTGTGTATGAATGAATTTATGAATTAGTGATTAATCTGGTGATGGAAGCACAGCGCAGCTCAGCTGCAGCTCTTCACTCAATATGCGCGAAACCTCCTGAATGTTGAAATAGCAGTAATACCACATTCATTGATAAAATGACACAAGCGATGGGAAGGGGGACAATTTTTATTTGGATGCCCCCCCTCAACTCGAGCACCGGCGACAAGTTTGAGTAGACTGATATATTTAATTTATTCTCTAACAGGATGTAAACATTTCTGTGACTTCCTGTATATTCGGTTTTGAAGACTGTTGAAAACTGTCAGATTCATGGACAGCGCCACTCTTCCTTGCAACTGACATTGTGGTCGAAGTTGGAATTGTCTCTAAACCCTTTTAGCAGTATTCAAGCTCTCTGCTGCCACCTGGCGGCTACAGTTGCCAAGTGCACCCCCCCTCAACTCCTCACGTATCATGCTTCATGCTTTGAGTGAGAAAAGTGGCCAAGTTAGTCTGTTACCCACTGTACGCTACGTCACTTCCGGTTACTGGGTTTTTAGATGCGGAAGCAAAATTCTCTCACAAGAACGACCCCAAAAGTCACTGTTGTGTTTTTGTTTTTTGTTTTAATCGAGTTTCTACATCATTTTTCGACACATTTATTCATCATGGTCTCCAACCTGCAAGTTGGGCTTTAAGCTTGAGCAAACTTATTACCAGGGTAAATTACTATCCTGGGAAAAAAAAAAAAAGAAAATTAATTCAGAAAGAGCCATTAATGCAATCAAGAATGCACAAGGTAAAATCAGTACAGATCCATTTGAAATCAGCTAGGCTTTTGCTACATACTCAGTACGTTTACATGGACAGTTTAATTCCACATTTAATCGGAATGAAAGGCCATTCCGATTAAAAGTGGTCATGTAAATGGTCATTCTGATTGAAAAATGGTCATTCCGATTGAAAATTAAATCCGATTAAAGGGGGTGGTTTATTCCGTTTGTCATTCTGAATGAAAGAATTTTGTGTTCAAGTTCATTCCGGTCTTTCTGCGCATGCTTGTTTCCTTGCCCTTCTGGCGCGATGACGTATATAGCGTGCATAGCAACGGGCTGCATAGCAACGGGCTGAGATAGAGCAGTCGAGCTCGTTGCACTCACCGGTTTCCATTCGCCACAGCACGGTCTTCTACCTCCCTTCTCCTCCTCAACAGATGAAGCATTAGCAGAACAAGGTTGTTGTCGTACTGCTGCTTCAAGAATATAAGCAAAACACGCCAGAAAAAAGCACTAAGAACGGCGTCGTCAAGCATCTTGTTATCTGGAGCGAGCTACAGTGTTTTCTTCCGGTAAAGGTAAACACGTAACATCCGCCTGGTCCCCTATCCAATCAGAAACCTTCCCTGCCCCAAACCTTGTGCAGACCCGAATAAAGGCGATTGAACTGATCTCCCGTGTAAACCCTCATTCAGAATGAATATTTCCCATGTAAACTCCCTGGAAAAACTTTAATTCCGAATGATTTCATTCTGAATGACAAGTCGTCATGTAACCGTAGCCATTATGTGTCCCTCTATCAATAAGATTACCCAAAGAATTCAGAAAACAAGACAATTTTTCTAGATAAGTTGGCTATTCTCTGTATCCATGAGGATGCAAAACTAAACTGGATTTAGAAGTGTTATTTCCAATACTATTCTGAAATGAAAGGGGATTAATCAGCTGGCTCTCATTCAGAAGACATGGAATACTGCTGCTTTGTCATTGATTTTGGCATCAGACACCTGACACCAAAAGCCAGCTTTCTTGGTTGTATAATACGTGGCCGGGTGGCATCTGTATGTAACACAGTAACTTTTTGTATTGTTATGACACGCCACCTGTCAGCCAGGATGGCACCTGTTGTGGTGGCATAATATGCTGCCAGTAACAACATAATATAGGGTACTGGAAAGTCCCTATAGGGCTGGTAAGTCGAGTGGTGGATGGGTCCAACAGATCCCAAACTTTCATGCAGGAGCCCGGTGTCCATGTCCTGGAATGTCAACAGCAGACACAGAAGGATACCTAGTACATAATATGTACACGTGAAAGGACACTGAAAAAGTGGGAAAGTGTGATGACTTGGGATAAGAACATGTTGGGCTGCAGGACATGATGGGCTCCCAATAGATATTTAGAATTTTTTATAAGAAAAACTAATGGGCCTATCTTGAGAAATGTGTTCAGAATCCTTCAAGAAGGGTTCCCTTCCCCCTTGGCTAGAAATGTCATGATCACACTAATTTTAAAAGTGGAAAAAAAAACCCCAATAGTATGTGGATCCACCGACCAAACTCCTTCACTCCAATTCAAAGATTATTGCTGTAGCCGTCGCTATTAGATAAGAGAATGTCTTGCATATGTGATACATGTAGATCAAAAGGGTTTTGTCTAAAAGCCATCTAGGGTTTCATGATGTTAAAAGGGTACTCAACTTAGTCCATGTATGTGAAGGGTCCCCATATACTGTCCCTCACTCGATGCTGAGAAGGCATTTGGCTAAGTTGAATGGCCCTATCTTCTGGAGGCACTTAAATGTTTTGGGTTTGGTGAGAACTTTTGTAGATGGATTGAGATTCTATTTGTGAATTTGTCTGTTGATTTAAAAGAAAAAACTGATCTCACAATCATTTAGGCTATTATGCTTGGGACGCATATTTTGCCCTTACTTTTGGTAAATACCACGGAGCCACTGGCAATAGCAATAAGAGCAAGACCATCATAGGATTGGGACCTGGAGCATCATATTGTATCAAATGCAGATGGTGCCCACAATCTTGTTGCTTACTTACCTTCGAAAATCGATACCATCCACAACTACACCCCAATCCTAGTAGCCCATTTGTCATCAGATTGCACTGATTGCCATGGTTCCCTAGCAACTTGTTAATCTGGGCGACGTCCGAGCTGATATGACTCTATCAGTATCGTAATCGCTCATATCTGAGGTAGGCAGGTATAGACCCTTACTGAATAATGTTTACCTAGGCCGGGATTTGAACCCCAAACTCTGATGTAAAAGACAGTGGTATTAACCATATTAACCATTAACACATTGTATACATATGTGTTTTGTGTGTGTGTGTTTGTTTGTGTGTGTTTGTGTGTGTGTGTGTGTGTGTGTGTGTGTGTGTGTGTGTTTGTTTGTGTGTGTTTGCACGTGTGTGTATGCGTGTGTGTGTATGTGTGTATCCAGCTTCTCACAACCTGATCTCACAGAAATACGTAAAATGACCACGACCTCTTAACAACACAGTCCGTGGTGGCAGCATGTAATGGGTTGAAATTACTGGTACCACGGAAACAATGCCAATGTAAAGTCAATTAGGATGCTTTCTCGTGGTGGGCACACGAATTCCCTGATTCAACAACGTCCTGTGTACACACAAAAACAAGTGTTCTTGATATTAAAATGGCAAATGTATTCCTCTGTTAATAATAATAATAATAATAATAATAATAATAATAATAACAATAATAACATGATAGTTGGGCTGTGCTAGATAGCCCATTGAATATATTCAGTAGATTTACTTTTTTACAACACTATTTGACAACTCTACAACCGGAACAATCACAGTCCCAAAAACGCCGTTTCTAGAGAACTTGCTAAAATATCTGAAATTAACCATCATCTTTCCTTTTTCTTGACATATTTTATCTAGGTGCAGTGTAATTACTAGTTCAGCTTTACTAGACATTTGATATATTCAGTAGATGTATCTTTTTACAACTCTATTTTACAACAAGCTGCAAAAAACTACCGTCCCCAAAACCCAGTTTCTAGAGTACTATCTAAAAAATCTAAAATTAGCTAACGTCCTTGCTTTTTCTTAACATAGTTCATCTAGGTGCAGTGTCATTAGTCACCATCAGTTTTTAAAAAAATATAAGTGTTTTTCCTAGATTTGGAAGTTGTAAACACTGAATTGAGAGTACACTGTGGACTTTAAGGGGATGGTAAACACACTTGTGTAATCAGATTTTAAATATATAATTTCCAAAGGGGTGAAAATTAATTTTATCCATATTTTACCCATATCTGACAGCACACCCAGTTGTTGACTACACTCACATGATAGTTGAGGTCAAGAGCTCTCTATAACAGTTGGTCCCATGTCTGTACCCCCTTTAGTTGCTGAGTTATAGGCCTGCAAACATGCACTGAGGTCAAGGTTCAAAGATGAATGGCACAAAGCAGGACCCATGTAGAATCCTCATACTGACATATGTTACTCTCCAGGTTGAGACCTTTCCAATGATGTATTTGGTTTAGCTCTACGACAAAGTTTTGATTTTTTCATTTTTTGGACACAAGCCACGGCAGGTGTAGTTTCAGGCAACAAACACTAGGCCCAGTGTTTAAAAAATACTTTTGTTTGTTTTTTTCTTTTTTACTTTAGATAGTTACTAAAATCAGTCATCCTCAGAGAATACAATACTACTAAAAAGTAAACCATTAATAACAATAATAAATAAACAAAAATAATATTAAAATTATATTGAAATTTGAAAATCTTTTTACAGAGTGTAATGGCAGCCTAATAGATAACGTAAATATAATTTCTTATTGTTTAGACACTGTATTATAGTTTAGATACTATTTCGCCTATTATTTAGTTTAGTTTAGTTTATTTCAATTAGCATTCAGAAAAGGAAAAACATCCTCAACAAAATACATAGAAGATTTACCTCAACCACAAACATAATACAACAAGGGATTCAGGTAATCGAAAAGGTGTAGGCTGAAGCTTGTGCTTATCATGCCTACCCTTTTTTTTTTTGTTTTTACAAAAAAACAACTTCAGCAAAGCAACTCTTTAACTTCATGATCTGAGTTAGACTATAAAGCTCCAGAACAAACAAGCTTTCAAACATCCAACAGAAATAAATAAATGAATAAATAAATAAAGTTCCATAAGAAAAATCCAAGCAGTAGTATATTATTGTATTTACTTTTAGCATGCTCTACTTTTATCTACTGCAGGCTATATGTTTTAATTTATTTAATAATGTATTTATTTTATGTTAGGCCTACATCTTAATATTTTATGTCATTTATCATAGTTTAGTTCTTAACTCCAGTGTTTCCTCAGTGGGAGCCCTCTGCACGGGGGGCTTCCGCTGGTTCTGGCTGCTGGCGCTGGCTTGGCGTCCACTCTCCCCTGGTGGAGTGGAGGGTTGCCTGATTGCAGGGGGCGGCGGCCGCCTCCCGATGAGGACAGCTCCATGTGATGGTGTTTCCTCTCTGGTTCTTCCGTGCTCAGCCTTATTTTTTTTCTTATTATTTATTTATTTATTTACTTATTAGTGGCGTTTGGATTCGGTTACGGCAGATGGATGGCAATTTGAAATGGAATGAAGCCCACAGATGGCAGACAGTAGCTACAAAACAGTAGTCGAACGCGCCCCATCCGCCCACAGCACAATGCTCTTAAAGCCCTATGCTATCAAAAACTGGCAAAATATATTTATTTTATTTTAATGCCTTGACATTGACCTGTCATATTGTTGAGTTATCAAGGACACTTTCGTGTTTTTGTGTGTATACAGGAATGTTAAAGATATCAACATTTCAGTTTTGCTCAAAACTGACAAAAATCCAACCCTAACCTCCAGCTACAGACTTACACGCCTGATCAACTATGACCTAAAAATTATTAGTAAAGCACTAGCTAACAGACTAAAATCAGTCATAACTACATTAATCCACCCAGACCAAACAGGTTTAATAAAGAACAGACACTCATTCACCAATATGCGCTGTCTATTCAGCCTCATGAGTCTATCACAGAGAAACTACCTCAACACCATTATTACATCACTGGATGCAGAAAAAGCCCTCAACAGTCAACTGGACATTTCTTGTCACAAGTCTTGAAAATTTTGGTATTGGGGAGTCGTTCATTCACTGGATTAAAACTCTCTACAACTCACCATCTGCAGCAGTTATAACCAATAATCACACCTCTCACTGCTTCATACTGCAACGTGGCAAGAGACGAGGATGTCCACTCTCCCCATTATTGTTTGCCATTTTCATCAAACCTTTTGCAGCTGCCACTTGACAAAACACCCATATTACTGGTATACAAACAAGACATTTTAACCACAAAAGTAGTTTATATGCTGATGACATCCTATTGTACTTAAGAAATCCTTCTACAACCCTTCCACAAGTATTTAATCTCCTGTTTGTATCCTCCAAGATATATGAATATCACCTTTCTTTTTTCAGTTATTTATTTACTTTATAATTATTTATCTGGATAATAATAATAATAATAATAATAATAATAACTTTTATTAATTATTATTATATTATTGCAGGTAGAGTTCTTATACATTTGTATGACTTGTTGAATGTATAAAATCAACAAATATGTATTTACAAAAACTAGTAGTAGTTATTGTGAAGTAAAATGTTCACTGTCTGATGTTTTTGGATGACTATTTCTGCTGCATTTATGCGTAAGCTGTGGCTCAGACGTAGAGCAGGTCGTCCATTAATTATAAAATCGGCAGTTTGATCCTTGGCTCCTCCAGTCCTCATGTCGAAGTATCCTTGGGCAAGAAATTGAAGCACAAATTGCTCCAGATGGCTGTTCCATTGGTGTGTAAGAGTGTGTGAATGGTTTCTGAGTAGCACATGGTACTATGTAGGATAGGCTCAGCCACCAGTGTGTGTGAATGGGTGAGTGTGACATGTAGTGTAAAAGCACCTTGAGTGGCTGGAAGACTAGAAATGTGCTATACAAGTGCAATCCATTCAAGTGTTGTTTTACTTCTGTAGATAGGGTTTTAAAGAGATTATTTAGAAGTAGGAGAATTTTCTCAACACATAAAAGGAACATTTCAACCCTCAGTTTATCACAAACATTCATGATCAACACATCTGGAGATACATTCACTGGACATTAAGGGTATGAAAAACTGGCCCCTAAAAATTAGCTAAAGCTGTCTGTTAAAGGTACAGTATTTATCTCAGAGATGTAGTATATGAAGTTGCATAAAATTGCAATACTCAAGTATTGTGAGAAACAATTTGTGTTTAAGTACAGTACTTCACTGTACACTGCAAATTATTCACAAGAAGTTACGATATGTAACCAGGGCCGTAGCCAGGGTTTAGAAATTAGTGAGGTCCAGAATTTGAAAAGGATGTGTCATTTCAAAATAAAAGCTGTCCGGTGTGTTAATGTCTTTTCCATGCTATTTGGGGCTTCTATTTTTTTCTCTTTGAAATTTTTACCGAGATCCGGACATCGGTGACCTCATAGCTGGCTACAGCCATGTATGTAACTGTGATATTTCACAATAAATTACATTGTTATCACCTCACAGGCTTTTAATGTGATATTTAACCAAATTCTGAATTTTATTGTGAAATTCATGCAGGTAAATATAGTTATTTTACAGAGACAGTTTTACTGTGAGCTTACTGTGAAATACAGTAGTACTATGTGAGCATATTGCTAAATCACAGTAATCAAATGTACATAACCTACGAAGTTACAATTAAATTCAGTAATTTACAGAAACATACTGTTATATGACAGTAATGTAAGGGCCTTTAAGTGTGAGGCTGAAGATAAATATAGTAATTTTATACCAGCATACTGCTAAATCACAGTAATATGCAGGCATAACTACTGTGAGATCACAGTATACAGCTATACAGGCCTTCTATAATGTACTGTGAAAATGACTTACATGCAACTAGTAGCCATTCATTTATTGTAAATGTACAGCCAAATATTTTACAGTGTAGGTGTTTTTTATCTGTTATTTTCAAATATATAGATGTACTCTTATCAACATTATTTACAGGAAAAAAACAAACAAGCAAAAATGACATGCATGCATTGCAGTCAAAATAATATCTGCTCACATTGCAAAGTGAACCAAACTCAGAGCAAACAGCTGAAAATACAGAAATGAAACTTACCTAAACCTAAAACATAACCAAAATCATTGGTGTTCAGTTAAAGTCTGTTGACTGTGAGGGTTATAGCGCATGATATCATATAATTCTTATCCTCATCAAAGCACTACACTCATTTTTTTCTGAATGTCCTTTATTTATTGTCATTTCAGTGTACACTGGGTTGCACAACAAAGAGCAGTTGTGGTCCCTTTATGCTTCACAAGAAAAACAATACAAAAAGAAGAAGATACACTTTTTTAATACCCGAGTGGAAGTACAATTTTTCTACTCTGTTGTCATATACACACACAAGCCCAAAACACACACACACACACACACACACACACACACACACACACACAAAGAGTGAGGGGGCTGCCTTGGACAGGCGCCCTAAGCAGTTGGGGGTTTGGCGCCTTGCTCAAGGGCACCTCGGTACTGCCCAGAAGGCCAACTGGTATCTCTCCAGCTACCAGTCCATGCTGCATACTTGGTCCAGATTTGGACCTACTGCCACACCACGAACCAACCTGATGTCACAGAAATACGTGAAATGACCACGACCTCTTAACACCACATTCCGTGGTGGCAGCACGTAATGGATTGGAGGTATGTGATGCCACCACGAAAACAATGCCAATTTAAAGTCAATAAGAAGCCTCTCCCGTGGTGGAAACACAGATTCCCTGATTCAATAACATCACGTCAACCTCGTTTTCCTCAATGATATCTTTAACATTCCTGTATACAACAAAAACGCGGAAGTGTCCTTGATAACTCAACAATATGACAGGTTAATGTCAAGGCCATAAAATAAAATAAATGTATTTTGCCAGCTTTTGATGGCGTAGGGCTTTAAGAGCATTGTGCTGTGGGCGGATGGGGCGCTTTCGACTACTGTTTTGTAGCTACTGTCTGCCATCTGTGGGCTTCATTCCATTTCAGATTGCCATCCATCTGCCGTAACCGAATCCAAATGCCACTAATAAATAAATAAATAAGAATAGAAAAATAAGGCTGAGCACGGAAGAACCAGAGAGGAAACACCATCACATGGAGCCATCCGCCTGTGGCAACCCGGTCACCCTCCACTCCAGGGAGGGTGAGGGAGAGCGGACCCCAAACCAGCGCCACAGAACCAGCGGCTGCCCCGCTGGTTATACCTCCAACCCTGGCAGCTGTCACACAAACCGCTGCTGAAAATTATACATTTTGATACAGGTAGGCTATACATATTGCAAAACTCTGTCAAAGTACACCAAAGCATATTTTCGACGGTCAATAAAAAAAAACATTTTGTTAGTGATAAAAAACAAATGTAATATCAATGTGACCATGCCAACCGGGACTGTGGCTGAACCACTTCCAATGTTCATTCATTCATTCAATCGCGTGTTCAATGTGTGTGTGTGTGTGTGTGTGTGTGTGTGTGTGTCAGAGAGGAGTGTCAATTAAAAAGTTTCCAGTAATTATTTCGGTGTTTATTTCTTTTATTCTTACGTTGTTGTTTTTTTTTTAATTCAAATGCGTAATATAGCCAACAATATTATAGACCAAAAGTTAATCTAATTATTATTGTAGAATGTATTTAGCAAATCACCACTCTCAACTGGAGACAGCAGCAAAAAAAAAGGCATCATAAAAAGCCGACAAATAGTGTTAATTAATTGACATGAGGCATTGGAGAGGTTGTCAGTCCTATTCTATAGTCTGTAATATTTTTTTTAGTAGAACATGCTAAAAGTAAATACAATAATAGGCTAATTAGTATCTAAGCAATAATAAAGTGTCTAAACAATAATAAATAGTATATAGTAAGTTATCTATTAGGCTGCCATTCCACTTTGTAAATATATTTTAAAATTTCAATATCATTTTAATATTATTTTTGCTTATTTCATTATTATTATTGGTTTTACTTTTTAGTAGTATTGTATTGTCTCAGGATGACTCATTTTAGTATCTATCTACAGTAAAAAAGATAAAAACAAGCGAAGAAACAAACAAAACTCATTTTACACACTAGGCCTTCAAAGTGTTGTCTGAAACTAGACATGTCATGGCTTGTGTCCGAAAAATGAAAAAATCAAAACTTTGTCGTAGAGCTAAACCAAAAACATCATTGGAAAGGTCTCAACCTGGAGAGTAACATATGTCAGTATGAGGATTCTACATGGCTCCTGCTTTCAGCCATTCACCTTTAAACCTTGACCTCAGTGCATGTTTGAGGGTTTATAACTCAGCAACAAAAGGGGGTACAGACATGGGACCAACTGTTATAGAGAGCTCTTGACCTCAACTATCATGTGGGTGTAGTCAACAACTGGGGGTGCTGTCAGATATGGGTAAAATATGGATAAAATTAATTTTCACCCATTTAGAAATTAGATATTTAAAATCTGATTACACAAGTGTGTTTACCATCCCCTTAAAGTCCACAGTCCAAAAACAGTTATCTTTTTTAAAAACTACAATTCCCTGGGACCACACCATGCATCTTGATACATATCAGCAACATATTTGTAGTTCTTCTGATTTGCAAAGTAGGGCTCTAAATAGGGTTGTAAAAAGATATATCTACCCAATATATGCAATATCTAGTAAGGCCAAACTAGTTATTACACTGCATCTAGATGAAGTATGTTAAGAAAAAAAGAAAGGATGTTGGCTAATCGTAGTTATTTTAGATAGTGCTCTAAAAACTGCATTTTTAGGGATTTTTGCGGCTTGTTGTAAAAAGAGTCGTAAAAAGATACATCTACTGAATATATCAAATCTCCAGTAAAGCTGAACTAGTAATGACACTACACCTAGATGAAATATGTTAAGAAGAAGTAAAGTAGGCATGATGGTTAATTTCAGATATTTTAGCAAGTTCTCTAGAAACTGCATTTTTGGGACTGAATATTTGAATAGGCTATAACAAATATCTAGTACAGCTGAACTATCACGTTATTATCATTATTATTATTATTGGTGGGAAATTATAACAGAGGAATATATTTTCCATTTTAATATCAAGAACACTTCCGTGTTTTTGTGTGTATACAGGAATGTTAAAGATATCATTGAGGAAAGCAATGTTGATGTGACGTAATTGAATCAGGGAATCCGTGTGTCCACCACCACAATTGATCCTAATTGACTTTACATTGGCATTGTTGCCGTGGTACCGGCATATAATTTCAACACATTACGTGCTGCCACCACGGAATGCGTTGTTAAAAGGTCGTGGTCATTTCACGTATTTCTGTGAGATCAGGTTGCCACAAACATATGTTTTGGAAATTTGAACTGTAATGACTGTAATACATGATTCCCTGTGTGACAATCGAAATTCATAATGTGTTCTTATCCCAAGTCACACATCACAGTGGTGTCAGTGGACATTCATGTCTATATATGATGTGCTAGGTGTACTCCTTCAACAACTGGGGCCAGCTAAAAATGGGAAACTGCTAGCTGATTTTTTTGTACTCTGTAGATTTTTTTCAGTGACAAAGAGAGAGTCAGAGTTTAGTAAGTCCTTGTGTTTTACCAACCTGGTCTTCAGAGTCACTCACACCAATTCAAACAAATCATTTTTTACATTCACAAACTCTAATTTTCACTCGCATATGTAGTGAAATGCTGCATTGTAGACTGCTGGACAGCAGTGTTGCAACACCTACATATGTTCTCTGGTGCAACCAAGTCTCACTCTAAAGTAATCGAATACCAGTGCTTGGGCAGTGACTGCCAAGATCAGACACAGATGAAAAAGCTGTCCTTTCATGAAAGGTGGCTGGTCACCATTAATGTGTGACAGCAGCTGGTGGCATCAAGGGGAAACGTAGCGGAACAACAACAACATAAGTTAAGGGAGCAAACAATCACCAACTTTCACCCAGGAGGCCGGTGTTTGTTTCCCATGTGATTCTCAAGCCAAGCCCTGTTTTTTTTTTTTTTTTTTTTCCACCTGCTTGTGTTGGCTAAACATAACCACATGCATCTATTGTTGAAGGAAAAAAACGTCCCTTCGTTGTGGTTGTACCAACATGGTGCATTTATTTTGAAAGAGACTGTATGCAAACTGTACATTTCCTGTGAAAACTAAAGTGCATTTTAAAAACAGACAATACATGTAACAGGCTGAAGTTGACACGGCGTCCCAGAATGTCAACAACCAGTGCACCCAGGGTACCTTGCACATTATATCTTCACATGGAAAGTCCATGACCAAACCTCAATATGTGATGATGTCGGATTGAGAATGTGTTGTCTGGTGTTACAAAGAACTAGAATTACTAGTATTATTAGACTGCAAATCAGCAGCATGTTATGAATAATGACAATTATTACTGTTAGATTGCTATGTCACACACTTTTTAATGGACTCAATGGACTGCCAAAGTACATGGAGTACAATCACAGCAGAATGCAGTTTTAACTACTTTCAACTGTCTATTGATTGGCTATATTTAAATTGAATTTCCCCTTGGGGATGAATAAAGTTATTCTTAGTTATTCTTATTCTTATGTTTTATATGGATCTCTGATAAGATGACTACTTCCTGAGTAGGTCACAATCATGTTGTGTTTTGCCCTTCAGATGGTGGTGGTACAGTTCACCGTCCCCAGCCATTACCTCCGTCCACCATGCACCAGACTGGTCTGTCCAGCACGGACAGCAGCTCTGCCTATGGTCTGGCCTCCAACCGCCACGGCTTCTCCACCTACTCTGACTCTTTTATGAGCTCTGCAGCACCCAGCAACCACGTCAACCCTGTTAGCAATGGGCTCTCCCCTCAGGTAAGACCTGCTAGATCCCTTTAACATATATGCATTAGGATGTGTAACATTAACTCAGTGAATCAAGTAAAGTAGATAGAGCTCAAATTTGTTCTCACCAGCATTACTGTATTTGGGCTAAACGCAATTACCGTTTTCCCTGTAATTCTCTGTTACATGTTGGCGGGTGGGCTTGTTTGCTGTCCTTCTGGAAGTTGGATTGGACGATCCATATCAATTTTATCTTTGTGTCAAGTGTGAAGACATGGTCTGGGATGTGTAAGCATTGCACATAGGCTGAAAGTGGGGAAAGGTGGCTAGCCGGCTAGCCTCCCTCAAAAGAGCAGGAATAATTTCCATGTTACATCTAGAAACTGCTACCTTCCTATATCTCCAGGGCTCTTTTTTAAGTGTTGAGGGTGTGTGAAGTTAAGGACTGTCATCACGTTCTGTATTTAACATGAAAGTTCTTAGGAGTCTTGTTTGACAGAGGTGGGCCAATTAAAATGCTCGTTCATTTACATCTAATTTTCTTCCAGGCTACACTTTTCATTAGCAACACTGTCGTCCCCTATTGGTTCATGGCAGAGACACGTTAGGGACATGCTTCAAGCACTAAATTAAAGACATCTACTGAGTTTGGACAAACTGTCGTTCTTTTGCACCAGGCCATTGCACTTGTTTGGAACTGGTAGCGCCCCCTATTGAGCAGTTTCAAAAGAATTTCATACATGTGGTTCAACATTCTCATAAAACACATCCTGCAAGTTTTGTAGCAATTGGACAAACAATTGAAGATTTGTAGTCTGATTTGTGTTATGCCACACCCAGTTTTTTGCACTCCCTAGTGGTCAATTTTAATGAAACTCTGAGGGTACATTGTATGTCAACATGTTCTGCAAACTTCGTGATGACTGGCCTAAGTCAAAGTCAAAGTCAAACTTTATTTATAAAGCACATTTAAAAACAACCTCAGTTGACCAAAGTGCTGTACAGTTATTGAAATACAAAATAATCATACACAAATATCATAATAGATAAAAAACAAAGGAAATAATAAGAGCTCAATTTAAAAAAAAAAAAAAATTAGATTAAAAAAGGAAATAAAAGAGTAAAAAGAGTAAAAGCCAAGGATTCTTGCCTAGCTGGGACTGAACATCAAGGAGAAAAGATGGGTTTTCAGTAATTTTCTAAAGTGCTCAACAGACTGTGCAGCTCTAACCTAGAAAGGTAGGCTGTTCCACAGCTTTGGGGCCGCCACTGAGAAGGCTCTGTCCCAACGAGTAGAGAGTCTGGACCGAGGTACTGCCAGGAGCAGCTGGTTTGACGATCTAAGAGCTCTAGAAGTACTGTGAGGCTGTACAAGCTCTGATAAATAAGATGGTGCGAGACCATTTAAACACTTAAGAACAATTAATAAAACCTTGAACTGGATCCTAAAATTAACAGGCAGCCAGTGCAAAGATGCAAGGACAGGACTAATGTGATCACACCGTTTCTTTCCAGTCAGCAGGCGGGCGGCTGCATTTTGGACTACCTGTAGACGGCGCAGTGCTGACTGGTCAAGACCAACAAACAAAGAATTACAGTAGTCTAGGCGTGATTTAACAAAGGTGTGAATAACTTTCTCAGAATCATTTCTGGGGAGATAAGCCTTTACTTTTGCTAATAGTCTTAGCTGGAAGAAGCTCGTTTTTAGATCTTATCTGCTTATCAAACCTAAAGTCACTGTCCAAAATAACACCAAGGTTCCTTGCAAAAGGGTGGCAATGAGACTTAAGGGTGCCAATGGCGCTGTCATACCCATCTAACAGATTCTGTTGGCCAAATAAAACAATCTCAGTTTTATTTTTGTTCATGGAGAGAAAGTTTACTTCCATCCAAGATCGGATATCATTGAGGCAGTCTAATAAGACCTGAACAGAGGCTTGTTCATTTGTTTTTAAAGGCAGATAGATTTGTACGTCATCTGCAAAGCAGTGAAATGAGAGTCAACTGAAGTCTTTAGCCACACCCCTTTTAAGTTAATTGGTTAATATCGCCAAATAACAATGAGATATTAACAAGCTTTTGATAACTCTTCATAAACACAATCCACAGAAAATGTGGTATGAATCACACACACTGTAAGGTTTAGGAAGAAATGTCAAAAATGTGTTTCTCAAAAACCCCAAATTGAGTTGCAATGCCCCGTATGGAGTGGTTTCATTATAATTTTGATACACATGGTTCAACATTATTATGACATATCCTGAAAGCTTTGTAATGATTGGACAAACAATTTCTGAGATATCAACAGACAGTTGAGGATATGTCCAAAATCTGTTGTTTTTTGTTTGTTTTGTTTTGTTTATTATTGATATTTTTTTTACCAAACATATAATAAACAATTAGACACCAACATACCTACAAGACAAGACACAACAGACAACACAAAATTAATCAAACATTACTGACAGAATAACATTGCAATAGTAAAGGGAGGGGGGTAAAGATCATTCATACAACTTGTTCTCCAAGTATGACCTGATAAAAGTCCAGGGTCCATCATCTCCATGGTCATATTCAGAGAGGGCTGAGGCTGCCCGCTCCATTTATAACAAGTCAATCAAGTCTTTTAACCACATGTCAATATTAAAGCAATTTGGCTTGCGTACTTCCCAGTTCATCAATATAATTCATTTAACAGACTTTTTACAGACATTTTATTTAATGTATGTGGTGTGATGTATGCTCTATGCATAACTTTCATTTGGATTATTTTATACCTCACCCATTTAGATAGAGCTGTTGTGTTTTTTAAAACAGATTCCCACAGACCTGTAGTCATGGACACATTGAAGTCTTTCTCCCATTGATGGATATAGGCTGTCTGGAGAGGCAAGGATCAACAGCTTATATATTGCTGAAACCATTCTCCTTCCCATGGCAATCCCTCTAAACTTATTATCTAAGGCCCTGTCCAAATATCCAGACTTGCGCCCTTGTGCCCCTTAATTGCGCGCTCTCACTAAGGGGCACAAGTGTGTGGGGTGTCCAAATTGTCTTCTGTTGTTATCAAAGGGTGCAAACCTGCACCCTTAATGCACTGGTACAACTCACCATCTTCAAACGGTAACTGATGTGTCCGCGAGCCGTTAACTCCGACTGACAACAACCGTTAGAGGAACATAACGTCAAACAACACGCTGTGTGGACTTAATTATACATGACAGGGCGTTAATAATGAAATAATATACAGTTTACAGTTTACTGGAGGTTTGTATGACAGTACACATCACTTTACAGTTTGGATTGTATCTTTAATTATTATTATTTTATTACCGTATGTCTTTATACTTTATTTTATATATCACAATTTACCACAATTTATCCGAGCAAAAAAAGTTTTAATGGGAATAACGGTAATCTAGGCTACATTAACGGTAGAGTAAAAAAAGACATTACAGCTAATATACACATTATTAACAGGTAAATTCAAGAGTAAAATTTAATTTAATTTACCAGTTGGTTGGTCATCAGCATCAATACTTGGATCTGATGTACAAACTCCAATTCCAATGAAGTTGGGACGTTGTGTAAAATGTCAATAAAAACAGAATAAAATGATTTGCAAATCATCTTCAATCTATATTCAATTGAATACACTACAAAGACAAGATATTTAATGTTTAAAATGATAAATTTTATTGTTTTTGTGCAAATATTTGCTAATTTTCAAATGGATGCCAGCAACATGTTTCAAAAAAGCTGGGACAGGGGGAACAAAAGGCAAGGAAAGTTGATGAATGCTCAAAGAACACCTGATTGGAACATAACACAGGTTAACAGATTAATTGGAAACAGGTGAGTGTCATGGTAGGGTATAAAAGGAGCTTTCCCAAGTGGCTCAGTCATTCACAAGCAAAGATGGGGTGAGGATCACCACTTTGTGAGCAACTGCGTGAAAAAATAGTCCAGCAGTTTAAGAACAATGTTTCTCAATGTCAAATTGCGAGGAATTTAGGGATTCCATCATCAAAAAAATCACATAATATCATCAAAAGATTTAGAGAATCTGGAGAACTTTCTACGCGTAAGCGCCAAGGCCGAAAACCAGCATTGAATGCCCGTGACCTTTGATCCCTTAGGCGGCACTCCATCAAAAACCGACATCACTGTGTAAAGGATATTACTGCGTGGGCTCAGGAACACTTCAGAAAGCCACTGTCAGTTAACACAGTTCGTCGCTACATCTACAAGTGTAAGTTACAACTCTACCATGCAAAGCGAAAGCCATACATCAATAATATCCAGAAACGCCTCCACCTTCTCTGGGCCCAAACTCATTTGAAATGGACGGATGCAAAGTGGAAAAGTGTGCTATGGTCTGATGAGTCCACATTTCAAATTGTTCTTGGAAATCATGGACGTCGTGTACTCCGGGCAAAAGAGGAGAAAGACCATCCAGATTGTTACCAGCGCAAAGTTCAAAAGCCAGCATCTGTGATGGTATGGGGGTGTGTTAGTGCCCATGGCATGGGCAACTTACACATCTGTGATGGCACCATCAATGCTGAAAGGTACATCAAGGTTTTGGAGGTACACATGCTGCCATCGAAGCAACGTCTTTTTCAAGGACGTCCCTGTTTATTCCAGCAAGACAATGCCAAGCCACATTCTGCACGTGTTACAACAGTGTGGCTTCGTGGTAAAAGAGTGCGGGTACTAGACTGGCCTGCTTGCAGTCCAGACTTGTCTCCCATTGAAAATGTGTGGCGCATTATGAAGCGCAAAATACGACAACGGAGACTGTTGAACAACTGAAATTGTACATCAAGCAGGAATGGGAAAGAATTCCACCTACAAAGCTTCAACAATTGGTGTCCTCTGTTCCCAAACGCTTATTGAGTGTTGTTAGACGGAAAGGTGATGTAACACAGTGGTAAACATGGCCCTGTCCCAACTTGATTGGAACACGTTGCAGGAATCAAATTCAAAACAAGTGAATATTTGCAAAAAACAATAAAGTTTATCAGTTTAAACATTAAATATCTTGTCTTTGTGGTATATTCGATTGAATATAGGTTGAAGACTTTTTACAAATCATTTTATTTTGTTTTTATTTACATTTTACACAACGTCCCAACTTCATTGGAATTGGGGTTTGTAGATGCCGCCTTCTCCTGCGGCTCCTAATCCTCCTCATCATTCACTGATTGTATCTATTTATCATTTACAGCAGCAGTGCTGTGAACAACGTTATTTCCTCCAACGCCATGTTTCGTCTCCTAGGAGACGGACCAGCTGGACCCAAACGGAAGTGACATGTACACAACTGTCCCAATTCTCCTTTTTAAACAGTGTCAGTCCCTTGCGCACTTACGCCCCTAACTGCACTTTCGGCAAGTGCACTTCAGGGAAGACCTCAGGGCGCAAGTGCGAGTATTTGGACAGGGCCTAAATCTCTATTATGACCGGTGTCCCTGTTCTTTGAAATTAGTGACCTTAAGATGGATCTCAACTGCAAATATAAATATGTACCTCTAAAATCAAACACAATTTTCAATTCATTAAAGGGTACAATATCCCCTTCCTTCACAATCTGTCCCAGTTCACTGACTCCATGACATTTCCAAGTGTTGTTTGACAGCATTCTGCCCCCTGCTTTTAATAGGGGATTGTACCTATTAGGGCATGGTAGTAATGAAGACCCATCAAAGCTAGACGTTTCTGGAACATTTTAACCACCTCACATGAAAATTGAATTATAGGGTTGTCATTTTAAAGTTTATTTTAGGATGAAAAAATAGAGCTGATAAGGAGACAGAATTCTTGCTTGTGTAGGCCCATAACAAGGGGAATCTAATGTTATAAGCTAAATAATATGAATAAACATCCAGAATAGCCAATCCACCTCTTGATCTTGGTCTCGTCATTTTTTTGTAGCTAATTTTCGTTGTCTTGTCTTTCCACATAGAAGAAACCTGTAAACAATTTATTAATTTCTTTAAACCAGTCAGGGGGGAATTATAATGGTATGACAGACATGAGAAACAATAGACTAGGTAAAATATTAATATTTATTTATTTATTTATTTCTGCTCTACCCCATAATGAAATGGGTAGAACTGTCCACCTCTTCATATCTTCTCTAATTGACTTCAAAATCAAAAATATTTTCTATAGGAGTCAGTCTGGATGTTTACTCCAAGATATTTCATGCCTTGTGATCTCAATTGGAAAGGAGCGGTACCAAGCTGTGAAGTATAGGTATGATAGATTAAAGGAATAGCTTCACTCTTGCTGTAATTCACCTTGTAACCAGAGAAATACCCAAATGCATCAATCATCTTCATCACCTGTGGTATTGACTGGGATGGTTGTGCTAGTGTCAATAATACATCATCTGCGTACAAGTTAGCTTTAGAATCATATCCCCCTATATCAACACCAGAAATCTTTAGCATAGCACATATGGATATATACTGTAGCACATGCCAGAGGTTTAAGATCAAGAATAAAGAGGAATGGTGAAACAAGGCAGCCCTGCCGAGTAGACCTCAAAACGTGAAAAGGCTCAGATATTATACCATTAGTTTCAGTTGATGCAACTTTATTATTATAAAGTGCCTTCACCCAGTAATGAAACTGGAAACCATATTTAGAAAGAACATAAAACAAATAATGCCACTCTATCCTGTCAAAAAAAAAAAAAAAAAATCAGCATCCAGCAATGCTGAAGGGAGCTTGCCTTTGAAAAAAAATGTAAAAGTCTCCTCATATTATTAGAGGCAAGGCAACCTTTAATAAACCCTACCTGATCAAAATGTATCAATGAGGGGATTACAGACTCCAAATGTACTGCAAGAATTTTAGTAAACAATTTATAATCATTATTTAATAAACTCAATAGTACCATTTGTAACCCATTTGTGAATGGTCCTTCCCTGGTTAGTTAAATCATTAAACAATAATTTAAGAAATGGGATAAAATTGTGTTGAAAACATTTAGAAAATTCTATGGTATATCCATCATTGCCTGATGCCTTCCCTGTTGGGTGGGCTTTCAAGGCAGAAATTATTTCAGATTCACAGACAGGTAACTCCAAACTTTCTCTCTCCCCATCTTTTAAGGTTGGTAAGGAAATATCCTGAAAAAACATATCCATATCTCTCTAATCATTGAAACCCTCCGACTGATGAAGCTTAATGTAATACTCTCTAAAAATTTTATTGATTTGGGTTTGGTCAGAGATAGTTGATCCAGAGTCATCACATATGAATGGTATTGAGTGTTGATTTTCCAGTTGTTTTAACCTTTTTACCATTTTACCTGTTTTATCACCAGATTCAAAACAATTTCTTCTTTTTGACTGTAGTATAACTAATTATCCATCCCTACAGGTTGCTTTGAAGGCCTCCCAAACTATTTGCACTGAGGACAGAGAATTTAAATTAACATTTTTATTTTTTTATATTTTTATACTCTGTCTTATCAACATCACAAACTCAACATCTAAGTATAGAAAGTATAGAATTATTAAATCTCCATAATTTACATTTAAGATTGTTTACAGATAAAGAAAGGAGGACTGAAATGGGGGCATGATCTGATATAATAATATTATGAATTTTACAGTCGATAACATTCTCAATCACAGAAAGCGATAAAAATAGATAATCAATCCTAGGATAGGAGTTATGGGCATTAGAATAAAATTTATACTCTCGGACATGTGGATTTACAATACGCCAAATGTCAGACAAAACCAGAGAGGTGTCTAACTCTTTCAGTACTGCTGAAAGTGCAGCATCAGATACAAGAGGGCGGCCAGATCTATCCACTACCGGGCCACCGACCAGGTTGAGGTCTCCTCCCATAAATATTGGATCTTCAGTGAATTGAGACAGGATCACATTCAACCTGGACAGAAATTCAGCTTGTCCTAAATTAGGGGCATAGACATTCACTAGAGTGCATTTCATTTTGTAAAAGATCAAATATGATAATATACCTACCGTCTTTATCAGTGACAATTTTGGAAAGTCTAAATGATAATCATATTGCTATGAAAATACTGATGCCCCCAGAGGCCCCAGTACCTGGTGCTGAATAAACCTGGCCAACACGTTTCTGTCCTCAGTTTAACAGATTCAGCATCTTTCAGATGTGTAACATTGCCACATAACACTCCAGGGATTTCAAATGAGTAATGATTTTATACCTCTTTGTTTTATTTGAAATCCCTTTTACATTCCGACTTATCAAATTAATAGTGGACATAACCCCTTGTCAGTAGAAATATGATTGCATATTGTTACTTTGATGAAAGGAAAATATATGTGTGTACATATATATCTATATATATATCTATATATATATATATATATATATATATATATATATATATATATATATATCAGGAACAAAGATATATCCTGGAGTTTGTAATGTTCTGCAGCAACATAGAAGGAAAGTAAACACAAAATACACACAAACAACACATAGTGAGCCAAAAGACAAATGCACAGATAACAAAAACAGCAACAACAACAACAAAAAATAAACAAAAAGGGATAGAAGAAAGTCTATCTCCTGACTGAGAACACACTGTTACGCATGGCACTCCGCACTGTTCAGACCTTGACCTTAAACTAAATACTGGATCCGGTGTCTCCCAGAATTATGAAAACAAATTAATTGTCATGGTCAACTAAAAAGCCACCTGGGAAACACAAAATCCCATTAACAATCCTCAACAAAGTTGCATGAAACACACCAATAGTTTATATTGCGTGTGGTCTAACTATGTCTGGTGTGTCGTACCTCATTTTGTCCAAGTTAATGAAAGATGTTAATGACGCGTGTTTTTTGTTTGTTTGTTTGTTTGTTTTTAATTTTAAATTTTAAATTTTTTAATTTTATTTTATTCATTCAAAATGCCTGAAAATCTAGTCAGGCGGACTTTAATGGACCTTGAGGCTTTTTTTATAGTGCACACTGAGCTGAACTTACGTATTGAATTTCAAGTCAATGGACTAATAATATGAGGGCCTTTCCAAAATGGAATAATTGGGCCTTAACTATGGTGACACTGGCCAGTTGGCGTTATATTTGTAGGGCATTTCCAAAGAAAAAATAAATAAAAAATAATAATTTATTATTATAAATAATAATGATAATAATAATAATAATAATAATAATAATAATAATAATAATAACAAAAACAACAACAACAACAATAATAAGACAGCACAAAAACAATAACAGTGTTTCAGTCCCTCAGGCTTAAACCCCTAATAACTAACAGGTTTCATTCCATGCCCATTTTTTTGCATTTGTGATGCCACCTCACTGGTACATTTGAATGAAACTTTCAGCACAAATTTGTGGCTTTCCCTTTCTGCTGAGCCCAATTCTCAGCAATTCTGTCACATTCACAGTCCTGCCACTGTTTCTTTTTTTTCTCTCTTTTTTTTCTGTTTCATCACTACTGGAAATGGAACTGTAGCAACTGTAACTATCCTCATTCATATTTTAAGAAGGCATCTAGTCGCATTGGTGTAAACTGTCAGGTTTTTAGAACGTTGCAGAGAATTGCAAGTAGTTGCAAATTTCAACTCATCTTGTGGAGGAGTCGTTTGTCTGAATTGGGTTTAATGGTTCTTAAGGCTTTTGTCAAGGACATTGAACTGGACTTGACTCGGCAAAATTGCATTTTCTTGGACCTCTGGCTAATTGGGCCCTGGCTTGAGCTCTGATAATAATACTACTAATAATAATAATGATAATAATAATAATAGTTATAGTAGTAATAATAAATATAGTCGTGAGCAGCAATCCTGGGGTTCAAGCCAGCATGGAAGTTGGAAGCTAGGTAAGATAAAGACCTTTGACAGTATGACACCTATGTTAAAGGTAAACAACAGGTTTTATGACAATCAGACAGATGCTTACTCATTTATGTCCAACTCGCTACTGGGCCATGCTCTACTTTGGAAACTGGGTTGCTTCCTATTGGTCAACTGCAGAAACATTTTGGGGACATTTAATTGCTTAGTTAAAAAGTCTACCAAGTTTGTTGATGTTTGAACAGTTATGGCCAAATTTTGAGAAAGACCATTGCACTTGTTTGGGACTGGTGGCGCCCCCTATTGACCAATTTCAAGATGATTTAACAAATACGGTTCATCATTTAACATACCCTGCAAGTTTTGTAATGATTGGACAATTCCAGGCCCATTTTTTGCATTTGTGGTGCCCCCTAGTTGTCAATTTGAATGAAACTTTCAGGATGTGTTTCTGGTACCTCTTTGGACATTGCTTGCTAGGTTTGAGATGATTGACCAAAAGGTTGTTATGTGTTGAGCCACGCCCCCTCTGAAGTTCAATTTTGCATAATCTTAAAAATATAGCATGACAGACTTCTAAATTGACAATATATTTTGTCAAGCAAAGTGTATTGTCACAATCCAGTGGATGTGCTGAAAAAAATTCAGCTGCGTATGACACACTGGTGATTATGATTTTTCTAAGTATAGAATGTGAAATGTCTTGAAATTTAGATTTAATGTTAAGCCATGTCATTTTTAAGCAATGAGACAGGACCCTAGATGATGTAAACCATATTTGGTACAAATATCTCTGACTAATTATGAGATATCTACTTTTCGCATGTGTAGTGCCAATTGAATCAACTGAATCAAACTTTCAGGGTATGATTCAGTTACTTATGTAGATGTTTCCTACAAGTTTTGTGATGATTGGCTCAATGGTTAAAGGAGCAATAAGCGAAATCGTTTCACCGCTAGGTTTGCTGTTGTGCACTGGCTGTAGACCAAAACAAAGTGTGTCATGAGCCACTCCTCCCTCTACCTCTACCTCTGCTCCCACCCCCCACATGATTCCCAAGCGCCGCACCGCTGCTGCTCACCGCTCCCTTAGGGGATGGGTCAAATGCGGAGAACAAATTTCACACACTCAGGTGTGTGACAATCAGTGGAACTTTACCTTTACCTTTACCCTCATCTAGCAGTTAGCGATGTCTCGGTCTCTGCTGTGTTTAGCTATTCCCCTGCCTACTTCAATGATGATGGTAGCTGTAATAAATGTAATATATTTGCTGAGATGGAGGTGAGGCTCAGTGACTAGACGAGCTGGTAGAAGCGCTCCATAGCTGTTAAGTTACTCCAATAGCCCGTGGCAGCCGACTCGGCTAGTGCTAACACCAGAAGCTAACGCTAACGTTCTTCCTCTTCTCCTCTCCAAACCAACATTTCTTCAGCCTTAATTATAGCGCCCCCATCTGGCCTACTGGCATTATATTCTTTTGAGTACCATTTGCAAATAACTTTCAATCATTGGTCAGAATGACATTTCTCTATGATATACTGTCTCACATGAATTTGCAAAAACATTTCTGAATAATAATAATAATAATAATAGTAATAACAATTATAGTAGTAATTCCTTCAGTTTCAATAGGATCTCATAGGGTGCTCCGGCCCTAAACTATAGGTTCCTGGTTATTTCAGTGCCAGAGAACGTTGGGCCTTGGCACAGTCATGCTTGAGCCCTATTAACAAATCAGTTAAAAAACAATGGGGTTTCAACCCTTCAGGCATTAACCCCTAATAATAAACAAGCACAAAAACAATAGCTTGAACCCCTAATTAATTTATCCTCCATTCCTGAGACTGTGCAGTTAACTACAATATTCAGCCCCATGACTCCTAAAGGATTGAGGCTTGAACTTTCAACCACAAAGATGTTCATTTGAAGAGAAAATCCTTTCCAATCTTCAGGGGGAAATTTAGAAAAGAAATAATCTCGCTGACTAATGACTGTGATCATTAATTTCAGACGGCGTGTCTCATTTTGTAATTAATTAACAGATTTTGCTGTAGCTGTTATCCAAGTATCATCTCCTTTAGTCCTTCTGTCTGTGAGTGACTTTTGGTTTGACAGAAAAAAAAGAAGACTATTCTCTATGAACTGGTTATTAGACCAGTGGTGAATGTGATTGAGTCAGATCTGTTTAATTTTTGTTTGACCAGATAAACCTGTGTGGCTACAGAGAACTATTTGACTATTTGAGTTTTCCGATTTCAGCCAGTAAATTCTTTCAGTGGTGGACTGGTGTTCAGGGGAAACAGGAGAGGGTGATGGGGCTGGTACCACTTTGGGTTGATGACTGTTAAAGCTACAATTAATTACTTCTATGAATTGAGTCTTATTTGCTGAGACTGTCACGGTATTCTGAAAAAAGTACAGTATATGAGACAGATATTATGTGAAAAAAATAATTTCTCCCCTCCTCTTTCATCTGCCTTGAATGGCATTCACTAGTCTCGAAAACAACAATCAATCAAGACCATATAAGGTCATCTTTAGCGTCGTGATGGTTTGTTATCGTTCACTGGTGCATGGTAAATATGCTCTGTTCTTTCTTTCAACATTGGATTCTGCTGATAATATGCGTACTGGCTAATTAGTGCCAAGAGAGTCTTCTGGTTTCCCATTATGAATGATTATTACAGTCCAAAGACAAGATATTAAATGTTCAACCTGATAAACTCGTAACAACGTCATCTGAATGGCAGCAGATGTTGCTCCAAAACCTGTATATAGCCTACCTTTCAGCATGCATGGTGCTTTCACAGATGTGCAAGTTACAAATGATGCCATGGAAACTAAAACACCCCCATACCAGCACAGATGTTGGCTGTTTAACTTTAGGCTGGTAACAACCTGTATGGTTTTTTCCTGTAGCCTCGAGGATTTCCAAAAACACTTTGAAATATGGACTCAGACCACAGCACACTTTTCCACTTTGTGTCAGTCTATCTCAGATGAAGACGCACCCAGAGAAGTCAGCAGTGTATCTGTTGTCGATATATGGCTTTCACTTTGCATGATAGAGTCTTACCTTGCATTTGTAGATGCAGAGATGAACTGTGTTTACTGACAATGGTTTTCCAAAGTGTTCCTGAGCCCATGTGCATATGTCTCTCATCCAATCATGCTGGTTTTTAATGCAGTGCCAGTGAGAGCATTCAATGTTGCTTTTCAGCCTTTTCCCTTATGTGCACAGATTTCTCCAGATTCTCTCAATGTTTTGATGATATTATACAGAGAGATTGTACAACAATTATGACCAAGTAATTTGCATTCCATATACTGTAGAGTATAACATCGCTCAGACTTTTAACTATAGGTGTCACGTTTACAAGTGTTCTAAACTATTAATTACATCAACAGTAGATTGTTTTCTAATGTTGCCTTATCTTTTCATAAACTTGGCAGCACAATGGTGAATATAGAATTGACATTTGAGTTAAATTATGTTGCAGTGGAGAAAGCGATTTTCAATCAATCTGCTCTCAGTGTCTCTGAGGCAGCCATCTGTCAGCAGCAGCTCTTGGGGGGCTGAGATGATGGCTGTCTGTCAAACTGCCTTAACCAGGCTGACTAACAATAGACATTTACTTAACCAAAATAGTTTTCATATCAGTTCCACAGGAAGAAATCAACAGTGTTTGTGTTTATGATTCATAGATTTTAATTCCTAGCCCACCGTAGGGATGAGAGGAATCCACTGCTCACAGACAAACAGGCACCTGATCAATCAATGTAGAAAACAGTTAATACATTAAGAACATAAACATCAGGATATTTGTATAATAACACTAACATTATAAAAAGCTATCTTTGCAGATTTTGCTTCACAAGATCGCGACAGACAAAAGACTAGCCTATAAAAACACAGAGGGTCTCTGCGGGGGGTTATCATGGAGACCACTAAAACCTTTTCTCTGAAGCATAAGTTGAAAACTACATGAGACTGTTTAATTTCTGTTGAGTGACACTTATCAAAAGTCTCAAGTTCCCTACCATAAATCAAGCTTTACCAGAGACCTAGCTTACACAAAGTAGCAAGCTAATGTGTTTATGTTTTGTTATGTTTACTCCAGCTGATATCTGTGGGGGAGGGGGATTCAATTTTCCCCTAACCAATCACTAGAGACCAACACATCTGCCTAAATCTAATCTTTAAGTCCACACTAATGCATTGCTATGCCAACATACTGGTTTTGCAGGGGTTTTAAGAGTGGAGCAGTGAAGTATAAACAAACAACCATGTTGGGCGATTTTACGAAGCTGTGTCGAATTAAAATAGTTAGGAGAGTAGCATCTATCTTGACTTTGATGGTCACCATTGTTGTTATTACTCCTAATTGGGCCCGGTGCATCACATGACAATAGCTTAGTTTAGGAGATTTGAAAGTAGCTGCTCTAAATCAACCTGTTGCTGTGTTCTACATTCTATGAATAAATAAAATCTGAAACTCTTAACACCATGACTGTGGTTTGAATTTCATCTAAGGCAGTCAAAATTGATATCCACCTTGATTAACAAGAAAACTAGATTGTATTTCACTGTTTTTACAGCCAGGTGCAGCCATCTTTCAGTAAGCTAGTTGGTGACATCACTGGGTTGGTTTGTCTCTGTTGTCCACTTGTTCTACTACATACTATCATACATTAATATATTCTTAGAACATATGGTACCATAATTACTGTTATTATTATTATTATTATTGCTAAAATTAATATTATTGTAGCTACTGTCATTACTGCTTGCCCTGCTTTTCTCTCTGTCACTGTCTCTCTTTATGTATCATTTTGTTATATGGATTACTGTAAACATATTTATGTTGATCTGTTGTGTTCACACACGTCTATTGCATGTCTGTTCATTCTGGAAGAGGGATCCCTCCCCAGTTGCTCTTCCTGAGGTTTCTACCATTTTTTTTTTTCACATTAAAAGGGTTGGTGTTTTT
Organism: Epinephelus awoara; assembly: GCA_035609425.1. Taxonomy (NCBI): domain Eukaryota; kingdom Metazoa; phylum Chordata; class Actinopteri; order Perciformes; family Serranidae; genus Epinephelus; species Epinephelus awoara. Next base: position 40,199,481 of record CM069301.1, on the reverse strand, counting down.
TTTTGTTTTTTTCATATGGTGTCATATGGTGTAAAGCCCTCTGAGGCAAATTGTGATTTGTGATATTGGGCTTGATAAATAAAATAAAATAAAATTAAATAAAACTAAATTAAATTAAATTAAATTGAATTGAATTGAATTGAACTGAATTGAATTGTTCCCCAGTAGGAGTTGTTGAGCTAGGCTTGGTAAATTTGGTACTAAATAGCATGTTTCATCCTTTGATGTTTGTTTTATTTTCTGACAATATGTTTTTTACAGCCAGTGTAACAGATGTTTTTATTTGAGTAGTTCACAAATTTACATGAAATCATGGAGTGCTAAAGAGATGGGACACAGGTTCCATTGCCGATGTCCCTTGGTGGTGATGCAGGCACAGGGTGCAGTTCCACCTGTTTGATGGAAGAATTGGAGTATTCGATTACTTATGGATAAACAATACTAGAAGATAAGCCATTACGATAGTGGTAGGGCGTAAAATGATTAAAACTCTTGGTTAATGATCTAAGATGAAGCTAACATCATTAACCATCCTAACGCTATAAGCTATTTATGTTGCTGAGGAGGGAGCTCGTCATTTCCAAAATTTTACTGAAGAGTCAGTAAGATCTTGGTGGTGTCTCCATGTCAAGGTTAACTGTCTATTATGCACACAAAGAAGAGCATGGGCGTACAAACGCTGAACCAAAGTGGAACCACCAGCTAACCAGGCCACTCAAATTCAAGTGACGCTCAGCTCTGATCGTTCTTCTGATGACTAGTTATACAGTGTGTTTATTTTACTGATGTTTCGTGAACATTTGACTCGGCGTCTATATGTGGGAATGATGTTGATCATGATATAAGGAGGCTTGTGGGATGTGACAAGGGTCAGGCTAATGTAAGCTAAGTTAGCTGCGACATAATAACAGTAACACATTTGGTATGGAAAAGTTTTTATGTGGGTTGACAACCTGATTTAAAAAGTAGTTGAAGTAGTCTGAAGTACAGTGTTGTACTCAGCGCTCATAGTAAACAACCTCCCCAGTGATGTCACCAGGTATCTTGTTGTAAGAGTGCTGTGGTAAATGAGTCCTGCTGGTAAAATGATTTGCTAGTTTTCCAGAAAATCTAGGTTGATATCAATATCTCCTTTTAACAGTCATTGGCTAGCTTGGTTTGATTTGGTTTGGTTTGGGCCATGCATTTCGATTACAACAGGGCTACCTGCTTGAAGGTGTGTTTTTACCTGATGATGGCTTGTTTTGAGTGATGACGTTTCAAAGCAGCTGGCTGGTCCACAGCTAAATTATTTTCACTGCAAGTGTTTTTACATCATACAGCAGGGCAGGTTAAAGAAGTTTACGAGTTGGAGGTGAGCTGTTTGCAGAGGTGCAGTAAGAGTCTGTTGTCTTCTGCTTTTGCTCTTCTTCCCTGTGGTATTATTAGACTTGTATTTATTGATATACCTTTATTATGAATCTGCAAAACAACAAAATGTTGAGTTTTCGAGCAGAAACTTCACACAACTTCTAATACAGCTGATAGTGAATATGAAACGGTAAAATAAGGCAGATATCTACAGTTCTACAGTTTTGAGCAGCGCAACCCGAGACGCGCTCAGTTTGGTAGTTTGGTAGACTGAGGTGCGCTGAGATGGGTGTGGCGGCGCAGCAGGGGGAGGTGTCGATAGATCCAGCTTGGTGCAGTGACAGTTTCGTGCCAAAAGGCTTCGCTGAAGGTGCACTAAAAGCTCGCCAGCTGAAACCAGGTCTACTGTCAGCGCACGCGGAGCGCAGCCGTTGTAAGCCGAAGTTTGGCTGATCGGCGGACAGTGCGCACACGTCACCAAAACCTCACAGGCAGATTTCCAGAATGTCAGGCACATTAACGATGCAATAAATACCCACAAACACCACTATTCAATGCAACTATCTGCAATCAGCACATAAATGTATCTTTATATCGACTGTCCCGTCACATCTGATGTCAGATCAAAGGGGATTGGCACCGTTTGGCACGTTTGGCACGCGTAATGGAAACCCAACCTGATTTGATTAACACTGCAAACTAAGTTCACATCCCTCTCAGCCAACCACAAACAGCCACAGCATCAGATAGGGAGTATATATTCAGCATCTGCCATCAAAAGTCAAAAGAAAAGAAACAGAGTGAGACTTCGAGAGAGAAAGAGAGAGTGCGCATGCACGAGAGAAACGCAACATTGATTTACAATTGTGGTGACCTCCTCCCAGGCTACCTTTGCATCATCAGCCGTATATTCAGACACTGCCAGCTTGGACCTCCTGGACCAAGTTTGGCCGTCTGACACTGCTGCTCTCTTCTGCCATGGCGAATTGAGTAAACTGTCATTACACCTTCGTGCAGCGCATTTAAGGGCGAGGAGAGGGGCTCATTTGATTGGTGTGATGTGAATCGGCTGTGTAAAACCCACTCCACGCCTTCTCCCTCTTTCTGACTTGCACAGGTAGGAGGGACGGAGGTGGGAAAGAGGGGTAACTGCGCCAGCACGCATGGTGTTCCAAACTTGCAAAATCCACCTGGCCACACCCAGTTGGCGAAGCGCAGGTGATGCACCCCTGCCTTGCCCGGTCTGCAAAACTAGAGCCCTCAGTCTATCCTATAATATAGATTATTTTACTGCTTTACAATCCGTGTTTCATTTGTTCATTCATTTTTCAAAATAAAACCAAATATGAAAAAACAAAATAATGACTTGTTTTTTCAATATTTGTTTCCAGAACCAAAATGAAAAAACGGATAACGACTTGTTTTCTGATTTCCGATTTTCTGTTTAAATGGAAAATGGAAAAAAACGGGTAACGGGCCGGGATTTGGGCCTTTCATACGCTTTCAATATTTTCATCTCTCACACATTGTGTGACCCGGAAGCCATGTTTTTTTAATTATTATTTTTGTTAATTATTATTATTATTATTTAAGAAATATACAAAGATATTATACAAAATATCGGGACAAAAACGGTACATCAGTGAATAAAAGCAAAAAATAAATAAATAAAGGAGGCTCGAGTTACTTGTATAAAGAGATCTGCGGAGGAACTTTTGAAGTTCGCATAGGAGCGCTCCATTGTCAACTGCTTGTGGCCTAGTTATGGCTTTATCCCCATCTTTATTCAAGAGAGTGGTAAGTCAGTTTGAGAGCATTATTTATTGATTTCACATTTAGATTTTATAATATTGTCCCTCAAACCCTGCCCTCACACTCAAATAGCCTCTGCTTGCGCTTAGATCTACTCTACTCCATATATAGGCTATATATGCGGCTATTATAGTAAAAAAAAAAAAAAAGAATACAGCCACATGTGTGTTAATTAACAGTCCCTTTATCCCCTTGATGCCTGAATGTATTTACAGTTATATAAAAAAAAAAATAATTATATGTGCTTTTGCTTTCAAGCTGATGCTAAATTAAGTGGAGATTGTTAATTTCTCTTTAGCACATAGAATAGGTATACATTTAGGTATATTACAAATTAGCAATAACAGGAATAAATGGAAAAAAATGGTAAAAATAAATAAATAAATAAAAAATAATATGAAACTCATTTGGCACGTATTGTTACCTTAGCACAACTTAGCTCATATCGAACAATTTCTCCAAATTTGCAGCCTCCACATGCAGCGTTAGCTTCAATGCACCGGATGTAGTTGTGTGTATATATATATATATATATATATATATATATATATATATATATATATATATATATATATATATCCAACCGGTCCGACAAGAAGTGCTTGCAAAAGAAAAAAACTTGGCTTCCAGAGAGATGAAAATATTTAAAGTGTATGAAAGGCCCGAATCCGGCCCGTTATCCGTTTTTTTCCATTTTCAATTTAAACTGGAAATCGGAAATCGGAAAAGAGTCATCTGTTTTTTCATTTTGGTTCTGGAAACAAATATTGAAAAAAACCAACTCATTATTTTGTTTTTTCATTTTTGGTTTTATTTTGAAAAACGAATGAATGAACGATACACGGATTCTTTACCTTGCCATCAGACAACCTTTTCCGATGAGGAACTGAAGCTGTTGTATAGCCCTTTCAAAGCCACTAGACTCTATTGATAGAAATGATCATTTTACCACACAATACACAGATGCTGTTGGTACACTTTGGCCTCAGTCGTTTGTGGCATTGTGTGACTTCAGAACCAAACTAAAGTGGCATCCACAGCAGCAGGAGGGTTTGTATAGAGCAACATCACTAAGCAGAAACTTACATCAGGTCTTGTGGGAAAAAAGTTTTCAAAAGGGCTTGAGGGCTTTGAGGCCAAAACATATGTACTTTGACCAAAATTTAAATTTTCAGATTTGATTACGTAAGTAACACCACTGTAAAACTACAGAATGGTGTAAAAACTCAAATAGATAAATAATAACAATAACAATTACAATAATAATAGAGTTGCCCTTTAACTTTTCCTTCATATATTGTAGTTTGTAATTTCCCTCTGCTTCATTTCTTTTGAATAGCAAAATCTGAATTTGAAATGACTGCATCATTTTGCACAGATTTCAGGTAGATTTTGGGGCTTGAGAAAAGGCTGCTGTTACCATCCACTGTTATATTTTAGGACAATTACCAGTTGACTGTGGAAGGAATCCCATCAAATTTAAATCACAGTAGCTTCAGTAAATTCATTTGATTGAATGTGTGTTCATTCCTGACATGAAGTGCATCTGTAGTGAACACTGCTGCATTCTGTGTTTATTGTCTTCTCAGTCTACCCTGAATGGCTCCAAGTCTCAGCTGAAGCTTTTCCATTATAGGTTCACTGCCGCTGACCCTTTCATCATGCTCCCAGACATTTACATGAGATAACAATGTAGGATGAATTTCCACTTTAAAATTACAGGGAGACCATATGCTGTACGTCTGACAGGCAATAATTCAATTTTAACAGCTATATTGCATTTGGAATGTAATTCACCCAAGCCAATTCTGCGCCTCCTCCTCTCAAATTGAATGGGAAAGAATTAGGGGCTGACTTTCATGTGGAGATGGAGTGTGCACCCAATTCCAAGTCTTATTGACAGAAAGACAAAATGACAGTATGAAATTCCATCCCTGTGATGGTAATGCATGTGTAAATAGAAACCCTTTCCATAGCTTCACCATCAGAGTTGTTACAATCCCCCTCTCCCCAAAGAAAGCCTGCTAAAATAAAGCGTTTTTAAAACCACTTTTTTTCGGTGGGGGGGGGGGGGGGCTTTCTAGCCCTCTAAGTGGTGAGTAGTTTTTCTTTTCAGTCAGGCAGTTAATGATGCTGGACCACTAATCCATTTTTGTTAGGTCAGACAACTTAGTGACCTGCCTCTGAAGATGAAACTATTACTTCCCACACTGACCCCAACACATCAACACATCACATGAGCAAAGAAGAAAATATTTCTCCTTTTGCGTTTTCATTTCCTCTCCAGTTTATTGTGAGAGGAAGATTTAGCCTGCTTTGGAATGGTGGAGTTCTCTGGCTCGCTATTTGATGTCAGGGTGAGAGATAGAGAGAGAGCGGGCGAGTAAGGATAGAACAGAGTGGGTTTCAGTGTTGGGGGATCAGAGCTGCTTTGGTTCTCCAGCTCTGTCTCTTTGATCCATATCCCCAGGCCTGCCTGCCTGCCTCGCTAACTCAGGCCTCTGCCCGTGATTCCTGACAACTGTCGGCCTGAGATAAGGAGGTGGGATGGGAGGGATGTGGGGGGCCTCCTCTAACTACCCCCCTACCCCACCCCTCCACACACACACATACGCACACACTGCAGCACTATCACATACACTGCCATTAACATCAACAACCTATTTTAAGAAATCTACGAGGAAATATGCTGAATTATATTCAGCAGCCTGAGTAGAGAGGCCCTACCTTCAAAAAGATACAAAGCATCCCCATTTCTGCACCCATCCTCCTGCAGCCCCCCAGTTCACAGTGTGTTGACACGGCTGTTTGCACCTGAATGTCAATGAGTTTGGTGCCTAATATTAGTCTCAGCTGCTATTAAAATGTGCAGTACTAAGCCCTTTGACTGGGCACGCTGTCAACTGGCACGCTCCAGTGTCAACAAATCAAAAAGGATGAGCACATATATTTACATCATTCCCATAATGAGGAATAGAGTGGGGGCAGGAGGGGGGTAGATGTTAATTAGAAATCGCCTGAAAAACAGATGCTGCTCCAGTTTGGCAAGAAGCAAAGCAAGTAGCTTTATTGCAGATAAATAAATAAATAAAAGACAAGACCTACTCAAGAAAGCTGCCAGAAAAGCTGAGGAATTTAAATCATACCCACTGATGGAATGTTTGTAGGATTTTTTTTTTTTTTTTTTATCACTCAGAGTGTTCTCCTCTCCTCTCCTCCTCCCTCAGTGGAAACCAAACAGAGCCCAGGGTGCTGTCTGACTGACTGAGTGGGTAGAAAAGAGTTAAGCCCTTCTGGTTCCTGCAGTTTGAATGAAATGTAGGCGTTGACTGGCTGCAACGCACCGCAACCTGAAACTCACAGCTGCTGTTTATTTGAGTGATCAATTTTTTACAAACCTTTGTACCATGACCACAGTGAATACTTGATTGTGATTGGCCTGAAGGTGTGCATTATTGTTTAGATCCCGTAACATCTTTGACATAGCGTCCCCTTCACTGTTGGAAACGTATTCACATGAAAAAAAGGAATGCTGAAATGGTAAAGAGCTGCAATTAGTTACAAACATTCAGACAGGAATAAGGTAAAAGTTTGCAGACTGTTTAAGGCTACAGAGAAGAGTAGGGACTGACTGAGCACACAGTTACTGAGTGAAACAACCATTCAGAAAGTAAAAGGACCATATGCAGCATAGAACTTAAGGTTTATTTTTTAATATGTGACTAAAAATACTTGGCATAGTTATGTCAACATACTCCTATTGGCCACATGTTACCCTGACCTTAAAATAGTATTTAGCAGGGCTGTCAGAATAATGAGTTAATTTCAATGAATTAATCATAGAAAAATTAACGCTGATAAATGGCGTTCTGTGAAAACTCTGCCACTTCCTATTGATTAACTGCAGAAGCATTTTGGGGACATGCTTTAATGGCTTAGTTAAAAAAAAGTCGACCGAGTTTGTTGATGTTTGAACAAACCCTCATTGATTTATGGCCAAATTAGACCATTGCACTTGTTTGGAACTTGTGGCGCCCCCTATTGACCGACTTCAAAATAATTTAACATATGGTTCATCAATATTATTTAACATACCCTGCAAGTTTTGCAATGATTGGACAATCACTTTCTGATTTCTAGTGTGATTGCATTATCCCAAGCCCATTTTTTGCATATGTGGTGCCCCCTAGTGGTCCATTTGAATGAAACTTTCAGGATATGTTCCTGTTATCTCTTAAGACATTGCTTGCAAGGTTTATGATGATTGTCCAAAAGGTTGTGTAATGATGTGCTGAGCCACGCCCCCTCTAAAGTTCATTAGTCAGTATCTTTAAAAGCAATGACATATCAAAAGCAGTTTAAGTTTTGGTGATAAAATTCTGAAAAAAAATCTCATATCATCATCTGCTGATTTCAGGTATATTGTCAAATTTTGGTGATATTTGGTTAAAAATTAGAGAGGAAGTAGAAAATGTTGTGCATACAGTACAAATAACATCAAGATAATGTATGTGCCGGCATTGTGTTTGTCCGTCTGCAGCTTTACTGAAAACTGTCTTTTTTTTTTTTTTTTTTAGCATTTTTTTCCAGTTTTGGACCCATAATTTTATTACACTACATGCTACACTTTTAGATCCTGCCTGTTCCAACAAGGTAAAGATTTCATTCATTTGCCTTTGGATCAGTAACTGTCAGCTGGATACTGGACTGCCTCGACAGTTGCTAGCTTAGCTAGGTTTGTTTTTAGCCTGGTGACTAGGCTAGCCAGTCGTATTTCTAGCTCATTACTAAGGATCTTATGGAATTCTGCTGCTGGATTTTACTCTGATATTTCCGATTGTGTGGTTTCAGAAGCAGTGCTCTCTGTTGGGTGTATGGACAGTACTCACTCCTTGAAGTTGTGGGTTCTCCGCTCGAGAGACTGGACTGCTAATGCTTGTTAGCAGTGTTGTTGGCGCTAATATGGCTCCTGTTAAACTGTCCTTCCTTAAATCTGAGCTTTTGTCCCTGTAGAAGCTCATCCACAAACTTCTACATGCATGCCCATAAAACCCTGCTTGGTTTAGTGTGCGGCATATGGTACTTGTTGAAATAATGACCCCAGACTGTTCCAGGTTGGCCTTCAGGTCTTTGGATGTTTGACGTGGTGTTTTTTCCACCATTCGCACCAACCTTCAAAGACTTCTCTCATCAATTTTTCTCTTCCCCCAATGTCCAGGGAGGTTCTTGACAGTTCCATGCTTGGCATTACGCACTGTTGAAACAGGGATACCAAGGTCTTTGGAGATGGCCTTAAACCCTTTGGAGGTCTTGTGTTTACTAATATTAGCACTTCTGATGTTCTCAGACAGCTCCTTGATTTTCACCATTGTGACAAAGGAACATGGAATAACAGGTGGCTTTTTAAAACACGGAAGTAATCATTCTTTGGCTAACTCATGTCACATGGGCACAGACAATTTATCACAGGTGATTCTCATTTGTGATTTACCACAGGTGAGTTATAATGTGTGTCCATACTGATTTACAGCAAAGGGTGCCAATACCAGTGTCACAGCAAGCTTTAAGTTTTTCTATTTTTTTCATCCCATTGTTTAATGTTTTAAATTTTTGTTTATCATTTGCTCTTTTTGAGTTCTCTATAGAAAAAAGTTGTTTCACTTGATTAATTTTCTTCAGGAGATATTCCATATTACGTACTTAGCTTCATGGGTGCCAATAATGGTGAGCAGGACTGTAGCTCCCCTATCAATAAGCTGTTTCTGTGCATCCTCTGCAGGTGGTAGCTTGTTACTATCTGCCTTATACTTGTCAAAATGTGCCATCTCAGCTTCCAGTGTTTCTTATTGTGAATCCTTTTGAGTAATAGGAAGAAGATAACTCCTGGTGAGGGATCTTATAGTGTGTGACCCCTTTGTTGCTGGTCAGTCATGTAGTGTGAAAACCACAATGACTTCAAGACTGCAAATTACAAGACAGCAAGTTGTACAGTGATTGGCAGATTTTGAAAGTCGTGTCGCGTGAGCTCTTGCAGACCTTCCAGTATTGTCAGCAACAGAGAATGCACCGAGAGCAGATAATGCATTTGCCTTTTCTGGACCTACAATGTCCCAGAATGGTTGGATCTGCAAAGCACCTGATTCCATCAAAATTGCAGTGTTCTTTGGCAACAAGTCATAGATGTCTGAACACCAATTAAACTTGTGACATCTAGTATCCAAAGAATGTCTGTGTCAATTGTGGTTGCATTTAGATGATGACTTTTGGGGATATAGGTGTTGATTAATTAAGCATATTCTTGAAAATATAGAGTAATGGAAATCTGAATTGACTATAGGTTGCAGTGCAGTTATTTCATTTTTTGAAGTATAGAATATGAAATGTCTTGAAATTTAGATTTATGTAATAAGCCATGCCCCCTTTAAGCAACAATTTTTTTTAAATATTGTGCATTGACCGAAACATGACCCTAGATGATGTAATCCATATTTCGTACAAATTATTATGAGATAATGATGATGAGATATCAACTTTTTGCACATGTAGTGTCCCCTATTGGTTGATTTGAATCAAACTTTCAGGGTAGGATTCAGTGACTTATGTAGACATTTCCCACAAGTTTTGTGATGATTGGCTCAAAGGTTAAATAGTAAAATCCATTAATATGCTGAGCATATTAATTTCAGTATGCCGAATAATAATAATAATGATAATAATAATAATAATAATGATAATAATAATAAAACCATAGGGTGCCCTTTGGTGCTTGAAAATTAATGAAAAATCTCACTGGTCTTAGACACATCAATGTGGAGGAAAGACTGGTCACACCAATCAACAAATTCATCCAGTGCTAGGCCATGATCATATTCTGATCCATGAAGACTTACACTTATGGATCCCTTCTTGAGTCCCCTTGATATCATCCCCAATGAAACTGTTTAAAGACGCAATACAGTCACTCGGCCCTGCACTGCTGATCATCACTGTCCTCTTGGGTTGTACCTGATCTTTTGAAAACTGCCTGTGTTAAACTGCTGCTGAAGGGACCTGGTTCAGATCCCACAGACTTATAAAACTTCCAGCCTATCTCCAAACTCACCTTTATATCTACAGTCCTATAAAAGATAGTGCTGGACCAACTATAACAGACACTCAACAACATTATGTATTGTGTGTTTGAAAAATTTCAGTCTGGTTTTTGTTTCTGGACAGAAATTTGACCCTGGGGCAACATGTGAAGAATGTAGTCCAGTTTTGTTTTTACCAGCTGAGGAATATTTCCAAATGTAGGCCACTTCTGTCCTTCAATAACACAAAATTTGACCCTGGGGCAACATTTGAAGAATGTAGTCCAGTTTTGTTTTTACCAGCTGAGGAATATTTCCAAATGTAGGCCACTTCTGTCCTTCAATAACACAAAATTTGACCCTGGGGCAACATTTGAAGAATGTTGTCCAGTTTTGTTTTTACCAGCTGAGGAATATCTCCAAATGTAGGCCACTTCTGTCCTTCAATAACACAGAGAAAAATCTCACATGCTGTTGTTCAGCTGCCTAAACAATCGAGTTACGCAACACCTCATGATCCTCACACATCACACCTATTTTGGCTTCCTGCATTCTCTTTAAGAGTCCATTTTAAAGTGTTTTTAAGCTCAGGGCTTTCAATGATCTGGCACCAGAGTACATTACTGAGCTTCTCGCAGCTGACTGTTAACGTTTTTAAAACTCATATTAAAACCTACTTTTACAGCATGGCCTTTTCTGGCAGTTGATAGACTTATTGAGTGGGTAGGTGTGTATGTATTTGCAACCGGGGTTTGAATCCCAGTCAGGGCAGGTAACATATCCAGTCTGGATTCTTAGGCAAGGTCCATAGTGCCTACCTAAGAGAGTCATACTGGCTCAGACGTCACCCGGGTCAACAAGGTCTGCATCAGGTGTTGGGGAATGTGAGTAGAGAATGTGGAACTGTTGGGGTGCTACTATACAAGTAACCCCAGTGAGAGGGGCAAGATGCAGAGGATGTGGGATATACGGATGCTTTGAACCCCAACATCGAGGCTGACAAAGAAACAACTCCTAGCCCAGTGTTCCAACATCCACAAACGGCAACTGCTATCCCAACAGTATCAGGTACACTGGTCCCTGACATGATCCACACCTACAGGCTAAAGAAACTAACTGCACTCCATGAATGCCTGGCAGCACAAATGAACCAGCTGCTGATGGATGGGACCCACCCAGAGTGGTCAGGCATCGTAGTGGCTAAGATAAGTAGGCAGATGGCCCAATGCAAGACCCAGAAAGGTATTGGTAGTAACACCAGGGGAGCCAAGACCCAGCTGGTTGATAGAGCAGTCACCCAAGACTGCAAGACCAGGCAGGGCAACCTTTGCACCACCTGGATTGACTATAAGAAAGCCTACGACTCAATGCCACACACATGGATACTGGAATGATTGGAAATGTACAACATCAACGGGACACTAAGAGCCTTCATCAAGAACTCAATGGGGCTGTGGAAAACAACTCTGGAGGCCAACTCGAAATCAACTGCACATTAAGTGCAGCATATACCAAGGTGATGCACTGTCCCCACTACTGTTCTGCATAGGCCTGAACCCCATCAACCAATTCATCACAAAGAGTGGCTACAGATACTGGTTACGAAGTAGAGCAACCATCAGTGATGACATAAAGCTGTATGCCAGGAATAAGCGAGACATCGACTCACTAATCCACCTCACCAGGATCTATAGCAATGACATCAGAATGTCATTCAGACTAGATAAGTGTGGTCAGATGGTGTCAGAACTGATGGGTTGAACTACCAGATGGCAGCATTGCAGATATTCAGGACAGGTACAAATATCTTGGGCAAATGGGAACCATAAGAAGGCCCCAAGGAAGTCAGCCACAGCCAAACACCTACAAAGAGTTAATCGGGTCCTGAAAAGTCCGCTGAATGGAAAGAACAAGGCCTGAGCCATCAACACGTATGCCCTGCCAGTCATCAGATACCCTGCTGGTATAATAATCTGGCCAAAGGAGGAGATAGAGGCCACTGATATCAAGACAAGGAAGTTTCTCAAAATGCATGGAGGGTTTCATCCCAAGTCCAGCACCCTGAGAGGGGGGCCGAGGACTGGTGAGCATCAGAGCCACTGTCAGGATGAAACAACCTAGGAATACTTTAGGAAGATGGTCCCCAAAGATGAGCTGCTAGGTGAATACCTCAGGCAGCAGAAACCCAAGAATGCAGAAGAGGAGGATGAACCATCATGGAAGGGCAAGCCCCTGCACGGCATTTACCACCGACAGATAAAAGAAGTGGCCGACATCAAGGAATCTTGCTAGTGGCTGGAAAAGGCTGGACTGAAAGACAGCACAGAAACACTACTCATGGCAGCACAAGAGCAGGCACATAGTACAAAATCAATAGAAGCAGGGGTCTACCACACCAGACAGGACCCCAAGTTCAGGTTGTGCAAAGATGCTTCTGAGGCAGTTCAGCACATTAGATGCAAGCAGGAACAACGTACATGGAAAGCATACCCATACACAAGTGGCTGGCATAAAGTGGCATAGAGAGGGGTATATATATATATATATATATATATATATATATATATATATATATATATATATATACTCAGTCTTTTATAAGCTTGTAAAACTTTTTGACTTTACAACAGCAGTCTGGCTTAAGCTACATCCAGCTCTGAACAGACTTATTTTGCAACCGGGGTTTGAATCCCAGTCAGGGCAGGTAACATATCCAGTCTGGACTCTTAGGCAAGGTCCATAGTGCCTACCTAAGGATGAGTAAAACTGCAAAAACAAGAGTCATACTGGCTCAGATGTCACCCGGGTCAACAAGGTCTGCATCAGGTGTTGGGGAATGTGAGCAGAGAATGTGGAACTGTTGGGGTGCTACTATACAAGTAACCCCAGTGAGAGGGGCGAGATGCAGAGGATGTGGGATATATGGATGCTTTGAACCCCAACATCGAGGCTAACAAAGAAACAACATGACACTTTATGACACTTTATCTACCAATTTGACACTTTGTCTGCCATTTTTAGTCACTTTATTCATCTTGATATAGCAATTTTATTTTCATTTTATCTTTTATTTATCAATCTTTTTTTTCTCTCTTATTCTATTTAATGTCTTTTTGTCTTCTGCTGCTGTGACACTTGAATTACCCCTTTGGGGATCAATAAAGTATATCTTATCTTATCTTATCTTAACTAGTTGTTTCCTTTGCTGATGCAGGACCGACCACATTGCCTATTTTACAGCTCTAATAATGCTGTTGTATTTTACATTGTTTATTATAGCTTGCTGCTGAGTGGTAAAGATATTGCGAATGAAGTATTCCCCACAGAACAAACAGGTATTCCCACTGCACTGTCTATATGTTTCTAGGCATATTACTGTCTTTCTTTGATGCATTCAGGACTTAACTGTGTGCTGTTTGCAGCGGTGCTCTGTCTGCCAGCCTCCAGCTGAGACCCATCTCTCTGTTTATTTACATGTCATTATGGTGAGGAGAAGCAGATATTAATACTGCAGCTGCTGTTTGACCTGACATCCTTCAACAGGCCAACTTCCCACTGCTTGAGCAAACAGCTTCTTTTTGACTCCATCCCCTGACTTAACCCCAGCCTGCAGGCCTGAAATCATTAAATGTTACAATTTAGTTTGTGTTAGTAGTAAAGGTGGTCCTGGAGGGAAATGAAGTTGGTGGTGCTGGTGAGAGAGGTGGTATAAAAAAAAAGTGGGAGCATTTAGCTTCATTCTGTTTCCACATAAGGAAAACCCCCACATTTGGGTATAAAGGTGAACCAGTTAGTTACCTGGAAACGATTTATGGGCAGTTACTGAATTTAAGGCATGCAGTGAAATATTGTTCAGCAGTGGCTGAAACTGTCCATTTTAAGTACTGAATATCAGTATCTTCCAAAGCAGGGTCTGACATTAACGTTTGCCCGAATGTCTGGGGCAAGTAAAAATAGCCGGCGGGCCAGCAGACCCTGCGCAGACATGCCAGATCGGGCAAGGAGCACCGACTCAGATTTTTTTAGTTTTATTATTTCTAATCGCAGGGCAGGAATTATACCATGGCCAAATGGCCAGTGCCGTGGAGACCCTGGTGTGTGGCCGTAATGCCCCTCCTACCCATACGGCCGGTGTAGCAAGCCCTGTTTTTTTTAAATGACAAACAGCATATCAAGGCTAAAGCTAAGTTAACGTACTGACACTCCGAGACACACACACACACACACACACACACACACACACACACACACACACACACACACATATATACCAGACAGCCTCTCAGTCCTTAGCCGCTAATGTTAGCTCATGTACAACACAGGTACCACACAGAAACTTTTACAAAGGGTCATAATGTGCTTCTAGTGACTGTCATATCGCCAGCGAAAGCTGTTTACACTGCGGACACTGTGCCTGCTCTAATGGGACAGAGATCCTCTGAGAAGGAAGACGGATCACTCTGCTCTGCCGCCAGAAACAAACTGGGAGGCAAAGATCCTCTCTGAGGAAGAGGGTTCACTTTGCTGCAGGGTTCACCAAAACGTTTTTTTTTGTTTTTTTCTTTTAATAAATTGAACACACATTAAAGAACATACAAGATCCTGTAGAGAATTAATACATATAATACAATACAATAAACATTGTCTAATTAAATGAAGGAAGAGGATTTTTTTTAAAGGCAAATAAAATATTGGGGATTTATGTAAAAATATACATAGACATATAAATAATTATATAATTAAAGATATGTAGGCTATGTTTGGTGAATACACCTGTCAGTGCCCCAATAAATTTGTATTTATCAAAGGCCAAAGTGGCCTGGCACTAAAAATCGTGTATTTCCTCTTCTGTTTCTGTCCTCGGAGGGGCCAGTTGCAGTGTGCTGCTTTTTAATGTGCTGCTGCGTCCATTGGATGGGCACCTCTGCTGACGTAAGATATAAGTCATGAGCAAAAATATGCACCACACAGCCAGAAAGAGAGCCTCTTAAGCAGGGCAAGTAAGAATTTAGATGGGGCAAGTAGATTTGAGAAGTACTTGTCAGGCAGGGCAAGTAGGAAAAAACCTTAACGTCGGACCCTGCAAAGTAACAACAGTGCATGCTAAAAAGAGCAGGGGCCTAATGTATAAAACTCTGGGAAAATCCACACTACATGTTTGTGTACGTACAAATGAGGAAATGTCTGTATGCCGAAAACAATTCTGATTTATAAAACCATGTGTACACCTGCCAGTACGCATTTTCCTTTTATAAATCTCAAATAAACTTGGAATTGTCTGCATGTCGACCAGCTTCATATCCTGCCCTGTCACGCCCATATTCAACCATAAATGGTCAAGGCAAAGCACCTAATTAATGCTGATGCATAGACATGAGCTGGCTGATCAGTGGTTCTTTATGGTAAATCATGGTGATGACTGAGAGGAATACCAAGAAAATGGATACTCCTAACACAGAAATGGAGGTGCTTGTAGGTGAGCTTGAGGTTAGAAAGCCTATTGTTTGGTGGGCCGTGAGGTCACAAACTAAAGAGAAGTGGGAACATGCTGCTGCTCAGTTCATCCAACAGGGCACTACCTGACATTTTTTAAAGGTCAGATCTTAAGATGGATGTCAATAAAAAGAATTGCACCCTGACGTCTTTGCTGATTTATGCAGTCCATGTGTGCAGGTGGTTAAGATGTGCTGGGTGAGAAGCAGAGTACTACAATGTCTTCAGTGCCCTCTGTGTGCCTGACAGCACATTTGTGTTCCCTGCAGCCATTTTACACACAAAAACCATCTGACAACTAAAATGGTACTTGGTGATATATGCACAATATTAGAGGAGATTATTGAAAACTGTTGATGCACTGTACTGCAATTATATAATGCTGTTTCACGTTAATTTCATCAGTTAGCCTGGTAAACGTGGTTGAAGTGAAAATTAATTAGTATATCCAATAGGGAAATACACATACATAGCAATAATCCTGCTACTGACTCTAGATAACTTTCCTGATTTGACTGACATAATTCTGCATCAGGTACAGCCCGAGTCAAAAAGTGATGAAGAAGCATTCCAATTAAGCTATTAATAACTGACAGAGACACTGCATGCAGCAGTCCACCTTCTCTTCCCCCCTCTCTCTCTCTGTCTAGCTCTCTCTCTCAAACACACACACAAGATAGAAGGAGTGCCGATCACCTGTAGATGACATTACATCATAACCTTGATAAAAATCAGGGGACTATGCTGTGTTTAGTTTTTTTTTTTTTTTTTAGTTTTTATTCACACCATCCAGGAAATACAATACATGGTATATACAACAAGCATTTTTACACAATAGGATGTGTGAAAAGGGTCACCCCAAGGAAGCTATTTAAAGCTTTTAATAGGGGGCCCGGTTTTCCATAAATATATAGGATATTGGCCAGATATCCTTATTATATGGACAACATACAGATAGACACACAATAAACAAAAGACAATCTCAGCGTTAAGGTTACATTGGATTTGATGCAAAGTACAGTAGCAGTGTTAACCAAGTGAGTAATGGATGCAATAAGATACAGGTATTCATGTGAATTATTAATCAGCACATTGAACATACTTTGCTAGGAGCTGAATTTTTAATTTTTTCTTGAAGATGGAGATGGAATGTGACATTTTTAGTATATCTTCAAGCTCATTCCAAATCTGTGGTCCTCTGCACACAATGCTAAAACTTGTACATTTTAGTCTTCGTTTTTTCCCAGTGATTAGATTTTTATTCCTGGTGGTATAGGTGTGCCTAGGACCACAGATTGGGATGAGGTCATATAGTTTGTTATTTAGTTTGTGGACAGTCTGGTACATTACACAGGCATTCTGAAAGTAGTTGTACTCACTGAGCCTCAGAAGGTTATGGTGGTGGAAAATCTTTTTAGTGGGGGCGTTAAACTCAGACCATGTGAAGGCGCGTATGATTTTTTTTTGGAGTATCTCAAGCTTTTTTAAATGAGTTGGAAATGTGTTACACCATATGATATTGCAGTATTGTAAATGAGGTTCAAACAAAGATTTGTACAGAATGAGAAGTGCAGAGACAGAGAACAGAGCAGTATATTTAGATAGTCTAATTGTGAGTTCATCAATGTGTCTTTTAAAATTAAGGAACTCATCAATGTGGATCTCCAGGAATTTCGTAGAGCCGACTCTTTCAATGTTTTGTCCGTTTATTTTTAGGCAAATTTGTTTAATGTCATTTTTTTTATGGGAGCGGAACACAATGTAGTTTGTTTTATTGATTTTTAGAGAGAGTTTGTTGCATTTAAACCATGTATCTATTTTCACTAACTCACTATTTATGATTTGTTCAAGTATATTTGGATTTTTGTGGGAAAAAAACAAGTTTGTGTCATCGGCAAATAATATTTTATGTAGTGTGGACGAGGAATTAACAAAGTCATTTATGTACAAGATGAAGAGGAGCGGCCCTAAAATGGAACCCTGGGGAACTCCATGATTGATGGGTTTGAATGATGATTTGTGGTTGTTCATAAAAACGTGTTGATGTCTTCCGAACAGGTAGCTGCAGAACCAGTCTAGCGCCAGGCCTCTAATACCGTAGTGTTGTAGTTTATTGATTAGGATGTTAATGTTAATGGTATCAAAAGCTTTAGACAAGTCCAAAAAAATGCCAATGCCATAGTCGCCTTTGTCAATTGCATCATGGATTTTATTAGTTAAATCAAGTATTGCCATATATGTAGTATTTTTCTTTCTGAATCCATACTGGGATGGGACAATGATGTTTAACTTGTCAAGATAGCTGCTGAGTTTGTTGTAAACTACTCTTTCCAGAACCTTGGAGAGAGTAGGCAAAATTGATATTGGTCGATAGTTGCTCAGATCGTTCAGACTGGTGTGATTTGTGCAGTTTTTGCCATTTGTGGCACAACTCCAGAGAGTAGAGATAGATTGATACAGTGCGTAAGAGGTGCAGTAATTATGTTGGAGATGCCTTTCAGAATTATACTAGAGATTCCATCTGTTCCAGCTGAGTTTGAACTCTTCATATTCATGATTATTTTATAGACTTCGTCACAGTTAGTTGGATTCAGGAAGAAGGAGCCCAGATAGTTACCTGATAGGTAATCTTTAAAAGAGGCGTCCTGGGGCTGGCTGATTTTACTGGATATGTTGCTACCAATGGAGACAAAGTAGTCATTGAATTTGTCGGCAAGACTATTTCTGGTGACATTGCTTGTATTGTTATCATGTTCAGGGAACACAGGAGTTTTTTGGCCTCTGTTCAAGACCTTGTTTAGTACTTTAGTACAAAATTTCTTGGAATCACCCTGTGATGCGTTTATCAATTCTGCATAATGATTACTCTTCCTCTTTCTGATGATATGTGTAAGTTTATTTCTATAATTAATATATTCCTTTTTATTATTATAATTTGGTTCATTCATGTATCTTTTGTATAATTTATTTTTATGCTTAATAGATTTTAATATGCCCTTTGTGATCCATGGATTTTGATTAGTTGTGCTGCATATGATAGTTTTCTCAGGAATGGTCCTTTGAATAGAGTCAGTTATCTCTTTGGTTAGAGTTTCAAATGCAGCATCAGCGTCATTACAATTGTATATTCTATACCATGCCTTGGTCTGCAGGTCCTCACCCAGACGTTGTATGGTTTCTTCATTGAGTATTTTTATTTTTATTTTATGGCGAGTGGGTGAAGGCCTAGCAGGAAGGTTAAGATATAATACAATAGGGAAATGATCAGAAATCTCAGAGAGTACAGTTCCAGATACAAGTGTAGAGTTTTGAATATTTGTGATGAAATTATCAATAATCGACTTAGTTGAATGAGTGACTCTAGTATAAGTATTAATCGTGGGGAAGAAGGATGAAGAGTGTAATGTATAGATAAAGTCATTCTTAGCTGCATTGTCCCTGGAGAGATCAACATTGAAGTCACCAAAGAGGATACAACTTTTGTTTTTATTATTTATAGAAAATAATGCTTCCTCCAATTTGGCCCTAAAGATTTCAAGATCAGCGTCTGGGGGACGATAGATCATGCCGATAATAAGGTTTTTCCTGCTTTTACCAGTTATTTCAACGAAAAGGGAGTCACTATGATTGTCTGCTATGACAATGTCATCGCAAATGTTCACATTGTATGTGGAGGAGATATATAGGCACACACCACCACCAGATCTGCCACCAGATCTGTGTTTGTCTGCCATAATCAAGTCAAAAGTAACAAACCCATTTATATTATTTTTTCTGAATTCTTACACACAAGCAGTGACTCTTAAAGCACCATCGCTGAAAACACAACACTTAATACACTTGTGTACTACACTGAATGAATGTTCTCTGGTTTACCCTCACTTTGAACACTAATCACACATTTAGTGGAACTTTGAACACTAGTTCCTATATTGTTACACTACTTTGCCAGCTGCCTTTCCAATGTGCTGCCTAACTCAATACAACTTGATGTGTGATGTGGATGAAGTTTTATGCCCCGATCTTATTTTTTCTAATAGTAATGATTTTGTTTTCTGTGAATGCGCCTTTGTCAGGGATGCAAAGCAGAAAAAAAAGAAAGAGCTACCTGAGGTTGAAACACTACAACAGCATAATATCATAAAACTGTGTGACGAAGCAGAGCCGGTCCTGACCTCCCTGGCACCCTAAGCAAAATTCTGGAGGCCCTCCTACCTGACCCATGAGCTATGTGAACCATTTGCCACTCACACAAAAAAACCCCAGTCCTCCCACTACAATCCTACCTCCTTAAATACAGTTTGCTCCATCTGTCGATCAAAGAAAACGTAGACCTATACAGAACAGAATGAGGTACAAACTATTAATATTTATTCAATACAATATTTTCACCCAAATTTCCAAATAAAATACTGTTTACACTAAGGTTTGGCTGAATACATGATGGTTATTATTCATTTGAGAGATGTCTATTCATATTGCCCAGTACAGTATGCCCAACTAATCAACAATTTAAATTCAATATTAATTTAATCATCAGTCACGTACTGCAAGCTAGAACATGCTTGCTGACATCAACCTTGGAGAGGAGACACAGACAGAACTTTACCTGATTACTGTTACTGCATTTCACTCTTGTGGTGTTTTTTTCCTCACTTTGTGACCAGGATAGTCCCCCTTCACCTTAATATTGGAATTCAGTCAAAAACACTTTAATCAAATAGAATCTTATTTCCATTTGCAGCATCACATTACATGGCTCTGTTCTGGGGCCTCTCTGCCTTTCTTCGGGCCTACCCAGAAAGCCTATGGCGGAGAGGGCACATCTCTTCACCCTTCCATGTGCCTATGTGGAAAGCTTTAAGGCAGAGAGAGCACATCGCCCTGCCCTCCCATGCACCTACATGGAAAGCCTAAGGCAGGGAGAGCAGAATAGAGCAAGCATCAATGACAAACAGAAATGACATTGATAAGAGCTGGGGTTGAGGCAGGTTGCACAGCAGTTTGCAGAGGAAGCAGCAACAGCAGACAGGACAAAGCAGTTTAAATAGGGCGCCTTAAATGAGCTTTGCCAATTAGTTGCATAGAGAGGTAATCATGTGATCTGTCAGCTCACTCCCTGCCATCACTCAGCTGATCCATCAGTAGATTTGGCTGCCTGAGATCAGCTGACATAGCTGGGATGTGAACTGAGCTTGACATCGAGTCCTGCCTGAAATAACAACTCAATTCAATTCAATTCAATTTTATTTATAAGCCCAATATCACAAATCACAATTTGCCTCACAGGGCTTTACAGCATACAACATCCCTCTGTCCTTAGGACCCTCACAGCAGATAAGGAAAAACTCTCCAAAAAACCCCTTTAACGGGGGAAAAAAATGGTAGAAACCTCAGGAAGAGCAACTGAGGAGGGTAATCCGTATGACACAATGAGACAGAAAGAAAGAAAGAGACAGAGACAGAGAGAGATGTGGGACAGACGGTAATGACAGTAGCTTACAACAACATTAATGAAAGTAATAAAATTATAATTATATTTACGGCTATTGTGGTACAATAAGTTGAAAGTATATATTAATATATGATAGTATAGATGTAGAAGTATGACTAATGATAACAGCAGCAGTAGGAGGCATCAGGCAGGACCACGGCAGCAGCACAACCACACACGTCACACTATCCAGGCACCACTGCAATACGAGTTAACCTGAGAGACAGTGGAGCACAAAGGCTCCGGAGAAGAAGCCAAGTTAGTGACATGCAGTACGGCCGAGTTACCAAGATGCAGTAACAGGACATGAGAGAGATAGAGAGAGAGACAGACAGAGAGAGAGACAGAGAGATAGAGAAGGAGAGAAGGTGCTCGGTGTATTATAGGGGGGTCCTCCGGCAGACTAGGCCTAAGTCAGCCTAACTAGGGGCTGGTACAAGGCAAGCCTGAGCCAGCCCTAACTATAAGCTCTATCAAAGAGGAAAGTCTTAAGTCTAGTCTTAAATGTGGAGACGGTGTCTGCCTCCTGGACCGCAACAGGAAGATGATTCCACAGGAGAGCCTGATAGCTGAAGGCTCTGGCTCCTGATCTACTTTTGGAGACTTTAGGGACCACGAGTAACCCTGCGTTCTCAGAGCTCAGAGTTCCGGTGGGATAATATGGCACTATGAGCTCTCTAAGATATGATGGAGCTTGACCATTTAGAGCTTTATAAGTTAACAGTGGGATTTTAAATCCAATTCTGTGTCTCATCTGTTGGGCACTCCATGATTTTATGTACATTTATGTACTACTCAAATAAAAACATCTCTTACACTGGCTGTAAACGACATATTGTCAGAAAATAAAACAACCATCAAAGGACGAAACATGCTTTATAGTACCAAGTTTACCGAGCCTAGCTCAACAACTCCTACTGACAAACAATTCATTTAAATTCTATTTTATTTATGAAGCCCAATATCACAAATCACAATGCGCATTAAAAGTGCTTTTTTTCGCCACTGACCGGTTCAGATTGCCAGTGTTACCTCTGTAAAGAGCATATTAAGCGTTTCCCTTACCCTTTACTTGCTCTGGGCTGTGACGTCATCTCACAAGAGCTTTGCTTGTTGCCGGAAGAAAGCAGGGTCGCACAAGTGACCATCGGGTCTGCAGTGCTCACTTCTCCCAAGATGACTACTGCCAGCCGAAGAAGAGAAGACATCCAATCCCGAAACACCTCTTCCTCAAGAAAACGGCTGTCCCACGAGTAGAGACAGCTACAGACACAGTGGAGCAAAGCTCTCGCGAGATGTCACAAACAGCCCAGAGGTAAGGGAAACATTTACTATGCTATTTACAGAGATAACACTGGTGATCTGAACCGGTCAGTGGCGAAAAAAGCACTTTTAAGGCGCAAACTTATACAGGACGCATTTGCCCCCGTTACAGTTTTAGCTCGTTTCGCGGCTCCCAGCTCCCTCAATACTGAACCAATTTTAGAACGAGTTGTACCTATGAATCATACACACACACATACACATGGGGAAATAGGGCCCAGGTTGAAAAATACCGAAGTTATCCTTTAAGCCAGCAGTGGAGGCAGTAACAGTGCCAAATCAACATCTTAACAGGACAGCCAGCAGGACTTGATCATGGACAGGACAGATGTGACGTTTTGACAGTGTTTTGCGTGACCCATCAATGGGAGATTTAAAAAGCAGCTAGAAACAGTTGGCAACTTACTAAAAGAAGAACAGCAACTGAAAATGTCTGCAATTTGGGTAGACAATAAGGTCCAGGAGCTCTTTGCCTTCCAAGCAGACTAAGAAATCAGCAGCCATATAACAGGAGAGGTAAATGATTAATATTGTTGTGTTATTGCATTGTTATTGTTTATAAAGCATTGTCGACGGGTATGTTATATGTCACATTAGAAGCAGATGCTGTTGTGTTACACATCACATCTGTTTTTTTTGTTTAAGGATGGCAGATAGGGCTGAGGGTTTGGTTCAGGTTTAGGTACGGGGAAACATATTGATGGAGAGACAGGCTTTGACACAACACTGGCATGATGTCTAAAAATCACACAAATTATTTAATGATAACCACATTGCTCTCCCTTCTCCATAGATCGGAATCAACATGGAATCAATCAAACATGGATTTTTTCTTGGACTGTTCTAAGGAGTTGATTATTAGATTTGACAGAGACACAGCCAAAGAAACCATTATTAACAATGATACTGTGGAAGGGGTTACCTTTTACAAATATTAGGGATGCGCTGAAACGTCATTATTTGTATTAAAAGTGGGCGTGTCTTATACTGGAACTTTATATTCATTGGCACTGCAGTTTCTGAGCATTCAAAGCATCAAATTGATTTAATATTGGCATATAATAAGTTCTGAAATATTTTTCCATATCCTCATACTTCACTTTTCAATAATAATAATAATAATTTATTTTGGATTGGGAAGAGTTTATATAAGACATAGTTTATATACGAATACATACATAAGCATTCTACACCTCCGAACAGACTGCAGAGACTAGGAAGAAGGGTTGGGCGATAATACGGTAATAAGGTATCCAGCGGCAGGCTATCTAAAAATAGCAACGGTATCAGTTTCATTACTGTCATTAAAAAAATCTCCCACGCATATAAACCTATAGGGGCCTAATATAATATTAAATATAATTTATTTAATGCCTGTTTGTCCAGCACCTATGTATGTGTGGTTGAGTTTTCAATTTAATACTATTACAATTCAAAACTAATAGTAGGCTATAATGTTTCTCTTATAACTGCCCTTTACTGTTGTTGGGAGATGACATTTGATAAAGTTTTTGGATGTGACGTCGTTACTTGACAGCTCGGACATGAAAAAGAGAAGAAAACATGAAAAAGGAAAGCCGTGCATCAAGCGAGTTTGTCCCAAAATGAAAAACACACCTTCATAACTTCTGCAAGCAGCACCAGCAGAAGAGGAAGAGGGAGAAGCGCAACCCAAACCAGCCAGCACTGCGGCCAAAGTTGTCAATCCACTACGTGCCCTGCTCCAGCTGGAAAAAGTAAACATGCTGGTTTTTCTGGCGAAAAACCTTGAATAGTTTTGAAGCATATGATGCTGCTATAGTTATCATTACACTTGTTTTTATTTCATTTTCAATAAGGAGTAGCCTTTTCTGTGGACAAAACAGTTCGGACTTGGAGAGGGTGAACTTTTCAAATTAAAGGTAGGCTGTAAAAATAAACCAGCGAACAGTAGTTCCTGTTGCTTTCTCAGGATAGGATTATATTTGCCTGTTTTCAGTTATGCCTTGTTATTACCTCCGCCAAGGAGGTTATGTTTTCGCCAGCGTTGGTCTGTTTGTCTGATTGTCTGTAAAATAACTCGAAATGTTCTGAACCGATTTTGATGAAATTTTCAGGAAAGGTTGATAATGGGACAAGGAACAGATGATAAAATTTTGGTTGTGACCAGTCGAAGCAAAGTCGATAAAATAATAAAAAATGGTGGGAAATCTGAGCAGCTTGGCGTAGGTCTCCGCTCTCCGAGTGCTCTAGTTTATTGTTCTGTTTTTCTTATTTGATGAGCCCTAGTATTGGATGCTGTAGAGCTGTGCTTTTAGTTTATTTGATTTATGTTGATAGATTAAAAAAATAAACCAACAGACAGTACTCGTTGTGGTCTCAGGATACGCTCTATAGCACACATTTTCGTTACTGCCTTTGTTGTTTATTGTTACTTTTTAATTATTTGATAAACCTGAGTATTGGATGCTACAGGGCTGTGTTTTAATTTAATGATTTGTGTTGATTGCTGTACTGGAAGTGGACTGTAGCCCACAGACAATTTGTTGTTATTTCATTCTGTTTGGTTGCATTTGCAATTTTTAAAATATTTATTAATAAAAGTTGTCAATGTTGTACATGTTTTGTTGTAATTTCTCAGTAATCTTAGACCAATGTAATGTTTGTATTGTGTTTCTGAATGGTATAGGTGCAAGCCGACATTTTGGCGACTCCTTCTGAGCCCTTCAAAGTGATTGATGTGGGGAAGGTTTAACGGTAACAAAATTTGGATACCGCCCAATTCTAATGAGTTCACATTTCTCTCTCTTCTCTGCTCTCTTTCTTGTTTCCTCTGGCTGATGCTGCAGTCCTTGGTATTGGCTTGGCTATTCTCTGGCTGAGATGTCCCTCACAATCTCCCTCTTACAGTAGACTCTGGTCTAAAGAAAGGTCCTAGGGTGTAATTATTTTAGCCACACTTTTTTCAACTAAAAAAAAAACAATAACAACACTTCTGGGCAGTCATGACACCAACGAAGAGGAAATTATTGGACCTAGAGCTGGGCTTCTCGGTCGCCGGTAAACCGTTATCTTGCGGTGGCCATAGTGCTCCGCCGTATTCCTGTCTGTGACCCCCGTTCAACCCACAACAGGCAGGATTCACCTTTTGTTTCTGCTGCTGTTTGAAATCTGTAATCACACAGCGTGCTCCTGCTTGCACCGTAATGGTCGCTGTGGATAACAGCAATAGATAATTGGATATAATGTCTGCCGGTGGAATACGCTTTCAACTCTGTGCCTACCAAAGAAGGACAAGCTAACATTAGGCCTACACAGGATTGAGGAACTTGCTGCTTTGATGACCGTTCAACTATAGGCTATCTGGCAGACAACGAGTGAGTGAAAATGTGTCTGACCATCTCACTGTAAGCAGGCATGGCTAGTGTTTGATTTGTTTGATTAGCGCAGCGTTTCTCAACCACATGACCAAAAAAAAGTGCATGACGCACATGTTTTTTTCCCATCCGAATAATAACTGGTATATTCGTATAGAAAAAATATCTGTTTCAAAGGCATTATTCGTGCCTGTACGAATAACGTATTAATATTCGGGCACACCCCTAACAAATAGAGTAAAAGGTATAGTTTTGATAAACATCTTAAATTTAATGTAAACACTGTAGATATTGTGAGGCGAGGGCAACAGAGAATTCACTTTCTCCGTAAACTACTTTTGTCCATTCCGTGAAAAATTCACTTCCAAATTACATCCTGCAGCTGCACAACCATCCTGTTCACTCAGATTTATCTTACTATATAATGACGAAAACGAAAGTCCTATGATAAGCTATTATGGCAAGGCTTAACTATACAGACCAGCAGTGATAACTAACATGTCTTTGGGGTCATCGGGTGGGAACCTCCTTTCACCGGTGTTTCATCTAGTTGGTCCCACGACACCTCCAGGAGGCTAGACAGTGATCTCTGGCGTCCCAGAGACACTCCCCTAATGCCAGGTCTCACTGCTCTCCACACCAACACAATAACCTCCTTTACCTTACTTACAAATGGCTTTCTCAGCCCAAACAGTACTGCCACCTTCAACAAACCCAGGCTTTGTACATGCAAGCTCCAGGTAGAGACAGTGCCAATACTATCTTTCCTAGCACATTCACCATACTCTATTTCACACGCTACATAACATAACATAATGTTTGTCCACAGCACTGAATCGATTGAAAGGCAGGTCATATATGTCACATTTAACTTAAACAGGGCAGTTTGATCGGATAGCTTGAATTGCTAGCTCACTTGCCATGAAGGATTCCAAAGCACGGGGGTTGTTGAGAGGCTGGAGGTTGAGGCATATCTGGGGACTGAAGCAAGGTGTGCCTTGAAAGCTTGGCTGGAATTGCAAGGGTAGAAGCAATGCT
Organism: Epinephelus awoara; assembly: GCA_035609425.1. NCBI lineage: Eukaryota > Metazoa > Chordata > Actinopteri > Perciformes > Serranidae > Epinephelus > Epinephelus awoara. The sequence goes on along the minus strand of CM069301.1, from coordinate 40,172,545 downwards.
GATACTACCTTTCCTAGCACATTTACCATACTCTATTTCACATGCTACATAGCATAACTACAATATAAGCTAAAGTTAAAGGAGATAAATAAACTTACAGGATCAGCAAACACACTCACCTTGCAGCATGGCCTCAAACAAAATGGATTCAAATAGGCCACTCCCACACTAAAATAACCTTCCTCTTCCTGGATTCCCTCCTTACTTACACATGGCTTTCACAGCCCAAACAGCACTGCCACCTTCAACCAAACCCAGGCTCCGTACATGCGAGCTCCAGGCAGAAGTACTGCTGATACTACCTTTCCTAGCACAATCACCATACTCTGTTTCACTCACTACATAACATAACTACAATATAAGCTAAAGTTAAAGGAGATAAATAAACTCACAGGATCAGCAAACACACTCACCTTGCAGCATGGTCTCAAACAAAAGGGATTCAAATAGGCTACTCCCACACTTAAATAACCTTCCTCTTCCTGGATTTCCTCCTGAGAGGAAGTGGATCTCTCCACCAGATCTCTGGTGAATTGCTAAACTCCTATCCTTAACACCCTCTGAATTGACCTGTCTTCGCTTCCCTTCGATTCCTGCAGCTAAACATTTCAACACCTGGTTATGTCGCCATGTATATAGCTAATTTCTTATCTAGGCCTAACGCCATACCGATTTTTACTGAACTTGGTAAATATGTAGAACAGGACACCCTAAGGTGACTGGAGAAATTTCATTCTAATTGGCAACTGGGTGAAACTATAACAACAGACAAATGCTTGAAAATAGCTAAAATGCGAGATCACTGTGGCTCCCCCTGTGGCCGAATGTTTGGGGGTTTTTTTTCTAATTTTTGGTATGACTAAGTCATGGCATGGTATGCTGTACATAATCATGGAAACTATCAGTGTGTCATTCTGTCAGTCATTCTACCAGTGCACCCCACTTTTAAGTTAATACAACATATAAACATTTTAACTATCTGCCTTTCAACGTGCTACCTCAACTACTAATGTACAGTTTTAGCCCACTAACTATTCTACTATTGGCAATGGTACTACTGTGCTTTCAATAAAGCAATTGTACTATCAAATTCACAAAAACTCAATGATGGGTTAATGGGTTCAGCTAACTATTTAATCTGCAATTTCCTATGACCTGTATCCCAAACACATACCATGTGAAACTGTACGTGGGCAACTGTGCACTCAATGGGTATGGACTAGTTAACATGAATTCTGCAATGTTAGAGGAATTATATAATGTTCCATCAGTGCAACCAGTCACATCAGGGCAAAAAACGCTGTTCAAAGAAACCTCTGACAGTACATAAAGAGGTAACTTTAGATAACATATCTTCATACAAAGTTCGTATGATAGCCTACAAATTAGCGCACCATGAATGATGTTATGTCCTTATAATTAACATTAAATTACCGAGATTAAGTTTAGGCCAGTAAAGTTACTTTGGTTAGGTTTAGGAAAAGAAACACTGAGAGGCCGTACTAAAATTACTTAAAATTCACTCAAGGTTCACACGGTTCTGAGCACGGTCTCCTGGGGTCCTTTGTTTTGTGACCCATCCACTGCTCCAATTTCCCTTCTAATTCCCTTCTTTACTACTGTTGGTGCATGGGTTATGTGATTGCAGCCATCCAAAAAATGTGGCTTATGCATGAATTACAGCTTCATCATTATGTGGACGGATACGAATTTTGCTTTTCACAGGAAAATGTACAAACAGTGCATGAGAACAGCCTATTTCAGATAAATAAATCGAAACTCCAGAGTTTTCACTAAACGTGCTCACTTTAGTAGGGCCTCGGTAAACATGGGGGAAGTGTTGAGTTTGGATAAGGAGCTTATCAAAAGGAGCATCTCAGAAAACAGAAATATGTATACTATCATGCTGTATAACCATACATAAAGGCCTGTCTCCATTATAAGCCTGTTTCAAATGAAGGCCCGGTTCTGTGTTTGGGCTCCATAAAAGCTTTTAACACTGTTTGACCATTTAGATTTTTTCCTCCTTATAAGACAAAATCTCAACTCAAGGTCCAACTTTCCTTTGACCACCTTCCGAACTTCAGATGTAAAAGCTGAGATCAACAGTCAGTACATTTACGTGCACAGTTACATCGAGCTATGGTTATAGCTCAACTAGGCCATTTATTTAGACTACTGTCCTTGACCTTGTATACAAGGATGAGAGAGGAATCAGTTTATTGACCAAAGTAAGTCTGGCTCTGCTATGACAGGTGGCGATATGCCCACTTTCAGCTTGTATGTAGTCAACCTTTTTACGGTTGACCTATTACATTACAGACCAAACAATCGGCAAACAAGTTAGCTACGGTTAGCTAGCAACAAACTGGTACCATGGTGGACAACTTAACAGATCTGTACAACTCTTCCGTCCAAAAATGCACAGCTCCTTCTTCTGTTTCACATTTAATGCTATTCAACTTCCAGGTCGAAGCCTGGAGCGGGAACTGTAGAGCATGCACAGAGCACCGAGGCCAGTTTGAGTCTGGTTGCCTGTGTGCATGCAGGTGTAATTTAACTCCCAATCACATTATTTGGGTGTGTTAGTCCGTCTTTGAGAACAGTCGAACTAACATGTTTACATGTATTTTAAAAGTCTAGTTTTAGTTGGACTAACACAGTAAATTGATTTTCTCTAATGTCATGTAAACACACTGAATGACTCTTGACAGTTTGATGTTGTCACAGGCTCCATAACCTTGAATTGAGATTTAGATTTTGTCAGCTAGTTCCCTTGAATGATTTGCTGTTGCCTCCAGAAATAACGTTTGAATGAACTTCAAGTTTCATGGCCTGAATTGTCAGCATTATTTCCTCAGCTAAGATAAAATATATGATATTTGTCTTTCAGTTCAATCAGGTTCTGAATGCACTTGTTTGTAAATTTATATGTTTTTCCTTCATGACATTGAATTTGATTTCTGTCTTTCTTAACTGATGGGGGAGTTGGGTTTTTCAGGATTAAGGCATATGACAAAAACACATTTGCTTATAGTACAAGAGCATAAGCTGATCGCATAATTACCTCTGATTGCATCAGATATTCTGCATTCAACACTGACACACTCAGTGTGCTTCGCAATTAATCTGACCTACAATTCCATGGGAGATGATAGATCCTGTGTGACAGCAGCAAAACACTCACATCAGCCTTAATCCCAGTCACTGTGTCCACCCACAACAGAAGCTCAACCTGACTGAGGTAAATCAAAATGAAGCAACATATGCTTTAAATTCATATGTTGTACATTTATATAGTGTAGATAAAGTTAACATCAAGACTGAGTTAACCCTTAACTATATATATATGTATATATATTTAATGTTGTGTGTTTATTACAAATCACAAAATTCACAGACAAAGCACTTTTGCTGGACACATTTCCCCACAAATACAACATGCTGAAGCCACAATATAAGGCACTGGCATTTTACATTGTATAAATTAGACTAGCGGCTAGCAGAGACTTCTCCTACTCACATGAAGCCAGGTTAAATCACACACAAGATATAAAATGCTATGTTGTGTTTCTAATCTGTGAAATAAATCAATTAATTAATTAAAAAAAAGACAGATGTAATTTTTCCATAATTCACAACATGTTTTTCATATTGTAAAGTATTCTGATTCAATCCATATTTGATGACGTTTAGCCTTTCAAAAACAACTTTTTCACTGCAGTCACACTCTGGCTGTCTGCACTCCAGGGAGGTATGCACCTGCACTGACAAACAACACCATCAGTTATATTAATCAAAGAAAGTTGATTTGATTAAAAAAAAAAAAAAAAAAGATTCATTTATTGTGATGAATCTCTTAGCCTATATATGTATTCTGGAGAATTTCTGCAAATGCAGTGTGGTTAAGCTCAAGTTCTGTTTCTGTATTGTATTACGTTAATGATTCCACAAACATGTTTGTATCAGGAACATTTGTCAGATCAATTGTTTATAAAATATCTTAACAACCCATTTTAGGTGGCTTTTTGCTAATCAGCTTTTTAGGTAATTTAAAAAAAAAAAAGAAGATTAAATTAAAGCTGCATGCAAAGCAGCATTGGGCAGGACCTCAGACTCATGCTGTTTTGGCCTCCAGCTCACGTAGACAATTATAGACTAAAGTTGTAGACGATTTTAGACCGCTCTACACTCTAGCTCACAGCTGACATTTTCTCTACATTTGCTCATGTTACTTTCAGGGGCCACTCCTGTTGGATTTAGGTCAGGGGTGTCAGTGTGTGATTTGTAGGTGTTGATGAGACGAACAAGCCAGTTTTAGTTTGATCTTTCTACGACATTCCTATGGGCCGCAGTGGCCATTTTAGTGTGTCTAGGTGGCGTGAAGATTGCTTTGGGTCACATCACATTTAAGAGAGCATAAAATCCAAACCGTTCAAGTAATTTCAAAGTTATTCAAAGAATCTGTTCAGCAGGAGTTGGCCTGTGATGTGTGCGAGTTTGAAGCCAATACGATAAATGGTGGGGCATTTTAGTGTGTCTAGGTGGCACGAAGACATTCGGGAGGTTTTGTGGCACGTCACCTTTAAGAGGCCATAAAATCCATATCGTTTGAGTAATGACAAAGTCATTCAGAGGATCTGTTCAGCAGGAGCTGGCCTGTCATTTGTGCGCGTTTGAAGCCGATACGATAAACAGTGTAGGAGTAGGTATTTTTTGAGTAAGAGAATTTTTGAAAAAATGAAATCTTACACTGAAAGGGCAAATAGCTCACTTTCTGTTGGATTTAGGTCAGGGGTGTCAGTGCGTGATTTGTAGGTCTTGATGAGATGAACAAGCCAGTTTTGGTTTGATCATTCTACGGCATTCCTATGGGCCACAGCGGCCATTTTAGTGTGTCTAGGTGGTGCGAAGATCATCAGGAGGTTATGTGGAACGTCAAATCCAAACCGGTGGAGTAATGACAAAGTTATAAAGAAGATCTGTTCAGCAGGTGTTGGCCTGTAATGTGTGTCTGTTTGAAGCTGCTACAATAAACGGTGTAGAAGAAGATATTTTTTGAGAAAGTTTGAAAAAGAGCATTTTTGAGGTGAAAAGTTATTTTGAAAGGGCTAATAGCTCACTTCCTGTTGGGTTTAGGTTAGGGGTGTGATTTGTAGGTCTCGATGAGACAAACAAGCCAGTTTTGGTTTAATCGTTCTACGGCATTCCTATGGGTCACAGCAGCCATTTTAGTGTGCCTAGGTGGCGCTAGAGAGCCCATTTTGGCACTTTAGGGGTTAATTTGGCCGAGGTCCCTAAATATGTTTTGAGTTTTTCTATAGTTGTTTGTAATGAGCAAGAAAAGAGCTGCGCACTTAACATCAGTCCAAAATCTTCTTAATTCTGGTGCAGTAGTCAGAGATGAAAGTCAAAAAGCGGAAAAGGACTCGTACACAGAAAACAAATGTAGACTAAGAGTCTTAATGAAAGATCATTTTACTGGGGATCTTCACAAGCAGCAAACAAGCAGCAAACGTTTCAGTCCTAAAGGGACTATCGTCAGTGCATATGATGAGAGGTCCTAGTGGCATGGTTCTTACAGTGTAGTCTTCTCAATTAAGCTTGATTGGGCACACCTGGAGCCTCTCACATAGGGCAGGTAATCAGTTAGGGGTACGAGCACTCTGTCACACATCACCATTACAATTTACATTTGTACAAACAGCCTTGGACAAGGAGCTCAAAGGTAAGTAAGTACATCAACAGATATACATCTATACTCTAGCTTGTGGACTATTCGGGTCAGACTATAGATGTTTGCCCATATTCATAAGCACATGTAGAGCATGTGTGTGTCAACAACTAATATTTTGAGTGATGAGCAATGGGTGCCATTATGCTGATTTGACGACATTCTAAATGTCTTGATGACCAATCAGATTGCTCTGTGGGAACTTGATGTATGATAAATACTGACCACAAGATGTAGTGAGTGTGACACTTGCTGTGAAAAAAAATCACTAGACAAGATATATAATGAAGAATCTGTTTCTAAAACATAAACATATCTTTCTGCACAAAATGAGCATAGCGGTAGTTCAGGCAAGACACAATGTCAAGCTCAGCTAACATCCCATCTACATCAGCTGGTATCAAGTAGCCCAATCAACTAATGGATCAGCTGATTGCTGGAAGGGAGTCACAGATCACGATTCCTTTCTCTGCAACCAATTGGCAAATCTCATTCAAGGCACCCTATTTAAGCTGCTTTGACCTGCCTACTGTTGCTGCTTCCTCTTCAAGTCGCTTTGCAACCCACCTCCTACCCAGCTCTTCCTTTTCATGTTGTGTCTTACCTATCAGTGTCATTTCTGTTTGCCACTGATGGTTGCTCTGCTCTGTTCCCGGGGGGGTCTTTGCTGCTGCTCTCCCTACCTTAGGCTTTCTATTTAGATGCATGGAAGGGTGGAGAGGTGTGCTCTCTCTGCTTCAGCCATTCTGTGTAGGCACATGGAAGGCAGAGAGGTGTGCTGTCTCTGCCTTAAGCTTTGTGTGACCCGTGGAAAGGCAGATAGGCTTCAGAACAGAGCCATACCGCCAAATGTAATACTGCTTTGGAAATAAAGTTTTCTTGGACTAAAGTGGTCCAGACTGAATTATGAATATAATGATAGTAAAAATAGGATGACTTAATGGAGGTTATATCTCTGCTGTAACTAATAATTAGAATATCAGATGAAGTCATATTTATTGTCATAGGACTGAGCAAGATCAGCAAAAATATGACTAGTATGGAATGCCATTGTTTTAATGTTATAATTTGGGAATGACACCAGGGCATATGACTGATGCAGTGAGGAAAGGATGCCTCATTGATGTGCAATCAGAGATTGTAGAAATATAGATGAGAGATCAGTGCAATGTCAATATTAGCCCAAGCAGCACATGTGAAAGTAACAGGCATCTGATTAACAAGTGCAGATAATGTACAGTATTTGAATCTGTTTGTATCTTTTATCTGTAAGCTTAATTAAATGATGGAGATGGAGTGTGGACTTGGGCAACAGACATTAAGGCTAGGAAATTTCACGAGAAACTTTAACAGGTGCCTACTACTGCCACCGAATGTGAAGCATTGATATGAGTCACTGATATGTACTGCCTACTGTAAGTACTGCACATTACACAAACTACATACTACATCAATCAATCAATTTTATTTATAAAGCTGAATATCACAAATCACAATTTGCCTCACAGGGCTTTACAGCATACGACATCCCTCTGTCCTTCGGACCCTCACAGCGGATAAGACTCCCCAGAAAAAAACCTTTAACGGGGTAAAAAAAAAATGGTAGAAACCTCAGGAAGAGCAACTGAGGAGGGATCCCTCTTCCAGGACGGACAGACGTGCAATAGATGTCGGACAGAACAGATCAACACAATAAATTAACAGTAATCCGTATAACACAGTGAGACAGAAAGAGAGAGAGACAGAGAGAGAGACATAGAGAGAGATGCAAGACAGACGGTAATGACTGTAGCTTACAACAACATTAATGAAAGTAATAATATTATAATTAATAATAATATATTAATATCTGATAGTATACATGTGTGACAATAATCATATGTGTATAATAACAGTAGAAGTATGACTAATGATGCAGCAGCAGCAGGAGGCATCAGGCAGGACCACGGCAGCAGCACAACCACACACGTCACACTATCCAGGCACTGCTGCAGTACGAGTTAACCTGAGAGACAGTGGAGCACAAAGGCTCCGGAAAAGAAGCCAAGCTAAGTAGCCTAGTTGGGATGGGGTCTAAGAGATACGTTGATGATTTAGATTAAGAAATCACTGCGGCCAATTTTTGAAGAGAAATTGGGGAGAAGCAATCTAAATATATATTAGGTCTTACAGCTGTGTTTGAGGTTAGATAGGTACTATCTGAGGACAGGAGGTCATGAATTTTACCTCTAATAGTTGGAATTTTGTCATTAAAAAAGCTCATAAGATCATTACTGCTAAGGGCTAAAGGAATACAAGGCTCAATAGAGCTGTGACTCTCAGTCAGCCTGGCTACAGTGCTGAAAAGAAACCTGGGGTTATTCTTGTTTTCTTCTATTAATGCTGAGTAATAGTTTGCTCTGGCATTACGGAGACCCCTCTTATAAGTTTTGAGACTGTCTGCCCAGATTACACGAGATTCTTCCAGTTTGGTTAATCGCCAGTTCCTTTCAAATTTTCGCGATATTTGTTTAAACTTACGGGTTTGAGAGTTATACCAAGGAGCGAAGAGGAGCTACAGAGTCGAGTGTTGTTCGCAGCGAGCCTACAGTGCTATCGACAAGATGATCAATTTGAGAGAGGTTAAAGTCGGCACGGGAAACCTCTTTTACTGAAGGACTTAGTATTGAATTTAACGACAGAGTAATCATTTCCTTAAATTTTGCGACAGCACCATCTGATAAGCATCTAGTATAGTAACTGTTGCTGAGTGGTGTGTAATTGAATAAAAAGAAATCAAAAGTAATCAAATAATGATCTGATAGCGAGGGATTCTGTGGTTATCAATTTCAATTCCATACGTCAGAACTAGATCGAGGGTATGGTTAAAACAGTGAGTGGGTTCACGTACACCCTGACTGAAGCCACTGGAGTCTAATAATGAGATAAACGCGGTCGCCAGGGAGTCATTATCAACATCGACATGAATGTTAAAATCGCCTACAAAAATAACTTTATCTTAATTAAGAACTAAACTGGATAAAAACTCTGAGAATTCAGAAACAAATTCAGAATATGGGCCAGGAGCACGGTACACTATAACAAATAAAAGTGGCTGCAAGGTTTTCCAGGTCGGATGTAAAAGACTAAGAAGGAGGTTTTCAAGTGAATTATAATCTAGTTTAGGTTTAGGGCCGATTAACAGACTAGAGCTAAAAATGGCTGCAACTCCCCCTCCTCGGCCGCTGCCTCGAGGAATGTGGGTATTATTATGACTGGGAGGAGTGCATTCATTTAGACTGACATATTCGTCTTGACACAGTCAGGTTTCTGTGAGACTGAGTAAATCAATATGATTATCTGAAATTAATTTGTTTACTAACACTGCTTAAACGATAGAGACCTGATATTTAACAGTCCGCATTTGATTCTCCTGTTTTGTCTTTATGTCACAGAAGAGGTTTTAATGTTTATGAGGTTGTTATGCACAACTCCTCTTTGTTTAATTTTAGATTTAAATAATTTAGGTGGTCAGGGGACAGACACCGTTTGTATAAAACTATGAAAACTATGGCTGGGTAACTGAAGTAGAAGCTCAGAGAAGCGTATAGGACTGCGACTCTGAGTCGCTCTGTATTCTGAGTACTACAGTACTACAAGTGCTGAGCACCATGTGTGTATAGTATTGTATGCATTTACAATACATAACAACATGTACTTAATATTCATAATCCCAAAAGTATCAGCAGTAGTATTAGTAGTAAAAGCTGTAGTAGTATGATAGAAGAAACAAAAATGCTGATAAATAATGTTTTCATGCCGTTTAAAATGGAGGTTCTGCTGCTGTCCTCTCTGAGGCACACATACACACCAACATGTCTGTGAGTTTGTGTGTCAGTGGTTGTCGCTATAGTAATTAATCAGGGACACCTGGGGCAGTAGAGGGGGTAGCAGCTCAGAGCAGGCAGCTGTTTTAATGGGAGTGAAACCTCTAAAACACCTCCATGTTGATTAATCATGAGTTAATCAACATGATTATAGGCAAGGCAAGGCAAGTTTATTTGTAGAGCACAATTCGATTCGTACACAAAGTAATTCAAAGTGCTTTACAGAAGAAGAAAATGCATTAAAATCACAATACAAAATAAAAACATAAATAATGATTCTAAAATCAACTTTAAAAGAGAAGAGTGCAGATAAGATCCTTTCAGTCATATGCACAGTGAATTAGAGCTGTTTTGAGCCTAGATTTGAACATTGTCGGAGTAGAGGCCTGTCTCACATCTTCAGAAAGACTGTTCCAGATTTTAGCTGCATCAAACTGGAACCTTGATTCCCCATGTTTAGTCCTGACTCTGGGCACCAGCAGGAGGCCGGTCCCTGAGGTCCTCAGAGTCTGAGATGGTTCATATGGCACTAACATGTCAGAGATGTACTTTGGTGCTAGGCCGTGGAGAGACTACACAAGCAGAGCTGCTTTAAAGTATATTCTCTGAGCCACAGGAAGCCAGTGTAGAGACCTGAGCACAGGACTAATGTGCTCGTACTTCCTGGTTCTGGTCAGGACCCGAGCAGCAGCATTCTGGATGTACTGCAGCTGTCTTACGGCCCGTTTGGAGAGGCCAGTGAGCAGGCCGTTACAGTAGTCTAACCTACTAGAGACAAATGCATGGATAAGTCTCTCCAAGTCAGGTTTAGACACTATACCTTTGATTTTGGCAATGTTTTTTAGATGGTAAAAGGCTGCTGATGTTATTGATTTGATGTGGCTGTTAAAGTTCAAGTCTGAGTCCATTATTACCCCAAGATTTCTAACCTGATTTGTAGGTTTTAGAGAGAGAGACTGGAGGTGACTGCTGACACTTTCTCTTTGTTTCTGTGGACCAAATACGATGACTTCAGTCTTGTCTGAATTTAGCTGGAGAAAGTTGTTTTGCATCCACACACTGACCTGTTGGATGCAGTGACAGAGTGAATCTACTGGTCCATATTCACCTGCTGTCAGTGACACATAGATCTGAGTGTCGTCTGCATAATTGTGGTAGGACACATTATTACTTTTTACCACCAGAGAGAGGAGATTCTTTTGAACATGTAGATGTCTTTTTATGTTTGTGGTGTCAAAAATGTGCTCATGGTCACAGGTTAGAAAACTGGTGCCCACAGCTATTTTCAAGAAATTTCTAATCTCAGTTTACATAGGAGTGAATGAGGAAAAATTGTCTCTCCCTTTGCTTGGAGGCTCACTGAGCCAACTTCGTAAATGCCAGTGATTCTACTGTCGCATTCCTGCAACCAGCACAAATTTTCCATACAGTATGTTTTGATTAATAAATTGTGTATGTAGAGTGAAAATTGTGGCAGTGGGAGCAATTTTAAATTTTCAAGATCTTCCAGCACCTCGCATTAGCGATAATGTCAAACACTCTAGGTCTGTCCCATTAAAAAATGTTTATATAGTTTTCTTGAAATTTCGTAAAAAACATTTGGAACACAGTGGGACGAGTAATGTGCCGAAAATCTGGTGGAAGGAGAATAAATATATAAGAGATAAATGCGAGGAATAGTAACAGGTTGTGTGTCCTGTTGCATAGCAGGCAGGGAGAGAGAGAGAGAGAGAGAGAGAGAGAGAGAGAGAGAGAGAGAGAGAGAGAGAGAGAGAGAGAGAGAGATACAATGACACATTCATTTTCTCAAACTGAGAAAAACAAATCTATAACAAATAATATATGATCAAGGACATAAAAATCTGGAAGGAGTTCAGCTCCTGCTGAATCAGTCAAAACTGAAAAAAAGAAAGAAATAATAATAATAATAAATAAATAAATAAATAAACCATACCTAATAGTACAGACAGCCTATTCTCATTCTGTAGTCATGAAATAACGCCACTTTCTCAGTGATTTCAGACACCAAAAGCTTTCACTGCAGTATGATAAACTGCCGGGCAGCGTCAGTTTGTAACGCGGCCAGATGTAACCTTTCACTTTATCAAAAGTCCTGGAAAAAGTTGTTTTCTCTCAACTCATCTCCTACCTTGACAGTTACAACATCCTGGACAAATTTCAATTAGGCTTTACAAATGATCCACTATTATCCTTAGACTCGGGCTGTCATGCCACTCTGATTCTCTTCAATCTTTCAGCAGCATTTGATACTGTGGATCACTCCATTCTCGTGGATCACTCCATTCTCTTAGACCACTTGGAGCATGTTGTTGGCATTCAGGGACTGGCTCCCATCTCCTATGGTGTTCCCCAAGGCTCCATTTTAGGCCCAATTTTATTTTCACTATACATGCTTCCATTAGGCTCTATACTAAGGAAATACAATATATCTTATCACTGTTATGCAGATGATTCCCAGTTGTACCTCCCTTTGAAACCATCAGACCCTTGCAGCATTAATTCACTATTACTCTGAATTAATGAAATAAAATCTTGGATGGCACGAAGCTTTCTCCAGCTGAACCATGACAAAACTGAGGTCCTCATCTTTGGCCTTACAGACACTTCTGCCTCTGTTACCAGTGCTCTTGGTCCTCTGTCTTCACATTTAAAATCTCATATAAAGAATCTTGGTGTCATCTTTGACTCTGGCTTTAATTTGATAAACTGATCAACTCAGTTGTCAGCTCAAACTTCTTCCATCTAAGATCCATTCCAAAACTTAAATCATTTCTGTCCATAAAAGATTTGGAAATTCTGGTTCATGCTTTCATCTCCTCCCGATTAGATTATTGTAATTCCCTCTACACCAGCATTAACCAGTCAGCTCTGTCATGCTTGCAGCTCGTTCAGAATTCAGCAAAAAGATTCATTACTGGTACCAGGAGAAGTGATTACATTTCCCCTGTATTGGCCTCACTTCACTGGTTACCTGTAAAGTAAAGGATTGATTTTAAGACTCTTTTATTTGTTTTTAAAGCACTGCATGGACCTCCTCACTCCCTATTCCACCTCTTAAAAAAGTTAAAAACAGAGGTGACAGAGCTTTTTCAGTTGTTGGTCCGAAACTGTGGAATAGCCTGCCACAAACAGTTAGATCCTCATCCTAAATATATTCAAAGCCCAGCTAAAAACCCATTTCTTTGCCTTAGCTTTTGGTGATTCATCATCAGTGCTGTGCCTGACCAATTTGGCACCCTAGGCAAGATATTTGCTGGCACCCCCCCGACTCACGGTTTGGTTCAAACCTCGGTTTTCAAAAACTACTAAAGAAAAACTGAAAAAATGTCTGGATTTTATTAATAATTAAATAAATGTTTCATTGCAATAAAACATGAACATTAAACATTAACAAGTTATATTAACTTACAGTTCACAATAAATTAAAAAAAAAACTTGTTAATCTCTTAACAGTCTACATTCTCTAAATAATCTTATTTCTCCACTTGCAGTTTGTGTGTGGGAGGGAGATGCACTTGAGGCTGCATCACTTGGTGCTGAGGTGGATGAGGTGGCTGCAGTTACATTAGTAGGCCCAGGATTTGCAGAGGTTGGGCACAAATACTTCAGAAGTGCATCTAAAAAGAGGAGATACGTATATTTGACAAACTGGGCTTTTACAATATATTAATCAAATAGCTGTTGATTGTGAAACCGTCATGGCATAACCATAATAGCACCTATCATTACAGCCTGCCTTGATCTAATGACATTTAAACACAGCAAACAGCCAAAACATAAAAAATGCAACTGTAACATCACAAATTGCACAAATCTGGAAATTGGAAAACATAAATATACAGTATATTAATATATGCCTGGCTGGTAAACAGTGAGTGGTTTGTGCAGCAGCACACTAACATTAAACATTAAAAGAAAAGTTAGGCCAATATATTAAATTATGTTGCTTATTCATTCCCCCAAACTCTGTCTTTCTTTCCAACTTTCTCTAAGATGGGAGCAACATTGACTGACATTAACTCTAGCTGAATGCTGAAAGTATTAACAAGTGGCTAATGAAGTCACAGTAACATTGATGTTACACAGTAGTAGCCTAACCGCTAACCATTACCGGCTAATGAGCTGACGTTAGCTTGCAAGTGCTTCAGTAACTGTAACTTACGTTGTGTTTCTACCATTTTAAATGAAGTGTTCCATCACATCACAGCATTACCTCGGTCTTGTTCACGTTTCTCCTCCTCTTCTTTTCTTTTTTTTTTTTTGTACTACGCCCCAGAGGGCTTTAGCCTCTTCATAACGATGGCACCTGACTGTCAGTTTGTCACTCAGCAGCATCACATTACAGAAGATAGTGGGGGGAGGGAGGAAGGAGGGGGGCGCGGTTAGGGACCGTGGCGAAATTGGTGCTGCCTGCCAGAGAGGCAGAAGGATGCCAGGCAGGCAGAAATTGAAATTAGAAATATTATTTCATTATTATTTAAAGACGTATGGCTATATGTACTGTTGTTGTTTTGTAGTGTATTCAAAACAAACAAAACAAAAAACAAACAAACACCTCACTCCCTGGTGCCCTCTGGCATGCTGGCGCCTATAGCATTTGCCTAACCTGCCCTATGGGCGGCACGGCCCTGTTCATCATGAGAACATATTGAATTTGCTCAAGACGAACTCTACTGTCTTGGTTGATTATTTTTCTTATTCTGCATAACTGTATCCATTGTAAAGCACTTTGGTCAATGATTGTTGTTTTTAAATGTGCTCTATAAATAAAGTTTACTTGACTTGACTTGGCTGTGTTATAATAAGCAGCCGGTCAGTTGGATGGCACCTGTTGCAATGGTATGATACACAGACGGCGTCAGGTTGAAGTGAGAAGGTAAAATAAGGAGCTGAAAGGTCCCTACAGGGTGGGCAGGAGGGGTGGTGGATGCATCTAACAACCCCCGGACATTCATCTGGGAGCCTGGTGTTCACTTCCCATGTAAATGTAGAGCCAAACCATGATGTGCTTTTGTTAACGTCCCAGCATTGGTTGCATTGGTGGGTATCCAGTAGTATACCTTGTGTGTAATGACGAAGCAGCAATATGTGACAACTTGGGATGAAAATGCTTAGGTGTAGGCTATTGGCTGATTCCCACTTCCTGTGTGGTGTTTATTTAAGATGTTATTAGGCTGCTTCATGTTTCAGATCCTGTCTGTTGTCATTAGCAGCTGTCAGTCCTTTGTCTGCACAGAGCAGAAGACAGTGGTTAGTTGTTGCTTTGTGAGCACAAGAGGAAACCACACACACTATTTCCATGAGTGGTACAGCTAGACCACAGTCATGTGCACCCTGCCGAGTGCATCAGGAGCAAGCCAAATGCATTTTTAGTCATTTCATGACCAAGCTCCCTTTATGCACCTGAGGCACACTTGGGCACGGTATGGGATAGGAGGAATGCATTATTATCACTTATTTAGAACTCTCCAGTTTGGTAATCCTGCAGAGAGTTTTTGTCATAGGAAAGTTATTGTTGTCTGGGACTTGGGAAAAAAATTATTTTTAAAATGTAGTTTTGAACCAGAATAATCTCCACAACATCATGTGGCTCATCGCAGCCCCACATCTACCTGAAATATAATTAAAGATTAGGACCTCCAGTCTACAGTTTGGCCACCCTTGTTAAAAAAAAAGATGATGCGTGCAGCTGTTACCCCGGTTACCCAGTGTTTAGGATGGAGACATCTGGGCTGAGGTCAAATAGCCCTTTCCTAACTAAGTGAAATGACCCAGAAGTATCTAAGCGGCTGCTATGATAAGAGCTGTTTGAATTTTCCATATACTAAGGAAAGAAGCTTCAGTGCTTGCTTTATAATCTTCTTTAGCATAGGATACACTGCACCATCCATTATTAAAGGAAAGGAGATAAAGCTGTCCCACAATTCCCCGCGGCAGCAACATTTCGGCCGTTCTTTGGGGAATCAACTATTTTGTCACATTACACATCCACAGCCTGCATCAGCCATGAAAGCTACAAGGCACAATCAGGTCAACATGGAAGGTGTTTACTGAGCTATCTGCTAGTGCTTAAAATATTAATCAGATCTTTGGTTTCAATGTATACATTTTTCCAAAACATATAATATATTTTTATGGCTTCTTATAGCCCATACTTATTCTGTTATTGTAATGTATTACATTTTATGCAATACACAAAGTCGAGTTGAACGGTTTTGAGGGAATCTATTTTCTTCAGAACCTGATTGGTATCCTTGATGTAAGACGGGAGTGATGGGACCAGGGGTTTTGTGAAGTGGTCAATTTATTGGGAGGCTGGTTCAGTGAGAGAGCCATTGGCTGAGATGATAGGCCTGCCTGGGGGGTTGTCTTTTGGTTCTTTGTGCACCTTCGGCAGAGGGTAAAAGGCAGCAGTTGTGGGATGTTCACAGTAAAGGAAGGAGAACTCGTTGTCAGAGATCCAGCCCTCTTCTTTAGCTTGAGTGAGAAAATAGTGAAATTCTGTGTTCATAGCTGATAGGGGACTTGCTGGGAGTTTCTGGTAGTAGGTGCTGTTGTTATTGAGCTGACGATGTGCCTCAGATATGTACTTATCTTTGTCTAACACCACGACTGCTCCTCCCTTGTCCGCTGGCCTAATAATGATGCTGTCATTTTTGCAAGGTCGTCAAGTAGGTTGCATTCCTTTTTTTGATAGGTTACTGGAGGTGGGGGACTGTTGTGTGTGTGTTAGCGAAAAGTGTTGCAACTTCATGGTCAACCTTCTTAGTAAATGTGAGTAGTGTGGCATTGTTGCATAAAGGGCTGAAGGTTGATTGTGGTTTGACGGGTGTAGCTACTGGTATGGAGCTAGTGTGGGTGGACCTGGTGTCTGCTGTAGGCTGGGTTTGAGAGGTGCACCATGTTTTAAAGTGAAGGTTGCAGTAAAATCTGAACACAGGTCTATCTTGGTTTGGTTGTCTTGGTAGTTGAATATGTTGGGCTAAAAGATAAACCTTTGGGCAAAACTAGTTTGGCATCCATAGACAGTTGGGTTTTAGAGAGCTTTATTACCTTCGATAACTTAAGCTCCTGAGCCCCTCGTGACATTTTTGGGGGGGACAAAATGATAATGGTGCCAGAGGCCACTTACTGCAATGCTGTGGTCTGTTGGCGGATCCCAGGCGAGACACTCGTGAGGAGAAGGAATGAAGAGTAGAAAAAAAATTGGTAGACTTTTGCCAACGCGTCCAGATCCACCCCCTCCAGCCCACCGACCAGTAGGACAAACAGGAAAAATTTCATACATATATATACATATGTATGTATATATATATGTATATATATATATATATATATATATATATATATATATATATATATACATATATGTGTGTGTGTGTGTGTGTGTGTGTGTGTATATATATATATATATATATATACATATATATATACATACAGTTGAGTTCAAAATAATAGTAGCGTGGTTAAAAACGTCAGTAAAGCCCAAAATCCTTGTAATTGTTTTTATTTCCATACACATAAATGCATTAGGAACACTGCACATTTTATTCCAAATCAAAACATGGAGAAAAATTTATCAAATGTGTTATTACTTTGCAGAAAGTGAAGAAAAGGGAATATTAGGCTGTTCAAAAATGGCAGTGTCTGCATTTTTCTTTACAAACTCAAACATTTACTGTATAAACTGAAACAATGCTTTAAGATTTAGCTTTCCTGTGAATCACTGAACTAATACTTAGTTGTATAACCACTGTTTCTTAGAACTGCTTTACATCTGTGTTGCATGGAGTTGACCAAATTCTACATTCAACGATTCCTCTGCATATCTTGGTTTTGCCTCAGAAAGATAATTTTTGATGTCACCCCACAAGTGTAAAGTGTAAAGATGTTTTTTGGAGCATTTTGCCTTTAATGGAAAGGACAGGGAAGCATGAAGGGGGAGAGAGAGGGGGGTGACATGGAGCAAAGGGCCACAGGCTGGATTCCAACCTGGGCTGCTGCGGCAACAGCCTTGTACATGGGGCACCTGCTTTACCCACTAAACCACTGATGCCCCTAGCTCTTTCACCTTTCCATAAGTATTGTGATCTTATAAGATATACTTGATTCCAGTAACCAAAAGGGAGCTGTAAATGGACCATTGAAATAATAAAGTTTAACCTGGAAAGTGCATTCATTTTAAATAGATAAATTACATTAATTACGTAGATCAAGATATCCTGCCTGACAAATGTATAGGTGGATTCCTCCATCATATAATGTGTGATTGTATTATTTCAAGGGTTATATTAAAATTATTTAGAAAAGTTGTCTCTGTTGTAGCATAAGTATCTGCCCCCACATATCAAAAATGAGAAACAATTGGTATATTGAAATAAATGCTTTCATCTTTGGCAGCTGAATTAAGAGGAATAAGAGATTATTTATTCGATTTTCTCTTGTAACTAGAAATATGAGTTAAATACGAGTGGGTAACATCCTGAAAAAATCCTCATCCACATACAACACTACAGTGTGATCTGTTGAACTGCAACTTATTGGTTTTGTCAGTACTGACTGTCTAATGGCTTGAGCCAAAGGGTTCTGATATAAGAACTAGAAAATTTCGCAAGAAATTTTGAGGGATGCCTGCTACTGCCACCGAGTAGGAGGTAGTAGGCCTACAAACAGCGGGTACTACAGGTACTGTATACCTAAGGTAC
This sequence comes from Epinephelus awoara, assembly GCA_035609425.1. Taxonomy (NCBI): domain Eukaryota; kingdom Metazoa; phylum Chordata; class Actinopteri; order Perciformes; family Serranidae; genus Epinephelus; species Epinephelus awoara. The sequence goes on along the minus strand of CM069301.1, from coordinate 40,154,219 downwards.
AACATACTGCAGGTAATACATTATGAATGTACTTTAAACTACAGGTGCTGCAAAGTACAGGCTGAGCCCTACCTCAGGTACTGCACACATGTACTACTACTTGTTGTGCAGGTACTGCACACTACGTGTGTACAGCTCCTCTCATGTTGGTATTTAACATTTTAAGGCCAAACTGTGGAAGTTAGTTAGTAGTAGTATCCTTTAAGGCTATAGTCGTGGATAAAAGATGCTGATATATAATATTGACATGCTCTTTAGAGTTGCTCCAGCGATGTCTTTGTTTGACATTCATAGCCCAAACAGTAGCAATAGTAGCAGCAGCAGTAGAAGTAGTTGTGCTAGTAGTATTAGTCGTAGTGATATACATGTAGAGGTACTATTTCTAGTAGTTGTAGTTACAGTAGTGGTAGGGTTGGATAGGATTCACTATTAGTAAATGCAGAGATAATAGCAACTTTTGCTGCTTATCTGTTTAATGGGGATTAAGAGACACAGACACACGTCTGTGAGTTTGTGTGTTGGTGGTTGTTGCTATGGTGATTAATGAGGGACCTGCAGCAGAGTAGCAGAGAGGGGCAGAGAGCAGGTAGGTTATAGATGGATTTAATTGCTCTCAAACTCCTCCCTGTTATGCCCAAACCATGAGGCCAATCGTCAATATGAGGATACTACCAGAGAGATGAGCTTCTCCTGAAGGTAGACATATATTTTTTTATGTTTGGTGTCAAAAATGTGACCTTGGTCGCAAGTTACAGATCTGGTGCCCTCAGCTGTTTTCCAGAAATTTCTCCTCTAATAATCCTGTGGTGCCCTGCATGGATGGATCCGCGTCTTCCTCGCTGGCACCTGTTGTGGACCGGAGTGCCGCGGCTACAGGACCCGACCATCGACTCCCATCCCGGGCATCGACTTCCGTGGTGCATCGGAGGCTCTTAAAGGAGGCCGTACGAAGACGCTCCGGGGGACTCCTCTCCCACAGCTGGGGTGGCGCTCCTCCTGCCGAGGCCAGGACCACCGAGTCGCCGCAGCTCCTGCCCCCCCAGTCAAGCAGCATGGACCGTCCACCTGCCTCATGTGGGTCCCCCAATCTCCATCGTGTTCCTCTTCGTCCTCTTTTCCCTCCTTCCACCATGTTATTTGGAGACAGCATCATCAGGAATATTTATTTTTTCAACGCCACAACTCACTGCTTTCCTGGAGCCACAGTCCTGGTCATACTTGGCAAACTTCCAGAACTGCTTCATTCACTCCCTTCATCCATAAACCGGCTGATTGTCCATTTGGGCTCAAACGACACGGCCCGCCAGCAATCAGAGTTGACAAAAATGGACTTTGTTGCTCTTTTTAACCTTTTAAAAAAACTGTAGTAAGTCTGTTTTTATCAGTGATCCCCTGCCAACACTGTCCTGCGGGGCAGAACGCTTCAGTCGGCTCCTCTCCCTCAATACATGGGTCCAGACTACCTGTAGCACTTATGGATTCACTTTTATCAACAATTAACAATTAACTTATTTTGGAACCGGTCCTCTTTTTACAGGGCTGACGGGCTTCACCCGAGCAAGCTGGGCAGCCGCATGTTAGCGGCTAAAAAAGGAGGCGTAACTGCTTCAGTCACTAAAAACTTACTGCACTGTCCTGAAGTTTCTTTTAACAGCTACTCATCATTTGAGTATCATGCCTTTGTTTTTAGCAGTCCTCCTATTCTTTGTATCACAGTTTACAGACCGCCCCACCATTCCACCTCTTTTATCAGTGATTTTTCAGAACTACTATCAATCATACACACCACATACAACAGAATTTTAATAACTGGTGATTTTAATCTACATGTTGATAATACCTCGGATACAATGTCCAGAGAATTTTTAAACCTTTTAACCTGCATGGATTTAAACAGCACGTCACACAGCCAACTCACAACAGAGGACACACCCTGGACCTGGTCATAACCTATGGCCTGTTCACTGGTGTGTCCTCTGTTGTTGACCTGGCTGTGTCTGCTCACTACTGTGTGTATTTTAACATCACCAGTTTTAGCCATCAGGAGGCCCCGGTGAGAACAGTGAGGAAACGCTACCTAACTTCTGAAGTGGCTGCAAATTTTATTGAGATTTTACTTCTGATGAAATTTTACCTGCACCCTGTGATTTTATTGTGGACAATTTTAACAGTAAATTGAAGTCAACACTTGACTCAGTGGCTCCACATTTAATAAAAACAATAAAAACAAAACCTACACCCCCGTGGAGAAATGATGCTATCAAAAGACTGAAAAGAAAATGCAGGAGTGCAGAGAGGAGGTGGAGAAAAACTAAACTGACAGTTCATTTTGAAATATTATGCGAACAACTCAAATCCTACAATAAAACAGTCAAACAGGCAAGAATATCCCACTTTTCAAAACTCATTTCCGATCATAAAAACAATCCAAAATTTCTTTTCTCCACCTTTGATCTTTTAACCAGCACCAATTTTAAGGACTTTGCAGACCACTTAAGAAGTAAAATCGATATCAGGTCCAGACACACAGCTTTACATCACCGTGTCTCCTGATGACACAGGGCCAATTGATACCCTTTTTAACTGTATTTTAGATATCAAGTCATGGATGGCAGTGAATTTCCTACAGCTCAATCAGGACAAAACAGAGATTTTAATTATTGGTCCTGAAGGCAAGAGAGAGAAACTTTTACCAAAACTGCAAGATGTTAAACCTTAACAATGTGTGAAGAACCTGGGCGTTATTTTTGACTCTGAGCTTAGTTTTATTCCACACATCAAAAATGTAACAAAGATCGGTTTTTATCATCTTAAGAATATAGCCAGAGTCCGCCCGTTTCTCTCTCAGGCTAACACGGAGGTGCTGATGCATGCTTTTATCTCTTGTCGTTTAGATTACTGTAATGCCCTGCTCTCTGGTCTTCTCAAAAAGACCATCTCTAACCTGCAGTTACTTCAAAACTCAGCCGCACGAGTGCTGACGAGGACCAGAGGGCGGGAGCACATTACACCAGTTTTAAAATCGCTGCATTGGCTCCCCGTGTGTTTCAGGATTAATTTTAAGGTTCTTTTATTAGTTTTTAAATGTCTTAACGGTCTTGGGCCATCTTATTTATCTGACCTGCTTTTATCATATCAACCCTCGCGGATCCTGAGGTCCTCCGGCCTTTTAATTGTTCCAAAAGCCAGAACAAAAACCCACGGGGAGGCTGCATTCAACCATTATGGCCCTCACTTATGGAACAGCCTGCTGGAGAACATCAGGGGTCCGTTTCACAAAGCAGGTTTGGTGAAAACTCAGAGTCTCTTAACCCTGAAATGAGGGAAACTCTGAGTTTTCCGTTTCAAAAAGGGAGGTAACTCAAACCAGAGAAAGAGGGGTAACTCTAGCCTGTTTCAGAGACAGATGTAACTTAAGCTCTCGGCCAGTTACCGCAGTAACAGACTCTATGAACCTAACCTGGTCGGGAGCAGGTTTTTCTCAATGAACCTCGAGTTTCTCTCTGTCTCTGCCCTCTTTCAGAGCCACACACTCCATTTGATTTCCTCATCCATTCAGTCAGCAGGCGAGTTGTGGCGTAGCCTAGTTTTGCCGTCTGTCATTTTAAAAAATCATTAAAAAAAATCGGAGTCAGTATATTAGAAGTCCATTAGGCACAGTAAGTGGCGACTTTTTTCACTAACTTGGCATGTCCTTTTGATAACGATCTCGTGGATGAAGGTGCAGCATCACTGCGCAGAGAATTAAATATTCGTCGGGAGATGGTTATCATCACGTCACAGTCCATCATCTACATACACAACCTAATCCTTGCTTACATTTGCACCAATCGTATACTCTCTCATCCCAGCAGATATTGTGTGTTGCGCTGCGTTTCTTTGCAAATGGAAGTTTTTTGTACAATGTCGGAGATGCTGAGCACTTGAGTAAGGCAACTGTATGCAGGGCGGTCAGAAAAGTGTGCTCGTTTTACAGGCATCTTCCGTCTTTCTGTTGGCTGAGTAGAAATCTGTGTTAGTTTAAATAGGCTTAATTATTTAACAGAATATGATATAGATGAGAAGACATTTATGTGTGTGATAACAGCATTATGTTGGGGATAAAACAGTCAAACAGCCACTTAAATTTACTTTACAATGTAAAACGTGATCAAAATCAGGTACCCCCATGAGATTATGCCGAACAATGTTTTTCATCCTAAACTGCTGCCAAGTGCGCTTCTCCCCCGCGGGATTGCACCTAAATGAAATAAATAAATAGGCTACCATTCAAGCAGTTTTCCCCTGTTATATTATTGTGATTGCAAAGGACTACATTTAAACTTATTCACTTCTTTTTGAAAAAGTGTTCAAACTCATCGTATTAGCGCATTAAGATTTCTAATTATAGTGGTCTGAAAAACGCAGCCCTCCTCTTCCCCGTTGCCATGGTGACTCGTCGAATCGGGGCTCCATTGATGCTGGCTGTTTATAGTTGTGGTGCACGCGCTTAACTCCAGGTGAAACTACTCCGAGTTGATTAAACTGATTCAAACCAGCTGTTCTGGAACCAGAAACTCAAGAGGGCCGAATTCACAAAGAATGAACTGCGGCCGCTGATAGCACCTTTAATTGCACTTCATTTGCACCCGCAGTTTGCTCCGTCTTAGCGTCCTATTCACAAAGGATATTGCGCTAATGATTAACCACCGCAAACACGCCCACAAAGTTTGGCAGCTGAGTGCAGTTTGCCCCTGATTTCCCCCTGATTGCAATAAGCCACATGGCAAAGTATAAATGCTGGCTTTGCGCCAAGAACACCGTGGCAGAACAATGGCAGACTTTGTTTGGCAAAGTACTGAATACTGTATACCCTCATGTAGTGATGTCTGCTGGTGAGTCAGTCTGACAGTGTCGGATGGGTTGAGGCTGTGGATTTGACCAAGTTTGACCACTTTATCACTATTCCCTCTCACTTGTGGCTGTTTTTTTTGTTATCTTTTGAATTTAATATGAATTATGGAACCATTTTTGTTCACGTTTGTTTCCCCCGTTTCGTAAAATAAATTATTGAAAGTTGCTTTTGAAGTGCATGACAGAAGTGCGTTTTAGGAACAACCGCAGACTGTCACCTGTTCAAGTCATCAGTATCTTCGGATGCCATTAAAGTAATAATGATTATAATAATAATGTCAAAATATTATTTACAGACTGATTTAACAGACGATCACTGCTGCCACGATCACTGGAAAGTCTGGGCGAGAGGCTTCCACAGAGGAGCGCCCAGTTTGCACCAGCTTTCTAAAGACGTTATTTACTTCACTCAAACTGCGTGTGGCTATTAGCGCTGGTGTTAGTGAATTAGACGTTGTTTATCAATGAGGCTCATTTGCATAGAAAGGGGCAATTTTTGCACCAAATATATGCATATTACCTCATTTAAATACGTGCAAAAAACACAGGAGCACCGAGACGCAATCTGCTTGGCAGCGCAGTTAGTGGAGCATTTCACCCTCTGCGCGTGCTTTGTGAATTAGTATCTGTTTGCTCCATTTTTACCGGTTTAGCGGCTGCAAAAGCCATGCAATCCTTTTGTGAATTCGGCCCAGAGTTTCCTATCTCAGAGTAGATCAACTCAGATTTCAGGGTCAGACTCAGAGTTTGTTGAACCTGCTTTGTGAAACAGACCCCAGGACTGCAGAGACTGTTGATGTTTTTAAAAGGAGGCTCAAGTCTCACCTCTTTAATTTAGCTTTTAACTGATTTCTTTTACTCTTTTAATTCTTCTATTATATGTTATTTTTACTTTCTAATGCTTTTAAATAATTTATTTTTAAATCTTTATGCATTTTATTATTATTTAGTTTCTAAATCTTCATTTATTTATTATTATTAATATTATTTTAATCTTTAAATCTTTGATTTTCTCTAATCTTACATTTTTATGCATTTTATCATTATTTTATCTCATACTTGTTTTATCTTATCATATTGCCTTTTAGTCTTTTAGTTTTTAGCTCCAGTGTTTCCCCATGGGGGTCCTCCACACTGAGAGGTGTGTCCGGTCTGCCCGCGGGGACGTCGCCCTGGAGATCCCCCAGTCTGTCTGGGTCGGGGTGGTCTCTGTGGCGGTGTTCCCTGTGGCCGTAGGCTGTGACACCTCTCAGTGTGGATGACTCCCCATAGGTGGTTCTTTCTTCACCTGGTTCCTCAGTGCCCAGCCATGTTATTGACTATATTGACTGTGTGTGTGTAAGTGTTCCTAGCCCAGCCGCTCCGTCCTGCATGGGTTTGCTGACCCCGCCTGGTTGTGTAGCCGGATGGCACCACCATCTCCTTAGTTTTGTTGGTGTTAAGCTGAAGGTGGTTGATTTCGCACCACTGCACAAAGTGCTCCACCTGGTGTCGGTACTCCTCCTCTTCATCGCCGTGCGTAGGGCCTCATCTTCCATGGGGGGCCACATTTTGCGCAAGGGGACGCATTTGCGCATATGCGCAATGGATGCGCATATGTGCTACCGTGAGGCACGCGTAGAATCAGCTCGAGGAAGTAGAGAAGAGATCTGTAATCTGACTGCGCATGTATCGCTGCAATGATTGACAGCACTCGACATCTGACCAATCAGAGGGGTGCGCCGGCAGGCACTTGCAGAGCTGCAGCAGGTGAAGAATCGTCAACATGTCCAAAAGACATCACGAGTCAGGAGCGAGCAAGAGGAAAAAAAAGGCAAAACAAGAGGAAGCTCGTGCTTCACTTGAAGGTGGATATGTTGTTGAAATAAAACTTTGTGGCACAAACACCCAAGCTGCTACTCATTAGATAGGAATCTCTGTCTCCAGTTTCTGTCTAGACTGGAGAATTTTTTTTTCCAGCGGCCCTGATTAACATTTATTGAATGTCTTGTTAACGCCCGATGCGTTCACCTCTGATGAAAAAGAGTGGTAAAATGACCAGTTGGTGGTCGTATATATTGATAGGCTATAAACTTTAGCCAATATATAATATATTGGCTAAAGCCATCTGTTGGTGAATTTAATTCATAACAGTCAGCTTTTGAGGAGACAGAGAAATACAGATTGAAATGAGTGTGTAAATGATGCATTTGTTGACAGAGGGAACTAAACTTGAATGTAAAGTTTGAAATATCAGTCTGTTTGATACGGTCATTTTGTACCTATGATACATTTGGGATGGGGAGATGAATTGCCCCCCTGTATTGCCACAGAATCTGGCACTATATCTGACAGACCCACTATGCTTAACTGTTTTAATGAGCATTTTGTATCTTGTGGCTCACTGTTTGACTCTGTTTCTGCGTACACTTTAGTTCCTTGCATTAGGGGAGTGTCTCTGGGACACCAGAGATCACTGTCTAGCCTCCTGGAGGTGTCGTGGGACCAACTAGATGAAACACCGGTGAAAGGAGGTTCCCACCTGATGACCCCAAAGACATGTTAGCTATCACTGCTCATTGGTCTGTATAGTTAAGCCTTGCCATAATAGCGTATCATAGGGCTTAGGTGGGTATTCACTGAGTGTTGATCCTTTTCTAGAGCACAAACTTCTTGTGTTTATTTGAATTCCTGATCCTGTCCAAAGTGGCACAGATGAACCTTTCCGCTTTTCTCCATTTTCGGTTGCTGATGTACATGAAGCCCTAACCAAGTTAAATCCTACAAAACCTGCTGGCCCTGTCAACTTGGAACCCTTTTTCTTAAAAATAGCTGCAGATTTTATTTCACCACCTCTGACTTATTTTTTTAACCTTTCTGTTAGCTCTAACTCGATTCCAAAAATATGGAAATCAGCCTACGTCCTCCCTCTACATAAAGGAGGAGAACCTAGTTGTTTGAATAAGTATAGGCCAATTTATAAATTGTCAGTTTTAGTTAAGATTCTTGAAAATTTGGTGAGTGAGCAGTTAAAGGAGTTTTTAGGCGCAAATGACATTTCTAAGCATCAGTCTGGCTTCATAAAGAAACACAGCACTATAACAGCAGCTATGAAGGTAGTCAATGATCTCATTGACTCTGTTGATAAGAAGCAGTGCTGTGCAGCACTATTTATTGACCTTTCCTTTTTTTTTTTTTTCTCTTTTCTCTCTACTTGTCTGCATTGGTCTTCATAGCTTAGCGCCACAAAAGGGTGCAAGCTTCTTGTGAAGATTGATGCACTGTTAATCTTGCAGTCAAGTATTTTATACCCATAATGCGTGGTTGTGACCGTCACCCACCCTCCCTGGAGACTAGCCTATCAGCCTTTATTGGAAAAGCTTCCTAATATGAGCCAGAGAGGGCCGTGATACACCAAGGTGTGTCAAGGGGAAAGTAAGGAACAAGCAAGGGGGAGGGGGCAGGTGCTAGTCCTGAGTTATATAGTGACAGTGCATGCGGAGGAGAAGGAGGGAAAACAAACAAACAAACAAACAAAAAAAAAGGGATAAACAGGCAGTGTAGCTGACGTATTGTGGCCTTGAGGTGGTTGTGCTCCATGCAGATTATCAGAAATAAACATATACATGTCTACTATACTGTACTGAAAAACAGAAACAAAAGAGAAGTCTATACTGAACACCAAAAATGTGAGAGTCTTGGTGGTGGGGGAAAGCCCGCCTGTAGAGAAGAGAGAGCGCAGTGTGGAAAGTTTGAGAAGCAAGTGGGCCCCTTTGAAGTGATCCCATCGGTTCTCTGTGATGCGTCACACCACAGAGCCCCCAGGCGCCACCCGGCCCACCCGCCCTAGGGCCACGGGACCCCCCAGACACCGGGAACCCAGCGACACCACCATGATGTAAATGGGCTCCCTGGCCCCAGCCCCCAACCCAGGAGGGCCGGGCCCCACAAGCCACGCCAAGCGTATCAAAAGTGTATGTTAACCCACCACCCCCCCCTTACTATGATTCTCCGATCCCTGACGGAGAATCATTAACCCTACACCGTGAATGTGCATGTGAATGCCCATAAGTGTGATGTGCTGCATTAAAATTGAGGGACATAGGAGACAGGTGTGGCCAAGGCTGATGGCTACAGCACACTGCTGTCCTGCAGCCCGTGCAGCCATAAGGCACCTGGAACCTGTTCCCATTTGTCCCCCAAAATGTAGGTGTATGTGGTGCTTTAAAATTAGAGGACAGAAAAGGATGGGCCGGGGGGCAGCATGGAGGGCTACCGGACACCACTGTCCCATAGCCTGCCCCATCATGAAGCCCCCGAATCCATCTGTGGTCTGCGCCTCAAAGAGTGAGTGTATGTGGTGCGTTAAAAACTGTGGAGTGTGTGGAGAGTGAACAAAATGTGGTTTAGGAGGCCAGGCCAGTGTGGGCCCGGCCCGAAGGCTGGAGGGATGGATGACAGGGGCTAGAAGGCGGCGCCAACCAGACCCCCGGCGCCGCGAGGCCCCCAGTGCCCATGGACAGTGGGCCAGGCGGGCCCCAAGGAAACCCAACAGGCCCCCACCCAGCCCCGCCCCCCAAGCAACTGCAGCGCGAGGGGGAAGGGCGGGAGCGGAGCGAAGGGGGGGGGGGGGGGGAGGAGCCCACCCACCCCGCACCACCCAGGGTGGACACAACCCCAAGGGGGACCGGCCACGCCGCCCCCGGCCCAGGGAGCACGGGGAGACCCCGCCGCCTCCGGGCACACAGGACGAGCAGTCCAGACTTTTCTGTAAAGTATGTTAATTGATTTCTGTGGCCGGCAGAAATTTTCTCCAGCGAAATATGTTCTGCAAGGAGATTCAGCCAATGGTTGATGTTGAGGGTCTGTTTATCTTTCCAATTGACTAGGATTGTTTTCTTGGCGATGGCGAGAGCTACAAGAAGAGAGTTGCAGTGGCTGTTTGGGAGGTCAATTGTCATCAGGTCACCAATTAAGCACAGGTTGGGAGATAATGGGATCCTGCAGTCCAAAATGGAGGAGAGTTTTTGAGTGACTGTTGACCAGAAGTGCTGGACGGGTGAACATAACCGGAGTGCATGAAAGTAGGTGTCTGCAGTGTTCTGAGTACACTGAGTGCATGTGTCAGATTGACTAAAGCCCATTCTATTCATCTTTTGTTGGGTGATGTGTGTTCTGTGGAGTACTTTAAATTGGATAAGCTGTATATTAGTGTGTCTTGTCATCTTAAATGTATTTTTGCATATCTGAGTCCAGAAGTCAGGGTCGGGTGAAGCACCCAGCTCCTTTTCCCATTTTAAAATTGGTAAATGTATAGAGCTGGTCTTTGACAGTAATTTATAAATCTTGGAAAGGTTCTTCTTATTACTCGGAGAAAGCTTTGTAATATGTTTGGCAAATTCTGGTGGCTGCAAAGTGTCCTGAGGCGCTGGAATTCTCTTCTTGATTGTTTTTATCAGTTGTAAATATTGTAGAAAATTTCCATTTCTTATTTCAAAAGTTTGAAATAAGTTTGTGTATGTCATAAGTATATTGTCTTGGAAAAGGTGATGGAGATGAGTTACTCCCTTCAACTCCCATGTGCTAAAATGGAGAGGTCTTTTGTTGATTTCAAAGTCCGGGTTGTGCCAGATTAGAGAGAGCAAGCAAGGTTCTATCTGAGAGTTAGTGATATCTAGTGTTTTCCACCAGGCTGACAAGGTGGAAGCAATCATTGGGTTCTTAAAACAGTTATGACGTTTGAGTGTAGTGGTGATAAACGGGAGGTCAGAAAGTTTTATATTGTTACAGTCCGCCTGTTCTAGTTCGAGCCAGGAGTTGTAGTCTTCATTAGGGTATAACCATTTCAGTAGGTATTGTAGCTGGTTAGCCAAATAGTAATGTTTAAAGTTAGGAGCGTCCAAACCCCCTTCCAGTTTGTTTTTCTGAAGGGTACTTAGGCGAATTTTTGCTGTTTTGTTCTTTGAGTAAAATTTTATAATTGCAGAGTCTAATGACAGGAACCATTTCGATGTGGGAGTGAATGGAATCATGGAAAAAAAATAGTTAATTTGGGGTAGAATTTTCATTTTAACTGTGGCTATTCGACCCAGGAGGGAGATGGGAAGATTATTCCAGCGCTTCAGGTCACTACAGATCTTATCTAGAAGCGGGCTAAAGTTCAGGTGGACCAAGTCTGATAGTTTGGATGAAATATTTATGCCAAGATATCTTATGTTGCCCACAGGGAGAGAAAATTTTTGGTCTGCAGGATTCCAAGAGTTCTCCGTTATTGGCAGTATTGTCGATTTGGACCAGTTGATGGAGTAGTCCGAAAGTTTAGAAAAATTTGTTATGAGATTAAATACTTCATGTAAAGATGATTTCGGTTCTTGTAGGTAAAGTAAAATGTCGTCGGCATATAGATTAATTTTATGCTCTGAATTGGCGGAATGGATACCTCTGATCTTGCTGTTCTGACGGATTGCCATAGCCAATGGTTCGATGAATATTGCAAACAGTAGAGGTGAGAGTGGGCACCCTTGTCTGGTACCTCTCTGCAAAGTGAAGCTTTTAGATGTGATCCCATTGGTGGTGACTGTGGCCTTAGGGGAATTATATAAGGCTGATACCCACTTGATAAATGACTCTCCAAAGCCAAATCCACTCAGGGTGGCAAATAGGAAGGACCAGTTGACCTTGTCGAAGGCTTTTTCTGCATCAAGTGACAGAACAATTGTTTTGGTATTAGCCCTTTGTGCTTTACTTATCAAATTAAGAACTCTTCTGACGTTATTACTTGAGTGTCTGCCATTAATGAAGCCTGTTTGATCATTATGAATTATTGTTGCAATTATTTTCTCCAGTCTAGAAGCAAATGCCTTTGAGATAATTTTGATATCACTGTTGATTAGTGATAGAGGACGGTAGCTAGAAGGAAGTGTGGGGTCTTTGTCTGGCTTTAGTAATAATTTGATTGCTGCTGTATTCATGTGAGGTCTTATACCGCCGTTGTTTTTGATCTCTGTCACTGTCCTGATGAAAAGTGGTGCTAATATAGTCCAGAAATGTTTTATAAATTCAGCAGGAAAGCCATCTGGACCTGGGGCTTTACCTGTTGGCATTTTGTCTAATGCACTCTGCAGGTCATTAATAGTCAGGGGGGCATCTAAAATATTTCTGTGTTCCGTGGATAATTGAGGTAAATTTAGGTTGTCGAGAAAAGCCTGAATATCTTCTGGGTTTGGATTGTTTACTGTTGAATATAGGTTATGGTAGAAAGAATAGAAAATCTGATTGATCTCCTGAGGGGATTGTGTGTAATTTCCGGACGGCCCCTGGATTGTTGTTTTTTCTTTATTACGTTGGAGCTGGTTTGCCAAAAATGTTCCTGATTTGTTACTGTGTTCAAAGTTATTATATCTTAGTTGCTGTATAATAAATTCAGTTTTCTTTGATAGAATATTGTCCAATTGTGATTTTGCACACTGTAATTGGGTCCATACCTGATCACTTGGATTGTTCGCATATTCCTGTGTTAGTTGTTTTATTTTTTCCTCAATGTTTTTTTCCGCTTGCAATTCCTGTTTCTTTTTGTAGGAGGAGTATGATATAATTTTCCCTCTGATTACTGCCTTTCCAGCCTCCCATATTAAAGATGGAGATAAATTTGGAGAGTCATTATCTTCAAGAAAGTTTGCCCACTCCCGTCTCAACATTTTATCAAAGTCTGGGTCTTTAAGTAAAGAGATATTAAAGCGCCATGTTGGGGACCGTCTATGGATGGTTTCTATTTGCAGATTGAGTGATATTGGTGCATGGTCGCTGATAATGATAGGGTGTATTTTTGTGGTAATTTTTTGTGAGATGGAATTATTTAAGAGAAAAAGGTCAATTCTTGAAAATGAGCGATGCACAGGAGAGAAGAAAGTATATTCCCTCTTCGATGGGTATTTGAGTCTCCAGCCATCGCCAAGCCCAAAATCATCCATATATTCCTGTATTACCTTAGCCGATTGTGATTGCTTTGTATGTACTGAGTTACTAGATCGGTCTAATGAAGCATTTAGGACTGTGTTAAAGTCTCCTCCAATTATAGTTGTCGAGCTGTCTGATAGGTTAGATAGTAGAGAGAAGACTGAGTGAAAGAAGGCTGGATCATCATTATTAGGGGCATACAGATTAACGATTGTATATAATTTGTTAAAGATTGTTGCCTGAATAATGATGTAGCGGCCTTCTGGGTCTGTTACCGTGCTGTTTAAAGTGAATGGTAGTCTCTTGTGGACCATGATAGAGACACCTCTTTGTCTGTTGTTATAGCAGGATGAAAAAATTTGATTAAAATTTGGATCTTTCAGAGATTTTTCTTCTGACTTTAGCAAGTGGGTTTCTTGTAGGAGGAATATATCTGTTTTCAATTTTGTGACAAAGTCCATCACTTTAATTTTCTTCGCCTGTGAGTGGATGCCATGCACATTCCAGGAAACCAAGTTTAGGTGTGACATTGACAAAGTGGGGGTTTTATCATACTGTGTGAGGGTATGGAAAATAATCTGTGTGTGTTTCTGTGTGAGTTTCTCTCTGCGTGGATTTTACATGAGTAGATGTAATTGTTAAGTGTATGTATTACAGTCAACCGATGTGTCATGGTGAAGCATTGCAGAGTTATGGAGCAGAGCATCAGAATATATATAAGCACAGTTAACAACCAGAGGCGCCTGCGTGTTGAGGTATTCACAAACCTGAAAAACAAAGGGGTTACATGGTGTGTATTTGTGTGTGAGGTGAGGGAGGGGGAATGAGTGAGAGGGGAGGGGGGGGACATGAAGGAGGGAAAAAAGAAAAAAAAATTGAGAAGGAAAGGGAGAATACTGGGTGGAGTGTGTGAAGTGTACATTCACAACCTGTGAGATTTTTTTTTTTTTTCTTCTTCTTTTTACTAAGTCAGTGTTATGTTCATTATGTACACATATACAACCATACATCCATATGTACATACATACACATCTGCATATATACATACATACATATAGATATATATACACATATACATATATATATATACCCGGGCCGCACAATTAATTGCATTGCATTCACAGGAATGCTTAATTATCTGTTGCAGGAGAAATGTGTAAGAATACCATTTTGAATGAAATATACATGCCTATATTTATTTATTTATTTCAAGAATAGTGTAGCCCCAATATATATACATGCATACACACATCTTTTGATCTTTTTTTTTTTATATTCCTTTGATAATATAATTAAGCTATGGTTCTACTTTGTTTTGTGGTTTTAGGGGCACTTATCTCATTTAGAAGAGCCATGGGGTGGTGGTAGAGTGGCGGAACAGTTGACCATCTATGTATAATTTGTCTACCACAAGAGAGGTCCTATTTCCCTTCTGCCTGTGCTCTTTTAATATAGGATATAACACTTTTAACTCTCGTCCTTTACTCTTAACGAGCATTTTCTGCTGATAATGTTCGAATTTGGCGATGATGGGACGAGGACGCTGACCTGCTCGGGGTCCGAGCCTGTGGACGCGGTGAAAGGTGATGTTGTTGACAGTCTCCGTCGGGATCTTGAGGGCCGTCACCATAAACTTCTTTAAATGGACTTCTGGATTGTCTGTTGTGCTCTCCGGGATGCCAGAAATGATTAAATTGTCTCTCATACTTCTGGACTGCACGTCGAGGACAGTTTCCTTTAGGAGTTTATTTTCCTTTTTGAGGAGATCTACATCTGACGTGACCGCCGCTAAGGTGGAGCGGAGTTCAGCGTTGTTTTGCTGCAGGTCGCTAATCTGCTGGTAAGTGAACTCCAAGCTTACCTTCAGGTCTTTAATCTCCTGGTGAAGCAGACCGAGCACTTCTAGCTTCTTGTTGATGGATTCCAAGACGCTGAATTCGGAGGATAATAAGTCCTGCGTGTCGGTGGCGGAGTCGGTCTTCTTCCTCTTATTGGGGTTGTCGGCAGGGCCCTCCATGACGCACTCGTAGTAGTAACGATCGATAAACTCTTCTAGGTCCTCCACTCTGGCTGATGGTGCAGGCTGGAGTTGTCACCCGTTAGGTAATTATATTTGTTTGGCTAACGTTAGTTTGTTGATATCTGATCTAGCAGCGAGGCGCCGCCATGTTGAATCTCAAAATCTCACAGTAGTCTCGCGGTCTCACGCTGCCATCTCCTGCCATTTATTGACCTTTCCAAGGCCTTCGATACTGTTGACCTTCTAATTTTGCGACAAAGACTGTCTAATATTGGTATTTCTGATCAGGCTCTGGGTTGGTTTGTGAACTATCCGTCGGAAAAGTTGCAGTGTGTTCAATTTGATGGGTTCACCTCTGAATGGTTAAACATTTGTAATGGTGTACCGCAGGGTTCTGTGTTAGGTCCGCTGTTATTCTCAATTTATATTAATAATTTGGGTCAAAATGTGGGTGGAGCTAATTTTCATCTTTATGCAGATGATACAGTGGTATACTGTGCTGCCCCCTC
The DNA here is from genome assembly GCA_035609425.1 of Epinephelus awoara. Taxonomy (NCBI): domain Eukaryota; kingdom Metazoa; phylum Chordata; class Actinopteri; order Perciformes; family Serranidae; genus Epinephelus; species Epinephelus awoara. Next base: position 40,138,862 of record CM069301.1, on the reverse strand, counting down.
CATCATGGAGGCCCTTGCCAAATTGCAGACTGTTTTTAATATCATCCAGACTCAGCTTTTTCAACTAAGATTGCTTTTAAATCCTGACAAAACTAAGGTAATGTTGTTTTCAAACAGGTCAAAACCTGACAACACCTTAGATATTGTTACAGCTCAAGGAAAGAAACTAGAGATTGTCTCCTGCTATAAATATCTGGGCATATGGATAGACGACTGCCTGTCTTTTAAACCTCAGGTGAATAATCTTCTTAAAAACTGACTTAAAAACTTAAAAGCTGTTTCTCCTTTGAGGGCAGAAAGAAAATAATTTCTGCAACCTTTTTACCGCTTCTTGATTATGGTGATATTTTATATATATGAACGCTCCAGCCCATTGTTTTATGATGTTGGACGCTGCGTATCACAGTGCTCTGAGATTTGTCACAAACTGTGCAGTACTGACTCATCACTGTACTCTGTATTCCAGAATTGGCTGGCCCTCACTGATTATGCATAGGCTCAGTCACTGGTACCTGTTTATCTGTAAAGCCATGCTAGGCATGCTCCTTCTTATATTTACTCTTTGATTGTTCAGAAAGCTGGTGGTAGCTATAGCTTGAGATCATAAGATGTTGTCCTTTTGTCTGTACAAAGTGTAAGGACTGAACTGGGATAAAAGGCCTTAAGTGCTCAGCTCCTCTTACTGTACCTGGAAGAGCCTTCAAAAAGACTTGAATCTTGGGAGCCTTATCCCGCTGCCTGATTTTAAAATTCTGATAACCTCAATGATAAATACATCGGTTAGTTCTTGTCATTGTCTGTAGGTATTTTAATGTTATCACTGGTACTGGATTCATACTACTTTTAATGTATTTGTTGTATTGTGTCTTGTCTGTAACTTTTTATGCTGCTGCTGTTTTGGCCAGGTCTCCTTTGAAAATTAGATCATTGATCTCAATGGGGCTAACCTGGTAAAATAAAGATAAAATAAAAAAAATTAATAAAAAAAAAACAATAAATAAATAAAAGCTGCAGAAATAAACTGTCTTAATGGAAAAAACAAAACAAAAAAAACCATAGAAAATATAATGAAAATATAAAGTTGACTAAAATGTCATGAATTTTTGGCAACTTAAACATTTTGAATTTTTGACAACTAAAACTATGAAGGATAAAAATGACAAAATGTGACTAAAAGTAATTAGCATTTTCATCTCAAGACTCAGACTAAATCTAAAATAGCTGTCAAATTTAACACTGGTTGAGCATATATCACCCGTAATTACAGACACATATGGAATGGCATAGTGTTTTGTTATGGAAATGAAGTTTGTATCTAATCCCATTTTTAAACACTATCCACAGATAGGACCATTGTAGGCAGTCAAATGCCTTCTTTACATCAACCGATACAACCACTGAAGAAGGAACGTTAGACGATGCGTTTTAAATATAAAGTAGCTGGTGCAAGTTGTTTTTTCCAAAGCCACTTTGATCTAGGTGAACTAGTTTTGGTAACACCATTTCCAACCAGAATGCTGAACTGAACAGAACTGTTTAATATCTGAATTCAGTAACAATATGGGCCAATAATGAGAGTGTTGGGTAATAATGATGATAATAATGAATGATAATGATATTAAAGCAGTATTGGTATCTTTTCCAAATTCCCCCATCTCTGTATTTATTATGACAAGGAGTGGTGGCCCTAAATCACTCAAATATACCTCTGGAGGTATGCCATCCAGGCCAGGTGACTTACCCTTCTTTTTTGTATTCAAAGCAATTTAAAGTTTAGAGCCTGGGCTTCCTTTAATAAAAGAGAGGGTGGCTTCAATTTTTCTAAAAAAAAAAAAAGGACTCTATATGGGAGTCACGTGATGCGGTGGAGAAAATGCTGAGTCTCGCACAGTGATATCTTTCACTTTTATCCATCAGCCTCACTCAGTAGTCAGTATCTCTAACCGAATATTTGCTAGGCTGCAGGCAACCATCAGGGAACTATATTGGGCAAGCACTAAAACCGAGCTGGAGGTCCTCCGCGAAAGGGTAAATGATATGTAAGACCGGAGCAAACATAATAATCCGCACATTGTCTGCATTCCTGAGGGCTGAGGCCTGTCTAAAATGTTGGACATAACCACACCATCAAGGGGATGGCTAATTGAACGTACTCACAGATCCAGGTGTACCGGGGCAGACTATGATTACAAAATTCATGCAATCTGGGGACAGAGATCATGTGCTCCACACATCCCAGGTAAAAGGAGAAGTAACGTGGAATGGGAAACGAGTCATGATCTTTCCTGATGTCTCCAGGGGAACCCTGGCTTACCAAGATGCCTTCAGGGAGTGTAAAAAGCTGCTGCACCAGCACGGCATCAAGTTTGCTCTCCATTATCCAGCCACGCTCACAGTCTACACCAAGGAGGGATCATGCCGCTTCGACAATCCAAGGAAAGCCATAGATTTCATTACGAACGAACTATCCCATTCCAACGGAACTGCTGATGAACACGACCCCTCGTAACTCATCTTTTCAGTGGTCATTTTCTTTTGCTGTGACAAGCTGTTACATTCATCTATACATTGATATGGAAAATAATACACCTGATTACTTTACTTCACTCACAGGGGGTAAGTTAAGTCATGCCACTGATGGTCTCGGTTGGTCAGAATAATAATTTGTTGTTAATTTGTTTGTGTTGTTTTTTATTTCTAAGTTCATTTATGTGAAGGCATCATTGTCTGCATTTGTCTCAGTAACAAGACATGTAAAATGCTCACTTCCACTGTTAAACATTTCAGTACAGTATTGCCATGTCCACTCATGATAACAATAATTTGTGCCTTGCCACTTTGAATGTTAATGGTATGGGAAAGCCCACTTAAAGGAATAAGGTACTTTTTAGTTTAAAGTCTGTTACATATGATATTGCCTACATGAGTGTCATATGTTGGTGAGAGAAAATTACATACAGGGTGGGTGGGCAATGTCTTTTGTAGCTCTGGAACTAGTCAATGCAGATGTGTAATTACACTGTTGAATAAGCAGTTACGATTAAGAGGTCTTAAACAGGTCAAAGATGAAAACATTAACATTAGCAAATACACATGCCCCAAATGGCGATGCCTCCATGTTCTTTGCCAACCTTGAATGCAAACTTGTTGATATGGGCAGGTATCCAATTATCTGGGCCGGGAATATGAATATTGTTATGGATGCATAAGTGCCCCCAATAAATCCAGACCCCCGAAATCACTTCTTACAATTAAGAAACTATTCCCTGCCCTGGGTCTGGTGGATGCGAGGCACCTGTTTATTCCTACTGGGTGTGATTATACTTTTTTCTCAGCAGTTCATGGTATGTTTACAAGGATTGCCTAGTTTTTTTATTTCTAAAGAAATACTTGTCATGTACAACTGGCAACATACTAGTATCCAATCACGGCAAGGTGACATTTAACCTGACCCCCATTGACAGAACAAAGAATATCCCTAAGGTGGGGATTAAATTCTTCGCTTCAGCAAGATGATGCTTTTAAGGCAATGTTGAAAACTCAGATTGATCTTTTCGTTGAAACAAATGTTGTTTCTGCCCCATCAGCAGGCATAACTTGGGAAGCATTTAAATCTTTCATTAGGGGACACTCAATTAAATTTTTATCTCATTAGAAAAAACATAACCTGAGAAAACTTGCAGATATAGAGAAAAAAGTGGAGGCTGAAGGAAAGCTAAAGCAAAATTTCTACCCACAAAATTTGAAACTAGTCACACGGCTAACATACGAGTACAATCAGATACTTTCACAGAGGGTTGAGTTTGGATTGTTCAGAGTTAGGCAAAAGTATTCTGACTCTGGGGATAAGGCCAGGAAACTTTTGGCTCATTACATTAAACAACAGGAAATTATGGCCACAATTACAGCTGTTCAGTTTCAGGGAGGGGATCTAATTACAAAGTCAACTGACATAAATGACACATTTAGAAAATTTTATATGAAGCTCTATACTTCATCATCTTGCATAAAGTACGAAATTCTCTCATTTCGGTGAGGGTTAGACCTCCCTGCGTTGGAGATAGATCAGCGGTAGTCTCTTGATGTCCCAGTCACAGCAGAAAAAAATGAAAAAGGATATTAGAACTTTGCAGTCTAGTAAAGCATCAGGGCCTGACAGACTTCAAATGTTTTTCTGACGAGCTCACTCCTCTTCTGTTACGAATGTATAATGAGGCATTTGGGAGAGGAGAGTTGCCACCAATTTGATCTCAGGTGCTAATATGTTTAATCTTGAAGAAAGGCAAAGATAATACTGGCTGCAGAAATTATCATCCAATTTCTCTGATATCACTGAATACAAAAATATGTTCTAAAATTCTTGCAAATCGTCTCAGTAGAGTTGTAGCTAACCTAATAAACCCTGGCCAAGTTGGGTTCATTTGTAGTTGATTTGCCTCTGATAATATTTGACGGCTGATTAATGTAATGTGGGCTGTCAGAAACAAACATACACCTACTGCAGCCATCTCACTCAGTGCTGAAAAAGCATTTGATTGCATGGAATGGAATTATCTTATGGTACAATGCACCTCAAATGGCTGATAAAACCAATGGTATAATTTCCTCATATTTTAAACTCAGTCGTGGGACCCGGCAAGGCTTGCTGCTGTCTCCTCTGCTGTTTTGTTTAACAATGGATCCTCTCGCTGCAGCAATTACAAAAGAAATAACTTATGCTTTATGCCGAAAATTTGCTTTTTGTTACGGACCTAGGCAAATCCATAACTGCCCTCCTCGAAAAATCCTTTTTTTGTGTGTGTGTGTGTGTGATCAAATTGTTATTCAATTTTGAATAAGACAATGTACAACAATAACCGATATATAAGACAAAGTGAAAAAAAATCAAAAATTAAAAAAAAAATCATAATAATACAAATTGGCAACAGGGCAAAAACAAGGGCAGGAAAAACAACAACAAAAAAAACAAAAAAACAACAAAAACCAGTGGTGATTTGGATTACGAGAGGTCAGCAAAATGTTAGCCCAGACTGAATCCCAATCAAAATCAGGTTTCAGTTCTGGGACAGTCTTCTCCACAGTTTATCTAAGGGAAGGTCCTTGTAAGAGGATTTCAGTAGAAAGGTATAAAAAGTAGAGACAAAGCCCCTGGAAGTTCCTTTGTCCTTAAGGGATATTTAAAATTAGCCTGGCGTGTCCAGACCCAATTCGCAAAACGCAAATGGGTCTGGACACAGACTGTACATTTCCTCTATTCCCGAGGGGCAGTATCAATGGCTGTCACTCAAAGTGCCCCTTCACTCAATTGGATAGATGGAAAACCAATCAGAGTAAACGAAACGTGTGACGTAGGCTAGCACAACGCCACTGTAAACAAACCAGCAAGCAAGTGCAGCATGCAGCGGAGATTAGTTGTGATGATGTCTGGGAAAGAGTGTTGCCATCTTTGCCAAAAACATATGTGAGTAAAAGGTGTTTGGCAATGCCCGCTGTGGATTTCCTCCTCACTGTGGACTCCAAGTTGTGATGGCTGTGATTCCCAACTTGGTCGCTTCCCGCTCCTCCATGGCGGAGAAACAACAATAGCCACTGGGTTTTCACTGAGTCCCATCTTTGGTAAATTAAACTTTTACCAAACCCCATAGGAAGGACGGCAAACACATCCTTTTTTTCAATAAAAGCTTTCAGTGCAGCCGTTTGCTCTACTTTTACAGAAAATATACATTCCAGTTCGTTCAACACATTTACCATCGCAGTTTCAAAATCAGTAGCCATGTTGGTTGTTTACGAAATGCATTCACTCTCTCCTTGTCCCTCCTATTCTGATGACGTGATTTCAAATAACCCACCCCAAAGTAATAAACGGTTGTGATTGGCCCGGTAAGCCAAAACCGATGCCAGACTTTGCGTTTATAACTCCATGGCCAGACTGATCTGCCGAGTGAAATAGAACATGATCTCGCAAGATCGTGATGGTTCCACCAGGCTAATTCACAATGACACTGGTCTCCGCTCATTCCAGGATCTGAAAGGCTGTTATGACCTACCAGGCAAGGGGTGTTGTTTCAGTGGCTGATTCCATGGGACCCCATAGGCCCTAAGGGCCCCCTAAGCTGTAAATAAAAAAACAGAAAGTCTCCTGCTGGGATCTAATGGATGGGATATCCGGAAATTGTTCACTGGCATGAATTTTCTTGGTAAGTAAGTGACTAGGTCTAGAGCCATGGAAATAATAGTGTTGTCTAGTCCTGTGCATCGGAAATTCGGAGGGTTGTCTAAGAATAGAATTGATTTCTGTTTTAATTACTTTCAGCCGCAGTTCCAACTGTTCAGTGTAATTAGACTAAAGTGAGGCATTCAGGTTAACATATAAATTTTCAAAATTTTCAGGTTTGGAGAGGCATGCTTTACGTAGACTAGATGCAATGAGTGCGTTGTGGCTCCTGATGAAACCCTTAACTGAGTCCTACAATATCCTGGGGTCTTCAGCAGAATCCACATTAAACTATAAAAACTCAAGGAGGGGGGGTAGGTAATCAATTCTCGAAAAGGTCTTATGTCTCAAGGAAAATAAGGAAAAATCTCTCGAACAAGGGTTCACCATACGCCACATGTCAACAAGACCAGTATCATGAGCCCAGGCCCACAGCACAGCAGAGGCCTGTCTTTGGTCTGGTGTGTCTGAGGCACCTGATCTATCTACAGCTGGATCCCATACAGCATTAAAATCGACCTGCACTATAAATACGTAGTCTGTAAGCTCTAGCATAATGCCAGTGAGATTCTTATAAAAAACTGCATCAAACAGGTTAGGCGCATATGCTGACACCAATGCAATTTTCCAGTTAGAATAATCAATTTTGGCAATAGTTATCCATTCTGCTGAGTCCATCCATATGTCCAGAACTTTAATATTTAAATTATGCTTAGCCACTATGGCCACTCCCTGGACCTTGGTACTTGCAGAGGAGGATGCTATGACATGAAGCCAGCGCCATATTAATTCCAAATAAAGTAAAGACACTCCAGAAACATAAGATCTCATTGAAGGATTGGGTTATCAAGCTATAAAGTCAAAATCAAAACAATTGCAAGAGCAGGCAAGGTGCAAGGTAAATATATATATATATATATATATATATATATATATATATATATATATATGAATGTACATATAAGTAATATGAATAAAAAATGAATATATGAGTGTCAGGACATTAGTGATTTAACAGAGACTAAACGGCATAGTTACATCAAACATAAAATTACGCTGAGATAATTGTACAATGTTAACCAAGTAATTTAACAGTGCTTGAGGAAGCAAAAAATAACCGCCTGTGGTAAACAAGTGAGGCAGAGCAAGCTAATGATGCCAGCCACCTATAGCTAGTATTAGTATGCTAAACTTAAGAGTCCAAAAACAGCAACCAAATTAACGTTACAGTCCATGGGACTTACCAGCCAGGAAGTTCAAACCTGTTAAGCATCTCCATTCTTGGGGCTAACTGTCAGGCATCACTGGGGCAACCAGGAGAAGGGCGGCGATCCAAAAACTGCTCTGCGTCCGTTGGTGAGGAGAAAAGGTGAGTGTGGTGTCCAGTTTTAACCTTCAGCGTGGCAGGGTACAGCAGGAAAGCTTCAGTGCCCTTTTCACGTGCAATAGCTATTACTTGTGAGAATGATCTGCGGCGTCTAGCTGTGTAATCACTGAAGTCAGTGGCAAACCTGAGCATCCAGTTGCCGACTGAGGACGGGTGTTTCCTCGCCTCCCAGAGGATTGATTGCCGCATGGAGAAGCATAGGCAGCAAAAGACTAAAGTCCATGGTCGATCTCCTTCTTTCAGGGAGCCACTGCGGTAGATCCTGTGGGCGTGCTCAATTTCAGGTTTCATGTGCTTCGAGCGAGGAACCATACCAGGATCATTCCCTCCAGAAACTGCACTGGGGCATCCCTCTCTGCGTTCTCCAGTAAAACTCTTAGTTGGCAAATCCTCAGTGTTATGGAGGCAGTGGGTGAATAAGAGGGTCCATTCTTTGGGTGACCTTAATGAAGAAGTCACTCTTAAATCATTTGGCAATCTTGTTTAGCAATTCAAATTAGCCAATAATCAATTTTGGAGATATCTACAAGACATCTTCTTGTCAGTACCTTGGCTCAACACATAATCCTCCTCTAGGCTTGGATTACGCTATGCCTATAAACAAGTCTGGTTAGACGTTCACCTCAGCTCTGAAAATACAGATGGAAAGGGACTTGAGCACCACCTCTGAACAAGAGGAGTGGAATAAAACCATTGGAGTTACCAAGGGCTGTACCCAAATATTTGGATATTTGGATATTCGAATATTCGTTTCTATGGGTAGGTATTCCTTATGAAAATTTGGTATTCGATATTTACTTACTTTTTTTGTTTGTTTTTTTTTGTTTTGTTTTTTTACATATTTTTTTGGTGCTAAATGTAGTCTTTTTGTTGTTGGTAAATGTGGGTTATCAATAAAAATCAAAACTTTTAAATTGCATTGTTAAAAATGTGAAAGGCTGTGGATCAATGCCAAGTTTTACCACTTTATCACTATTCCCTCTAACTTGTAGCTGTTTTTTCGTTATCTTTTGAATTTAATATGAATTATGGAACTGTTTTTGTCAATGTTTGTTTCCCCCGTTTTGTACAATAAATTATTGTTTAAAGTCTCAACAAGTTTTTTTTGGAGTGTGTGACACAAGTGTGTTTTGAAAACGACTGCGGACTGTCACCTGCTCAACGCATCAGTACCTTCGGATGCCATAACAGTAATAGATTATAGATTAATAGATTATGATAATAATGTCAAAATATCATTTACAGAGCGATTTAACAGACGATCACTGCTGCCCGACCCACAGGTCCATTTGCAGGTCCCATGGGTTACGGGTGGACCTGGGCATCACTACTCAGCTCAGTCTATAAAGGCTGTACACAACAGTAGAAATTATATTATATTCAGGCCGGCAGAACCAGCAGCGTGTCGGCTCTACAGTGCACGGCAGTGCTGATTAACCATTCTATTGCAGCACAGAGTGATCAAAAGAAAGCATAGAATAATGTACTGAAGGAGACTGTTGTGCCATCACATTTTTTTGTGGTTTGACAGCAAAGATCCGGTCGCCGCTGTGCAAAACTCCGCAATACAATTAGGTCTGAAAAAACCCCGGAGGAGTGCTTCGCAAGGAGTCTTTGAAAGGAGCCGAGCTTGGCGTAAAACCGGAGAGACCAGGCATCACGGCCAAAGATCAAAACAAAGCATAGAATAATGTACTGAAGGAGACTGTTGTGCCATCACATTTTTTTGTGGTTTGAGAGCAAAGATCCAGTCGCCGCTGTGCAAAACTCCACAATACAATTAGGTCCGAAGTCCGGAGTCTTTGAAAGGAGCCAAGCCTAGCGTAAAACCAGAGAGAGCACGGCCACAGCACCTAGAGAAAATCCATAGAGAAGAACAGGTGTGAATTTGAATGCACTATGTGTCGTTCCTTTTTAACCTATATGGTTAAAAAGCCTCTTGGATCAGCTGGAAACGTTAGCCATGTTGATCTTGGATGTGACCGCTGAGCAGTGGCGCTGCCTCATGTGATGTCGGAGTAATCGGAAAAATGAGTTTCCGACCGTAAAGCAATATTTCAATGGAAACGGTTGACGATGTGTTTTTTAAACATTTCGAGTGATAAAATACAACACATCTTCTTTGTAATGTCCATGTTGTCTCCACATTACGACTTAAACGCTCATGAACACACAATGAAGTAAGAACAATTTCCCGACATGGGAAATCGGAGTGCCTGCATTTAGAAAAAAAAAGCATTTTACATGGAAGTCTATGAGAGTGAGTCGGTGCGATTTCAGCGAGGCTGATATCATCCCAAAGGTTGGAACGCGACTTCACACTACATCTGATTGGATATCCAGAGGCAGGACAAGCTGTTTCAAGTGAAAATTATCAGAATAATTAATATATATTGTGTGTATATATGACATAATGATGATGATAATCATACATTTATTATCATCTTTCTTTTCTTTTGTGGCTCAAGGAGGGGCGGCGCCCTATTGCCCTCTATTGGCCAGCCACCCCTTAGCGGTAGCATGGTGGTCTGAAAGGCTCACGTTTTATTCGTATTTTCATAAGAGACAGAATAAGTGGTTGATTTAAAAAACAAAAACAACAACAACAATTGTAGAAAACTTTTTATGTCTGTTCTGTTCTCTGGCTTTTGGGTTGTGGATTCACCAAGCATCTTTGAGATCAAAGTCAGAAATAAGATGCTGCAGTGCTCTAGTAGCTCATGGACTGGAATTGTCTTGCTTGTTTTATGTAATAAACAGTCAAGCGCTGTATTCATCTCTGTCTCAACAATCAGCTGAAATTCAGAAAGAAGAAAAAGAAATACTTTATAAATCCCTGATGAGAAATTCAATTTTTTCACTCTGTTGTCATATACATAGGCCTGTAATACACAAGCATGTACAAGAGGCCTCTCTTGTGCCCATGCAGATAGGTCTGGGAAAATGGTGATTCTTCACTTGTTGTATTCCAGATTGTAAGCTGCGGCTGCCAGTCAAATCTGTTTAATTCTGGTCTCAAAACCGTGCAGTCACATGATGATGATGAAGCTCAGCATGTTCAATCAGGAAGATTTTCTTTGTGCTCATCCATTAACAATTCTCTCAATCCAACTCCCACTGCTTCCTATAATCAGCTGACCATGGGTGTTCACTCTTCTAGTTATCCAATCAAACTTTGCCACAATCTTTATCAGCCAATAAGATGCTACTGCAAAAAATTTAAATCTGCTCTCTCCTCTGCTGCTGTCAGCTGTCATTTTAGGCAGGATTGTCACGGTGGGCAATTGTTCACTTTGCCTTAGTCTTTTCAGTCTCTCATCGATTGCCGATGTGCAATTCCTCAGCAGAAGCTGAATAATCTCTCACCCATTATGTTCTCCGGTTCAGGCAATCTCGCGTCAGTATTGTCAACATGTAACGTCACTCTCCGTTTCCATCGTTAGTCCTCTCAATCTTAGTGAAGTGTACTCTTGGACACTTTGCTACTTCTGAACACTTTGCATACATACAAACAGATTGTCAAGTGTAGTCCCTTGCAATTCCAGCCAAGCTTTCAAGGCACACCTTGCTTCAGTCCCCAGATATGCCTCAACCTCCAGCCCCTCAACAACCTCCATGCTTTGGGATCCTTCATGGCAAGTGAGCTAGCAATTTAAGCCATCCGATCAAACAGCCCTGTTTAAGTTAAATGTGACATATATGACCTGCCTTTCAATCGATTCAGTGCTGTGGACAAACATTATGTTATGTTATGTAGCGTGTGAAATAGAGTATGGTGAATGTGCTAGGAAAGATAGTATTGGCACTGTCTCTACCTGGAGCTTGCATGTACGGAGCCTGGGTTTGGTTGAAGATGGCAGTGCTGTTTGGGCTGAGAAAGCCATGTGTAAGTAAGGTAAAGGAGGTTATTGGGTTGGTGCGGGGAGTAGTGAGACCTGGCATTAGGGGAGTGTCTCTGGGACGCCAGAGATCACTGTCTAGCCTCCTGGAGGTGTCGTGGGACCAACTAGATGAAACACTGGTGAAAGGAGGTTCCCACCTGATGACCCCAAAGACATGTTATTTATCACTGCTCACTGGTCTGTATAGTTAAACCTTGCCATATTAGCTTATCATAGGGCTTAGGAGGTTATTCACTGAGTGCTGATCCTTTCTCTAGAGCACAAAGTTCTTGTGTTTATTTGAATCACTGCAGTATTAATGTGAAGCAATTTAGTTCATTCTCTTGTCGCCCCTCATTTCAATGGGAAAACAATTACCATAATACTGTAATAGGAGCACGCCTTGATTTCAGTAGTTTTTATCAAGCTAAGCATATTAAGCAGACACATTATATGCCCTCTGCTTCACAATGGTAATTGCTCATTTGAAGCAAATTTGATCTATTTTGTCTTCATTCATAAAATAAATAAATAAATCCAATCGTTGAAAAACGTGCGCTAAAGTGCCCTCTTGGGAGCCACAACGTGCGCTAAAGTGCCCTCTTGGGAGTCAAAACGCGAGCTAAAGTGTCCTCCTGGGAGCCAAAACGTGCGCTAAAGTGCCCTCTTGGGAGTCAAAACGCGAGCTAAAGTGTCCTCCTGGGAGCCAAAAAACACTTAACTGCACTCTTGGCTGGTGAAAACATGATAAACTGTCCTCTTGGGTGGTAAAAATGCTTGCTAAAGTGCCCTCCTAGTTGGCAAAACACACTAAACTGCCTTCTTGGCTGGAAAAAAAACACACTAAACTGCCCTCTTGGCTGGTTAAAACATGAAAAACTGCCCTCTTGGCTGGTAAAAACGCATGCTACAGTTCCCTCCTCCTGGTTGGCAAACTTGATTGATTCAATCATTGATTTATTGATTCATCCCTCCCACCTGCAGCAATGGAGCAGCACTTATGTCCATGCTTCATCATAGTTTGTTTCTTTTGAGGTGTCAAATAAATATTTTAAATGTGTATTGTTCCCTGTGTGTTTTTATCACAGAGCCAAAGGCCCAAAAGGGCGTAAATGCACTTATGCCCTTTTGGCTTCCCTTTTTGCTTCTGTATGTTCACAGTTAAGACCTTTGGTTTGTTTAATAACTCTGAATTTATTAATATTTTACTTCTATAATTTTGTCAGGAGAAAGAGCTCATCGACAGCTTTCAGGTGATATATATACCTCAATTTTGACCAAAATGTCACTTACGCCCTCTTAGTTCTCAGCCCTTGACTTATTCTTGTTGCAAATGTTGTTTTGCTTTCCTTGTTTTGTTTTATTCTGTTTGTTTATTTATTTGTTTACATGTTTGGGCTACAATGAACTTTGATTTGACTAATCTGTAACGCAATTTGGGTTGCCTTTGGGTTTGGGTGCTATAAATAAATTTGCCTTGCCTTCCCTAGACAGGTTTTGACAAGTAGATCTTTAAAAAAAAAAAGTCACAACAACAACAACAACAACAACAACAATACTACTACTACTACTAATAATAATAATAATAATAATAATCATCATCATAAAAAAAGCCAGAAACCAGCATTCCTTAACTTAGTTAGTAGTCTGTGGTACACTGAGTCACATGCCTTAGAAAAGATCCACAAACAAAGCAGCACATGTTTTTTTTCTGTCTAAGGCACCAATAATATCATTTGTCACAGCCGTAGCAGCAGAAATGGTGCTGTGCCCAGTTCTAAAACCAGATTGAAAATCTTTTAAAATATTTCTATCAAATAAAAATTGTTTTAACTGTAAATTTACCTGATTCAAGGATCTTAGCCATAACTGAAAGTTTGGAAATCAGGCGGTAATTGTTTATCTCTGAGCGGTCTACACTTTTAAGTAAAGGGAGAACACAGGCAGCTTTCCAAATTTTATGTTTGAAGTTGTAGAGAAGACTCAAATTAAAAATATGAGTAACGGGCTCAGCAATAATATCTGCCACCACCTTTGAAAGATAAGGATCCATATTGTCTGGACCTGCAGACTTTCTGTGGTCAATGTCTCTCAGAGCTCTCAGAACTTTCAAAATTGAAATACGTTTAAAATCAAACAGATCTAGATTTCCATCAGCTGCAGTACTAGCAGAACACAGGACAGATGTATTTACATTTGAGCTATCGGCTGACATAGCCCAAATAAAGTGTTCAGTAAATTGACTGACCATGGCAGCTTTGTCCGTTACTTCATCTCAACCAACCACAATTTGTTCTGGGAGGCTTGTGGCAATATGTGTACTGGATAATGATTTAAATGATTTCCAGAATTTTGAGGGGTTATTTAGGGTTCTCTGTAACTGACTACAGATAAAACTCTGATTTGGATTTTCTAATCATAAAGGTTCACTTGTTCCTTAGGGTTGTAAACATCGTCCAGTCAGCAGAGGAGTTTGAAAATCTAGCCTTGGCCCAAGATTTATTTCTTAGAAGAAGCAGTTCTGATAGACTGTCTGGGAGCCAAGCATTGTCTCTACTGCTGACCCTAAACTTCTTAATAGGAACGTGTTTATTAGAGACTGACAGAAAAATTAAATGAAAGTATTCCCAGGCCAGTTCAACATCCAGAATAAGAGTAACTCTGCTAAGAACAAGGTAGTTTAAGTTATGCAAGAAAGCATGCTCCTCTTTAAAAATTGAAATGTGGTTTTACCTTGGGGATTTTCGTATTCCTGACACAAGCAATTGCACAATGATCACTAACATCATTGCAAAATATGCCAGCCATGGTGTATTTATGAAATGTATTTGTTATAATTAAATCCAGCAAGGCAGATTTATTTTGTGCTCTCAGATTTGGCTGGGTGGGTTCATTAATGAGTTGCACCAAATTTAAAGTCAAACAGTTCTTAAAACATCCAAAGTTTCCTGAAAGCCAATCCCAATTTAAATCACCCTGAAGGATGAATTCAGAGTCACTCCTCCCTTCTGAATGACGAGCATCCTTTGAAGCAGCTGGGGCCTATAGCAGCCAACCACAGTGAGAGCAGAATCTCCTGATACACCCATTTAAATGGCCAGAGCTTCGAACTGTTTAGCTTTAGTAATTGACAAAGTTACACAGCTAATGAGCTTAGATTTTACATATATGGCAACCCCACCTCCTTTACCTACTCGATCAGATCAGTTCAGTTCAGATCAGATCAGTTCAGACTTTGTAAACCTCAATAGAAATTAATTGAGATTTATTGGGCCAAGTTTCAGACAGAACCATAATGTCAGTGCTGGTAGTAGCCTATTTGCCCAGATCTTGACCATATCCATCTTAGGGACAAGACTGCTAACATTTAAATGTATAAAACCAAGGCCTGCTCTACATTTAAAATCTGAGGGAGTGGGTTAACATTGCAGAGGTAGTAGGGCCAGGACTGGGCTGAACATTACCAGACGAAGTCAATTAAAGCATAACCATACATTGTAATTTTAGATCGACAGAATGATTTATCAACACCACTGTCACCTACAAACTGAAAAAAGATGATAAAATAGTGATTTAACAACATTAAATTCTGAAGACAGAGGATCTTAATGACATTTGAGAGTGGTAGATCATCACTTTATTAAATAGATGAATTGATTGATGATAACGAAGTCTTGTTGGAGAAGTTAAGAGTGGACTGGGATGACATTGTGAATTCACTCTCCCTGTTGTGCCAGTATCAGTAATATAAAGAAATACATGAAGTTAACTTAAATGCTGCAGCTATTCAGTCAGTATGCTACTAGACCATAAAATCTCACTTCCAACAGCAGAATCAAGTGCCAAAATGAGGTCTAAAACTAAGGCAGGCAATGCTGCTTCAGAAAATCTATGCAGAAAATAGCAGAATAGTAAAACATATAACAACCACTGTACCACTTAAAGTTTCCACAGAAGGGCTTACAAGCAGGGTCAAGTGCTACGTGATCGCAGGCCGGGCCGAGGGCTAGCAGACTGGGCTAGAGGCTGAGGGCTAGCAGGCAGGGCTGAAGCTGGAGGCTAGTTGACCTAGCTGAAGGTTGAAGGCAAGCAGGCAGGACCAGAAGCTGGAGGCTGTTAAACAGGGCCGAAGGCTGGAGGGTAGCAGACAGAGCTGAAAGCAGGCAGGGCAGATAGTGGAAGGCTGGCAGGTAAGGCTGTAGCCTGGAGACTCACATGCAGGTCTGAAAACTGGAGACTAGCAGGCCCAGCCGAAAGTTGAAAGCTAGCAGGCAGAGCAGAGCAGAGCAGAAGACTGGAGGCTAGCAGACAGCTGTTCTGTCCCCTTAGGTG
Source organism: Epinephelus awoara (assembly GCA_035609425.1). Lineage (NCBI taxonomy): Eukaryota > Metazoa > Chordata > Actinopteri > Perciformes > Serranidae > Epinephelus > Epinephelus awoara. The sequence continues at coordinate 40,123,048 of CM069301.1, read as the reverse complement.
CCCGATTCCAGCAGGTGGATTCTGGGTAGGCCTAGGCCTCAAACAGTCTATATAGGCCTCAAACAGACCAGATTTATAGTTCTGTGGCAATCCAATAACATCTAATAAAAATATAACCTCTGGAGATTCCAGACTGCAGGAAATATGTTGGTCTTGAGAAGTACCACTCAGTCATGCTAAAATGACATAGAATACACATACACACATAAAAACCTAAAAACTCAGACCCCAATTACTGAGACCCACACAAAACTGACTCAGCTGCCATCTTGGAGGCATCATGCAACGATTGAATTAAAACAGTTGATAGCTTGTATAAGCTTTTCGCCTTGTCTCTCATTCAGTGTAAATTAAAAAAAGGTGAATAGGCCTACAATATCTAAATGCATGACAACCAAACCACAGAAATATTACCCAGGTTCTGAATTGAAAACTGAATTAGTCTTTAATGTGGATTTCTGCCCTGACACTCTTATGTGTGTTGAGAAAATGTGTGTTGCTGTGCACATATTTTGACACCACTGGACACCTTGTGGATGTCAAGGTGAAATACTTGCTGGGAATAATCAAAAGGCCTGCATTACCTCCTGGCTAAAGTGTAGGCAAGTAGTACTGCTACTTGCCGGTGCCATGAGCGCACACAAAACTAGGCCTTATTAGAACAACTGAGGACATTCACATGATTTGATTTATCTGAAAGGATGCACATTAAATTTATTTACAATCATACTCATTCATTTACTGCTGCTTGCTGCTTCTTAATAGCTAAAGAAGGAGCTACCTTTTTAGCATTTCCAGATGAGACATGCATAGGGTGACCATATTTTGATTTCCAAAAAAGAGGACACTCGGCCCGGCCACGACATAGGCTATTTAAATGATACTCGCAGTTTACTCAAAGATGCCTTATCATTTTAATATATTTAAAATGTATATGTATGGATAGAAAATTCAGTTATATTACAAAATAATATCTCTCAAAGACAGAAATTCAGATAGGCCCCAATAGGGACACATACACACACACTAGAGTGTGGCGATCCGAGCCCGACGGTACCCGACGGGTCGGGCCAGTTTGGTCAAAAATGTAGCTTTAAATTGTATTTGGGCTGGGGTTGGATTCGGTCAGCTGTCAGTAAAAATGTATTGTAAAAATAAATAAAATCCTATTGTCTGTCCTGTTTATTGCTTGGGCACTGTTATTTACGTGACAACACCTGAACATAACACACACACACACACTGACTGTTTGTTTCTACCTCCCCCCACGCTCGAAGTCTCGGACCTCCAGCCGCCCGCCTCTGCCTTGATTAAACGCTGAAAATAAAATAAAAGAGGGAGACAGGTTTTTCCTATTTTATCTTATTTTGTTTTATGTCTCCCTCTCCTCTCGCTGGAAGCGTCAGACCTCCCGCCTCCCGCTCCCGTCTCAAAAACGGGCTGAGCACCCACGGCGTATGCCCGTCCTGTTAAATACCCTGTAACCGTAACAACTGTGTGACACAAACTCAGTGCTTTAGTATTAAATAATGTCGGACTCGGTTCGGGTTCGGACAGAAATATGCGGTCCGTGCCGCACTCACACAGACACACACACACAAACACACGGAAAACCGGACATTATCATCAGTTTATAAAACCCCCCCGGACGCCCCGGACGGGACGTGAAAAGTGGACATGTCCGGGCAAAAGAGGACGTTTGGTCAGCCTAGACATGCATGTGTCTGTCCTGTCTACAGATACCTCAGCTCCCAGAACTTGTCCAGTAGGGTCTTTTTTGTAGACTGCTCAAGAGGACACCAGCTTTCACATGTCACATATTCTTTTTTTTTAAGTTGCCAAATGTTTGCAGTTTTGGCTGTCAGTGCACTTCAGAGGTGTTGGGCATATTTTTAAACTCTTGAAAGAGCCATGTTAGCTGTTTCCCCCTGTTTCCAGTCCTTATGTTAAGCTAGGCTAACAGCATCCTGAGTCCAGCTCTGTACTTAGCACACAGTCATGAGATTACCCTATGTATAAAGATCTCCGCACAAACCTGTTGGTAGAATAAAAGGAATTTCACAGGCATAACTTGATGGATTATTATATTTTGCTGTGCCTGTTGCAGTATGATCCTTAATGCAAGATTCATAACATCGTCACTTTACCTTGTGAGTTTTGTCTCCAAATGCAAAAGCACAACAACCCCCACACAAAAGGCAACTTGTAGATACATTACTGAGTGACTGCAATGTACATAGACATTTCCCTTAGGTTTAGCCGCAGGCCTGCTTTATGTCATTGCATAACTGAAAAAAAGACCTTATTTATGACCCAACAGCATAAGCACAGTGAATCACTTGGAAAAGAAAAAAATAAATATTGCTCCATTTATCAAACTAGATATATTCAAGCCCTTTCTCGGCTAAAGCCCAGTTCAGACCAAAGATTTGCAACGAGTCAAGTTGAAACAGGCAACTACTTGCAATGAGCTGCTCTGCAACGTTCTTAAAACCTGCCAGTTCACACCAATGCAACTAAATGAGACAGTGTATCATCTCTATGCAACAATTCTGAACATTATGATTTCCTGCTTTTCAGGCATATTTTGTGACCAAATATCATTTGTAACTTCTTAAAATATGAATGAGGGTACTGATACTGAGACACTGGCTACAGCTGCATTTGTAGTAGTGATGAAACGGTGAAAAACAGAAACAAAACCAGCATCACATGGACTGTATTCATTATGAATATGTCACAATAACATGGATAACCAGCGCCAATTGAAATGGGCATACCGGTAAGCACATACAGTGAGCAGCACCAGTGACCCATTGTCTGATAGGCATCTGACAAAACTGTGAGTATGGAAACAGAGGGCTCGGCGGGGACAGAGCACCTGCCGCAGCAAGCGAACACGCCGTCTGCAGTCATTTTGACTCGACCAGCAGAATGCGCCACAAGCTGATTGGCTGGTGACACAGGTGACAGGCTTTACATTCTAAAACCAGCCGTCAGTGATTTTACCAGCTGAATTTCAGATAACACCATCAGCCGGCTTGAGTTCGGCCAGTTCACATCTCTGCAAAGTTCTAAAGTGGTTTTGTCTCATTGTCACAAATCATTGGTCTGAACTGGGCTTAACAGAAGTAAGCAGCCCAAGATCTAAGATGCAAGCAGCAGGTGGGTTTTCGGCTTAAAAAAAAACTGAGCAAAGTCCCTTCAGCTGGTTTAATTGTGTCTAAAGAAGGAGCGAGACCTATCACACAAAAAATTGCACACTCAAGGTCTCACCTTTTCTCCATTCTTTATTGGTGTGTATGTTCAGAACTTTGTGCAGGATCTCTCCACTAAGTTAAGTCAGGATTGCCAAAACTGAGTTATGAGTTATGGCCTATTGCCTACTAAGCCCCGCCCGATGTTGGGCAGTTACTAACTTAACTACATTTCTCAATAACATGGTGGTAACATCAATACTTTCTGAGTCAAATAGCTTTTTAGTAGTGAAGTTGATTAATTGACTGGGTAGCACAGTAGTGTCCACAAAAGTTACAAGCTCTTTTTTCCAGGAAATGCTCTGAAGTGCAGTGGACTTTTTTTCTGCAGAGGTCTGGTTAAAAGCAAGGATAATTAAAACTGAGGACAGGTAATGTGACTGACACCAACGCCACACCGAGGCATGTAGATGAGGGAAGCACTTCCATATGACATCATATACTAATCCTTTAGTTTATTCTGCTTGCTGCTTCACCACAGGCTTTTCTGCCTCTGATTGGCTACACTGCACTTTTTGATGGGTCTCTCATGTGTCTTGCCCATAGACTGTATATATTTAGTGGATTTGAAATGGACACTAAAGAAATAGACTCAACATGGACCAGGAAAGAGTTAAAGAGACAGTATTAAGTAGGAAGAAAGAGGAGAGAGAGGGTGATATACTGATGTCATGTGTTATTTGCAGGACATGCTCATGTTCTAATGTCCCGAAAAAAGAAAAAGTTTCATTGAGGTCTGTTATTTTTATTGTTTGTATTACTGTCTTTTATTTATTATGGTTTTTTTTTTGAGTGAAAAAAATATTTTCAAAATGTGTTTTTGAATTAATGGCATAGCCAGATAGCCTACTGACAGAGGCCAAGACAGAGAAATGCATTAAGTAGGAAGAGGAGAGTGTAACGCTGGTATTCCACTGGATGCATGTCCGTTGCGGAACGGCTGCGCTGGTTATCTGCTGCGTGCTCCGCCATCCGTCAACACCCACCGGCTGCATTTGCTGTATGAAGCGGTGCAGCACCACTGGACAGCAGAGTCACGCGGACCCACAAGATCTCGCGAATTCACACATAATCGTGCGATATAACAAGATGTATTTTCTATGAACAGAACCACAAAACCAGAGGAGTAGTTGGAAGACATCTCGGTGCACCTCCATGATCAATATCTCCTCGTCCATGGTGTCAATGGGGTGAAATGTCGTCTGAAAACCTCTGACCTGTTGACTTCAGGCCTGCCTCCGCCCATTATGACGTTTTCAAGGTGTAGTGCAGGGAAATATGATCCGCTGTGAACACTGTTTATTTTATTTTGAAAATTAACCGGATGTTTTATTTTGTTTCTGTGCACGACTTCCTGCTCCATATGATCTGCTTTGTGCTTAATTGCTGTGCTGTGCTCGAGCGTCCGGCAAAAATAAAGTCCTGTGTATCTGTTGTGGAAGGCTCCGGAGCGCCACAGCTGTGACAGAGCCGGAACGCAGCACAGCCGCAGCCGGTGGAAGCACACACGTTGACTAGAATTGAAACGTATCAGCTCCACTGCCGTTCAGGAGCGCAGACTCATCCAATACCGATCTGGTGGAATTTGGGGTTAAGAGAGGGAGCAATAGGCTGACTGATGATGTCATGTTATTGGAGGACATGTTCAAATGTCACAAAATCTTGCTTCACATTAATACTGCAGTGATTCAAATAAACACAAGAACTTTGTGCTCTAGAGAAAGGATCAGCACTCAGTGAATACCCTCCTAAGCCCTATGATAAGCTATTATGGCAAGGCTTAACTATACAGACCAGTGAGCAGTGATAACTAACATGTCTTTGGGGTCATCAGGTGGGAACCTCCTTTCACTAGTGTTTCATCTAGTTGGTCCCACGACACCTCCAGGAGGCTAGACAGTGATCTCTGGCGTCCCAGAGACACTCCCCTAATGCCAGGTCTCACTGCTCCCCGCACCAACCCAATAACCTCCTTTACCTTACTTACACATGGCTTTTTCAGCCCAAACAACACTGCCACCTTCAACAAACCCAGGCTCCGTACATGCAAGCTCCAGGTAGAAACAGGGCTGATACTACCTTTCCTATCACATTCACCATACTCTATTTCACATGCTACATAGCATAACTCCAATATAAGCTAAAGTTAAAGGAGATAAATAAACTTACAGGATCAGCAAACACACTCACCTTGCAGCATGGTCTCAAACAAAAGGGATTCGAATAGGCCACTAAGTTTGTGATTTCATAATGAACAGTTCAACTGAACATTTTTTGCCTGCCCATTTGGCTGACAGTTTTTCGTATTACTGAGATAACGCTGATTTGGCATAAAGTCAAAAAATAAAAATAGTTTTGCAAGTAGTAAGTTACTTTTGCCATTTTCTCATAGTTTAGCCTGCTACATTTCTCTGGGGATAGCTTCAATGGAGTGAAACTTTATTTTGATGTAGAGAAACTGGTAGCTTAGCTCACTACATTTTCCAAGTAGCTTACCCAGCACTGGCCCCGCCCTTTGGCAAGACATTTTGGTTAATGCAATTTTGTTAGGAATTTACGCATTCAAAAAGTCTTTAAGGGGAGGCACAAGGATGCAGTGACTGAGGAGCCTATTAAAAGTTATTATTTTCATAAAATTAAACTAATTGTTTTAACATGTCAGGAGGCTGTAGAAACAGCTGTTTGCAGGTCTCTCTCTCTCTCTCTCTCATTCCCTGGAATTTACCTTGTGTCTGGGGGGGCACTATATGAATAAAAAAAGCTTAAAATTATTCTGGCTAAGTGATTTTCAGACATGCCAAACCAGCAGTAGCACAAGAGATGGAAACAGACTGAGCAATAAATGGCCATACACATGCTATGTCTTTAACTGCCTGGAAAATAAGAGGTCAGGCACTGGGTGCTACTCATGTGCCTTTTTTGTGCCAACTTTCAAGAGCACAGAGGCAAGTTGCGTCTAAGGTTGCTAAGCAGCCTTAACAAGCACTCTATCATAGCCATTTGCCTGAAATTGGCTGCATATGTGGGACAGTTTTCAAATCAACCAGACATATAGTGTGAGGGATGTGGCCTTTCCATACTGCAATTTTGAGCAAAAATTAAAGGGCCAAAATATGACTAATGGAGGTCATATTTCTGGAGAAGCATCAGAACATCATTTCCAGGTATTGGGCAAAGTTCAATGTTTTTAGCTCAATCCTTAGCAATTTCATCCAGGGCATAAGACGACAGATAATAGGTTCAAGATCTCTCTCTGTCAGCAGAAGGAGGCAGTTCAATTGCCAAAATCAAAGATGCAAGCATCACAAGCAGGTTTTGGGCTTCACAAATCTGATCAGTCACTTTGGCTGGTTACATTTGTCTAATGAATGAATGAGGCCAAACACACACATAGCCAGGGGCACTGCCAGGAATTTTGGGCCCCATGAAAAAAAATCCCATCGGGCCCCCCCTGCGCAGCTGTTGTCACCACATCTCTAGGACCTAACTAACCCATTAAAAGCTTTACATAACTCAAACTACAAGAAGCAAGACAGATGCAAGCCTTCAAAGTTAAATACTACCAGTACAATAGTAGAAAAATGCCTGTGCACAGCGTAAGTTAAGGTGCTGGTACTGTGGCAAAAGTCCAACTACGTAAAGAAAAAAAAAACATATGTTGTGGCTCTTGCGTTATTAAAATTCTGAGATTATCCTCCTTGTGAGATGGTATTGAAATATCTCTCTTGCAGATCAGAATTGGTTTTACCAAACAGATGTGCTGTTGTCCTTGTATTGCTATTTGAATCTGACTATGTGAGGCTATTCCATATTTTATATGGTATAAATGGTAATTTTGCCATTGAAACAGTGTATATATTATTTTGATTCTTTTCTGTTGTTCAATTATATATGTAAATCTTAGAGTGCTGTTTCCTATTGAAACGATGGTCTTCCTGCGCTCAGCATGAGCCTGATGAAGCGAAACGCGTTGCTCTGCTCTATTAAATCTTGATCCTCTTTCAAAGTCCTGTCTTGTGTGTGGTATGTAGCCACAATATATGTGTTTTTTTTTCTTTACTACCAGTACAATATTTACTGCTAGTGAGCTGTACATGCAACAGTCTGCATACAGTATGCAATTCACCATTGCAAAAATAAATTGCTCCTCATGGGAATAATAAAGTCTGTATCTATAGATGTCATTTAACGGCCATAATTGAATCTAAATGAAAGCATCTAACTGGATTATTTTAATAGTACCTGTAACTTCAATACAGGCTGAGTTAGGCTACTTAATGTTTCCAACTGTCCAGCATCCTGTACAGACAGTTGCAGGCTGTTTTTGTTTCATAATAATCATTATGTGGAAAAATAATTAGTTTGAATTTCTGTCATTGAAAAATATTTCGTTTTCTCTTTTGTAATGGTAAAAAAGAGCAAGAGCGAGAGAGAAATTCCCACAGACTCCCTGCAATGATGCTAACTGGCATGTCATTCAACACAATGTTGCTCACCGTCTTCATTGGGACGGGTTAGGGTTAAAGTTATGGGGAGACAGGTCTGCTGCTTCTGACTCATCTGTTGTTGAGTCTGGTAAAAGGGGCAGGGACAACTGATTTAATATTAATATCTTGCTAAACATTTACCTGCACTGATTAAATGTAGGTTAAAAAGGAGTGAAATGTAGGCTAAGAATAGTCTGTAGCTAGCTTTTTCCACTATGGACATTAGCTAACAGGTTCATTTCTACCACTCACAGACTACAGGCTACCCACCTTTCTTGGAGAAAAACTGTCTCACATATTGACACCCTTTCTTTTGCCTCTCCTCTCTCTCCTTTCTCTCTTTCCTTTTTTGAAAACCAGATTTTCTTTTAGTACTAGGTATGTACTAGGCATGATGATGACTGTAGCATTCTAGCACAACTGCTGACTGCTGCTTGGCACCATCACCGTCAGTGCGCTAAGGCAGGACCAAACCATTTCATGCAGATACAGGGAGTGGTCAGTCAATATGGATGTTTACTTTTTGGTTAATGGGGATATTTAACTTTTACTGCCAAAAACAAGTAAAAACAAAGAGATCATTAATTTTTTTACTATATTTAAAAAAAAAATAAAATAAGGTTTAATAATTTTATATTAATTTTTACCTATTTTTGGGGGCCCCTGTCAGTCAGGGGTTCTTGGAATTGTCCTAACTTTTCTCACCTAAATGGTGCCACTGCACATAGCTATCAATAACAGCACACTCAAATTTCTGCCTTTTAATGAGCTAGGTGGAGCAGTCACAAGACCAAAGTCGCCTCAGAAAATTCACAGGCCTAATAAACCATTTTGGAATGAGGAGTTAGGGGATTTGTGGAAGGCAATACGTAAAGCAGAACTTATTTATTTGAAATATAAAGGTGAAAAAGAACAGAAAGAACAGTACAGAGATGATTTTAAATTGGGGCAAAATTTGTTTGATAAACGGTTACAATACTTCAGAAGACAATACAATAAGGGTTATATCTTGTAACTGGAGGAAACTCATGCATCCAATCCTCAATGTTTCTGGGACCAAATTAATACTTGAATGAACTTGGGCCAAAAAGACAGAGTAAAATACTACTGGGAGTATATGATATCAAGGATGGGACATGGATGGGAAAAGTGTTTTCCAGACTTGTTTTCTTGTTTTCTGTTGATCAAAAGAGTGACTGTTTTGATTCAGCCTTCTTTGATGGAATTTGTCATCTCAAATTCCAGCTAGACAACCAATCGCCTCATACCATCACTCATGAAAATGCTCTTAATGAAGCTATTAATGTTGAGGAAGTGAAGAAAGCTATTGCTACCATGAAAGTGGGAAAATGCTTCAAGATTTGATGAACTGACAAATAAAATACTGAAATGTCCCTTGTTTACAAAGCTCTTCTATGTTTTATTCAATTTTTGTTTTGAAAATGGGACTATTCCATCAATATGGTAGAAATCTATTGTTAGCCCAATACCAAAATCTTTGAAAAATGACCCTAGGATACCTTCAAATTACCGTGGCATTAGTCTATTGAGTACCGCATATAAATTGTATACCTCCATCCTTAACAACAGGCTCATTGCCTATCTGGAAGAAAATAATTGTTTAGTGGAAGAGCAGAATGATTTCAGAAAGGCTAGATCCTGTATTGATCATGTATACTCAATTATCGCTGTAGTTAGAAGTAGGATAATGCAAAACAAACAATAATTTGCTTGTTATATAGATTTCCAAAAAGCCTTTGATTTTGTCAACAGAGACCTACTAGCCTATCGTCTTCTTGAAGAAGGAATAGAAGGAAAATTCTACTGGGCCATACAGTCATTATACAAAGACCCTCAAGCCTGTGTTAAAGTTAATGAATACTGCTCAGACTGGTTCCCTACACCATCTGGGGTCAAGCAAGGTGACTGTCTTCCACTCTGTTTGCTATATTTATTTACAATTTAGCTGAGGAAATAAAATATCGAGAACTGGGTCTAAATTATGACAGTAGTAATCAATTAGACATATTACTGTACGCAGATGATATACCCCCGGTAGCTAAAAATGAGAAAGATCTGCAAAAAATCTTAGAATGTGCAGAGAGTTGGCGTAAAAAAAATTGAGACTCACAGTTAATCACAGTAAAACTCAGATCATGCATTTCAGAGATACAGGGATTAGAAGTAGCAATTTTCAGTTTTATTTTGGAGATCAAAAGTTAGAGTATGCTGCAAATTATAAATACTCGTACTTGTACTCGTACTCGTCATCCTCCGCTTATCCGGGTCCAGGTCACGGGGGCACCAGCCTCAGCAAAGAAGCCCAGACAGTCCTCTCCCCAACCACTTTCGTCAGCTCTTCCGAGAGAACCCCGAGGCGTTCCCAAGGGAGGCGTCTGGGAGGCATCCTTACCAGATGCCCGAACCACATCAACTGGCTCCTCTCGATTTGGAGGAGCAGCGGCTCTACTCCAAGTCCCTCCCAGATGTCCGAGCTCCTCACCCTGTCTCTAAGGCTGAGCCCAGCCACCCTGCGGAGGAAACTCATTTCGGCCGCTTGTACTCGCGATCTCATTCTTTCGGTCACTACCCAGAGCTCGTGACTATAGGTGAGGGTTGGAACGCAGATCAACCGGTAAATCGAGAGCTTCGCTTTCTGGCTAAGCTCCCTTTTCACCACAATGGACCGGTTAACCACCCGCATCACTGCTGACACCGCCCCAATCCGCCTGTCAATCTCCCGCTCCATCCTACCCCCACTCGTGAACAAGATCCCGAGATACTTAAACTCCTCCACCTGAGGCAGGACCCCACCCCAACCCGGAGTGGGCAATCCACCCTTTTCTGGCTGAGGACCATGGCCTCAGACTTGGAGGTGCTGATTCTCATCCCAGCTGCTTCACACTCGGCTGCGAACCGTCCCAGCAAGAGCTGGAGGTCACTGTTCGATGGAGCTAGGAGGACCACGTCATCCACAAAAAGCAGGGACGAGATCTTCCCGTCACCAAACCTGACACCCTCCACCACTCGGCTGCGCCTAGAAATGCTGTCCATGAAAGTTATGAACAGAACCGGTGACAAAGGGCAGCCCTGGCGGAGTCCAACACTCACCAGGAACAGGTCCGACTTACTGCCGGCCACGCGAACCAGACTCGTGCTCCTTCAGTACAGGGACTGGATGGCCCTTAGCAAAGGGCCACCAACCCCATACTCCCGGAGCACCCTCCACAGGATGCCCCTGGGGACACAGTCATAAGCCTTCTCCAAATCCAGAAAACACATGTGGACTGGTTGGGCGAACTCCAATGCCCCCTCCAACACCCTGGTGAGGGTAAAGAGCTGGTCCACGGTTCCGCATCCAGGACGAAAACCACATTGCTCCTCCTCAATCCGAGGTTCAACTATCGACCAGACCCTCTTCTCCAGCACCCTGGCGTAGACCTTACCAGTTAGGCTGAGGAGTGTGATCCCCCTGTAGTTGGAACACACCCTCTGGTCCCCTTTCTTGAAGATGGGGACCTCCACCCTGGTCTGCCACTCCAGAGGCACTGCCCCCGATGTCCACACAATGTTGCAGAGGTGTGTTAGCCAGGACAGCCCTACAACATCCAGTGCCTTGAGATATCCAGGGCGAATCTCGTCCACCCCAGGGGCTCCGTCGCCACGACTTCTGCCCCAGAAATTGGACGACCCGCCCCCGAGACCCCCGGCTCAGTTTCCTGACTGGAATATGTGTTGGTGGGATTGAGGAGCTCCTCAAAGTATTCCTTCCACCACCCGATAATGTCCCCAGTTGACCTCAGCAGCTCCCCACCCCCACTGTAAACAATGTGAGCAAGTTGTCGCCTCCCCCCCTGAGGCGCCAGACGGTTTGCCAGAACCTCTTTGGAGCCGATCGATAGTTTTTCTCCATGGCCTCACCGAACTCCTCCCATGCCCAAGTTTTTGCCTCCGCGACTGCCACCACTGCACTCCGCTTGGCCCGCTGGTACCCATCAGCTGCTTCTGGAGACCCACAGGCCAACCATGCCCTGTAGGCCTCCTTCAGCCTGACGGCTCCCCTCACCTCTGGTGTCCACAAGCGGGTTTGGGGTTACCACCACAACTGGCCCCCACGGCTTTGCGGCCACTACTTGCAACAGCCGTCTCGACAATAGCAGAGCGGATTTGGACTCAATGTCCCCCTCTGCCCTCGGGACACGGTCGAAGCTCTCCCGGAGGTGGGAGTTCAAGATCATCTTGACAGGTTCTTCCACCAGGCATTCCTAGCAGACCCTCACTGCTTGTTTGGGCCTGCCAGGTCTGCGCAGCGTCCTCCCCTGCCACCTGATCCAACTCACCACCAGGTGGTGATCAGTCGACAGCTCTGCTCCTCTCATCACCCGAGTGTCCAGAACATATGGCTGCAGGTCAAATGATACGACTACAAAGTCAATCATTGACCTGTGACCTAGGCTGTCCTGGTGCCACGTGCACCGATGGACATCCTTATGCTTGAACATGGTGTTAGTTATGGCCAAACTGCGACCCGCACAGAAGTCCAATAACTGAACACCACTCGGGTTCAGATCGGGCAGGTCGTTCCTCCCAATCACGCCCCTCCAGGTCTCACTGTCATTACCCACGTGAGCGTTGAAGTCCCCCAGCAGAACAATGGAGTCCCCGGTTGGGGCACTGTCCAGCACCCGTCCCAGGGACTCTGAAAATGGCGGGTACTCTGAACTGCTGTTCGGTGCATAAGCGCAGACAACAGTCAGGACCCGTTCCCTGACCCGAAGGCGCAGAGACGCAACCCTTTCGTCTACTGGGGTGAACCCCAACGTACAGGCAGAGAGTATGGGGGCTATCAGAAAGCCCACCCCGGCCTTCCGCCTCTCACCCGGAGCAACTCTAGCAAAGAAGAGAGTCCAACCCCATCTCAAGGACTTGGGTTCCGGAGCCAGAACTATGTGTCGAGGTGAGGCTGACTATATCTAGCCGGTAGCGCTCAACCTCTTCCACAAGCTCCGGCTCCTTCCCTGCCAGAAAGGTGATATTCCATGTCCCAAGAGCCAACTTCTGTAGCCGAGGATCAGACTGCCAAGGCCTCCGCCTTGGTCTGCTGCCCGATCCACACTGCACCAAACCCTTCTGGATACCTCTGTGGGTGGTGGGCAAATTATAAATACTTGGGTTTTATTTTGGATGAACATTTAAACTTTGAACATGGAACATCTGTCTTGGTTAAATCTGCAAGTAGGGCACTTGGTGGTATAATAGTAAAAACGAAACAGCTGGGTGATCTGGGATATGCTACCTACTCCAAATTATTTCATACATGTGTTTGTCCTGTTATGGACTATATGGCAGGGGTGTGGGGCTCAAAAGTAAGAGTGAAAGGGTAAATGGTACAGAATAGAGCAGTACCTAGGAGTCCATAAATTCACCCGTCTTGGCAATAACTGGAGATATGGGATTGGAGCCATGCAAAGTGAGATGGAAAGGTAGCATGCTAGCTCTATGGAACAGATTGCTAAAAAGTTGAATTGCTAGGAAAATATTCAGCTGGGATGTGACTGTTGAGGGTGCATGGGCAAGTGAGATGGACGATATATTTAGAGAAACTGGAGCATCTGACCTTTATCAAAATGTACATACTGTAAACAACACATGTCTAACACGTATCAGAGTAAATGGTCACAGGACATACTATATAAACCAAAATTAAGAACTTTTTGTATGATAAAAAGTTTTTATTGAAATGAAAAATGTTAAATAAAAATTCATTCATTCATCCATTCATTCATTCATACAGCAGCACATTTTAATTAGCACTGACATTGCAGCATAGTTTGGTTTATGTGTGGGTGGAGATAGCACTCAAATGTTGGTGATAATGCTCCACCGTCCATTTGCAATTTGCCGTTTAAGAAGAAAAGAAGAAGAGGTGGTTGGAAAAATAGTCTGTTGTCACTTCTGGTAGGTGCAAAACAGATGTATGCAATTTGAGATAAATCTATCCTGTTGAAATTAATACACCATGCAACTAGTTTGTAGTGTACTAATGTACTACATTGAAGTGTAATAATGAAAGTATGTGATTTGAAACACATTCTTGGTCTCTACATAGTTCCGGATATCTTCACTGAGTTTCATCAAGATTGCTCCAAGACAATGTAATCAATAGTCTATTTCCTTTTAAGCCCCGCCCTTTGCAAAGACTTGTTGTCCTTGTGTGTCAAATTTCTCATCAATCAGACTCATGGTGCGGCCTGTCCTTTTTTTTCTTTTTCTTTTTTTCTGTTTTTTGGGGCTCTCAATTTTAGTGCCACCATCAGGCTGATCAGAATCAAATTTGACGTGAAGCATCAGACATCATTTCCAGTTATGGTGCAGAGTTTCATGTCTCTAGCTCATGCAAACTCACAGTAAATTCAGCAAAAGAATGATATAGCATATGATGCACCCATAATCATGATACTTATACTTCTTGGTCAATACCTGGCCCCAGAGCATGTGTACCAGATTTGGTGATATTCTTTATGAGGTTACACATTTGTGGTACTTTTGGTGCTCTTTATGGGTAAGGCTCAAAATGATTTGATACACCTCTTCCCCAACATGTAAAGAAGATATTTGCCAAGATTTAAGATGACTGGTCAAATTGTTAATGAGTTACGGCCATTTTTGTGTAAGCCAGGTTTTTTGGACTGATCTTGCTCATTTATAATAGAGATGTATCTCTCTATCCCAGAAGGCTGTATTCCAAATTTGGTGTTGATAGAGTAAAAAGTAAAAGAAATCCAGAGTTCTCGCATGAGCACAATTTGAATTTGCTCAGCGAGTCACTCTGGCAATCAGTAATGATGCTCATTACACATGCCATTGGAGCCGAGCTGCACCAGTCACATCGGTGTATCTGATATAGGCGGGCCAGAGGCGAGCTAAACAGATGACGACAGCGCTGCGACGACGAAGTCTGGAATCAGTCAGTAAACATTGCTAAATGGCTACGGATGAACACCAGTTGTTTGAAACAGCTTTGGCTGCTACAATGAACGAGTTAGACTTGGCTTTTTCTCTAAAAGAAGATGGCGCTCGAATCTTTCCTTTGCAAGAAGGACGTTTTTGCTGTTTTGCCGACCGGATACGGCAAGAGTCTAATCTACCAGTTAGCTCTGCTGGTAGCTAAGTTCTGGATACGTCACCCTGTGTATTGTTCTGATTGGTCGTAGTGTTATCCAATTGCATTTTGTAGAGTACATTGAGCAAACATAAATAGGAGAATGTAAGTAAAATGAATACGAGCATACATTATTTTGACAAAATCCTAACACAAAAACGGGATGCACAAACAACAAATTGAAACACAGAAAATGCACGAGTTAAGCAGTACTGTATGTCATCCTAATGTTTATTTAATTGTTAAAGAAAAGAGACATATTTTAAGATGGGTTTTAAAGGTATCAATAGAGGGGGGAGATCTAACTTGTAAGTGGGAGACTATTCCACAGTTTAGGACCAAAAACTGAAAATGCTCCATCACCTGTAGTTTTTAACTGGGTACATAGTATGGAGAGCAGTGATTGGTAAGTTCCCATCCCTAGTTGGGCAACTGGAAGGTTTCTTCTGGGCTGGATGTGGCCCGCAGGCCAGCAATTGAATAGGCTTCATTTACTAGGTTGAGCAGGACTGGAGCCTATCATCACTGCAAATCTGTATCGGACAAAAATATGGTAACATTTTACAATAAGGTACACAAAATTAGAGTAGTTACTGAGGAACTAATGAGGAACTAATGAGTAGTTACTGAGGAACTAAGGCACACAAAATCAGAGTAGTTACTGAGGAACTAATAAGTAACTAATGAGGGACTAATGAGGAACTAATGAGGAACTAACTATTAGTTAATGGTCCATTCCTCAGTAACTCATGATCAAATTTTTGAGGAGTAGTTACTGAGGAACTAATGAGTAGTTATTGAGGAAGGAATAGTAACTAATGAGTAACTAATGAGGAACTAAGCTACACAAAATTAGAGTAGTTACTGAGGAACTAATGAGTAACTAATGAGGAACTAACTATTAGTTAATGGTCCATTCCTCAGTAACTCATGATCAAATTTTTGAGGAGTAGTTACTGAGGAACTAATGAGTAGTTATTGAGGAAGGAATAGTAACTAATGAGTAACTAATGAGGAACTAAGGTACACAAAATTAGAGTAGTTACTGAGGAACTAATGAGTAACAAACTATTAGTTAATGGTCAGTTCCTCAGTAACCACTGATCAAATTTCAGAGGAGTAGTTACTGAGGAACTAATGAGGAACTAACTATTAGTTAATGGTCAGTTCTTCAGTAACTCATGATCCAATTTCAGAGGAGTAGTTACTGAAGAACTAATGAGGATCTATTAGTTAATGGTCAGTTCTTCAGTAACCCCTGATCAAATTTCAGAGGAGTAGTTACTGAGGAACTAATGAGGAACTAACTATTAGTTAATGGTCAGTTCTTCTTTAACTCATGATCAAATTTCATGGGAAAAGTTACTGAGGAACTAATGAGGGACTAATAAGGAACTAACTATTAGTTAATGGTCAGTTCTTCAGTAACTCATGATCAAATTTCAGAGGAGTAGTTACTGAGGAACTAATGAGGAACTAACTATTAGTTAATGATCAGTTCTTCAGTAACTCATGATCAAATTTCATAGACGGGTTAATCACGACTTGATAATTAGTCAACTATTTACTTCATCAGTACAGAATCATTACTGTGTAACACGTCCATTAGTTAACCTTTTTATGTCCTAAAGTAAAGTGACACATAATGAGTAGTCTTTCATTACTTCATCATCATCTTTACAATTAGTTCCTTAACAAATAAAATCACAGACAGCAGGATTCTTGAGAAGGGTTTTATTCATTATCTTCAGACCACATAGAGTGCCTAAGTCACGTGACGCTCATGGGACCTTAGATTGGAAAAAATATGAATGGCAGTGAATGAGGAGAGCAATGTTATCTTTTGGTCCCGTTTGAGTTGTGACATGAAATCCAAATATGTTGTTAATGAATTTAAAACATAAACTTTAAGGTCAAGAAAGTCATACTTTGTGGTAAAACTGTTGAGATATAAGCTTTTGAAAAAACGTAATTAGAAAAACTACACAGGAGGCGGTCGCGTATGTGACGTCATAGCTTTCACTCGCTTCCAGCAGCTTGGAGTGACTGTAACCTGGCACAAAACACACAGACATCTTCAATCATAAATTGATTAATCATAAAACAGTGGAATTTCAGCGGGGAGGCCAAGCTGCAGGAAGCGAGCGAAAACTATGACGTCAGATATGCGACCTCCTCCCGTGTACTCTTGAGTCTTTCTAATTAACCCTATTTCAAAAGCTTATATCTCAACAGTTTTACCACTAAGTATAACTTTCTTGACCTCAAAATTTATGTTTTAAATTCATTAACAACATATTTGGATTCCATGTCACAACTCAAACGGGACCAAAAGATAACATTGCTCTCCCCGTTCACTGGCATTCATATTTTTTCCGATCTAAGGTCCCATGAGCGTCACGTGACTTAGGCACTCTATACACATTAATATGATCATCCATGTTATTCTGTACAAGGTGCTGACACACCAAACCGACATCAAAGAACTAGCGGCAACAAAAGCCAGCTGTTGCGTCGTCTACGTCACCTCACGTCGTCTCACATCACCCTTTGTCAGTTGCATTTGAACACACAGCAAAGACTCCACCCAAAGCTTGAAACGGTTACTCATCTATTTTGGCACTGCCCCATTGTCAAAAGACTCTGGAGTGATATTTGTAATTTCATTGCGAACAATATTAAAAAATAATTTAAGCTGTTTGGAGATGTGCTGTTTGGACTTTTTGACTTTAACAGAAATACAGCAAAACCCACTGAAAGATTTGTTATTAATCTCATCTTACTTTTGGCAAGATTTCACATTCACAAATGTAGGTTTACACATAGAAAACCCTCTTTTGTTGCTTTCGTTACATCAATTCCATTAAATTTTCCTTAATCAAAAGGCAATCAAAACCATTATTATTTGAGATCATTTTAATATTTTCTTGTAAACTCTTATCCGCCCTAGCATATGTGATATATGACATCTGTGTGTAATGTTGAAGATCTGCATTCTGTAAACTTCCTGTCTTAAATAAAGTTGTGGGAAAAAAAAAAGACTACATCCAACGGCCAAGTAGCACGTAGGTTCTGCGCCTGTGTGAAAGGAAATAACACAAAAAGGGAAACCGGAAGTCCGTTGAATGTATGAGATCAACAAAGTAGCGCGGAGTGACAGAGTGATACATCCTGTCAGCTGAGGGCTTTCCTATCTGTGCAGCCAAGCAGCGCAGCGCCTCCACGGACTATTACATCCAGACGCTCCCGGTGTTTCCTCCGTAGGCCCCACTTCACTCAGCTTCACTCAGCTGCCCGACAAACTTGCTATGTCTTCCCACTTTAACCTGAGTAACAAACCAGGGCTCGGTGCTCCAGTTGGATCCAAATGGAGAGCCGGGGCTAACATTAGCTGGGAAGCTAGCAGAGGCTAACTGGCTGCTTCCCTCCGGTCATGCTGCGGCTCATGCTCGGCTAGCCGCTCCCAGCTAGCTCCAGTTTGTTATTCAAGTTAAAGAGGGAAGAAGCAGCAGGTCTGTGGGGCAGCTGAGTGAAGTGGAGCCTGAGGAGGAAGCACCGCTTAGCCCCGGTTTCACTACAGACAGATTCACTCGCTACAGTGAAGAGGATATAACACCTGAACAACCAGTCAGAGGGATCTCTCTCACCGACAAGCTCCGCTGCAGATTCAACATGCTCAATCAGCCGAAAATTTGGAATGAATGATGAACTAACTATTAGTTAATGGTCAGTTCTTCAGTAAGTCCTGATCAAATTTCAGAGGAGTAGTTACCGAGGAACTAATGAGGAACTAACTATTAGTTAATCATTACCTACCATTTTTGTGTATCCTTAAGTAAAGTGAGATATCAAAATGAGTAGCTAATGATTCAGTAATCATTAGCTACTCATTTTGATGCCTCACTTTACTTTAGGGTACACAAAAAGAGTAACTAATGAGTAGGTAATGATTCAGTAATCATTACCTACTCATTTTGATGTCTCACTTTACTTTAGGCTACACAAAAAGGGTAGGTAATGATTAACTAATAGTTAGTTCCTCATTAGTTCCTCAGTAACTACTGAAATTTGATCGGAAGTTACTGAATCACTGACCATTAACTAATAGTTAGTTCCTCATTCATTCCAAATTTGTTTCATAGTAACTACTTTAAATTTTGTGCACCTCAAACAACTGTATTGTGAACAACAGTGTGATCAGTATACAGTACTTCACACGCAGCCCCCATGATAAATTCTTTAAGCTTAGCCTACCTAAAATGTGACACACTATCATATTTATTTCTAAGGCATCATCGTACAGAATAACATGGATGATCATATTAATGTGTATGTGGTCTGAAGATAATGAATAAAACCCTTCTCAAGAATCCTGCTGTCTGTGATTTCATTTGTTAAGGAACTAATTGTAAAGATGATGATGAAGTAATGAAAGACTACTCATTATGTGTCACTTTACTTTAGGACATAAAAAGGTTAACTAATGGATGGGTTACACAGTAATGATTCTGTACTGATGAAGTAAATAGTTGACTAATTATTAAGTCGTGATTAACCCCTCTATGAATTTTGATCATGAGTTACTGAAGAACTGACCATTAACTAATAGTTAGTTCATCATTAGTTCCTCAGTAACTACTCCTCTGAAATTTGATCATGGGTTACTGAAGAACTGACCATTAACTAATAGATAGTTCCTCATTAGTTCCTCAGTAACTACTCCTCTGAAATTTGATCATGGGTTACTGAAGAACTGACCATTAACTAATAGATAGTTCCTCATTAGTTCCTCAGTAACTACTCCTCTGAAATTTGATCATGGGTTACTGAAGAACTGACCATTAACTAATAGTTAGTTCCTCAGTAACTACTCCTCTGAAATTTGATCATGAGTTACTGAAGAACTGACCATTAACTAATATTTAGTTCCTCATTAGTTCCTCAGTAACTACTCCTCTGAAATTTGATCAGTGGTTACTGAGGAACTGACCATTAACTAATAGTTAGTTCCTCATTAGTTACTCATTAGTTCCTCAGTAACTACTCTAATTTTGTGTACCTTAGTTCCTCATTAGTTACTCATTAGTTACTTATTCGTTCCTCAGTAACTACTCATTAGTTCCTCAGTAACTACTCATTAGTTCCTCAGTAACTACTCATTAGTTCCTCATTAGTTCCTCATTAGTTCCTCAGTAACTACTCTAATTTTGTGTACCTTATTGTAAAGTGTTACCAAAAATAGCAACTCTCTTCTCCAGGTTCTGAACGCTCAATCTCCTCCCTAGCTCTACACCATTAACAGGACTACCGGGCATAGGGCCCCTGAACAAGCTGCTGTATCATACAAACTGGGAGTGAGACAAACTGGGAGTGTGACAGTTGGTTGTTGGGTGTCTTGCTCTGAACCAGTGTTTGACAGAAGTCTGTCTGACATCAGTTCTTCTCCACTATGTTTGCAGGTGATGAGCATCCTGAGTAACCCCAGTGGAGTTTCCTCACAGCCACAGCACGACTTCTCTATCTCACCGCTCCACAGTGCCTTGGACTCCTCTCCATCCAGTGTCATCTCAGCAAGCTGCAGTCAGCGTTCAGCTGAGGCCTCCATTAAGACAGTGGACAGCCTCCCGTCATCCCAATCCTACTGCCCCCCCACATACAGCACCACTAGCTACAGCATGGACCCAGCTGTGGCTGCTGCCGGCTACCAGTACAGTCAGTATGGCCAGAGTGAGTTCTGAATCCTATTATTTCAGACTAAACAAACAAACTCTGTCTTTTATGACTCCCTGTTACAAAATGGTAGAGCACAATCCCTTAAACTCCATTTCCACCAAACAATTTCGGTATGGTACCTTTAGAACCAAAAGTAACGCTTCAGACATGGTACCTAGACCCTAGCATTTCCACTGCAAACAGAGCCTTTAAATGTGGGCGGGATTGTTGTCACTCACTGCTGTGTACAGCACTCAACATTTCCTCATTACCTGTGACACAGGGGGAAGTCTGCACCTCATTTGTTTTCCACAGAACGAGGCTTTTGTGCATTTAGTCCTTCTCAGGCTAACTAGGGGGTTTAATGCTGCCCAGAGAAACGGTGCTCTGCGGCGCTGTTTTTCTTTCTCAGAGTGAGGATTAGAATGTATGCAGTTCATATAATCTGTCTGAAATTAACATAAATAAACACTTAAAGCTGCCCTGTGGAGTTTTTACATATAAACCAATGTCCGTTACATTACAGCCACTGCCAAACAAGTTATTAGGATGATCACTGAACGCATCTCCACCACACAACAGTCTCTGGTTTGCTTAGAAGCGCTATTGCCTAATGTCGGAGATGACGAGGCTAGCAGAGGAGCTACTGAAAGATGTCTGAAAACCCAAAGAAACGGCCCAGGAAAGCTTCAGAAGCCTCTGGAGCTGGTCCCGCTGGTCCTCCCCAACCTCCGCAACGTTCAGAAGAAGAAAAAAGGCAAAACGAGAAAGTGACAAATGCAGAGCGCACAAAGCGCAGACCTCCGCCGACGAAACCATTCATTGTGTATGTGCTACCGCAGCGCAAGAACGCACCACTCTGCCGCCGAGCTGTCTGTATTGTAATGAATCACTCATGATCAGGAGACCAGAGTAGCATTCCAGAAAAAGACCCGTTTATTTGTGCACTCCAAAAACTCCGGTAACACTCCAGGGGGTAACACGTAAAAGTCTCTGTCCCAAACTCTTCTAGCGTAGCACACACACACTTCATACACACATACTCACTTACAGTACCCAGCGGGGCAGCCCTCCTCCTCTCTGCTCCACCAATCTCCAGCCCCCACACTGGCTGACAGCTGACTCCACTCATACCACACTCACCACTGCCCCAGGGTCACTACAGCATATTTGTTCATAGCAAATAAAACAACAAAAATTATTGGGTGGTAAATAGATGTGTCATTTAGCTTTGTGCAGTGCAGGAGCATCACTAGTATTGTCATCGAATGGCACATGCTGACTGTTATTTTTGCAGTACTCGGAAAAACACGACAGATGGTGCAAATGGGCAAAACTCCACAGGGCAGCTTTAAGGATGCACTCATTACTAAAAGTGTATGTCATATAAAAACTGAAGTAATGCTCAGAGTTGGAATATTTAAGGTGTTGATTGATTCATGTCATCACCTCCTGCATTGTGTAACATTACAAGTTGATGTTCCACCTTAAAAGTTGCCGGTAGTCAGGCCAGTGAATTAAGTTGCTTTTTCTCCAACTGCAGCTGCTGTGAGAGGTAGTATAACATCCTTTCGTTTTATAGTTATACTATACTAATGTATAAAACTCTCGTACAGCCTCAAAACTAGCCACTGCTCAGCCCTGAGCAGAGTGACTGTCCACTATTGCCCAATCAACCGACTGCAGTGTTCACAGCTCCACCTTTTAGTATCAAATCTGTTTACTAGTACCCCAACAGAAGGGGTAACAAAAATGGTAACGGTACGGAACGGCTCTATTGGTACCATCCACAAATTTTCGCAGTGGAAACGGAAAAGAAGTGTGCCAAACTAAACTGTACCGTGTGGTACTGGTCGGTGGAAACAGGGCTTTAGTAAGGGAGTACCAAATCCCAAGTGTGCCAGCAGGTCCTCAGGGCACTGGGCACGACACACGTGCCACCTTAATTCAGCTCTTGCGCGTGTTTTAAGGTGTGCCCAAAACATATTTGATTATTTTATGAAACAGACACACCTGGCTGGTGTAACAGTTTATGTGTCACTTGTGTGTGTATTTCTCCTAATTGATTTCAGGGAGGATCTCACAGTAAACCCGACCTGTTAACAGCAATTGATTATGTATTCCACTGGATTTACCAAGGTGCTGCAATATACAACAATCAGTTCTACAGGGAAAATTTCCCACCTCTGAAGATCAGGGTACTGTTGTCTTAGTAAATCTGGCCCCCAGTGTCTTAAGCTCTTTTGGAACCACACCTGGAGAAAATATTTACTATAACACTGCTATTCAGCTGGGTTTAATGGTTGACGGCCAATTTTACCTTGGTGCCCTAAAATACCCTTTTGGTATTCAACCATGTGTAGGAACACAACCTACACAAAGGGGTTAAATGTAGCAGTGCACTGTGTGTACAGTTTAGGATATCTGTCAGTGAAAAAAATATAACAAGCAAAGTTAGCAACCAAAGTTAGCCTCCATCAGAACCTGACCGGGCTGACTTAAGGTGTACTATTAAAGGATAACTTTGGCACTTTTCAACCTGGACCCTCTTTCCTTGTGAAAACTGGTCAAAGAGACTGATGTGAACTACAATTTTTGAAACTGGTCCAGTATTGAGGGAGCCACAGCGGTCAGCAGCCACGCAACAGGCTGTAATGGGGCAACTGAATTCCATCATTGTATGTCCATTAAAAGTGGTTATTTTCACCACATACAGACTCAGTATGTTTTTAAGTGTTTGAAGTGTCTTTACCTTTCACTTGATCTGGTCTGTTTGTTATTTCCTTGTTAAGCGGAAGTCTCCTCCTTAAATATCATATCACAAGATGTCACTTATTGCAGGAGAACAACAGTGGAAATGTGTGAGATCTGAAGAGATTATAATAACCAGAGTAGTGTACAGTAAATGCACTGGATTTCGGTTATGTGGATGAGGCTGTTGAATTTGCCCGTTGCCTGTATTTATGTGAGCCGGAGTATATGGATGAAGAGCGGATGCGGAGAGAGAGCGGGAAAAAAAGGCAGCAGAGGGTGAACCAGCAGAAAGGAAGCTGAAGGTGTGCCTGTGGGTGCTGTGACCCTATGCCCACAGAGGAAAAATGCCAGTGTTGTAAAGAGTGATGCAGGTTTGCTCATGTCTGACCTATGCCAACAAAACAGGGAGCTACACTTAGGACAGCTGTTACAGACGATCTTTGTCGGATATGGACACGCTGAAGTTTTGGCTAGCTGTGCTACAAAAGGATCCTAACTCTCTTGTCCATACACTGCACATGCAGACCTGCAGGTCTGCAGTGACCACAGGAATGACTAGTACCTGTCAAAGAGGAGAAGAAATACGGTGCTAATTTTCCTAAGGAAAACCACGAGCTACAGCAAGGACCCAGCTGTGGCTGCTGCCAGCGACCAGTACAGTCAGTATGGCCAGAGTGAGTCCTGAATCCTGTTAGTTCATACTAAACAAACAAAAGGCTACATTTTGGTATGTCTTTATTGTGTCTTTTCATGAAACCGCATTCAAGAGTGGATTTACCTGCTGCAGATGAATGGAGGTAGGCTAAAGCTATTAGCTGACGTTATTATGTTGACATTGCATATTGTTACACTTGAAAGCACAGCAGGATAACGGCAAAAACAATCAATCAATAAATGATTAGGATGTGCATATATCATCTGATTCTGCATTGATTATAAAATAAATCTATATAGATTGATTACCCATTTTCATCAGCTGACACTATCTCTGCTGTGTGTGTGCGTGTGGAGAAAATGTAATTATGCTTTGGTATTATATATGTTTATGATATTTTATGTCTACATTTGCCCGTCCTGTACATCAAGTAGATATCTACTGGTTACGAATGACAGTGGAAATGTTAGTTTTTGTCCGAGCCCCTATACACGGTCTTTTCTAATAAGATAATCATTTGTTATTCCCACAGCAGAGAAATTTCTAGTGCTACATCAACAAAGAGAATAGTGTAATAACAAGAAGCATCAGCAAGATGTAATGAATATGTAAACAGTAAAATAAAAATCTCTGCTGCCTTTTTTCTCTCTCTCTCCTTGTCCTCTCTTCATGCAAATATGGGCAGGGACAGAATTCAAAGGCCTGAGCCACATTGTTGAAATCAGGTAAATAATTATGCATGATACTGCAAATGTTTTAGACAACATTGAAAGACATTTTCTATGAACTACTCCAGTTATAGACCCTGTTAGGGCCAACAACACATTGACGTTAGTTTGTTAGCTGGAGGCAAAACATGACTCGCCACCACAGGGCCGCAGGCTATATTGGAGTCTTAATATGTCGTCTTGTTGTGTTATTGGGTGCCAAAATAGGAGTCAAGTCTCAAAACCTTAATTTTAACGCATACCAGCCACCACTGCCCGTCAACAAAAACAAAGACAACTATGGTAAAATGCAATAAGATGAAAGGACTGGATGGAGGCAAACATCAAAAAAGCTCACATGTGCAGCGCACACTTCATATCAGGTCAGGGAAAAAGTATTTACTGTTGTAGGGATGAGTAACGTAATGTGTATTAAGGGTTATCATGTCCACCTGATCAAATCAGAAATTGAGGAGGTATTAAGAAGAATATTGGACTTCTCCATAACGCTAACTTTTTAGGGCATTAGCTAAAGTTAGCTTCGATAGCAAAACAAACTGGAGGAAATCGTTCAAGTGTCGTCCTCTTTTTTAAGACTGGCACAGTAATCAACCACATAGCAGGCCATCCCATATTCAGCAATCCTGTCCAAACTAAAACGAGAGCCCTGTTGGTCAAAGAAACGGAGCATTATATTTCTCTATGAATTAACAAGTGATTAAGTTAGTCACACATTCACTCCGCTCGGCGCTCTGCTGCTCAATCTCCCCAGCCAGAGTGCCAAGAGAGTGCTTTGTCACTCCACGAGTGCAGTGCTCCGGATAACCGAACGATAGATGGCAGGCTTTGTGCCCTCATCCATTAGACTGATGAATAGTTAGTTATGGTATATGTATGTATGTATGTATGTATATATGTATGTGTATGCTTGTTGGTGTTTTTTCCTTTTTTAACATTTGTACTTATTTATTTGTTTTTAACCGACTCTGTATGTTTTAATATGCACTGTCGCTCTCCGCAAATGAAGTTTCTAACGGAAAATAAAGTTCTTTGAGTTGAGTTGATTCTGACAGCTTTACAAATTTACAAACAGTCCAGTTGAGTATTTCTAAATCCACCACTTGTATTACCTTCTTCCACTGTCAAAAACAAGCCAAAAGAACTCTTGCCTTGCCTTCAGCTAAGCCCCGCCCACCAAAAAACATCATATTGTTTACTAACAGTGGAAGGGTCTAATATACTCTCTCCAGATCTCACTTATGTTTACACTGTTGTCTGACTGCAACAAGTGGCATCTTGTGATATTTCAGAAGGAGACTTCTGCTTAATGAGACAATAACAAACACGATGGGTCAGGTGAAAGATAAAGAGACACTTCAGACACTCATAATAACAATCTGAGCTGCTCTGTGGAATAACCACTTTTAATGGACGTACAGTGACAGTGTTCAGTTGCCCTGTGTGCTTCAACCTCTGGCTGCCAACTGATGTCCGCGCCCTCCATACTGGACCAGTTTCAAAAATTGCTTTTCACATCAGTCTCTTTGACCAATTTACATTAGGGAATAAGTCAAGGTTGAAAATTGCCAAAGTTAACCTTTAAGGGGAATCAACTATTGTCATTGTAGTGACAATCTCAGCCACTCCTAAACAGATATTTGAGAAATGTTCTCCTACTTCCTCTTTCTTTCTTATTATTTTTGTGTTGTGCACTAAATCTGTTAGGCAAAAACTCAAAATTCGGCAGTTGGGTTACAAATTGCACCCATTATTCAGGCACAAATAAAATGTTACCCACTGAGGTGGCACTGTAACCATAATGTTTTCATAATTATCTCAAAAATGGCTTCTCTCAGAGTCAAAATTCTCCTACCATTTAAATCTCTCAACTCATCTGCAGCTTTGCGCCAAGGGTCTTCTGCTCTAAAATTGCCCAATGTTTCAACTGTTTCTCACTTTTCTCTGAATCATATTTTCATGAACTTGTCCAAGAGTGTTGGTCCAACTGTCCTGTCCCAACTGTCAATCTATTTAGCAGTTATACAGTTTTAAACATTTGTCTTTATGTTCAATTTTTCACATAAATATTTATAAATCAAGCCTGCTTTGTCCAGGCTTCACTAAGCAGTCTTGGGATATTTTGCCAGTGCACCACAAATGCGAAAGTTTATGTCCCATAGTCAGCTACAGGGATTCATTGTTAAAGGGATAGTTCGACATTTTGGCAAATTCGCCTATTGGCGTAATTCCTATAGTCATATGGGCAGGTACATTACCTTTTATTATCAGTGCCTGTTGTTCTGATATCGGTGGGGCAGAGCTGCCTGCTGCTCAGCGCACAAAATGGAGGTGAACAGTACAGCCCCCTCTCTCTCTCAAAACTAATCAAATACACCATCAAATGACTCCAAAACACTCTTGTGGACAACAAAGTTGTTTTGAAGCTAAATGCATAGCCAGAACTACATTCACTGTTTGAAATCACTCCGCCCAGCAAGTACTGTATGTCTGGAATGTAGTTCCGGCTGTGCATTTGGCTTCAAAACAACTCTGTCTCGTAATATTACATTATTTTTTCATAGCGTGGTAAATGTTCAAGCTACAAGTTGTCCACAAGAGTGCTTAAGATGGGCGTGGCTTATTACAATAAATCAGAATTCTAGACATTTCACATTTCAAATTTCAAAAAATTGTAGTAAATCACACATACATCCTAGAGAGCTGCTTTTCACTATATATTTTTTTAAGATAATGCAAAAGCTGTAAGCATGGGACAGTTGTCTTGGTGCTCTTTCAGCATGTGTGGCACCTTGGTGAAGAGCACAAAGAAAACTGTCCCTTGCGTACCGTCAAGTATAGTGGTGGCAGCATCATGGTTTGGGGCTGCATGAGTGCTGCTGGCTCCGGGGAGCTCGGCTCATTTAGGGAAACATGAATTCCAAGCAGAGCAAGATCGCCCCTCTTCAGAAACTGAGCCGCAAGTTTTCATTATCAAGTTTTCCAACATGATAATGATCCAAAAGACACCTAGTAGATGACAACTGCCTTGCTGAAGAATCTGAAGGTGAAGGTGATGGACTGGCCAAGTATGTATCCAGCCCTAAACTCCCCTCTGCACCTGTGGGGCATCCTCAAGCTGAAGGTGGAGGAGCGCAAGGTGTCTTCACATCCATCTGCTCCATGATGTCATCATGGAGGAGTGGGAGAGGATTCCTGAAGCAACCTGTGAGCTCTGGTGAATTTCATGCCCAAAAGGGTTAAGGCAGTGCTAGATAATTATGGTTGGCACACAAAATATTGACACTTTAGGCACAATTTGGACATGTTCACTGTGGGGTGCACTCACTTATGTTGCAAGCTGTTTAGATGTTGATGGCTGTGTTTTGAGTAATTTTCAGAGGAAGGTAAATCTATACTACTATACAAGCTGTACACTGACTACTTTAAGTTATATCAAAGTGTCATTTCTATACTGTTGTCCCATGACAAGATATAATGAAATATTTGCAAAAATGGGAGGGGTGTACTCACTTATGTGAGACACTGTATATTTAAATAGACATGGGAAGCCTTTCAGATCTTAAACGAGATAAAAATTGTATGCAAATGTAGCAATGTAAAACATGTTTTGACAGAAGGTCATGAGCCATGCCGAATATTTCTGAAAAAGCTTTATATAGTATGTTAACGGAGAATAAGCATGTAGTGATGACCCCAATGAATTATTTTAAATGAACACCGAGTTTTGGTACCCATCAGTTAAAAAAGAAACAAGCATTTAAATGTTTACAATCTGCTTGGATCACAATAAATGCAGCTTGTAGCTTTAATTTATGATGTAAATTTTTTTTGTGAAGTTATATTGTTTTTCATTTATTCAGATTTATATATTGAAGTACACTCTAAACTGTGAGGCTTTAATATATTGTTCAATTTCAATGCTAATTTTGCCATTGTAACAAAAACAAAAAAGACATTTTTTAATGTTGTTGACTGTTGTTTAGTACTTCTCTTTTTAAGTTAGTTCAGGCACTGTTTGGGCATCTGTACCATTTTAAAAGTATTGTTTCCATGCTGGTATCACCGAGAAAAAAACAAAAACAAACAACAATACCCAACCCCACTTGCGTATTTAATCATGCAGTCATTCTTTGGCCAAGCCATTTGTTGGCGTCCAGATGAGGAAAATTTATTCACTGTCTAACAGCCATTTACTTTAAATTGTGTATGACTCTTTTGGGGCCAGTTTGTGTGACGTAGGTGGCTGTGGCTCATGAGGTAGTGCAACCCTCTATTTCAACTTCAACTTTTGTTTATTTAAAGTGCACATCATCCAGACAGCCTCTCCAAATCGAAATTTCAGTGGTTCTTAGTCTCACTCCAGAGTTGTCGAAAACCAGCCCTTGGTCAGTGACTTCTGGCGTTAGACACCAATGAAAAAGCCATCCTTTCACATCGGCATGATATGCAGCCAGTCACTGTTATTGTTAAAAGGTGCCCAGCAGCATCAGGGGGAAATACAGCAGGATGACAACAAATGTTAAGGCCACGAAAGTCCAAGTGAAATGGGTAGGAGGGGTGGTGGATGGGTCCAACAACCACCTACTTTAGACCGGGAGGCCGGTGTTCCCTTCTTTTTCGTAAACCTGACCATGTGTGTTTGTTGAGAAAATGTAACCATGTGCATTTGTTGCATTGTACATTTCCTGTAAAAAAAAATCCAGTATAATTGTTAATGTAACAGCAATAGCTAATGTCACAGCAATAGCTATAATGATCATGTGACATTTGTGGTTTGGCTGTGGCCCTCCATCCCACCTCCCCCTCCTGCAGACAGATTTAACAGTTTACTTCAGACTTTTGACTCTCCTCTTGTTTTAATGCAGGAAGCTCTTGACAGATTAAAGTACACGTTGCCAAAATAGCTGAGGTGTGTGAATATGTGCGTGTACATGTGTTTGTGCATATGTATTAGTGTTTGTTATTGGATAGGCTCAATCTTGGAGGCAGAGGACTTTCAGTGTGACTGCTCAACAGGGATTTAGAGTATAAAGCTGGTTGACAGGAAAAACAGCTTCCTTTAGAGGACGTCACTAAACCCTTGTGAAACACACACACACACACACACACACACGCACACACACACACACACACACACACACACACACACACACACACACACACACACACACACACACACACACACACACACACAGCTCCCCCACTTGCTGTCTGGGTGAGTGGCATCTTGGCAGACAGACTTGCCCACCCATAGGTGCTCTTCTTTCTCTCATTCCTCAGCACAGAGTGACAGCTTCCTTTCTATGCATGCTGGCATCCTAACTGACATGCCTTACTTATCTCCCCCTGATAACCACAGCATGCACACACATGCACACCCAAACACACCGTCTCACATCACATCTGCTGTCAGCCTTCCTCTCTCCTGCCCTATAAAAGAAGTTATCACCAGTTGAACCAGGAGGGGCAACATCCACCACTCAGACATGCTGAGCATTAATGTTGGCTTTCCAAGAACCACAGTTATTCTAGTAACTACCTGCCCCTCTGTCCGTCTGTCAAACATGCTTCAACAAACATTGTTCTGTTGTCACTCAGTATGATTGGACATAAAACAAAAAAAATCGGCAGCCATAAAATACACGTTCAAGTGTTGTGATACTCAATATACTTCTTCCTGTCAAAAATGCCATGTACAGAATCAAACCAACAATGACTGTATCTACTACCAAGTATGGTGTGTGTATCAAAACCTGATGTATCTTCTTCTTCTGTGCCATAGAGCTCTATTATTGTCCAAAAACACATCAATAAGCAATACTGTTCCACATTACGTGTTCCTTCATTACCATTCCACTGCCCCAAATACTCTGCAGTCGGTAGCAGAGGTGTACTCGCAGTTCTCTACGTGTATGACCTATTGAAAACGCTCATGAAATTAGTTGGGCCACATATTGTGCATTGCAATTTCTCTGAAAGTACTACTTTGGAGTACTGATCCATTAAATCAGCAAAATAGCTATACTTACAGACACTTTGGATTTACTCGGTCGGCTAAACAAACACCCCAGAACTGGTTCAAAACTCCAACAAAGCGATGCGCTGATCAGTGTAATCTGCCTTCTACTATCTGGAGATATCCATCCTTGCCTCAGCCCGGTACATACAGATGGCTACAACTGCTGTAACTCCACAGCAATGCCAGAAAAGGGAATTTCTACAAGCGAAACTGCAGCCAGGTGCAAAACCATTCTTCCTCTGGAGTGTCCAGTTAACATCGAGCTATGAGTAACATGGCTGGTCGTCTTTACTGCCCGGTGGCTGTGGGTACTCTGGTGTCGGTCCTGTGCGGCGGGCCTGGATGGCCCGAAGCAGGGCCAGTGAGCTGCCGCAGGTGGCCGTGTTGGGTGGTGCTGCGCTGGCGAGGCGCTTCGAGGCTGGCTTGTTGTTGGTGAGTGCTGCGGTGAAATCGGACCACAGTCATCATCGGGTGGGTGGCAAAGAGGGCCATGCTCAGTTAAAATCAGTGCCACAAAGGGATGAGTGTTTTGATGACTTTGAGCCAGGCGTTGCATGTTTTTATTCCAACTACAACAAAAACTCCTGTTACTAGTATTAGTATTAGTATTTTAGACAGTTGATCATTAGAGGTTAGGGTTGGACCCAAAAGCAAAGCCAAATGGAATAATGAGTGGACACTTAAATATATGTCGTATTAAGTCAAAAAGTGACCATATTCAACATCTATTAATTGACTCTAACCTTGACTTTCTTTGCCTGTCTGAAACTTGGCTTCATGAATGTTCACCTTCTGCAGCCTTAATGGTAGCTGGTTATGATATTTACAGAAGGGATAGGATGGCTTTAATTTTTTTTCTTTTATACTTTATAAATCCCCGAGGGGAAATTCAATTTTTTCAATTCATTTTTTTCACTCTGTTGTCAATTGCACACAAGTCCGAACACGCACATGCACAAACAGGACCTATACATGCACTAAGTGGAGAGATGTCAGAGTGGGGCTGCCCATGACAAGTGGTCTGAGTGGAGTCCCTATGGACTGAGCTACTGCCGCCCCAAAAGGGAGGGGTCATGATTTTATGTCAAACTTTTTTTTTAACTGCCTTGAAATCCAGTGGTCTTTTGAAAATGGACTGCAATGTATTGCTTTAAATGTAACTCTATCTCCACAAATGTCCTTTGTCCTTATTACAATTTACACACACCCCTCAGCAAATAATGATTTTTATGAAAAGCTTGATAACATGCTGAAAGAATGTCATTAACAAAGAGGTTATCATTATGGTTGACCTAAATGTAAACTGGGAGGTTACATACATACATACATAGAAAAAAAATCTGAAACAGGCTGAATTTATCACAGCTACTCCAAGGGCCCACAAGAATAACTACTTCTACCAGCACGCAGATTGATTTCGTTTTTAGCAACAGACTGGAGAGAATTTTAAAATCTTTTAATATGCTGACTGGACTGTCTGATCATAACATGATCTTGGCGGCCAGGAAGCTGAGTAGTAAGCGATTTAAACCCTCTGCTGCCAGTAAATCTAATAGAATTCCAGAAAGTTAGCAGGACAATTTTTAAACTTCATTCCAACAGTTTAACTGGAATGAGTTGTTGTCTGGAGCTAATCTGGAACAGGATTGTATGATATTCTCTAACAAAAACAGAATATTGTAACTGAAGCTACCCACAAGATTAAACATAGGGCTAAAAAGAATAGTCCTCCTTGGATAAATTGTGATAATTTAAAATTGATTAAAGAATGTGACTTTGCTTTAAAAACTGCCATTAAAACAAAATTACAACATGACTAATACCACTAAACTATGATGAGAAATAAGGTAGTGAAGGAGATCAGGAAAGCTCAGGCAAACTTTTTCATAACAGCTATAAATGAGGCTAGAGGAAAAACAAAAATGACTTGGAATCCGTTAAAAAAAAAAAGCTGACAGCACCATAATGCACCATACAACCTATGAAATTAATCTTAATGAAAAGCTATTAAGCGACTCAACTTAAATAGCAAAGGCCTTTAATCACTATTTTGTTGATTCTATAATTTATATTGCCCAGGATTTTTCAGTTAACCAGAACAGAGTGTGCCCAGTGAACACAATAGAATCTCCCTTTCACATAGAAAACGTCACTAAGCCAGAAGTTATGAAAATCATCAGGTCCCTCAAACCTTCCAGAGCCAGAGACCTTGGCTCACCATTAGTTTTCACTCCAGTCTTCAAATCTGGTGACCCACGCTCCGTATGTAATTACAGGCCAATCCATATTCTTCCAATAGTATTTAAAGCTCCTACAAGGAACTTTCATTTTGAGTTGATTTTTTTGCGACCCCGTGGACAAAAGGGTTAGCGTTTTGCTGGAATGAAGCCTACATTTCCCATGAGCTCTAGCGCGTATTGTCGTGAAGGCGCTTACCTGGCTCGTGCATGTGTTTGTTTTGAGGATGAATGAAACAACAAGATGGGAAAACTTTGCCCCCGCTCCTATCGGGGATCCCAGCTCCCTCTGCTGCGCCTCAGCTCCACCTCTCCGGCGTAAGCGCCATCGCCAACGCAGCGGTCGGCTGGTAAGGCTCAAGGCCTGTTTGGCGATCACTTCCACGGCTTCTTGGACTGAGTTTGGAGTGGTGCCTTGCCTCTTTATTTCTCGGCGCTTGCTGGACCCTGTCGACGCCTGGCTGGTACCTGTCGTCGGCCCGGATGAGGTGTTCCAGCCCCACGGTCCCTGCTCTCCTCGTTCCCGCTGGCACGGGGTGAATCTGCGCAACCTGCGGCCTCTGTGTGTGGCTCCCCGGACAGGTAACGCCATGGACCCGCCGGCTCCTGCCAGGATTGGGCTGGTAAATGCTAGATCGCTTGCGAACAAAACGTTTATCCTGAAGGATTTCCTGACTTCCCGAGATTTGGATTTTCTCTGTGTGACTGAGACGTGGCTAATTGTTGGTGAGTCCAGTGCTTTCACAGAACTTTTACTTGATGATTGCTGCTATTTTAACTCCCCGCGGATGTTGGGTCAAGGAATAGCGACTATTTATAAGAGTCACTTTAAATGTAAGCAGCTATGTAAGATGACGTGTGCCGTCTGAGTGCCGTAAATTGTTTCGCTCTGGAAGCGACCTGGGGCGGACCCGGAGACAGTTTCCTTAAGGTATGGATATACACTATATAGAGATAGCTTATCTTCACACCAATGGTCTCATTTGTTGTTGTAAGTCATGCACAGACATCAGCAGAAGCGAGAGACTTTTGCATATCCCGTTAAAAGTTCCTTGTAGCGGCTTTAAGGTCCCGTTTATACAACAACGATTTCAACTGAAAACGGTAAACTTTAGTAGCGTTTTGGCTGAATGTTTACACGCGACGGCGGCTTTTTGGGTGCCTGAAAATGCAATGTTCTAAAAAAGGGTTCCAGAGTGCAATTTTTTGGAAACGGCACCATCTCCATTGTCACGTAAACTTGCAATATGCAGTTCATCTAAAACAGAGACTTTTCGCACATGCGCATTACGGTTCCAGTTACTAGGCATGCGTGAGAAAGTCAGCCATCACAACAACAATGCCAAGCTCTGTTTGTGCTGCTCACCCTGTTGATTTTTATCAACACCTCTCCAGCAAAGTGTAGATTCTACTGTGGCAACTCCACCTCGTCGCGGTTACTGTGTATCCCAGAATGGGTGCTCAAGTGTGGGAGAGAGCAGCGGAGAGGACCGCAGAGGTCAGGCAAAGCGGGCCGACAGTGTGTATCCCAGAACGGGTGTTTAGGTGTGGGTGAGAGGAGCGGAGAGGACCGGTAATAAAAATAATAATAAACTTTATTTTTATAGCACTTTTCAAAAAACAAGTTCACAAAGTGCTTCACAAATATAAAAACAAAATACACGGAGTCACGTGGGGCGTCGTCCGGTATGGCTGTGTAGCAGAGAGCTCCGCAGGGCTGAGCACAATATACCCCTCTAAAAGTATTACATGCTGTCATAAAATACCCACATAGAAGTCTAACACTAACTGGAACAACTCGGGAACATGCCTGACAAGAAACCAACCGCGCGGGGGGAGAAGAAAGATGGAAAAGAGATAGCTTCATCGGAGGAACAGACTGATGTTGCCACCGAGCTAGCTAGCATCAAGACCATGCTACAAGGTATCGCGACTGATATTGGTGGAGTGAAAGGGAGTTTGATTTGTCTGCAGACTACGGTACAACAGCTTGGAGGAAGAATCACGGAGGCTGAAACTCGCATCTCCAACTTGGAAGACGGATGTAACGCGAGGGACAAAACGGTTAGCCAAGTCGGGAAAACTGTGGAACAACTCCAGGAGAGAGTTAATTATTTGGAGGACGCAGGACGCCGGAACAACGTTCGCATAGTTGGTGTCGTGGAAAACTCAGAGACAGGGGACATGGAGACGTTTGTGCGCACACTGCTGGAGGGATGCCTGGGCATGGATGTTGGCGGGGGCCTTGAAATTGAAAGAGCGCATAGATGCGGACCCAAGCCGAACACAGACGCAAGATTCAGCCGGCACATTCTGGTTAAATTCCTCCGGTTCAGCGCGAGAGAGGCAGTGCTGCGTGCCGCACGTGAGAAGGGAAACACCGAGTGGAAGGGCCAGCGCATCTACTTCAGCCAGGACTTATCCAGAGACACAATACAGAAGCGCAAAAAATATGATGAAGTCAAACGCCAACTCCGGAGCATGAAGGATGTGTCATATGCAATGCTGTATCCAGATACCTTGCGGATCACAGTAAATAACAAGCGTCATCTTTTCACTACACCCGCAGAGGCAAAGGCTTTCATCTCCACATTACGCTGACATTGTGTTGGGCCGTCAAGCTGCCACTAGAGTGAGATAGAAGGCAACACAACCCCCTGGAGTATTGGATTTCAGTGTATAAGATGAAGCAGTGATTTATGGACCGAAAGACAAAAATTATAGGTGAAAAATGGTTATCCCCCACAC
Organism: Epinephelus awoara; assembly: GCA_035609425.1. Taxonomy (NCBI): domain Eukaryota; kingdom Metazoa; phylum Chordata; class Actinopteri; order Perciformes; family Serranidae; genus Epinephelus; species Epinephelus awoara. The sequence continues at coordinate 40,087,289 of CM069301.1, read as the reverse complement.
CCGCAGGACTTCTTCATAATTACCTGAAGACACAATATCCCACAGGACTGTTTAGTGTTTCATAATGTCTGCACAGTACAATGTTTTAAGTTTTACTCAAGTTTAGCATAGAAAATATATTTCATATTCAAAAGTGGGATAAAGACAGGCTTATATTATTTGGACATTCTGGTGACTGCTACCAGCACAGTGCAGACTTGTATATTATGGATGTGTGCCTCAACTGGGTCGTTTTTATTTATTATTATTTTTTGTTAACTGTCACTATGTTTGGTTATTGGTGTGGGGTTGATAAGATAACTGAATAATGAAGTACCCTTTTCAACTGGAAAGGGGTAGTGAGTAATGTTAATGTTATTCTATAGTGGCCGCTTGAGATGCCCAAACATAAGGGTATAAAATACATATTACAAGAGGGGTGATGGAGTGCTTAGCAGCCGGGCACTCATAGTCTCACGGACCTATTATGGTCGGTTGTTTTTGTTGTTGTTTTTCAAGGTTCCAAATGACAGTAAACCTGGGCCAGTTGGCTAGGTTGATCTGTCAGTTGCTGGTGTTTTTTACTCTATTTCTTATTGTTCTTTATATTTTTTGTCATGATTCTTTAGCACATTCTCATTTCCCTGGTTATTCATCACAGCCAACTTACATTATAAACACAGAGCAATTTATAACATGACAGGAACATTAAAAATAGTTACTTGGAATGTAAAGGGAGCTAATCTAGCCACAAAAAGGAAAAAACTTATGATATATCTTAAACAAAAGAGGGCGGATATTGCCCTTCTACAAGAGACGCATTTAGATACAACAGAATCAAAAAAACTACAGAGGGATTGGGTTGGTCAGATTTTTTACAGTACATTTTCATCCAATAAGCGAGGGGTTATTATTTTGATTCGCAAAACTGTGACCATTAAAGTGTATGACCAGAAATCAGATACAGAGGGAAGATGGGTTGCAATTGATGTGGACCTAATGGGCAGGAGATGCTCATTAGTAAATATATACGCCCCTAACACAGACTCTCCAGAGTTTTTCTATAAACTACATGCAGTAATACAGAGTATGGGAAATACTGATATTATAATCGGAGGTGATTTCAATCAAGTAAGGCATAATACATTAGATAGATCAGGCAATGCAGGTAGATCTAGAAATATTCAGAAATCCCAGATAGCTATCGATACTCTCTCAGAGGAACTTGGTCTTGTTGATGTATGGAGGCTCATGCATCCTCAGGAGAGGGAATATACTTTTTTTTCTAATCCCCATGCATCATATTCTAGGATCGACTACTTTTTGATATCAAAGCAACTTGTGCCAATAGTGGAGCAGACTTTTATTGGTAATATTGTTATTACTGATCATGGTCCTGTAGATATGACTCTGAGATTTAAGAGTGAGAGGCGTTCTACCCGTTGGAGATTGAATACATCTCAGCTCCAAAATGAAAATTCATGTCAGTTTATACGACAACAAATATTAGATTATTGGGAAATCAATGAGGGCACAGTGGATGATCCAGGTGTGGTATGGGATGCCTTTAAGGCATACTTAAGGGGCAGGTTAATACAACATTCATCATTTCTAAAAAAACAGGCATCTGATCAACTTTCTAAATTAGAAACAGAAATAAAGGACCTAGAGAGGCAATATGCAGATAGAGGAGACCAGAAATTATTGGCTAATTTAAGTAAGGCAAAATTTGAATTAAACACTATTATGCAGAGAAAAGCAGAATTTTCATTGTTTAGATGTAGGCAAAAATATTATGAACAGGGTGAAAGAGCAGGGAAATTATTGGCTCAAAGAGTGAAACAACAACAAGCTCAAACTTTGATCTCAGCAATACAGAATGAGAAAGGGGACATTTTAACAGATACTATAGACATAAATAATGCTTTCCAATTATTTTATCAAAATTTATACACATCACAGGATTCTTGGGATAGTAGTGAATTTCAAAATTTTCTGTCTAGGGCTACTTTACCGGCACTAACTGAATCAGCTAGAGAGAGGCTGGGGGCATGCATTACACTGGGAGAGGTTCAACAAGCGATTAGATGTCTTAGTGCTGGGAAGTCTCCTGGGGGTGACGGATTTCCCACAGACTTCTATAAGTCATTTTCTGACCTGTTGGCCCCGAGACTTCTTACTGTCTTTCAGGATGCGTTCCAGAGGGGAAGCCTACCGGAGAGTATGCAGAATGCAATAATAACACTGATACAAAAGAAGGGCAAAGATCCACAGCATTGTGGGAGCTATAGACCAGTATCCTTAATTAACGTGGACGCCAAGATTTTGGCTAAGATATTGGCATTAAGACTAGAATTGTGCCTCCCTACCTTGATCCACCCTGGTCAGGTGGGATTTGTTAAGGGGCGGTCCTCAGCAGATAACTTGCGCAGATTGTTACATTTGGTATGGCAAACGAGGAACAACATGGAACCGGTTGTGGCTTTCTCTCTGGACGCAGAGAAAGCTTTTGATAGAGTGGAATGGGAATATTTATTTGCAGTTCTTGAGAGGTTTGATGTGGGTGACGTATATATTAAATGGGTGAAATTGTTGTATGGAAGTCCAAAGGCAGCTGTCCTCACAAATGGGAATATTTCTAGCCCTTTTAGACTATCACGTGGGACCCGACAGGGTTGCCCCCTTTCTCCCTTGATCTTTGTCTTGGCTTTGGAACCCTTAGCCTCAGCAATTAGGAACCACGTTGATATTAAAGGCATTGTTTCAGGGCAAAAAGAACATAAACTTTTATTATACGCGGATGACGTCCTAGTGCTGTCAAGTAACCCAGAAATTGCAGTGCCTAATATATTATCCATGATTAGTTCTTTTTCTCGTATATCAGGTTACAAGATCAACTGGTCGAAATCTGAAGCAATGCCTTTGTCCAAAATATGCCCTCCCAGTATTCGCAATAATTGGCTATTTAAATGGCTCCCATCTGGATTAGTATACTTGGGGATCATGATTACCCCAGGATTAAAAGATGTAATGAATGTAAATCTACTGCCCCTTATCCAAAAGATTGAAAGTAATTTACAAAACTGGTCAAAATTAAGTTTATCATTAATTGGAAAGATAAATTTAGTGAAGATGATTATAATACCACAGATTAATTATATAACAAGCATGCTACCTTTGGACTTCCCACTCCCCCTTCTGTCTAGATTTAATAGGGCCATAAGTGGTTTCTTGTGGATGGGGAAGAAGCCTGCTTTTAATAAAAAGAAACTATATGCATCAGTAGAGGAGGGCGGTCTAGGATGCCCAAGAATAGATTGGTATCACCATGCCTTCAGTCTCAGTCAGCTATCTAAGTCAAATATGCCAAAGGTCTGTGCTCCTGCCTGGGTGGCAATAGAGAAAGAGTTGATAGAGCCCTTCTCAGTGCAAGCTTTCCTCACTCAGACAGGAGGTGAGGTACCCTACAGAAACCCTGTGTTGGCATTTTCTAGAGGAAGTTGGAGATGGGCCCACCAGGCGTGCCATTTGAACTATTACCACACTATGGGTTCATCAATATGGTATAATAAGTCATTGAAAATTAACAAAAAATCAGTCATGTGGGAAAACTGGGTGAAGGCAGGGGTAATGGTACTGGAAGATTTATTTGACGGGAAACACTTAATCTCCTTTGAGCAATTTATATCTAAATATGATATCCCCAGCAAAGATTTTTGGAAGTTCCTTCAGTTAAGGAGCTGTATTACAACAGCAGATAGAAAGGTCAAATTTGCACCTGTCTCTTGTATTCAAGAGCTATGGCGATCAGGCTGGAAACTTAGAGGAGGGACATCTAGATTTTATGACATGTTTAGAAAACATCAACCCCCAGACTATCGAGGTGTGAAGCTAGCATGGGAAAAAGACCTTAGGGTACCTATTGACTGGGAGGTTTGGGAGGAAACAATCCGGTCTTGGTACACTATAGCCCGAGACATGCAGACGCGGCTGATTTCATTCAGAATATTGAATAGGAACTACTGGACCCCTGTAAAAATGTCTAGGTTGGGACTTAGGGAGAATGATAAATGTTGGAGATGTGAGAAGGAAAGGGGCACTGTGAGGTGGTGCACAACCTCTGGGTGGCTGTTATCCAATGTATCAATAAAGTACTGAAGATAGAGTTCAGAGAGGGGCCAGCTTTATGTATTCTGGGTATTCTGCCGAGGAAATCCGGCCTATCTACACAAATGTGCATATGGGTGAAACTAGCTCTCGCAACAGCAAACAGGGTAGTCCTGAGACACTGGAAGTCAAAAGAAAAGATCAGTTTTAAGGAATGGAGAGATGAACTAACCAAGATAGCTTCTTTTGAACAACTTATTTATAAGATTAATAATAAGTTAGATCTCTTCTTGAAGGTATGGGCTCCTTATTTGGAAATGATTGAAAAGTGATGATCATAATGGCTAATACCTGTACACTACCCCATGTACCTTATATCTATGTAGGTTCAAGGAATAGACATGTCATGTAACACTGTGTTGTGATTAATTTTACTGTCGGGAATGGGCACTTTATTTATTCCCTTTTTCTTTTTTTTCTTTTTTTTGTCCTTGTTTCTTTTAAGTTTCTTTTACTCCTTCTTTTGCTTGTTATTGTCAGGTTTGTTTTATGTTTCTTAAAATGTTGACTTAATCTTGTTTGTAATGCTTATATTTACACACTGGTTGTGTATTTGCATTTCTAATGAAAAGTCAATAAAGAAGTTAAATACAAAAAAAAAAACAAAATACACAATTCATCCCAGTATTAGAAAACAATCAAAAATAAACAGAGATAAGACAATGAAAAATAAAAGAAACAGTAAAAGCATAGGTTGGATAAAACCTAATAGTTAAAAGTTAACTTATAAAAGTGAGTTTTCAACAGAGTTTTAAAAGACGACACTGAGGTAGCTTGTCTGATTCCCAAAGAAAGTGCATTCCACAACTGTGGAGCCCTCACAGAGAATGCCCTGCTACCTTCAGTCACAAGTCTGGATCTGGGGACCAAAAGTAACAGCTGGTCAGCAGAGAGTGCGAGGAAGGGTGTAAGGGGTAAGGAGATCAGAATGTATAGTTACCTAGGCTTCATCAATCAAATTAACATAAGATAAGATCTTTATTGTCTCCCTTAGGAGAATTTTGTGTTGGACCTGCGAGAGACCATCCACCGTCACACAGCCACCACATATACAGACAACATATAATTAAAAAAAAAAATATATATATATATATACCCACCACCCCACCCCCACCCCAACATCCCCAAGTATTGCACATTGCCCTTAAGTTTAAAAAGTTGACCTTAATTTCCTGTTATTAAGTAGCTTGGTTGACAGTGGGATAAAGGTAAATTTGTACCTGTTGGACCTTATGTGTTACTGCCCAACACTGATTTTAATAAGAAAGTAGTATTTGGGTATAGCAAAAAAATAAAAATAAACTTCAGGTTGCAGCCTCCGCTCGGAAAATTAAACGGTCCTAAAACTGCAGCCCTGAAACTGCAGAATCTGGTACTGCAGCTTTACCTTATATGATTTTGTGGCTCCGTGTGAATGGAGATCGTTTCAATAACGTCGTCATATAAACGCTAAAGTTTTCTAAAACGCAAAGTACAGACTTTTCCATTTTTAGAGAAACCGTTGTCGTCTAAACAGGGCCTGAGTGACAGGGTCTGTGTTAAGCTTGGACCACAGTAGCGGAGTCGGAGACGGCAGAAGACTTAAAGTACAATTTAATGTTCAGAGAAAGGTGGCGACAGGCAAAATACAAACAGCAAACGATGCCAGCGCTGAACATGAATAGTGACCGGAGGGTGGCTGACCGCGGCGAGTTGGTGGCAGGCAGGAAAACTCCCGAAGTCACAGAGAAGGCGAGTGTTTACACAGCACGGCAGGTGAGGAGGCAGCGAGGGCACACTCGAGCGAACTGGAGGAAAAAAGAAAAACAGGTGAGGTTTTCTAGCGAGCTTACTAGAACAGGACACAGGTAACAACTCAGGTTGCACTACCGAACAGGACGGAATTATCTGGCAGTGTGGCGAAGTGAGGACCGGTCTTTTATGGAGAGGTGATTACTGAAGAATGAGCCTCCGGTGTGCCTCGGCTGCAGAGCGGGAGAGGGTCAGCCACGCCTCCAGCCACACACTGAAAGGAAGGTAAGGGAGGGGAGAAAGGTGGAGGAGAACAACAGAAACAAAAACCAAAACCCAAACCATGACAGTACCCCCCCCTCAATGGACGCCCCCTGGCGTCCTGCCGGGCTTCAGGGGGTGCTGCCTGTAAAAGTCCGCTAACAAGGACGAGTCCAGAATAAGAGCCCTGCTCACCCAGGAGCGTTCCTCCGGCCCATATCCCTCCCAGTCGACGAGGTATTGGTAGCCCCGACCCCGACGCCGCACGTCCAGGAGCCTGCGGACAGTGTAGGCAGGATGTCCATCGACAAGTCGGGTGGGCGGGGGGGGGTTCGGCCGGAGGGCTAAGGGTGCTGTGGGACACTGGCTTGAGAAGAGACACATGGAAGGCGGGGTGGACATTGAGGGCTGTTTGATTAGTGGAATAAAGTGGACAGCCTTGGAAAACCTGTCAACAATGGTCAGGATAACAGTGTTACCATTAGATGGGGGTAATCCGGTGACAAAGTCCACGGCGATATGCGACCAGGGACGGTGAGGCACAGGCAGTGGGCGGAGGAGACCTGCAGGGGCTCGATGAGAGGCTTTATTGCGGGCACAGACAGAGCAGGCGGCGACAAATTCCCTGGTGTCAGCAGTCATGGAAGGCCACCAGAAACGCTGCTGCAGCAGGGAGAAGGTCCGGTGGTACCCGGGATGACAGGCCACCTTAGAGGCATGCCCCCACTGGAGCACAGGGGATCTTGTTGGAAGAGGAACGAAGAGTCGTCCCGCAGGGCAGCCCTCAGGTGCCGGATGTTCCCGTTGGGCCTCCTGGACCACCTGTTCGATCTCCCACCTGGCTGCTCCGACCACACAGGAAGATGGTAGAATGGTCTCCACGGGGCTGTCCTCCACTGGGGGTGCAAACTGGCGGGAGAGTGCATCCGGCTTGGTGTTTCGGGATCCGGGCCGGTAGGTGAGGGTGAAATCAAACCTTCCAAGGAACAGTGCCCACCGAGCCTGGCGAGAATTGAGCCTGCGGGCGGAATGGAGATAGGAGAGGTTCTTATGGTCGGTCCAAACAATAAAGGGGTGTACTGCACCTTCAAGCCAGTGTCTCCACTCTTGCAAGGCGAGGACGACGGCGAGCAGCTCCCGGTTCCCCACGTCGTAATTCCTTTCCGCTGGGGTGAGATGCCGGGAAAAGAAAGCGCAGGGGTGGAGCTTCTGGTCCGTGGATGAGCGCTGGGACAGGACAGCCCCCACGCCGGAGTCTGAGGCGTCCACCTCCACAACAAACTGTAGGTCAGGGTCTGGGTGGACCAACACTGGTGCAGTGGAAAACAAGGTTTTTAGATTATCAAAGGCGGTTTGAGCGGCTGGGGACCACAAATAGGGGTGTTTGGTAGAGGTTAGCTTGGTCAGGGGGTTCGCTAAGCTGCTATAGCCCTTAATAAAACGTCTATAAAAGTTAGCGAACCCCAAAAACCTCTGGAGCTGTTTGCGGGTCTCAGGAGGGGGCCAGTCCAAAACGGCCTTGATCTTGGCTGGGTCAGCTCTTAGTTGCCCCTGCTCAACAATATAACCCAGGAATGACACAGATGAGACATGAAAATCACACTTCTCGGCTTTGACAAAAAGCTTATTCTCAAGTAGTCTCTGTAATACAGTTCTTACATGCACCACATGCTCCTCATAGTCTTTGGAAAAGATCAAAATGTCATCAAGATAGACAAACACAAATCTGTTGAGCATGTCTCTCAGTACATCATTAATGAGAGCCTGGAAAACAGCGGGGGCGTTAGTCAGGCCGAAAGGCATTACCTGATACTCGAAGTGTCCTAGGTGCGTGTTAAAAGCTGTCTTCCACTCATCCCCCTCCCGTATCCGGACCAGGTGGTACGCGTTCCGGAGATCCAGTTTGGTGAAGATCACAGCGTCGTGGAGAGGGGTGAAGGCAGCGTCCATGAGTGGCAAAGGGTACTTATTCTTAACTGTGATCTCGTTTAACCCTCTGTAGTCGATGCAGGGTCGGAGCGTCTTGTCTTTCTTCTCCACAAAAAATGACCCTGCACGGACAGGAGAGGAAGAGGGCCGAATAAGACCGGCAGCTAGTGAGTCACTAATATAGGTCTCCATGGCCGACCTCTCAGGTTTGGAGAGGTTGAATAATTTCTTGGTGGGGAGAGGCGCACCAGGGAGTAAGTTGATCGCACAATCATAGGGTCTATGCGGGGGCAAAGACAGGGCCCTATCTTTGCTGAAAACTAGTCTCAGATCATGGTACACACTGGGGACGGCCGAGAGATCAATATTTTCGGGTGGAGACTGGGAGAGTGAAGGACTAGTAGGGATGGCAGATTTTAAACAGTTTTGGTGACAGAACCCACTCCAGGAGGTGATGGAAGCAGTTGACCAATTAATGACAGGATTATGATGTTTTAACCAAGGGAGACCTAGCACTACGGGATTGGTAGGTGAGGAAATGGCATAGAGTTCGATGGTTTCAGTGTGATTTCCTGAGAGAGTCAGTGAAATGGGAACAGTGCGTTGTGTTACAGAAAAAATCTCTCGGCCGTCTAATGCTAGCACAGGTTGAGCTGAGGGAAGAGTTACAAGGGGAATACTAGCTTGTTGTACCAGGTCAATGTCAATGAAACTATCATCTGCACCAGAATCTACTAGGACGGGCACAGGCAGGGAGTCAAGTGACCACTGTAACATACCTCTAAGGAGGAGACGGTTTCTGGGAGTAGTAGTTTGGGAAGAATGGCTCACCAGCGCCCCCCAATCCGTTGGTGAGCCTACTCTTTTGGCCGGCTGGGGCAGGCCGCCAAAACGGTGTCCCTCCAGGCCGCAGTAGATGCAGAGACCGAGGCGTAGACGACGCTGTCTCTCCGCAGGAAGGAGTCTGGATCTCCCCAGCTGCATGGGTTCCTCAGTGGATGTTGCAGTTGCAGGTGGACCCCTGGAGCTTCCGGCTGCGGCGCCCCCCGTGGACACAGGCGAAGGCTGCGGTGCTTGTAGGTGACGAGGAGGGGTGAAGGTGTTGATTGTGGCCCTCTGCTTCTCACTCTTCTCCCTACGTCTTTCTCTGAGTCTGTTGTCTAACCTAATGGCTAAACCTATTAGCTCCTCTAGAGTACTAGTCTCATCACGGACCGCTAACTCATCTTAAATTTCCTCAGCGAGTCCCTTTAAGAAAACCGCTTGTAGAGCGGCCTCATCCCACCCACTCTCGACAGCCAAAATGCGAAAATTAACAGCAAACTGAGAGACAGAGTCCCTTCCTTGAGTAAGAGATAAGAGCTGGCTAGCTGCTTCCTTTCCCTTAACAGGATGGTCAAAAACTCTACGCATTTCAGAAACAAAATCACTGTAATTGGAGCAGAGAGTTATGAAGCGAAATGGCTAGTGACCAGGAAGCAGCCTTATCAGAACATAGGCTCATTATGTAAGCTACACGGGACTGATCAGTTGAATAAGTGGCTGCCTGCTGGCTGAATACTAAACTGCACTGGTGAATAAACTGAGCACATGTCCCTAGATCACCTGCGTACCGGAGGGGAGTCGGGATGAAGGGCTCCCGTGGAGGAAACACCATGGCCGTCGGAGGAGGAGCCGCAGGAGAAGCTGATGCGGGCTCTGGAGGAGCAGTGGGCTGGGGAGGGCCGGCTGGCGTGGTGAAGCTGGTGATTCGCGTGGCTAAGTCCATCCGATCACCGAGCTGTGTCACGTTGGTGGCTAACTGCTGTAGCGAGTCCATAACTTGGCGTAACACCGCTTCATGCTGCCCCACTAAAACGCCTTGTGAGGCGAGTGCCTGCTTCCAGTGCTCCGACTCTGCTGGGTCCATGGTGGCCAGATAATTCTGACAGGGTCTGTGTTAAGCTTGGACCACAGTAGCGGAGTCGGAGACGGCAGAAGACTTAAAGTACCGCGGCGAGTTGGTGGCAGGCAGGAAAACTCCCGAAGTCACAGAGAAGGCGAGTTTTTACACAGCACGGCAGGTGAGGAGGCAGCGAGGGCACACTCGAGCGAACTGGAGGAAAAAAGAAAAACAGGTGAGGTTCTCTAGCGAGCTTACTAGAACAGGACACAGGTAACAACTCAGGTTGCACTACCGAACAGGACGGAATTATCTGGCAGTGTGGCGAAGTGAGGACCGGTCTTTTATGGAGAGGTGATTACTGAAGAATGAGCCTCCGGTGTGCCTCGGCTGCAGAGCGGGAGAGGGTCAGCCACGCCTCCAGCCACACACTGAAAGGAAGGTAAGGGAGGGGAGAAAGGTGGAGGAGAACAACAGAAACAAAAACCAAAACCCAAACCATGACACTGAGGTTGCTAAGAAATGGGTAGCTGAGCAGATCATTTTCCATCTCAGTAACAGCTATGTGTCTCTTCACCCAATGCAATTCGACTTCAGAGCTAAACAGCTAAAGCAGATGTTGCAGCTAAGCTCACCAGTTCGTGGATGAATGAATGTTGCCTCCAATGGAACACCGTCCTGCAACCAGTAAATTATTAAGGGATTTTAAAATTTGACGGGACGCTTCTATTTTAAGCGGTGCAACTTTTCTAGTCTTTACGGCACCGGTTTAGCTGATCAGAAAATGCACAGACCAATTGCATGTGAGTTACTTGCACAGTGTGCTCCTGAATGATTTATTTTGCTCGCACAAAACTATTTTTAGTCGCAAATGTGAGTAAAATGCTCACACTGTAGAGCATGGAAAACATATATAAACAAATCTAGCCTACAAGTAAAAATAAAATAACAAAAATAAAATAAATTAGTAATAACAGTATTCCATTCTTTGCAAACTGCTTTTCTTCTATCACTTTCCAACACTTCTGAAATATCGCCACACTGCCGACATTTTACTCCGTCCGTCACCACACGTTGTTTAATTGCGTCATCAACACACGCCGCTATTATTCGGCCTTGCTTTTCACTTATTCTGAATGTGTGTTTTTTTTGCAATATTCGGCCGAATATATTCGGTTACTGAATATTCGATGCATCCCTACTAAACACTTACAGATCTTTCAATGGATGATTAATACATACACATGTAAGCACTAAAATATTTTATGCTGCTCCTTATAATATGTCCTGCTGGTGTTCCAATGTTGTTCTATATGGAAATATGTCTCTACTGACTCTAGTTCTTTAAAACATTTTATGCCCTTTTATATTGCATCAACTTTGCCTCAAGTTTAAGCACTGGATCAAAAATGTAATGATCATAACTGTAGAATATTTATGTCAGGGTATGTGGATGCTGGGCTGTAGGCATGGGGTGAACACTGGGTGTGCGGTCAGATCCAGGTTTCAGCTCATTTATTACAACAGGTGGTATTGCAGGGGGGAATGGTAGCAATTGTGCCGCTGGTTTATATTTAGACAGAAACATACAACTTGTGTTATTATAAAATGAAAAACAATCATCAAATGATAAGCAAACGATAAATCTATGACTGGAACTAAAGGAGTTAACATAATTGTCAGTCATTTTGGCTTAGCATCTTAGCAACATAAATACCACCAACATAAATGTACAATGCACCGAGAAACTCACATATTACACAGTTTCACAATGGCTGTCAAAGGGTTAGCTGTTCTGTGGGAAGGCTGCTGCTGCTGCTGCTGGCAGGAGAAAAGACTCACACCTGATGCCAATCTCTATAGGCTCTGCCCAACCTTGCTCCTCCTACTTCCTGCTCACACAATTACTTCTTCCTGCTCACCAAAATTCCTCGTCCCTCCTGCTCTTCACTACAGCCGCCCCTCACATATGATGTTCATATTTGATTTCCGTGAGGAGCATTAGGGAGTGTAGTGTCCTCTTCCGAGATGGCAGGTACATACATACAGGGTGCTTATAGGTCCTCCCTTTAATGTTGACCTCTACTACACAAACTTTACCGTCTTGACTTGGTAGGAGACATTAACCCCTTCCTATGGGCCAGAGGACTCGATTACCATGACCACGGTGGATATGGCAAGGTTGGGATTGTCTGTGAGCCATTTCTGCCTTAGCTGCAGGATAGGGAGGTAGTATTTGATGTACTGAGTCCAGAAGTGGTCTGCCAGAACTTGACTGTGGTGCCATCTATGGTTGGACAAGAGTTATGTGTCTCTGTATATGACTTGTGGAAGGGAAGCATCCAGCCACCCCATGAGAAGAAGATTAGGGGTCGGATCTGGGTCGGCAATATCAGAGGACACATATCCAAGTACCTCATCTGTGACAGTTTTCCCTCCCAGGGCTGCACGCAGGGCAGTCTTGATGGCTCGCATCTCTCTTTCCTAAGTTCCTCCAAAGTGGGGGGCATGAGGTGGGTTGTGGATGAAGCAGACTTTGTATTTGGATATATGTTCTTGCAGTATTGGGCTGAGTTGGGTAAAAGCCTCCTGCAACTCTCTCTCACCATCAATGAAATCTGTGCCTTGGTCGGAGATGAGTTCATAAGGGCAGCTGCGGCAACTCGTGACACGGCGAAATGCCATAAGAAAACTGTCAAAATCTAGCCGAGCCAAGGTTTCGAGATGGAGGCAACAGATGGTCTGGCACTTAAAGAGGATTCCCCACCTCTTCTCATGACGACAGCCAACCTTGACCGTAAAGGGCCCAAAACAGTCCATGCCAGTTGAAAAGAAGGGTGGCTTAAAAAGGCGTGGAAGAGTCGTGAGGGGGAAAGTCAGCCATTTTGGGGATGACAGGTTTCCCTCTCAGTTTCCTGCAGTCTAGGCAGGACAGCTGATGCTTCCGGATAGCTTGATGTCCTCAAAGGATCCAGTAGTGCTGGCAAACTCCAGCGAACACTCTCTCAGGACCAGGATGGAGAAGTTTACGGTCATATTCTCCTATGAGAAGCTGAGTGATGGTGTGCTCAGGATCTAACACTACAGGATGCATGGTACAGAGCTCAAGATCTTTACCTCCTCTTAGGCGTCCTCCCACACGTATTAGACTAGTAGCAGGATAAAACTCAGGTGCAAGGATACAAAGGTGGCTGTATTTGTGAATAGGCTTATCTGACTGTAGCAATAGGTACTCATCTGGAAAACTCTGCTGCTGAGCATGTCGCAGGAGAAGGTTTTCAACCTCAGCACGTTCAGGGGGATTGGAGGGAGGAGTCTGGGTACTCTGAAGGTTATGGGCTGTAGCATCCACAAGGTCATTCCAGGATTTAAAAGCTGTGATGTCATCGAGAATGAAGTTTGAGGGTGTATGGATGTGGCCGCAGAATGCTGATTTCCGTAGTTCACATGCAACTACTTCCGGGGCACTAGGGGGTTGCATGGGCCACTGATCTGATGGCGGATTCAGGAAGGGAGGTCCAGTGGCCCAGCAATTGGCAGCTACTAGGTCAAGCAGCCTCTTGCCTCGGGTAAGATCATCTGCTGGATTCAGGGGGGATGAAATATACCTCCAATCCGCAGGGTTAGTGAGCTCTAAGGTTTCTGTTATCCGGTTGGCAATGAACATTTTGTAGCTGCAAGTCTCTGAGTTGATCCAAGTGAGTACTGCAGTGGAGTCTGACCAGAGGACTGTGCAGTTGAAGAGAAGGGTAAGTTCTGATCGAAGCAGTTGGGCCAAGTAAGCTCCAGATAGAGCAGCACATAATTCGAGGCGTGGCATTGTCAGCTGACGTTTAGGTGCTACTCTTGAGAGGACCATGACGAAGGCCAGGTAGGTATGTCCCAGTTCATTCACTTCCCTCAGGTAAGCCACAGGGCCATATGCCTTTTCTGAGGCATCACAGAATACATGCAACTTCCTTGTTGTAATAACCTTGTCTGATGGACTGTAGCAACGTGGGATTTTGATCTTATCTATATCGGGAAGTTCTTCCTCCCAGGTCTTCCAGGCTGACCTAATGTTTGCTGGTAGGTTCGGATCATCCCACTCCCTCTCCTTCAACTACAGCTGGTGCACCAGAATCTTTGCTCAGGGGATGAAAGGGGTGAGGACGCCAAGAGGATCATACTGGCTGGCAAGGACTTTGTAAATAGTCCGAAGAGTCAGGGAAAAGTACTCGACTAATCAATACCTGTAACATAGGCTGTCTGAAGAACAGTGCCAGACCAGTATCAGGGTTCCTTCTTGAGGTTCTGTGTGGTTCTCATCCTGCCAAAGCTCCGAAGAGGTCGACCGAGCATGTGGGAGCAGAAGTTGGACAACCAGAGGACTATTGCTGGCCCACTGTGGGATCTCAAATCCACCTATGGCCAGGAGGGTATGGATTTGTTCCAGAAGTTCCTTAGCCTCATGAGCAGAAGGGAGTCTATCTAGACAGTTGTCCACATAGGAATGTAGGACAGACTGCAGGATCATCCTCGATACCTGGCGGTAAACTCTTCACATGGTACTGCAAGGCATATATGGCACAACAGGGACTGAAAGTGGTACTAAAAGGTAGAACCTTCCACTCATAGACACTGGCTGGTTCATCCTGTTCCATGTGTCTCCAGAGAAAACGGAGAAGGGGTTTGTCTTCTGGTAGAAGTCTGACCTGATGAAACATGGATTTGATGTCTCCACTAATTGCATAACGGTGCTGCCTGAAGCACAGAAGGACACCAATTAGTGATGGGCCCAGAACTGGACCAGGAAGAAGGTACTCATTCAGACTGTGGCCTTGGTACTTGAAAGAACAGTTGAAGACATGACGATGTTTGCCATTATACTCCACGAGATGATGAGGGATGTACCAGGACTCACCAGACTGACTTTCCTCCTGAGTGGTGAGACGTTTAACATAGCCCTCCTGTACCAATTTCTCTATCTGATGCTCATAGATAGCGGCTCTATCAGGACTGCAGACTAACTGCCGCTCTGTGCGGCAAAGGGAGGCCATCACTGCTGACTTGGGGGCTTGCAAGGTTGGGGCGGTTTTGAGCCGAAGCATTGGAGTGGCATATCTGTTGACACCAGCCACGGTTACATGTGCCGTCTTGGATTCAAGTTAGGCCAGTGCTTCAAGGTCCTGCTTGGATCTTGGTATGGATTTGTTGCTCTGGAATGGGAGAACGTTGATCTGCAACAGCTTCTCCACATTGGAATGAAGATCTGACTGGGCTGAGTAGGTCTCATGGAACAGGGTCTGGACTTCGTTAACTGATTCAGGATGAACAGAGTCACGGTTTTGGGAACTGACGGGAAGCAGGGAAGGACCCTGGAGAGCTCAGCCTAAATGGGTGTGTACAGCAGCAGGACCCTCGCCGTGACCAAGAAGCACTCTCTCAATGGGACAAAGATGATGGGAATGATCTGACCCAATAAGTAGAACAAGCTGAACCCTGTTGAATGGTTGGATGGGTAAGCCTTGCAGGGGCCTGAAGCAGTGGAAGACCTGCTCAGAATAGATCTGCTCAGCCAAGCCGAGGTGGGGAGAGGTGAAGGCTTCCTTAATAAGGAATTTCTTCCAAGGGTTTGAGGGGATGAGATGTTTAAGGTCACCTTGTTACCTTCAAGGGTTTCAGTGCCTTGACATACAGTTCGTAGGACAAGGGATTCTGCCGCCCCATCAAGCTGAAGGTAAGACGCAGCAATGGACAGTAGCATTGTTCTCTGGGAGCCATCATCAAGGATAGCGTAGGTCTCAAGATCTTTACCTCTGTAGCTTAAGAGCACTTAAACCATCTTAAGAAGGACCTTTGGACTGCTGCTGGAGCGGATGAGGTAAGAGAATCCAGTAGGGGCTTTAGCCTGCTTAGCTTCATGCAGGATTCCAAGGTGCTTCCCATTGCATTTAGGACAGGGTTTCTTGAGGTCGCAGTGTAGGGCTCAAAAAGGGGTCAAAGGGTTAGCTGCTCTGTAGGAAGGCTGCTGCTGCTGCTGCTGAGAAAAGACTCACACCTGATGCCAATCCTCTATATATAGGCTCTGCCCAACCTTGCTCCTCCTACTTCGTGCTCATCAGAGTTCCTCCTCCCTCCTGCTCTTCACTACAATAACATTCTTGTGACTAGAAAATCATGACAAAAATCAAGTTGATGTGTTCAGAATTTCAAAGTTGCCCCTTTTTCTTTTTCATGTCATTTTGTTTTGTTTTGTTTTGTTTTTGTGATGTTTTTTGTGCTTTGTTGTATTTTAGGTAGCCTAGTGTAACATCATGCTAGGAATGAAAAATAGCCTTTTGGTTAATTCTGACATTTTTGTAAACCATGTGTATTTATTAATTTGCACTGTCCCTTCTTAAATAAACTACACTAAACTAGACTAATTAGAGCACCAAAAAAACAGTCTTTCATAAATCACATTAATATAGCTACCATTTATTTGTTTGCCAGATAAATTTTGAAGGAACCATAAATGCTGCCTGGATTATGTTCAGCATTTTTTACCATCCAGTAAGAGCCAAGTTCATGTAGCGTGCAGAATTAGTAGACAAGCTGCTGAAGTGGATGGTTGCCATGTGAAGTGGGGGACTCTGAAACTGTAGTCTGGGGTTTATATCCCGAGTCCTATGTGTAGCTAGCTTCAGGATAGGTAAGGGAAGGGAAATATGCTTGATTTGGTTAAATACTGTAAACATGTCTTGTGCTCAGGCCTGGAATTTCGTCATTTTAGGGGCAAGGCCACTTGGCCTTTTGTGTTGTCAATTTATTGAGGTCACAAAGGCCAAATACCAGGGCAGCAAGGCCATAAAATAAATCAATGATTTTAAGTCCATGTCCATAATGAATTAAATTTAAGGACTAAGGACGTATAACTATCTGTGAAATGAATGAATAAAACAAGCTCAAGTAATAATAATGAGTATAATAAATAATGTGATTTATCTAATAGCACTAATAAACCCAGTGTGTTTTAAATATAGAACAACTAGGTTTATGTATTTATAAGCAAACAATCTTAAATATTAGGCCTAAATATGCTTTTGAGTGTACATGATAAACTGATTCACTGAACAAGACTGGCTTACAATTATTATTATTATTTTTGATGTACTGTTAGATAGCTAACAAACAAATAAACTACAGCAGGGCTATTCAATTACTATTTCAACTGGGCCGCATTTCAAAACCAGATAATGTCGTTGGGCCACAGTTTTAGCAGCAAGCAACCGATCCACTATTGTTGTTTTTTCTTGCATACATATATATATATATATATATATATATATATATATACACTGAACAAAAATAAACGCAACACTTTTGTTTTTGCTCCTGTTTTTCATGAGCTGAACTCAAAGATCTAAAACATTTTCTATATACACAAAAGACCATTTCCCACAAATATTGTTCACAAATCTGTCTAAATCTGTGTTAGAGATTGTCGAGATAATCCATCCCACCTCACAGGTGTGGCATATCAAGATGCTGATTAGACAGCATGAATATTGCACAGGTGTGCCTTAGGCTGGCCACAATAGGGACTTGATAATCACTAAAATTAGGTGGGAAAAAAGTGATATGAATGAATGATAATATCCCTGTTGGTTGTTTCTCAAATGAGTTGTTACATATCGACATAGTAGTTAAGTAGGTAGAAGATGAACTGATCTCCAAAAGGTATGGAGTTAACGATGACACATTTTTTTCAATATTTTGAACAAGATTACTTTTTAATTTCTATCTTTTTCAGTTTCAAAATAACAAAAAAGAAAGGGACCAGAAGCAAAAGTTTTGGCACCCTGCATGGTCAGTACTAAGTAGTGTCTCATTTGGCAAGTATCACAGCTTCTAAATACTTTCTGTATCTAGTTTAGAGTCTTTCAGTTCTTGTTTGGGGGATAATGACACATTCTTCCTGTAAAAGGCTTCTATTTCTGTGAGATTCATGGGCCATCTTGCAGGCACTGCTCTTTTGAGATCTATCCACAGATTTTAATGATGTTTAGGTCGGGGGACTGTGACGGCCATGGCAAAACCTTTAGCTTGCGCCTCTTGAGATATTCTATTGTGAATTTCAAGGTGTGTTTAGGATCATTGTGTTGTAGAAGCCATCCTCTCCTCATCTTCAGCTTTTTTAGAGCTGGTAGACGTTTGCTTCCAGAATTTGCTGGGATTTAACTGAATCAATTCTTCTGATTTGCCTTTCTTGCCAATCAATCCTATGATCAGCTCTCTCAGAAAGCTTTCTTGGTCTTCTAGACCTCAACTTCACCTCCACAGTTTCTGTTAGCTGCCATTGCTTAATTACATTCTGAACTGAGGAAACAGTGACCTGAAAACACTTTGCTATCCTCTTATAGCCTTCTCCTGCTTTGTGGGCATCGGTTATTTTGGTTTTCAGAGTGTTGGGCAGCTGTTTAGATGACCCCATGGCTGCTGATTGCTCAGACAAGGCTTCAGGAGTCAGAATATTTATAAAACTTTGAAATTTGCATCATCTGGCCTTTCCTAACAATGATTGTGAATAAGCTTACTGGTAAAAGTTGTTTTATAATTTCTTGGGGTACCCAAACATTTGCATGGTGCTCCTTACGTTTGCTTGCTTAAACTGTTTTAAAAGTCATGTTTTATCTTCATGCCTTTAGAGATCAGTTTATCTTCTACTTACTTTGGCTTTCCATTCACAGGAAACAAAATTTTGACCAGGGTTGCCTAAACTTTTGCATGCCATTGTATATATGCATATCATTAACTCTGTCTCCTTTGTCCTGTCTTTTCCAGCTGCTGTGGATTACCTGGCAAAAAACGTCAGCCTTTCCAGTCAGCGCAGGATGAAGCTGGCCGACCACTCAGCTGTACTGGGACTGCTGCAGGTTGAGACTGGCCAGGCCTACTAGTACCCACTTAACATGCACACCTTGTCACCAGCACAACCCACCTCCTGCTACCATCCATACAAATCTCCCAGAGGCCGTGTGTGTGTGTGTGTGTGTGTGTGTGTGTGTGTGTGTGTGTGTGTGTGTGTGTGTGTCATAGATTGACTATACAGTACACTGGGGTGTTATTTAGCTTTTTTTTAAATTTCATGTACGTGTTTCCTCCAGGGTTTAAGGATTGAGTGATGCAGCTGCCGAAGCTTTATACATTCCCATGGGACCAACCAAATCCACCCCAACAATTTCCACTGTTAAGAATATAGTTCTTCATTTGTTGTTTGTCATATTGCACTACATTTTCGACACAGTATTGATGGAATCTAACTTAACAGAATAACTACAGTTAACTCGTGATATAAACAATTAGGCCTACTATGTCAACCAATCACTTTAGACTGGATGTAACCTTTGACCTGCAATTTAAATTTTTTTTTTTTTTTTTTTAAAAACAAGGTCTTCAAAAAAGACAAAACAAACTAAATTATACATTGTAGTCATACTGTAATGATGCATCCATTCTTAATGCCAAGCACACCTCAAGTTGTGAAGTGTCAACACCCTTAGCGTTCTGTCTGAACACACCTTATGGGTTATTTAGCCTTTTAAAATTTCATGTAATTGTTTCCTCCAGGATTTAAGTACCCCTGTTCTCCCCGTTACTCTGCTAAGTCACCTATGACCATTTGTATTGAGTTTCATTCATTGATGAATTTTTCTGGCTGTGTTGTCAAACTAGTGAGTGCTATACTGGGTCGAAAAAAAAAAACTACATGTTGCTAATTAAAGAAACAAAAAAAAATAATAAATCAGGTGCCCTCCATGGATAGGGCAGGTAGGTGAATAAGGATAAAAGACAATGCCTTTCTAGCATACTCATTGTAGAAGTCCATGGTATAGGTTGGCGGTCTGAAAAAAATCCAAGGCACTCTTCTGACTGTAAATAAAAATCCTATATCAATAAATTGATGACCAATGTGTTCATACAGAACAGACTTCATCAGGGTATAAAATGTACTGGGGTCAGGACGGGGGAATAATGATAGTACTAACATCTTATAAAACTGTATTATTGTTTTTGGATAAGTTTTGGATAAGTGTTATTAGTATTTTCACATTGAACCTCCCTCTCAGTATCCGATATTATATGCTATTACAATAATATGTTATTATAGCTTTGGACAAGTATTATTGAGGGTGACCCCTCATCAGTCCTTTTACACACCCTCCTCTCAATATTCAAGTCAAGTCAAGAAGTCAGGTACTTAATTTGTCCCCACAGGGGCAATTAGTTTTATAGCAGTGACAACAGTAGGGATGCACAATAATATCAGCACATTATCGGTATCAGCCGATATTATCCTTAAAATGAATCAGAATCAGAATCAGCCAACATGCTTTTTCTTATTTTGTACAATACATGAATATGACATATATTGAAAAGCATACTATCTCGTGTCTCCATCTGCGGGTGGGCCATCATGATAAACGTATGCATGCATAATATGATGTTATTTCCACTATGGACGACAATGATCACTAAAATTAGTTGGGAAAAAAGTGAGTATATCAATATCAGTATTGGTGATTGGCCAAGTTAGTTGTGTTATATTGGTGTAGCCGTCTTGCTACATGTGTGAGTTCCCCCAGTATAGGTACACAGATTTGCCGATGAGTTTTCAGTCTTTCATTCAGGCGCACTGCTCTGTACAACAATTATAAAGTTAAACAATAAATCACGTGTGCCCGCAGCTGCCCGGCTCCCGTGGCACGTGCTCTTCTGTAAGCTACGTTTTTAACACAAACCAACAACACAGGCAGAGGTGTCCTTCCAGTGGAAAGCAGACAGACAACTGCTCAGGACCAGCGCACTACTGCATAAAAAGGGGAGAAAGAGCAGTACTATATCCAATATCATGCATGCCTAATTAGGGGTTCAAACTGACATAATTTGGGCTTTTGTTTTTTGTACAAAACAGGAATTACAGTCTGGCTGAAATGGGCTTATTACAGTCTGGGTAAAGCAAAATCATTGATTTCTTTCTAAACACATTATACATGTAAGAAAATATTTCTCATTAACAAATGAAAAGACAGAGAACTGTGTAGTACTGGATTGTGGAGTTAGACTGTTTTTCAGCATTTCTGTGTCCTACTGGATAAAATCTACATTACCAGTGTCATTAGAGCTCATAGCATCAGTGTAATTTCTTTTGTCCATTGTGTGTCAGTGGTGAGTTTGTTACGTCCCACGAGCTCTCTGAGCTCTTTCAGTCTAAAAAGCTCTGTTCAATGCCACAGTCATATAAACACAAGCTAAACAGCCGTCACTAATGAACCTTTCAGTCTTTATGATTGAAACAGCTATCCGGCCCACCAACATTTACTGCTCACTGCAGTGGATGTGTACTTTGTGCTAACGTTAATGCTAACTGAATGAGTGGCTACAGCTGCACAGTGGCTTTTGTTCCCTGGTTCAGAGGGTGTGTATCCTGTGACTGTGTGTGCTACTGGCTTAGCTGCCAGAGAGTCTTTCACCGTGCAGCGGCTCATTCTTCTGCTCGGGGGTTGTGCATGTTACTGTGCTACTGGGTTAGCTGCTAAGGAGAGTCTGTAGCTGCATGGTGGCTCTTTGGCTGAGTGTGTTTTTATTCACCACTCTCTCTCTCTCCATCGTCCTCATAATTCACAGTGAAACTTAAGTGGCTCCAAACAGTAGACCTGTAGTTTATTAGAGGATCTTCTATTTCTGGTCTAGTAATGATGTTACCGACCATCTTAAAATGAGCTAGCTTAGTGTAGCTGCCTTCCAGTGTGTCTCACTGGAATAGAATGTTCTGGTTTGGGGGTAGTAGGGGCAGACAGCATGTTGCCTGTTCCATCCTGTGGACTGCCTTGTTGAGCACAGTAAGGACATAAAGCTGAAAACACACAGATGCTGCCCTGGCACAGTGTACCATGTGGTGGTGCATCAAGTGCCCCTAGCACACACTGGACACGATGCAACAATACCAGCAATCCCACAGAGAGGGGATATATGCTGAGAATGTGAGACCTATGGATACTTTGAAACCCACAATCAAGACTTACTAAGAAACATCTGATAGCACAATGTTCCAACATCTGTAACCACCAACTACTATCACAACTAGAGATTAATGGAATACTACAACAATGCTACGGCAAGGGGGAGCCAGGACGGCAGGTCAGCAGGGGGATGTCATTACACCCCCCACAATGCGAGATTGGGTACCAAGCCTCAGTAGATACAACTAGCCTCAATGAAAGAGCAGCTGACCTGAGAAGGAAGATCATGAACAAACTGGAAACCTGGAGCCTCTGAGGAATCCTGAATCTGAGTTGCCATGTACCTTCAGATGATCTGCTAGAAGATGTGAATGCTGCCCTAAATACCATCCCTACAAGGACCATCACTGAGACCAACAAGCTAATTCACAGTACAGCAACAGTAATCCTGGAGATGCTTGGATACAAGATGGACATGGTACATACAAACCACTATTCTCCATGGAAGAGACGGTTAGAGGCCAAGATAAAGGCAACACATTGACAAGTTAACCAACTAGCAGAGCTACACAGGGGTAACATTGTGAATAAAGGAGTACCCAGGAAGTACAATATGCTCCCCATTCCAGAGGCACTCGAAACTGCCAAACAAAGACTGCTTCTGACACCCGGGTGAAGAGATACACCAGAGAAGTAGAAGCCAGGAGAATAAACAGGATATTGTTGCCAAGGTGTTCTCTCTATGGCAGGGAAATAACTGCAGGTCAGACCCACCAAGAGCTGAGAGGGAAACATACTGGAAGGGCATATGGGAAAGAGAAGCATCTCACAACACCAATGCCCAAATGGCTAGTAGACCTAGGAGGTGGCCACAGCAGTCTCCCTGAACAAGAACCAGTAACCATTTCAATGGCAGACATCCAGGAAAGAGTGTCAAAGATGAAGAGCTGGACAGCACCGGGCCCTGATATAATCCATACATACTGGCTGAAGAAGCTAATTGCACTCAATGAACGCCTAGCAGTACAGATGACCCAGCTGCTAAAGGATGGGACTCACCCAGATTGGCTGACACAGGGCAGGACAGTCCTGATCATGAAAGACCCCCAGAAGGGAACCATTCCATCCAACTACAGACCGATAACCTGTCTCTCCACAATATGGAAACCCCTGTCAGGCATCATAGCAGCCAAGATAACTAGCCAATACATGAGCGAGGAACAGACAGGAATTGGCAGTAACACCAGAGGAGCCAAGCAACAGCTACTGGCCGATAGAGCAATCGCCCGAGACTGCAAGAGCAGGAAGACCAACCTGTGCAACGCCTGGATGACTACAAGAAAGTCTACGACTCAATGCCACACACAGATACTAGAATGTCTGGAACTATACAAGATCAACAGGACACTAATGGCCTTCATTAAGAACTCCATGAGAATGTAGAAGACAATCCTAGAGGCCAACTTAAAGCCGAGAAGACCTCCCAGTTGCTGGAGAATGCTGAATTGACAGACAGCATAGAGGCACTAATCATTGCAGCACAAGAACAGGCCCTAAGCACAAGGGCCATAGAGGCCAGGGTCTACCACAGCAGATCAGACCCAAGGTGCAGACTGTGCAAAAATGCCCCTGAGACGGTCCAGCACATAGTGGCAGGGTGAAAGATGCAGGCAAGATCAGCATACATGGAGAGGCACAACCAAGTGGCAGGAACATCTGCACCCAGTATGGACTCGAAGTACCCAAATCTCGATGGGACACACTATCAAAGATGGTTGAGAACAACAGGGCTAAGATCCCGTGGGACTTCAGCTTCCAGACTGACAAACAGCTGCCGGCTAACCAACTGGATATAGTGGTGATTGACAAACACCAGAAGAGGGCAGTGGTGGTAGATGTGGCGGTACCAGCCAACAGCAACATCAGAAAGAAGGAACACAAAAAGGTGAAGTATCAAGGGTTGAAAGAACAGCTGGAACAGATGTGAAAGGTCAAAGTTGATGTGGTTCCCTTGGCAGTAGGAGCATTTGGGGCAGTGACCCCCAAACTGGGAGAGTGGCTCCTGTAGATTCCAGGAACAACATCTTTAGCCTCAGTCCAGAAGTGTGCAGTCCTAGGAACAGCTAAGATACTTTGCGGAACCCTCAAACTCCCAGGCCTTTGGTGGAGAGGACTCGCGCTTGAGGATGGCACAGATACCACCCTGAGAGGGTGATTGATTTTTTACATATATATATCTATATATATAGATATATATAGATAGATATACATATATGTATATATATATATATCCAACACAGAGTAAAAAATAATTACGCTGGCGCTGGCTTGGGGTCTGCTCTCCCTGGTGGAGTGGAAGGTGGCCAGGTTGCCGCCGCGGCTGCCTCCCTCCTTGGGATGGTGTTTCC
This sequence comes from Epinephelus awoara, assembly GCA_035609425.1. Classification (NCBI taxonomy): domain Eukaryota; kingdom Metazoa; phylum Chordata; class Actinopteri; order Perciformes; family Serranidae; genus Epinephelus; species Epinephelus awoara. The sequence goes on along the minus strand of CM069301.1, from coordinate 40,062,948 downwards.
TCTCTGGTTCTTCCGTGCTCAGCCTTATTTTTTTCTTATTATTAATTTATTTATTAGTGGCATTTGGATTCGGTTACGGCAGACAGACGGCAATCTGAAATGGAATGAAGCCCACACACAGCAGACAGTAGCTACAAAAGAATAGTCGAACGCGCCCCATCCGCCCACAGCACAATGCTCTTAAAGCCCTACGCTATCAAAAGCTGGCAAAATGCATTTCATTTATTTTATGGCCTTGACATTAACCTGTCATATTGTGTTCATATTGAGTTATCAAGGACACTTCCATGTTTTTGTGTGTATCCAGGAATGTTAAAGATATCATTGAGGAAAACAAGGTTGACGTGACGTTATTGAATCAGGGAATACGTGTGTCCACCACGGAAAGTATCCTAATTGACTTTGCATTGGCATTGTTTCTGTGGTACCGGCACGTAATTGTGTTTGTGTGTAATTGTTTAAGAAATGTTTATTAAAAAATAACAGACATAAATTAGAACTTTCATCTTTTTTGAAGAGATATTTGAACATGTCCTCCAATAACATGACATCATCAGTCGGCCTATTGCTCTCTTTCTTTCTCTCTCCTCTTCCCACTTAAAGCATTTCTCTGTCTTGGCCTCTTTCAGTAGGCTATCTAGCTCTATCAGTAATTCAAAAACACAATTCCAAAATATATTTTAAAACTCAATATAACCATAATAAATTAAAGACAGTAGTATAAACAATAAAAAATAAAAGACCTAAATGAAAACTTTTCTTTTTTGGGACATTAGAACATGAGCATGTCCTGCAAATAACATGTGACATCAGTATGTAACGCTCTCTCTCTCTCTCCTCTCTTCTGTCTTAAAACTATTCTCTGTCTCTGTCTGTGGCGCTGGCGTCAGTCACATTATCTATGCACAGTTTTATTACCTTTCCTTTTATCCAGACCTCTGTAGAAAAAAAAGTCTGCTGCGCTCTTCCTGGGAAAAAGAGCTTGTAACTTTCTACTATGTCAACTAGTCAACTTTACCACTGAAAAGCTATTCAGACAGTAGTGATGTTACCACCACACTACTGAGAAATGTAGTTAAGATAGTAATGCCACTACTTATAGTAACCTTACTGCCCAACGCTATTAAAAAGTAGTCTGTGACGGGACTTAGGTCTTATCTTCCATCAGTTTTGTTCTTTATATGGTGTAGACAGATATTATTGAAGGTGATTTCTTATCAGTCTTACAAAGTACCCTCCTCCCAGTATTTATCATTTATTATTGTTTTTATAATCTTTTTGAATAAATATTATTGAAGGTCGCCCTTTATGAGTATTTTCACTTGCTAGGCCCTTGCTGTCTATCCACGCTATACATACATATATATATATATATATATATATATATATATATATATATATATATATATATATATTACTTTAACGTTATTATAGATTTCTTCCATTTCTGTCATAATGTGTGAGTTTGTTTCATATATCAGCTCTTTTTTCATTTTTCAGTCTTTCACTTTTATTGTTAGTTTGGTCTTAACTTTATTATTTGTGATTTAACTTCTTATTCTGCTCTTAAATATGTGAGTCAGTCACAGTATATGTTCACATTTTCTCTGTCATGTCTTTCCAGTGGTTTGTTTTTTTTTTTCAACTGGACACTCCTAATGGGTCACATGACATCATGATGAGTTTAAATTGAACACCTGTCCCCAGAGCATTATATACCCCAGTAAGGACGTTTTAAGGTGAAACACATTGGTAATCTATTTATTAATAACAGATTTTACAATCAGAGTGCCTTGGATGCTTCTCACACCGCCAATCTATAACATGGACCTTTATATTAAGTGAGCTGGACAGTCATGGTTTTTGTTTGTTTTTGTTTTTTGGTTGTTGTTGTTTTTTTTGTTATTCTTAAATGCATGTATGATTTGCTTATAGCTCATGAATTCTACCTCAATTTAAATGAGATGCACTAATGACCAAATAGAAATCAGTAAAATCAATATTTTAAGCTGCTGTCTTGAAGAGATAATAGACCTACACAGACAGATTAGTCCTGGCTCAGCTTTAGATTTGAAAACGTTTTTTTATTTTGTTTTGTTTTGTTTTTAACTTGGGAAGAACACAATGCTGTGAAGGAGGATTAGGACCATGTTAAAGAAAAAAAGTCATACATCTACAAGAATAAAGTCATACTATTAAGACAATAAAGTCATAAATCTTAGCGAATACAGACGTAAATCTACAAGAATAAAGTCATAATATAATGAGAATAAAGTCATGAATCTACAAGAGAAGTCATAATTTTACAAGGATAAAAACGTAAATCTGCAAAAATAAAGTCATAATGTTATAAGAATAAAGTTGTAAATCTACAAGAATAAAGTCACAGTATTACAAGAATTAAGTCATAAATATATGAGATAAAGTCATAATATTATGAGAATAAAGTAGTAAATCTACGAGAATAAATTCATAATATTGTGAAAATAAAGTCATAATATTATGAGAATAAAGTCAGAAATCTACAAGAATAAAGTCATAACATCATGAGAATAAACTTTTAAAAATCTACGAAAATAAAGTCATGAATCTACGAGACTTAAGTCATAAGTCTGCAAGAATAATGTTGAAATATTATGAGATAAAACTGATTAAAACTGGAAAAACCATATGTACTGACGCACATACGATGGTCCAGATGTGTTGATCACTGGCACGAGGAAAAAACACACCGGAGGCCAGCTCCTTTTCCCTGCTGCTTTCAGGCCTTCAAGCCTTCGGAGGCAAAGCAGAATGGGTGCATTTTAGGAATATGAATGTAAATACACTTAACATGATAACGCACAGTGCAGCATCACCCAGATGTGCAATCACCTGCAGCACCCTTCTATAATGTAGTCTGAAATATGACACAACAACCTTCAGGAGATATTTTTTCTGGAGGCACACTGATGGAAGTGGAGCAGTGTGGATCATTGTGGATGAATGAAAAATGATACCAGTTTTCCGGTGGTTTTGTGACATTGTTAATGTAATAATATTACCTGAAATATAACTTTGGTACTGATAAAACATACATTACTGTCACCCATGTGTACCATGTTACCTGAATTTCCACTCTTAACCTGTGACTTTTTTTTCTCCCAAAATTACAAGTTTAATTTCATAATATTTGGACTTTATTTTTGTAGATTTACAACTTTATTCTTGTAGATTTACAACTTTATTCTTGTAAATGTAGGACTTTATTCTTAAATAAAATGAATTCTTTTCTCATAGTTACAACTTTATTCCCTTAGATTTATGACTTTATCCTTGTAGATTTCTGACATTATTCTCATAATAATATGACTTTTTTCCCTCTTGGATTTATACCTTTATTCACTTAGATTTCAAACTTTATTCTTGAAATTTTGATTTTGATTTTGTTTTTCTTTTACATGGCCCTAATCCTTCTTTATACAATGCAGGGGTTACCATAAATACTTTGTAATTTTTATGTGAAATTGGTCAGCTCTATAGAATTTGAACATCAAGATATTGGCAGCTGAAAAAGAAAAGAAAAATGTGTCAGCCTTCAGGACCCAATGTGTGAGTGTATGTGGGGGTGATAAAAAAAAAAAAAAAACCTCTGTAGGAGAATGATACAGTCTAATTCAGCCATTCCTGAAGAGATGCCTCCGTTCTGACACTGCAGTCCCTCTTATCAACAACAAGAACTCCTGAAGAGCTTTGGCTGTAGTTTGAGGTCAAACAAGCTCCTGACTGAGCAGCTGATAGTAAGTGTGACAGTCACACTAGCAGCTTGGTACCAGTCATTACAGTTCTTTTTTTATTTTCAATCGTAATTAATTTAATGTCTGTTCCTTGCATACATCTATGAAAAATACCACCGGGTTGCACTGTCCTTAATAACTCTTTAGATATGAAATCAATTTTGTCATACCTGCAATAACAAAACTAGTTAACTAGTTAAACTGGTTAACAGTGCTGTTAAATTTCAGAGGTAACTCTTATATTCTTGCTAAATGTGTACCTTGTAGAAAATATGGCGCTGTGTAGAGTATGTTTCTCTTCAACATATCAAACCATTCATAATGATCATATTGAGCATACCTGCAAATTGTTTATTGTCAATGTTTTCAAGTCACCTGCTCATGGCAACTAAAGTATGTTTTTGGATGGTTTTAGATGCAAAATTTTGGCTTGGTCAACACTTTCTCACTCCGACATTGTCAAATATTGATGTTTGGTCATGGTCTTTCCACATCAAGATATGATGTGCAAGGTACCCTGTTGGTTGTTGATGTTCTGAAACACCATGTCAACTTCAGCCTGTTACATACATTGTCTGTTTTCGAAATACACTTCTGTTTTCACAGGAAATGTACAGTTTGCATACAGTCTCTTTCAAAATAAATGTACTACGTCGATCACTGCAAATTGAAATTTTTTTCCTTTCAACAACAAATCTACTTGGTTAGGTTTAGGCAATAAAAGCATGTGTTTAGGTTTAGACAAAAATAACAGGGTTTGGATTTCCATTCATACGGGAAGTGAACACCGGCCTCCTAGGTGAGAGTTAGTGGTTGTTGAACCCATCTACACAGCCACCCTACTCGTTTCCCCCTGACACCCCAGAGTGCCGTTAAACAATAGTGACGACTAGCTGCCAAACATGCTGACATGAAAGGACAGCTTTTTTTGTCAGTATTTGACACTGGAAGTCACTGACCAAGCGTCGGTATTTGACAACTTCAGAGTGAGATCGGGTTTCCCTGGTGCCAATATCTAAAGTCTTAAAGTGTCCTTCCAGCTCACTGTTGATGTGGAGTGCATATATTCTAATCCTTACACGTGTTGTGTAGCCTCATTCTTCTGGGCTACAGCAACACTAAACCCCTGAGCTTACCAGAGAAGGACTAAATGCACAAACCCGCTATTTTTAAATATCCCATGGAGAGAGACTCTCACTCACTATTTTGCTCTGAAAATGTCTGCATGAAACCTCATTCTGTGGACGATAAATGAGGTGCAGACTTATCACTTGTCACCACTGAAGAAGAAATACGGCGAGTGATGGACCGAGCAGTGAATGACAACAACCCAGCCCACATATGAGTTCTATTAACAGTGGAAATGCTAAACAAACCTAGGGTCTAGGTACCATGTCTAAATGGTTACTTTTGGTTCCAAAGGTACCATACCAAAAGTGTTTGGTTGAAACAGGGCTATAAATGTCTCAAATTAAAACCTTCAAGCAAAAAGTACAACTCTCCCTTTTTAATGTGAAATACATGCAGGAAGTGTGTGCTGTGAGAGCGTTTAATTTACAGTATCTTAACAGGGATGAAAAAAGAAATCTGCACAGTACAGGCAACTCATAATAATTGGTGAGTGAAAACAGTAATTGTCTTGATGATACAAAATGCATTGCTTTTACTGGTCATGGCCATTATTTGAATACTGGCCTTCATTTTAGAATTTCTGGGATACAGAATTTATATGTCAAATAATCTGCATAATGTTTTGTAATGTCAACCTGAGCTACAAACACTACACACTACAATGGTTTCATAAAGGATTTGGTTGAGGGTGTGTAATGCAGTCAAAGAGAAAGAGGTCTGTCAGAGTGGTCTTCCTTACTCTAATTACCCATACTGACCAAAGGGAAAGCTCCTCGCCACTCCACTCCACTGTGCTCTCCACAGCAACTCCTGCACTGCTCCAGAGAGGAACAACAATGCATGCAAAAATGCTACCATATCAAACTTTGTGTTGTACTCTTTGATGGGAACCACTTCAGAGTTAATGGACTGGAGGATAAACAGAGACCAAACAGAGAATCATTCCACCTATCAAGTCATTCCATACAAAAAAACCCTTGAATAATCAAAATATGCTTCTGCATTATTAAAGTTTTCTTTCTTGTTTTTGGTTCTGTATTTGATGTCATTTCAGAGAGACGCTCAGTATTAAATCCTTGGCTCATCATGAATTTAAAAATGATGCCATTAAATAAGACTGAGTTGAGTTTGATGAGTTCACTTCCATTCCCCATGGATGCTGGTGTCCAAGTCTAACTATAGTGAGGGAAATCATCACTGTCTCATACAGAGGCTTTTATATTACCGTCCCTGTACACCAACACAAGAGCCATGAGAACTCTTTGAATGCTGGCTGTGTTAACCATCTACCTTGTGTATATATATTTTTTCACTTGCAGCAAACCAAGGTGAACAGTAAGGGCCCAATGTACAGATATGCTCTTTCACCCCCAAGCCTCCAGTTTACCTCTTGGTTCTTTTCCTGCTTGTTTTGCTCTGCTTTCTGTTTGGCATGTGTGTACGTTACCATAGTATAATTTATTCTACTTGTATGAAGTATTAGACTAGTGAAAAATTTGTATTGGCATTTACTCCCCTCAGACTCTTGGTGTGTTAACTGTAACACTGACGTGACTGTCTGTTCATTAAAGCTCTACAACTGGACCAAGACCACAGGGTTGTGCTGGCTGCCTGCTCTTTATTAACATACACTGAAACTGTTGTTGTTCGTAGGCAGTAACATGTATGAGGAAGAAAAATGATTCAGCTCAGCATGTTTGAGATTTTAAAATCTGACGTATGGACCCTCTTACACTAAGTAAACTGTAGAACGTTTTTCGGCGGGCGGGGCTTAGCTGGAGGCAAAACAATTCTCTGCAAACATTAGCTAGCACTAGCTAGAATGTTCTATTGTGTTGTATTAGACAGTGGAGGAAGATAAGTGCTGGAGCGCACACTTACACAAACTGGACCCTTCCTAAATTCACAGCGTTTTTGGAATGTACAGTTATCCAGAGCACCACACTCTCAGAGCAGAGCAGTGGAGTGAATGTGTGATTAACTTGACCGTTTATTAATTCATATAGAAATATAATGCTCTATTTCTTCGACCAACAGGGCTCTCATTATAGTGTAGCGGGTCAGACTGAATTTATGAATGCACCGTGTCAGGTCCCTCACTCCCCGGGAGTGTTACTTGAAAACGTAAACCCTGACCAACGGGACCAGACTGGCTGAGCTGTACACTCTCACTCAGTGGATGGATGATATGACAGGATTGCTGGAGGTGGGATGGCTGGCTTTGTGGTTGGTTACTATGTCAATCTTACAAAGGAGGACCAAACTTGAATGGTTTCCTCCAGTATGTTTTGCTATCAAAGCTAACGTTAGCTAATGCACTAAAAAGTTAGCGTTATGGAAAAATCCAATATTTCTATTAATACCTAACCAATTTACATTGGGCAACACTCAACTCATTACTTTTTTCTTTTTTTTTTACCATTTATTCTACACATCAGATATGCTGTATTTCTGCCAGAGAGATGCTACCAGTGGTTCTACCACATGACTGTGTTTCACCAATCAGACGTAGCAACAATAATCACAACTCCGTTTCACCAATAAGGCATAGTCATGCAGTCACACGACACACAAACTGTGGCAGCATAGCGGCACAAACTCTTCCCACGAGGCAGACAGGGAATGAAATAACACATGAAAAATGGCAGCGGCAACCAACTGTCTCCAATGCTAAAACTGAAGAGGATGAACACCCCTGGCCTCATATACAAAGCATATTTTGCTTTCATGCAGTGCAAAATCAATGCGGTGTCTTCTGTGTCTGCCAAAACAGCTTCACTGCAAGAACACTGAGAGCCAACTACTGCTGAAGCTTTACTGTCACTTCACTGAGTGAAGAACAAGCACGTTTTAACCAAATATCCACAGACACACACCCACACAGTTCTGCCTTGTTCTAATGTTGTTTTCTATCTGCTGAGCCTGCTGTGCCATTTGGAGGGCAAGTGAATATACAGTATATGGTATATCCAAGCCCCAACCTCCGGGGCAGACGAGTGAGGCCAATGCGGAAGTGCCAAAAACTGCAGTTCAACTGTCCACTTGAGGCTGGCTCCGGAAGTGAGTCAGTCCCCATAGACCCCCATGTTAAAATGTCCAACTTTAGAGCAGATATAAACATGTTACTGGGTCCTAACCATAGGTTTTATAATTACTGTTATAAATCTTTTCATTTATTTCATGTGTACTTTTTGTAACCTTTTAATGTGGATGTTTTCATGAATGCAAGCTTTGACTTAATTTTGTTAAACTGTTTGTGTAACAGTTTTAACTTTTGCTATATAAAATGGATATGACAAAATTTACTTTAGAGTAAAAGCAATTTCTTTTTTAAAGCTGTCATTCATCAGTTTCCTGTCATCATTGGAAATATAGCATCAGCAAAATATAGTAGTAATTAATGGCATCTTAATGTTTGCATTTATCTTAGCAGAATGTAAAAAAAAAATGAAAAGCTGATGTTATGTGCTGGTTTTGTTTGAACATTTCTTTAAGACAAATGAAGAAATTTCACTGAGAAACTATTCTCCTTTTGTGAAAAACAAGGAATGATCTGCACACTGAATAGGAATAGTTTTAAGTCCCGTAGGAGGTATTATTTTTGTGTGACGTTGTGACATATGAGAAAGTTCTGTGGGTATTGCTTGGTATTGAAGCTTATATAGTGAGGCTAAAAAAAGGTCACGCAATTGGCTGATTATCTTTCTGTTTGCCTCACTATAAAAACGTCACAATACCTTTGCCTGAGGAAGACCCTCTCAGAGTTGGCAACATAGCGAACAAGTGATACCTTCTTGGGGGCTTCAAAACTATTGTGTCCAGCTAATTCTTTGTTTTTCCACTTTGAGCCCTTTTATCCAGTCACATTCTTCTGTGTTACAACAGAGCAGCAAACAAAGGTTACTCTCCAAAATCTTCTCAGGCTCTGCTGCTGGGTGTAAGGTGCTAGTTATCTACAAGTACAAAGTACAGGCCCACACAGAAATGGACTGCTTAATTTTTTGTCAGTGACAATGTTAAACATTAATGCTTTATGTTTTATCTGTAGTGTATGATTTGTTTGCCCTTTCAATTGACAGTCAGATTTGATTGTGAAATACAACATTCAGTCAGTAACAAAGACAAAAGCAGTGCAAATGTAAATAGAATTTATTGAAATTTTAAACAAGTTATAGATGAACATAAAAACTCAACACTGGCCATGACAGCCTGGGCTATGTTCAGGCCTAACAAAATGTGTCCTAAAGGCCAAATTCAAAAGCAGTGACACTGCCAACTGTAAGCAGTTCACTGCGTTTGGAGGTGGTCTTTAAGACAATTAACTAATTTACTTAAAAACATATAATTTCTCCTAGGTGTGAGATGAATGTGTCTGATGTGAGGGTGCTCAATTATGGCACCATTTAAACTATGAACAAATGTAGCCATAACACTGTAAACACATTTCCTGGCCTTATCAATCTTTGCTGGATTGCCACCAGCCTCCCACCTGCACTTTTGGGCCAATGAAGAAAGTACTGTCTTAATGCCAGGATGCTGGAGGTGAAGCTGGTGCAGGTCCTCCTTCATCATGCTGACCAGCTTGACACTGCTGACCTTCCCCATGTCATTGCCGCCACAGTGGATGATGAGGACATCTGGTGCTGCTCTTCTTGCAGGGAGTGGGAAAAGAAGGAGAGAAGGCGTCTCTGCAGTCCACCCCAGCCAAACCAGCAGACATGGACGCCCGGCATGCTGAGGGTGCTTCCCAAGGTCTCTGCAGCTCTCTGGACACCACGCCGGACATAGCTGTCACCAGTGCTCTACACTGTGCATATGAAAGTAAAATGAGTGTAATAAATAATTAGCGTTATATATTTAAAAACGTTGAAGCGTTTTTAAGATTGTGTAATCTCAATAACAGCTGAATCATTGCTTTAAGGTTTGTTGTATAACGTTAGTTTCAGCTAAACTCATCTTACCTCAAGTTTTGTGAGGGAGCTAGCACCAAGCGGGAGCAGCCAACACCACAGGGATAGCCAAAGTAGCCTAGCTTGTTAGCCTTAGCTAACTTAGCAGAGCCGAGCGAGGTGGGCGTGTTTAAGCAACCAAGCTTCCTTCAGCCTGCCTCTTTGCCCATTTTTGATTGTCCGGGAGTTGGGCGGAGTCAGACACTGCCAAGATGGCGATGTCCATAGCCGAGTATTTTGAGCTTCAAATCTGCTCCTCAGAAACAGATGGGTGACATCACAGTGACTACGTCCATTATTTTTATATAGTCTATGGGTATATCTTGTCACTGGAAGTAGTTTGCACTATTCAAACATACTTATGGTACCTACTGTAGGTATTGGTTTCAAAAGCTTTATGTTGTGAAAAATGAGATTTGGAAATTTGTGTTTCTTGTGCCTTAATTTGTTATTTCGTAAAGATGTTATTGAGTTTTACTAATTTTTTATGTTATTATTTGAAAATACCAGAATTTGCACATTATTTTATATTTTTGTCTGTCTGATTACCTACTTTTACTTGAGTAATATTATTTTCAAAGTAACGCTACTGTTACTTGAGAACAATTTTTGGCTACTCTACCCACCTCTGCCAATTTTTTTGATTCGATGGACATGATAATCCTTAATTCACATAACGTTATTCATCCCGACAACAGTAAATCTTTCCCTAACCTGATATGAAGTCGTCCATGAGGACCCTATTGTAATTTCGCTGTTCATTAGGGCCCGAGCGACGACAAAGTCATCCGTGAGGACCTTCTTGTAATCGTGCTGTTTATTATTATTATTAGGGCCCGAGCGACGACGAAATCGTCCTTGAGGAACCTATTATAATCGCGCTGTTTATTATTATTTATTAGGGCCCGAGCACTGACGAAGTCGTCCGTGAGGACCCTATGATAATCGCGCTGTTTATTATTATTATTGTTTTTATTTATTAGGGCCCGAGTGACGACGAAGTCGTCCGTGAGGACCCTGTTGTAATCTCGCTGTCTATTATTAGGGCCCGAGCACCTAGTGGTGTGAGGACCCTATTGAAATGCAAGGATTTATTATTATTATTATTATTATTATTATTATTATTGTTATTATTCCTCCAAATTAATTGCCTTTTTGGGAGGCGTAACATACCCGAAAACTCATGAAACTTTGCACACGTCACAGAACTGGTGAAAATTTTGATGTTATATTAAGGGTCTCATGCGCTGGTTCCAAAAAATGACTCAGTAGCGCCCCCCTACAAAAGTTTGAGGAAACAGCCCCTGAAGCTAGTTTAACCTACATGTATGAAACTTGGCAGGCTTATGTAACTCACTGAGACGTACAAAAAAGCCTCTTGGAGCCATGCTCCTAACCCAACAGGAAGTTGGCCATTTTGAATTTCGTGGTCATTTTTGTCATTTCACACGTGTTGTAATTTAACGAACTTGTCCTACAGATTTAATCAGAATTGCTCCAAACTTGGTTTATGTGAGCCTGACTACATTGTGACCAAAAGTTATTACAGGATCAGGCAAATGTTGTGTGGCGTGCCCACTGTGGAGTGTTGAATTTTGAGGTCAATCAATCAATCAATCAATTTTATTTATAAAGCCCAATATCACAAATACAATTTGCCTCACAGGGCTTTACAGCATACGACATCCCTCTGTCCTTTAGACCCTCACAGCGGATAAGGAAAAACTCCCCAAAAAAACCCCTTTAACGGGGAAAAAAAAATGGTAGAAACCTCAGGAAGAGCAACTGAGGAGGGATCCCTCTTCCAGGACGGACAGACGTGCAATAGATGTCGTACAGAACAGATCAGCATAACAAATTAACAGTAATCTGTATGACACAATACAGTAATCTGTATGACATCCTCGGTAATGACAGTAGCTTACAACAACATTCATGAAAGTAATAATACTGTCGTTGTAGTTCTGGCTACTGTGGTACAATATGTTGAAAGTATATATTAGTATCAGGCAGTATACATGTATGATAATATCATATGTCTATAATAGCAGTAGAAGTATGACTAATGATTAATGATGGCAGCAGCAGCAGCAGGAGGCATCTGGCAGGACCACGGCAGCAGCACAACCACACACGTCACACTATCCAGGCACCGCTGCAATACGAGTTAACCTGAGAGATAGTGGAGCACAAAGGCTCCGGAGAAGAAACCGAGTTAGTGACATCCAGAATGGCCGAGTAAAATAGATACAGTAATAGGATACGAGAGAGAGAGGGAGAGAGAGAGAGAGAGAAGGTGCCCGGTGTATTATAGGAAGTCCCCCGGCAGACTAGGCCTAAGTCAGCCTAACTAGGGGCTGGTACAAGGCAAGCCTGAGCCAGCCCTAACTATAAGCTTTATCAAAGAGGAAAGTCTTAAGTCTAGTCTTAAATGTGGAGACGGTGTCTGCCTCCTGGACCGCAACAGGAAGATGATTCCACAGGAGAGGAGCCTGATAGCTGAAGGCTCTGGCTCCTGATCTACTTTTGGAGACTTTAGGGACCACGAGTAACCCTGCGTTCTCAGAGCGCAGAGTTCTGGTGGGATAATATGGCACTATGAGCTCTCTAAGATATGACGGAGCTTGACCATTTAGAGCTTTATAAGTTAACAGTAGGATTTTAAATTCAATTCTGGATTTTACAGGGAGCCAGTGCAGAGAAGCTAAAACAGGAGAAATATGATCTCGTTTCTTAGTTCCTGTTAGTACACGTGCTGCTGCATTCTGAATTAGCTGAAGAGTTTTTAATGATTTACTAGAGCTACCTGATAGTAGAGAGTTACAGAAATCCAGCCTCGAGGTAACAAAAGCCTGGACCAATTTTTCTGCATCTCTTTGGGTCAAGATAGGCCTAATTTTCGCAATATTACGCAGATGAAAAAATGCAGTCCGTGAGGTTTGTTTTAAATGAGAATTGAATGACAGATCTTGATCAAATGTTACTCCGAGGTTTCTTACGGTAGTGGTAGAGGCCAGAGCAATGCCATCGAGAGAAACTATGTCATCAGATAAAGAGTCTCTGAGTTGTTTGGGGCCAAGAACAATTACTTCAGTTTTGTTTGAATTTAACATCAGGAAATTGGTGCTCATCCAGGTTTTTATGTCTTTAAGACAATTATGAAGTTTAGTTAATTGATCCCTTTCTTCTGGCTTCATCGATAAATACAACTGTGTATCATCCGCATAACAATGGAAATTTATAGAGTGATTTCTAGTGATGTTACCTAAAGGAAGCATATATAGAATAAATAGGATTGGTCCAAGCACAGAACCTTGCGGAACTCCAAAACAAACTTTAGTACGTAAGGATGATTCATTATGAACGTGAACAAATTGAAAACGATCAGATAAATAAGATTTAAAAGGTCTCGCCATGAAACAGGAAATTGCTGTCACTTTGGAGTAAATGGTCCGATGTCCACCAAACTTCACATGATTCAGATTAGTCCCACCCTGAACACATTTATTTAACAATATACAGCAATAGTCATTGCGCCACTTAGTGTCGAAAGTAAGTATTTCTTATCAGACACTTACCTTTGGATTAACCTGAAATTTCAATGCTGTGGTCTATATTTCATGTACATAAACATGATATGACATGAGTATCTATGTGTGTTACAGAGTGTTTAATTTTGATGTCTCGCCATGAAACAGGAAATTGCTCTGCTCCAAACTTCACATGATTCATATTAGTCCCACCCTGAACACATTTATATAACAATATATGGTGATAGTCATAGCACCACCTAGTGGTGAAAAGGAGTTCTTCTTATCAGACACTTTGGATTAACCTGAAATTTCAGTGCTGTGGTCTATAATTGATGTACACAAACATGATATAACATTAGTCTCTACGTGTGCTGCAGAGGGTTTAATTTTGATGTCTCGCCATGAAACAGGAAATTGCTGTAACTTTGGAGTAAATGGTCCGATGTCCAGCAAACTTCACATGATTCATATTCGTCCCACCCTAAACACATTTATATAACAATATACCATGATAGTCATAGCGCCACCTAGTGGCAAAAGGAAGTACTTCTTATCACACACTTTGGATTAAACTGAAATTTCACTGATGTGGTCTATATTTCAGGTACACAAACATGACATATCATTAGTGTATACACGTGCTGCAGAGGGTTTAATTTTGATGTCTCGCCATGTTTGACCTGCACGTATGAAACTTGGTAGGCACCTGTAACACTCCATCACGTACAAAAAAGCCTCTTGGAGCCATGCTCCAAACCCAACAGGACGTCAGCCATTTTGAATTTACTTGTGCCACTTCTGTGCATTGTGCTTTGATGCACCAAGATGGCTCAACAGCGCCCCCTAGAATATTTCAATTAAGCAGCCCCCAAAGGTGGTTTGACCTGCATGAATGAAACTTGGTAGGCACCTGTACCACTCTACCACGTACAAAAAAGCCTCTTGGAGCCATGCTCCAAACCCAACAGGAAGTCCGCCATTTTGAATTTACTTGTGCCACTTTTGTGCACTTTTGCCCATTTCCAGGGCTTGTAAATTAACGAACTTGTCCTACAGATTTAATCAGATTGGCTCCAAACTTGGTGTATGTAAGCGTGACTATTTTTGTGACCAAAACTTATCGCAGGATTTGCCCAATTTTGAATGGTATGCCCGCTGCTGAGCGTTGAGTCTTGAGGTCTCGCCATGAAAAATGAAATTGCTGTAGTTCTGGCATAAATGGTCCAATCTCCACCAAACTTCACATGATTCATATTAGTCCCGCCCTGAACACATTTTCATTACCATTTTGCCTGATAATCATAGCGCCTAGTGTTGAAAGGAAATACTTCTTATCAGACACTTATCTTTGGATTAACCTGAAATTTCAATGCTGTGGTCTATATTTGATGTTCACAAACATGATATAACATTAGTGTCTACGTGTGCTGCAGAGGGTGTAATTTTGATGTCTCGCCATGAAACAGGAAATTGCTCTAACTTTGCAGTAAATAGTCCGATGTCCACCAAGCATCACATGATTCATATTAGTCCCACCCTGAACACATTTATATGACAATATATGGTGATAGTCATAGCGCCACCTAGTGGCGAAAGCAAATACTTCTTATCAGCTACTTATCTTTGGATTAACCTGAAATTTCAATGCTGTGGTCTATATGTAATGGACATATCATTAGTGTCTACACCCGCTGCAGAGGGTTTAATTTTGATGTCTCACCATGAAACAGGAAATTGCTATAACATCGGTGTAAATGGTCTGATCTCCATCAAACTTCAGATGAATCATATTAGTCCTGCCCTGAAAACATTTATATGACCATATTTACTCATAGCGCCACCTAGTGGTGACAGGAAATAGGTCTCATCAAACACTTATATTTCGATTTATCTGAAAGTTACATGCTGTGGTGTGTATTTGATGTATAAAAAAAATGATGTATAATTAGTGTGCTCTCCAACTCCCTCTAATGGAAAGAGGAAGTGATACAAAATGTGAAATATGTCATTCTAGCACTGTATCAAGGATATGGCAAGTCACTCCTGTATGCGATGTCAAACTTTGACAGAAATAATCATTATTATTATTAAGAACCTTTAATCCCCAATTTGGTCCATTTCCCAAATTCAAAAACTCACCAAATTTGGCACACGCGTTCAGTCTGGCGAAAAATTTGATATTTCGGCAGTGTTCTATGTGCATGAGGCCAAATGGCGACATAATGCCCCCTAGAAAATTTCGTGCCTCGAGCCCCGCCTGTGAGTTTCACCTACATGCATGAAAATAGGGGGGCTCATAGAACATGCAAAGATGCACAAAAAATCCTCTTGGACCGATGCCGTAAACCCAACAGGAATTCAGCCATTTTGATTTGAATTTTTGACATGTTTGAACAATCTCCTCCTAGGGATTTCGTCTGATCGACTTCACATTTGGTACAGATCATCCTGAGAACATGCTGATCAAAAGTTATTTAAAGCTTATCTCTATGTCAAGGGGCGTGGCCGCTAGGGCATGACAAATTTTGGTGACTTTTCTTTTTCTCGCCATCAAATTTCAAACGGATCTCACGCCCACATACTTGATCTCAGCAGCTTTAAACTTGCTGGACATGATGATGGCTCTGCCCTGAATGGCCAGATATGTTAATATCCCACCTTACTCATAGCGCCCCCTGGTGGTGACAGGAAGTGACCAGTTTTTACTTTGACATGTACTGATGACACAAACTTGACCGCATCAACTTCATTCCACTATAATACATGCAGAACAAGTTGGTGAAGCTACCTTATGAACGCTGTGAAGCTTAATATTATAGACTCTGTTAAGAATACTCAAATTCTTTCATTTTTGGATACAATGTTTTCACACTTCTTTTACCCTGTGATCTCCAAACCAACTCGAGTAACTGAAACTTCAGCCACGCTGATTGATAATATTTTCACTAATGTGCTTGATAAAAAAATGAATTCAGGAATCCTTTGTATAGACATATCTGATCACCTTCCAATATTTCTCATAACTTCTGCACATTCATCTATTATGGACAATAACTCCAACCCATCTACCTATAGATTAATCAACACATTTACTATTAACAAATTTAAGGAGCTGATTGAGCGTCTTTCATGGGATACTGTTTTGGACTTGGATGACCCACAAAAGGCATACACTGTATTCATTAATGAAGTAATCAAATCCTACAATGTTGCCTTTCCTGAAAAGAAGAGGAATCCTAAGTCTCACTCTAAACCAACAAAGCCATGGGTAACCATAGGAATTGTCAAGTCCCTTAGAAATAAACATAAACTATACAAAAAATATCTCTCTAATCCGACTCCATTTCATCATAGGCAATTTATACAATACAGAAACAAATTAAATCATATTATTAGAGGGGCTAAGAAATATTATTTCAGTACCGAACTCTCCAAGTGTAAAGATAATATGAGGGCACTCTGGTGTATCATTAATAAAATTCTCAACAAAAGAAAAACAAAGAAATCTTTTCCCAATGAATTTAGAATCAATGGATCACTAATAAAGGATCCTTTAACTATAGCCCACAACTTTAATCAGTTTTTCATTGAAGTAGGACCAGCATCGGCCTCTAAGATTCCTGTGGTCAATGGAAGTCCACTTCAATTTATAGCGCCACCCTCTACTGGTGGACTTCATCTAAGCCCTGTTACCTGCACTGAAGTCTCTGAGATGTTAGGCTCGTTGAAGAATTCAGCTCCAGGTTATGATAATTTAAGTGCAGAGCTACTTCAGGTGGTTTCTGATGCCATTGTCAAACCATTGACACATATATTTAACTTGTCCTTTTTAAATGGAATTGTGCCCCAGGAGTTAAAAATGGCCAAAATCATTCCCATATACAAAGCTGAAGATCCTGCAATATTTACCAACTATAGACCAATTTCCATCCTACCCTGTATTTCAAAGATTCTTGAAAAGCTAGCCTATAATAGATTACTGAGCTACCTTGATAAAAATGAAATATTATACAAACATCAATATGGTTTTAGGAAATCTCATTCTACCTACATGGCTATCACTCATCTTACTAATGAATTACACAGAGCCAACGATAACAAGGAATACACTATTGGAATTTTTTTAGATTTGTCAAAAGCTTTTGACACCGTAGATCACCTTATTTTGTTGCAAAAACTGAAATATCTGTGACTGCGTGAGCAAGCATTGTTGTGGTTTACCAGTTACTTGGACCACAGGAAACAATTTGTAACTTTCAAAGGAGTGAATTCTCCTCCTCTCACTATAAAATGTGGTGTTCCCCAGGGATCAATCCTCGGGCCATTGTTATTTCTTATTTATATTAATGATTTGTCCAATGTATCAAATCAACTATCCAAAATTTTATTTGCTGACGATACTAGTTTGTTTTTTTCCCACAGAAATCCTAATGTAATTGCGAAAGTTGTCAATGAAGAATTAGATAATATCTCTAAATGGTTCAAAATTAACAAACTGTCACTAAACATTAAGAAAACAAATTTTATTCTGTTTAGTAACAATCACAAGAAATTCGACGAGAATATAACAGTGTTGATCGATAATGTTTCAATAACTAATGTTGATACGACTCGTTTTCTCGGTGTACTAATTGATAAAAATCTATCTTGGAAACCTCATATTTCACTTATTTCATCTAAAATTGCAAAAAATATTGGGATAATTGGAAAAATTCGTTATCTTTTAAACACAAAAGTCTCCCTTAACTTATATTATTCTATGATTTATCCCTTTATCAGTTATTGCAACATTGCCTGGGCCAGTACTCACCAAACAAAACTCCAACCAATTTTTAAGTTACAAAAACGAGCAATAAGGATCATTGCCTTTTCAGTCCCAAGAAGTCGTTCGTTACCTTTGTTTCGTAAATTTGGCACTCTCAATATTTATCAGATTAATAGTTTCCAAATTACTCAATTTGTATATGGTTCTTTAAATAAAACACTTCCCACTTTCTTTCATAATTTCTTTTCTCTAAACAATCAATTTCACAATTATTTGACCCGAAAAGCATCCCAGCTCCGGCCACCACAATCACGAACTACATCATCCCAATTTAAGATCTCTTACAAAGGATCCAAGTTATGGAATTCACTTCCTCCCCATTTTGTTAAACTTTCTTATGAATCATTTAAAAAATCTGTGAAAAATTTCTTGCTGTATCAATAATACCCACCTGATCTGTGTGTGTGTGTGTGTGTGTGTGTTGTGAGTGCGCGCACTCGTCTGTGAGCATCCAAGTGATTTTATACCATTATGCATATTATAATATCCAATTTAATGTTTATCTAGGGAAGTCCTCCTGTTAAGCCCCTTGAGGGTTTTTAGGGCCTCCTTGCATGTTTCCTTTGTTTTTTGTTTCTTTTTTCTTTCTTTTTAAAAGGAAGTTCTTATATCAGTAGATTGTCAATTTTTTATGGTAATTGTAATGTTGACTTTTTAACATGTGCTAAATAAACAAACAAACAAACGTCTAATGGTGTCCCTGTCGCAGCATGGCGACTATCGATTCCTCGCCACTAAATATGTTTGGCAAGTCACCAGACTCTCTTGTCTGTGTTGATGAGCTTTTCAAAGCTCATTTTGTCTTCAGCGCCTCGTACAACCTGGATTCGGCAAATGTGTACAACTTCTTGCAAACCACCATTTCTGAAATAGATATTGGTACCACTAAGGTGAATCCCAGGGTTGCAGAGATGAGTGCTCAAATGTTGCATTGAGTTGATACTGAGATGTGTTTTATTTGCAAAAGCTCCCAGGCAAATACTAATACCCTGTGAAAGCACTTAAAGTTGATCCATGGACTTTGTTCAGGAAAGACACTTCATCTTAAATGTGGTCAGGCTGGTTGTTCACAAGTTTATGGCACTTTTTCTGGGTTTAGAAAGCATCTCAATAAAGCACATGAACGTTTTTTCCGATCCTGGTGAAGGCCCCTCTACGTCTGAAGATTTAGCAGCAAGTAATTTTGATGACTTGCCATCAAGAAGTTTCCCTTCTGACCCAGTCCTTCTCAGTAAGAGTCTTTGCAGACAGTTGCCTTACAACAGTAGCTGAACTTAAAGTGGCAGGTGTAGGCGAATCAATCATTAACTCTTTGGTAATTTCAATGGAAGAGATTGTTTGCTGAAGCAAAAGAATCAGTGAAACAGTGTCTATCTTTACAGGAGCCTGTCAAAAGTGACATTGAGTGTAAAACTGATCAGTGTTTTGAAAAGATGGAAAATCCTTTTGGTAAATTAAATTATGAAAGTAAAAGGAGACAGTATTTTACAGAGAAGTGGGGAAGGGGAGACCCAGTTGAATATGTTCTTGGTACATGATTTGATAATCTGCGCAATTGGACTACTGGAGACTATATGTGTGGTACTGACGTGTGGTTACTGATGAATTTGTTTACATCCCAATTTTGAAAACATTAGAGTTACAAACATCCTAATGTAAAGGAGATGATGCAGACTGATTCTAGTTCAAGAGAAAATCGTAGTGACTTGTGCAATGGAGATCTTTTCAAGAGTCATGCTCTGTTTTCAAAACAAAGGCATGCAATTCAGATTGAAATACATAAATTGAGAGCAATCTATTTCACTTTGCGTAATTTTTCCCCAAAGTACAACTCAAGTCTGCTTAATATTCATTTGGTCCCTTTATTTCATGCCCAAGACATTAAAACATATGGCTTTTCTAAAATACTTGATTCACTTGTGCAGGATATTGTAATACTGGAGATGGATGGAATTAGGGTCCCCTTGTATGATCACCCACTGTATGGAACTGCTGTCCAAGTAACAGGTGACAACCTTGGGCTTCACTGTTTGTCTGGTTTTGTTGAATCATTCAGTGCCAGATATTGTTGCCGCTTTTGTCTTGCTGGGAAAGAGGACTTTCAGACGGAATTTAATGAAGATTCACCCAAGATAGTTATGCAAACTCAAGCACTTCATACAGAACACTGCCAAGAAATAGAGGGAAATCCCAGTCTTCCGTATGTGATGGGTTCCTTGCAGTACTTCAATACATGTAAAAATTTCTCTGTCCATATTTTGCATGATATCTTGGAAGGAGTGGCACAATAAGAGATGAAACTGCTAATACTGCACTTGATAGACAACTACACAACATCAAAGGAAATAGACAGGAGAATCAAGTGCTTTAACTATGGTTACATGGAGCAAAACAACAAACCTTCTGCATTTAAGTTAGGAGAGGGCTCAAATGACTTGGGGTTAAATGCCATCCAATCCACAACACTGGTATTTGCTACTGCTGTTGCTTCTGATAGTAAACAATTGTATTTTCTCCAATGTTATCAAAGGGTATTACTACTTATTTGAAACACTTGATCGCAGAACACCACAGGTTATTCAAGCATTTGTTTCCAAACAAGAGGCTGCTGCCAAGGCATCATTTTATGGTGCATTACCCCACATGTATTCTTAAAATCGGACCACTATTACATAGCTGGTGCATGCGCTATAAGGCAAGCACAATTTCTTTAAAAAAACAACTAAAAAGCTTCAAAAATATAACTAAAACATTGGCAAATAGACACCAAAGTCAAATAGCATACAGTTGGCAGACATTTGACCCCAACAGAGTGATGATCGGTCCAGGTACAATGTTATCTTTAAATGTGATGGACTGGGGCTGTGAGATAGCTGAGACTCTTCAGGTACCAATTAAAACCAAGGTTTTAAAAGTGAGATGGGCCAAACACCATAAAAATATGTATCGTGTAGGATTAGTTGTTTGTCTTAAAGTCCATTGTGAGATGCCAGTTTTTCACAAAATCCACCATGTTGTTGTTAAAGATGAGATGTTACTGTTGGTTACATTTGCACTACAAACAGTATGTCTTGATGAGCATTTTAATGCATTTAAAGTTGTCTGTACAACAGAGGGACCTCATGTTGTTGACGTCAAACAGCTTTTCTGTTACAAAGCATTTGATATACAGATGACATACAGCCACGGTAATTCAAGATTGTTCATTGTCCCATACTGTTTCCTGTGAGTAAAAAAAACGAGCACAGTGAACTCTAACCAAGATACATTGGATGTTGGCATTTTTTTCTTTTTTTATTATTTTATTGTATTATTAAATGCTTTACAGAGGCCAGTTTTATGTTTCTGCCTTATGGAAACAGTAATGTCACTGTCATCATTGTTGCAAATGTTGACACATTTCTTACATTTAACACAATAAAATGTGTTTCTAAAATCTAATTTCTTGATTTATTGACTTTTTTTGAGTTTAGATAATCTTCCAGAGTTAAGATTTGTCATTTTAACTGAAATACAACTCTATATTGAATGAAATACAATTCCTATATTGAGTGAAATGCAATTCTATATTGAGTTTAATGCAATTCCATATTGAGTTAAATGCAGCTCTACATCGCGTGAAATGCAGCTCTACATCGAGTGAAATATAGCTCTATATCGAGTGAAATATAGCTCCACATTGAGTGAAATATAGCTCCACATTGAGTGAAATGGCAGTAGAGTTGTTTTCATTTTATACAACATAGAGTAAATTATCATCATGTAGAGTTAAATATAAACACTGAATAGAGTAGAAATGACTCTGAAAAATTAACTGCAATGAGAGTAAATTTTACTCTATTTAGACTGGGACCAAATGTTATCCTTTTCAGAGTAAATCTTTTTTCAATTTCAGTAAAATTTATTCTGATAAATTTACTGTGTAGAAGCACAGCTAAGAACTCCCTTTCATAATCTCTTTTTATTATCCACAGACACAACCTCTCTGAGGCTCCACACACCTTGATGCTGGCCCTGATAAGAATGGACAAGGAATTAAAACTACAACAAGCAATCAGCCGCAGCACAGGGCGATTCTCTAGACTCCTCTCTCTCCACTCCTGGCTCTGGGCAGCCTGCAGTTTGCACAGTTTTAAGTGTATTGATAATTTTAACTTATTTTGGAATCGCCCCTCCTTCTATTGGCATGACAGACTGCACCCGAGCAAATTAGATAGCCGCATGCTAGCAGCCAACATAGCGCATACTGTACACAACATGGAAAACACACGTCTGTGACTGTTTACATGCCATACCCCCTCCTCCGTCCTTCTTCCTCTATGGATTATCCTGTGAGTACTGGCTCCCACAACCTCTCCCCCTACAGACTTCAACTGCAACTGCCACTAACCTCGACAGCCAGCTCCAGGTCAAATACCAAACATCCTACAGTTCCCAGCTCTTCACAATATGTTTCCACCAATTATGTTCTCCCTCCCACACACATTCCTGTAATCATCACTGAAAGACCCTTCTCAATTAAGCCTCACTTTGCTCTCAGACGTGCCCAGAATTTATTACCCATTATTTTTGCTCAGTCTTCTCAAACCATCCTAAAGCAACGTCATCTGAAACTGGCTCTATTCAACACACAATCTCTGAACAACAAAAGCCTCATCCTGAACGAAGTCACCACTGACAATACCCTGGATTTTATTTTCATCACTGAAACATGGCACAAACCCCTGGACTATTTTTCACTTAATCAGACCATATCCACCGGATTCACATACACTGACAAACCCTGCCCTGAGCGCCGCGGAGGTATTGCTGCTGCTATTCATCGGAAGGACATCAAAATAACACCATTCACATCCCTGCAGTTAACTCATTTGAGCATCTTGTCTTCAAACTCTCTGGTCCGATTCCCCTGGTCTCTGCCATCATTTACCGCCCCCCAAGCCACACCCCTGTCTGATTTTTCTGGGGTTTTTAACCCAGTTCTGCCCCATTTCACCTTCTGTTCTCCTCCTCGGTGATCTCAATCTCCACATTGATGCTACTGTCTGCAAATCTTCCATTGAATTTCTGGATCTACTACATTGCTTCAACTTGACACATGTTAACTTCCCCACTCACTCACATGGACACATCCTGGATCTGGTCTGCTCAACTGGTCTAACATTACACCACCTCTCCAGCATCAACCTCCATATTTCTGACCACCTGGCAATCACTATGGACATAGTGTGAATTATGCATACGTAGACAGTGCAAATTAAAAATGTCAAAAATGTCAATAAAACAAGCAATGTCAAGAGTACGCAAGGTCATTTTTGGCAATAGAAGGACTTAATATTACAGTACGTTACAATATGTATTTAATTTTCAACCAGTGTATTAACGAAAAAGTAACTGTGATATATTAGCCATGGAAACAAAATGCCTTCTCCAAAACATCCACACTGAAATGAAATACATTGTAATGATAAATAACTTACATGTTAACAACAACATGGTGTCTGTCATACTGTTAAGAATTGAAGTGTTCCCCATGTACTGTAAAAAACAAAGGTCTATGGTGACAGTACTACTGGTTTGTTGTGTAACACATTGTGACATAAGTACATGAATATATAAAAACATAATATAAATTTTAACAGGATAACAAATATTAACATGGATAAAACGTGAATTATAAAGGAGAGTATATCATAAAAGAAAACGATTTTTATAAAGACTAAAGAGGTGATTAAACAAAGGAGCTTGTCATTTTTGAGTGTAACATTTCCTCAAAGATGTGTATACTTTCCTGATAACACTCTGTTATGGACTTGTACTTGAAATGAGGTAATTTGCTGTAACCCTCCAGGTCATTCAGTTGGATTCAGAGAAATAATATTGATGAAAATAAATGGAAATAATTAAGGTCATTTTTCAAGTAATTTAAAACCTCTTGACCTGTTGAAGAGCTTAGGTGTACAACAAATGAATGCGGTCATATTCAAGTTCATTTTAAAGAAATTAAAGCGTTCTCAGGAAGGTGGGGTGCGCTTGTGTTTTGAAAGTTGTAGACATAAGCCATGTGACCTAATGAAACTTTGACATGTGTGATGATCAAAGGACACATCCATATTCATTTGAAATCATGTGACCTAGTGAAAGCTTGATTGATGTGTACTGGCTGCTGTGAGGATCTAAGTAACAGCAGGCAGACATAAATATATACTACGTAGTTAATTTCAGTGGAGAAACTGAGCAGGACTACATGAATTTGATTGTGCACATGAGCTGGTCTGGTCAATGTGTGTACTGTCAGGTGTGTGTGAGATGATGAGAAATACCCACAAACATTCAGTGTTGTTCCTTATAAATGTACCTAGGGAAAGGCAGACAGCATGATTTGGGAGTGGAACTTGGATGGCTTCTGAAAACCAAACTGCAGAAGACATGAACCCCCGTGCCATGGGAGGTTGCAGCTGGAGTGTGTGAAATTGTGTGGTTTTGTTTATGTGTTTGTTGTGGTCACTTGACTTTTGACCAAAGGGATACTCTGATAAGTAAGCCACTTGTTATGCTGCGTACTACATGTGCTACAAGTTCTGAGCAATATGTGTGTATTATATTACAGTACTTTACAATATGTATTTAACAGTCATAATCACAAAAGTAGCAACAGTATTATCAGTAATAAAGGCTGTGGTAGTATGTGAGAGATGGAAAACACTGATATATAATGTGTAGATGCTGTTTCAAATGGAGATTGTGCTGGTGTAATCTGTCCATTGGCCCTAGGCCTTTTCTGGGGTATTTTTGCTGCCTTTACTTTTAAGCTCATATCACAGTCATTATAAAGGCTACATGCACATGCTATATCTTGTTTTGTTTTTTTCAGGACAATGTTGGCTAACCAGATTTGCCATCAAATCATGTCCTTCTATGTGCCTGTATTTTAGCTTATTTTTTTATATCAATGAAAAAAACAAAACAAATCAGTGTAACTAAATTCTTGCATTTTTACATGTATCTCACCATAGCAAGTTGGACGTTGACATAATCTGCCATATATGAAGAGGGGAGAATCTCTGGAATCTGGCAATGTAAGAACCATGATGGTGGGACATTCTGTCACTTCACAGCTGTCCAAAACATGTGGTTTGTGCCAGGCGGAAAATGATTGCCAGTATTTTTTCATTATTGCAAGAAATTCCATTGACTCATTCACAAGTCAAAAAAGTGTTTTATCTGAAAGAAACATACAATATTTACATCTAAGATAATAGAAAAACAGTCAACCAAGTGCAATGATGTCCTCCAAGATAATATTTGTCACTTTGTTTGCAGTAAAAAAAAAAATATGGATGTTTTCTTGTTGACATGATCTTGACTTCTCTGCGCTCCGTGCTACTCTTTGAAACGATGTGAACGTGACCTGAGGTTGCATCACACATCAAGGCTGTTTTTATGTTGTTGTTTTTCAGTTTCAGTTATATATTGGGGGGACATTTTGGGCCTTTGGGGGGACGTGTCCCAATCAATGTATGGTGACTACTGCCCTGTCATGCATGCATAATTAGGCCTCAGTTGTCTGGGTGCGCAAAGGTGAAGTGGCTGGTCTTGCAAACAAAGTTTGATGGAGTGTCAACTGGACAATATGGAGATATTTGCATCTTGAAAGCCGGACTACAAATGTGGATAGACAGGGAGAAACACAGGCAAGCCTAAGACGTGGTAAGATACGATATTCCTCACTATATGAAGTGACTGATAACCAGATCTGTGTAATGGATTGTAAAGAAATTTGTCAGGTTTTTATTTTGTAAACAATTGATCTGTAATTATAGCAATGATGTGTGTGGTATCACTGGAAAGCTCTGGTCCTGCACTTTCATGTGATATGTGTGGCATTTCTGTGCGGCCCTGCATTTGCGAATAATCCATCCAAGAGTAATGTGTGTGCAAAGCTGTATGAAAGCTTTGTTATACATAATTTTAGTGTAAGTTTATAATTTTGGGGCTGTGTGTGTCAGAGTGTAGCGTTGTCATGGCAATTAATGCCTTGCATGCAGCAGAGGGAGAGACAAGCTGTGAGGCCAGGCAGATTGAGATGGCTTTAAAATGTCTTGAACTCTTCCCTTTTATTGCCAAACCGTAGGTCCAATTGTCAATCTGAGCATACCAGCAGAGAGATACACTCATCCCAAACGCAGCCATGCAGGTTTTATGTTTGTGGAGTCAAAAATACAATCTTGGTTGCAAGTTTAAAATGTGGTGGCCCTCATCTTTTTTGGAAATCGTCAGAGGTTTTGTGGCATGTCACTTTTAAGAGGCTATAAAATCCAAACTGTTTAAGTAATGACAAAGTTATACAGAAGTGTTGTTCAGCTGGAGTTGGCCTGGCAGGTGTGCAAGTTTGAAGCCAATACGATAAATGGTGTGGGGGAGACATTTTTTGAAAAAGAGCATTTTTGAAAAACGGCATCTTACTTTGAAAGGGCAAATACCTCACTTCCTGTTGGATTTAGGTCAGGGGTGATTTAGGTCTCGATAAGACAAACAAGACAGTATTGGTTTGATCTTTCTATGACATTCCTATGGGCCGCAGTGGCCATTTAAAATGTGTTGGCCCTCAGCTTTTCTTTCGAAAAATCGTCAGGAGGTTTTGTGACACCTCACCTATAAGAGGGCATAAAATCCAAACTGTTTGAGTAATAACAAAGTTATACAGAGGATCTGTTCAGCAGGAGTTGGCCTGGGATGTGTGCAAGTTTGAAGCGGATACGATAAACGGTGTAGGAGAAAATATTTTTTGAAAAAATAGCATTTTTGAGGCGAAATCTTACTTTGAAAGGGCAAATAGCTCAATTCCTGTTGGATTTAGGTCAGGGGCGTCAGTGCGTGATATGTAGGTCTTGATGAGACGAACAAGCCAGTTTTGGTTTGATCTTTCTATGACATTCCTACGGGCCAGTGTTTCACCAGTCCTGACATGCGTGCCAAGTTTTTGAGCATGTTTAGGGTGTCAAATCTGGATTTTAGGAGACGGTGGGAGAAAGACTAAAGAATAAATGTACCAGAAACAATAGGGTCCTCTGCCTTCAGCCGAGGTCCCTAATAAGCACCTCTTCTCACTTCGCCCAAGCAAAAAGGGCTGTCTGGTGAGACATCTAACTCATGCTACTTTGGGAAGTGGGGTTATGTCATTCACAGCATTTGTTTCGATGTCTCACTATGAGACATGGAGACTCCCACATCAAGACAAGCTTATCTCAAGTAAACACCAGCACTCAACAGGAAGCACTCTGTCCCACTAAAGCCAGAGCCTGGCCAAAGCCAGTAACAAAACTGTCTTCAGAGACAGATATTTTTAGTCGACTTCCTCCAGTGGTTCCAAAGGAGGACCAGAGAACCCATCCAAAACCACAGCCAAGTCAATGTAGGTGTCAGAAACTGCAGGTTGACTCACATCAAGAGGTGGTGCAGTTCGACCTACTTTTGGTAGCTACTCTCATATCTAAGTCGATAAGTAGGAGGCAGGACTTCACTTCCTCCTCTTTGTCTTCAAACATTTCCATGCTGCCTGATGTGTTTGATGGTGTTTGTCATGTGTCTTTGAGAATCTATCAATGTAAGTAATATTTCCTTGTATATTATAATGTGTACACAATTGGACTGAAGTTAAGAGTGTCTGAGAAAGCTTGATTGATTAAAGTCTAACAATTCATAGACTCATAGTGGCCCATAGTGCCAGGTGTTCTGGGTTCCAGGTTCCGGGTTTGGGTAGAATATGGGCCCCCTCAGAATCAATGTGTGGGGATGTTCTCTTACCCTGGACAGAGTGGGGGGTATCAGAGCCAGGGGTGGAAATGCATACATGAGAACAGGTGGCCAAACATGCGCGTCCAGTGGCGCACCTACATCATGCATCAAAAAGAACAGCGGACACTGCCTTTTCTCTTGATGAGAACTTGATGAGTATAGCGGCGTGCCCCTGGTAAGCAGATCTGCCCCCAGATTCATAATCCCCGGGATGTGTGTTGCTCTCAATTCAATATCAATTTGCGTGCCAGCGTGTGTAACTGACGGGAATGCAACATCCCTAGCGGTTGATAAGAGCCATCGTTGTCGTATTGTACGTTCTCACCAGTACATGGTGCCTGCTGAGAAATGGAAGAAAACGTTTCAGAGACAGAAGCACTGCTAAGAGTTCCAGATAATTTAAATGTGCTCACTTGAGACCCCTGATCCAGAGACCTCTCACAGACCGACTCTCGTATATTCTGCCCCAGCCCAATAAACTACGTCTGTCGTCAGTGGCACCATATCGGGGATAAAAGTTAGGATGATTCCAAGGGCCCCTGACTGACAGGGATTAAGATTTTTTTTTAAATCTAGTAATAAAATTAATTATCTCTTTGTTTTTACTTGTTTTTGGCAGTAAAAGTTAAATATCCCCATTGACCAAAAAGTAAACATCCATATTGACTGACCACCCTTCTGTATCTGCATGAAATGGTTTGGTCCTGCCTTAGCGCACTGACGGTGACTGTACTTAGTAGCAGTCAGCAGTTGTGCTAGAATGCTACAGTCATCATCATGCTTCCTAGTACTTAAAGAAAATCCGGTTTTCACAAAAGGAAAGAGAGAAAGGAGAGAGGGGAGAGGCAAAAGAAAGGGTGTCAATATGTGAGACAGTTTTTCTCCACAAAGGTGGGTAGCCTATAATCTGTGAGTGGTAGAAATGAACCTGTTAGCTAATGTCCATAGTGAAATAAGCTTGCTACAGACTAGTGTTAGCCTACACTTCACTCCCTTTTAACCTACTTTTAATCAGTGCAGGTAAATGTTTAGCAAGATATTAATATTAAATCAGTTGTCCCTGCCCCTTTTACCAGACTCAACAACAGATGAGTCAGAAGCAGCAGACCTGTCTCCCCATAACTTTAACCCTAACCCGTCCCAATGAAGACGGTGAGCAACATTGTGTTGAATGACATGCCAGTTAGCATCATTGCAGGGAGTCTGTGGGAATTTCTCTCTCTCTCTTGCTCTTTTTTACCATTACAAAAAAGAAAACAAAATATTTTTCAATGACAGAAATTCAAACTAATTAGTTTTCCACATAATGATTATTATGAAACAAAAACAGCCTGCAACTGTCTGTACTGGATGCTGGACAGTTGGAAACATTAAGTAGCCTAACTCAGCCTGTATTAAAGTTACAGGCAATATAAAAAAAAATCCAATTAGATGCTTTCATTTAGATTGAATTATGGCCATTAAATGACATCTGTAGATACAGACTTTATTTTCCTGTACCAGGAAAGCTGGTTGTTGCCACTGGTGCAGCGCCATTACACATTCCACAGTTTCCGTCACCCTCCATGCACCGTGATGCACAGGATCCTGTCTGGGGAGGCCACCCAGTACTGGAAATCCCTGTCTTAATGGGGCTATTGCCACTTCTGTACATCACACGAGTACTTCCAGGCTCAGAGAAGCCCTCAGGAAGCCCTCTGTATTTGTAACAAACAGTACGACTGTAGTTGAACTGACAGAGTCAGTGACGGCTTGCATCCTGATGGAGGCAGTATCCTCCCCCAGAAGTGACAAAGCCATCGAACAGTTTGTTTTTCTGTTCATTAATTTTAACTGTGCCCTTGACCTTACGTCTGGATGCAACAGTAAAGTATGTGGCTGTGTGCTTGTATGACTTAGAGCGCAGACAGAACCTGCTGTCTCAACAACAAAGTCCTTTATCCTTCTGGCTGGGATGTGCTGATGCTGCTCTGGCACCACAACCCACAAGGGGCCCTCTGGAACAGAACAGGTGAGGCTGGGGAATGAGGAACATCCAGCCCCTTCAACAGTGGTGAGAGGGAAGGCAGTCAGGCTGAACAAAGGCTTTCGTTCAAATATATTGGCTGTAGAACAATAAAATGTTCCGTAGTACATTTTAGAAACACAGAGTGTAGTGTGTGGACAGGGTCATCACTACAGATAGGGGTGAGAAAAATTAGCATAGCCATTGTTTTCTTTGCTGTCTTGTTATGTACCATAACCTCTAAATTAGTTTTTTCCTTTTTTTTTTTTTTTTTTTTTTTTTACAAATGAGTCACCAAACCATGGTTATCCTGTCTCCTGAAATCTCTTGCAGTCTGCTTTTGGAATAGGAGTGATTGTCATAAAGACCTGTGATCTTCAAAAATGAAATTTACCTCACAGATCTGGAGTTTTGCCAAATCAACTGGAGACTGAGGATACCTCATGGAGTGCCACAATGGAGCATGGGGTCTCACCATCCTGACTGTAATCCCTGATTGTAATGTAAGGCTTTTGTAATCCCGAGCTGTGGTGTACATGAAATCCCACTGTAATTGCCTTCCTTCTTAAAGCAGGTCGGTTACAACTAAGATATTCACCATTCTCAGGACAGCTCACAAGGACAATAGAAGGGATTTTAGTTCCTATGCAGATCTTCTTTTTTTTGCTTTAGAAAGTCTGTCAATTTTCACACAATACACACTGAGCCCAGCTGTGTCAGAAAGAAATAAAATCTATTTAAAAAGAAGTTTATTTTTACATAGTACACAATGGGGAAATTTAAGAAATCTGAGTGTCTTTTCTAGGGTGGTAGTGCTCCCATAACCTGTACAGAAATCCCCCAATGGGAGTCTGAACACTGGTGGTGGTGGTGAGGAGTAATGCCAAAGATCTGGATGGATGCGGAGCTGGACTTTTGATGAGCTCAGTAGGAGGACTCATGGGTGCTGAATGTGACAGAAGCTGGAGGTGAATGGGGTGGAGGGTCACACCAATCTGACATTAAAGTCACAACTGACTGAAGGGAAACTATTATAAATTTTAGCACCAACAAGATGATTGAATCACTGAGATCATGGCAAAATCTGATTGGTGAGAGAGAGAGAGAGAGAGAGAGAGAGAGAGAGAGAGAGAGAGAGAGAGAAATATATATATATATATATAAATAGGGAGAGAGAGAGAGAGAGAGAGAGAGAATAAATACAGTAGGCATGAATACAGCCTTCAGCTATATTAGTGGTAATTTCAGTTATGCTTTACTGTTGTAATAGCAGTGAAGTACATATCTGAAAACTGTCCTAATTTAAATGAAGCACACTTGGCAAAAAAAAAAGGGTGGGGGGGTGGGGGGGGGGGTGGGGGGGTGGGGGGGGTTATTTATTATATGGGACCTATCTCGTGATTAGTGAGGAGTGCGAGGAGTGTGAGTGCTGATTCAGCATTCACACACTGTTGTTTTCCAGATCTTATTTGTTATCCTAATCTTTATTGCGTGAATGCTGGTTCAACATGTGTTCTCAATATCTCCCAACATGGAAGTTTGTCGTGTTTGGTCGTGTCGCCAGCGGTAGTGGCCCTCTCCAAGGGCTGCTAGATGGGCAGCTGCTCAGCATGCTGCTCAGCGTGTGCTCCAGAGTCCCCTTTCCGGGACAGAGTGGACAGGTTGAAACATCACTTTTGCCACAGGCATGCAGGTTAGCGGGGCTGGGGAGCACATCGTAGACAGTTTGGATCATGAACTTAATACGCTGTGGCTCTGCCTTCCAGATGTCATTCCATGTCAGCTTCCTCTCAAGCACTCTTCCCACCTCATCCATGCCCCCTGCTGCCGTATGATTACCATCCTGCTGGTCCTCACTTCCTCAACACCTGCTCAGACCTCCTCCAGGACCAGATGCCGTCTGTCTTTGCCATGAGCCTCGTCGTACTGTGGCTGAGGGATGGCTCCCAGGCCTGCTCACCCGGTTGCCACTGTTCCCAGCAGTGCCGTGTGTCTGAGCCAAGACTCTGCCAGCACCAGCCCCTCTTGTGCTCTCCACTTCCTGCCCATCCACACCACGATGCTAGCTGATGCCACTCTGGAGTCTCTGGATTCTCGGTAGACTAGTGCCTTTCTTGTGCGAAAGACCCTGAACTCCTCTTCCAGGCTGCTGATGGGAAGCTGAAGCTTGTTGCTCCCGCCGTACAGCACTTCGCTGGTGAGACTTTGAGGAAGACCCAGCCATCTTCAGAGGTAGAAGCTGATCTTTCTTTCCAGGGCTTCTACTGTAGACATAGTCACATTCTACACCAACAGAAGCCAGAGGACACGGGGCAAAATGCCATGCTGGTACAACCATGTCTTGAACGTTCTGGGTAGGCCAGATTTATCCACCGCAGACAACCAAGCTTCAAGCTTATTAATGGTTGCTCAGAGTGACGCTATATTTTTGAGGCTGCAGTCGAAAACCTTGCCTAGGCTGGTGACTGGTTTCTCAGTAATTGATGGTATTACTGGGGAAGCGAAACTAGTCCACCACTTTGCCTCTCTTCAGGACCATGGACCTGGATTTTGTTGGCTTAAAGCTAATTCTAGCCCAAAGAAATAAGCTTTACCAGGCTCTGAAGGATCCACCTACAACTTGGTACTGATGTAGTGGTAACTGTGAGGTCCTCCATAAAGGCTCTGATGGGGGACTGCCGGATTCCAGACTTGGACAGGGGGCCTCTGTGTTCCGTTTCAGCAGCCTTTACCAACATATTCACGGTGAGGGGAAAAGGATCACAGAGATTGAACAGCCGGTTATGATCCCTTTCTTGAGCTGGTGCCAGTTAGATGTTATACTCTCCAATGTGACTCTCAGCCTGAAATCCTCATAATAATGATGATCAGTTGTATGACCACTCCAGTGTGTTCTAGGCACCCTGGCACTCTGGGAAGGCCACCCGTCTGTACTGACGTATCAATGTACTTGTTCTTCAGGTGGAAAGTCTGTCATCCTTGTGGCTAGGACGCTAAAGAAGATCTTTTCTTCCACGCTGAGAAGTGAGATGGTTCGGAATTGCTCCAGCTTGATTGAGTTCTCCTCCTTTAGAATCCAAATGTCCTCTGCCTGCCTCCACTGCTCTCCGGTGGTCCCTCTTTGCCAAATTACTTGCAGCAACTTCCAAAGGATTCGGAGGAGCCCTGGGCAACACTTGTACACCTTATAGAGTACTCGACTGGGACCTGGAGCAGAACTAGCTCCAGCTGCTGTTACCACCTCCTGAACTTCCTTCCAGGTGGGTTCTGAGGTGGTGAATTCCACAAGGTGGGCTTAAGAGGGCTGTCTGCAGTCCTAGCTCTTGCTCTCTGTCTGGATCACTCAGATTGTTGTGCAGGACCAGATCTACCTCTTCCTTGGAGCCAAAGGCGTCGGCTAAGAAGGAGGTTCGCTTCCTGGCTCTCTTAGTCCTACGCCTCCTGTGCCATTCAGCTCTGTGCAGGGTCATGAGCTTCTTCCTGATGGTGTGTTGGAGCTCAGCGAGAGGTGTCTTCTCCTCCTCAGCTGTTACCTTGAACTGTTTCATCGGCGTCCACAGTTCTTTCCATAGCTGATGGATCTTATCTGCCCTACGGTCCTTGGTGTAGGTGGACATGCTAGTCTTGGGCTCCTCTCCTGTGGAATCATCTTCCTGTTGCAGTCAGGGAGGCAGACACCGTCTCCACATTGAAGACTAGACTTAAGATTTTCCTTTTTGATTAAGCTTATATTTAGGGCTGGCTCAGGCTTGCCTTGCACCAGTCCCTAGTTAGGCTGACTTAGGCCTAGTCTGCCGGGGGACCTCCTATAATACACCGAGGACCTTCTCTCCTTCTCTCCTTCTCTCCATCTCTCTCTCCTTTGCTAACACTCGTCCTGTTGCTGCATCTCGCTAACTCGGCTGTACTGCATGTCACTATTCAGCCTCTTCTCCGGAGCCTTTGTGCTCCACTGTCTCTCAGGTTAACTTACACAGCGGTGCCTGGATAGTGTGACGTGTGTGGTTGTGCTGCTGCCGTGGTCCTGTCTGATGCCTTATCATTAGTCATACTTCTACTGTTATTATACACATATGATTATTGTCACATATGTATACTATCAGATATTAATATATGCTTTCAACATATTGTACCAAAATACTCATAATTAAAATTATAATATTATTACTTTAATTAATGTTGTTGTAAGCTACTGTCATTACCGTCTGTCCTGCATCTCTCTCTGTCTCTGTCTCTCTTTCTGTCTCATTTTGTCATATGGATTACTGTTAATTTATCATGCTGATTTGTTCTATATGATATCTATTTCACGTCTGTCTGAGTTTTTCGTGATCCACTGTGAGGTTTTTAAAGACAGAGGGATGTCGTATGCTGTAGAGCAGAGTACGGCAGTTGGGAGGGGTGGTGGATGGGTCCAATAACAATTGACTTTAACTGGGTGGCTGCCAGATTGTAAAATCAAACTCTGTTTTCATTTCCTAAACGTAACCATGTGTGTGTTGGTTAAATGTAACAACATGCATTTAATCTTGAAGGAAAAAAATGTTAATTGGTGGTATTGTACCAATGTAGTAGGTTTATTTTGAAAGAGACTGTATGCAAACTGTACATTTCCTGTGAAAGCATAAGTGTATTTTAAAAACAGACTAAGTTGACATGGCGTGCCAGTAAGTCAACAACCAACACACTCAGGGAACCTTGCACATGGTATTTCGACATTGAAAGCCCATGACCAAACATCGAGGTTTGAGTGAGAATGTGTTCCCACTGAGGAAATCATGTGGTAGTTAAAGCTTGCACTACTATGTCATCCATGTTTTCCCCAAATGCCTGTGTGGCAAATGTGCTATTTTTTGTTGTTGGTCCAGTGGGCATGTATGTGATGTCACTGGTTGCATGTGAGGTGTTTCAGGGTAGAGATAGATTCACACTGATGTCAGATATGAGTCACTTCAAACGTGAATGTGAACAGTCTAGGCAGAATGATCAGATCTGGATTAATAATTGGAATTGAGCATTACACCTTGCAATGTAAATGTAGCCATAGAGTTGGTAAAGGACCTCTGGCTGTTATCAACATGATAATGAGTTTTGGCAGTACAGCAACTAAAATACAGAGATAGACAAGGGACAAGTGGTGGATTTCAAAAGACTTTTTTGCTGAGAAGCCAGGCAGTCATACACAAAAGGTCAGAAAAATAGGGCAAAGAAATCCAGGCAGGTAGTAGGCAAACATTCAAAATCAGAGAATCAGAATCAGAATCAGCTTTATTCGCCAAGAACGTCTGTACATAAAAGGAAGTCGACGCCAGTAGACTTGCTCTCAATGTACCAGAAATGACATAAATGCTCAAATTTAGGTAATTGGAATATACAGAAATATACAATATTACAAAAAATGTACAAATAAATGTCAAAATTAAAAAAAAAAAAATACAATATACAAGGATGCAAATGTTGTTTGTCCTGCCACTCTGTGACTGTTACAGCCTGGAGGAAGCAACTGTATTTATGATGGGTGGTTTTGGCGAACAGTGCTCTGTAGTGCCTACCAGAGGGGAGGAGTTTAAACAGATTATGTGTGGGGTGTGAGGAGTCTACACTGATGTTTCCTGCCCATTTCCTGACACTCAACCGGTACAGGTCCTGGATGGAGGGAAGATCAGTACCAATAATCCTCTCTGCACACCTGATTGTCCATTTCAGTCTCTTCCTGTTCAGTTTGGTGGCAGCTCCAAACCAGAGAGTGATGGATGTACAGAGAGCAGACTGGATTATGGCTGTGTAGAAAGTGATCAGCAGTTCCTGGAGCAGGTTGAGCTTCCTGAGCTGTCGCAGGGAGTACAGCCTCTGCTGGGCCTTTTTCAGTGACAGTGTCTATATGGGAGGTCCACTTCAGGTCCCGAGAGATTGTGTTACCCAGAAACCAGAAGGGGTCCACATTAGACACTGTGCTGTTGAGGATGGTGAGGCGGGGCAGTGTCGGGGCTTCTCCTGAAGTCCACTGTCATCTCCACAGTCTTGAGCGGCTTCAGCTCCAAGTGATTCTGACCGCACCAGAGGACCAGCTGTCCATATATGTCACAACCCTCACCTATGTTCATGAGCTATGGGTAGTGACTGAATGAATGAGATTGCGGTTACAAGTGGCCGAAATGAGTTTCCCCGGAAGGTGGCTGGGCTCAGCCTTAGAGATAGGGTAAGGAACTCAGACACCTAGAGAGAGCTTGGAGTAGAGCTGCTGCTCCTTTGCGTCGAAAGGGGTCAGTTGGGGTGGGTCAGGCATCTGATCAGGATGCTTCCTGGGAGCGTCCCAGGTGTTTGGACACTTCCAACTGGTAGGAGGCCCCAAGGCAGACCCAGAAAATGCTGGAGGCATTATATATCTCATCTGGCCTGGGAACGCCTCAGGATCCCCCAGGAGGAGCTGGAAAGCGTTGCTGGGGAGAGGGACGTCTGGAGTGCGTTGCTCAGCCTGCTACTCCCACGACCTGGCCTCATATGGATGAAAATGGATGGATGGATGGATGGATGGATGGATGATTAGATATATATACAGTAAATAAATACTTAGACAATTCACCTTTGTTAAGGTTCTGCTGCAATTTTTGGGCATGGCAAACTCTCAAAACCTTCTTTAGAATACAGTGATGGACTGACATCACTTTTTTAAAGGACCACTGGTGCTCTTATCAAAATATTGTCAAAGAGTCCAGAAGAGAGTATCTGTCAAACATTATCACAGAAAACTGCAAGAACCCTCATGTACTGTTAAGAACAATTGACTCTGTTTTGAATGTCCCACAGCCTGTATGTTTGCAAACATCCATTGATGTGCGTAATAGTTTTCTGCACTTTTTCATTGATAAGGTTGTGTCCACAAGAGCTCTCATTTCTCCACCCACCTTTGACCCCTCTGTCTCTGTTTCTTGCCCAGCTGTGTTCAATAGATTTGAACTTGTGACTCTGTCACTGTTAGAGGACGTGGTGGCCCATATTAAACCATCAGGTTCCCCTCGCGATGTGGTCCCTCCCCACCTCTTTAAAGAAATTTTCTCTACCATGGGGCAGTCAGTTCTGACCATTTTAAATAGCAGCCTGTCCTCCGGTGTTGTCTCAGTAAGCTTCAAACATGCTGTAGTACAACCTTTGCTGAAGAAGCCTGGCTTAGATAGCACTGTTTTAGCAAATTTCAGGCCCATCTCCAAGTTGCCTTTTGTTTCTAAAATTCTGGAGAAAATTGTCTATGCACAACTAAAAACTTTCCTCGATGATCACAATATTATGGAGGTTTTTCAGTCTGGTTTTAAAACTTTGCATAGCACGGAAACTGCCCTTTTAAAAGTTTTTAATGGCAAATGATAGTGGCAACTATGTTGTTCTTGTCCTGCTCAACTTGACCGCTGCCTTTGACACTGTAGACCACAACATTTTGTTAAAACGTCTACAGCAGCTAGTGGGCATTGGTGGTAGCGCCCTGGACTGGTTCAGGTCCTACTTAGCCGACAGGACTATGTGTGTTGGTCTTGGTGCCTATGAATCCTCCTCCGCTCCGCTTTTATATGGGGTCCCACAGTGTTCAATTTTAGGACCCCTGCTTTTCTCCCTGTATATGCTTCCCCTAGGGTCTATCCTCAGAGAGCATGGTGTCGCCTTTCATTGCTATGCGGATGACAGCCAGATATATGTCCCCCTGATGCCTTTTTCCATCAAACCCCTGCTGTCATGTCTCGAAGATATCAAAGCCTGGATGGCCCTAAACTTTTTAAATTTTAATGAAAAAAAAACCCAGAAGTGATGGTGTTTGGCCCCAGCGGCTCCTGTGTTTCCTCCCCTGTTGATCTGGGTCCTTTGGCAGTTTATGCGAAGTCTGCTGTTACTAACTTGGGTTTTAAGATGGACAGTGGTTTTAAATTGGACCGCTAAATTAGTGCAGTTGTAAAGTCGAGTTTCTTTCACCTCAGGCAGCTTGCGAAGGTGAAGCCTTTTCTTGCACATCAGCACTTCGAAGTAGTAATCCATGACTTCATCGCGTCTCGGCTGGATTACTGCAATGCACTTTATTTTGGAGTTAGCCAGTCCTCCCTTGCACGTCTCCAGTTAATTCAAAATGCTGCCACTCGTCTGCCAACTAGAGTACGAATGAGAGAGCACATTACACCCATCCTGGCCTCCCTCCACTGGCTGCCTGTGCACTTTAGAGTTCATTTTAAGACCCTTTTATTTGTTAGCTTTAGAGGTTGGTAGATGTATCTAAGGGGGGCTCCTGTGCTACTCTACCTTCATATAATTCAACTTAAAAAGCACTTTGATATTTTTGTCAATACTGCTTCATCATTAGGTCTGAAATAAAAACCAGTCATAATCTGCAGGCAAAGAAGAAGAATAAGTCACCACATCACCAAGGACGACAACTATTGAAGTCAAGATGGCTAATTCTAACGTTACCATTGACTCATCGTCTCTCCCAAAAGACCTGGTTAAGTTGTGCACCATGCTGGTCAATGACCTTAAAAACATGATCAGTGATGCCCTGGCTCCGTTAGCTGACTCCGTCAATAAACTACGTGAAACTACGGAGAACCACAGCTGTTGCTGATCTTTTTCACAATGTAAATCCCATCCTGTTTGTCCCACAAGGCCTACTTTGGTGACACATTATAACAGAAATCAGTGACCAATGTGCAACCTTGTAAGAAGGCAAGTTGGGGTGGTGGATGGTTCACAAAAACCCAGACTTTCCCTTAGGACTTTCCCATTGAGACACATGTTCAGAGCCGAGTGTACTTTGAATCATTTTAAGGTATGTCCTCATGGTGTTTCTTTTCCTAAACCGAACCACAGTAACTTTCTTGGCCTAAACCTAACTTCTGTAAATTTACACTAATTACATAACTGTACGTTAAGTATGAAATGTCCTGTCAAGGATCACTTAACACAGGCATATATCACTGACACTCATCTAAACATGCACACACATATTACCCACAAATAGTATACCTAATCTAATCTCTGCTTCCAGACTTATCATATCATCCCATACATCATCATAACAGCTTTAGGTTATTGTTTGTATGTCCTTTACACAGTTATCTTTTTTTTATCATCGATGTATATGGGGGAGCAGTAGCTCAGTCCATGGGGACTTGGGTTGGGAACCAGAGGGTCGCCTGTTCAAGTCCCTGTCGCCTGTTCAAGTCCCTGTCCCTGTCCTGGGCACTGCCGAGGTGCCATTGAGCAAGAGAGTGAACCCCCCCAACCGCCTGGGGCGCCTGACCAAGGGGCAGCCCCCTCACTCTGACATCCCTCCACTTTGTGCATGTATAGGTCCTGTTTGTGCATGTGTGTGTATTTCAGACCTGTGTGTTAATGACAACAGAGTGAAAAAATTGTTTCCCTCAGGGGGATTAATAAAGTATATAAGATATATGTCACTTTTCCTATTATCAAAAAATTTCATCAATTAAAAAAATAAATAACTATAATTGAAAAATCAAAGAAAGTGGCCACTTTTTAAAGATGGCTGTCAGACATTTGTCAGTTCAAACGTCTAATTAGATTTAAGGATGAACTGATGAGAATATGATGGTGAAAGATCAAGGTCACTGTAACCTTGCAAAAAACATTTTTAGCAACAACTCAAGAATTCATATGCTAAATATTACCAATTTCACACACATTTCCAACCGAACAAATTTAAGTGAAATCCAAAAGACCAAAGGTCAACTTCACTGTAACACCATTACATTCAGCAAAAAGCACATTCAATGCTATTGTCCTGTCGTCAATACGTAGCGTGTATCTGTTGACAGGCAGTTAAACACTCCAAACATGACTCTGGACTCTTCTTCTGCCAGGTTTATTGTTTAGACAAAGTGTGAAACTAAAACAAAAGTAAACAAAGAGTACAATTACAATGCGGCATTTCTAACGATACGTAAATCACGTAAATCATTAAATAAACATTCAATATAACATTTTGACCTAGCATGTAATAATAAATTCGCATGAAACATACCGACGATGCAACTTGAACCAGGTGTATGCCGAAGTGGCTGGAACATCACCAAGCTGGCTGAACGTGCCATTTTGTCTCTGTTTTCTTGCACTTCCTGAATAAAGTTTTGCATTAAGTTGAACAAAGCAGCAGCCGCTATACCACAATAGGCCAGTGGATGGCAGTAGCGGTGTTTTTAACATTCTCATCTTAATTAAACACAATGAAATTACATACATGAAATCACTTTTCCTTAACTAATTTTTTTTTTTTTTAAATTGACTCATCATCATGCATCAAACAGTACAGCTATAACTCAGGAACAGAAAAAATATGAAACTGGTGACAATAATCTTGGATATCCACCTTGAATCTGTGGTGATTATTGATTTCTATTATTATAGATTGCCAGGTTGAAGATGTGTGTGAACTATCCATGTTTTAGAAATTGTTGTCTCTTTGTAGCAACATCCATAGTTGCGGTGGCTGTGGCTCAGAGGTCCACCAATCGAAAGATAAGCGTTTCGATCCTGGGCTCCTCCAGTCTGCATGTTGAAATATTCTTGAGCAAGATACTGAACCCCAAATTGCTCCCGATAGCTGTTCCAGTGTGAGTGTGTTAAAACTGAGTAGCAGGTGGCACCTTGTATGGTAGCCTCGGCCACCAGTGTATGAATTTGTGTGCGAATGGGTGAATGTGACTTGTAGTGTAAAAAGTGCTTTGAGTGGTCAGATGGCTAGAAAGGCGCTATACAAATGCAGGTCCATTTACCATTTACGATATTGGAAGCAATGTCTACTGTCATATAAGTCTTAACAGACATGTATGTTAAGTAGATATACAACCACGAGGTGGTAATTCTAGTTGGAAACATTTGTTAAGTAGAATTCCTCAGCCAATGTACTGGCATGTGCTCTTAATAAATATATTTATACATGTCTTATTCTATAGACCTTTTTACTGTTAGTAAACAGTAGGCCTATGACATTTTTTGGTCAGCAGAGCTTAGCTTGAGGCAAAACAGTTCTCCACAGATACTAGCTAGCGCTAGCTAGCCAGCTCTGTCAGCTTATTTTAGACAATGGAAGAAGATAATGCAAGTGGTGCGTTCAGAAACTCAGGTCATACCGAGTGCCGGAGCGCACTCTGGCACAAACTGGACCATTCGGAAATTAGGAGCACTGTCAGAATGTACCGTTTGGTTATCCAGAGCACTGCACTCATGGAGTGGCAGATCACACTCTAGGCACTCTGTCTGGGGAGATGGAGCAGCAGAGCGCCGAGCAGAGTCAATGTGTGATTAACTTCACTCTCTCTCTGGGACCATGAATGTTACTTGAAAAAGTGAAACTGACCAATGGGACCAGACTGGTCGACCCATACACTTTCACTCAGTGGATGGATGATTTAACAGGATTGCTGAAGGTAGGATGGTCGGCTTAATGGCTTATTACCATGCCAATCTTACAAAGGAGGACGACATTTGAACAGTTTCCTCCAGTTTGTTTTGCTATCTAAGCTCATGTTAGCTAATGCCCTAAAAAGTTAGTGTTATGGAAAAATCCAATATTCCTCGCAATACCTCCCCAATTTCTGATTAGGTGGACATAGAATATGTCTTTACTGTTTATTTACAAAAGACAACATTGTAAAAGCAGACAAATAGTAAAAACAAAACGGAGTCATTACAGAAATACTTTAAATCAGCTCAGTGTCTGTCTGTGGTTTAAAGCTCATCTGTTACTTTGTTGAGTTAAGGATATTGATGGCACTTGGGATGAAGGACTTCTTATATTCATTTTTGGTTGCCAGAGGGACTCTATAGCGCTTCCCAGAGCTCAAGAGTTCAAACTGGCTAAAGAGAGGGTGAGAACTATCTTCCAAGCTATGCCTCGCTTTCTTCCTCATCCTTTCTGTAAAGAGTTGGGTCAAGGGCTTCTGTGGCCTGCCAACTATTTTACTTGTAAGTGTCACAATCCTACTCCTAATCCTTATTTTAACCATAGTTTTGTACACTGATTCTAAGATTTGCTGACTAACACCAAGCCTACTGCACATGACATTATTCATCCCCACTACAGTAAATACGTTTTTCCCTAACCTGATATGAAGTGTGCGCTGCACCGGCAGTGGCGGCTGGTATGCGATAAAATTTAAGTTTGAGCCATTGTGGTGTCGATCCTAAAAGGGTCTATGATACGATACATTATTATCTCGAAAATGCTCCTTGGATATTTAACCATGCCAGTATGTCATGCCTATTAGGAGATGACTTTTGCTAAATAAAAGGCTGTAGTGCCAGTATTAAATACATTGCCACTGTTCTATTACCTCATAATGGCCATTAAGTGGCTGAAATAGTAGTACAATTTATGCCAATCTCATCAGTCAATGAGGCATGTTTATAAGTGATTCAACTGCATGTTTTTGGCTTTGTGAAACCAGCTGGGCATCAATTAGTCATGTTGCTTTTTCCAGCCAAGGTTTTCGGGGTGGCTGTCAGCTCAGACACGTTGACTCAGGCATGCTAAAGGCTGGTGTTGGAGCAGAGACGTTAGTAAGACAGCCAGCCTCCTCCAGCTTAATTTCAAAGTGCTACTGGAGTGAGGGGATTAGAATGAGGGGGGAGGGTGCTGGGACAGGGTGTAAGGGGCGCCGAACAAGGGAGGTTGCTAAAGAGCTCAGTAATTGTACATTCAGCAGACTGCTGTGATAATGCAAAAAGACACCAGACATAAGGGAAACTTTCATACAACATGAAAGATGAGGAAGTGGATGCAAAAAAAATATTGTCTCACTTTATATTGTTGTTGGGGAACATGGAATCTGCAAGATAAATAAAAGATGGTACACTAAGAACAACAGCAGCCAACAACAGCAGTTGTGGAGAAGCGGGATGGATCTAGGAATGTATTTTTATATTCATTTTTCTGTCTGTTTCACACTGCTTAAGCACACTACTTACAAGCTGATATTATTCGCCAATCACAGCAATCTGTCTCC
Organism: Epinephelus awoara; assembly: GCA_035609425.1. NCBI lineage: Eukaryota > Metazoa > Chordata > Actinopteri > Perciformes > Serranidae > Epinephelus > Epinephelus awoara. Next base: position 40,019,930 of record CM069301.1, on the reverse strand, counting down.
TATAAGCTGATTGTAGAAGGTGCAATCCCCTCACTTGGTGATCAGACAGCTGGGGTCCAGGTACATAATGTATCCTGGAATAATTATAGGATTTACGGAGATGTTAGGCTTTGTACATGCTTTCATTGTGACAGTGTTGAGTGTTCGACATTGCTGTACTCCCAGTGTACAATACCCCTGTGCCTGCTGCAACTGGGGGATTGAATTTACAGACATGTTCTGTAATCACTGCATTTCTCCTGGCACCTCCTGCTGTCAGAGTGATAACATTTATGCTAACCATAAATAATCATTACCGTTGACATGTTGCTGCTCCTCTGATCTTTCTGTTGAGGTTCATTGCTCAGTACATTACCTGTTTTTCAAAACAGGTAATGTACTGAGCAACTTGAATCTCCTCTATTTTGATTTCTTGCTTCTTCTCAGAATATTTGAATATAAATATTATTTTTCCAACAATCACACAGATATTGGCCTACTTTGTGAAGGTGTAAAAAAACAGGCAGGGTTTGAAGTTCTCTTTCTCTCTGCCTTTTTTTAAATTCTTTATGCAACAGCTTCCATCACTTTTTGGTGTCAGTCCATTAGATACATTTTGCTGCAAAAAACGAAAACTTTTGTAACAAGTTACAATGTTAGTTATTACATTTTAGTAATAACAAAACTAATATAATGTGTAATAATGTGTGATTTCAGGTAAGATTATTACATTTACAATGTCACCTAATGTGTTACCACCCAGAATAAACTATTTATGTTTTCATTTTTCATTTATCCACTATGATGCACAATGCCCCACTTCTGCCAGTGTGCCTCAAGGAAAAAAAATCCTCTGAAGGGTGTTGTATGTTGTCATGTCACTACAGACTACATCATAGAAGGGTGCCAGTGATTGGAACAGCTGGGAAATGCCGTACTTTGCATTATAATGTTCAGCGTCTTTCCATTCATATAACTACAATGTATCCCATTTCTCCTTTTATGTCCTAAGGCTGCCTGAAAGCAGCAGGGAAAAGGAGCTGGCATGGGTTTGTTTCTTCCTTGTCCTGGTGACCAGCACATCTGGGTAATGTTAGTATATGTTGGATGTGTTTCCATTCACATCCCCTACAACTGCAGAGCAATGCCAGTGCATGTCTCATTCTTGTGCATAACTCTATTGCACTGTGATAGCCAGGCTATCACAGTGGAGGCCGCAGCACTTTTATGGCAGTGACGTGACAAACTGGGGGCAGAGCTTTCCCAACCCAATGTGTAGGCCTTTTATTTATCTATTCATTTATTGTTCCATTATTATACTTTTTTTCTTTCCTCTCTCTTTTTTCTTTGTATTTGGTTGAGGCTAAGATCTCGGTGGGCAACCCCCAGACCCTCAGGAGGTGGTTTGCCCATCCTGTTCAGCACTCTAGATTTATTTTATTATTGTTGTTATTGCCAATCGGCATGGGGAAAATCAGCATCCATTGGCCACGCAGTGCCAGCAGCACCACCAAGCAACCCCCACGAATGGCTGGGCCCAGGGCCATCCCCACTGGGCCACCCCCACACACCAGAGGGCACAGGATTGGGTGGGAACTTGGGAGTTGTGCAATTTGGTGGATTGTTTGTTTGTGTGTGTGTGTGTGTGTGTGTGTGCGTGTGTGTCTGTGTACGTGCGTGTGCGTGTGTGAAACACCTGAAGGTTTGAATCTGATAACGATTAAAACAGTAGAGACAGATGTACAAAAAAATAGACAAGAAAAGAAAAAAAGACAGACAGAGCTAGAAAGACACAGACAGAGAGACTAATGGACACAGAGAGAGGGACAAAGACACAGGCAGACAGAAAGGGATAGAGAGAGATGGCAATAAATGCACTTGAAGAAAAAGCACATAGGGCAATGTGCATATTAAAAACCAAAGTAATCAAATGCTATATTTCAATTATAATCTGGAAAAAATATGTGACAATGTAATTTTACCAATAGCATTAAATGGAAGTGAGATCTGAGGCCCGCTCATGGAACTGGAACATGACTCATGGTCCAAACACCCTGTAGACACTCTCCACACTGAATTTTGCAGAACTCTGAACATTCAGAAGAAAACTCCAAATGATCCCTGTTGAGCTGAACTGAGACATTTTCCTTTACTATTAAACATCCAAAAATGGGCCTTACCATTTTTGACACATCTAAATTTAAAGAGTAACTAAACCCTAAAACCATTTTTTCAGCTGATAATCATTGTTTCTGGTAGTGAAGTAGTGTTACTGACTGATCCTGCTCAAAATCTTGACAGTTTAGTGCAAACTACATTTTATTTTAAAAATGTGGTGTGGAGTGCCCTCTGCAGCTTGAAACCTGGTTACTACATTTGAATTTACATTACATTACATTGGAGGCGAATGAATTAGGTTAGTTGGTCAAGGAGAGGCGCCGAGGCTCGGGAGTATATTGTAGCGTCCGCCAGGACGTGTAGAATGATGACGCAGTTATCTGTACAGAGACAGTGTCTGCTCTGGTGAATCCTACTAGCCTGCTTTCTGCTTTCTCACTTCAGTTGCTTAAACGTCTACTCCAAGTTTTAACCCACACTAGTTCTGTTTAAGCACTTATAACTCTCCTCCTTTCTACGACTTTCTCGCTAATCTCTTAGCTGTTGTTTGCACGTTACTAGCCTTGGTAGCTACATTAGTACATTACATTAGTTTAGTTATGCCTCTGCCTCCTTTAGTAACAGTGGTAAGTGTAACAAGTGTAGCTTATTTGCTACGTTGCAGGCAAGGCTTAGTGAATTAGAAGCGCGGCTCCACACCATGGAAAACTATTCAGCAGCTGCGGTAGTTAGCCAGTCCCCTGTAGCCGGTGCGGAGCCACATAGCATAGCCTTAGCTTCTGCTAGCGGTCCTCCGGTAACCCCCGTTCAGCCGGGACGTTGGATAAGTGTGCGCCTGTTCACGTTTCCAACCGCTTTTCCCCACTTAGCGACACACCCACTGAGGACAAAACTCTGGTCATTGGCAGCTCTATTCTGCGGAACGTGAAGTTAGCAACACCAGCGGCCATAGTCAACTGTATCCCTGGGGCCAGAGCGGGCGACATCGAATCAAATTTAAAACTGCTGGCTAAAGCTAAACGTAGATTCAGTAAGATTGTTATTCATGTCGGCAGCAATGACACCCGGTTGCGCCAATCGGAGGTCACTAAACTTAATATTGCCTCGGTGTGTGAATACGCAAAAACGATGTCGGACTCCGTAGTTTTCTCTGGACCCCTCCCTAATCTGACCTCTGATGACATGTTTAGCCGCATGTCATCATCTAATCGTTGGCTGTCCAGGTGGTGTCCAGCAAACGATGTGGGTTTTGTTAATAATTGTCTCTCTCTCTCTCAGGCAAACCTAGGTGCTTGATATGATGCTGTACTTCTTGTAATAAACCTTTCTCTATACAAGCAAGATGGTGTCAGCAGAGTTTCCTTCATCACCTTCACATCATCGCTACTTAATAAACGACAGCCGTAACCATGCCAAAAAAAACGGGACAAGAACTTAGCCGTAATGTTAGCTCACAAAACATGTACTCCTGCTCTCTCCTCCAGCTTGCACACATACACACATGCACGCGCACTCACACAGCCCTCATTCCCATCCCACTCGCACCCCGACCCCCTACCCATACTCATTCAATCCAAAACATGCCATTAACTCACAGAACATTAACAGTACAACAGAACATTCACTGCAGGGTCGCTACACTATGTGCAGGGCGGCGAGGGAGGGATGTGGAGGGCCACTGCGCTGTGACAGAGAGCCAAGCGTCGGGGGTATATGTGTGGGGCCGCGAGGGAGGGAGGGGAGGATGGATGCGGTGGGCTGCTGCGCGGTGAGCCCCAGGCTCCCAGAGAGGGATAAAATAAGTCAGTGTGGAGAAGGGAATCGGCTGAGCCTCAGCCCCCCCCCCCCCCCCCCCCTCAGCTCCGCCTATCTTTTCTGAATTTTTTTTAATTCAAGCTGTGGGCGGAGTAATGCCCAGAGAGGGGGGGTTAGTTCCCCGTTAAGTGCAGAAGACACACTTCAATTCAAATTGTTAAAGAGTTAAATCCTGAAAACAGCCCCAAACACAATCAAACTAATTATATGTCAGTCAAAAGATCTATATCTACAATGCTGGAGAAATCAAACAAAAATACAATAGTTCTGGCAGTGCTGAGCAAATTACTTGGAAAATGTAGTAAGCTAAGCCACCAGTTACTCTACATCAAAATAAAGTGTCACTACATTTTAGCTATTTGCAGAGAAATGCAGCAAGCTAAGCTACGAGAAAATGGCAAAAGTTACTTGCTACTTGCAAAGCTACTTTTATTTTTTGACTTTATGTCCAGTCAGCGTCAGCCAAACAAACAGGCAGGCAAAAACTGTTCAGTTGAACTGTTTATTATAAAATAACAGACTTAAATTAAAACTTAAATCTTTTTCTTTTTTTGAGGACTTTGTGGCATTTGAACATGTCCTCCAATAACATGACATCATCAGTCAGCCTATTGTCCTATTTCTTTCTCTCTCTCTCTCTCTCTTAATGCATTTCTCTGTCTTGACTTGGAGAGAGAAGGTGCCCAGTGTATTATAGGGGGTCCTCCGGCAGACTAGGCTAGTCAGTCTAACTAGGGGCTGGTACAAGGCAAGCCTGAGCCAGCCCTAACTACAAACTTTATCAAAGAGGAAAGTCTTAAGTCTTAGTCTTGAGAATGTTGAGACTGTGTCTGCCTCCCAGACCGCAACAGGAAGATGATTCCACAGGAGAGGAGCCTGATAGCTGAAGGCTCTGGCTCCTGATCTACTTTTGGAGACTTTACGGACCACGAGTAACCCTGTGTTCTCAGAGCACAGAGTTCTGGTGGGATAATATGGCACTATGAGCTCTCTAAGATATGACGGAGCTTGACCATTTAGAGCTTTATAAGTTAACAGTAGGATTTTAAATTCAATTCTGGATTTTACAGGGAGCCAGTGCAGAGAAGCTAAAACAGTAGAAATATGATCTTGTTTCTTAGTTCCTGTTAGTACACGTGCTGCTGCATTCTGAATTAGCTGGAGGGTTTTTAAGGACTTACTAGAGCTACCTGATGTTATGCCCAGTCTAGGGGTGTCTGGGACACAACATGAAAGGCCCCATCTTCCCCAAGCCCCAAGTAGCCACAATGAAAAAGATGTGTGGAACGATCAATAGTACAAATTTATTTACAATATTTGAATAACAGAATTAACTGAAATAATAACTTCAGGGTGGACTAAGGCCAAAATAACTAACAAAACAATTCTATCCAGGGAGTAAATAACCTGACCAAATAACAAGAAATAAATGACAAAAATCTTACCTCCCTATCTAAATAAACAGGAGAAAAAAGGCTTAGCAACAGAACTGGCAGTCCACCCCTACTATGCAATATTCAAAAGGCTGTTTCGCTACAATATGACACAACAAGGTGTGTGGCCGGTTGGGAGAGGAGGAAGCTGAGGTCTGCCTGCTAGCTCGCAGCAACTGCCATCTTGGTCCTTTAAAAACCTGAACACCCTTGGCGGCAGCCAATTAGGAACGAGCACAGATCCAATGTACCAATCACTGCTGGGCTGTGGCACACACCTATTTGCATACACAAAACACAGCGCACAGAGAACATGTGCAGGAAAACACACACAAACAAAAGAAATTACGACAACAGTCGTAACACTGATAATAGAGAGTTACAGTAATCCAGCCTTGAGGTAACAAAAGCGTGGACCAATTTTTCTGCATCTTCTCAGGTCAGGATAGGCCTAATTTTCGCAATATTACGCAGATGAAAAAATGCAGTCCGTGCAGTTTGTTTTAAATGAGAATTGAAAGACAGATCTTGATCAAATGTTACTCCAAGGTTTCTTACTGTAGTGCTAGAGGCCAGAGCAATGCCATCTAGAGAAACTATGTCATCAGATAAAGAGTCTCTGAGTTGTTTGGGGCCAAGAACAATAACTTCAGTTTTGTCTGAATTTAACATCAGGAAATTGGTGCTCATCCAGGTTTTTATGTCTTTAAGGCAATTATGAAGTTTAGTTAATCGATTAGTTTCTTCTGGCTTCATAGATAAATACAACTGTGTATCATCCGCATAACAATGGAAATTTACAGAGTGATTTCTAATGATGTTACCTAAAGGAAGCATATATAGAGTAAATAGGACTGATCTGAGCACAGAACCTTGCGGAACTCCAAAACATACTTTAGTACGTAAGGATGATTCATTATGAACATGAACAAACTGAAAACTTTCAGACAAATAAGATTTAAACCAGCTTAGTGCAGAACCTTTTAGGCCAATGAAGTGTTCCAGTCTCTGTAGCAGAATTTGATGGTCAGTTGTGTCAAACGCAGCACTAAGATCTAATAAAATAATTCAAAAACAGAATTCCAAAATGTATTTTTCACTCAATAAAACCATCATACACATGAAAACTTTTATTTTTTTGGGACATCAGAACATCATGTTGCACAAGAATAGCTGTGTAGCTGTATAGCCTAGGCTAGCGCCGGCAGGACTCAGCTGCGCTCCTGCAGCGCACGTCTATGACATCATCAAAAGTTACCCATCCTTGTAAAGCCCCGGATGACCATAACAAGGAAGTTGAGCTGACATGGTGATCACACTGGCCATTCATTTATAAAATGTAGGTGAAATGAGCGAGTTTTGCAGCAGATAATGTCTAATTTAGGGGCTTCGATGTCTGGCCCCGTCCGCTTCTATGGCATGAGAGAAAACGCCGTCGGATGGATCTAAATTGCTCGAAAACGGCTCCGAGCTCCACCAAAATTGTCTGGGTGAGTCTACCAGCATATTTATTCCTAAAAATAAGGCCCAGGTGTTAAAAAACCGAACTTAGCCTTTAAATCACACACTCACAATTTCCCATGAATCACTGGCAAATAAAATCTCTCACGTTTGTGTCCAAATGGTTGTTTAAGACCATTTGTGCTACTTTGCTGCCCAGTACACAGTCATCTCCCAAAAATGATCAGAATCAGGGCATCAGGTTTCACATAGACATGAGGAGGGCTGGACTGTCGGGGGTGGGGGAGGTTCAAGGATACTATGAGGAGGGACATGTCACTTTCCCAGGCTTTTGACAAGCCAAACAGCTGATACCCCCAATCCAAACATCCATTCTCTGCTCCCACACACAGATATATACATGTATGTACTGCACTGGGTGTGTGTGTGTGTGTGTGTGTGTGTGTGTGTGTGTGTGTGTTTGTAGGTGTGTGTGTGTGTGTGTTTTAGTGCTTGTGATGTTCTGCCAACGAAAGAGAGTTATGTCATGAGAAAAGAGGGAGAGAATTGAGACAATGATGTTTTTTCCCCATCAGCAGCAGGATGATGAGAGTAGAACAGCAGCTGTGTGCCCTCTCTCTCTCTCTCTCTCTCTCTCTCTCTCTCTCTCTCTCTCTCTCTCTCTCTCTCCCTCCCTCTCTCAACATCTGTGTTTTCTCAGTGTCTGGAGAAAATCCCTTCTCCCTCTTTCTTAATTTTGATATTTTTTATTGCCATAAGAGTTCACAAACAGTGTTGCCAAAACATTGCTGAATATCACATTCTGTTTAGAGGATGAATCTGGTGTTATTCTATGTTCTTCTTTTTATCAACAAATTAATTAAAAAGACCAAAACCAATATGTGTGTCCACCCCTTACTTCTGTCTGACACCCCTACCTTGTCCGTGGCTCTCAGCTTGAACAAGTTATAGTTGAAAAAAAAAACACAGAAGGCAGTGGATGGTACACACTGGTCACTGTTGAGGCAAACACTGCAGAGTAGGGATGGGAATTGCCAGAGGACTCACAATACTATAATACCACAATATTTAGGTTATGATAAGATTTTATTTTATTGTGAGTAATGTGATAAAAATATATTGAGATATAATGCAATTTATTATCTTTTGTTCCAAGTGCAAATTATTTCCCCAAAGGAAAACTTTGTCAACATCACTTTTACCTCAACTGTTCATCTGACTTTAATAATTTTTATTGCAGCAAATGTAATACAATGCAGACAGTCTGACCAACACTGTCATAAAACCTGTCACAAATGTTGCATACACCTGACAAACTGAAATGCTGGCAGACTTAACACCCTCTGCAAGGCCAGATGAAGCATGAGAGCGAAATACTAAACCCTTGTCCTCTCTTCGTTTGGACTAACGCTTAAGGTCTTCGCCGATCATACAGACCCGAGTTTGTTTGACCGATATAAAGCATGTAACATAAAATCATCACCAAATTCTGTGTTTCACCTTGTTAGTTTCAACTTCACTCCAACTTATTAAAACAAATTTTACACTTATTTTTGGAATATGATGTCATAGACCTCATTTGAATAAAATTATACCTATTTTTGAGTAAAAAATAATCAGTAATTCTGAATTCTGAGTTTGAATATAAAGTGATGGATTTTTACAGTGGTATATGTCAAAGTTTTGTCCAAAAAAAATAAATAAATAAACTATTTCAAATTTTTGAATGGCAGCCAATACTAACACCTGTGGTCATCATATTGACCTGGTTTTGTTTGACCTCTTATAAAGTATCACCCAATTCTGTTACACATTTTTAGCCAACTTCAATCAAACTCATTACCACAAATACCACACACTTAATTTATACTCAGTAGACCTCATTTACTTGAAATTATACCATGTTTTTGAGTAAAATGAACAGAAATCATTAACCCTTTGGGCGCTGAGTTTATTTAGGAAAATATTCAATTTTCATTTCAACATTTCAAATGGCTGTAGCTTGAAAGTGGTGAGAGACAAAGGCATACTGTAAATGAGAAATATATTCATTATGACCCAAAGTTTGTGATGGTAGTAAATTAACTCATCTAATTTGCATATTGCAGCGTCACTAGGCGGTGGCCATATTGGATTTCATAACTCTCAGTAAAACTGAATATTGAACATATTTACACAGTAGATTTGTTTTGTGTTGTTTTTGTTATCCTCAAAATAAATGAAAAGGAATCTGATAGGAGTAAATTCACTCATCTAATTTGCATATTGTGACTTCACTAGGAGGTGGCTATATCTGATAACATCACTCTCAGTAAAACTGAATATTTAACATATTTACACAGTAGATTTTTTTAATGTTGTTATCTCATCCTTAAAATGCCCAGTGGTCCTCAGTCTCAGACTTTTCTACGAGCCCCATGCACAAATGAAGTGACGATGAAGCTTTCATCTCAGTGACAGTGACATCATACCAGTCAGTGAATCTGGATTTTGGTTTTATCTGTTCTCTTGATAAGAACTGATGAGCATTTCTCTTGGTTTCATTTGTGATAAGGGTTAAATAATATATAAATGTCAATGTATAAAAAAATCAGTGTGTTTAGCATTTGTGAGATCCGTGTCTCCACGATAGCCAACAGTCCCTAATCCACCTGTGATCCACTTCCTCATTTCTCAAGTAAACCCAGACATCAACATCACTGTTTATAGCCCTACTTTTACCACCCCTGCTGCCTCCAACATGTCCCCTCCTCATCTTATTTCTGCCACCCGACCACGGTGAGGCAAAGTCTGGTTATTATCTATGTCATGTACTGCTTTATATGGTCGTGCAGATGCACTGTCACTTTCATCACTCGGCAACCGATCGTTATCAGAGGGCAAATATTTCCCGTCAGAATCAGAATCGACAAGTAACTGACTAAGTACTTCATCAAAAGTGAAAATTCCTTTAGGCATTTTGTGTGTTTTTGCTGTATTTTGCTCTCTATCTGCTGACCCTCGCACCGCTCTCTCAGGCTCCGTTCACCAGCTGTGTTCAGTCCACTCGCTGCGCTCTGCCCCTCCCTCTGGGTTTCGAACCCTTTTTTCTTAAACTTCTTGAATAGAAACACACACAAATTATGTCAGGATTGTAGCTGCACAACTTCGCCACCTAGGGGTAAAAAGTAGTAACAAGATTGGGCAGTATATTTGGAGCTTTGGTCTGTTTTATTCAGCAATGCTGCTTGTCGCAATATTGCGATTTTAGTGCTTTATTTTGGATTATCAGAAACAGCTAGGCCTATATGTCAAGGATTAGCCAGAATATTCTCAGGTCAAACTGACTGATGCAATTTTATTCACAAATAACAGAGAGGAAAATTTCTGTTTCAAATCAAACAAAATTTATTTACAAAGACCAACATTTTCTTTGACCACAGTGATTTCTTCATCTAAATCATCAACATGTCTCTTAGACCCCATCCCAGCTAGGCTACGTAAGGAGGTCTTACCTTTAGTTAACACTCACTTATTAGACATGATCAGTATATCCTTATTAACAGGCTATGTACCACAGTCTTTTAAGGTAGCTGTAATTAAACCTCTACTAAAAAAGCCCACCCTGGATCCAGAGGTGTTAGCCAACTATAGAGCAATATCTAATCTTCCCTTTCTTTCAGAGATCCTTGAGAAAGTAGTCGCAGACCAGCTGTGTGATTTTCTCCATGATAATAATTTATTTGAGGAATTTCAGTCAGGATTTAGAGTGCATCATAGCACTGAGACAGCACTAGTTAAAATTACAAATGACCTTCTGATTGCTTCAGACAAAGGACTCGTCTCTGTACTTGTTTTATTAGATCTTAGTGCAGCGTTTGACACAATTGACCATCAAATTCTGCTACAGAGACTGGAACACTTAATTGGCCTAAAAGGTTCTGCACTAAGCTGGTTTAAATCTTATTTATCTGATCGTTTTCAGTTTGTTCACGTTCATGATGAATCATCTCTAAATACTTAAGTTTGTTCTGGAGTTCCGCAAGGTTCTGTGTTCGGACCAATCCTATTCACTCTATATATGCTTCCTTGAGGTAACATCATTAGAAATCACTCTGTAAATTTCCATTGCTATGCGGATGATACACAATTGCATTTATCTATGAAGCCAGAAGAAACTAATCAATTAACTAAACTTCAAAATTGCCATAAAGACATAAAAACCTGGATGAGCACCAATTTCCTGATGTTAAATTCATTCAAAACTGAAGTTATTTTTCTTGGCCCCAAACAACTCAGAGACTCTTTATCTGATGACAAAGTTTCTCTAGATGGCATTGCTCTGACCTCTAGCACTACTGTAAGAAACCTCGGCGTAATATTTGATCAAGATTTGTCTTTAAATTCTCATTTAAAACAAACGTCATTTTTTCATCTAGGTAATATTGCGAAAATTAGGCCTATCTTGACCGGAAACGATGCAGAAAAATTGGTCCACGCTTTTGTTACCTCTAGGCTGGATTACTGTAACTCTCTATTATCAGTCTAGATCTATATCTGTATCTAGTAAGTCCTTAAAAACTCTCCAGCTAATTCAGAATGCAGCAGCACGTGTACTAACAGGAACTAAGAAACAAGATCATATTTCTCCTGTTTTAGCTTCTCTGCACTGGCTCCCTGTAAAATCCAGAATTGAATTGAAAATCCTACTGTTAACTTATAAAGCTCTAAATGGTCAGGCTCCATCATATCTTAGAGAGCTCATAGTGCCATATTATCCCGCTAGAAAGCACAATAGTGTTTTTTTTTTGTTGTTTTTTTTATCCAATCGTGCCACCTAGTAAAATATTTTTAGTAAAATACCCATAATGCAATGCAAGTAGTAATCACCTTTTTTTTTTTGAAAAAGATAATAGTTATACACGAAATATGTCATTTTCAGGCAATTACTTGGAGGAAAACCATATTCTTACAGCGCCCGCATGTGACCTTCGGGTCATATAGACCTGAATACCATGCAGGTATCCTGCTAACTGAATGGCAGCACCCATAGTAAAATTGTAGCCTGTTACAACAACAATCCCCCATTCTTGTGCTGCAATGTTTGCTCTGCTGTGACTTTAGAACGTAAGACAGCAGTCACCAGTTCTCTGAGATAATGTGTCACATATGAATCCACTGACCTTGAAGTCCAGGCATCACAAGTTAATGCCACCCGTACTGCTGTACTCAAAGATTCCCCAACTTTATGGTACACTTTTCTGTAGAGCTTAGGTATGGCAGCGTCAGTGAAAAAATGTCTGCATGGAGTCACATACTTGGGTTACAGTGTTTATAGCAAGTAACAAAAGCCTTTGTTTTCAACAACACTATGGATGCAGATCTTTGCACATGAAGTAGGTGATGGACTGTGTTAGTTTCTTAGTTCTGTCAGAGTTGGATGTAGTTTTGTCAAGCGAGTCCGGTGTTAGTTGAGATTTTGGCAGAACAGGTTTAGCTATGACTCATGTTTGTAGTATTCCCAGTGTATTTTATTCTAATACGACACTGCTTGCAAATCGCATCCAAGTCCTCCTTTTCTTCTATATTAAAAAATCCAAAATAAGTCTAGACGTTTGATTTAAATGCCAGTTGTGCATTCTGATTTGCCAAATGCCACTGACTGAAACCTCTGCTGACCTCACCAGTAAAATAATGAATCTCAGCACCATCTCACAGACCAAAACAGCAATTGATTTTATTGTTCTAGTACCAGAGGTGGTATTACAATGTGCATTTGCAAAAATGAATTATGTATATAATAAAAGACGGAAACATGACATCTGTGTTTCAATACAATTTCGCCATGCATGATATTGCAATTCTATGCTGTATCGATTTTTTCCCCTAACCCCTACTGCAGAGTGCTACTGAATAAAAGAAATGCCACTTTACTATGGAGATAGATTTGTGTCTTTATTATTCAATAAAAAAATTGCTTCAATCAAAAAATATATTTTCAATAAAAGAAAAAAAGTTTTTGAATGCAAAAATAAAATTGAGACCCAAAAAAAATCTTTTGAACACGTTTTTTCTGTGATTGAAAATATTTTTTTCATTGAAGTTTTTTTTTTTTTTTTTTGATTGAAGTGAAAAAAGTTTTGGAGTCTTTGTTTTTTTTGGAATCATTTTGGCACAAATATCCCACAGTTGGCGGATGCTCCCCATTGGTCAGACATGTTTGAGTGACAAGTGTTACACCATTGACGTTTGAAATAGGAATCTCTTTCTGGAACAAGATAGTACAGGTACAGCACTGGCACACCTGAGCAGATGGGCTTTTCAATGATTCCCCCAGAAAGCGACCAGGGCTTGAAAAAAAAAAAGCTGCGTGTTTCAAAGTGTGAGACGAGCCTTCTCTGGGGGGAGACAGAGGACTTCAGGAGAGGCGTAGCGCGAGGAAAAAACAAACCAGAAAATGCAACTGTTTGCATCTGGCTAGCTAACTTCAGATATGTGTGATATTCTTTAAGTTTGTGTTTTCCTGCATGTGTTCTCTCTGCGTTTGATTTTCTGTATGTAAATAGGTGTGTGCCACAGCCCGACGGTGATTGGCGGATTGATTAGGTCCTGATCGTGATTGGCTGCAGCCGAGGGCGTTCGGCGAGCTAGCACGCATATTTCACCTTCCTCCTCTCCCAACCGGCCACACATTATAGTATTATTATAGTGAATCATTATTGTATGTTCATGACCAAGGTACCTTTTAACCGTTTGTTTTCTGGGAATAACTGACATAATCAGAAACAAAGAAACATGTCTTTATTTCGTTTTTTCATTTTTGGGAGAAAAAACAAAAAAACGGTTCATTTTTTCGTTTTTTTGTTTTTGGCAAAAAAATTAAAAAACAGAAATTCAGCTCAATTTCTTGGTCCCAGAAATGAGTCTTTAATTCGTTTTTTCGTTTTTGGGTAAAAAAACCAAAATGAAAAAACGGTTCGTTTTTTCGTTTTTGGCAAAAAAAACAACAACGAATAAACGGAAATTCAGCTCAATTCCTTGTTTTCTGTGCTAAAACCCAAAACAAATTTACCACTCCATGTTTCGTTTCATTGGTGGGCGGGCCCTCTGATTGGCAAGTGTGCTTCCCTTCACTGTACTCTTCAAAATAAAAGTTCTTCCGTTTGACACTCGACACAAAAATATTACTGTAAATAGACACTACTACTGTAATAGACAGCAGATTCTTAAGCTTTTAATAACTGATCATTATTGACTACTGTAGCATTTTTAAAATTATGACAGCAAGTTGTCTTTGTGACTTTTTCTATTCAATATTTAGGTTTGCTGCGCATATAGCAGAATTCAACAGCGACTTTCCACTGTATTTAAAGGAGTGTTTTGGGGACTCTGGCATGATAAATCAGCATTAAACCTTTTGTTTTGTCACTGGCTGCGTGGATTATACAATGCAACAACATTTTATTTTAGCTATTGCCTGTTCATGCAGCTGAGTGACCATAATGCATTACGTCTGTTTTGATTGACTTGAAGATGAAAACAATTCGGTAGGGTGTACTATGACAGTCTGTCAACGGGCACATTAGGAAAATAGATGTCCCATATCCCCATATTATCTCACAGCAAAGACGCCAAAAGTAGTTACCAAAAATGACCAGCAGATGTTGCACTGTGTGACATTATATACAGTATTACATATATGTATATCATATTCACTGCTCAAAGCCCTCCTTACCTGGATTTAATCTAATTACCACAATTGTAATGTAACTTGATTACTTTCCATTACTTTTGGATTACTTCAGTACCAAATATGGTGAAATTTTATTCTAATATGATGTTTTATGATGGTTTTAGATTTATTAATTATTTGTTCAGCTCTGTCTTCCCCTTTTGTGCAAATGTACATTTAAATTAATAGCTATTAGCTTGATCATTGTATGAATATTTGGTCAGAGGACATAAATAAGAAACTATTCAACATATGGTAAACAACAGCAGTATTAAGTTCCCAAGTTTCATCTTTACATCTTGCCAAAATGTGTTGTAAAGGTATGACAGGTCCCTGTAAGACTTTCATTCTTAAATCAGATCACCACACTGGAACATTTATTTTTTTTCTGTATGTCCTATATCACAATGTTTTTGGTCAGACATTAAAAATTGGGTGTCACTAAAAATTAAAGATGTGCCATCTTTTGAACTATGTCATATTATTTTCTACATGGATGGTAGAAAATGTTCAGTGTTTGTTTTTCTTTTTTTTGTTTTTTGTTTTGTTGTTTCCCTACATAAATTCCCCAAGGTTTTATTCCTATTTTTTATATTGTATTTAACTTTGATATGTTATTAACATACTCTTTGAGAGTCTGTATTTTTTCAGTATTTAATAAAGTTCTAAAAAAAGAAAAAGAAAGGTGAACTATTTTAGAATTGAACATAACAGTAACAAAATGAAAATCCCATCTCTCTCCTGTTTTGTAAGCGAGATGTCCTAAACTGGGATTATTATGTGCATAAATGTCCAACATGCTAACTGAGATGGCTCTTTACAAACAAAAAGATAATTTTGTTTTTAATGTAAAATATCCTCTGCAAAACAATGCTCCTAAATTTTGCAATTGCAAAACATCTCCTTAAAGTGCCTTGAATCACTTGATGAACTTATACTGAGCTTCAACAGAAGCTGGTTTTCAAAGTTTTTGTTCCCCAGTCTTGTTCTTCTGCTTGTGAAGGTGAGCCCGGCACAACTGAACAATCACTCACAAGCTGCAGATGCTGTTAGTGCGGTGTTTGTCTTGATGGAGAGTTTCTTGAGCGCAGGAAAGGAGTGTAGATCTATTTTCTCTGAGGAGCATGACAGGTAGCCATCCAGTACATCTGAGGTTTTTGGGCTTCATGGTCGAAAAGAAGTCTTCTTTAGAGGCTGCACCTTGCACATCTCCAGTACTCAGGTTGGACAGTTATTTATTTGATTCCAAACTGTACCCCATACCCTACCTGAGGTGGTTGTGATATTCAGAGCAGAAATGATATCTAGGTATGTGTATGAAATAAAAGTGATTTGACTCTATCTGTATCTTGGGCTGTGTTCAAATAAATGTTCAAATGTACGACTGACACAAAAAATGCAATTTTTCTTTAATGCAAAACATTTGGTGAAACACTAATAGCAATAATAACAATAATATACAAATATACAACAATATAACAATAATAAATTATCTTGAACTAGAACTAGAACTAGCTAGAACAAGTTAAAACTAGTTAGAACTAGAATGAATGAATGAATAATCAATAAGTCATCAATTAATTGTTGCAGCCCTAAACTGAAATTTTTATGGAAGGGACCTGAAAAAGTGTAGTGCCACGGACAGCCCTACGACTTCGGTGTACAAAGGATCCACATCCCGGCACTTGCGGCACATGGAGGATGTGTCAAGTCAATCAAAACAGACGTAATGCGTTATGGTCACTCAGCTGCATGAACAGGCAATAGCTAAAATAAAACGTTGTTGCATTATATAATCCACGCAGCCAGCGAAAAACGAACCGTTTTTTCGTTTATGTTTTTTTTTACCCAAAAACAAAAAAACGAAATAAAGACTCGTTTCTGGGACCAAGAAATTGAGCTGAATTTCTGTTTTTTTAATTTTTTTGCCAAAAACAAAAAAAAGAAAAATGAACCATTTTTTTGTTTTTTGTTTTTTCTCCCAAAAATGAAAAAACGAAATAAAGACTTGTTTCTTTGTTTCTGATTATGTCAGTTATTCCCAGAAAACAAACGGTTAAAAGGTACCTTGGTCCCTGATCCGATCATCCATGTATCATTCGTTCATTCCATTTTCAATTTAAAATCAAAAAAATGAAAAAACGGTTTGTTTTTCCATTATTCGTTTAATAATCAAATTCAAAAATACAAAAAACGGTTTGTTTTTCTTATTTTTGATTTTATGCTCACATCAAAAATAGCAAATCGAAAAATGGGCCACGATTAAAATTTGATTTTGATTTTTCATTTGATCCAACTTGCGTGACCCGGAAGCGCACTGCATTAACTGGATAAAAAAAATTAGACACCTTATCTCTTAATTACGAGAAAAGATCTCGGAATTACACAATTAATAGCCTAATTAATTACATATGTGGAAATAGCCTGTGTCGTCCTTTGTTAACCATTTCACATACAGATGTTACTCATTTCAATGCTGCAGCCACAGTGAAGGGGGTGAAACAATTGATCCAGCAGTAGCTGCAGTGCGCAACAACAACCAGCAGGTGGCACATGTGAGCAGTAGAGATACAGCGTCCAACTGAAACTGTTTGAGAATTAGCAGTACTGTTATATTTTCTGCCGGACCTGTACAGTACACTAACTCGTTACACAGTCTCAATTTCATAAAGAACATTTATACTATGATATTTCCACAACGGTCAGTGTTAGGTCCCCTATTATCCTAGTGATCTCAGTGTCATGATGTAGAACTGCAAATGTATGTGTGACATATAGGCAGAGTTGGGTATAGGTATAGAGTTGGCAGTTACACTTAGAGTAAAGCTACTGAAGACCAGCAAAATGTTTTCATTTATTCTTTCAGGTGAGTAAATGTCACCTAAGCACCTTAAGATTTTATCAATAGTTTTTTATATAACTTGTTTATATGGTTTGTATTGTGCTTTGTGATATTGTTTGAGCGAACTGTAACGTAAGGTAACTGCATATGAGTGGATGCAACTGTCATTAATGCTAGCGTAATTCCTCAAGGATTTAAGCTGCATGTTATTTCTTTAATTTTGACAATCTAACCTGTGACAACACACTAGCTAAGGTTGTAAGGACTGTAACTGTTGGTAGCTGTTGTTGATTTTGTTTAAATATGTTGAATTGTAATTTTATGGGTTATTGTTTGTTGGACAATTGAGCTAAGATAACTAATGCTAACGTCAGCTGTCACTTGTTGCCACTGGCGCCTACCTCTGTAGGCAAGTAAGGCAAATGCCCCTCCACTTTTCAAGGTGGGGGGGCAAAATATATTTTTTCAACTCTTTTTAAGTCAAAACGTTGTTGCATAATATTTAATTGAATATTTTCAATATAAAATGTAATTAAAAATTAAATAAATGTATCGTATTTACATTTAAATAATTGTATTTGAATTATTCTGCACCCCATTTTCAATCCAAATGGCATGTTCCAGGCAGTACGAAGCAAGTGCACCATGGTTGCCATGTCTGCTTAGAAGGAGTTTGGATTGTTTGTATTTCTGTAAATTTGCTTTCAAATACTGGTAGTTTGCCTGTTTTAGTTGTGGATGCATTTCACGTTTTCGCCATTGTAGTATGAGACACATTAATGATGAAAACGGGAAAGATGTGGAGAAGCAGCTTGTCTGATTGCGTATTTCACTCCGGACATCTGGCGCTGCTCTCTGCACGGGAATACTGCAGCAGAAGCTGTCCAGTCCGGTACAGTGTGCCACAGACTGTACATGAAAACCCAACCATGAAACGCCAGCTAACTATCCATAACTTATGGAACAATAAGATAAGGAAAAAAACATGTGAGGCGACCAGACGCCTCACATTGCGTGGAACTGCACAGCATTTCAGTCTCTTTTCACGCGTCACGCAAATTGAGACCATGTCCGCATGACTGGTTGTCACCCGCGCTTGCATTCATGCCGGCCCACGTAGGCTCTCTGTTTATTGTCATAGTAACACCGCATGTGCGTTTAAGCCCCTCCCGCCCCATCTATTAACTATTTCAACCTCCTTGATTGCAACAGGTGACACTCGTTAGCTAATGACCGCGCCAGTGTCCACAGGCTCCTTGGAGATGAACTGCGCCTCTCCTGGAAAGCAGATGAGAGCAGGCGGCCGCAGCGGGGGGCGGTGACAAAAAGCTGCGGTGAAGTCGGACCGTTTCCCGACAGTTTTCAGCAGCCTTCAGTCCGTACAGGAAGTCACAGACACACGAACATCCTGTCTGGAATGATGTAAGTTCATTAAAAAAGTGATCAGACCCATTTTTCAGTTTGTTCTTAGTCTCCAATTGTTTTTGTTTTGATAGATTAATTTATTAAAATGCTTTACAGGTGATCTGTAGTTTATGTTCATGGTTTATCCTCTATTTGACATGAATTCTCCTGTAAATCAGCATCATATCAGTTTGACCTGTCCCCTCAACTACACAGGCTGAATAAACTGTGTTTGACTGTAAGGTTCATATTTTCAGGAAAAAAAATACAAGCCAACAGCTTTCATTAAGGCTCAGTCAGATACAGTCAGGGCTTCACATCTGTAGGCTACAGATGTTATTATAAGAATCCTCACATCCTACTGACCACAGGTCTCTGTGTTGCTAAATACTTCAATAAACAAAACAGTCCAGTGTTAATATACAGTAGACTCTGTATAGTTTATGATGAATGTATTTAGTCTCTGATGACTGAGCTTTGCGCTGGAGGCGGGTGACCCACATTGTTCCTCACAAACCTACTCCTTGTCCCACATTTGCTTTATTGGGAGCTAGTCACCCTACCTACAGTTGTGACCAATGCAGCGTTGATGCAGAGCCCTCCAGCGTTATGTTGCTCTGGACAGTTGAAAAAAAATGTGTAACTTCTGCCTTTGTAATCAAATTTGTAAATTGTTAAAATGGTATTTGAATGTCTCATTTCTTTAAATTAATTGGTCCTGCGACATAGCATTGAGACTCATAATTAATACATTTATTAGAATATGTTTTGTTTCTGGTTTTTCGCACATCCTTACTTAGGTCATATTTCGCCCCATTTAATTTATTGTAATCTTTGGGTTCATATATTGTTTTCTATAAAATATACTAGTCATAAGAATTGGGACAGTGTACCTTTTTTAACATAAAAGATGCACTGCACCAGAATTAGCTCAAATTTACATCCGCAGTCCCCCAAGACCAAAACATACAACAGCACAACAACAAACAATACAAAGCAAAAAACACACAGAACACACCATACAAAATACAAAGCTACACACATTTACACACATGGGGCAGGAGGCTTACTATATTCTACAGTCATTGTTAGTTTAGTACCGATCAGCTCACGAAAACCCAAATCTGCACATTTTACAGAAAACTGCTTCCTTACACTCTGTTCTATCAAGAAAAGTATCGATACTGCTGTGATGGTTGATTTTTCATTCTTGTTTGTGCAGGGAAATACGTTTGGTTGTGAATGTGGTTTATAAATGGCGCATAAATTAGTGGGTGAACCCATAGCTGCGAGAACATGATTTCAGTTGGAGGTGCGGGAGTGCTGACTATTTAACAACCCCTCCCCAAAAAATGTTTGAGTTTATTAAATACCTGCAGAGATGCAACCGCAGTAGAAACGATAAGTGTGTCTCCCCACTGAGAGAGACGCTGTGCGCATTTACGCACGAGACACAGCAGCCTAACTTCATTAATTGGCCTATCTGGATCTAATGTATCAGGATCTAATGTTAATTAATGTTCTGTGTTCTTCTACACATCCAAAAGGTCACACACAGTTCAGGTTCATAGGTGAAATTGTTTGTAGTAAAGCAGGATCCTCCTGATAAATCTTGAGCTCTGTCAGAGCTGTCTAAATAAATACTTCAGAAGCTAAAAGTTTAATTTCATGTTTCATAATACGAATGGTTGGTTTGAATATCATAAATGTCCTTTATGAAATTAAGACTGTGTAACGAGTATACGAGTTAGTATACTGTACAGGTCCGGCAGAAAATATAACAGTACTGCTAATTCTCAAACAGTTTCAGTTGGATGCTGTATCGCTCACATGTGCTACTTGCTGGTTGTTGTTGCGCACTGCAGCTACTCCTGGATCAATTATTTCACCCCCTTCACTGTGTCTGTCTGTCTGTCTGTCTTATATTCTACGGCACTGGTTTTTCCGTTCTTCGTTTTGAAACAAATATCAAAATAACGTTTTCTTTTTCATTTGTCAATTAGAAACGAATTACGAATTACGAATTATCCAAAGATACCTCGACCGTAGACCATTAAAACATTATACTCAAGAATTGCATTTAGGTCTGACAATTTTTCAGAGCTAATGAGAGTGTAACTGGCAGACTATAACAGAAAAGAAATATTGACATATATATCTCCAATATCTCCTACTTCAAAAACCTTGCAGTTGCAAAATCAGAGTTGATACCTCTACTTCATTGTTCTGGCTCAGTGCTGTCTGCTGGAAAGCCACACAGCCCCACACACTCTATACTGTGCTGCACTCTAGTGGTGGATGTACAGTTTACAAGAGCTGGATTACAAGACTGCAGCAATGGTACATTTTTCCTCTTATATGCGCGCGCGCGCACACACACACACACACACACACACACACACACACACACACACACACACACACCCTGTGTTAGTGTTGGTTTTCTCCTGGTCCTCTGGTTTCCTCCCAAAGTCCAAAGCATGCAAGGCATGTTTGTTTGTTTGTTTATGAGATCCCCATTAGCTTTTGCATTGCAGCAGCTATTCTTCCTGATGTCTACATAGTTACATGTGACAATAAAAAATGTGCATTCACACCACACAACACAATACACTAAATAACACATCATAATGCACATCCACTGTAATTGAAACCCTAACATTTGACATAATTTACGCAACACACACACACACACACACACACACACACATACACATTAAAAGGATTGGCTTTAGGCTCAATATACCTCGCTAACCCACTAATCCTGCTTCATTGTTATTTAAAGCTTATTTAGAATATAATTTTAAGAATTACCGTATGACTATTTAAGAAGAAACAGAGGAGAAGTGGATGAGGAGGAGAACAAATTGAGAAGAGGAGACCAAAGGGAAGGAGGAGAGGAGAGGAGAGGAGAGGAGAGGAGCGGAGAGGAGAGGAGAATGCACCTAGCCTGATTGCTGCAATTAATTAATTAATTAATTAATTAATGTGTTTTTCAATGTAGTGTAAAGATTTGTTTGTAGTGATGGCTATTTACTTTATAAGCACTAAAGCGTGTACAGTGTGGCACTCTTTTCTTTGTTGTTGCCTGTTAAATGTTAAATGTAGAAAGTGAATGTGTATGTGCAGCAGCTGCAAGGTGTACATAGTATAGATCTTGAGACATTTCCCTGCTCAGCACTGTACAGTATTTTTATAGAATTTTGCCTGAGAAGTGTAAATATTTTTGATGATGATATCGAGTGAATGGTTGACAATTATATTGCGGTGCCTTCACCATCAAGCTTCTGCAAATAAAGAGAGAATGCAGCGACATCAAATATCAAAAGTATAGGCCTACCAATCAAAATACCCTCCACCATAATGTTGAACGTACCATCCTCAGTGTTACCTCATAATCAGAGGACATCAAACACATATACTCAAACAAGTGAAATCACTGACACTGACACTGACTCCCTCTCTCGCTCCCACTCTTCCTCCAATCAGCTGCCTCCTGGCGTGCACTCTTCTAGCTGTCCTATCGTAATTAGCCACAACCTCCATCAGCCAATCAGGTTGTCACTACGAGATTTTAAATCTGTTCTCTCCTCTGCCACTTTCAGCTGTCATTCTAGGCAGAATCGCTGCCCCTCCTCTACCCTGTTCACCTCCAGCCGTCACATCCAAGGTCAAAGACAAACCTGAAGACTCATACCTCCACTCATCCAGATCATCAGCACCCATCCATCTAATCCTCATCTCCTCTCACTTCCTCTACCACCACCAGCGTCTAGACCCCGGGGGGGTTCCCTGATTGGCTAAGGATCCATCACCCTCCTTATAGCTCAGCATCTCGAAGGGCTCTAATCGCTTTTCACATTGTCACATTTCATTCACATGTGCATTTGTAATTAAATATTGTATTTCCTAACCAAAAATTGTGTCTACCGATTGAAATACCCACAGCATCTCTGAGGTCTCTGGATGACCAAGAAGCCTGAGTCCAAGTTGAGTTCCCAGCCAAGCAATAGTATAAATAGTATTTTATATTTGAAAATGTGTAAAAGGCAAATACTACCTGTACCTACAAATTTTGCCTTTTTTCATTTTGTTTGTTTTTTTACATTTTATTCAAACAGTGCTTCTTTTGTCTTTCTTATTTGATAACTGCACCACACTTTACACAATATAATTACATATTTGCAATAAGTGTGTTCTTTGCCATATGGTTGCTCTCTGCATAATGTCTTTTTGGTCATATCTTTCTAAACTGGGACATTTTACACATGAAGACAGGTTAGGTTCAGCCCTTTTCAGTGAGAACCCAATGCTAAAACATGTATCAAGCTTTAATAAGATTAGGCAGAAGGGCCTAAGAAGGACCATTCATGGGGTTAAAGGCAAATATTGTTTTTTTTCCTGAAGAGGTCAGCAGAGGTCTCAGTCAGCAACATTTGGCAAGACATTTATCAAACAAAGATGGAGGCACCAGAGAAAGAAATCAGAAATGCGCCATCAGTGTTCAAACCAAACATCTGCACTTATTTTGGATTTTTTTTTTAACAAAGAAGGAAAGAAGGACTTGGATATGGCACATGTGATTTGCAAGCAGTGTTGTATGAGAATAAAATACTCTGGGAACACTATGAACATGAGGGCTCACCTCACACGGCCAAGCAGTGGCGTCTGCTGGTCTTTCAAACAGGGGAAGCTCACTTTAAGTTTACATCATAAAATCTGTCATATTGTAGCAAGGCAGTAACTTATAAAAGGGACATTTAATTGAAGCCATTTTTCAACCACACTCTTGCCATAGAACCACAGCAAAACACACCTCAAAGACTTTCAGATGGATTTAAACACCTGAACTGTGGTGAAAATGAGTTATATCGCTTTTGGAAATAAGGAACTCCAGACGGCACTCTGTCAGAAGACTCCACGCGCATAAGATCCGGATGGGACTGAGCTCGAAATGCGAAGCGCTGTCAATCACAAAGAGGTTCAGCCTTTTAGACAGTTCCTCCAATCATCATGCATACACCGAGCATCCTCTCCCACCTAGCGCTCCATTCGGTCCCAGGAAAGCTGAGCCTCCTTGGAAGTGACGATTGCGTCGCATTTATCCAATGATTGTCTCGCTTTGCTGCATGAAAAAAACCTGCTCAGCGCTGTCTCATAGGAATGCTTGGAGGCTCCGCGTCCACTATGGTGACACGAGAATGTATGACAGGGAGGTCGTGTTTGAAAACTGGTGATAAACAGCTGATGTTTGAACATCATAGTCATAATGTTAAACGCATCCTAGCGCACGTATAATGCAATGTAAATTCTTATTTTAATGTAACTTAAATAGTGCATTTTTGACCATTTCTTCTATGAAATTTTAGGGGAAGTTCAGCCTCCCTTGTTGTCTCAGAGCAATCGCCCCTGTGGCCAAGCTAACGCTAAAAGCGTGATCACCCATAATCGACCAACACTGGGCACACTTAGCTTGGAAAAACCTACCATCCAACTCTGAGAGAGCGAAGAAAATAACACAGTCCACCCCCTACTTCATGGCCAAAGATCTGCATCCATACAGTGTTGCTGAAAACAAAGGCTTTTGTTACATAAAAAACATTGGAACCCAGGTATTTGACTGTCTCTCAACACTTTTTGCACCAACAAAGCCGTACCCAAGCTCTACAGAGAAATGAAGCATAAATTTGAGAAATCTTGGAGTACAGCAGGAAGGGTGGCATTAACTTGTGATGCCTGGACTTCAAGGTCAGTGGATTCATATGTGACTATAATGGCACATTATCTTACACAGAAATGGTGACTGCTGTCTCACCTTCTCCAATCTAGAGCAATACACGAAAGTCACACCGGAGCAAACTTTGCAAACATCCTGCAAAATGCAGCACAAGAATGGCAGACAAATGCTGGGTTATTTTTTCTACCCAAATGCTGGGTAGTGTTGTGACGTTCACGAACGAACTGATTCTATTGAACGGCTCGTTAACATGAACGGTGGGAACCGAGTCGCAGCTGGGAGCCGTTCTTTTTTTTTTTTTTTTTAATATCATTGTGTGCTCCTCCTTTGCTCCTCCCCTGAGCAAAATTCATTGTAGCCTGCTTTGTTTTTTAATGTTTATTTGTAAGTGTTGAATCCAAAATAGTGATGCCACTGTCAAAGCAGAGTGATATGGCACAACCTTGTGGAATATTTACAATGAATCCAGATCAGACTTTAAAATCTAGTCCACACATGTCAAATGAGGTTATAATCAATATTTCAGAATAATTCAAACTCAGATATTGGTGGGATATTTAATTTTGTATTATTTTGTTCCAAATCTCACCCCATCATACCTCCCAGTGATTATTTCCAAGATAAAATGAGTTACCACCAGGCTGGCTTCTTAAAACTTAATAAATATAAAAATCAGTCAAATGAGCCAGTTTTTTGAACGGCTCTTTGAAAGGAACGGCTCACCAAGATCCGGCTCCCCTTAAAGAGCCATAAATCCCATCTCTAATGCTGGGTTGAGCTTTTTGGGTCATATTTATGGGTTATTTCTGAGGAGTTGGGTCAGCTCTGGGACGTTGCCCCTCCCCAACATTCAAATAACAACCCAGCAAGGAAGTACAATTTACCCTGCAGCTGGGTTAAATTGTGGCGCGACATCCCTTCTGGCTTCTCTCTACCTCCTGAGACGGTGCCAAGCGGCCAGCCTCGTGCTTTGGGAGGATAAAGTAAAAGAAAAGGTTTGTATGTATTTTATAAGTTACCTTATAACCTGTCACATATGAGCGAGAAATATCACTGTCTATATAGTGCTAGTTATCCCTACACCAGCTCCGTCATCTTAGCTAGTGGTTAGCCGTTGGCCAGATTGCTAGCTGGGCTGAAGTTCAGAGATTTTAAATTCAGTATGGTCTACATTTATTTCGGGACGGTTAAGGGAGGATGGTGAAAATGAGCCGTGATGTCAAGAAAGAGGGTGTGTTTCACAACGCTGCTTAATAACAATATATATTGTCAGTCAAGCTAATATCAGGAAGTTGTTTATTTACAGTGTTCTGTCGAAATATGTTCCCCAGACGAGATGTGTTTTAACGTGAGGGTAGGCCGTCATACAATGCCCGACCCAGCCCTCACGGACCCAGCCGTGGGTGGCTCACGCTCTGCAGCGATCATTTTGGTGTGTGGTCTGTTTGTTTCTGCGAGCGGCAAGCGAAGCAGTCAAGCAGCACAGAGCAGATCAAACCAGTCAGACACAGAAACAGCATAGAGACAATCCGGTAAGTTGTCAAAATAAAAACCCCTGTGAGGTGGCTGTCCTGTATGGGGTGCCGTTTGTAAAGTGGCTCACGCTGAAAATAACATCAACATTTTGCCACATTTAGCTTCAAACAATGTTTAAAAAAGTGTTGGGAATTTTTTAACGTCACCCTTTGCCACATTTACAGCAATATTTGTTAACTTAGAAATATATTAAATAGTTAAATCTAAATATTAAATGTGGCACCTAAATGTTAAATCTAAATATTAAATCTAAATCTAAATACTAAATCTAAATCTAAATGTTAAATCTAAATATTAAATCTAAATCTAAATACTAAATCTAAATCTAAATGTTAAATCTAAATATTAAATCTAAATCTAAATGTTAAATCTAAATGCTAAATCTAAATGCTAAATATAAATCTAAATGTTAAATCTAAATGCTAAATATAAATCTAAATGCTAAATATAAATATAAATATAAATGTTAAATCTAAATGTTCTGGGTGAAACTAAATATTTAGCTAATATGTAAATTCACACTGCCGGTTACCGGAAGTACCAAAATAAAAGCTCGAGATGGTCAGACTGTGTTTATAGAATCAAATAACGAATTAAAACCAACTTATCGGGGGAAATGGACACTTGAACATACATAAGCATGATAATAACTACCTAAAATAACAAGAAACGTGTATGGAGAAAGTTTATTTGATGTGTACTTTGAGTTGTTAGTGTTCCTTCGGAGGGAATCACCTTGTTGTTTACAAATACTTCCGGGTAGAAAACCAGCGGAGTTTAGCTACATATATATATGCATATCTCACATTTTCCACGTCACTATATCACTGTTTAGACTAATCTGGTGTTTGCAAAGTCTATAAACACTATGATTGAACAAACATTACTATCACGTTCTGAAATTAATAACATGGTTATCGTAGATTAGTGGGGCTAACAGATAAGTAAGAATGATCTCAGAAACCTTGATGGGGCCATGCGGCAGTCAGCAGCTCAAATGTGGTGCCTGCTGAGGTTACTGCCGACAATGATTGGTGACCTGATCCCCATGGAGAACAAGGAATGGCAACTTCTCCTACTCTTGCTCTTGTGTATGGAGTTCATCTTCTCTCCTTCTCTTACAGTTGCAGCAACACTGTACTTGAGTAAAATAATTGAAGAGCATCACTCCCTCTTCCTGGAGCTCTATCCTCACCTACATCTAAGGCCAAAACACCACTTCATGCTCCATTACCCAAGAGCAATTCAAAAACTTGGAACCTTAATGCAGTTCTGGGCAATGCGTTTTGAGGCCAGGATTCTTCAAGCGGGTCAGTCATGTATCCATGTATTTTCACAGTTGGGTTTATATCAGTGAAAATGTCTTGTTAGAAAACCGATTATTTAAAGATGAAGTATGTATTGTCAAAGTCTGAGACTGTTGGCCTTCTCTCAGACAAAGCTAGGGAAAGTAGTTCATAGGGATGTAAAGGTTTTGAACCGATCCGGAAAACCTAGGTTCAAAGGATTTAGGTTTAGGAACTCATTCCGTCTTCCCAAACCGGAGGTTTTGAAAACGTTTCTTTAATACTTTGAAAACCGTTGGTTTGGTGAACCATTACACCCCTATTAGTCATTCATGCTGTATAAAAAGTCCTTTTCTACAATGCACGAGGATGATCATTATTTGCTCTCTATTGGACTACTGGGATGGGATAAGATTGATGGGATATATTGTACTGTACAGTAAGTATTTATACTTCGAATTGGTTTCATCTCTTTTAATGTCTATAAGCCCAAAATGTTATATTAACCTGGCTTTTCTACATAGATTAGAAATGCTGTGCTACCTACTATGCCACATGCAAGCTCTGATGTCCCACCAACTGCCGCACCTCCATCCCCCATGGAGGAACAAACGGCACCAATGGATCAGAAAGTGCCATTGGTACTACAAGTAGTTCCAGTATTTGTAAGTTCCACTTTTAATGAGGTTCTCTTTGTGTTTCAACCAGGTTTCAACTCCAAACAGTGATAAACCTCAGTCATGTTGTCTCTTATTGTCATTCTCAGGATATCCGCCAGATTCTCACAGCTTCACCTGAGGGCAGGCCGATTCTTCAGAGGCTTGATGAGGATGGTGTGATCACAATCAAGCAGAGATGTTGCCTAGTCCGGATTCTGGTGTCGCACCTCATGGAGAAGTTTGGAGAGAGGTACTTTTTTAAAATGGTTTTGTTTTTCAAGTACGCACACAGATGGGGAGTGGATGAAATGCATACCGGCGCTCTTTAATTTCAAGTCATTGTGCATTCAGTGTGAATCACAAATTAACTTAAAGGGATAGTCCAACACTTTGGCAAATTCGCCTGTTAACATACTCACTATAGTCAAATAAGTAGGTACATTCCATTTTCTCATCTGTACCTGCAGTGTGGAGTAAGCAGAGCCACAGATACGCTAGTTAGCTTAGAATAAGGTTAGCGTTTTTGTGTGCTGGGGAAAACGCGAAGTGTATTTTGTGTTGCCTTTTACACTCACCAACCACTTCATTAGTTACACCTGTGCAATCTAATGCAATCCAATACAACATCTCTGCCATAAATTCTACTTTTATGAAGCTTTTACATTTTCGTGTTTTTGTTGACATTGTCAGAAAACTGATCATTCTATTTTATGTTTATAATTGAGGTCACAGTGGATGGTGGTGGTGTACTGTAGCGCATTATATTGAGCGGTGTCCTTACTTCTGTCTAATCCATTAACATACATTGAGGGGGACAAAATATTAGGAACACTTTCCAATATATTGCACTCCAGTTCACCAGCACCACCCACTACAACCTCAATATAAACAAAGTATAATTATCGCCTTTTGACAATGTCAACAAAATCTGAAAATGTAAAAGCTTCATAAAAATAGAATTTATGGCAGAGCTGTTGGGTTGCATTAGATTGCACAGCTGTTCCCAACGAAGTGGCCGGTGAGTGTAAACTGAACTAAAACATTTTGAACTGGACTTGGGGGAAAAAAGTGATTTATTTTCTCTTTTTGATGAATATGAGTTTGAAAATTTTATGTTCTTTTGTGGTGGTAGATATTGATAATTGAGTGTTTATTTTACTGCTTTTGCCATTTTCTACAAGATGTGTAGTTGAAACATGGAAAAATTAAGGGTGTGTTTTTTATGCATATATCCTTTTGTGGGGTTTGAAAATATTTCATATTGTGCTTGGTTTAAACTGGGTCAAACCGCGACAACTTGTCACGTGGCTTAGAACAAAACTCACTCACCCTTTCACTCTTTTACGCTGGTTCCATTAGGCTGACAAAAATGTAATAGTGTAATTATGTTTGTCTATGTTTACAGCCCTACCTCTCAAACAAAAAACGCCATGGCTTCATCTTTGGTTCAGACATTTCCCTGCTTGAAAGACACATCAGGCAGTGGTAATGTAAGTAGTTTTTGAAAAACTTCATAAAGGAATGGATGATGTCTAGAAAATTTTAATTTTCTGAAGATGATGTGAATATGTTTGATAAATGCAATTAATGGTGCCCTTATTTAGTCAGTTTTGTGTAAAGAAGAGAATAGAAAAATAATCATAATCTGTGCCATCTCTGTACACACAAGATTTTAATTTCTTAGCAGGAAATATGGTATACCCAGAACCACGGTCCAGCCACTGGATTCCTCGAAGAAAGACTGAGGAATATAAGGAAGAGGATGAGATCATTGAGCAGGCCTACCAGGCAAGAGGGCAGCGAGCCCGAAAGGGTGTACATACCAGGTAATGGTTGAACTGAAATATACTTTATCATATAAATATATATGTTAAAGCAGAAGACCTATACAGTTTATTTACATAATTCTTGTTTTTTTGTTGTTTTTTATTATAGACTCTACCATATCTGATGAGAGAGCTGAACAGATGAAAGAATGGCTGAGACACAATTCTCAACCCCTCAGCCAGGTGGAGGCATACATGCAGGACACAGTCCTGTACAGGGCACAGTGGATAAGGGGACATAACTCTAAAAATGTATCGGAGATCCTCAAAGAGTTCCCACATCTGACTACTCAAGGCATGGTATGTATCTAGTATAATATAACTTTACATAATATACTTTGTGAAAGTCATTAAATTTCAAGAAAAAAGTTGTAACATTTCAAGAAATTTCCTAAATGTCTTTAAGTGCCCCTAAATTTGATCTTTTAGGAGCACATGTACTCCTGGGGGAAAATGTTAGCATAGAGCCCTGATTATTTGGTCTCTGTATTGTTTATGGAGTCAGATGTGGACCATGAACATGTGGGCCATGAGTGGGAAAAGAACCACTGTTCTACAGGGTGTCAGCCGTTCTCCTGGCTTTTACACTCTCCTTATTCAAGACCAGGCCATAGGCTGGCATCTCCCCTTTTTTATGTTGCATTCTGTGCACATCAAGTCTCTTCTACACTGCTCCGTCACAGAGCCACTTCATGTAGCAGTGTACAAGGGAGTGAAGCAGAGCTCACAGATGTCTCTGAGCTCTGCTTCTCAGAATGGTACGTAGATCTTTGGTCAGTCCGATATTTGAGTGAATTGTCAATTGTCGGACCTGATACCAATATTGGACCAGATCAGTCTTAACTCTAAATAATTAGTATGGCAGATTTAATTCCCTCTCTTTAAATTGTTTTCCGTTCCTTAGATTGCACAGGACTTTCAGGTTTTACATGGAGAGGCAGCACCAAAACTCAGTGAAACATGGCTGCCTGTATACACTGAGAAGATCCTGAGCCTGGCAAGACGTGAAGGGAACCTTGCATTGCCTGCAGATGAAGTGACACTGGGTAAAGTACAAAAACAGTATACTTGGCATCGATTTTATTATACTGTATTTGACTACTAAATGACCAAATCACATTATATTTATACCAATAAAATTGTCTCCCTACAGATGCCAAGGGGGAACGTGCGTTCAAAGTATTACCTGCAATGCTTCCACCTACGGTATATAAAGTTGGCCGCAAAGTGTTCAGACACACAATTGAGGAATCCAGGTTGGCCTTCATTGACTGTAAACCTGTAAGAACAATTTTGGATGTTTAAAGGGAAATGTTGCTCATTTTATCCTGCTTACTCTTTACTGTTGAATATAATCTTTGCTTGCTTTTATTTATTTCTTAGGTCGGAACAAACATGGTAGAGTACCTCCAGCAAGCAGAGGTTCGAGGTCATACCCCTACGTCCTCTCTCTGGGAGATGACCGCCAGTGCTCTTGTCAGTCATTCGTTATTCTAGCAGGTCAGGCTTTGGAGCAGAGCACACTGCTTGGGGCAGTTGACGTCTGCTTCAAGGCATTTTATATCTTTGACATCAAGCAGTGTGCCCCTGCTTGGGAATTTCTCCAGAAAGTGGTCTATGAAATGGGAGGAGGTGAGTCCACCCCTGTGAACTTTCTGCATACAGCAATACTTGCTTGCAAGTAGAGACTAGAGGATTCGATCGTTTTCCTTCTGCTGTCCCCTGGCTGAGACTAGTTCTATGTATCTCTGGTTATTGGTATGTAATAATGTCCATTTAAAAGTCAAGAACAGTTTGGTTTTTGTATGTTTTTGCATGTAGAGACTAGAGGACTATATCCGTTTCCTCCTGCTGCCCCCTGGCTGAGACTAGTTCTATGTATCTCTTGTTATTTACACTTAATAATGAAATAAAAGTCAAAAACAGTGTGGTTTTTGTGTGTTTTCACATAGTTTTTAATAGTTATTGGAACACCCATATTAGAGGTCCTGCTTTTCCAACATACTGAAATATGCCAATGTTCATACACTGACAGTTGATCTCTTGAATTAGATTTTTTTCAAAATACATATTTTTGTAAACTGTCAGCTTTTTAAAAGTGCGTCGTTTATTGCATATTTGTTAATCTTAATGTATTTTGTACTAGACCAGTGTATCAGTCATTTAACTGTATAAAAGTGTACTCTACTGAACTTATTTTGATTGAACGTTTATTTTAACTGATTTTATTGTAAAGAAATATGAAAATAATAATCAATTTATGTGGTAGAATTAACCCAGCATTGCAATTAAAATGACCCAGCATTTGGGTTGAATATATAACCCATCTTGCTGGGTTAAATAAGAAACCCATCTTGCTGGGTTAAATTAACCCAGTATTGGTTTGGTCCAATAGGTACCCAGTAGCTGGGTTGAAAACTACCCAGATTGGGTGGTTTTCAACCCTGCAGTTTTTAGAGTAACAGACAAAGGGCGTTAAATTTGCCAACAGTTCAGTTTGTGGTGTATGCAGCATTTCTGACAGGTTTTATGACGGTGTTGGTCAGTCTGTCTGCTTTGCATCACATTTTGCTGCAATATACGGTGACCATATTTTGATTTCCCAAAAAGAGGACACTCGCCCCAGCCATGAGATAACCTACTTAAATGATACTCGCAGTTTACTCAAAGATGCCTTTTAATTATAATTTTAATATATTTAAAGTTTATATGTATGGATAGAAAATTCAGTTACATTACAAAATAATATCTCTCAAAGACAGAAATTTAGATAGGCTTCTCAGAGGTTACTCAACTTGCTTTTATTATGCCTAAAATAATAATCTTTTAACAAGTTTCAATTGTACAAATATAAATATAAATGTAAAATAAATGTAAAATCTCTGGAATTAAATAATGATAGAAATAATGTCTCTTCTGTATTAGAAAAATCAACTTGTAAAATAATAGCTATCTTTCCAAGTCTTACTGGACAAATAAATAAATAAATAATATGAAATAATGTTCTAAATAATACCTCTTCTGTGTTAGAAAATCCAACTTTGAGCTCCCCGGCACCTTTATTAGACACAGAATCATACGTGCCAGCTTTGCACACGGTGCACTCAGCCTCCCATATATCCAGACCGAGTCGGGATGGCAAGTTGGGAATTTTTTCTGCAGTTCATCTGTGAAGCTGCACTCGCGCTTTGGCATTTTGGAAGCTGCGCCGCCGGTGTCTGCTGCTTCCTCGTTGTGAGTGTTCCGCCGATAAGGCAGCCTCTCGGGGACTACACGCACACACACACACAAGGAAAACTGGACATTAACATCAATTTATGACAGGACATGAAAAGTGGACATGTCCGGGCAAAAGAGGACGTTTGGTCACCCTACAAATGATTGAAGTCAGATGAACAGACTGAAAATCTTATGAGGTATAACTGATGTTGACAAAGTTTTCCTTTGGGAAAATAATTTGCAATTGAAAAAAAGGTAACAGATCGTAATATATTGTATCGCAATATTCAGCATATGGCAGTAATATCGTATTATGACCCTAAGTATTGTGATAATATTGTATCGTAGGTCCTCTGGTGCTTCCCACCCCTAATATTTACAATAACCAAATTGGTCTAGTGTCATATGAAGTGGCAACACATAAAATAAGCAGGCCCTCAAACCAAAGCCTGCTTAGGGCCCCCAAAAATATAAGGCCAGTCCTGCACAGGTCAACCTCAGTAAAGTTCTCCTGAACCCTCACCTTGCTTGAAATTTCCAGCTCAGCCCTCTTTTGTGACATTCCGTATACAACTGTGTTATTCAAACACAGTGCAACTGACACATTGATACTGCAAAAACAACAAGGTTTCAAAATGAAAATGAAAATAAAAGTGAACTCACTGTAAATATTGACTTACGTCTTAACAGACACCTTGTACTTCACTAGTAGAAGTAGTAGCAGCAGTAGTAGTGGTTATCCTTTTAATAATTACACATAAAGGGATACATCACTGTTGAAACAAGTAAGATGACAGGCTTTTAGCGTACTCTCTGCTGTTACAGTCAATCACAAGCTTTTAGTGCAGATACTAGTTTTAGTACCAAGATAAATAATTTACTTGAGAGATTATTTTCTGGCCTCCGCAGTGCAGCCAGGGTTGCTGATAGGACTCTCTGTGTGCCGTGTGACCAAGGAGGAGGGAGTAGAAAGCCATATTGACTCCACAAACTACACTGAAAGCAATCCAGAAGCTGCTCTGCTAGGCATTAGACTGAGTAAAACACATACTGCTTTATCTGGCCCTTAACCAAGCTCCGTCATGAGCAGTGTAGTTCAGAACCCCTACATCACCCGAACGCCAACCACACGGGTGAGTATCGAATAGTATTTAGGATGGATTGATTGATAATGGGATAAAATTATTGATGTTGCATGGATATGCTGCACTTGTCTGGAGTACTATAAGAAACTGTTTAAAGGGGATCTTTAAAATTAATTTTCTTTTGTTCCCCTTCTTGAGACACAGCTGTTCCTCTGTTAAGTCTCAGTGAAAGAAGATGATATATTCCATTTTCGTCATCAGGATGTGGAAAGGGGGACTTAAATTATTGAGTGGTTGGGGAGTTTTTCGTGTGTGAGCTCTTGCATGTTAGATAAATGAAGAAAGCAGAGATTGTGCTTTGTATTATAACGTGTGGATTTTAGGGCTGTAAATTGATTAGAGAAATACTAATCAATCCCTAATTATTTTTATTTTCTAAAGACTGAAGCCTGTAATTGTAGATATTAAAATATAAAATCATGGAAGTATCGTTGAATCAACACAAAGGAAGTATAGTTCAATTCATATACAATTGTTTGATACAATCTTTTAACTTTGAACAGAGATTCTGTCCTGTCAACAACATATTTACAATTTAATAATAATAAAATAAATAAATAAATAAAGCCATAAGCAATGATTCTGGGGTTCAAGCCAGCGTGGGCTGTTAAAAGAGGAAAGCTGTAAAAGATTAACTCCTGAACAGTTTCCAGCACCTGCATTAAAAAAAACTAACATGTCTTATGGCAAGTGGAAAGACAATCATTCATTTAACCCTATGGGCCCCAGGCGTTTTGGGTTATTTTTATTGCCTTTACTTTTAAGCTCATATCACAGTCATTATAAAGGCTACATACACATTTCAGGACAATCTGGGCTAACCAGGTTTGCCATCATTACATATCCTCCTATGTGCCTGTATTTTAAATCAAAATTTATATCAATGAAAAAAACAAATCTGTATGACTAAATTCTTACATTTTGACATGTATCTCAGCATAGCAAGTTGGAAAATGACATATTCTGCCATATATGAAGAGGGGAGACTCTCTGGAATCTGGCAATACAAGAACCATGATGGTGGGACATTCTGTCACTTCATAGCTGTCCAAAACATGTGGTTTGTGCCAGGCGGACATGATTGGCAGTATTTTTCCATTATTGCAAGAAATTCCATTGACTCATTCACAAGTCAAAAATGTGTTTTGGCATTTCTGTGCGACCCTGCATTCGCAAGTAATCCATCCAAGAGTAATGTGTGTGCAAAGCTGTATGAAATTATGTATATACATAATTTTAGTGTAACTTCATTTTTTCTTTTCGCTGTGAAAACACTGGACTACCAACAAGTGTTTGGTCTTCTCAGAAAGCTATGATTCCGCTGTTTCACGTGATGACCAACCCCTTGCGAAAATCCACAGAGAAGAACAGGTGTGAATTTGGACGCACTATGCCTTGTTCGGGCCCATAGGGTTAAGATGTTTCAGGTGCTTATGTGGACATATCTTGCAAGTTTTGTGATGATTGGCATAACACCTTGGAATTTTCAGTTTTAATTTCAATTTAGTTTATTAGAGGATGGACTTTGCAATTAATAAAAACACATGGTATTAAAATGCCCAAACTGGCCAAGAGACTGTTCTTCATCTGTTGTCCTTTGACCATGATGTTACAAAAAGCTTCCTAAAATACATCCAGGAAGTTGTTGGTGAAGATTCTCAGTCATCCAGGTCATAATAATCGTAAGTGCTATATCATAGGCAACTGTATTTCTAAGTTCTAAATGACTGGTACGGAATTGCAGGCTTTAAACCCTATGTGGGTGTTAATCCCTTGCAGAGTCGTTAGGGTCACATATGAGCTCTTAGTTTCAGAGTCCTTAAGGTCACAGTGTGAGTCATTGACCCAACTGGCCACCATGTGAGTCGTTAGGGTCAGGTGGAACCAGGGGTGAATGGGTGTGAAGTCGTCTAGGAAGGGATCCCAAGACTGCATTGTAGGTGGGTGATAAGTGGTGTCGTAGGCCACCCCCTTTGTTTAACGATGGTTGTTCCAACTTGACGTAGATGGCTTCTTTTACTCCTCTTTCAAACCATCTTTCTTCCCTGGCCAAGATGTGCATATTGCTGTGCTCAAAAGAGTGTCCCTTCTCCTTTAGATGTAACAGCTGAGTCTTGACCTGAGGAGCTGGCTCCCCTGTGCTGTGCCATGCACTTGTGGAGTGGTTGTTTTGTTTCTCCAATGTATATTTCTGTACATTCCTGGCTGCACTGAACTGCATACACTACATTACTCTGCTTATGTCTGGGTGTTTTGTCCTTGGGGTGGACAAGTTTCTGTCTCTGTGTGTTAAAGTGCACTGGGATATGGTGTTTGCTGAAAATACTCCTGAGCTTCTCAAATACTCCTGCGACATAAGGAATGACAATGTTGTTTTGTTGTTGTCTCTTCCTCTCTGTCTGCTCTGGGTCTTTAAAGGGACATTGTGTAACATTTTCAGTTGTTTATTGGCAAAAATTGATATCTGCATTCATAAATATGTCATCACTGGTGTACTATTACCTCCACCAATAATCTGACTTATTCTCGTAAAAGGAGAATTTCGGATTTGTTTGTACATTGTGCGGGTAAGTCGTCTGTGGGGTTCCATTACGTTTCGCTATCTTGAGAATACACTCGCCAGCAAGGGACATACAGCACCGCCTTCGACGTTTTCGTTGAGAGCCAGGCCAGCACTGCGTGACTGAGGAGCCGAAGGAGAGGAGCAAGAGGCGCTTCACTACTACCCTGGCACATTTGAAACAAAGTCCCACTCTTTGAGCATAATGCAGGATCATGCATATGCAGCATCACAGGAGAAGGAATCCTTGTCGCCAAGAAAGCGCAAAAGGGAATAGAAAAGGCAGCGTGACCGGCAAATTAACAGAACAGAACGAAGGCCCACATCGGGGTAGCCTTTCCCAAGTAGAGAGAGCTGCTGAGCGAGGATGGTAATACAATCACAGGCCGGCGCTGCTGTTGGCTGTTAACCCGTGTTAGCGGCCAGTCGCTAACAGTCTCATCCCTCTCCTCCCATCACTGCGCCGCCGTTAGCCGGTGTTAGCCGTTAGCCACGATTAGCCGTTAGCCGCTGTTAACCCATGTTAGCGGCCAGTCGCTAACAGCCTCATCCCTCTCCTCCCATCATTGCGCCGCCGTTAGCCGGTGTTAGCCGTTAGCCGCGATTAGCCGTTAGCCGCCGTTAGCGCTGGCCTGTGATTGTATTACCTTTCTCCTTCAGCAGCTCTCTCCACCTGGGAAAGGCAACCCCAATGCTGACCCTTGTTTTTTTAATTCGCCGGTCACGCTGCCTTTTTGATTCCCTTTTGCACTTTCTTGGCGACAAGGATTCCTTCTCCCGTGATGCTGCATAATACATGATCCTGCATTATGCTCAAAGAGTGGGACTTTGTTATGCGGCAGTAGTGCCGCTGGCCACTAACAGCTGTTTCAATTTACACCCGCCCCAACAGTCCTACGTTGTAAACACAGCCAGCATGGTGAGGAGGGGGTTTGTCAACTCGTGTCGCGTGTGTCTGTGTAGGAGCCTGAATGAATACTCCATGTAGTATCGGATGACATGGTTTCATCAGTCTTATCATAGCTTTTTGGTCCACAGCGGCTACCGTTGTTGCAATACGTGTTTGAAACAGTGAGGCGCTAGAGTGCGCCATCTGTTTGAATGCAATATGTGATTTCAGTGTTAGATGGGAGAAATTCCTACACACTGTGGCTTTAAGAGGTTTTGGCAAAGGCCCAGTTGGGGTAGCCACAGGTTTTAAGTGCTTCCCTGATGTGTTTCTGTTCCTTCACCTTCCCCTCTGTCCTAGTGGGCATGTTTTGGGCCCAATGATTCAGTGTCCTGATGACTCCCAACTTGTGCTCCAGTGGGTCAAACATCAGGTATTGGTCCGTGTGTGTTTAGGTTCCTGTCCTCTTTAATGTGTACTGCATAGTCTAAGAAGGGTAGAGTGGTTCCTCTGGCATCCTCTTGTGTGAATTTGATGTTGGGGTCCACTGCATTAATGTGTTCCATGAAGATTTCGACTTCCTTAGTTTTGATTTTGACCCAGGTGTCATCCACATATTTGACCCATCATTAAACAGAGGGGGTGGCCTACGACAACACTTATAACCCACCTACAATGCAGTCTTGGGATCCCTTCCCAGACAACTTCACACCCATTCACCCCTGGTCCCACCTGACTCTAACGACTCAGATGATGGCCAAGTGGATCAATGACTCACATTGTGACCTTAAGGACTCTGAAACTAAGAGCTCACATGTGACCCCAACAACTCTGCTAGTGTCAACATCCACACAGGGTTTAAAACCTGTAACTCCGTACCAGTCATTTAGAACTGAAGGAGTTTCTTGGACGAGAGGCGAAACATCTTCAAGAAATGCAAGGAAGTCCAGTTGCCTACGATATAGCACTTATGATTACATCCAGGAAGGAAAGGGAGGGGGAAGGAACAGGGGATGCAGTTTAAACATAGGAGAGGACATAGAATTTTAAAAGCACTTGTAGCAGTAGTGAAACATGCACATACAGTTGCATGCAAAAGTTTGGGCACCACTGGTCAAAATTTGGTTTACTGTGAATAGCTAAACAAGTATATAATGATATGGTTTCCAAAAGACATGAAGATGACATATTTCTTCAATGATTTAAAGTAAATGGTAACTGGACCTGCATTTGTATAGCGCCTTTCTAGTCATCCTACCACTCAAAGCGCTTTTTACACCAAGAGTCACATTCATCCATTCATACATATTCATACATTGGTGGCTGAGGCTACCATGCAAGGTGCCACCTGCTACTCAGTTTTTATCAATCAATCAATCAATTTTATTTATAAAGCCCAATATCACAAATACAATTTGCCTCACAGGGCTTTACAGCATACGACATCCTTTGTCCTTTAGACCCTCACAGCGGATAAGGAAAAACTCCCCAAAAAAAACCCTTCAACGGGGAAAAAAAATGGTAGAAACCTCAGGAAGAGCAACTGAGGAGGGATCCCTCTTCCAGGACGGACAGACGTGCAATAGATGTCGTACAGAACAGATCAGCATAATAAATTAGTAGTAATCTGTATGACACAATGAGAGAGAGAGAGAGAGAGAGAGAGAGAGAGAGAGAGAGAGAGAGAGAGAGAGAGAGACATGACAGTAGCTTGATTTCTAATGATGTTGCCTAAAGGAAGCATATATAGAATAAATAGAATTGGTCCGAGCACAGAACCTTGCGGAACTCCAAAACAAACTTTAGTAGGTAAGGATGATTCATTATGAACGTCAACAAACTGAAAACGATCAGATAAATAAGATTTAAACCAGCTTAGTGCAGAACCTTTTAGGCCAATTAAGTGTTCCAGTCTCTGTAGCAGAATTTGATGGCCAATTGTGTCAAATGCCGCACTAAGATGTAATAAAACAAGTACAGAGACGAGTCCTTTGTCTGAAGCAATCAGAAGGTCATTTGTAATTTTAACTAGTGCTGTCTCAGTGCTATGATGCACTCTAAATCCTGACTGAAATTCATCAAATAAATTATTATCATGGAGAAAATCACACAGCTGGTCTGCGACTACTTTCTCAAGGATCTTTGACATAAAGGGAAGATTTGATATTGGTCTATAGTTGGCTAACACCTCTGGATCCAGGGTGGGCTTTTTTAGTAAAAACAGGCATACAAAGACTGCCTGATGGAAGGATACACTTGCAATCACTGACATAACCCATAATTTGTGCGCACTTCATGTAAGTCCATGCCTGTCTATATGTTCATGTTGCTGTTTGCTTTTATGTTTTTTGTTAGATGTCACTGTTTTTGTGATATGTTTCTGTCTTTATGTGCTGCAGAACAGGAACCTGCTGTAAACCAGTTTTAACTGAGTCAGGCCTGATTACTTGGGACTGATCTTTATTATATTACTTTTAATCTTCTTCTGTAAAAATGAAATGAGACCTGGGACTAATTTAATAGCTCTCCTCTGAACCCTCTCAATCGTTTCTATATATTTTAATTATAAGGACACCAGACCGAGCTTGCAAATTCAAGATGTGATCTCACCATGAATTTGTATAATGGCGAAAATATTTCCCTAAATAAATTTTGAAAGGTTCTTCTTATAATTGCCAGCATGGAGTTTGCCTTTTTATCTTTTTCTGAAATGTGTGTGTGGAATTCAAGTGAACTATCGACCACTACACCTATGTCCTTTTCCTCCTCCACATGCTGGACCACCGGTTCTCCAATAGAATAATTTATTTTATTGTCATTAGATTTCCCAGCGTGTAAAAATTTACACTTTTCTGAATTTAATTTCAAGAACCACTCACCACACCAGTTACTCATGCTATGGAGATCTTCTTGAAGATGGGCTGTGTCAGTGTCCTTAGTAATTATTCTAAACATTTGCTAACACTTTACAATAACCATTATTTATAAATGGTAAATAGACCATTTATAAATGGTAAATAGATAGTTTATTAATGTAAGTTAATAGTTACCTTACCATTAACAAACAATGAAATTATAATTAATAATGTTTATTAATTATGAATGGACTATTTATTAACGTTTATAGTTACACTCATTATAGCATTTTTAACAATATATTAAGCATTTGTTAATGATTACCAAATGATTTATATACCTTAAAGAAATTGGTTGTAAAACATCAATAAACTTTAAATATGTAGAGGACCTCTTTTTTGTAGCACTTTGTAAATGGTTAATATTTGGTTTATAAACCATCTATAAACATTACTTAGATGTTATTGTAAAGTTGCAACTGATGTTTGTAATACTTTGAAAATGGTTAATATTTGGTTTATAAACCATCTATAAACATTACTTAGATGTTATTGTAAAGTTGCAACTGATGTTTGTAATACTTTGTAAATGGTTAATAATTGGTTTATAAACCATTGAGTGACATTTATTTGACTTCATTAAATCTTTAATTGTTGATCTATAAAAGAGCGATTATTTTGCATTGATAAAAGAATAGGGTCTGATCATCGTATTGAACACATTTATGAACAGTCAATAACATGCAACACTGTACCACAGATAAACATGGTGGGAGACAACAATGGTGGGATTACAACACAACAATAACAACTTAATTTTAAAATGAATTGATGATACAATATTCAGGCACATTGCACTTTAAAATTAAATATTTCATTGTCTACTCACCCCCTATTTCCACGAATTAACAATAAACAACAAAGCAATGAACAATATCACACACTCTACAACGTCAATGTGTTGCCTTCTTGGCATCATTTATTTGTCTATTTGTATTGCTTTGCAATATCATGGAGCAGGCCAATGGACCATTATAGTGTTTTTACCCAGCCATTCATTGCAGTCAATCATAATCAGGGCCCAGTATTTCAAAACTTGTAATCTGGATCAGAATAATCCGGATAATGAAATCCTCCTTTTTTTCAGTCAGGGATCAAGGTGATCCTGCTGACTTTATCTGGGTATTTCAAAACATTGGCAGGGTGGATCACTTTGATCTGACTGCATAGAGTGCCAAAGTCACGCCCCTTCCGGTGAAGCTCATGGGACCTTAGATCGGAAAAATATGAACGGCAGTGAATGAGGAGAGCATTGTTATCTTTTGGTCCCATTTGAGTTGTGACATGAAATCCAAATATGTCATTAATGAATTTAAAACATAAATTTTAAGGTCAAGAAAGTTATACTTTGTGGTAAAACTGTTGAGATATAAGCTTTTGAAAAAACGTAATTAGAAAAACTACACAGGAGGCTGTCGCATATGTGACGTCGTAGCTTTCGCTCGCTTCCAGCAGCTTGGAGTGACTGTAACCTGGCACAAAACACACAGACATCTTCAATCATAAATTGATTAATCATAAAACAGTGGAATTTCAGCGGGGAGGCCAAGCTGCAGGAAGCGAGCGAAAGCTATGACGTCACATACGCGACCTCCTCCTGTGTACTCTTGAGTCTTTCTAATTAAAAAGCTTATATCTCAACAGTTTTACCACAAAGTATGACTTTCTTGACCTTAAAATAAATGTCTAATTGAGGCGAGGTCATGCTAACGGTAGCTAGCGCGGCTCCATTGACTTGCATGTTAACGTTAAGTAGCTAGCAGGCTAGCGAGGTAGCTGGCTTTGTTGATTTATTTTGCGGTCTATGGTTTAATTTAAAAGGGAATAAATCTGAAGTATGTCATACAGGAACTCTTTAAACACCAACCTGTACAGAGTTTAGTGTTATGTTATTGCCAGCACAGCAGACTTTTAAAAAATTTTTTTTTACATGTGTGCAGAGCAGACTGCTGAAGTATAGGAAAAATACACAGTACTAGTATGACTTTTGCGCTTCATTCAGAAGTGTCAGAGGATTGAGTTTGGCTATGCTACAGTAATGCTGATGATATCCTTTTCTGTAACATTACTTAAACAATTTCTCTGACTATTGTGGATTCCTGCCAATGATAAAGATATGCTCATACACCCTCTACTTCTACTTTAAGAACACACTCACACCCATGGACTAGAGGGTGACATTTTGTCAGGACTCCTGCGTGATCCCGCAGGATCATGGGAAATCACGTGATTCGGGATTAATATTTTTATTAGTCCCGTGATCGGGACGGGACAGGAATGAAAGTCATCAGGAGCGTGCAGGAGCGGGAGTGACTTTGATATATATATTAATAATGATCATTTTCAGCTGGTCTTTACCAACTAAGGAACAGAAGCACATGGGTGCTGTAGTCATTTTTCAGCGAGACAACACTCTTTTGATTTGCTTCATCTAGTCAAAAGAACCACACTACCCATGATCCATCAGTGTTCTGTTCACCCGGAACTTAAACGCGGAGGTTAGACGGCGGACGGATGGAGAGAAGAGGGAAAACAAAACACACACACTACAACATCGAGGGGCACAACAACGAGCGAATGAATGAAACACGAGAAAACAACACAAATGGATGGCAGCTGGCCGAGCGGGGGAGATGATGCCCTAAAGGCAGAATTACAGCGAAAAGTGAGGAATAATGATCAGTCTATTCGACTACCAACCTTGATCCAGAAAATGTGGATAAACTCTTGTTCCTACATAGCAACATTTAAAGTTAAGTTCTTCTTATGCCTTGTTCGAGGACAGTTACCCCAGTTGGCCCTACATTTCTGGACAGTGTTGCATTGTGTTTATATTTATAGGTTTATATAAATGGGTTTGCTGCTTTTGTCATCCCATATTACCTCAACAAGAGAGTTCACTTCAACATTATGCACTACATTATGTGCAATACATTATGCACTTTATGTTCTTTTTTTTTTGTTTACCAAACTTTGGTATGAAAGCCTATGTTTTTCAACAGTGTTTTTCTAAAGACTGTTTAAGTCAGCCTTTAATAAAATACAACATTGAATGCCATGTTTGGGTTTATTCAACTAAGATACTCATTACCGATTGTTTAAAATGGATTAAGGCATCATTAAGCTGTTCTGCTGCCATATTGTTTAATGGCATCTAATAATCTATTGCCTTCCCTAATGACTAACTTACCATATTGTGCTGAATATGACTTGTGGGACAGGGTAAAATACATTGTTCTTTTAACATGAATTAGTCTTGGAAATCTAAAGTGGCACAATGCGGTATTTAAAAAAAAAAAAAAAAAAAACAGGAGCGGGACAGGATTGGGAGCCACTTTGAGTGGGAGCGGGACAGGAGTGGGAGTCATTCTACAGGAGTGGGACAGGACAGGATTTTT
Organism: Epinephelus awoara; assembly: GCA_035609425.1. Lineage (NCBI taxonomy): Eukaryota > Metazoa > Chordata > Actinopteri > Perciformes > Serranidae > Epinephelus > Epinephelus awoara. Next base: position 39,975,997 of record CM069301.1, on the reverse strand, counting down.
TTTTTTTACTCTAGTTCAGGATTAGGACAGTACAGGATTTTTTTCTGCAGGAGTGGGACAGGACAGGAGTGGAAATCCACTCCCGTGTCAGTCTCTACCATGGACCACAATGCCACTGCTAATGAAGACAACAGGTCGAGTGCTGGAAATCCCTGGAAATGTGTCCCCTTTTGTAGAAGGCTCCCACTAAACATAGCACTATAGCATCTGATTTGATGAAGTAAATAATCAGTTTGTACACACAAACACTTCCTGAAATACATTGCTGCATGTTATAAAATCACAGTCAAGCACTTACCAGGCATTTTAAAAGGTGCATTTTCAAGCTTATCTGAATTAAGTAAAATTTGTCTTCATTCAAAAGCATGAAAATATACATTGAAAGTGCTTAAATGTGATTTAAATTGAGATTTATTATGTTCATCCCTGTGTTGTTTCTTGCACTCTATGTAAAAAAAAAGTGCTATACAAATAAATTTGCTTTGCATTGCATTTTCTTGCCTTTGTCTGACCACAAACATATGTTGGATGTTTTGATACAAACAAGTTACAATGTTAGGTGAAACTAGACGTTGAGAAATAGGTCTGTATTTGTTACTATTACTTACAGCAGTTTCAGGAAATATGGCCAAACAATATTTTTCTGTGCTTGAAATTACTTAGAACTAAAACACTGATTTAGATTAAGGGTAATGAACATCTTGAGTAACAATATCTAGGAGAAGTGGAGCTGAGATTTTGTCAAATCCACCTCTGAGGTGGGATCCAAATAATCCTGAAATTTGGTATCAAATTGATCCAGATCTCTGCCTTCACTTTTGAAATACCCGAATGCAGCCTTTATCTGGATTAAAGGGAGGATCAGATCAGATCAGGATTTAATCCAATCCTGCCAGGATAATCCTATCAGAAAACTTTGAAATACTGGGCCCAGATGATCAATTAGTAGATGCATTGATCTCAAATTATTTGTTTTTGCTTTTTTGTTGTTTTTACGGTCTACACTTGTTCTATTATTATCGGCTTGTCAGTCATCTGTGAAGCACTTTGAACTGCAGTAACCTGTATGAAAGGTGCTATACAAATACAGTGTTTCCCCTAGAATGTTTTTTCAGGCCTGGTGGTACCCACCCATATTGACGCGATCAGATTCGGTCAGATGGCGCAGCAGGCAGTCTGCAGTTTATATTTGCGTTCAAATTTTTGTTCACTCAGTATATTCAAGACTTAGAACACTGTGTGCATGAAGTGCTAATGTAGTACAAAAGATCATTAAAGGTAACATTTATTTTTATGCAATAAATGCACTTTATTAAATCATCTTGTCTTTGTGATCACTTTGTTGCATGGGCCTGAAAGGCTGCAGTATGGTGGTCTGACCCCATATGAGCATCAAGCACATCTTTCCTGTACATCTCAGAGAGGACCCCTACGAAAACCCTCTGGGATGGTTTTCTTTTAACAGACTGCTTATGCTGACAGCATATGCGACTATATAGCCTACCGTAACCCACCTCTGGCTTTGGTGTAATAGGAAATAGGAAATTTAAATCACAGGCAATGTGATTCTTTCGATTAATGTAGAATATTTCTATGTAGTTTTTAAAATATCCAGTAGATATTGTAGTATTATTTCTATACCTGTAAAAGAATCGCATCCAGTTGAAAAGGCTCATGTTGAATTTGCTGAAGAAAGACTTGTACCGGACTGATTTTGTGACAATGCCTTTGTGGTTGGCCCTCTGTTGACCAACCCTATGGACAACACAGCTACTTGTGAGTGATCCAATGAAATTAAAAAATAAACCATAATTGCTGTTATTTTTGTTGAAGACCTTTCCAAAAAAAAAATTTCAACGTGATATGAATCTAAAAATGAACATTTCTGAAGGATTAACTAAACATGTAAATGATATAGGGACAGCTTTGTACCTGCGGCCATTAAAATGTTAAACAAAACATAGTAAACTTTTATAGACTAAACTTTAATTTATTTATTGACTGTACAGCCTTTTTATTCTATTTATTCTTTTTGTATCTGCCACGATGGTTTTTTTTTACACCTAACTTAACTGCAAACCAACTCTACCCACAGGTACTTATAAAGTTACCTTACGTTACCATGAGGTCACAGGTCATAGGCCAAGTACAGGTCATGCTGCATCGCTTATGGTCGGAGGTGGGAAATACGTCATCTCCGACCTAGGAGTAACAAAGTCAGAGGTTTTCTCATCGTTTACGATGTGGGCGGCCATGGTGAAATTACGTCGTACGACGAACTGGGGGTTGAGAAAACATACCCGAGTTGTTAACTGGGAACTCTGAATTGTCGGGCTGCTATTTTATTTTTCCTACTCAGAAGTCGGAATCTGCGACCTCCGAGTATGGTATGATACGGTTTCCAGTCCGGAAAGGTACAAAAGAACACCTGTTTTACCCGGAGGTCTCGTCATGAAACTCGGGCAAGGTCCAGGTAGACCGAGTCGGTAGAATTGACGTCACGACGAAGATGGCCGCGCACATTGTGAATGGCAAACAAAGTTATTTGTCCTCAATTTGCCCTCGTATATGCTGTTTAATTAAGCGTTTGTGTTGTAAAAATCATACAAGTACTTTGCAATGGCATTTCTATTAACACTATTGATTTGTGTTGGAAAAAAAGTCTGTGCAAGCCCGTTGTAGCCTAAAGTCGTTTGAACCAGCAAAGTCTCAGATGCTTGGCAACCATGCAAACAAAAACAAACTTACGGCACGTCACCATGTTTTCCGGACTGTTGCAATGAAACGCTTTCAGATCAGACGTGTCATATGGTCATATAAATCTGACAAGGAATTGCCAGCCTGGATTGCCAAATGAATGCGGCATTATACTTGAAGGCAGCATCACTCTTCATGCAGAGACAGACCGATTCAGACCTGTCTCTTGCCAGCGACAGCCACCTGACATGTGCATTCAAATTGACTGTTTTTTTTGTTTGTTTCTGTAACATTTTATGTCACCATGCTCAAAAGAGCTTTCAGTAGATCTGGAAAAGCCTTTAAAGAAGGCACGTTGACGAAACCGCGGTCGTGGAAGGAAAAAGTGCAGTCAACAGCACCTGACGTTAGCATCATGACGGACGACAGTGGAAGAATTTGACGGAAACAAGCGCTTTTAAAGATGACGAAGATAATTTTTATATTTCCAGCGACACCCTTGATGCTGACAGGAGAGACAAATCTCGGTAAGTTAGCTAATGTTGACCTGTTAGCACTTGTTTTAGCTAGCTAGCTGTTGTGTGTGTGTGTGTGTGGGGGGGGGGATTTCTGTGGCAGCTAGGCTACTATTATTGTGATATGTTGTTGCAACTAAATAAGCACAGTGGGGTAGGAGCACAGATCAAGATGTGTGAATAATGAAGGAAGGATGCACACAATTCAGAGGACACATAGGCCTACAACAATACTGAAGGCCAGATAGATTAAATGCAGAAAGTTATTGCTGTCACATTAACAACTGTCTTGAGTTTGTTTGCTGTTGCCTTGACAACAGGTATTTTTATGGTGACAACACCAGCTATTTTAACCCAAACCACAATCTTTCCCTAACTCAGGGTTGCCAACTTTGGTCAGAGGGCTGGAGTAAGATTTTAACTTGTGATGTAATATCTGCTTGTGCGTGCGTGGTCATGAACATACGTGGACACGGCGGTACGTTTTTGTTTTTTACCTTAAAAGAGTTAATATGCACATGTGGCAAACAAAAGAAATTAGTGTGCGTTTACATATTCATATCTATAGGCCTAAGCCCTACATACATCCATAGACGTATACTTAAGCGGATAAAAAGTAAAAATATAAAGACACAGAGGGAATCATAAATAACGGCCCTTTTTATAATGTAGTCTGTTTCAAATGAAGCTGGTAGCCTCTGCAGTTGTGGTGAGTAAGAGCCCCGCCACCATTTTTAAATTTTTTACCTTAAGTCATCTGGTGAAAATTCTTGTATTTTTTAATATAGGCTATGTATTGCAACAAAAATAAATATCGCCTTTAAAATGTCTTTTTTTACCAAATTGTGTGGCTGCACTTTAACCTGTGTCTTGATCTGTGTCAACACTAGGGGTGTGCACAATTCATCAATTCTGCGATGCATCTCGATGCGACACGTGACAATTTGGCATCGATTCATTAAAGTTGATTCTTTAATCACTGAATGCAACACAGCCGCAGCACCCAGAACAAAAAAAGAGCACCACCGCCTGGACAATTTAGCTAGTTGCAAGCCACCACAAGCACTTGGGATACTCAAATGATGACCGCCAAGGAAAGAGCAAGGATAGAGCAATTCACTCACCTCCAGGATTACAAGCCAGTGTATGGAAACATCTTGGGGTTGGTTTTTTTTGTGTGTGTGCGTGTGTGTGTGTGTGTGTGTGTGTGTGTGTGTGTGTGTGTGTTAGGGGTGAGTCCTGAGATCATAAACGGTTATGAAAAATTAGTACATGAAAAACTTTTTTTTTTTTTTCTTAGGGGGGAGGGGGGTGATACTAATTGTTGACTAACTGTGATAGACTGTGTTACCTTCTCCAGTCTGGCACTCCAAACCGACACTGGTTTTCTGTAGATTGTCTTTACAACTTGGCTCGTTCCTGGTAACTAGCTCTAGGAGTTCTGCCAATTCTGCTTGAAGAATGAAGCTGAGAGCTAATGTCTGTGCAGAGGCACATTTATTTCTCCTCTACAGCAGGAAAACATAAAATAACATAACGCAGGGCCTTCTCACAGAGAATATGCTGTAATTGGAGCCTGTCTAAACACTGTAAAAAGACTGCAACCACCCGTAGAATGAATAGTACTATTTTCACGGTGCATTCCCGTCTGTACACACGTCACTTTACTCCCCACAACATCTACTACATCACACCCACATGGCCACCGTCTTAAAGCAAAGGGCTGGCCAGTAACAACTGTGAATATGATGACAAGAAATGGTGTGAGACCGGGTTTGGCAACAGGTCAGTAGCCTACGTGCTCCATTCTATTAAATCGGCACATTGGTTAAATGGCCCGTTTGGTTGGTATTCGGATAACTGGGACTTTAAAGAATCTGTACATTTTGTACAGTATCATTACCCCTTAGTCACAATCATGTTCAGACTATCTCCTGTTATGTTCTAATATTCTACTTTTGTTCCAACCCCCTTAACCAGCATTTCACATAATTATGACATATAGTTAACATTTTTTACAACATGATTTTAGATGCAATCAACTTTATTTCTCTCCTTTTCAGGCATGAGTCCAACAGCAGCAGTCATGATCAAAAAGGCTAAGAAAAGAGAATCTGCTGAGACTGAAAATCCAGAAATTGAGCAAGGAGATGGCCTCCCTTTGCCAGAAAGTTGGGGTAAGTGTTCTTTCTCCTCAAACCTATTTTCTCTCCATACCTAATCTCAGTATCAGAATCAGTTTTGTTCTTCCAGATATATTACCACTGCCTCAACTGCAGTGAAGCACATAGATGAAATAAAGCTACTAGATTAGTATCTTTAGTTTTGGGGCGGCAGTAGCTAAGTCCATAGGGACTTGGGTTGGGAACCAGAAGGTCCCGGACCAAATATGGAGCGTAGACTGGTGGCTGGAGAGGTGCCAGTTCACCTCCTGGTGAACTGGGGGGGTTTGGTGCCTTGAGCAAGCACTCAGGGCACCTGACCAAAGGCAGCCCCCTCACCCTGACATCTCTCCACTTTGTGCATGTATAGGTCCTGTTTGTGCATGTGTGTGTCTTTCAGACCTGTGTGTAATTGACAAGCAAGAGTGAAAACGTTGAATTTCCCCTCAGGGGGATTAATAAAGTAAATAAACTTAAACTTATACTTATGAGTCAAAACTACAAGTGTCACTGTGTTCCTAAGCTTAACATACCCGAAGACTCATGAAACTTTGCACACATCTCAGAACTGGTAAAAAATTTGATATTTTAAGTGTCTCGTGCGCGGGTTCCAAAAAATGGCTCAGGAGCACCCCCTACAAAAGTTTGAGGAAACAGCCCCTGAAGCTAGTTTAACCTACATGTATGAAACTTGGTAGACTTATGTAACGCTCAGAGACATACAAAAAAGCCTCATGGAAGCATGCTGTAAACCCAACAGGAAGTCGGCCATTTTGAATTTACTGTGCAATTTTGGTGCATTTTTGGCCATTTCCAGGGGTCCTAAATTAACAAACGAGTCCTAGAGATTTCATCTGATCAACTTCAAACCTTGGTCTGTCCCATCCCAAGACCTTGAAGATGAAAAGTTATCAAAAGCTTGAGTTTTCTTCAATGCGTGTGACCGTGGGATGGCGTCAAAGTTAGGGGTCTCGCTACTAAACAGGAAGTAGTTTATAACTCCAGCATACATTGTCCAATCTTGCCCAAACTTCACAGGATTGATGACAGTCCCGCCCTGAACACATCTACATGTCAATAATTAGAGATAAATATAGCGCCCCCTACTGGCAACAGGAAATGTCATGTTTTAGACTTTAATGTACATCTCGTACAGAATTGACCAGATCCACTTCAAACTTGGTCAAAAAAGTCATAAGACGTTGATGACGCTTTATTGTGGACACTGTGAGTTTTTGTATAAGGGCGTGGTCACGGCCTAGCGGCAAACTTTGATGTTTCGCCGTGATGATAAACATTGCTGTAACTTGGGACTCCACATGGGAATATCTTGCCAAAACGTCACACATATGATGACAGTCCAGCCACATCTACAGAGAAATTTTGAATCAGCGTCATAGCACCACCTACTGGAAACTGAAAGTTACTTTATTCATTCTTTGATGTCCCTCTTCTAGCAGGTTAATCAGACCCACCTCAAACTTGCTGGTCTAAGTCCTTCATCAGATGCTGTCACTGTGGCGCCGCCTTGTTCGCCATTAAACACAATGTTGTTTTGAAGGGACACAGAATGCTTGAAAACTCACCAAACGTGGCATACACATCACAGGTCACAAGTCATGTTGTCAGATGTCAATGTTGTGCTTTGATGCACCAAGATGGCTCAACAGCACCCCCTAGAATCTTTCAATTAAGCATCCCCCAAAGCTGGTTTGACCTGTAAGAATGACACTTGGTAGACACCTGTAACACTCTATCACGTACAAAAACAGCCTCCTAGAGCCATGCTCAAAACCCAACAGGAAGTCCGCCATTTTGAATTTTAATTGTTCCATTTTTGTGCATTTTTGCCCATTTCCAGGACTTGTAAATTAACGAACTTGTCTTACAGATTTAATCAGATTTGTTCCAGACTTGGTTTATGTAAGCCTGACTATGTTGTGAGTAAAAGTTATTACAGGATCTGCCCAATGTTGAATGGCGTGCCTGCTGCGGAGTGTTGAATTTTGAGGTCTCGCCATGAAAAACGAAAGTGCTATAACTTTGGCATAAATGGTCCGATATCCACTAAACTTCACATGATTGATATTAGTCCTGCCCTGAAAATATTTATATGACCATATTTCCTGATAGTCATAGTGCCACCTAGTAGTGACAGGAAGTAGGTCTCATCAAACACTTATCTTTTGATTTATATGAAAGTTACAAGCTATGGTGTATATTTGATGTATGAAAACATAATGTTTAATTAGTGCGCTCTCCAACTCCCTCTAGTGGTAAGAGGAAGTGATACAAAATTTGAAATATGTAATTCCAGCACTTTATCAAGGATATACCAAGTATGCGATGTCTAATTTTGAGAGAAATGAACTGACGGGTGAGAAGGCGTCCTGCCAGCCCTCCAATTTGCGTGAAGGTGCGAGGGTCCGTTCAATGCTGCTTGCAGCTTTAATTATTATTATTAGGGGTCCAAGCCCGTGGGGCCTAGGGAATGTGTATGCAAGCAGCCGCATTTTCCAGGACCAGCGGTGCTGGGAAACCTGTTGTTTTTCTTCGGATTTTTATTATTATTATACATCTTATCATTATTATTATTTTTCCTTAAGTAAGTGCTGCAGGCTACACTGTGTAAGGGAGGGCAGTGCAATTTGGAGGGTTGGTCCAGACCCCTGCAAGAACCTCAGACGCAAGAAATTACACGTATCTGCAGGGGGCACAAAAATCAAGGCCAATGCGTTTTGGCATTTAACTCCCATACTGTTTGTCACACATTCAAAAGCCTTATATTGATGGATTCCCTGAATGGAGCTGCATCACTTGTGCATGGCCCGCCCACTTCCACCTCACTTTTTTTTTCCCACAAAAATGGCAAAAACTGCAAAATCTACTTTTTTGATCTCCTCCTAGAGATTTTGTCCAAACTGCATGAAACTTGGCACCTAGACTCACAAGATGGGCCTTATCTAAAGTTGTCAGAAGAATTTTGCCTGGTCAAAAAATGCACAAAAAATTGATGAACAAATTTTTGTAGCTAGCCATGAAAATGCAAACTGTTCCATATCTTTGTCAAATTAAAAGCTATCAAACCCAAACCTGAGATCCTTAGTTAGTATTTGACTGTGAGGGTGTGAACTGAAGTTGGTGAACATTGGCCACTAGGGGGCGCTATAGACATGGGAAGTTTATATCTCCTAAACGGCTACACCAATTTTTATGAAATTTGGTGGGTATGATGTAGGGCCATTCCTGAGGCCAAATATTGAAGGTGGTCATGAGTGTTCAAAGTGGACATGGCTTATTACAAGATAAACAACAAACATTTATTTCAGTTGAAGTATTGTACTGAGGGCTATGAAATTTATAGAGTACATGTAGAATAGGACACAAACCTACCTTACCAAAAATTGCGCAGATACTCCACTAGGTGGCGCTATAACAGATGCAAACGTGTTTTTTCCTGTTACTTCCACATTTTAAATCACATATCCATAAACTTCATATCCATTTATTTCCTAAATAGAGCTGGATTTGCTGACATAGGCCCTGCCCACTTCCGCCGTACATTTCCTTCGCTACGTTGCTACACATCCAAAACCTACTTTTTCGAACTTCTCCTACAGATTTTGTCCAAACTGCATGAAACTTGGCATGTCAACTCTCAAAATAGTCTTGATCTAAAGTTATCAAAAAAATTTTGCCTGGTCAAAAAATGTGTGAATTATCAACAGCAACATTTTTTTGCCTGCTGAAATACACATATTGTTGCAAATTTTTGCAGGCTAAATCATATCAATATGACACTTAATACACTTGTTCCAGAGGTTGGTTGTTCAGAGGCTTGTTGCCAAATTTGGCCCAAATTGGCCACTAGTGGACACTGTAAACCCAGAAATATCATGTTTCATAAAAGTTGATCGGATTTGTACAAAAATAGGTGAGCCTGATGTGGGGACAGTCCTGAGGCCAGCTGCAAAGTTTGGTAATGATTGGTCAAAGTGGGCTTGACTTATTGCAACAAATGCATTCAGCCTTTGGTACTACCAATGCACTTCCCATTACAGTGAATACTGCAGCTCAGACATTGGCCTGTGTCCTGACGCTTGCCCAGAGCCCGTCGTCATTTGGGGCCGACTATCGACGGCTCTATGGGGCGTGGAGGCCGAGTTGCGCGGGAAGGCTTGGACCCCATTCATGACTGCTTGCAGTTCTAGTTATTATTATTTGTTTTATTATCATTATTTACATTACACAATTTTCTCCTCTTTTTAGCCCAGGCCAATGCTGTAGTGACGGAGTCAACATCCTCATCTGCACCCTCCTCTTCCTCATCAGCCACCTCCTCCTTCTCCTCCTCCTCCTCTTCAGAAGATGAGAAGAAAAGAAGAAAATGGTACAAAAAGAATAGGGACAACAAAAAGAGCCACATCGAAAAGGGAAAGAAGAAGAAGAAGGTGGCAAAAGAAAAGACACTTGGCAGAAAAGGTGAATAATGGGGAAGGGTTCCTATTTAAAAAAGTTGTATTGATGTTAGTGCTGTCAAGAGATTAAAAAAATGGAGAGATTAATTAATTATGGTCTGTAATTAATTAATCTAATTAATCTCTTTTTCAATCTCATCTCAACTTGAGGTATTTTCATTTAAATTCATTGCATTATTATGGCAGATGATCAAAAGATTGATATATATTACAAAAAGTGGTTTTATAAAGTCATAATTATTGTTTTCAACAATAACACACTTGAACACAGATGCAGTACACCTAGCCATTCTATTGTTTTTGAGATTAGTCCCAATAAAGAGTGCTGCAACCTTAAGTCTCAACCACGAGGGGGGTGCTTGACTGTCATGACATGTCAGCTTCATTAAAAGCATAGCTGCAGATTAACGCAACAATAGACTTAAAAACATACAGAAACAATACATCTGTGATCAGTTCCCTAATTTTATTTTAACAATTTTCTAAATTATTTTCCTCTTTTCCAATTTCTCGTTTTAGTTCATGGAAGTGATCAATGTAAGAGCACTTGTCTTTTAAACTTAATAAAAAAATAAAAGCTAACAAAATAAAAGACACCTGGTACATTCGTTACAGCTGTATCAGTTTATAGAACATTTTGAACAGTGAGAACAAGAGGCTGCACTGCAATGTGCAAATCACTCCTTCTCGTGGCTCCCTGCGCTTTCCCTGTCCTTGCGGCTGCAATTTGCGCTGTCTTCTCTTCTTCAAACTACAACAACCATAATTCATGTAGGAGCTGCTGCAGCCAATGTGCAGCCGGTGGGAGCTGCATGACAACTCAACCGGGCAATAACTACTCCAGACTGTGCTCTAGTGTAATTTTCGGGACAGTCAGGCCAGGATTCAGGATTCAGGAAAACTGCTTAGATTTCGGGACTGTCCCGAAAATTATTTTTTGGCAAACAAGGGACGGAGGTTGCTGGGGAGGTCAGATACTTGCATGCAAGGGCAGACAGCTTTTCATAGGCTCCTGAGTGAGCAGACCACCACTGCAGGGGACAGTCATCAATGCTGATGCTGGGCTCTGCTCTGTAGCGCTGCAGCTCTCCCACAGCTCAAGCATAAAGAAGCCCAATCGAACGCCTACAAACGGATTTTATAAAAGGCAACTCTGTGGCATACAGAAACAGTAAAGTTAGAGATTAAAAATTAGATTAACACGATCAAAAACCGTGTTAAATATGGCTGTAATTAATTCTTTGCAATTAACGCGATAATTTGACACCCCAAATTGATGTTAGGTTATAAATCTGAAACATTTGTGTTTAGGGATGTAAAATTTTGTTTGAAATTGTTTGAAAGTGGTTGCTACAGTAGCATAACCTTTCCTTTAAAGGAGAAGTTTACAAAAAAATACAAAAGAAAAAGCACCAACATATTTTTCCTCTTCCCCAGAGTGAAATCAATCCATCAAGATAGTCTGTGTGATTTGGTAAGGTTTAGAAACATCAGCTGTAATACAATGGAGTTGAATGGTATTGGGTTTGTGGTGCTCAAAGCACCAAAAAATACATTGGACAAACTCAAAGGCAACGTTTCCTTATAGAAATCATGACCCGGTAATCCAAGATTATCCAGTCATTGTTGTGAGCAGTCTCATAGAGAACTATTTTCTACCAAAGATGACTGCCATAATAGTTTTCAATTAAAATGTTCACAAGGTTTGTGGGTTATCTTGAGTAACCATGTTTTGATTTCTGGAAAGAGATGTGTTTTTCACAGAGGTGGAAAAAGTACTGAAAAATTCGGTAGCACTTTATAATAACTATACACTATAAAGCATTAGTTAAGCATTAGTAAATGTTTTATTCATCATGAACTCATCATTTGTAAAGCATTATTCATATGTTAATAATCATTAGTAAACACAGTTATAAATGTTGAAAATACACCTTATTAAGCAGTAGTAAAGCATAACTAGAATTCTTAATTCATCATGAAATTATCATTTGTAAAGCATTATTCATACATTACTAACTATTAGTAAACACAGTTATAAATGTTTGAACTATATACTATTCATGATTACTTAAGCGTTAGTAAATTCGTAATTCATCATGAATTCATGATTTGTATAGCATTGATGATACATTACTAAGCATTAGTAAACACAGTTATGAACGTTTTATTGTACCTCAATAACCTAATCCTTAAGTGATTAATACTTGTATGCTCATACTTTGTAAACGATAGATTTCCCATTTATAAATAAAGTGCCACATCAATTACAAACGAGCTAGTTATGAGTCGTTAATGGTCCTTAATATATAATATATATATATATATATATATATATATATTTGGAAGGTCTAAGGATAGACCATATACAAACCATTTATATGTACATTTATACGCACATTTGTTCATGGTTAGCGGGTGTGCTTATACATGTTTTATAAACACTTATTAATACTCAATTAATGATTTATTAAGGCAGTTACTACTCATTAGTTAAGTATTTTCCGTGAGCCCATCTAAAGTGAGGACTATCTATGCCTTATGAAGCATTTATAAATGAGATAGAAGCAGTAATGTAGAAAATAACATTATTTATTTGAACAAGGGCTGACAGAACATTGCAGTTTAATAAAATAATACTTCTTACACGGCATGAAAAAACGAAACACTCTGCAATCGTATAAATGTAAATCCAAATAACAAAATATTTATGTACTTGTATGAACGTTAAAAATAAATAAAATCTGCAATCTTACAATACAAAATGTAAACATGGCTGTATAAAGTGAAACAGTGCCAAATACAAATTAAATGTTTCATCAAGTCTTTACAAAATAATACAAAATGTGTCAGTGTATGAGTCCCCAGAACCAAGGACAGGTGTTTTCGATGAATTGTTAAAATGGAGTTTGAAGTTGCAATGGGTTTGTATAGGAAGGGGGATGTCTGATTAAATAAATAGAATCAAGCAACTTAAAAACTGACAATTTTGAAATTGTATGTAAAGTTTTGACACTGACACATTTTGTATTATTTTGTAAAGACTTGATGAAACATTTAATTTGTATTTGGCACTGTTTCACTTTATACAGCCATGTTTACATTTTGTATTGTAAGATTGCAGATTTTATTTATTTTTACGTTCATACAAGTACATAAATATTTTGTTATTTGGATTTACATTTATACGATTGCAGAGTGTTTAGTTTTTTCATGCCGTGTAAGAAGTATTATTTTATTAAACTGCAATGTTCTGTCAGCCCTTGTTCAAATAAATAATGTTATTTTCTACATTACTGCTTCTATCTCATTTATAAATGCTTCATAAGGCATAGATAGTCCTCACTTTAGATGGGCTCACGGAAAATACTTAACTAATGAGTAGTAACTGCCTTAATAAATCATTAATTGAGTATTAATAAGTGTTTATAAAACATGTATAAGCACACCCGCTAACCATGAACAAATGTGCGTATAAATGTACATATAAATGGTTTGTATATGGTCTATCCTTAGACCTTCCAAATATATATATATATATATATATATATTATATATTAAGGACCATTAACGACTCATAACTAGCTCGTTTGTAATTGATGTGGCACTTTATTTATAAATGGGAAATCAATCGTTTACAAAGTATGAGCATACAAGTATTAATCACTTAAGGATTAGGTTATTGAGGTACAATAAAACGTTCATAACTGTGTTTACTAATGCTTAGTAATGTATCATCAATGCTATACAAATCATGAATTCATGATGAATTACGAATTTACTAACGCTTAAGTAATCATGAATAGTATATAGTTCAAACATTTATAACTGTGTTTACTAATAGTTAGTAATGTATGAATAATGCTTTACAAATGATAATTTCATGATGAATTAAGAATTCTAGTTATGCTTTACTACTGCTTAATAAGGTGTATTTTCAACATTTATAACTGTGTTTACTAATGATTATTAACATATGAATAATGCTTTACAAATGATGAGTTCATGATGAATAAAACATTTACTAATGCTTAACTAATGCTTTATAGTGTATAGTTATTATAAAGTGCTACCAAAAATTCTACTCAAGTAAAAGTACCTTTACTTTGATGAAAATCTACTTAAGTACAAGTAAAACTACCCATCTAAAAATCTACTCAAGTAAAAGTAAAAAGTAGTTTGTTTAAAATGTACTTAAAGTAGAAGTTACTTAGTTACTTCTAACAACTTGATGGGGTCACTCCTATGCAGTGCAAAAATGGTCCAGGGGTCATAAATCCAATCCAAAAACTGGTTATTTTTCTATGATGAACCATAGAATTCAGTTCAATTTAGGGCTGCACAATATTATTAGAGCATCGCCATCGCAATGTGTTTTTGTGCAATAGTCACATAATTTCATGCAAATGCACACACACACACACACACACACACACTGACCGACAATTATAAATGGCACTGTGCACACGGGGTTTTCTTTTGTTTCGTTTGTTTTTTAATTCATTTCAACTTGTGCTTCTGCTGGAGCACTCCCACCCTCCTCCATCTCTCTCTTCAGAAACTCGCCAGCACCGGCAGCTTGTTCTGGGTCAATTCCATGCAAGATTTACGAGATTCACCCTTTTGGTTTTCATTTAGCTGAAAACATTTTTTTTTTTTTTTTTTTTTTTACTTAGTAATGGATGTGGTTTCAAATGTAGGCAACGTACAATACTTCAGTCAGAATTTACCTAAGTAAAAGTAAAATTACAGATTTCAAAAACTACTGAAAAAATTACAAAATACACACCAAAAAAACTACTCAATTACAGTAACGTGAGTAAATGTATTTAGTTACTTTCCACCTCTGGTTTTTCAAGTGTAATTCTTGGCACATCGAGCTAATTTATTTTACTACTTAATTAGATTACTGCAGTAGTAAGCATAGCAGCTAGCTATGCATACAAATATAAGTACTTGCGATGATGTAAGACTAGTCACAGCTGTAGAAGTTGAACTGGATATGGTGAATTATCAGCTGCGCCATTAGGGTTTGTAAATTGAGATATCCCAGTAGTTGTGTGCTACTTTGTGATTTATTGATTTACCAGTTCATCCCTATTTATTATCTCTTCTCTTCCTTTTGTAGCCTGTCGTCCCACGGAGATCATTGCCAGATACAAGAGAGTGTTGAGAGCATACAACAGTGGAAAGAAATTATGCGAAACATGTGCATTCGCTGGTGTAACAGAGCTGACGCTGAGATGTAAAGCGGCAACCCCGGAGCTTGCCATAGCTTGCCCAGATAAGTTTGAAAAACTACTGGCAGGATTCCGAAAAAGAGATAAGATAGCTGACTTTGTCAGCAAATGTGAATACATGATTCAAAATGATGCAGAAGTCAGGGCCAAAATAGCTAAAAATAAAGCAATGGGTAAGCTCATACCATACAACAAGAGGGAGCAGAAGTAATTGGCTGGGCATCCAGCTGCCGTGATGTTGGAACATATGTCATGTAAAAAGCTTAAACATGATCATTTGCCACTGGACGTTATTTATTAATACAGAATAGTAGGCTACTATTAAAGGTAATTTTCACTGTTATTTTTCTTTTAAATTTAAGACGAACATTTGTCAAATTAGAGGTGCACCAAATCACTTTTTTCCTTTTATCAGGCCAGCCCTAATTTTTGTTTCACTTTCATGTTAGATATTTTAAAAAATAATGTTTGCATGGCAATTGCAGTTTTGTAATAAAGGTTTTATTAATTATCTGTTGTGTTGACTTTTTTAAATCTCGTCTTTATCCCACCCTGTTTATTTGTAGTGCAGTGCTGCAAATCAACATTGCAACAAAAGCAAAGAATTTTAAGTGTTTTATCTGGTTTATATTGTCACCTGCTATACCATTCATCTGCTGGTATTTCTTGTCTATTTGCACAATTGTTTTGTAATGTATGGTGGGAAGTGTCTTGTGACTTTGTTTGTAATGTAACTTAATGTTGGAGGAGCCAAAGACAATTTTCCACTAAGGTGGACAATAAAGTTTATCTAATCTAATCTAATTTACAAAGTATTACAAACATCAGTTGCAACTTTACAGTAATATCTAAGTAATGTTTATAGATGGTTTATAAATCACTTATCAACCATTTACAAAGTGCTACAAATAAGAGGTCTTCTACATATTTAGTGTTTATTGATGTTTTACAACCAGTTTCTTAAAGGTATATAAATCATCTGGACATCATTAACAAATGCTTCATATATTGTTAAAAATGTTATAATGAGTGCAACTATAAACCATTAATAAATAGTCCATTAATAATAACTAAACATTATTAATTATAATTGCATTGTTTGTTAATGGTAAAGTAACTATTAACTTACATTAATATACTATCTATTTACCATTTATAAATGATAGTTAAACATGAATAAATGATCTATTTACCATTTATAAATGGTCTATTTACCGTTTATAAATGATGGTTAAACACTAATAAACTATCTGTTTATGTTTATAAATGATGGTTATTGTAAAGTGTTACCTGACTCAGCTTGTTTTATTATCAAAGCTAACGTTAGCTATTGTGCTAAAAAGTTAGTGTTATGGAGAAATCCAATATTCCTCTTAATACCCTCCAAATTTCTGATTAGGTGGACATGATAACCCTTAATGCACATAATGTTATTCATAACTACAACGGTAAATACTTTTTTCTTAACCTGATATGAATTGTGCGCTGCACACGTGAGCATTTTTGATTATCGTCTCTGTCCAGTCCTTTCGTCTTTTCGCATTTAACCAGAGTTGTCTTCGTTTTTGTTGAGGGGCAATGGCGACTGGTATGCGATAAAATTTAGGTTAATCACAACTGTGATTATGTAATGTGGGAAGGTTTGACAAGAGTGTTGTTGGTCGTATTTATTGCTCAATCACACTCCTATCTAACTGTGACAACAGAATTTGTTTTGTCATCAACCTCTAGATGCCCAAGCTTGGGAGCAGTGGAGGGGTGCCACCTGGGAGTCGAGACAGCAGTGGGATATGTCGAAGCGGTAGCATCAGCAGCGGGTCAGGAGGCAAGATACTGTCCCTGTCATCCATGAGTGAGAGTGTGCACAGTGGCCTGAGCTGTTTCTTGTCAGAGCAAGCACTAGAGCAGGAAGAAAAGCAGCAGCGCAGTAACCAGTTAGCAGAATTTCAGCGTCTGAGAGAGGTTCGTGCTGCTGCTCAGCTCAAAAACCTGGAGGATTTCCTCAGGATGAACCATGTTTCACTCAGGGACAGCACTTCTTATTCCACTGGCATGATTTACAGGTAAGATAAGGCCATGTGTATTAGGGATGGGAATTGTGAACCGGTTCCTGTTAAGAACCGGTTCCAAACGGTTCAATTCATCGACATCATTAGCCTTTATGCTTAATGATTCCCTTAGCGATTCTTTTCATTATGCCAAATGTTTACATTGATGACGCATGTCACGCTCATTGGTCAGCAGTACATTCAACAACAAAGAAGAAGTAATGGTGGAGAGACAGAAGCAGTCAAAATCTTGGCTTCACTTCACCAAAAAAGACTCATGTCATTCAGTCATCACAACAGCATGACTACAATTTATGCAGTGCCGTAATTACATGCAAGAGCGGAAACACCACCAATGCTACAGTGATTTGTTTTCCACTACAGGGCTCTACTGTGCGAGCATTTTAACGTTACTCGCATTTGCGACTAAAAATAGTTTTGTGTGAGCAAAATAAATCATTCAACACGCTGTGCCAGTACAGATTTCAACCAGCAGCAGAAAAGAAAGGTGAATCCTGCTGGCTGTGGGTTGAACAGGGGTCACAGACACAGACACTGACAGGAATACGTATTCCTGTCTAATACGGTGGCTGTAGTGATAGTAAGATAACGGCTTACCGGTGACCAAGAAGCCTGGCTCCAGGTCCAATAATTTCCTCTTCTTGGTGTCATGACTGCCCAAAAGTACTTCACACAGGTATGTGACGTGTCAGAGGAGAAACGAGCCGTTCACATTTCCACAAACCTCACCACACTTAAGGGACTGTTCGTAACTTGTCAGGGGAGGAGGGTGGCTGGTTGATTTTTATTTTATTTATTTATTTTATTTTGATGATAACCCCTATGTTAATCACTTATTGATGCTGTTTTGAAGTACGAATAAGTCAATAAGTAATTTATTCCGATGAAATGACAAAAGGCACATCTCTCTAATTTTTGCTGTGGTATCGTGATACTACTCAGAACCGTGATACTTTCCCTGGTATCGTACCGTGGGTCCCAATTTTGGTACCGTGACAACACTAACAGATTCTGTAACGTTATTTGACATAGATGAAAACAAATGCTGTACAAACATTCTTTCATTTGTTCCATCTTAGATGATAGCAGTGGACCAATTTCATATTTTGTTTACTTACTTACTTACTTAGCACTTATCTCTTGTTTAGAATAGAAACTCAAAAAAATTGTCGTTGACACCAAAAACCTGTAAGGTCTACTTTTTCTATACAGAATCGATAATGGCACTGATATCAATAAAATCCTATCAATTCCCATCCCTAATGTGTATATATATGTATGTATATATATATATATAATTTTGTGTAAACCTTGAAATAACCAGAAAGTTTGAGGATTTAGTATCATTTAAAAACACAAGGAGTTACTGTATGACGTGCAAAATTACTTAATTAACCATTTCTAAGTCAGCAATCAAAGTTAAGCAAATTAGTGGCATTGATGAACTTCATACCCTTGTACAAAAGGTCAGATTTCCTTGACTTGTATCCCTTTAACTGAAACATGCCTTCAGATGACACTCATTTGATCTACTCATCTGAGGCTCATCCAAGTAACTCACTGCAGCCAGCATTCACCTTTTACAAAAACCTTTTAAATATGGCTTGCTCACTTAGTTAAAAAAAAAAAAAGTCAAAGAAAAAATGGACAGTACCCGTTGCGGTCTCGGGATAACTCTGTATAACACACATTATCGTTACTGCCGTTTGTTATTACTTTTTTGGAAATGGACTGTAGCCCACAGACAATTTGTTGTTGTTTCATTCGGTTTGGTTGACTGCTGCAGTTGTACATTTTTTAATATTAATTGATAAAAGTTGTACATGTTTTGTTGTTACTTGGGACCTCGGCTGAAGAGCGAGGACCCTACTGTTTTTGGTGTGTTTATTAGGGACCTCGGCTGAAGGGCAAGGACCCTATTGTTTTTGGTGCATTTATTATTATTAGGGACCTCGGCTGAAGGGCGAGGACCCTATTGTTTTTGGTGCGTTTATTAGGGATTTTGGCTGAAGGGCTGTTCATGATTATTTATTATTAGGGCCCGAGCACTGTGCGAGGACCCTTTTTCCTAATTGCAGAGCAGGAATTATACCACGGCCAAACAGCCAGTGCCGTACTCCCCCTCCTACCCATATGGCCAGTGTAGCATGTTTTTTTTTTACATTAACATGACAAACAGCAAGGCTTCAGCTAACAAGTTAATATACTAACACTCCTCAGACAGACACACACACACACATAACTGGACAGTCTCTCAGTCCTTACCGCTAACGTTAGCTCATGTAGCGTACAACACAGGTGCCACACAGAAACTTTTACAAAGGGTCATAATGTGCTTCTAGTGACTGTCAAATTGCCAGCTAAAGTTGTTTACACTGCCTGCTCTCATGGGACAAAGATCCTCTGAGAAGGAAGACGGTTGACTCTGCTCTGCCACCAGGAACAAACTGGGAGGCAAAGATCCTCTCTGAGGAAGAGGGTTCACTTTGCTGCAGGGTTCACCAAAACTTTTTTTTGTTTTTTTTCTTTTAATAAATTGAGCACACATTAAAGAACATACAAGATCCTGTAGAAAATTAATACATATAATACAATACAATAAACGTTGTCAAATGAAATGAAGGAAGAGGTTTTTTTTAAAGTCAAATAAAATATTTGGGATTTATGTAAAAATATACATAGAGACATATATAAATAATTATATGATGAAAGATATATAGGCTATGTTAGGTGAATACTCCTGGCAGTGACTCTGACCACTTGCATTGGCAAAAGAACTGGAGTTGGTCCCCAGACGCTGCACTGCGGCTGCCCACTGCTCCAAGTGTTAGAGTAGGATGGGTCAAACGCAGAGGTCAAATGTATGTAATGTGCTGAGAAAGGACAATAAAGAATCTTCTTCTAATAATAATTTCTTATCAACTAGGAGATAACAAAAGAATAAAGAGATTTCAAAGACTTAAAAAAAGGGACATGAATCAAAACAACAAGAAACTATGGTGTAAGACAACTTTCAAAAAGATATGTGCATAATTTTAACCATTCGTAAACATTTGTATGTCAATAAAATTGTTGTACACAAAATTCTTCTGTCATATATGTGAGTCTGTGAAATTATTTGGGTTAGAATTGTTTTTATGTGAGTATGAATCTAAAAGCTGCAGTGAAAAGCCTTGTGAGTACATCTCTAATTTCTACGACTACAAAGTCCTCACTGTGTGATAGTGTGGCAGAAATGAATATGAAAAATAAACGAAAAATAAAGACACATTTGGGCTGTTCTTATCGGGCATGATTCAGTGGATCAGGCTCCAGTCACCACCATTTTTTCAACACTTTTCTACTCGTACCCACAAACTTGAATTCGTGTTCACAGTGAGGACTTCGTAGTCGTAGAAATTAGAGTTGTACTCACAAGACTTTTCACTGCAGCTTTTAGATTTATACTCACATAAAATCAATCCCAACCCAAACAATTTCACAGACTCATGTATATGACAGCAGAATTATGTGTACAACAATTTTATTGACATACAAATGTTTAACATTACGAATACGAATGGTTAAAATTATGCACACATCTTTTTGAAAGTTGTCTTACACCATAGAAATGAGATATATCCCCAGTCATGCACACCCAGTTTTCATAAACTCAGTACTGTTTTTCAACACATATATTGTTTTGTCTTCATTCAATGTAGTTAGCACATATTGTTATTGGGCCATTGGTTTTGGCCGTGATGCCCCAATAAATTTGTATTTATCAAAGGCCAAAGTAGCCTTGCCCTAAAAATGACTTAATTCCAGGCCTGTAATTGTGTATTTCCTCTCCTGTTTCTGTCCTCGGAGGGGCCAGTTGCAGTGTGCTGCTTTTTTATGTGCTGCTGCCTCCATTGGCTGAGCGTCTCTGCTGACGTAAGATATAAGTCATGAGCGAAAATATGCATCACACAGCCAGAAAAAGAACCTCTTAAGCAGGGCAAGTAAGAATTTAGATGGCGCAAGTAGATTTGAGAAGTACTTGCCTAGCAGGGCAAGTAAGAAAAACCTTAACGTTGGACCCTGTTCTTTATTATTATTAATAGGGCCTGCACCGACTGAAGATTAGGCGAAGGCCCTCTTGAAACTGAAGGAATTATTATTAGGGCCTGAGCACCTAGCGGTGCGAGGACCCTATTGAAATGCAAGGATTGATTATAATTAGGGCCCGAGCACCCACTGAAGGTCGGGCGAAGGCCCTATTGAAACTGCTCAGTTTATTTTTATTATTATCAAACTCAGACTTTATTTATTTATATAGCACTTTTCATACATACAAGTGTAACACAAAGTGCTTTACAAAACAAACAAGATGAAATAAAACAAAACAAAATATATAGATAATCATGAAAACCCATCCTTCCCACCCCCGTCCAAACAAACACACATACACGCACGCACAAGTGCACACACATGCAAACACGCACACACACACACACACACACACATACACACACAAAGATAAAATGGTGATATGGCTCGACACCGAGGGTCCAGGTGAGGACAACGTGAGGGGGCCGTCCGCAACAAGAGGCGCCACAGCTCTCAGCCACAGGGAGCACCGCCCCAGGGACCCCCACCTGGGCCGGGGTGCACACTGAGGGGTCCCCAGGACAGCGTCCCCCCATGGAGAGCAGGCATAACTACCGCTGCGGAGGGCCCCCATGAGGAAACACTGGAGCTAAAAACTAAGATATGCATCAGTCTAAAAATTGTAAAAAGAGAAGAGAGAAGGTTTAAGAAATTTTAAAGGTAATAAAAATCATTAGAAACATTGAGGATTAAATATTAATAAAGGAAATAAATAGCTATAAGGAAATAAATTAAGTAGGTCAGTTAAAAGCTAAACTAGAAAGGTCAATTAAAAGCTAAACTAAAAAGGTGGGTCTTGAGCCTCCTTTTAAAAATATCAACAGTCTCTGCGGCACTGAGGTTCTCCGGCAGGCTGTTCCACAAACGGGGACCGTAATGGCTAAATCCTGCCTCACCGTGGGTTTTGGTTTTAACTCATGGAACAATAAAAAGGCCAGTGCCAGAGGACCTCAGGATCTGCGAGGGCTGATATGGTGAAAGCAGGTCGGATAGATAAGACGGCCCAAGGCCGTTAACACATTTAAAAACCAGTAAAAGAACCTTAAAATCAATCCTGAAACGGACAGGGAGCCAATGCAGCGATTTTAAAACAGGTATAATGTGCTCCCGCCCTCTGGTCCTCGTCAGCACGCGAGCGGCTGAGTTCTGTAGTAATTATAGATTATTAATACTCTTTTTGGGAAGACCAGAGAGCAGGGCATTACAGTAATCTAACCGACTAGAGATAAAAGCATGCATCAGCACCTCCGTACTGGCCTGAGAGAGAAATGAGCGGACCCTGGCTATGTTCTTAAGTTGATAAAAACCAATCTTAGTAATTTTCTTTATGTGTTGAATAAAAGTGAGCTCAGAGTCAAAAATAACGCCCAGGTTCTTTACAGATTGTGAAGGTTTAAAATCCTGTAGTTTTGGTAAAAGTTTCTCTCTCTGGCCTTCAGGACCGATAACTAAAACCTCAGTTTTGTCCTGGTTGAGCTGTAGGAAATCTTCTGCCATCCATGACTTAATATCTAAAATGCAGTTAAAAAGGGCATCAAGTGGCCCTGAGTCATCAGGAGACACGGCGATGTACAGCTGTGTATCATCAGCGTAGCTATGGAAACTGATGCTGTGTCTCCTGATGACATCCCCCAGGGGAAGCATGTATAGATTAAAAAGAAGTGGACCTAAAATTGACCCTTGGGGGACCCCACACCTGATTTCATGTATTCTGGAGGACCATGTATCCATACTTACAAAGAAGGATCGATCTGTGAGATAGGAGTTGAACCAGTTAAAAACAGTACCAGAGAGGCCAACCAGGTGCTTCAGCCGATTTAGTAAAATGTGATGGTCTACTGTATCGAAGGCAGCGCTAAGATCCAGCAGAACCAAGACTGTGAGTTTATGATTATCTAAATTGCACCTGATGTCATTTAAAATTTTTACAAGAGCTGTCTCGGTACTGTGGTTCATCCTAAAACCAGATTGAAACTTCTCTAAAATACTGTTTCTCTTTAAAAAATAATTTACTTGGATAAAAACCAGTTTTTCTAAAATTTTACTTAAAAACGGTAAGTTGGATACAGGTCTGTAGTTATTAAAAATGCTGTAGTCTAAATTGTTCTTCTTCAGAAGGGGCTTCACCACCGCCGTTTTATAGGCAGCGGGGAAGACACCCGTCTGAAGAGAGCAATTTACTATGTTTAAAATCTGTCCCTCAAAGAATTCATAAAATGTCTTTAAAAGTGATGTGGGAATTGGGTCTAAAAGGCAGGTTGTTGGGTTTACCTGGGAGAAAACTCAACCAAGTGTCCTCGCATCAAACAGGGCAAAACTCTCCAGTGTCTCCTCAGGTAAAAGCACTGATCCAGGTGTGTTAAAAACAACATTCTGGTAGGGTAAAAGACTGGATCTGATGTTATCAATCTTACCTCTGAAGTGGTCTGCAAAGTCCTCACAGAGGGCTCCAGATGGAGCCATGGAGGACTTATTAAAATCAGTATTAGACAGTCTTTGTCGCAAAATGAAATGGTCAACAGTATCGAAGGCCTTGGAAAGGTCAATAAATAGTGCTGCACAGCACTGCTTCTTATCAACAGAGTCAATGAGATCATGCATTACCTTCATAGCTGCTGTTATAGTGCTGTGTTTCTTTATGAAGCCAGACTGATGCTTGGAAAGAATGTCATTTGCGCCTAAAAACTCCTTTAACTGCTCACTCACCAAATTTTCAAGAATCTTAACTAAAACTGACAATTTAGAAATTGGCCTATAGTTATTCAAACAACTAGGTTCTCCTCCTTTATGTAGAGGGAGGACATAGGCTGAAATCTTACTTTGAAAGGGCAAATAGCTCACTTCCTGTTGGATTTAGGTCCAGCGAGTTTCTGTTTTCCAGAAATTTCTCCTCTCAGATTACATGGGAGTGAATGAGAAAAAATCGGCGCCACTCAGCAAAAATGTGTACGTGTGAGAAATTCCATGTCAACATATCTGTGACCAGGACAAATTTTCCTATGTTTTTTGGTATAAATTGTGTATGTACAGTGAAAAATGTGGCCATGGCAGCCAGTTAAAGACAAAAGCTTTATAAGATTTTTAGAGCTGTCTCCACTCTAGCTCACAGCATTCCATGCAATACTCACCCATTATAACGGTAAATTTCTCCACATTTGCTCATGGTACTTTGAGAGGCACCAATTAAAAACAGTAAAAGATATGAAAAAGATGAAAACATGAGTGAATAGATGAGAGCTGTGGCAACATTTGAGTGTTAGAATGGAGTCTGTAGCACAAAGTATGGAGACGCTGTAAAGGCCAGACAAAGCTCTAAGATTGGTCCCTTTCTCCCCCTGCTACCATTCATTTCCTATGGGACAGCTTTCTTGACATGTCACCTTAAGGAGCCCACAAAATCCAAACTTTTCGACCAATGAAAAAGTTATAAAGAAGATCTGATTGGCACGAGTTGATCTGTAATATATGATAAACGGTGTAGGAGGAGTTGATTTTTTAGGAAGAGCTCAGTTTTGAGGTGAAATCTTACTTTGAAAGGGCAAATAGCTCATTTCCTGTTGGATTTAGGTCAGGGGTGTCTTTCTACGACGTCCTACGGGCCATAGTTGCCATTTTAGTGCGCCTAGGTGGCGGTAGAGAGCCCATTTTGGCACTTTAGGGGTTAATTTTTTGATTTTCTAAAATTTTTCGCCGGATCTGACATGTGTGCCAATTTTAGTGAGTTTTTCAGCATGTTTAGGGGGTCAAATTCCAGCTCAAAAAGGCGGCGGGAGAAAGAATAATAATTAAAGCTGCGAGCAGCGTTGGGCGGGACCTCAGCCTCTCACTGTTGGCCTCCAGCTCACGTAGACAATCTGAATTAGCCTCTCCGTAAGAGTCCAAATGTTGATAAAACAAGCAATGTCAATAGAACGCAAGGTCATTTTTGACAATGAACCCATGACTTGGGAGTAGAACTTTGATGGCTTCTGAAAACCAAACTACTGATGACGACATCAATCAATCAATCAATCAATCAATCAGTTTTATGTATAAAGCCCAATATCACAAATCACAATTTGCACCACAGGGTTTTACAGCATACACCATCCTTCTGTCCTGAGGACCCTCGCAGCAGATAAGGAAAAACTTCCTTTAACAGGGGAAAAAAACAGTAGAAACCTCAGGAAGAGCAACTGAGGAGGGATCCCTCTTCCAGGACGACAGACGTGCAAGATGACGTACAGAACAGATCAACATAATACATTAACGGTAATCTGTATGACACAATGACACAAAAAGGGAGACAGTGAAAGAGGGTTGCAGGACAGAAGATAATGTCAATAGCTTACAACAACATTGATGAAAGTAATAATATTATAATTATAATTCTGACTATTATGGTACAATATGATCAGTATATATTAATATCTGATAGTATACTTATGGGACAATAATCATATTATAATCATATTGAGGTTTGCAAGCCATTGTTGCAAATAAATAAAATGAAATGTTATGTTAGTGTTGATATGGATGTCTGGGGGCTGTGGCTATATAACTATTAAAAAAATATTGAGTGTGTGTGTGTGTGTTGTTGTTGTTATTTATCATTCACATATCACATACTGTGATAAATAAAAAATAAATCCATCCAACATTTATTATATAGGTAAATCATAATTCATGTTTTTTTTTCATTAAAGTAACAGTGACTTCATGTAAATAAAACGGCAAATAAATTGTTAAAAATCCTCAAAAGGAAGAGGCTTACCAGGTTGCTTTATCTAAACCTAGATCTATCTTATTGAAAAAGAGTGTCCAAAAAGAAAAACCTTATTCAGTAACCTGTATCACCACTTACACTCCTCAGGCCCACGTGTTTAAGTATACTATCCTCAAATATTGGCATATTCTGACCATAGATCCAGCTCTCACCCAGCATTTTAAAGATCCACCACTTTTTGTCTATAAAAGAGGACCTAACCTACGAAACAAATTGGTTAGAGCCAGTATACTACCAAGTCCCAGACAGACCTTCCTAGCTCCCCTGAAAGGGCCAGTATGTAAAATGGGTTGAAAACCGTTGAAAACAGTGACATCAGTGGTCAAATTCTAGATTTTTCAGGAGTAGGTCTATCTAGCGACGAGGTGAATGTTTATTTAGAAATCTAAACCATGTTACGATATTGTAATGAATCCCTCACGAGCAGGAGACCAGAGTAGCACTCCAAAAACTCCGGTAACACTCCAGGGGGTAAAAGACTCTGTCCCAAACTCTTCTAGCGTAACACACGTACTTAATACACACATACTCGTTTACAGTACCTAGCAGGGACCCCCTCCCCTCTCTACTCCACCAATCTCCAGCCCGCACACTGACTGACAGCGTAGCCTTTAAACAGAGCTCAGCTGTTTATTTAGCCTAGCAATATCTCCGGACTGTATCAGCTACAATGGACGACTTTGAATGCGATTTTGAAGAGCGGACACAGATCCAGAGCCATACCTGTTTGAGCCGGAGCACACAGATGAGGAACTCCATGTGTTGGAAGCTGAGCAGGCGAGGAGAGAGGCTGAATCCTCTGCCCCCATTTTGTTGCACAAAATGGGATTCGGTGCTACCATCGTTGGGGAGATATATCATCAGGAGGTTTTTGGTTTTCAAAGTCCCTTTATTGAGCCATTGCAAGACCTACTGCACAACAATAATAACCAACGTCAAACCCAAAGGAAATAACTTCAATCAGAAGTTTACAATCAACTCCTCATCCTCCCCCACAGAGCATAGAAACCCCCCAACAGCCCATATTTGATGAAAGGCCAACATATTGTCCGTCATCCTATAATAGGCGTGTTCCACTCTTAGTCTGGCTTTTAACAGGCCCTTCAGAACCGGCACCAGCTCCACACTGCCGACACTTTGAGCCTGGTTCTTCTCAGGAGGAAAAGTGCCGCAGAGAGAGCATCACAAGGAGTGAAGCTACGTCTTCTTTTCCTCGCAGATGATGGTTCGGGTTCATTCTCTCCTGTTGCGTGGTAAGTATGGTCCATTCACAAACTTTATAACTAAAAAAACTTTTCACTACTCTATCGACGAACTACTAACACTCTCTGCTGTTTCCTCCTCCTTCTTCCTTCCATCCGCTGTCTCCGCTGGTTTATTTATACACGCGAAATGCGTTGTCTGGCTGGCTGGATTGTCCGCTCGGGCTGCCTTACATACATGGCGGCGCAAGATGGCGACCTCTCTAAAGCAAGGCCCTTGCTTTATATATATATAAAAGCATAATTATAAGACTACAAAAACCAAAAAAAAATTTATTTTATAGCAATTATACACTTATTAATGGGTAGAATATTCAGATTCAGATTCAGATTTGATAATAAACCATGCCAAATCTTACACACTGGCCCTTTAAACAAGGAAATTACCCTTGTGGTAACTGTGTTCAGTGCCACAATATATGGAAAAATAATACTTTTACACATCCCAGAACAGGGAAAACATTTCCAGTAAGAGGAGTTATCACATGTAATACAAAAAATGTTGAATATACTATGTTTAGATGCACCTGTGATAAAATCTACATTGGTAAAACCATTCATCCTCTCAAACAAAGCATTAGTGAACACAAAAGTTAAATAAGATGAAATGATGTTATTTACCCTATCCACAATTTTCCTGGAGCGCTTCCGGGGTTGTGGGCGTTTCCAACGATTATGGGTGAAACATCTGGTTGACTCCGGCAGAACGTGGAAGTAGCTAGCTAGCCAGGCTGTTTACATTACGGTCTCGTATTTTGAAAAAGTTAGTTAGCTCGCTACTTTGATGCTTTACATTAATCATAATGGCGAGATGGGAGCACAACAAAACAGCGATCCGAAGAGGGGAAGTATCGTTGTCCCTTCCCTCCTCTATCACAGATTGGGAGGATGAAGTTAAGAAGTGGCCAAGGATCACGTATGCTAGTATCTTTATCTATGTCATCAATGCCTTAGATTGTGATGGTGAGACTATGAATAATATGAAGTTTGCCGAAGCTTATCAGTACTTGCATAGCAATAAAGTAGGACCCGTGTTGATCAAGTCTGTGGGTAATGACATGGTATACCTCAAGGCTAACGTTGAGCCAAGTCAAGCCCTGACTCTACCACACCACCAGGCTTGGGTTCTAGCTATGATGTCAGGTGAAGTGCAGACAGCAGGCTGTACCTGCATAGCAGGTGCAGGACGCTCCTGCAGCCATGCAGCAGCCATCATGTGGAAGGTTAGTTGCAAGCTGAGTTTAGAAGTCATTCAACCATCTGTTGTCTATGTTGTAGTTTTGTTTTGGGTTTAATTTTGTATGTTGTCACCCTTTTCACTACTACAGAGTTTGCAGGTCTGTGTATTATTATTATTATTGTAATGTGTTTTATTAAATAAAGTCACTAAAATTATACTTAAGAGCCTAGATGTCTGTGTGGTCAATTTATAAAGGGGTACTGTCGTGACAGTACCCTGGATAGTGTGTAACTCATTTTGATGTAAGTACATTTATATATATGTACATGATAAAATTACAATAGGATTCAAATACAGTATGTAAGGCGGGAGAAAGAAAGAAAGAATTATAAACGCTACAAAAACAATAGGGTCCCCGCCCTTCAGCCGAGGTCCAGAATAATAAACGCACCAAAAACAAGAGGGTCCTCGCCCTTCAGCCGAGTTCCCTAACAAACGCACCAAAAACAAGAGGGTCCTCGCCCTTCAAACGAGGTCCCTAACAAACGCACCAAAAACAAGAGGGTCCTCGCCCTTCAAACGAGGTCCCTAACAATAATTAGAGCTGCGAGGTGTTGAGGACGGGGCTCTTATCATGTACAGAATTTGAAGTCAATTGGATGTAATCCCTAGGACTAGTTAATTAAAATACAACATGTTAAAATCATGCCAAAATGACAAGTCAGAATGGCTGACTTCCTGTTTGGAGTAGACAATTGGTGCCAGAGACTTTTATGTACATCTGGACAACATACACATGTGTACCAATTTTCATGTTCCAACTCCAAAAAAACCTCTATGGGGAGGAGTTTTTGAAAATTTCAAGGGGGTGCTATAGAGGCATTTTTTCCTCCCCATGGGCAACACTCCTATCAGGTGCAAGAGGTCGCAATTCTTGATCTGTGTATCAATTTTCATGAGGATATGAGGTCGCTGAAGCCATCAAAAAGCCAAACGTATTTGGTGGCAAGGGAGGCACCATAGCAACCACGCCCCTTGACATAGAGAAAAGCTTTTAATAATTTCAAATGAAAATGGCCGACTTCCTGTTGGGTTTACGGCATGGGTCCAAGAGGATTTGGCATGTTGTATGAGCCCACCCATTTTCATGTGTGTAGGTGAAACTCACAAGCAGGGCTCGAGTCACGAAATTTTCTAGGGGGCGCTATGTCATCACTGCCGAAATATCATTTTTTTTGCCAGACTGAACGCGTGTGCCAATTTTGGTGAGTTTTTGAATTTGGGAAAGGGGCCAAATCGGAGATTACATGTTCATAAGAAGAAGAAGAAGAATTAAAGCTGCAAGCAACTGTGTTTGGGCCCTTGCTCCCCCATGCAACCGCAGGGCCTGAGGCATGTGGGGGCTGTGGCACGAACCGAGAAGGGAGAAAAAACTTGGACAGGCAGGAACGGGAAAAAAAACGCAGTGTTTCATTCATCCACCAGGTGGCACTACGAGTGTAACCAGATGTACCCAGGTGCGTTCAGGGGTGGACCCTCATCACACATGTCAAATTTCAAGCAAATCGGACAATGCATGAAGGATTTATACCAAGTTGATGTTGAAAAGCCGCCACCGCTGCGGCGGCAGCATGCAACATGACAGGACACTGGTGTCACTGTGGAGATTCATCCACTTGATCGTCATGTGACCACAAAATGTAGTTGGTGTTTGTCAGTGTAAAAGATGGCATTTCCTGTTTCCATAAGGGGGCGCCATGAACAAGATTGCCTACGAGCATATGGAGGCGTTGAGGATGGGGCTCTTATCATGTACATAAATTTTGAAGCAGTTTGGATGAATTATGTGGGAGAGAGAGCTGCTTTAACATGCATGGCGATGGATCAAAAATGGAAACGCCATAGCAGACACGCCCTTTGACCTACAGACATGCAGAGCACAACTTTTGATCAGCATGGTCTCCGGATGATCTGTAAAAAATTTGAATTCGATTGGATGAAATCCCTAGGACTAGTTCGTTAAAATGCAATGTGCAAATCACACCAAAATGACAAGTCAAAATCAAAATGGCCAACTTCCTGTTTGGAGTAGAGCATTGGTTGCAGAGACTTTTTTGTGCCTCTGGGCAAAATACACACATATTTTCACCTTCCTACTCCCAAAAAACCCCTATGGGGAGGGATTTTTGAAAATTTCGAGGGG
Source organism: Epinephelus awoara (assembly GCA_035609425.1). Taxonomy (NCBI): domain Eukaryota; kingdom Metazoa; phylum Chordata; class Actinopteri; order Perciformes; family Serranidae; genus Epinephelus; species Epinephelus awoara. The sequence goes on along the minus strand of CM069301.1, from coordinate 39,945,295 downwards.
GCGCTATAGAGGCATTTTGTCGCCCCCCCCCCCCATGGATGACGCCCCTATCAGATGCAAGAGCAAAGTTTGTCACGGCCTAGCAGCCACGCCCCTTGACATGGAGAAAAGCTTTTAATAACTTTTGATCAACATTTTCTCAGGATGATCTGTACCAAATTTGAAGTCGATCGGAAGAAATCCCTAGGAGGAGTTCGTTCAAACATGTCAAAAATTCAAATCAAAATGGCCGACTTCCTGTTGGGTTTACAGCATCAGTCCAAGAGAATTTTTTGTGCGTCTCGACATGTTCTATGAGCCCACCAATTTTCATGCCTGTAGGTGAAATTCACAGGCGGGGCTCGAGGCACAAAATTTTCTAAGGGGTGCTATGTCGCCATTTGGCCCTGTCCACATCCAACACTGCCAAAAGATCGAATTTCTTGCAAGACCAAACATGTGTGCCAAATTTGGTGAGTTTTTGAATTTGGGAAAAGGGCCATATTGGGGATTAAAGGTTCGTAATAATAATAATAATAATAACTAGAACTGCAAGCAGTTATGAACGGGGGCCAAGCCTCCCTGCGCGACTCGGCCCCCGGGTGTCGCAGAGCCCTTGGAATTCGGCCCGACCAAACATCACTAAGCTTTATGGCTGGTCTCAGGAGCAACTCTGCATCACGCACACAAAATTTCGTGCGAATCCAATCAACTTTCATGTCACTTGATATTTTTCTGTTTATAGCGTCCCCTATTGGCTGATTTGCGCCAAATTTGGCACAGAGCCTTTGGTTGACCTCTGAAAGAAGTGACTTGAGTTTGACGTCGATAGCTTCTACTTTGACAAAAATATGCTACGGTATGTGTTCTTTAGCTAGCAGAAAAAAAATGTTTATTTATAACTACCGTACTTTTTGGAGTAGCAAAATTGTTTTGATAACTTTTGATCAGGCTCATCTGGAGATTGTATGTGCAAAGTTTCGTACAGATTGAGCTTAAACGCTAGGAGGAGTTTGAAAAAGTAGGTTTTTCATGTGTCGTGACTTACAAAGAGAAATATGCAGTGGGAGTGGGTGTGGACTATGTCAGAAGATGCGACGGTATTTAGGGAACACGTGGATATAAAGTTTATGAAGATGTAATTTAAAATGTGGAAGTTACAGGCCAAAATGTGTTTGCCTCCGTTATAGCGCCACCTAGTGGAGTAGACACATAATTTTTGGTATGGGTGGTCTGTGTGCTATTCTACATATACCCTGTCAATTTGACGGCCCTCAGTATAAAAAACCCCCCAAACATTTATCTTGTAATAAGCCACGCCCACTTTGACCAGTTGTGACTAACTTCAAGATATGACCTCAGCAATGACCCGGCATCATACCCACCAAATCTCATAAGAATCGGTGTTGCCATTTAAGAGATATAAATTTCCAATATTTACAGCGCCCCCTAGTGGCCAACATTAGTAAAATTTTGATCCTAACCTCACAGTCACAGGCCAACCAAAGATCTCAGATTTGGTGTTGTTAGCATTTATTTTGACCGAGATATGCAACAGTTCGTGTTTTAATAGCTAGCAAGAAAAAGTTATTCGTTAATAATTTGCGCATACTTTGACAGAACAAAATTCTTTTGATAACTTTAGATCAGGTCCAGGTGAAGACTGTACCTGCCAAGTTTCACACTGATGGGACGAAACCCCAAGGAGGATTTGCAAAAAGTAGGTTTTCCAGTTTTGGCGATTTAGCAAAAAAAAATTATAGGCGGAAATGGGCGTGGCCCAGCCCAGGTGATTCATCTCTTCTCAGGGAATCTGTGGATATGAGGTTTTTGAATGTGCGACATACGGTGTGGGAGTGATAGCCCCAAACGTGTTGACCTTGGTTATAGCGCCCCCTGCTGGTGGACATATGTCAATTTTTGTGTCTGAGGTACACGCAGGGGTCTGGACCAACCATCCAAATTGCACCACCCTCCCTTGCACGGTTTAGCCTGCAGCACCACTTTTACCGGGAGAAAAATAAAAATAGAGAATAATAATAATAATAATAATAATAATAATCTGAACAAAAACAATAGGGTTCCCAGCACCACTGGTCCTGGGAAACGCGTCTGCTTGCATACACGTTCCCCAAGCCCCGCGGTCTTGGCCCCCTAATAATAAAAATCTGAACAAAAACAATAGGGTTCCCAGCACCGCTGGTCCTGAGAAACGTGTATGCTTGCATATGTGTTCCACAAGCCCCGCGGGCTTGGCCCCCTAAAAATCCAAACAAAAACAATAGGATTCCCAGCACCGCCGGTCCTGGGAAATGCGTCTGCTTGCGTACGTGTTCCCCAAGCCCCGCAGGCTTGGCCCCCTAACAATAATAATAATAAATAAAAATAATAATTAACAGCGCGATTACAATAGGGTCCTCATGGACAACTTTGTCGTCGCTCAGGCCCTAATAATGATAAACAATGCGATTACAATAGGGTCCTCATGGACGACTTCGTTGTCGCTCGGGCCCTAATAGAAATAAACAGCACGATTACAATAGGGTCCTCATGGACGACTCCGTCGTCGCTCGGGCCCTAATAAAAATAAACAGCACGATTACAATAGGGTCCTATGCGGATGACTTTGTCTTCGCTCGGGCCCTAATAGTAATAATAATAAACTGTGCTCACAGAGCAGTCCTCTGCCTTCTGGCTCGGTCCCTAATTAGCAAATACTCCCACAGCAGAGTATTTATGAGGGACATTTGTCAAAATGATATCAATCAAAGATAACTCACTGGGACATTTAATGTTAGGAACCTGTGTATATAACACAAAGCCACAGATATCACAAGTATTCATGGAGTGTGGCAATGCTGACTATCACAATGTCCACCAGAGCAACAGAATGTTCACTTCACTACCATAAGCTGTCTACAATGTGGTTTCTGAAAATCTGGCTGCACATCTATCCAGCCTCACAACCGCTGACCACATGAAACCACTGCAGCTCAGGACCTCCACATCCAGTTTATTCACCAGTAGGATTGTCTGATACCAGCTCCCCGGATGGCTGAATCAACAATTGGTTTGCACAACTGAAAAAAAAAAAACAGTCAGAAACCATCAGTGTCTTGACCTGACTGCAGTTCATTGTCATAACTGACTTGACTGGGCAACTGCTCCCCTTTGATTTCATCTAACAATTTGAAGAAGTGTTCTCTTCATGGATAAAACCCCACTTTACACTGTACCAGGAAGATGGTAGACAGCACGTATGCCATTGTGCGGGTTAGCAGTTTACTAATCTCAGCGCTGTAAACACAGTGCCCCACAGTGGCAACTTGGTTATATTAAGGGGGTCACATAAGCTTTGCACAATGAAGAAAGGTGCATTTTAGTCATGGCTATTTGAATTTTCAGATATACCGTGATTTAGTCTCATATGACCAGAGCCCCCTCCTACATGCCTTTTGGTGAACTCCAAATGTGTTCTTATTTCTTTCTTTAAGCAATGACTTTTTTCTGGCCACTCTTCCATAAAGGCTAGCTCTGTGGAGTGTGGAGCTTCAAGTGTTCCCATGGACAGTTACTCCAGTCTCTGCTATGGAGCTTTCTGGCTTTTTCAGGATTATCTTTGGCCTCTTTGTTATCTCTCAAATTATGCCCTTTTGCCTGGTCTGTGACTTTTGGTGGATAGCCCTCTCATGGCAGGTTTTTATAGTGCCTTATTTAGCCATTTTGTAATAATGGATTTAATGGTGCTCAGTGGAATGTTCAAGATTTCATATATTTCTTAGAATCCAACCCTGATCTGTGTAAACTAAAGTCCTTTTTAAATAGGAATTGTGCAAATTGGAGGAAAGCCCAATCAGTCTTTGTTTAGCATTGGTAGTATAAAAACAAAATCAAAAGATTTAGTCTTTCAGGTTTGTGTTTCCCTCTTGCTACTAGTTGCTCATTCCTGCTATCAGCTGTTTCCTGTTAGTCCACCGCCACTGGGTTGCAACTGCAGCGTCATCAACAGCTCCCGTGGCGGAAGGACGCCTCATTCTTTTTAAACCAAAAAGGTTCTGCGAATATGTTTACCCCTACGTGACGGAAAATTGGACACCTCGGATCAACTCGCCAATCCAGCTCTGTGTGTCTAAACGCTCGCAGCTTGCCTGCAAAACAACCCAATGTTCGCCGAAAATCTGGCAGTGTAAAAGGGGCTTAAGATCACATGGCACTTACATTGCACACAGGTGGACTCACTGTAACTAATCATCTGACTTTTGAAGCTAATTGATAGCACCCAGTCTTTTTCAGGGGCTACATAGCAAATGGGTGAATACAGATGTGCCTTTCTTTTTCAGAATTTTTGAAAACAAGTTTTTTTTTATTTTCATTTCACGTCAGTAGTATTTATTATTTGGTGTACTGTCATTACAATAAAGTTCCATTTGAATTAAAGGTTTTAATACAACAACATAGGTAAAAATATCAAGAGGGTATTTACTTTTGCAAGGCACTGTATACCTAGAGTCCTACAAGCATTTGTGTGCAGACGTGTGTAATGTAGAGTGCATTGTGCCATTTCACTAATAATGATTGGATGTTTTATGGTGTCTGATACATTGGTCAGGATTGTGCTGCTCATACAAATAAGTGTAATATAGAAAACAATTGATAAATTTGGGATCTTAAATTGCCAGTTGTGCTTAAATCATCAAGGGATTAATTATTGTATGAAAATCCCAGCCTATGATGATATGTCTGGCAAAAACATTAATTGTACGGCTCAGCAAAAGGCATTGGTAAGGACTGTAGAACCATTTACTACACCAACGCATTCTCACTCCAACCTTGTCACATATCGATGTTTGATCATGGACTTTCCACGCCAACATATGACATGCAAGCTACCTTGGGTGCGCTGGTTGTTGATGTTCTGGGACGTTGTGTCAACTTCAGCCTGTTACATGCATTATGTGTTTTCAAAATCTATTTTCACAGGAAATATACCATTTGCATTCAGTCTCTATCAAAATAAACACACTACTTCAATAGAACACTGCAAATTGATGTTTTTTCCTTCAACAACAAACACGTGGTTGGGTTTAGGCAACAAAAGCACATGGTCAGGTTTGGGGAAAAAGAACAGGATTAGGCTTCACAATCGTAAGCAAACTCTGACCTCCCAGGTGAAAGTCAGTGGATATTGGACCCAATCACCATTGCTCCTGCCCACACTACTTGTGCTTCCACTACCTTAAGTTCAACACTCTGGAGTGAGACCAGGTTAACTGTACATAGCCTGTGTGAAAAACAGCAGCAGAAAATCAAACATGATTTGCATTTTTATGCACTTGATACATAAAATAGAGTATGTTAATAATGTGATATATACTTTATGATATGCTGTTCTTGCTGTACTTAGATTTTTGTTTCTTTTTTTTTGTCAACAGAAATCTGGGCAAATCGGGCCTGAGAGTGTCTTGTCTAGGATTAGGTGAGTGAAGCACATACATGCAAGTCTGCCTACTTTGATAATTAGAACATGAATATGTCCTGTGGTATAAAGACACAAAACGAGGGAACAAGCACTTAACAAATTCAAGTGCTATTCAGTCTGCAAGTCAACAGTTTTAAGCTATCATGCTTGCACTCATTTCTATGCCAGCTTTCTCTATTTTCCCCAGCTGCACTTTTAATTTTCCATCAGCGTTTTACACAGTAATATTCTGAAATAATCACAACTTCAAGATACAATAAAAAGAGAGATGTGGTGTGTCAGTAAGCTGTAAGCAGTACAGCAGTTTAGATCTTTATGGCTTGAAAATATTGACACATAAACAGCCTTTTTTGTACATTTAACCAGTTTTTGTGGATCGGCATAATAGGATGTTTTACAGACTATTGTTATGGGCGGGACTTGGCTCTAAAAGTGGCTAATGGCTGTACAGCCTCCACCAGTTATGCAGGGACATACATCAGTGACCTCAGCTAGAGAGGGGAGGGTTGTGTTTATCTAAGCAAAAGGAAGCTGATTCGTGGGTACATATGTAGAGAAAGCAGACTCCCTCTGCAGAGTTACTGTGTGTAAATATACCATTCTACATTTTAGCATGTATTTACATGAACTTTTTGGCTCAACTATTGTCAGAAATCCTAGACTGAGTGAGTGCAGCCACTTCCTGTTTCAAATTAAAAGCCCTCATTTCAAATAAAAAGCCCCCAAGCATTTTTTAACTGGTCTTGTTTGGTCTTTTAGGAAATACAGGAAATAGGAGTATTTTAAAAAACACAAACTTGCTAGACTCTTGAAGTATTTTGTTACAAATTACATTTGACTTTTTTTTTCCAGCCCTATAAAATACCAGTTACAAAATACAGAAAAGCAATTGGATTTGATTTGATTTTTCGTTTTGAACATGTAAAAAGATGAATATACAAACAAGCAGACAGACAGAAGGAAAGAAATACATAGTAACATACACTCACAATGAAAAGTATACTATAAAAGCAATGGCCAATGCATGGTCACTTTGATGTACACATCAAAAAAAGGAGTGGGAGGAAGTATAAACTTATTAAATCCCACCTCTTAAAGTCATTGGGTCTCATTCATGAAACGTGAGCAGAAGGAATTTGTGTGTAAACTGTTCGCAGACGGAAATTTACGTGCATGTCCGCATTCATCAATATTTTAGTAGCTCCGATCTTTTCGTAGCTACTAACAAAATCTACTCCTGCTCCTGACCACTCGTAGTGCTTGTGTAAATTTAGTAAAGCACATAAATATTGCTTGTCACTATTGGAAATTACAATTTTAATTCGTATTGCGCTCTGTTATGTAGACAATACACAGATGCCTTTGAAACACGTGATCTAAACATGACAAAATATTAAAAATATAACACATTTAGTTAAATTATTTGGCAATTAGCAGGTTTAAGATCCTTATTAGATTCATGATTGTGAATTATCTACGTAAATCGACTCAATAGATTACACGTTCTTTCTACATGTTGAATGATGATAATAAAAATATCCGTAAGGACAGCCGGATCACAGCCTCTTCGGCCTCAATGCCTGGGTTCAGCAGGGGCAGCAGGGGCAGCAGGTGGAAGGAGGACGATCGTTTGAATGAATAAATCTGATTTGATAATGATTAATTTACGTTGTATCAAACAGAGCTTTAGGCTATTAAGATTCAAATAATTTGAGGACGATGCATACAGACTGCTGTAGGCTATATGTTATCCGTAGCCTATCGTTTGTTAAAATAAATGTTAAATAGCCCTACATTCCGACAGCCATCACTGATTTAGAGTTTATCCATTACGCACATAACATCTGTGGTTTCCCGTTCCCACTTCATTCAAAACCCCACAAATGAATGTTATGTTTGTTTGGTGACTGCTGTATTTTTTGTGTGTGCTTATGCCTTTCTTTGCCTCCAGTTTCATATCAAGCCATTTACGCTTCACCTCTGACACCTCTGGTTCTTTGTACTACGGAGACAACATTAACAGCATCTGTTACCTCCCTCCAGGCCTTCGCTTTGCCTGTCCCTGTCACACCACCACTAACTGAAGAAAATAAAGTGTTTTCCACATGTTGTCCACTTCACCCAAAATTATTTCGATCTCCGCTTCGGAAAAAAATCTCTCTTTCTTTCTCTGCGCCATGACTGACAGGTCGACAGGATGCACCTACACCTCCTTATATGGTGGTCATTGGCTATTCATGGGCGGGGATTTATGCTAATTGCTGATTACCGGGAGCGCGCTGTCACTTTACGATGGATTGGCATTCATGATCATACACACGTGTTTACGATCAAATCTGAGTTTCCCGCGGCGTTCCTGAATCCGGAGTAGGTTTTTAGTAGAGTAGGCTTTTATGTGCAAATCTACACACAGATTTACTCACTTTTCATGAATGAGACCCATTGAGTGCTAATGAAAGAGACAGCTTCCCTATATAGATAAACCTATACCTCAGACTTTTCTTAATATACAATTTTTTAAATCAGTTAAAATCACAGTTTGTCTAATTCACCTTGACCTGCTATCTTTTTGTAATACATATAAAATATACAAAATATGATTATATATAATTCTTCCAGTTTAAACATATGTGTAGACCCACATACCTATAAAAAAATATCTACTTATTTAGATATTAATACGTTGTTATTTACAGAAGAATTAAAAAAAAAAGTAGAGAAAGTAGACCGCAATCCCTGTAAACACCTGGTGAATGTCAAACCCCTTTTTCACGCCTGTACCTCCTGAATATCATATCTTTATACTTAATTTTAAATTGGTGTATGTTTGGACATTGCATAAGTTCCACATTCATGCTGTTACATAGCTTCACTCCACATATAGAGAAATATAAAAACTTTTCCTGGTTGTATGCGCACTGTGAGTGTTGAAATTAAATGATCCCCTTAAAGAGGCAACAGATAAGACTTGGTTTTTTTTAGCTTGGCGCCACCTAGCGTCAGCAGTGTTGCTCACACTGTCGCAAAGACAAAATTGACTGTGGGGATCAGAGATAATCAATAAAATGTAGGCTGTAAAGCCACCAGTATATCTCTATGTATATGTAGAATGAGAAAGTGTGTGGACACTAAATAAATGAGTAAAGAGACCGAGCAACAATTATCAGATTTATCTGAAGAAAAAAACAAATAGTAATGCAAATAATTATACCAGAATGCACAGTACCAATAAGAACAACTCACAGTAAATTATACCAATATGCACAGTATCAGTACAAACAACAGTAGACATTTAAGAAATAATGTATAGTGAGCCGGTGACTGTTGAAAGATAATTTATCCCGCTTAGAACATGGCTTACTACTAAAACATTGCAATGCTGGCCAGCTAGGAGTGAATAAGCAGCCAGTACAGTACAGTCCTCTCTCGTCTAGCTAACATTTAGCCGTGTTACTTACTGATCCATTAGAAAGAAAGCTAGCTGGACATCGGTGTTGAAGCCTCTTCGGTCACAGAGCTCCCTCCATCTCTTGAACGCCTGACTGAGGTTTACTCTTGTTTTTCCTCTTCTTTTATCACTTTAAAAAAACTTCTTGCTCTTCTTTGCCTCCTCAGACAGAGGAGCTCATTTTCTTTTGCTAGGCCGTTTTTCACTTGTCTCCAAACGTTGTCCGTCTGCCATTGTGCTTGTGACTCACCTACCTCATGCCCAACTCCTCATAAGGACTCGCTCCAGTCCCTGATTGGCTGACCGACCAGTTTTGCAATACACAACGCGTTTTCTGCCGTAAAGCAGATTTTTTCCGCGAAATTTCATCCCTGGTGGCAGAAGCTTATTACAAAGAGTGCAAAGCCACTAAGTAACCTATGTAAACGCTGATAGTCTGATTTGACTGTGGTGACTACCCTGTGCAACCCACATTATTTTCATAATGATACAGTATCTCACATAAGTGAGTACACCCAAGGAAAAGAAGCGGGAACTTTGAGATGCCGGTTTGAGTGTAGCTCTGTTGAAAGCCTATTTGTTAATGAGCCTATGTGAATGTGTTTGTGTTACAAACAGTCTGGATTAGTGCAGAGATTGTTTAGTTGGGTGCAAGAATCTGTTTGTGAACAGTATTAGCAAACTAAACTCTTAGCTTTGGCGAAGCCAACTAATCAATGACCTAACTGCAAACTATCACAATAATAACTCAGTAAGCAGCATCAAATCACATACAACAAGTTAAACAGTCTTGCTTAGCCTGTAAAGCTGTGATAAACTATGCCCAGTTGTTACGTTACCGATCTTTGAATGGATGAGAGAAAGAGTCATTTGGTGGTGTACTGCTTTGTTAGCCGGCAAGGGAAGGCTGGGAAGATGGTTCCAGGTGCAGTCTTTGTTGTGTCCTTTGTTCCAAAGGTGAAACTCAGAGGAAGCTGATTTGTCAGGGTTAAGCAGAGTTAGAAGCTGGGTGCTAACTCATTTAGTGTCTTGTTGCTGGAAAGCTAGTTGCAAACCTTGTGTTTGCAAGAGAGTCTGTGATCAATTGCCCTCCCTTTAGTGGTTTGGGGCTATGGAGCCAAGGTCTGGGCCTCTGGGCTGTTCCAGGCCCAGCCGGAGAGAGGTGTGAACTGCTACACAGCTGTAGAGCAAGAGCTGTTAGCTGTTGCAGCTCCAGAGGAGGAGAGAGGGCTTGAAAGGAGCAGGACTTAGCTTAGAGTCTGGTGATATCACAGAGGGGCATGTCACTGTAACAGTACTGTCCAATCAAGTTGTGAGACTTTTGTCTCACTAATGTGGACGAGGACACCACTGAGCACGGTTACCTGAGAAATATCCTGGATGATATCTGCTCCGACGTCATAGCAATGAAGCAAGAAACTGGCTGAACGGCGCAACTCTGTTACAGCTTTGAATGCTGCAGTGAGCTCTAACACGCAGTACATTCAGGATATGGAGGACGGCCTTTACTCCCCAGTATTGATAACCATGTCCTGATCTTAGGTGGAGACTTTAACCCTATGGGCCCTAGGCCTTTTTGGGGTATTTTTACAAACATGATTGGCAGTATTTTTCCATTGATTCATTCACAAGTCAAAAATGTGTTTTATCTGAAAGAAACATGCAATATTTACATCTAAGAGAATAGAAAAATAGTCAACCAAGTGCAATGATGTCCTCCAAGATAATATTTGTTTTTCAGTTTCAGTTATATATTGGGGGGACATTTGGGGCTTGGGAGGGGGTGGGGGCATGTGTCCCCCTCAGTGTATATGGTGACTACTGCAGTGACAGGTATGCATAATTAGGCCTCAGTTGTCTGGGTGCGCAAAGGTGAAGTGCGCTGCTTTTGTCATACAATGTTTGAACGTGACCTGAGGTTGCATCACACATCAAGGCTGTTTTTATGTTGTTGTTTTTCAGTTTCAGTTATATATTGGGGGGACATTTTGGGCCTTTGGGGGGACGTGTCCCAATCAATGTATGGTGACTATGGCCCTGTTAGCATGCATAATTAGGCCTCAGTTGTCTGGGTGCGCAAAGGTGAAGTGGCTGGTCTTGCTAACAAAGTTTGATGGAGTGTCAACTGGACAATATGGAGATATTTGCATTTTGAAAGCCAGACTACAAATGTGGATAGACAGGGAGAAACACAGGCAAGCCTGAGACGTGGTAAAATACGATATTCCTCACTATATGAAGTGACTGATGTAGAGTCTTTCCAATAAAAACGAATACATTTTTGAGTCACTGAGTGGTGAACGGGGAGAATTTTTTGGACGTGTGTTCTGGGCAAAAACAATAAACCAATTTCCAATACTGAGTTGTCTTTGAGTGCGGTGACCCATTTATTTGCTCTCTTTTTATGCTCACCTTAGCACAGGTAAAACACAGGTAAATCCACAGGTAAGTTTTCTGTCATTAAATTAACTTTAAACACAGGTAAGTTTCATTCATCAATTTGTTTGTTGAGATGCCAGCACCCTGATATTGACACGGTCAAAAACTGTATGCTCCCCACTTCCACACCTGCTGCACATCACCTGCGGCTTACCTATATGCCTTTTCTGAGCTATGTTGTAATGTAATGTTCAAACAGAAAACTACATACAACAGTACAAATGGTCACCTGTGATATAAACATAAAAAATAAACAAAAAGTACATTATGGCTCCAATACACCGGCCTCTAATTGTTAATGGCAGGAGGGCATAAACAATTCAACACATATTTACATAATGGAGCCAGCAAATCCAAACCAAAAACATCTATATGTTAGAAGTCACTAGTATCAATTGTGTAATAACAGCTCATGTTGCAACTTCTTGCAGAAGACAAAGTTTGGTCACTGGCCTGTCCAGTATGCTGGTTTTGGTTTGCACCCGTGCAGAACGTACTAGTCCTTTCCTGTCTGGATAAGTCTGTAGAACTCTTCCGAGTAAGCAGGAATTGCGTGGGGTTGTCAGATTTCCAATAAGCACAACATCTCCAGGCACAAGACTTCGTCTTTTCCCACACAAGGGTAAATATTCTCTTAGCCAGCGCTTCCAAAAGAGGTCAGACATGCACTGGATTTTTTTCCACCTCCTTTTTACGTAGAGATCATACTTCTCAAACAGTCCAGGTGGTAAGACTGGTTTTCTTTTCATTGTGGGCAGATGATTGGGTGTAAGAGCTTCCAAATCATTAGGATCTCCAGATAACTTGGTGATGGGGCGGTTGTTCAGAATGGCTTCAACTTCACACAGAATTGTATGGAATGCTTCATCATTCAGGGTTTGTTGATGTAAAACTGATGTTAGAATCCAACTAACCATCCTTAACATACGTTCCCATACACCTCCATGATGAGAAGCTGATGGTGGGTTGAAGCTCCACTTTATCCCTTCCTGTAAAAAGTATCTTGTATTTTGCTGTGATTTAAAGCAGCAAGAGCTTCTCTCAATTCCCTCTCACCACCAATGAAGTTGGTTTCATTGTCGGAGTGCAGATGAGAGATCTGTCCTCTTCTACAAATGAACCTGCGCAGAGTGTTTATACAGGAGTCATTATTCAATGAATAGGCAATTTCCAAGTGGACTGCTCTACATGCCATACATGTGAAGATGACCCCATAGGCCTTCTCTAGGCTACATCCTCTCTTGACCTTGATCGGACCAAAACCCCCACATTGGTGAATGGAGGAAGATCTGGAATGATTCTTTCCATGGGCAGGTCGGCCATTTTCTGCTCACCCAACTTCTCTTTATGGTGCTTACAGAATCCACAGTTGGACAGGATCCTTCTGGTTGCTACATTAGCGCTGGTGATCCAATATTTGCTCCATAATTTGGAGAGAACATGGTTTCTCCCACCATGGCCCAGTTGTTCGTGGATATGATTTAGTATTAGTGAGGATACATGTTGGTCTTTGGATAGGATAACTGGATGTTTTGTGTCCTCAGGCATGGCAGCCTTACTCAATCTCCCTCCAAGTCTAAGCAATCCATCCTCTAGAGTGGGGTGCAGTTTGTAGATCATACTCTCCTTTTTCACTTCACATTTGCCAGATGATAATACAGCAAACTCATTGGGGAATCTTTCCTGTTGAGCAAAGCGAATGATGGATGCTTCAGTTTTCAGAATCCAAAGTGCTTACCGGTCATGCCTCCTCTGTTTTCCACAGAAATTCAGGGCTTTCAATCCATCTTCGGTTTGTTAACAAATGATCCATTGTTAATCGTCTTGAGGCTTCGTCTGCAGGGTTCTGTGTGGTATGAATGTACCTCCACTGTGAGACATCGGTTGCTCTTCGGATGGTAGATATCCTGTTTGCTACAAAGGTTTGAAATCTCCTGTCCTCGTTTATGATATACTTCAAAACTGAAGTACTCTCAGTCCAGAAACATGATTTCTCAAGTAGAAGCTGTAACTCTGCTCATAGCATTGTGTCTACTCGAACAGCAAGAACAGCAGTTCCAAACGAGGAACCATCACTTGCTTGAGTGGAGCCACTCTGGCTTTCCCTAGCATGAAAGAGACATGGGTAATGTTGCTGTTGTTCTGCAAGTCACAGTACCATATCCGCTTTCACTGGCATCTGAAAAGTGATGTAATTGGCCCTGAGTGGGTTTTTCAAAATCTGGCGGTTTGAGGCATCGATGTATGCTGAATGTCGTCACCTTTTCCAGGTCTT